>OY747131.1:47072562-48434923 GCA_963556465.1 Berberis vulgaris | reverse complement strand
GGAAGAAATACTTCTTATATTTTGGTTTTATTTGCTGTTCTTTGCAATACTAGTGCTCTTTGTGCATAAAGTAGATAATGGTTGTGGTTTCTGAATTAGGGTTTTATTTTGATATTATCATTGATTGCTTATTAGTTATTTGGGTCATGAATTTGGTGTTTTAAATCAAATGATTCAGACTGCTTGTACAACATTGGGACGGCTTTACTGCTGTAATTTTTTTTTTTAAAATTAAATTTTTTATTTGTTTATAATATTGATTCAACAACATTCCAATATGTTATTTTGTTCACATTTCTACTGGCATTGTACAGGTTTTTCCAGCTTAATTGTTATTGTTATTGTTATTGTGTTTTTTTTGATATCTGATTCTGCCTTCTGTTATTCCAGTAGATGAGTTAATTTTCTTGTCCGTATTCCTTTTTTTGATTCCAGCTAGTATTCGTTCACTTAATGTAAAACTAGCAGACCTGCATGCTACATAGAAATTCCATGAAAATACTGGTCCAAGATTGCTTCATAGATATCAATGAAAAAGATGATAGAGAAAAGAAAATAAATAATTATTCACAGCATAGACACCTCGCAAGTTGACACATTACTAATATATTCTTTAGGAATGTGCTTGAACTACCATCACCAAAAACTCTTTCATTGACACCTCAATGGATCTCTTCTATCCCACCTAAATAATATGAAGAAAGGATAGATGATATATTTGACTGATGAAAAAGCTCATGCATTTTGTCATTTTAGTACAGGATCAAGGGACTTGTTTATAAGAAATAAAAAGTGTCCAAACTAGATCACTTCGTTTTCACTTTTGAAGGTTCCGAGAAATCTGAGTTTTGGAATTTAGAGATTTTTGAAAGTTCAATGATTAAAATGATAAAAGGGATTGTGTATGAGCTCCATTAGTTGAGCAAAATAGGAATACAAATTATGGTTATGGATTCAGTTTTATTTATGTTTTAAGGGTCTAATACCTTTTTGTAAGATACAATCAAAGAAAAGCTGAGATACTATAAAAGTGGAAAAAAGAAAAGGAAAGAAAAAAATCAAGGAATTGCTCGATCGGTCGAGCCCCTTTTGGCCCAGTCCATTTATCTTGTCAAATATAATGTGATTATGAAGGGAGCTCTCAATTGCATAAAAACCCAACTTCTAAGGGAATTCCTTTTTCATTAATGGTGCTTTTGATTTGTTTTCCATGGAAAACTATAAAATAGAGAAGATTAGAGAGTAAGTGAGAAAAGTTTTCATCCCATGATGGTGAAAATAGCTCTGTTTCTTCAATTTTCCATGGAGAATATCATCCCCCCACCACAAAAAAAAGAAAAAGAAAATTTTCCTCATGATTTTGAGAGAAGATAGGCAATGGAAGGTGTGACCTTCCGTGCACACGTCCCTCCTTTTCTCATATCTTCCACTATATTTTTACCATTTTATATTTTCCATTGAAAGCAAAAATCAAAGACGCCCTAAAAGTATTTCAATCTAGGAGTTCTTATTTGACACTCTTTATATTTGTGATTGGTTTTGGAAGCATTACTATCCTTTTGAATGGGCTCACTAACATTCTATATTTTTTTCCAACCTTCCAAGCATATTTGGTAGCTCTTTATGGCCTTAATGAATTAATTGAGTTTTGCACTTAGTATAATTAGTTTAGTTTTAGGGTTGGGAACTGGGCGGATTGAGCCAAATCCATCCCTGTCCCGCAAGGGAAAAACCATTCCCGCATCCACCTGTTTAACTGTTTATTGTTTTTTACAAAATCTGCCCCCTTACGCACTGATGGCGAATACTCGCCCCATTTATCACCAACGGGCTACTAATGGATCATGGATCCCCGCCTCGCCCTGGGTTTTTTTGGGCTTTGAATTGACATGCCTATACAAAACAAAATTCATTTGGACCAGAATTTTTCCACATAGCTCATTTTGCAAGCTTATACAATTTATTGTACAAATCACTTGAACCTGTATAAAATCATTTCAATCACAAACTTTCATAATTCCAACTCATAACTCATTGCAAATTTGCAATGATAACTATACAAATGCTAAACAATGATCAAGCATGGTAACAAATAGATCAATTTAATGTTATTTTAGTAATAACAAATAAAGGTGTGTATATATATATAAGCCAGTTGCCGACCCACGCGGGGCTATGTGGTTTGAAAATTTTCAAGCCCAACGACTATTCGATTGACGTTCCTTCCCATTTCTCTTTCCTTGGAATGTTAGTGTCAGTTTGTCTGCCAGATTGGACTTATCGGATGGAAACCATACATTCCAATGTTCCTGCGATCAAGGCGCCTAGCTGCTGATCCTGAAAACGCTTTATCCATATCACAGGCTTCGGTTACAACCCGATTCCTACTTCTTTGATTTAGAGTTATTGGCGGCTAGTCCATAAAAAGTCGGGAGTTTCATGATATATATATATATATATGTGTATGTATGTATTGTACATGTATATAAATGGATATCCGCTGGCCAAATCCATATCATACTCCGTATCCATGACGGATTTTAGTTTTCTCCCTCAAATCCGTCTTGAAATCCATTAAGCTAAAACCATATTCGCTTTATTTGGTTCTGGGTGGGGAGGATATCCGTGCAAACGAATATTTTTGCCAACCGTAAATTTTGCTAATAAAGATCAGCGCCTAGGAAAGATTATGATCCAATTAAATTATGTACTTAAAAGGGGATATTTCACAAATAAATGGAAGATAAACTGATAGAACACATCTCTTTGTTAGCTGGTGCATGAAGGCACATTCTTGTTGTTGCGGTTCTAGCCCACTATTATTTATGGACAAATAAGTTTTGTAATTTTATGTGTTCTTTGAAATGTCGCTTCCATTAAGAACTTTTATCAATTAATGTTGTGAAAACCTTTTGAGACTTGTGGAATTGAAAGAGTATTTGGCAAAGTAAATGGAGAAAATACTAGCCAAGCATGACCACAATCGCAGCCTGGAGGTAGACCATTTAGGAACCTTTTCAGGTTGCTATCTCATCCCTTTCACGCTTCACGCCTCGTCTATGTTGGGAAGTTTACATTGAGTTGATTGGAGCTACTTCTACTGGCTGCAAATCGTTTTTCTGTTGTGTTTTTGCAATGTTATCTCACAAATCATGGATTTTAGCAAATCTTCTCGTCATTTGTCGTGATGAGGAGGATTCATGGTTGGAACCAAGGTAGTCAAAGCGTGAAGCAAAGTCGAAGCGAAATTCGATGGCTTGGCTTTTTTCAAAAAGCGAAGCGTAAAACGACCCTTAAATAGCAATTCATATCATTTTAAAAAAAAATGCATAATGAAAGTTGTGCTCTGAAAAATTAAAACCATGATTTCCTTAATTTTATATTAATTACATAGTGTTAATGTTAATTGAATTTAAAATTTTAATTTATTTCTTTTTTTATGAATTTTCTAGGCGGGGAGCCCTCAGAAATGCAGAAGGTGTGAATAGCCACCCAAGTTTAAAACAAATTTCCCTCCCCCCTGTGCGTATTGTTTATCGTCTTCCTCCTTCCCTGTGTATTATTCATCGTCTTCCTTCGCCTGCATTCGAGCAATCTGATGGGTTTCTCCACTTAAAATCATCTCCTATTTTCTTTCTTTCTATTCCAATTCCTTCCTTCTCCCTTTTCATTATTTTTTCAACCAAAATCAGAGA
This sequence comes from Berberis vulgaris, assembly GCA_963556465.1. Taxonomy (NCBI): domain Eukaryota; kingdom Viridiplantae; phylum Streptophyta; class Magnoliopsida; order Ranunculales; family Berberidaceae; genus Berberis; species Berberis vulgaris. Next base: position 48,431,228 of record OY747131.1, on the reverse strand, counting down.
AAATCAGTAAGATAATTGCGTAGTGTTCATCCTCTTCCTTCTCCCTCCTCCGCCTGCGTCCGAGCAATCCAACTGGTTTCTTCACCTACAATCTTCTCCTCTCATTTTCCTTTCTATTTCTCTTCCTTCCCTTTCCATTTCCGTTCTTTTTTTCCAATCAAAATCAGAGAAAATTAGTAAGAGAATTCGAAAAAAAGAAAAAAAATTGGAGACGCTTTGTAACATGAAGCCACCGCTTTGGGCACCTCAGGCTTCAGCAAAAAGGCGCAAAAAACCATGGCTTTCTGTGGCTTCAGAGTAGTGGCTTGGCTTTGACCGACGCGAGATGTCATGGCTTGGCCTGGCTTTTGGCTTTAAGTGGTGAAAAACCATGGCTTTGACTACTCTGGTTGGAACAAAATGTTTTCACACATTTTGTAATTGTAATTATTGTATGAGTCACAATCTTGTGAAAAAGAAAATGGACGCTTGATCCTAAAGCAACGAGGGCCACCATCGGGTTCGTTTATTTTTGTATTATTAAGATGAGGTTTAGTGTACAGTTATACCAATGGATGCTTGCCATCTTTACTTGGGAAAGCGTTGCAGTTCAATCTGCATGTCGCATGTAGTGGACATTATAATCTGAGGACCAACTATGATCAGATATTATGTTGTCGTTTTCTACAAAGAACATTTTTTCTGGAAAAAGAATCATGGAGGCCAACTATGAATGGCACCAACTTTAACTGCATTCCAGAAGAAATGGCAACTGAGATCTCTAAAAGATACTGGAGAAGAAGAAATCTGGCAGGCTATTAAGGGGATTCCGAAGAACACTGCTTCAGGAGTGAATGGGTATCCTGTGGAGTTCGTCGAATGTTATTGAAGTTTCACTGACATACTTCATGCTGATGGTCAATGATTTCAACAGCAGTGAATTTTGAAATGGCTTTAACCTCGACTATTTTCATTCTTGTTCCAAAGAGAAGTAGCACAAATGAAGTTGCAGATTACTGGCCTATAAGCTTACTAAGCTGTTCATACAAAATCATTGCCAAAATGCTTGCTACAAGACTGAGATTGACTCTTCAAGCATTCATATCTCCTCACCAAACAACAGGTGTCCCTCGAGGCATATTCTTGATAGTGCTATTGTTGCAAACAAGCTCCTTGGTTCAAGAAACCAAAGTAACATCCCTGGGGTTGCAGATTCATGATATGTAAGCTGGACTTTGTGAAAGCACTTGATTCCGTCATTTGGAATTTTACTGAATACACGTTTGAAAGAATGGTTTCAACTAAAAATGGAGAGATGGATTAAAACCTGCTTTTACACTGCCTCTTTTTTTTTTTTTTTTAATATTAAGATCAATGGAATGTTGGAGGGTTTCTTCAAAAGCTTGAGGGACTAAAGTGGTGCTATCCCTCTTAATCTTCTCCATTATTGCTGAAGCTCACTGCAAGCTCAACAATCTAGTCTGCTGAATGGGTTTGATGGCTAAGGAAGAGTGAACTAAAGTTCTAGTATTAGTTTATGTGGATGGCACTCTAGTCCTTATGTGGATGGCTAAGGAAGAGTGAACTAAAGTTCTAGTATTAGTTTATGTGGATGGCACTCTAGTCCTTATGGGATCCCAAGAGAATCAGGTCCAAATTCTTAAGGTCATCCTCAACTGGTTCTAAGCAGTGTCTGTTAATCTCGACAAAAGTGTTCTATTCCCGACGGGAGGTGCACTGCAAGAGTTAGCTAATTACTTGCATTCTAAGCTTGGGTTATTCCCCTCAAAATACCATGGGGTTCTGCTAGGAACGAGACATAAAGTTATTCAACCATGAGAATAATTGATGGAAAAAAGTGGGCAAATGCCTTTGCTATGCAGTTTACACGAACATTACGCACTACACGTCCAGGAGCTGTAGTGAGTAACCCAGTTACACGGGGAGTAATTGGGGTTACTCGGCCAATTTACCCAATTAAGGTTTTTCGCACTCCCTTTGTAGTAATATTTAATTGGTAGAAAGATAAGCACATTGGAGACACTACACATCAAAATATCACTTATATAACACTAAAAAGTAACAAAATGTATATGTAACATGACATAACCACCAGACAAAGACAGTTTTGATAGAAACAAATATAATATCGTACAATATCCTGTCTTACTTGTGATAGAAACATTATTATGGCCTCTAATGCAGTGAAAGTAGAAACTAAAGAAAATGTTGTGTTGCACTAAATGCCAATGGTTTCTTTGAACCAGAAACAAATCTCAAATAAGCTTGATAGTTTCGTGACAATATCTAAGGTATTTAAAAGTTTCCTATTCTTTATTGCTTGGTTGAATTGTGAACATAGCAGTTACTTTTGATACATTTGAGTCAAATTATTTTGATCAGTGGAATTATTAAAAGAGAGTACAAAATGGTTAACAAGAAAAACAAGACACAATGCACTAATATTGCTAGATGTTTTCAAGATTAATGAAGCTGGAATCAGAGTATTTGTATCTCATTAGTCAACTCATAATGGAATTAATATTTTCTACTGATAGGAAAATAAATCAGGCATTCAACATGGTTTTATAATATAATCAAACCAGGGTGATATTCTGTTTGAAGTGTTGACTGACTGTAGCATATGAAAGTGCATTTTCTTTGAGGGTAGCAATAACCACTTTTATTGATAGTTAAGGCCTATATGAATTATCACCATACATGACAGAAAAGGTGAAATAGAAGGGTTAAAATATGTATCCTGTCTTAGATTGATAGAAACAAATATCGCAGCCTCTAACGCAGTGAAGCATCCATAAGCTCATAAGCAAGAAAATCGTGGTATCTACTATCATAGTAACTTCGTTTGCGTATTTGATTTCCGCGTTGGATTCGTTAAAGTGTCCCTTTTGTGTTAAAACATATATCCATGAATATCTTTTCTGTTAATGCATGATTATGTAGAAATATCAGACTATAATTGTTTTTAATTTTCTTATTTGGAAAGGTAAAATGTATGATTGGTCTTACAAATACATGCATCTTTTATGTTCATCTAAACTTGTCCCCTTCAAACTCTTAAAAGTACCAATGGTTCTTAGGCACAATAAAGAGGGATTATCGTGTGTACTATGACAAGGCATTCCATATCACAAAAATTCTCTCTAAGATAACTTTTTAAGCTTTGCCCTTGTGGATACACAATGCCCATAACCAACATACATACATCTCTAATATTCATCTAAACTTGTCCCCTTCAAAGACATATTTTTTTGAGCCGAAGAGTCCAGATTTCATAAAAAATCGAACTCCAGTGAAGTTTTTGGTCCTTTATGAAGTGGGTGATATTTTTCAGTTCTTGCACAAAATAATACCATCTGGGAAGACCCTGAACTTCACTCTATTATCGTAACCTAAACAAGAACTTTCCACTTCCATACAAACTCTTAATCCTAACACGTATGTGTGTGGCAAATACACATATGTGTGAGTGTCCATTGAGTTGCTTTCCCATATCCAGGCCCACCCATCGTCTTTGTTCTTGAGATTGATCATGTTAATTTCATTGTCAACCATGTAGTTTCTTCTAAACTTGTCTTCACTATTACAGTATTACTAAGTTGATTAATGCTAATCACATGCTGTTGTAGTACATTATTAATTTTAAGTTTGAGGTATATTAATATTACTTTTGCCATTACCTTATACCTTTCACATGCCTCATTTAAGCTCATGTGAGATTGATTAATGGTCATGTCTTGAATATCCAGTGTCCAAATATGGATTCAACATCAAACCTGTTATGAAGAAGAAAGAGCAATTAAACATTAACTTTCCTCTTTCGCCACCCTTTTTTGAGCACTTAGGGTTTTGAACATGCTTCTTAAATTTTGGGTGCGTGATGTGTATCCCGTGCCTCTCTGAGTAGTTGATATGTCTTTTTGTATTCAATGATCACATGTGATTTAAATTGTTAAAAATCATAGATTGATTAATTCAAATGTGAAATTGAGTTGTGATTTGTGTTTGAAGTTTTCCTGCCATTACTAGAAGCCTGAAGAAATTGGTGTAGTAATTATTTTTGTAGGTTACTTACGATTACAATGCAGGATCCATGGATTTAAGGGGCCGCAATTCTGGATCAACCCAGTCCGATGAATCAGCCTTAGACCTTGAAAGGAACTATTGTAGTTTTCCTAATCTGCCATCATCAAGCCCGCCGCTTCAAGCCTTTGTGTCGGCTGGTCAGCACAATGATGCTGCCTACTTCTCCTGGCCTACTTCTAGTCGATTGAATGGTGCTGCTGAAGATCGGGCTAATTACTTTGGCAATCTTCAGAAAGGAGTACTGCCTGAAACTCTTGATCAGTTGCCAACGGGGAAGCAAGCTACCACCTTACTTGAGCTAATGACGATAAGGGCATTTCACAGCCAGATTTTGCGTCGTTACAGTCTAGGTACAGCAATTGGATTTCGCATCCGCCGTGGTAGTTTGACAGGTATACCTGCAATTCTTGTTTTCGTTGCTCGGAAAGTTCACCGGCAATGGCTCAGTCACATCCAGTGTCTTCCCTCTGCCCTTGAGGTGAGTGAGATGTAATAATCTTATGATCTTTCTTTTTAATTTTATATTTTGGTCTCGACTAGATCTTCCGACCTCGATATCTTGATAGAGTAGTTGGGCTTTCGAATAAAGTATTCTTTATTCTGAAGTAGTAAATTTTGAGTTAATGAATAGGGACCAGGAGGTGTTTGGTGTGATGTGGATGTTGTGGAGTTCTCGTATTTTGGTGCACCTGCAGCAACTCCAAAAGAACAATTATACACTGAGCTTGTCGATGGATTAAGAGGAAGTGATCTATGCATTGGTTCAGGTTCTCAGGTAGATTTGACTTTTTAAAATCTCTGTTCTGCATGACCATTATATCATTAGAATATGACGCTTGAGTTTTTTGGGCATTTCTTGAAATGAACATATAAGTGCTGCACTGAAATTTTCATATTTTACCAAATCGTATTTTCGGCGAGTACTACATAGTAATCCCCTTTCTTGATTATTTGAGTAATGTGGACTGATTGGACATTTTATTACATGCACAACTTGCATCCCATCTCATTTGTTTGGTAAACAAGATAAAATAGTTAGATAAATGCTACCAAATCATACTAAACATTGCAATTTAGTATCCTCCCATTTAAAACTCATTTTGAGCACTAATAGATTTTGACAAAGTGGCATTTTATATTTCTTCAAAATCGTGTTTGAAAAGGTCAAACTTGTTTAGACTATATTGTCTAATTAACTTGTTACTTGTGCACAGTGTCATAGCAATGTTTTATATAACAAATCGAGGCTTAGGCTAGTCGCATAACTCCAAAACTGTAAATCAAGGCTTAATTACAGCAAAGGCTTACTCCTCATGATTAGAGCTTATGCCTTTACAACTTTTGTACTCTTCAATGCCAAGTCGAGAAACTCTGTTGTGTTATTTTTGAAGTTTTTATTTGTTTCAGTTACTAGATAGTATAAATTCAAAATGGATTAAGTGACCTTCTGGATTGAAAACACAAAGGCTGATGGCATATGCAGGGGCTTTAGAGTCCTTTCCTTTGCCACGCATGCAGGTGTTAGAGTTGTGTTTATTGTCAGAATGGTGAAGATGGTAAATGCGAAAAGGGTGGGGGCGATTATGTTCCAAAGCATAAATTTTTGTTTCAAGGTGTATCTTGAGGCACAAGAAGGGTGTGGGATGTGACACGCGTGATAATGAGAGGGATTGTTCCTTTGCATGGTCAGGAGAACTCTGCTTGACAGCAGTGGGCGTCTCAAGGCTGACACTCAGCAATCCAAATCCCACTCCTTTGTCTACTTGTTTTAATGTAATTCTCATCTTGTGAGCTCTTATAGTTGGCCGTCTATGAACATCTTTATCACTTGACCCCCTTTTTATGTGGTTCCATGGTATATGATTTGTCTTGCTTGATAAAAAAAGTCAACCTTTTTTTACGAGGCGTGAGGCATACGCTTCACTCACCTTAGGCATAAACAGTGCCAAAGAGTGCTACGAAAACAGTGCCAAAGAGTGCTACCAAACAGTATCTAACAGTGAGGCTTAAGCCTTGGTTCATAATTTCTTAACAAGGCGTAAAGTGTAAGCCTCACTACGTTTTTTAAAACTATGCTTGGGACATATTTTCCTGAAAATTCTAAACAGACCAGAAGGGCTACAAGAAGTATCATGTGGCGGTGCAAATAAACTTCATAGGTGGTGGAGACTATCAGGTCCATGGAATATATTGGCAGTGGTGATGGGGATTCGAGATGCTCTTAGGGTGTGTTTGGTTGCATGGAATCTTATGCTATGGGAATCTATGAGGGGACTGCCTACATTTAAGCTAAATTGAGATAATCACCATCTTAGATTTTGTGATGAATGGTAGGAATGAAAGTCTCATGAACATAAGAATTCCACTTCTTACTCCTCAAAGCATGTAATTTCAATGTTCATGAGACTTCCTTTCCCGCCATTGATCACAAAATCTAGTGGTAGATGATGAGTGTTACCTCCATAGGTGGTCCCCTCATGGATTCCATGCAACCAAACTGATGAAAGTGGGTAGTTAATTTAATAGTTATTTGCAATTGGGTCAGATATAATAAAGCCCATAGTAGTTAAGGCATTAGCCAAAGTAGGGTTAGGATTTGGTTGCTTGCCAAGGAAGTTTGTTAGCATCTAAATAAGACATAGAGTTGAACATTGTAGTTGGTGAATTGATTGAATGAAATTTATATTTTCTTATTTATCCCTTATTTAGGATTTATCATAAATCTAGTTTACCTTTAGCTTTAGTGTAGAATTCATCAATTGGTATCAGAGCTGAAGCGCTCCTTTAGTGCATGTCGACACAGATTAAATCTGACTACAAATATGCAGAACAAAAAGCTTGGAAGATGATGGAAGAAGAGAAAACTTAGGCCGTTGAAGCTATGGAATAATGGAAACAACGAAAGATCTCGTAGATGCAAAGAGAATAGGATAGACTCCGTAGAGAAGAAGAGGGACTCGACAGAGAAGAGGATTGGAAGAACACACTAGCAATGTTGCAACAATGGATTCAATCAAAGATCGTATAGACGATAGAAAAGGAGATGGGGAAGATTGAACAATTGATTACACGACTCATGACAGCCAACAGCGAGATCGTCGAGCACCCACAAGGGGTACCCAATGCCCCCCAAGCAGAGCCGAACAACACCGCCGATCTCGGCCACCACGCCACTACGAATTGGTGAAAGACTCGATTTATTAAATTAATGAAAGCTGCTGAAGCATTTGTCAACCCAAATGACATCACCAAAAATTCACGACCATATTGAGTATGAAAGGCTATTTTTGACACATCAGCTTCACAAATCCTTAATTGATGATACCCCAACCTAAGATCAATTTTGGAGCAAATTTTGCTCCCCTTAATTGATCAAATAGATTGTCAATCCTTGGAAGTGAGTATTTGGTCTTTATCATCACATTATTTAACTTCCTATAGTTGATACATAACTTCAAAAATCTATCTTTTTTATTACAAACAACACGAGTGCTCCCCAAAGTGATGTGCTTCGATGAATAAGCCTTTGGCTAGCAACTCTTCTAGTCGCACTTTGAGTTCTTTTAACCTACGATAGAGTGCTACATATATATTGGTGCAACTCCAGGGATAAGTTCAATCTTAAACTCTATTTCTCTACGAGGTGATAGTTCGGCCAATTCATTTGGAAAAAACATCCCCAAATTCCAAAACGACTTCAATTTGAGTTACATCAGGCCTATCTATTTGCTCCTCTCCTAGGAAAGCTAGCATGCTAATGCAATTCTCATCCTTTCGACCAGCATTCAATGAGAAATATTGGGCCTTATCACCAAAGAATTTAAATATCGTTTGCCCAGGAGGGTGAAAAGTCGTGAGTTTCCCAAAACAATCCACTTGTGCATGATATGCCGATAACCAACCCATCCCAAGGATCATGTCAAAATCAGGCATGTCCCTCCAACCGGGTTGAAGCTATGGAATTTTGGAAGTTGGGTCCCTTCATGATTACCTAAATACCCTGTACCTCTTATTCTATTCTACTTCGTCTTCTTCCTACTTCGTCTTCTTCCTTTATGATAAAGGCACTTTTTCCTACCGTTCTCTAACTAACTTTCCACTATTGTAGTCCATGCATCCTTGCAAGCTGCCCATCTATTTCGTACCGTTCTCTAACTAACTTTTTCCTACCGTTCTCTAACTAACTTTTTCCTACCGTTCTCTAACTAACTTTCCACTATAGTATTATCAGTATACTAGCGTATTACTCGTGCCTACTACACTCCATATTATCTTTTTCTTATATGATTATTTCTGTATCCATATATTTATGTATCCAAATTACTCTATTGATTTTATCAGTTGAATTAGATCTTCAATGAAAGTCGTATTTTAGCATGTAAGCTAAAAGGGTTCAAGACGTGCTAAATTGGTCAAACTTTATAGACATTTTAGTCAAATCGGTCAAATTTAATCACTATCATTTTAAAATTTCAAACTTCTTGTATTGATCACTAGTTTTATTTGAAAGTTCTTAAAAATTGCATTTCAACGATACCAATCGGACAATTAAATAAAAAGTTATGGTAATTTTAAGTTTGAGAAAGTAAAATAAACATATTTTCTCTTCCGCTTTGTGTCTATAATATCTTCTTCCACGTAGATTTTACTTTTCTTTTACCTTTTTAGGCATCACTTATTAACAACCCAACCCATGCCATTATGTGGGTACAAATCTTGACCCTTAACAACTTTCCAATCCTAGCTAGTCACAATCTTTGTCTCACAAACAAAAACCTTGCTGCCTTATTATATAGATTGGCCAAGATCAAAGTTCCCTTTGAAGAGCAATCTACTATTCCACTAGGCTAGTTTCTTCCTAGAGTTTCCACTACTAAATGTCTCATCTCCTTGCTATTGCATTTGGCAGCCAATAGAAGGCCATGATATCAGCATGGAAAGGAATGGATTCCATATCCCATGGTGGAAGCAGCTGCAGACATTTAAACCTCATTTCCTCTAAAAGCCAGGTTTGTAACGACAAACTGGCCTGCATCTTCCATGAGCATGCAATCTGGAGAATACAAGCAAACTGCCCCATGTTGCTGCAAGATCTTCGAAGATGGTGATAACTTTGTTGCAACAGAGTGTACGACTCGTTTAGATCTCCTTGCTTTTTGAAAAATTGCAACTGAGGAAGATCACGGCCAAGGATAGGGTTGGTCAGGGTATCAAAAATTTCTGAAAAATGAATGTTGCTGTCTTGGAGAAATGGTTATGGAGGTACAAATAGATGCCCGATACCTTAGTTGTTAAAGCCAAATATGATAAGAAGGGAATGGGTGGATTCCTTGTCATCTCATAGTAGTATAGTACTAGCATATAGAGAGCTCTTTCTAGTTTGGGGCCTTCTTTCCTTAAAAGGTTGGAATACGTTCTTGTTATAGGGGACGAAATCAGATTCCGGACTTATAAGTGGTGTCGGTCTATCGTTCTCAAGGATGCCTTCCCAAGGCATTATCAGGTCTCCCTTCTTGGGGAGGATGTTTGCAGCATTTGTACGTTAGTGGTGATAGCAGGGGTAGGTGGAATCTTCACCACTAAAGAGCACTCTATCTATAAAGTCATCTAAAAGGTTCTTGCTAGCAGACTCAATGCAATGCTCCCTCAGATTCTCTCTCCTTTCCAATTCGTAGGGGTGGGGAGGAGGCAATTGATTGATGGGTTCTTTTTTGCTAATGAGCTTATTGACTCCTGATTTAAAAAAAAAAAAAAATCAGGGCTTATGATTAAGGTGGACTTCTATAAGGCTTTTCATTCCGTCTCTTGGCATTATTGCAAAGCATGATGGGTGCATTTAGCTTTAGTGACAAGTGAAAAGCTTGGATTCAAACTCTTATCTATACTGCGTTCTTCCTTATTCTTGTCAATGGTACTCCTCGTGGGCATTTCAAATCCTCTAGAGGGATTAGACAGAGAAACTTCCATTTGTTTTTCTCCTTAGCAGCTAAAGGCCTATCTGCCCTTGTTTCTCAAGCTCAATTTTTTGTCATTATCACAAGATTCCAAGTGGCTCCTAACTATCCACCTATTTCTCTTCTCCAATATGTTGGTCATAAGAGACTTGCTTAATTGGTTCGAGGTAGTTTTAGGGTTAGAGGTGAATGTTTTAATGGAAAATGACTTTTAAGGCCTACTTTTTCACAAAATAGACCATTTAGATACCGTAGTTGATGTAATGGCTAATATGTGTCTACTTTTATGACCAACAATGACTCTTTTATTAACCCTACTTAATACATAAAGATATAAGACATCTTTACCAATGATGCACAAACTCGGATACGCATGTTGTGTCGGACACGGATACGACACGGCGACACGGTCAAACTTATTTTTTTAATATTTTTTTTGTAACTCATATGAATGACATGTAGCCCATAAGCTATAGTACATTACCTACAAGCGTTAATGCATGAATGACAAGTGTTTTAACCCTAATTACTACTTCCCCTATCCACAATGTTCCACATCCTTCCAACTTCAAATTATTTCATTTCTTCAAGATAATCTTCATTTCAAGCAACATCCCTTTTGATGTCCCATCTTAAACATCCAACTATAACAGTAACAAAGACGCAAACAAAATTTCATGATTTTTTTTAAAAACTGCAAAAATAAAAAATAAAAAAACAAGAAAAGAAGAAAAACAAAAGGCACATAAAATTAAAGAGCATCCAAGGGCAAGGGGAGTGGTGCCCGTCTTGGATGGATAAGAGAAAAGCTAGAAGACATGATGAGAAGCTGGCAAGCAGAAGCATACATAATTCCCATAACCCTTCATTACTTTTTTTCTAATCTAATCACTATTCCCCATAACCTCCTATTTTATTACCCAACTTTCAAAAAGCAAACACAAAACATTTAACAACCCAACCCTCCTTTCAAAACTCCCAAACAAACCCACTCACTCCCATCCTCACACTTCACTCTCTCTTTCACTCTCACAATACAACCCAAAACCAAAAGCAACCAAACCAAACCAGATGAGAAATGGTAAAGAAGTGAAAAAAATGAGAGTTGTTGTTCTTGTTCATGTCCTCTTTTTCTACATCAATGAAGAAAATCGAGGTATGTCCTTTTCTACATCAATGAAAAAAATCGAGGTGAACAAGAAAAGGCACAATGAGAGCAGAAATCGCAAAAAAAAAAAAACAGAAGGTATAATCACGTGTCGATCGATCTCCCTCTCTCTCTATCGAATCGTCGATCGATCTCTCCCTCTCTCAGTCGATCGATCTCTCCCTCTCTCAGTCGATCGATCTCCCTCTCTCTCTGTCTGTCGATCGATTTCTTAGCCGCTCAACCCTCTTTTCTCCCCTTTTTCTCTGTTATCTGTTTAGGGTTTGATATCTCTAAATGGGTTTGAAGATTGAAGAGGAGATATTTAATGACGTGTCTGGACCGAGTTTGGACCGTGTCCAAGACGTGTCCGTGTCTGTCAACGAATTTTGACCGTTGATCACGTGTCCAATACGTGTCGAGCGCGTGTCCTTGTCCGACACGTGATACGGGGGTTTTTCGGAGAGTCGGTGCATCAGAGATCTTTACCTTTCCTAAACAAATAGAAAACCTATTTTTATACTAGTATGACCAACACTAACTCTTATTAATTATTTTAATTATGACCAACTAATTGATGGTTGGGTTAGGCTATATAAGTTGATGATATCTAACCTATTATTTCTACAATCACTCTCCAAAAGATATCTAATGGAGCCAGAAGAATGATCACATTGTTCTTATTATTTATTTTATTATTATTGTTGTTGTTGTTATTATTAATATTAATATTATTATTATTATTATTGTTATTATTACCTGCTATAGCTCACTGCAATGAGCAGTCATAGTTTTTTATTGTTCTTGATAGCCTCATTAACTTCAGCTGTTACTTGTTGAATTCTTTTTGTAGTTTTGATGTATCCCCAATAACAGATAGCTTAATTGCTTCTTTGTTTCACAAATATTAATCTTTGTAAGAAACTAAAAACTTGAGTATTATTCACGTAGACTAATTTTCTTGATTTTTCTTATAGTTCAAGTTTGAGGCTATTAATGATCTGAGTTAAGAAGTAAATGTTGTAATTTTTTTATAGCTGAAATCATGCAAAGAAAAAAAAAATAATAAAACAAGTTTGTGGTATTTCTGGCTCCATTAGATTTGTTCTGGAAAGTGTAGATTGACGAAAATCATCAATTTATATAGCCTAACCCAAATAGATCAAACAATTATTAAAGTCACGCGGTTTGCAATATTGAATAACAAACTGATGACCCCATCTTTAAAAAAATTTGTCAGTTTAAGTTTTGAGGCAATTAATGAGCGAGTTACGAGGTAAGGACTGTTATCTACTTAGAACTGAAATCATCCCCCTCCCCACACACAAAATAATAATAATAATAACTAAATTAATAATAAATTATAAATAAATAAATAATAAGAACAATGTGATACTTCTGGCTCCATTAAATATGTATTGGAGAGTGATTGTAGAAATAAAAGACCATAAATCATCAACTTATATAGCCTAACCTAACCAACAATTGGTTGGTCATAATTAGAATAATTAATAAAAAAATATTTGTTGGTCATAACTAGTATAAAAATAGGTTTTCTATTTATTTAGGAAGGGTAAAGATGTCCTATAACTTTATGTATTAACCTGGGTTAATAAAAGAGTCCTCGTTGGTCATAAACGTATACAAGTAGGCACAAATTAACCATTATATCAATTACAATATCTAAATGGTCTATTTGGTGAAAAAGTAGGCCTTAAAAGTAATTTTTCGGTTTTTTTAAGTGTCTCATCTACCATATTGGTGTTGTCCTTGAGATTATTGAATGGGCTTCTTTGTTGGGATGTAGACATGCTCATGTACCATTTTCCTTTTTCTTACCTTCGTCTTCCTTTTGGCTTCAAATTGAGAAATGTTAAGAGTTTGGGATGAGACTATTGAAAGAATTGAAGGCAAGTGTATGGAAGAAAAAATATATTTCCAAAGCTCGTAGAGCTACCATTATCCAGAACACCATTGCATTTATTCCTGTCCATATGATGTCTTTGTATGTGATGTCTGTTGCTGATAGAATTGAAAAATGCACGAGAATTTTTTTTTGGCGTTCCTCCTCCTACAAGAAGTTTCATTTGATTAACAAGAAGCAAGTTTGCCAACCTAAATCCAAAAAGGACTAGGTTTCAAGAGAATCAAAGAGTTTAACAAACTTATTTTACTCAAGTGGATTTAGAGATTTGGAACATAAATAAATGTTCGCTAGAGACAAATCATTATAGTGCCTCCCAGCTTGATTGGTTCACTAAGGAGCCATTTCTGATATGATTGCTCTCTATGGAAAGAAATTATGAAATTGAATCATCTAGTGCATCCAAACATTGTTTTTGAAGTCCATAATGGTGAAAGGATCAACTTTTGGGACCAAAGATGGATTGAAGATGATACGCAATAATGATTTGGAGCTAGATGCGGAAACAATAATAAAAGAAGACAAGGATAACAACCTCTCAAATACAAACTCTCTCGAGGCTCCAACCTCCAAGAACAAACTCTCTTGAAGTTCCAATCTTTGCTATATCTTACAAAGATTATACAAAGACTACAATACTCTCGAGGCTCCAACCTCCAAGAACAAACTCTCTTGAAGCTCCAACCTTTGTTATCTTACAAAGATTACAATACTCTCGAGGCTCCAAGAACAAACTCTCTTGAGGCTCAAACTTCTCAATAAAAAGTTCTTTTGAAACTCCAACCTTTGTTATCTTATTAACTAATAAAGATTTCAATACTCCATCGAGAACAAACTCTTTGAGATTTATCCCTCAAGAACAGACTATTGAGGTTCTCTCTCAAGAACAATTCCCTTGAGAACTCCACTGAACAAGCTTTGGATCTACATCTATCTAGCCTGGATCCTCTGGATACTTCTGATTTTCTTGGATGCCTTGAACCTATATACAAAGTCACTATATATAGGCCAAACAAAGAAAACCTACTCCTAATAGGAAATTGTTTTCATATTTCTTTTCTGGTCCACAAGGAGAACTTTCTTGTTTTTCCAATAAGGAAAACCTATTCCTCATAGGAAAGTGTTTCTATATTACTTTCCTTGTCCCTCAAGGAGAAATTTTGCTCATTCCAATTTTCTAATTGATTTAGGAAATTTTTCTTGTCTTAATTTAACAAGGAAACCTAATTCAAATTAGAAATTTTCCAACAAGGAAACATTCCTTGTCCTAATTAATCAAAGAAACCCTATCCAAATAAGATTTTTCCTTAATTAACTACTAAGCTCCTAAAAAAAGATACTTCTGTATTAGGAGAGCAATCTCTTAAGTCATCCTTCCCTGCCTTCTATAATGTAGCGAGGGAAAAATAAAAGGTTTATGGGATAGTAGCTCCAGTAGTTGTAACTTTCAACTCAGAAGGAATCTCAATGATTAGGAAATTCCTCAAATGATCAATCTTCTTGAGCTTAGTGACAATGTATCTCTTGATCTGAAACTGAGAAGTGCTTATGGAATGGTAAAAACTAACTTTTTTGTGAAGGAGTGGTACAAGCAATTGTCCCCTCCCTGCCTTCCTCATACCTTCTCAATAGAATCAGCAGGATGAAAGAAGTTCCTCCTAGAGCTACATTTCTTTCTTGGACCGTGTTACATGGCAAAATCCTCACTGGGGACAATATTAACAGAAGAGGTGTTCTCCTTCCAAACACCTCCTTCCAAATCATTCTGGGCTATGTGGTCAAGGGATGAATTCATTGATCACTTGCTGATTTCGTGTTATCTAGTTAAACAATTGTGCGTGTTAGCTTTATCAGACTTTCATGTTCAAGCCTCTTTCTCCAACTCTTTTGGGGAATGGGTTTGAGATATGTTGCTTCATGCCATGGTTTGGGTCATTTTGGAGGGAAAGGGAATAGTAGAATCTTCAAAGATAGCAGCCAAGATCTAGATAAATTATGGGTAGATATAAAGTTAACCTTATGGCCGCGGGCTTGTAATTGGGATAGGGAAGTTCAATTCTCCTCTTGTATGTTCAACTGGGATTGTATAGTTCCTCTTCATAGTCATCATATTTGTATACTTTTTGTAATGGTTAGTGCTCTGACTAATCCCTTTGGTTGTTTGCCCATACTTCATACAAGACTTGTTTTTCTGATTAAAAAAAAGGCTGAGATTGGTAGCTTGATGGAGACTCTAGAGTTGATGGTGCCCGGTAATGTTGACGATGGGTGTGGTGGAGGTGGTGCAAAGGGTATTTTTCATTTTCTACTTTTTACTCACACTTGGTGACTATTAGACCTCCCATAGTGGCTAGACCTAATTTTCCCACTTCTCTAGTATGGAGGAAAGGAATTCCCCTAAAGTTTCTTTATCTGGGAGCTCATATGAAACCGTCATGCCACTGAGGGCATTATGATGTTGAGGTGGAATCTAGGGACTATTTGTTTCGTCATTACTGCGAGTGCTGTTTGGTCCCATTTCATGCAAGCTTGCAGAGTGAAGTGGGTGAGCCGAGGTCTGCCATCAATGTGATGAATGAATTGAAGTGTGAGGCACATTCAATAGGCAGAACAGGGGTGGTTTGGAGGACTCCTTATGCTCTGTTTTGGGTGGTATGGCAGGAGAGAAACAGAAGGGTGTTTAAGGAATCTTTTAGTATGGGAACAGCTTATGAGGGTGTGGTAACTTCTGGTTATTGCTCTGGCACCTTTGGCTTCTGTTTTTGTAGTTGCCTTTTCTTTATTTTCTAAATGCATTCTGAACATTCTCACACAAAAAATATAGCTTGATACGGAGATATTGCTCTGGCACCATTGTAATGCTCTGGCACAAAAATATAGTTGCCTTTTCTTTATTTTCTAAATGCATTCTGGTTATTGCTCTGGCACCATTGTAATGTTGCATTGGCTATAGCTCATAAATTTTACAGTGCATTGCTGACTCTCAGAAAATCTTGTATGACATGCATCATAATACTTAAATTGGCCATAAAAAGAGAAGATCACAAACGCTGATAGTTGATTAAAGCAATCACACACCTTAATGTTAATTGTCTAGTATTTGTGTAGTATCTAATAGACTTTAATTTGTTGGTTGCCGCAACAAATTTATTGAACTTGTAATGGTGTAATGGTAATCCAAACACTTGTATAAGAATTAGTAAACAACATCAAAGTCTTTTAATAGTTTAATATTTGTCTTGTGATATTTTACCCTGTACATTAGCACTATTAGCTTATAGACCATTGGAAGAATTTTTTGAAAGTTTTGGAAAGGCAGTTGTTTTATCACTTCATGTAGGTGCAAACTTGCAGTCCCACCACCACCCCCACCCCCGCCTCTGCCGCACCTGCTTTAAATTTGTTGATTTTCTGTTCTGATTTCTCCTTATCTTTCTACTGTTTTATATAAAAAATAATAATAATGTAAAACTAACAAGAAAAGAGTTGCTCTCAAGTCTACTCTGTATTGCTTGAAGGCACTGCACCACATGTATTTATGGACTGTCAAATGATCTCAGGTTGCGAGCCAAGAAACTTATGGAACCTTGGGTGCCATTGTGAAGAGCCGGACAGGCAGCCATCAAGTTGGTTTTCTTACAAATCGGCATGTAGCAGTTGATTTGGACTACCCAAACCAAAAGATGTTCCATCCTTTGCCACCCAGCCTTGGACCTGGGGTGTATCTGGGAGCAGTTGAAAGGGCGACATCATTCATTACAGATGATCTCTGGTATGGCACCTTTGCTGGAACCAATCCAGGTAATGCACAGGAATCTATTAGTTTTGCTGGTGTTATCAAACTACTTAAAAAGCAGCAGTGCTTAAGAAGACATTCCCTTGAACATATGACTACTACATTTCAACCAATTTAAGTGAAGAAAACACTATTCATCACATGAAAGAATTGATCGAATCAAATATGGTTGAGGAACTATTGATTAGTTTACTATCTTTGCCAATCGATTTGAGTCTCATCGGTTGTGTAGTTAAAACAACGTTATAATGCCGATATAACGGTTAATGGGGGTGAGCCATTACGTTATGACATTATCACGTTATAGTATCACAACTTCGATATAACGGCGTTATATGGCCGTTATTGAGATAACTTTTTTTCTTTTCAATAATGCCGTTTTAATGTTTTGTTCTAATACATTAAAAAAATATCCATTTCATTCTCCATCGAACAAGAACCCTAGACTCATTGGAAAGAAGAAGGACCAGAGCTTGCAATCGCCAATCGACATAGAACCAGACTTCACCGTTTGACAGAGAACGAGAGAAGAAGGGAAGAGGACGAAGAGTCGATTGCACTCTCTGAAGATTTTTTATTATTGTTTTTTGTTTTTGAATGTAATTTTATGAACATGATTTACTTTTTTGACCTATCTATGATACATCAATACTGTGGGGTATTAAAAATATATTTAAAAACTATTCCTTATATACCGTTATAACCTATAACGCTCTTGAACTGTTATGGGTCCATTATCCGTTTTAACTGCATAGCTCACCAGTGATGACTCAAGTCAAGTCGATGAAAATTGCATCCTTAACAACTTCCACGAATTGATTTTGGAGTCGTTTGAATAGTATATAGATCGTGAATCAAATAACTTTAGTTCCAGCAACCCAATGACTAAATTAGTATCTTTTCATTTTTTTGTTGGTTTCTAATGGCTCGAAAACAAGGGTTTTCGAGCGTATTGAAATCCCGAACTTTGATTTTTAGGTGAATCAAACCCCTATCATGAACATAGTTGTGGATGTTCTTTCGAGAGTGGGTTCAGACCGTACTTCTATCCTTTGGAAGGTGGTGTTAATCTCCTTGAAGGTCCCATTTAGTTTGATGTCGGATGATTTGAAGACAAAGAATTGTTCCTTTAATTTGGCAGTGGTGGTCCGAATTCCTTTGCGAGGGATATGCTAGTTTTCGATTTTGGTATAAATTGAAGCAGGTGAAATTAAAAGTGAGGGAGGGTGGAAGGTAACACTGGACAGAGAGGTGGAGAAAGGCTCGTCCTCAGAAAAGGGATGGATCAAGCCGTGAACTTTGTACCCTTTGTTGAGGAGGAATTCGGTCAGGTAGGAACCGTCTTGGCCAGTCATGTTGGTGATCGAGTGACTTTGTGTGGTGGGGTTGTGGTGTCTTTACCATTTGATGATGGGGTGGATCCGAATCTCAGGGTGGTGGTTTCGGTGGTTGCTATTATTTCGAGATTTGTTTTTTTTTTTTTTTGGTTACTCTGCTTGGGGTGTCTGATATAGAAAAGAAAACAGCAGTGGAAAAAAGAGAGAAAAAACAATTTTGTTTGAGTTTTAATTGGGAATGTTAATTGAGAATTAATTGATTGATCTGTTTTAATTGACTTAACTATGTTTTAACCCGAGTTTAGTGCAAAAGGGTGTAGAAAATAGTCTTGAGCAGTCAATGACATGGACTTAGGTTTCGTAAGAAAACAAAGGTTAGACCCAATTAAAATTTAAAACAAGGGCCAAACTCTATTAGGTATAAACTAATGATTGTCAAACTAAAAAAACCCTTTTAAATATTACTCAAACGATTTTAAGTTTTATTACCTGTATGAGCCAACACCTCACTTTAATGGAAGTTATTCCAACTTCAATGAAGAATTGCTAAAGTAATTCACGGAAAGATGTTTGTTGGCCAAATAATTGAAACACTTCATATCCTCTTTCTAAACCTACTTGTTTCATTTGTACGATTTTTCAAAGGGCTAGATAAATTTACACACTTGTCCACTTCCCTAATTGAGAGTGATGTCCGATGCAAGTGATGAAACCATGAGAACACACTGCCACCAATATGTCCAAATTCTACATTAAATTTTTTCTTTTGGAGCTCAACATGTACAACCTTGAGAATCGAGACATCAAGGATTCATTCCCGGTCCACACATCTTGCTAAAACTTGATCTTATTACCTTTGCCTAGGGCCGCCTCCACACGTTCGAAAGGCACTTGGATCACACATTTCCTTGATAATTTGTTGCAAACCCATTTCCCCTATCCAGTGCATCCCCAATTATAAATTACCCCCTATTATAAATAGGTAATTAAGAATTCCTCTTATATAGTTTCATATTGTAGTCTCCCACCCTTCCCCACACTAGCGGTCGCCGTCAAGTGCCTCAGGTGCCTATATTTTGTGAGAAAACAAATCAAACCTTGAAAAATCAACCTATTAATAAACAATAAAAAACCATTTTGAAATTTGTATCTTGAGAAAATTGAAGAAGGCTCAAAATTATTAAAAAACAAAAACTTTTTAAAAATGCCCTTATTCCCAATTACCCCCTCGCCCTTCATTGTTCTGTGCTACTCATCCCTCCTTTCTCACTGAATCAAACCCATCAAACACCACCTCCAACTGATCCAACACCACTACCATTCCTCCATTTACTCCAATCCACAACCAAGCCCACCTTCACCTCCTTCACCCTCTCTTTAAACATCATCACCCCCGTTTCATCTTCTCCAATGCACAACCAAACCATCTCCACCACCTCACCATATCTGAGTCAACACCACCCCGACCTTTATCTTCTGCAATTCACCGAAAAACCCGCCACTGCTTCCCTCCCTTCCCTGCCTCATAGTAGTCCGCTACCCCTCTTAAGAACCTATAAATCATTATCATGGAGTAAGTTCTTGAGAGTAAAAAAAGTATATTGAAGATTCTTTTTGAGATCATCATACAAACAACCTGGTCTGCTGTAGAGAATCAGTTTCTTTGGTGAATGGGTTGAGAAGGAAGAGGAGGCTAATGGGGTTAAACAAACTCCTTTGGCTCTATGACGAGAAAGAGAAGCTATCGATACATGGATTCTTCTCTAAATTGAAATATTTGGTTGGAGTCCTTGGGAGGAATTTAGGGTTTGGGATACCATAGAGCTTAAATAGTTATAATTTGAAGTGATTTCTTGTGAGGAACACAGAATCTAAGCTCAGTATCAATGCCGGAGGAAAGGGGGTATCCTAAGCCCCAAATAAAACATAGTTCCCCGGAGTTGTGGATACAATACCAATGAAATAAAAGAAATATAAAGAATAACATGAACCAAGTCAATTATAATTGACTTTAGTCAAGTCCTAGCTGGTGAACTACCTGTAATGTATTGACAGTCAAGCAAGTCTAAGAACCAAGCGAACATACACCTTATTTCACTTGCAAGTCTAAATAATCAAGTCTAAGTTGGGTACATTATCTACACACCGGGCCCACAAGGATATAGCATAGTATGGGGTCCTCATTCTCTAAACAACACCACAACCTAAATTTCATGGGACTTAACTATACTTCTGATTAGAGATGTGTATGATACTCTCATATAGGTTTTGAGTCAAAATCGCAAGTTTTAGAGCAATCCGACATCACCGATGGGTGTAGCAATTAGTCACTGTTAAAAACAATAACCTAATAGTGTGTGCTGGAAATATGAAATGTAGACACTAATAAAGGCAATATCTTTCACTATATAATTTTGAATAAAGTACCGTTTGAACCACTGAAAACTAGATTACAGAGCTTTCCAACCATATAAGCCATGTCCCCTGATTATTTCTAAAACAATTCAGTTTTTATGTCGAAGTCGGGGCATCTACAGTTTGTTGACAGATAGACCCCTATGCTAAAATGATCGTAACTCGTTGCACAAAATTCCAATTTCAATTCCACAAAAAGGTACAACAAATAGGCTCACGGACGATTCCAGAAAGGTATGGCTCACCATCTAGACCCATCTTGAGCAATACCATAATAAAAATGAGACAGTTCCAACGGAAGTTTCTACAGAACAACAAGGGTCATGGGTGGGTTTTTTGGTGTTTGTGCATTGCAAGATCTTGAAACCCAAGCCAAACCAAGGGGTTCTCATTCCTAAGTCTAAGTCAGATATGAAAATGTATAATTAACTTCTAGATAATGTTGAGATATGATTTACAAACTTACATATCATATTTACCATAAAATCACTACATAGAATCATTTAATAGCCTATCTGTGATTCCTATGTAATTTGCAACACCTTTAATTGACGGATTTCGCCATAGACTTTGGTTAGTCGGAGATGTTGGGGATGGGAATTGTGGTACAGATTGCTGCAATGGGTGTCACTTAGACTTGTAAATGGATTGCATATGGAGATGGTTAGCCTGTATCCGATAAAAAAGTTAAATCAGATCCGATAATCCGACGGATTATCAATAATCAAATCCATATCCGATTTGCTACCTTATCGGATATTCAATCAGAAATTTTTTATTTGTTAACTTTCTTTTTGATATTGTTATACATTATTTACCAATATATATGTATTTAATACTTGTAAAAAATATGATATATTATATTATATAGAATTAGATCGGATTATTATTGGATCTGCTCAAATCCATATTTGCTTCATTAAGTTATCGAGCTAGCAAATTTGGAGCATAATCAGATTGAACCCTTCAATCCATCACCTGTTAAATGGATCGAATTCGGATCTGATGGTAATAGCGCGTGCGGGGTTGTTGTGGAAGCAATTGAGGATTTTGATGGTGGAGATTGCAAATTGGTGGCTGAGCTTTGGTGGTGATCGTGGAGGGTGAAAAAATGGCGGTGATGGTGATGTTGGAGTTGGGTGGGGTGATTGGTTCAATTGTGGTGAGGTGTTGGTGTTGTAGGTGGGTGGGTTGGAGAAGATGAGGGTTTTTTTTTTTAATATATATTTTTATTAAATAATATTAAATTCATCTAGAAATACACAATTAGGATTTTATTTGCATCTTGGACCACTGGTTTAACCTTGAGATTTCTATTATCAATTGCTCAATACACCAAACTTGCATTCTCCTGCCCTAGATCATTTGGGGGTATTTTGGTCGTGAAAATATGACCAATTTGAAAACAACTTGTGCCTTCACAGACGAAGGACGAGGATCCCTAGTCTAGTGGGAGACGACAATATGAATCTTAACAGGCAATATTTAGATACTATTTATAATAGGTATGTTAAATTTATCCTATTTTTATATTTATATTTTGAGGGCCAACAAGGTTTTTAATAGATCCTTGAACCATAAAAGGCCTTCGGCAGGGTTTCAAGCCTGGGCTTGTGATACCATCCGAGCTATCACCCATTGGCAAGGAAGCACAGACTCATTGAAAACTTGTCGTATCTGTGTCCGACACGTATTCGACACGACACTCGCTCGACACACCTACACATGTCAGACACTTGATCAACGTGTTGGCAGGTGTCAGACATGTAGTCAATGTGTCGGACACGCCTCCGATACACCCAAAATTTGGTTAGGACACGGTCGACATTTGAAAACCAATTTTTATTTTTATTTTTTACTTTTAGATATTTGCAAATAACCACGTAATATAATGGTTATTGATCCATCTGAAGTGAATGACTATTTCAATTGCGATTTAAGATAAATATGGCAAAAAGTCACTAAAGCATAGAGGTTGTCAATGTTTTTTTCTTAATCTTTGTTTCTTATTTTTCTCTCATTTGCTTTTTCTCTCTACTATATTTTTTATCTACTTAAATTTTTTTTTTTGTAACAGTATCATCTTCTTCAAGACACTCTAGGAAGACACTTTATTAGATTATTATTTATCACTTATTAGAAAAATAGTATGATGTGTCGACGTGTCCCCGAGTCCTAGTTCGAGTCGGCATGTCGTGTCCGTGTCCGACACGACGCGCGTGTCCGTGTCCGTATCCGTGCATCCTTGCCATTGGCATGCCTCTACAATGTTCACGTGCACAAAAAAAAAAGACTTGTTTAATGGCATGATACCTTTTGCAGCATGTGTACACATTTTAAATGATGATAAAATGACTATTTTTCTTTTTATTCTTAATTTAGTTATTTCTTTTTATGGTCATTTGTGTGTTTTTCCTTGTGAATTGTTTGGTGGGATCATTAAACTTCACATTTTAGGAAGTTGCATGGCATGGCATATCATGCTAATGTGTATCCTAGCACGTTGAATTATGTGGGCATCAACTACTGCACACGCATAAGATTTTCATATAGGGATTTGTCTTGACTGTTGATTTGACAGGCAACATAAACACACAATTAATAGTAACTTGAATGGTCTAATTGGTTGCAACTTATGTGCTACATAGAGTTTTTAAGTACGTTGTGTAATGCTTGTAAACTGCAATCTAATATCCTGAAGGAAATTCGCCTCGTGTTGATATTTGCAAGTGATCTTTTACCTTATTGATACATACTTTACTTCCTGACCCTCATACATGCTCGTACTATTTGCTGGACCTGCAGAGACATTTGTGCGAGCTGACGGGGCATTCATTCCCTTCGCTGATGATTTTGATGTATCCAACGTAACCACATTGGTGAAAGGTGTAGGTGAGATAGGGAATGTCAAGCCCACAGAATTACAATCTCCAATCTATAGTCTTATTGGAAAGCAAGTTGTGAAGGTCGGGAGAAGCTCTGGTTTGACAACTGGGACCATTATGGCCTATGCTCTCGAATACAATGACGAGAAAGGAATTTGCTTCTTCACTGATTTTCTTGTTGTGGGTGAGAACCAACAAACCTTTGACCTTGAAGGTGATAGTGGGAGCCTCATTCTCTTAACAGGTCAGAATGGTGAGAAGCCACAGCCAATTGGGATCATTTGGGGAGGAACAGCTAATCGAGGGCGATTGAAGCTAAAAGTTGGTCAACCTCCAGAGAATTGGACGAGTGGAGTCGATCTTGGTAGGCTTCTTGATCTCCTTGAACTAGACCTCATCACCACAAGTGAAGGACTTGAAGGTATCTGTGCTTCTAAAACTATCTGATTATTTCCAGCACATCATTATTTTCTTAGAAAAACTCTCTAGATTAAAAATAAAAATAAAAATTCAATGTATTGTTTTATTCATGCAGTGGCCTTGCAAGAACAAAGAATTACCTTAGTAGCTGCTGGGGATTCTACGGTTGGAGAATCTTCCCCTGGAGAAGGAATAGTTCCCAAGAACAAAATGAAAGATATATTCGAGCCTTTGGGTCTTAAAATCCAGCAAATCTCTGTGGAAGGAGGCTCTGTCCCAGAAATGAATCCATCTCTTGCACCCGAGTTTCGTGTAGAAGACAGGATTGAAGTGGCAGTTAATGTGGAGGAGCATCAGTTCATTCCAAACTTCATGGAACAAACTCCAGTGAATCTTAATGAGTGCCATGGCAACCCAGAATCGAGAAGTCTCTCTGCTTTGAGGAATGGGTCTGACGAAGATCTCTGTTTCTCGTTACATCTGGGAGACCGTGAAACCAAGCGCAGGCGTCCAAATTCTACATGTAGCAATGAAGTTGAAGAACAGAAATAAGGCCTCAATATGGTGTATCGCGGTGAAAATGAAAGTAGCACCAAGGCAACATGTACAGACCAGGATCAATAGTTGTAGTTATGTAGCTGAACACTCTGAATGCACGACTCCTATCAGACCAACTATTTTGCAGTTTTGTGTGTTCCTGTTTAAGGATTTAAAAAAAAGAGAAAGATATGCAGGATGTTCACCGTGCTCCTACACTATTTTAATAGAGGAAATGAAAAAACAGTGAGAGGCCACCAAAGCGAGACCACCTACACCCAACATAGTGCCTATCCACGGGTATAAGGGCGATTCACGGCTACTTAGGCTGTGACACCTACCAACGCTTGGCTACCTAGGTTGTTACACCTACCAATGTTTGGCTACAAGGCTTTTTAGGGCCTACTAACCCCCTCCCCAGAAATTTATGGACAAATGTCTTTTTTTTTTTAATCTAGGATAACTCATTTTTCAATCCTCTAGACAAAGAACATCAAACACAGTTAATGGTTTAGAATGCCAAGTATCTGAAATAGAACAAAAATTTCTACAATGGTCAATTCCCAAAATTCTCAAATAAGACATCTACAAAAAGCTTCATAATCTTTAGCCAATAAACTGAACAAATCATCAAAACAATAGAAAAAACACTACCCTTAACCCCATCTCAAGAGTTAATTCAATTATTCACTTTCGAAATGTTAGAAAAAACACAAATAAGATCAATGTAATTATATATCCATAGGATTAATTCAAATAGGAATCAAACCCCTTACAAGAACATGTCTAGATGCCTCAGCTCTGACTTGTTAGGCACAACAAATTTCAAGATTCTCTCCTAGGTATAGCAGAAACATCCCTATGATTAGGACTAATTTATTTCAATTGTTATCCAAACTTTTCAATACCCCTTCACGATTCAGATGTTTTAGAATCCTTGACCCTCAATATACAAACTTCTTAAGATGATATGCTACCAGGTTCAATACCATTAATGTATCGTATAACATGCAAAATCATGAAAATTGAAATTAGCCTTCAAGCAAAAGTAGAAAGCACAAAAGGATACATTGTCATTTTCCAAACAAACAAAGACAAAACAAATATCATAGTCCCAAAGATTATTCGATGGGAACAAACCACCCTTCCAAGTACGTGGCAGGTTCATACCGAACCAAGGCCTCATCCACCAAGTGAATTATCTCAAATGGTGTCTCCTGAAGATGTAACTGTTGAGTTACAATTCACATTTATAAGAAAAACCAAACTCTCAATAGCGGATCTCCAATCACCAAGATCATCAACATCTTCCTCTAGAACAACTCCCCAGTCATTTGAAACTCAATCTGTAACAAGTATAGATCTAACAAAAATGAGACATAATCCCCAATTTTCAAATTTCTCGATCAATTTACACAAATGATCAACAATCCGAAATAATAGAAAATCAAGTAAATAAAAAATCACCAACTCAATAGGAAATAAGAGTTTTGTCCCAAATATACATGATATCAAGAGATTTCAAATTAGGTAAATAAGTGGGGCGAGATCCTGATACTCGTGTTTTTTACTCAAATACAAACCCAAATAATTGGCCATTAGATTTTTGTTGATCCTACAGTTAATAATAATGTCTAATGAGCTGGCCCAACATTTAAAAAAAAAATATTTAGCTGCTCCAGCCAACCCAAGCCAAGCTAAAAAGATTAGTTTCCTAAGAAAATAAAATACAAATCGAGACTCAATGATTTCCTTTTTTTTTTCCTCTTGTTTTCTTTCTTATTCTTCCCTACGTATGCTAAAATAAAAGACAAAACAAAAATTCATTATTTTTTTTTCTCTTGTTTTCCCTACGTTCTTTTCTTCTTATTTTTTCATCTCGGTTCCTTAAAATCTTGAATCGTTGAATTATTCAAAGTTATATATTTAGCTATCGCTTTTCTTCGAATTCATTGAAACCTTACACAATTCTATTATAACTGGGTGTACAGAACCAACATAAGTTTCTTCCTGTAAACCTCCATGCTTTAGCTTGTAGAGCAAAAAAAAAAAAATTCGAAGTGAAATTTCAGATTTTTTGTTGTACTCACACCAATTTCATATTTTTCGTTTTATATGTTGAAATTTCCAGATTTTGCTATTTTAGAGGTATGTAACTTATCTTCTCAAAAGTATATGCATACTAAGATTATTACTATAAAATTGATCGCTTGGGTATTGATTATCCAATATGAACTAATTGACTACAATTATTTTGTTTGGCTGCGTTATTACCTAGACTAACAATTGGGGCTGTTTTTTCTATGATAATGTTGTATCAACAATACGGGCGTAAGATATGGATTTACCACACATGACTAGCAACAAGAATGACGATGAGAATTTGAATCCCATATAAGTTATGAAGTCTCCAATGAAGTTGGCGAAGTTCCCTCGAATGACAATAATGTTGGGGGTATGGGTCTTGCTAATGATGCAGGAAGGATGGAAGCACCACATTTCGTGATGTTGTTTAAGTCATTTGAAGAAGCAAAGGAGCATTATACGAAATATGGTCGGCAAAAAGGATTTTCTAAAAGGATTTGTTCATCTAATAAAACTCGGTACTATGTTGATGAAGTTACATGATACAAATTTGTGTGTTCGCGTGAAGGAGATAAAAAACGCTGATGACTTTGATTACTCACTAAGAAGTTGCTCAACAGTAAAACGTGGGTGCTAGGCATTTATGAAAATTCTTTTTGTAGAATAAATCAACAAGTGGAGGGTAACAAAGTTTTCAAATGAACATAACCATGATTTTTTTTCTCCAATGAAGAGGATACGCTTGCCTTCTAATAGAAAAATGCCTAGGGCAGCTAAAGATTTAACTGAAGCTTTTCACTGGGAAAATTTACAAGTAGGGAAGGTTCCTTCAATTTTAAGTGGTGAGACCATACGGTTTGATGGCAGAGATTATTGGAATCACTTGCGTTCAATTAGGAGTAAAGAATAAGAATTTGGAGATGCACACAAATGGATGAAGATGACAGGGCAGTTAACTTTTCGAGATGCCATTTGCGCCTTTCATTGGCGTGAACCATCACTACCAATCTATCCAATTCGGTTGTTCACTCCTACAAGATGAAACAAAAGCATCATTCTTTTGGTTGTTTAATATATGGCTTGAAGCAATGGGAGGGAGGCATACAGTATCAATCATCACAGACCAAGACGCTGCTATGGGGTCGGCTATAAGGAAAATATTCCCTAATACTCGCAATCAGCTATGCCTTTGGCATATAAAGAAATTTTTAGCGGAAAACTTATCTCCTTATTACAAAAAAAGTCAAAGTTCAAGAGTGATATGAAGAATTGAGTACATATAAGGTGGAAGACTTTGAAGATGACAATGACTGGCTTAAAATAAGTAAGGGATTTGAGAACATTGAGTTCTAGTGTACCACCGAAACACCTTTTATGCTGGGATGAATACTACAGGACGTAGTGAGATTGTTAATGCTTTTTTCAATGAGTTTGTGTCGTCAAAAACATACTTGAGAAAATTTGTAGTTAGGTATGATCAAGCGTTAGCAAAGATAGCTGAAAAGGAGAACCTTGAAGATTATATGTCTGAACACAAAAATCGAATTGTTAGTGAAAACAACTTGATATTGAAGCATGCCGCACTGTCTACACTAGAAATATGTTTAACACGTTTCGTGCTCAATTGGTTGATGCACTCCATTACAAACTAGAAGACATGGAAAATATGGTGATTTTCAAACGTACTTGATTATGAAAAAATCCGGTGTGCCAGAACAATTTATTGTGAAGTTAAAAGTTGGAACAAATGAGGGATATTGTGGATGCCAACATTTTGAGTTTGCAGGTATACTATGCAGGCATGTGCTAAAAGTATTTCAACGTGTTGATATAGATGAAATCCCAGAACATTTCATTCTAAAAAGATGGACGAAAAGAGCTAACACATTCGGGACGATGGACGAAATGGTTACAAAACAAAAAAAAATAAGGGTGCGCTTAAGTTTTTAGACTCGACCATCTATCTCGGAGATCGACATAACTATGGTGTATTGCCTTAGAATCAAATATACTATACCAAAAAGTAGTGGGAGTCATTGAAGAATTATTTACTCAAGTTTTTGAAGAATGTGGTAAGATGGTTGGAATTGGTGATGAGGATGATACTCAAGTTTTAGCTTTAGAAAGAGAACTGGACAAGGGTACGGTTAAATCATTACAATTTTCTATTCTTGACCCACATATATTACATACAAAGGGTAGGCCAAAAAAAAGATAAAGAAAAAGGGTCTATTAGTAGCACTGGTATAATTATGAGCTCGATTGAAGCAGAGTTGAGTAGATATAAACAAAATGTACAATATGTAAAGTCAAAGGGCATGACAAGAGAAAGTGCCCCCAAGTAGGGCTAGGTAATAAAATAAACTTCTTTTGTGGTTTGTTTGACATGCAAAACATGAATTATGCCAAACAATACAAGCCATTTTAACCTTTGACAATTTCTTATATATATACAGGTATCTTTGAAGATGCTATTGATTTATAAGTCTTAAGAGAATGTTCCTACAAGTAGCTATTTTATGAGGTACAAAATTTTACATCGTTGAGAATATTTTGTTCTTTTTATTGATGATGTCCCTAACTTTTTTTTTTTGGTTTACAAATACTACAATTTGAGAGGATATGGCGATGGTTTGCACATGTTACTTCTTATGAAGAGGATGTAGACATGTGAAGAGGATGCCAACATGGATTCTTTACTTACAAAATGTACTAGCTAATTTATCATAGTTTTCATTTTGCTTATAATTGACGTAAAACTTTAACAAGTGGGATTTGTTAGGAGTATTTACCAATTTCTATCTTTTTTGTGAAAAGAAGTATTGATGGTTGTTTCAGTATATGGATCAAATTATACATGTTTTGAGAAAGTTTCTTGTTATTTTAGCTGAGTTGTTTTATTGTTTGTTGAAGGTCTATAGAATGGATGCTCAAAAGGTCAAGTGTTCCAATGGCTTCATCGAACTAGGATTTGCAACAATTGATGCAAGAGAAACCCAACTCTATGTCAAACTTATCAGCTTTGCCCCAACACTATCAAAAGAATTTGAACTCCTATACGAACTTTGGTGCAGCTTCACAATACAGTGATCAATGTACCCTCTTTCTCAGTTTCGAATTATCCCCCTAGATGATCCATTGGGTTTTGATCAAAGACAGATGTCACAGAGGTTCATAGATGCTTGGTCGACAACTAGATATACTAACCCAACACTCATGGAGAACAAGTCTTCTCCTTCTCCAAATGCCACAGGATCCTGAGTTATAGTAGAATACCAAGTAATAATAGAATATTGTAAGTGATGATACACCAAAATGGTCACACCTCTGAGCCGTGCACGTGTCACGATGATCTCGAGGAATTACGGGCTCTAACGTCAGCTCAACATTGATCCGGCTCAAACGGTTCTAAACTCACCCAATGTAGTCCGCCAGACGGACCCGAACTCTTACAGCTTGCTAAGCCCACAAGTCTCACATCGATCCTCAATACCCGTAAGTCCTGCCAAGGCAAGTATCTTGATGATCAGCTTCGGACATGCAACTACATCAGCTCTCCACTTCCAACTAGGAAGCAAATACCAAAGTACATTCCACACAGGAAAACCTCCTTCTATGGATTGCCCTCGGATTGGGAACTATCTCTCGCATATCTAGGAGCTTAGGGCTAACAGGGAAGTTCCCTCCTACAACACGACTCCTAATTAGCAAAGGATCTCCAAGAAGATCTCCTTCCTAAACTACGCCTTCGATGGCCTGGTAGAACCAGGACTCTTGCACCATAAATAAGACACGAGGTTGGTAAGCTAAAGTACGCTACAAATTCCATGTTTACAACATTACACTTTCCTCAGATCCATGTTTGACTTTAGCATCGGAGTGCCATCGGCCACCACAACGGTGGTCCATGGCTCACGTGCGTTACTTGTGCAAGTCAGCGAGACTAAGTCAAAGCAGGGAGCGAAAAATGACTGCATCAGTCTGGCACGTCCATGGGGATGAAGTTCCTAACCTTTCACTAACATCATATCCCTTCGAAATACAGAGAGATGGTGACTATTAGATCACGGAATGATGGAGACCAAGGGGAAACGTCGAGCGCTCAACCTGGTACTGCTTCACCACCCTCGACGTAGCAAATAGCGCGCAGGCGTCAAACTGACGTTCCTGGAATGACGACAACACCGATGGCCCCCGAACCAGGTCTAAGATCACAGTTTATACGTCAAGCTTTGTCAACGATAAAAATGCTCAGATCGATGAAACAAAAGGCTAACGAAATTATGAAGGCATACCTAACCCATTTTAGCAATGAGCTAATCACTGTCAACGTATGCGATGACACAACGATCGTCTCAACCTTCATTAACGGCTTGGGGAAAGGAAAGTTCTACAACTTCCTGACTCTAGACCCACCGACCAGTATGACAAACCTGGTGAGGGAAGTGCAAAGCTACATCTCCCTAGAAGAGTAACGAACAACCAGGAACAAAACCAGGCCCAAAGAGAAATCGGCCAACGAGATATGCGTACTTCATGGAGCCCACTCCGAGTTCGAAATGTCAAACAAATCTAGGAAGAAGGCTTTTCGAGGTATGAAGATCCAAGCGATACGCGACGAACAACTGGGGCCATATGCTCAGATGCGTGATCGCTCCTTGCCGCTAGTATTTACGGAGAAAGACTTCCAAGGCATACAACTCCCACACAATGACGCCTTGGTGGTGACCATCTCCCTGGAAAGTTGGGAAGTAAGGAGGTCCTTGGTTGATACCGGGAGCTCACTGAAGTCCTGTTTCTCCGCACGTTCCATGGAATGCAATTAAAGGAGAGGGCGTTAACCCCTGATAACCGTCCAATGATCGATTTCAGTGGCGAAAAGCGACTCCCCGTGGGAAAGATACGACTGACGGTAGCAGTGGGAGAAAAGTCGACTAAAAAAACCTTGCATCAGAAGTTCATAGTGATCGATGCACCTTCGACATATAATGCAGTCCTTGGGAGGCCTTGGATATATCAAATGGGAACGACGGTCTCGACTCTGTACTAGTGCATCAAGTATGTAGCAAACCAAGTGGTCGACACTCTAAAGGGCGATCAAACAATTGCTAGGGAATGCCAGTACATGACAACACTGCCACCTGATGATTCTCAGTGAGCGACTAGCCCCGCTACTAAGATGACTCTCTGTTCCACTCGAGACGTAGGAGGAGAACAACCGGTCCTAGACAACGAGGCTCCAGTAAGCCCTCGGGGTAGGCTAATAAGCACCAAAAACATCAATTTTACACTCCCAAATATACAATTGTTAAGTCCAATTATCAAATAAAAATATCTCATTACGTGTGTTTTGTGCATTTTGTAGGAATTCAAGTACAAATATCAAATTATGCATAAAGTGGCACAATAAGGCTAAAATCATCAACTAGAAGGCCCAATGGAAATTCGAATGCATTCATCAGGATTAAAGAATTTCAATCTCAAGACCCATGAAGTCAAGCCCACAAAGCAACAACAACTACGGATCTCGAGAAAATCAATATGAAGATTTGATCATCCACATGGCCAACTTTATCATAAAAAAATCTCTACAAGACATGTTTCCTTATTGAACTCCAACACCATTCCTTGTTTCATTCAACCATGTTTCACTTTTTAACTCAAACCATGTTTCCTTGTTTCACTCAAACCCTTTTTACCTATAAAAACCCCATACATGGAGTTCATAAAGGATAGTTTTCTTTGATAGTTTTTTTTACAATGTTTTTTTAGTTGTAGTTCTTGGCTTTATATTTTACTTGGGAGAAAAGTGCATGTACTACAGTTTAATTCCATTGAAGAAGTAAGTTTTATCTTTGTTTTTCTTTGTTCTTTTAGTTTAATACTTATTTTCACCATACATTATTGTGCTATTCTCTTTATTCTTTAAGTTGAAAATCAAATATTGTCTTCTAATCCACGTGAAGTAGTCGATAACCCCTACTTCCACTATACATTGTTAAATTGTATTGCAGGTTAAAGGAAAAATAAATAAATAGAAACAACTTATATATTTCTTTGATTGATGTCGAAAATCATGCAACGACATTAATGTCGGTTTTTGGCATAGGGATGGCAACGGGACGGATTGGGGCAGATTTGAGCAAATCCATCCCCGCCCCGCAAGGGATTTCGGGTCCTCGAAACCGCCCCGCATATCCGTTTACCATTTTTTTTAAAAACCATCCCCGACCTGGACAGATAGGCGGATATCCGCCCCGCCCATTTAACCCGAAAAAAAAACAGATCTTCCGAAAAAACAGATCTCAGATCTTCAAACAAAAAAAAAATCTCAGATCGACCAGAAAGCATGATGTGTATTATAACAAGATTGTTTTGCCAGATCTTATTCCACTTACCTAATTTTATCCATCTAATTATATATTTCATTCATTAGATCAAAAGAATTATAACAACAAATTACAACAAAAATTATAACAACAAAAAATTACAAAGGATCCATACAAATATTACAAAAAACCATACCAAAAAAAAAAAAAAAAAACGATCTAAAGAATGATCTGAGATCAAAGATCTAATTACAAAAAACAATACAAAAATTTGCAAAAAAAAAAAACTAAATTTCGATCTAAAGATGATCTGATATCAGATCTTGATCTTGATCTGAGATCTTGACTTGATCAGATCTGAGATCACCGGCACCCTTCGCGGCCTTCACGACTTCACTGTGAGAGAGAAGGGTCCCTTCGCGGCCTTTACTGTGAGAGAGAAGGGTCGCCTTCGTTCGCGGCCTTCACTTTGAGTCTGTGAGAGAGAAGGGTCCCTTCGCCTTCGTGGCCTTCGCTGTGAGAGAGAAGGGAGGGTCTGCCTCCGCCACCCTTCGCGGCGGGCCTTCGCTGTTTTGAGAGAGAAGAAGGGACAAAGGGGGGATGAAGGGTCGAAGAAGGGGGACGAAGGCCTTCGCTCTGCTTTGAGAGAGACTGGAGACGAGAGCGGGGTGAGGGGAGGGGTTTCTTCGAGTGGGTTAGGGTTTCTTCGAGTGGAGAGGGAGGGGTTTCTTCGAGTGGGTCTGAGGGAAAGATTTAAGAGATCGAATGGGTAGGTTTTTTTTTTTTTTCCTATTTAAAGGGTCAGGGGTATTTAAGTAAATTCCATACTTAAACGGATATCCGTGGGGCGGATATGGCCAAATCCGTATCCGCCCCGAATATTCGACGGATATTATTTGAATATCTGTATCCGCCCCGAAACCCATTTAGCTATATCCAAATCCTTTCCATACGGATTGGGTGGGGCGGATATCCGTGAAAATCCGCCCCACTGCCATCCCTATTTTGGCATGAATCAAATGGCGCCGTACATTCATGATGTTTTTGACAATGTATAGTTCCTACCTGAAATATCTTCAAAACGTACACCGAAATATCTTCAAAACGTATTTGGTCCAATGCCGGTAAATCGGAGGAAGAAACCATCACGGTCTACCTCGACAGCCCTCTCAACAGTATGGATGTCCAGATTGGTTCCTGCTTGAGTAAAGAGTTGGCAAAGCAGCTCAAGGAACTGCTACAATGTAACCAGGACATCTTCGCTTGGACCATGTGAGACATGGTGGGGATCGACTTGTCTATAATCACCCATCACCTAGAGGTAGATCCCATGAGGAAAACCGTTAGGCAAAAAAGAGGCCCGTTGCTCTCGAGAGGAACGCGTTCATAAATGAGGAGGTACAATGTTTACTCAAATGCGGACATGATTAAGGAAGCACGATACCTCAACTGGCTGGCGAACACGCGAAAAAATGGAAAATGGAGAGTATGCCTGCCCGAAGGACAACTTCCCACTCCCCCGCATCGATCAGATCATGGTCGCCACATCTGGGCACAACTTACTCAACTTCATGGACGCCTATTCAAGCTACATTCAAATATTAATGCACCCCAAGATCAAGAGAAAACCTCTTTCATAAAAGAAAGGAGGATATATTGCTATAGAATAATGCCATTCAGGAAATACCAGATGAAGCTCAACCCACAAAAAATGCACGTTCGGAGTTGAGTTTGGAAAATTTCTAGGCTATATAGTCAACAAAAGAGGAATTGAAGCTGACCCAAAACAGATTCAGGCCCTTCTTGACATGAAAGCCCTGGCCAACATCAGAGACGTTTAGAGCCTGACTAGGAGGGTAACAACACTTAACAGATTTATATCAAAGTCATCTGCATGCCTCCATTTCTGTAAGATACTAAGAGGGAACAAAGGATTCTCTTGGAATGAATAGTGTAAACAAGCCTTTCAACGCCTGAAAGCATACATGGGGAGTCCAGAGCTACTCTCAAAACCTGCGACAGGGAAACACTCTACTTGTACTTGTATGTTTCCAAGCACCCTGTTAGCTCAACCCTCGTACGAGACGACCGAAGGACCCAATGACTAAAGTATTACACCAGTAAAACCTTCGTGGAAGCGGAGGCACACTATCCGAACCTGGAGAAGCTGGCTCTGGCACTGGTCGTATCCACCAGGAAACTAAGGTCCTATTTTCAGGCCCATTATATAACGGTCCTGACCAAGCATCTGCTCCGTTCGATATTATATAAAACCGAGCTATCTGGCAGGATGGTAAAATGGTTAGTGGAGCTCGGATAGTTTGACATAAACTATACTCCAGGAACTGCCATCAAAGCCCAGGCGCTGTCAAATTTCATTGCTGAGTTCACTAGTGGAGAAGAGCCGAAGACAAACCACCAGCCTGGCGATTCGAACGCCCAGGCGTGGATCTTGCGCTACGTCGGGTCCTCAACTAGGAAGGCAAACGGAGCCGGGATCACGCTCTGCTCCCCCAACGACTTCACCCTTGAAAAAATAGTCAGATTCGGCTTCCCCGCTTCAAACAACGAGGTCGAGTACGAAACCCTCATGTCCGACCTGAAGCTAGCATTGGGGATCGAAATAGATCGCCTAACGGCATACATCGACTCAAGACTGGTAGTCAACTAGGTCAAAGGGGATTTCAATAGCAAAAACCCCCGCATGATAGCCTACCACAACAAGGTACTTTGCCTGATGAGCGGGTTCAAGAGGTGCAAACTCATATAATGCCCTCGAGACGACAATAAAAGAGCTGACGCGCTAGCCAGAGAAGCCTTAGTCTCCGACGAAGTTCAAACGACCTCATCGAATACCAAAAGCAATGGAACCTCGACGAAGAAGAGCCTAGAGATATTTGCGCTGCATCCGCGCAACCAAATTGGATGACTCTAATACTCGAATACATTGCAACTGGAGCCCAGCCAGCTGAGAAGGTAGAATCCAGAAGACCAAAAAATAGAGCAGCAAGGTACACTATCCTAAATGATAAATTATACAGAAGATCTGTGATAGAGCCTGTGCTCCGATGTTTGTCACCTTCATAGGCGAGTCAGATCCTGGAAAAGATCCACAGTAGTATGTGCGGGAATCATCCGGGCGAAATAACCCTTGCCCACAAAGCTTTAATTCTAGGATATTATTGGTCAACCATCCAGCGAGACGCCAAAGATACTGTCTGCAAGTGTGAAAAATGTCAGAGGTTCGCGCCATACACACATATGCCCGCCCTAGTCCGTGG
The DNA here is from genome assembly GCA_963556465.1 of Berberis vulgaris. Classification (NCBI taxonomy): domain Eukaryota; kingdom Viridiplantae; phylum Streptophyta; class Magnoliopsida; order Ranunculales; family Berberidaceae; genus Berberis; species Berberis vulgaris. The sequence goes on along the minus strand of OY747131.1, from coordinate 48,395,032 downwards.
TCATTTGCACAATGGGGAATGGACATCGTCGAACTACTCCCAGCATCAGCCAATAAAAAATTCCTTCCTGTGGTCATCGACTACTTCACCAAGTGGGTCGACGCCGAGCCCCTATCCAAAATAGGGTAGGTCCACATCAAAAAATTCATATGGGCCACCATCGTCTATAGATTTGGCATTCCTAGAGTATTGGTCAGTGACAACAAAACTCAGTTTGAAGGTATCAAGGTTAAAAAACCGTGCAAAAGTTTGAATATTGATCACCATTTTTTCTCGCCAGGGCCATTCCAAGCCAACGACCAAGCAAAGGTTACCAACAGAAAAATCCTTGAGGCGATCAAAAAGAAGCTTGATGCGGACAAGGGAAAATGGGTTTCAGAGCTACCGGGAATACTCTGGGCGTATTGAACAACCAAGAGAATTCCTACCGGAGAGACACCTTTTGCCCTAGCGTATGGGTCAAAAGCTATGGTCCCGATAGAACTCGAGGTGCCAACCTTCCAAGCAGAAAACTTCAGACCAGATGGCAATGGCGAAGCCTTGCGCGTTGGGCTAGACCTCCTCGAAGAGAAGCGTGATCTAGCCTCCTCAAAGATAGCCGCTTACCCAAATCGAATGGAGCAATACTATGACAAAAAGGTCAAGACACGCGAATTCAAGGTGGGGGATTGGGTACTCAGAAAGACCCAGCAAAACACCAAAAAAGTCAGCGCCGAAAAGTTAAATCCAAACTGGGAAGGACCATACAAAGTTGCCAAGGTTATCAGGCCGAGAACATAGAGGCTGGAGGACGTAGATGACGACAGGCTTAAAAGACCATGGAATGCAGAGCATCTAAAAAAATGATCAATAAAGTATTTGCTTTTACTAAAACTTTCACTACTTACAACCCTTGACAAACCCGGCTATGTCCAAACTCTAATATCTGCCCAACGCCTAGCCCGCTGCGCACGGACCACGATGGCCGAGGAAGTGGGAGACTAGTTAGTGCTTGTCCGCTAATGTGATGCACTATTTTAGTAACACACAACTTAATACTCTGCTTTGTGATTGTAGTATAGAATAAGTAGGGATCGTTCTGGACCGAGGATTAGAGGGCTTGTCAACTAGCACTAAGAATAACTAAAAGATAACTAACAACCTAATTAAGTAAATATTGGGGGTTTAGATTTTCTAAGTTAAACTATGAAAATAACTACGAAAATTACTGTAAAGATAATAGAACTAAAGGGATGGCAATGATGAAAAATTAGCTAAGGGTTTATCTCCAAACACCCAACATATCTCAGAAATAAATCTTCAATAATCACTTGCTAATTCGTGAAAGACAATGCTCAAGATTAACCGTGATCAGCACTGCATTAATCTTATTATTTTCCCAAGTTCGTTGAACTAAACTTAGCGTATCTTTCAAACTATTCTTATCATGCTATCTAATCAGGAATCGCAAGTTAGATAAACAATCCAAGATCATTAAGTTTTGTGGAAAATATGAACACTGACTAGGAAATTACAAGTATGATCAGCATCTCGTTCTTACCTAGGTTTTTACTTAACCTTACCAACATTCCTTGGTATTTACTACTTATGTGTACAAGATTATAACAATTAGGTGAAACTCTCCTATACTCTAGCCCCAGATCCTAGCATGCTTACTAAGTTGGCCACCTTAACAAACATACAAAGAAAAGTTATCTATAAAACAGTTAAGCAAAACACAATCACTAATAGCAAAAAAAATTAAATTCAATTAATTCATAAAACACATGTTTGGGGCTTCGAATCCACCCCTAGCTAAGAGGAGTTTAGCTAGACATAATAATTATGTACGAATAGCAATACATAATTAAATATTAAACTAAAATTAAAAGAGATAAAAAGAAACAAAACACTGTCGCCGTGTGTGGTCCGTGGTGGTGCGAAAAAGAGTCGGGTACCGATAGCAGAGAGAAAGAGAAATAAATCTCTTCCTCTTTCTCACGATCTTAGGTCCATTTTTCTGTTTGTGTTGCTTCGGCTGTGTGCGTGACTGTTGCTGATGGAGGTGACGAGAGGAATGGGACGATGGGATGTTGGGTTACGAAAAAAGGGTCTATCGATGGTGGTGTTATGGCGAGAAGGTGATGGAAGGACAGCTAGCAGTTGTGAGGGTGCCCGACGGTGGTTTGTTGGCTGTGATGACTGTTGCGATGAGGAGGGGGTTTGATGGTGATGATGGAAGAAGGGACTGTGTGATTGCGAGGAGGAGGAGACCGTGGTTGAAAGCTGATGGCGAGATGGTGGGTGGTTGATGGTGTTGGCTGGATTGCGAGGAAGAGGAGGCTTGTTGTAGCTGTGATGAGGAGACTGTATATGGATAGTTGCAGCTGCGATGAGGGATGCATGGATGGGTTGCTGGCGGTGATGGTTGTGGAGGACGATAGGTTTCGATTGGGTTTAGGGTTGTGTGATTGCGATGAATAGTGGAAGAAATGGATGATGGATGTCGGTGGTGGTGTAGCTGATGTCGTGAGGATGGGTGACGGCTTGTTGTGGTTGCAAGCGTGATTGCTCCAGGGCAGGTATTGTCCCTTTTATAATTGTTTTCTTCTGAGTTTCCTTCCTTGTGTGGTTTCCTTTTGCAATCGGTATTTCTAAATTGCTAATTTGTTTTACTTAGCTTCTATTTTGGAATCTTGTAATTGGAAACCTACACAAACACGAAAATAACAATTAGTACCATAATTAACAAGTAATAACTAAAAATACATATAGAAATATGGTACTAAAAATAGCCTAATTACGCTCCTATCAAATTCTCCCACACTTATCTTTTGCTAGTCCTCGAGCAAATCCAAGAAACAAAAATAAAAGACTCAAATGACTCAATCTATACTTTCCAACATTTGTCTCAGAGATTTTCAACGGATCATGACATGTTAAGATTCTTTGTAAACACAAGATTAAATCCACATCATTCGAAAATTAATACACGTTCATAGCAATGATATAAAACTTCACAATTAGATCAATCCAAGTGATTGTGAAACTCAAGCGTGTGCCAAGAAGAATTAATCCAAAAATCTCACTGGGTGCATCCTTTTTTTTCACCGATTGTTTGGTAAAATCACTCTTCCTATTCTAGTTATATGTGAGAGGATTGATGTAAAAGGGAAGCAAATAGCTCATATATGATATAACAAGAAAGAAAGACATTTTCTAACCATTTTTTTCTTCAGATATATGATCTCATGGAATGAATGTTACTACTTGAATACAAGAACTAGTGGCACCATATGCTCATACCTCATTCGAATTTCCACATCGTGACATTGCAAGACACTCAATAAAAAGGTCTTAATTCAGGTTGTAATGGGGCTAGGGGTCAAGGGAAGAGAAAGAACGGATAGGGAATTTTCAAATGGCTTAAAGAAATGGTGAAAGCATGCAGTAAGATTTAGCAAGGAATCACATGGTTCAAGAAATAAGTAGGAAAATGAAGAGGCGACCCACTTACAATGAAGAATTTCAGCCATTATTTTGTATCTACTGAATGAAAAGAACTGGACTATCTGTATGGTACTGAAATACTGAATGAATATAGACAAGGACTTGTATATCTTTTGTACCGTTTTTTTTTTGCCTCATCTCAAAGTGCATCCCATGTACCCAGTAGCCTTATTTGGCTATTACTATTTTTTTTTAATACTCTTTATTCTTGAACTGTCTACCATAAGGATCTTCACCCACACTTGCTTTTCAACATACCTTGAACCACAATAAAGTCTTTGAAAATTAAATTATATTCCACTCTTCTGATTAGGTTAGGGATAGAAAATGAGGGCAATGAAACAAAAGGCTTAATAATAGGCTCAATAGTGGAAACTATGTGCATTTATCATGTCAAACATGTTATGCAATTCAATATAATGCTTTGAACGAATTTAATACAAGTTCTAGTGTTTAATTCTTAATTATGAAAGCAATCCAAGTAGCAACCAAAACAAATAAAATTGAGATCATGCAACGAATTATTATTGACAAAAGAAATAAAAGATGACCCAACTAAAAACTCTCAAAATCAAAGGAATAATAGGCTCAAAACTCACATATCTGTTATAATGAATTAAATTCAATTAAGCATGCTATGAATACCAGTTACTCAGTTGATTACATGTGAATTTGTATATGATAACCATGAATAAGCATTAACCAAAGAATAATATTAGATCTTAACTCATGCTTATAAATCACCTTAAGGTCATGCAATTAAAAACCAAATTTCATCATTGTGTTGGAAAGTATCCTAAGACTCAAAACAACTATAATTTTTTTTAATGACACTAATACCAACAAAGAAAATAAAAACCAACACTCTTTTTTAATGGACTGAATTTTTTTTCAAATAAAAAACAACGTTTGTTCCCCCCACACTTAAACTTAACATTGTCCTCAATGTTAATAGGTTATAGCACACACAATGAAAGATTTAAAAGAGGAAAAACAAACTACTAACAAACAAAAATAACGAAAAGAAAATAAAAGGATAGAGAAAGCAAATCTGATTGGGTTGCCTCCCAAGAAGCGCTTGTTTTAACATTGTGCATCCTGACGGTATCTCCAATCAATCCTCATGGAGTGATACGTCCTCCACGTCATGCTGCACAAATGACTCATAATAGGGCTTAAGTCGATGATGTTTCATTTTAAACTCCTTCCCGGTTGTGACACTCTTAATCTGTATAACACCATGGGGAAAAACATTAGTAACAATAAAAGGACCAACCCATTTAGAACGTAACTTACCAGTTCTAAGACATGATTGGAAAAACAAGACTTTCATTCCAACAATAAAAGTATTTTCATGGGTCATCTGATCATGAAAAACTTGGGTGTTCTCCTTATAATTGCTTTTACATCATAGGCCTCATCCTGAATCTTTTCGAGCTCATTCAACTAAAATGTCTTCCGCTTCTTTGTGTCATAGGGAACTCTATTGCTCTCATATCCAACGGCAGTAGTGATGGTGGTCTCAAGTTCATCCTCATTTCTGACGACTGACAATTTCTGGGCCAAATTGTCATTCACATTAATAGAAAAACAAGAATGATTTTTAGTAGGATATCTCGTGGCTTCAAAGATGTTGAAGCCAATCACATCACCATCAAATTACATGGTCAGTTTCCCCGCATGCACATCAATATTTGTCTTCGCAGTTTTCATGAAGGAACGCCCTAAAATAATAGGCAAAAGTGCTAAAAATTCCAAATCTTCCATCTCAAGCACATAGAAATCTGCTGGGAATATCAAATGATTAACCTGCACTAACAGATCTTCCAACAAACCTCGAGGATATGCATTAGAACGGTCAGGCAATTGAATAATAACACAATCATTTTTTAGCTTCCCGAGATTCATAGATCGATAAATAGAATACGACATAACATTAATTGAAGCACCTAAGTCTAGCATTGCATTTTCAATTTTAGTATTACCGATAACACAAGGGATAGTGAAACTACCCGGATCGTTACACTTCAGTGGCAATTTCCTTTGAAGAACTGCGGAAACATTCTGACTCACCTTAACTACCTCTCTGTCTCGAAGCCGTCTATTTGTTGTGCAAAGCTCCTTAAAATTTTTTGCATACTTAGGCACTTGCTTAATAGCATCAAGAAGCAGAATATTGACTTGGACTTTTTGGAAGGTTTCCAAAATTTTCTTATCTTGTTCATCTTTCCTAGATTTGGCAAACCTACCTGGAAAAGGCACAAAAGGTGGAAAAAGATTAGCAGAAACTGAATTTGGAATGCTCACCTGTTTAATTGGGGGCTTTGGTGTCTCAACGATGGCTGGATCATCCGCCTGTAACTCAGCTTCCCTATTTCGGCTCTGTTTAGGGACTATTGGCTAATTCTCAATTTGCCTACCACTCCTCAATGTAATTGCTTTTGCGGTTTCAAACCGGCCTTTCGAATTTGGAATGGTAGAACTAGGAAGCTTTCCTTGCTCTCAAATTTGTCCAATAAACTCAGCTATCTGTCCCATCGGTAGCTTCAAATCTGCTATATCTTTTGTTTGGTTCTACTGAGAAAGAGTTAATGATTTCAGAATCTCATCATAATTAAAGGGCATACCTGAATTGTGCTGAGATTGTTCTGGTGGTCCTTGAAAGAAACCATGGGGTGGCCGATTTGAAGTTAGTTGTTGAGGTTGTTATGAATTTCTCCATCCAAAGCTGGGATTATTTCTCCAACCTTTATTGTAAGTGTTCGAATAAGGATTATTCATATAGTGATTTTGCCCTTGAAAACCTACTACATTAACATTCTCCCAACCGCCATTCTCAATCAGTTGAGGACATTGATCAGATGGATGTCCTGACTTAGTACTTGTGCAACTCCTAGCACATTCGGCTTCCCAAGGGCCTGAGTCACAAGTGAGGTAAGATTAGCCATTTAGCTTCCAAACTAGAATTAGTACTTACTTCATGGACCTAGCGTGAAGGCTCTCCAATTCTTTCATACTGTTGGGCATTTAAGGCTCGGTTTGCAATCAAAGTCTTTGTTGCTGCTGGAGTTTTATCAACCAAAGCTCCTCCTGCCGCTGCATCTAACATCTGTCGTTCAAGAGGAAGCAATCCCTGATAAAAGTATTGAATCAAGAGTTCCTCCTTCATCTGATGCTGTGGACATGATGCTATGAGAGTTTTGAAGCACTCATAGTAAACTGGATATGATTCTCCTGAACCTTGCTGTATACCACTGATTTTCTTCCTCAACAAGATAATTTTGGAAGTTGGAAAGAATTTATCTAGAAACACCTTTTTCATACTACCCCAAAATATACTGTTTCGGAAGGTAGTTCATAGAGCCAATCCTTAGCCCTATCAGTAAGAGAAAATGGAAATGCTCTCAGTTTCAGAATGTTCTCATCCACAATCATTGGCGTCATACTGGAGCATACAACTTCAAATTCCTTTAAATGTTTATTTGGATCCTCCATAGAAAGACCATGATACTTCGGAATATGATGAAGTAGGCTGGATTTCAGCTTGAATGACTATGTCTTGCCTTGCGCGGCTATTGGATACTGAATGCACAGGGGTGCGGCATTGTCCAAAGTGGATGCCAAAAGTTCTTTAATGGATCTATTGTCTCCCATGTCGAACTCTTCAGATTCAGATTCAGAGCTAGTTGTTTGTGGCTCTTTCGTTTCTCTCATTCGTCTTATAAATGTTTTCTCAGGCTCTGAATCGTATTCTAATAAGTTTTCGCTAGATCTCCTATTGCGCATGAACTGGTACCTGAGATAAAGACAGAAAGAAGAAAAAAATCAATAAAAAAAAATAAAAACTAATGAAACAATTAACAATTTTACTAATCCCTGGCAACGACGCCAAAAATTGATGCGCTATTTTAGTAGCACACAACATAATACCCTGCTTTGTGATTGTAGTATAGAATAAGTAGGGATCGTTCTAGACCGGGGATTAGAGAGCTTGTCAACTAGCACTAAGAATAACTAAAAGATAACTAACAACCAAATTAAGTAAATATTGGGGGATTAGATTTTCTAAGTTAAACTATGAAAATAACTACGAAAATTACTGTAAAGATAATAGAACTAAAGGGATGGAAAGGATGAGAAATTAGCCAAGGGTTTATCTCCACACACCAAACATATGCTCATAAATCAATCTTCAATAATCACTTGCTAATTCGTGAGAGACAATGCTCAAGATTAACCGTGATCAACACTGCATCAATCTTATTATTTTCTCAAGTTCGTTGAATTAAACTTAGCGACACTTTCAAACTATTCTTATCATGCTATCTAATCAAGAATCACAAGTTAGATAAACAATCCAAGATCATTAAGTTTTGTGGAAAATATGAACACTGACTAGGCAATTACAAGTATGATCAGCATCTCATTCTTACCTAGGTTTTTACTTAACCTTACCAATGTTCCTTGGTATTTACTACTTATGAGTACAAGGTTGTAACAATTAGGTGAAAGTCTCCTATACTCTAGCCTCAGATCCTAGCATGCTTAATAAGTTGGCCACCTTAACAAACATACAAAAAAAAGCTTTCTATAAAGCAGTTAAGCAAAACACAATCACTAATAGCTAGGAAGATTAAATTCAATTAATTCATAAAACACATGTTCGGGGCTTCAAATCCACCCCTAGCTAAGAGGAGTTTAGCTAGACATATTAATTATGTTCGAATAGCAATACATAGTTAAATATCAAACTATAAATAAGAGAGAGCAAAAGAAACAAAACTTTGTCGTCGTGCGTGGTCCATGGTGGTGCAAAAAAGAGTCGGGGTGCGGATAGCAGAGAGAAAGGGAAATAAATCTCTTCCCCTTTCTCGCAATCTCAGGTCCGTTCCTCTATCAGTGTTGCTTCAGTTGTGTGCGTGACTGCGGCTGATGGAGGTGACGAGAGGAATGGGGACGATGGGATGTTGGGTTAAGAAAAGAGGGTCTATCGATGGTGGTGTTATGGCGAGAAGGTGATGGAAGGATCGATGGCAGTTCTGAGGGTGCTCGACGGTGGTTTGTTGGCTGTGATGACTGTTGCGAGGAGGAAGAGGTTTGATGGTGATGATGGAAGAAGGGACTATGTGATTGCGAGGAGGAGGAAACCGTGGTTGCAAGCTAATGGTGAGATGGTGGGTGGTTGATGGTGTTGGATGGATTGCGAGGAAGGGGAGGCTTGTTGCGGCTGCGATGAGGGAAGCGTGGATGGGTTGCTGGCGGTGATGGCTATGAAGGACGATGGGTCTCGATTGGGTTTAGGGCTGTGTGATTGCGATGAACAATGGAAGAAATGGATGTTGGTGGTGGTGTAGCTGATGTCGTGAGGATGGAGAGGCTGAGGATGGGGAGGCTGAGGATGGGTGACAGCTTGTTGTGGTTGCAAGCGTGATTGCTCCAGGGTAGGTATTATCCCATTTATAATTGTTTTCTTCTTAGTTTCCTTCCTTGCGTGGTTTCCTTTTGCAATTAGTATTTCTAAATTGCTAATTTTCTTTACATAGCTTCTATTTTGGAATTTTGTAATTGGAAACTTACACAAACACGAAAATAGCAATTAGTACCATAATTTACAAGTAATAGCCAAAAATACATATAGAAATATGGTACTAAAAATAGCCTAATTATGCTCCTATCATAATGACAACGACTCGCCAAGGGGCTCTCCAACAGACAATGATCGCCGATCTTACCAGGCAAGCTTACTCAGTTTGCGACTGATGACGATGGCTTCTAGTGCCCAACGCCTAGTCTACTGCGCACTGACCACGATGGCCGTGGAAGTGGGGGTTTAGTAAGCGCTTGTCCACTGATGATGATGACTCGCCATTGCTCTCCAACAGACAATGATCGCCGAACTTACCAGGCAAGCTTAGTCAGTTCGGAACTAATGACGATGGCTTCTGGTGCCCAACGCCTAGTCCACTGCGCGTGGACCACGACGATGGAGGAAGTGGCAGTCTAGTCATTGCTTGTCCACTAATGACGACGACTGGCTAAGGGATCACTGCTCTCCAACAGACAATGATCGCCGAACTTACTAGGCAAGCTTAGTCAGTTAGTGACTGATAACGATGGCTTCTGGTGCTCAACGCCTAGCCCACTGCACGCGGACTATGACGGTCGAGGAAGTGGGAGTCTAGTTAGCGCTTGTTCGCTGATGACGATGACTCGCCAAGGGATCATTGCTCTCCAACAGACAATGATCGTCGAACTTACTAGGCAAGCTTAGTCAGTTCGCGACTGATGATGATGGCTTCAGGTGCCGAATGCCTAGACCGCTGCACGCTGACGACAACGGCTGAGGAAGTGGGAGTCTAGTCAACGCTTGTCCACTGATGACTACGACTCGCTAAAGGATCATTGCTCTCCAACAGACAATGATCACCAAACTTACCAGGCAAGCTTAGTCAGTTTGCGACTGATGACGATGGCTTCTGGTGCTCGATGCCTAGTCCGCTGCGTGCGGACCACGACGGCCGAGGAAGTGGGAGTCTATTCAACGCTTGTCCGCTGATGACGATGACTTGCCAAGGGATCAATGCCCTCCAATAGACAATGATCGCCGAACTTACCAGGCAAGCTTAGTCAATTTGTGACTAATGACGATGGCTTCTGGTGCCGACGCTTAGTTCACTGTGCACGAACCACAATGGCCGAGGAAGTGGGAGTCTAGTCAGGGCTTGCCCACTAAAGACGACGACTCGCCAAGGGATCATTGCTCTCCAACAAACAATGATTGCCAAACTTACCAGGCAAGCTTAGTCAGTTCGTGACTGATGACGATGGCTTCTAGCGCCCAACGCCTAGTCCGCCGCGCGAACTACGATGGCTAAAGAAATGGGAGGTGAGTAAGCACCTGCCCGCTCATGATAGCAACCCGTCAAATGAGCGACACTCCCCAAAAGATAACAGTCTTTGAAGCATCTCAACACAGTTTGCGATGCGCAGACAATAGCGGCTCACCAACAAACAAAAACAGCCAAAAGCGGTCGATACAATTTGACTAACAAAACGAGGCGTTTTGCCCAGTAGTACAAATTCTACAATCTACAAGGCATCTAAAGAAAACTCAATAGTACAGGGAAAAACAATACTTTCATTCAAAAAATAGTATTTCTGCCTTGGGAAGGATGTTACAACTATTTCAAGAAGAGACAGCTTCCTCAGCAGTTAGCCCTGCGGAACCATAACCTTCCCCTTAAGGAATCGGTCCAAAAACAACGCTCTTGTAATGGGCAAATTCAAGGTCGACACCAGGACGCTCCTCTCTGATTAGCTCCAACATTTCCAATCTGCCCCGAGTAACCTCGGACGAGATCAATGGCCTCCGTCCCGACATGACGAAGTCCACCGTAACTACCAAGGCAGCACAATGTGAACGCTCCTCCGACAAAAAAAGCTCCACCTCACGAACACGGTGGAGCCCCTCATCAACTGCAGACTCCAGTTGCTGTCGCTGGACGGCTCATTCCGTCTTTGCCCCGCCTTCTTTCAGTTTCTTAGGCCTCCAGGTCGGATGACCATTTGTCCACGACCGCATCTAGGCGCTACATTCGGCCCTAGTTTGCCCCAGCTCAGCACGAGTCGACACCAAATCAGATTTGGCTGCCCTCAGTTGAGATCTTACGCCCGCAAACTCCATTTCAGTAGCAAAAATCGCGACCCTCACGACCCCCAAGTTTGCGACAGTACCAGAACTCTGCAGCTGACCAGTCAAGGAGTCCACCCGGTAGATGGCATCTGAATATCAAAGGAAGCTTGAAAAACTCCCTCTCTATCCGACTTTCCTCCTCAGTGGGAGGCAGAACAACAAACTTCCCCGAAACAGATGAGTGACGTCAAAACCAACGTCGCATCAGGAATGCAAAAAAATATAAGCCAGCGACAAAAAAACTCACGAATATCAAACTGGAAGTATCGGGAAACTCTACGACTCCCAAGCTTTAAGTATGAAGAATCCACCAAAGCCAAGAACCAGTGCTTCTCCCAAGGCTTAGCGTCATCCGCCTCTAAGCGCAGACAAGCAGGGAAGTTCAATATACAGAGGCCGCTGGGGTCCAACCGAGCAGTGGTCATGTGATGAATCACCGCAGTGGTCATGTGATGAATCACCGCCGTGGTCAAACGAAGGCCAGCGTCATGTGCCCTTTGCAGAATCACAAGCAAAATCTTGAACCCGCTCAACACCATCTGAATGGGAGACACATGGGAAAAAAGAAAGAAACGCCAAACGTCATCTGGCACTGGAAATCAGAGCCCTGACTCAAACATACCCTGGTGCAAACTTGACGATACATAAAAATGGTCACACCCCTAAGCTGTACACATGTCATGATGATCTCGAGGAACTATAGGCCCCAACATCAGCCCAACACTAATCCTGCCCAAGCGGTTTAAGCCCGCTAGGCGGACTCAGACTCTCACAACATGCTAGGCCCACACGTTTCACAACTGTCCTCAATAATTGTAAGCCCTCCTTAGTCAAGTATCTTGAGGATCAGCTTCAAACGGGCAACTACAACTGCTTTCTGTTTCCAACTAGGAAACAAACACCAGAGTATCTTCCACACAGGGATACTCCCTTCTATGGATTGCTCTTGGATTGGGAACTATCTCTCGCGTATCTTGGAACACACAGCTAACATGGATCTTCCTTCCTACAGCACGACTCCTAATTAGAGAGAGATTTCCACGAAGATGTCCTCCCTAAACTACGCCTACGATGGCCTGGTTAAACCATGACCTTGCAGTATAAATAAGACATGAGGTTGGTAAGCTAAGGTACGCTACAAATTCCCTGTTACAACATTACACATTCCTTAGAGCCCTGTCTGACTTTAGCATTGGAGTGCCATCGGCCACCCCATGACGGTCTGTGGCTCATGTGTGCTACTTGTGCAGGTCAATAGGTCAGCAGAAACCAGGTCAGAGCAGCGAGCGAAAAATGACTGCATCTATTTGACACCGTCTCCTTTCAAAACATAGATAGATGGTGACCACCAGGTCACGTAACAACGGATAACCAGGGGACACGTTGAACGTTTCGGCTATTTCTATACTGCCTCCTTCAACAACTCCTATTTTGCATCTGCAGCCAACTCACGCTCCCATACCAACGACAGCAACAACAAATCCCAGAGTTGATACGCTGGCATTCCAAATACAGCGTATCGCCAAAGCGGTGGAGGCTCTAATGCGATAGAATCCACCACCGACTAATGGAGACCAGGACCGGCACGAACCTCCAAAAGATGATAGGGAGCAAACGCAAAAAAGCCAAGCACCTGCCAATTCTTATAGGACTAAAGGAAGTTGCACGGCTAACACTGAATTCAATGCTAGGACAGAGAGGCTTGGTCCTAATAACCCCCTCTGTAAAGGACCGCATGACCCGGAAGTACTGTATCGCCTCTCCGTCCCACCATTTGTGGATCGAATCGTGAACGAGACCCTACCGAGGAAGTTCACTTCTCCGAAGCTCGACTCTTACGATGGAAACACCGATCCCTTCAACCACTTGTGCCATTACTAGCACATAATGGCCCTTAAAAAGGATCTGAATTTGTCATGTGCATGACCTTTCCCACTAGTCTGAAAATTTTCGCATTGATGTGGTTCCACGGCCTTCTGTCAAAGTCCATCGACTCCTTCAAAATGCTTGCAAAGGAATTCTTGTCACGTTTTGTCTGAAGCCAATGCTCCCGAAAAGGCCCACACTACATACTCTCCCTGAGGCGGAGGTCCAACGAGACACTCCGAGTGTATGTCATGAGCTTCAACAATGAGCTGACCCTCATCGACGAGTGCAATGACGATACAGCAGTGTCGGCCTTCACTGCGGGCCATAAAGAGGGAAATCTCTACGAAGACCTCACCTTGAAGCCCCCTCTGGAGATGACGGAGCTCATCAAGAGCATCTAAAGACACATCACCTTGGAAGAGTCGAGGACTATAAAGAGGGAAACTGGAGGCGACAGGAGGCCCTCCGCGCCCAGAGACAAGATAAAGGGAAAGAGACCCGCGGATGAGGAACGAAGCAAGAGGAAGCGCGGTGACCACAGGCCAGACCCTGTTCGGTTCAGACCAGAGAAATCATCCAACTATGTTGGAACCAGAGAGGTGACACCCCTAATAGCTAACCTGTCGGATGCACTAAAATCAATGAAAAACTGGGAGGAATTGAACTGGCCTCCAAAGACACGCAAGACCCCACGAAGCGCGATAACGACAAGTACTGCGCATACCACAAGGAAAGCGACCACAACACCAATGACTGCAAGAGTCTGAGGTACGAAGTTGAGTACTAGATCCGCAAAGGCAAATTGAAAGAATTCTGCAGTCTGAGAAGCCAACAGAACAGACAAAGGACAGGGGAGTCAGTTAAAGAAATAGAGAAAGAGACTTTAGGGATAACATAAGTCCTTCATGGAGTCGGACCAAATGAAGGCCAGTCACACAGGTCCCGCAAGCGGACACTCCTGGACATGCTAACACAATTCGCGGATGAGGACAAGCACATCTGCCACTCAAGGGTCTAGAGCCCCATTCCCACCTTGACCTTTACGGACAAGGACCTCGAAGCAGTCCGGGCGCCACATAACAACGCCTCAGTCATCTTAATTTCCATAGCAAGGTGGGAAGTAAAAAGAGCTCTGGTTGACACCGGAAGTTTACTAAACGTTTTGTTCTACAACGCGTTCCGTAGTATGGACCTCTAGGAATAAAACCTGACGTCTTCAAAACACCCGCTAATCGGATTCAGCGGGGAGAAGTGCTTCCTCATTGGAAAGACGCACCATCATCCTACAATCTAATCCTGAGAAAACCATGGCCTACCAGATGGAAGCAGTGGTCTCTACCCTTCACCAGTGTGTTTAGTATATTGCTAACCACTCGGAAGGAACAATACGTGGAGACCAACCTACGACACGAGGCTACCACTGCGTGGCACTGAAACAGATAGAGTGCTCCCAGATTCAGCTACATCATGCAAAACATCCTGACCCAGTGCAAGGCCAAAAGATGGAAGAGACACCATTTTCGAGCAGTACAAGAGCAATCAACACTCCCGCCCAACGAGTCATAAAGGCAATGGCAAGTGGGAACACATCCCTCTGACATTTCGTCGGCGTGGAGATCCGCCCCTCTGCAAGGTTTACTCTTCAGTGACCTATGTAACGCCTCGACAGTTCGCTAAATGATCCGTGAGAGCAACCCGAATTCACTTCAAGGCCAGGATCAATTTATCTCTTTCAACAGTTAGTTTGCTTTAAAGTTGTTTGTTTTCCTTTCCTTAGTCAATATTGAGTTTTGGTTCTTAAAAGGCTTATCTGATTTGCAATCATTTAAGAAATAAATGAATAATTACAAAAAACAAGCTTATTGATTATTGGAAAGATGTAACAACAAGAACCTTGATACCAAAGGCTACATATTGCGAACGCTCTAAGGCGGATACAAAGAATGAGCACTATAAGCTTTGAATACAGTGTGAAATAAAGTAAAACTCGCTTAGACAATTCTGCTATGGACAGCGTCCGCCGAAGATTTGCAAACCCTCCAATGCGAGCAATCTGCAAGTGACAACAAAGGTAAAAAAATAAAAAAATAAAAGTTGCTCGATCCCTTCCGAAGACAACAGTGAAGTGTTAGAGGGGATTGAAAGGACTGAGTAGTCAGATTGCTTCATCAAATCACTACGAAAAAGTCTCGTACTACAACATTGTAGACCTCACAACGAGCTGCTGATTTCCTCAAGAGACATCCAACCCTTTTTTGACTTCCTCAAACGGGTTAGAAGAAGGCAGATGAGGATGACCACAAGCAGGGACGCAGTTACAGTCTCATAATGCTATCAAGATAGATCACTTTTCCCATATGCAATGGCAGGTGTGATTGAGAGCTACCATGCCTGGAGACACCACACATCAACCAACACTTTGATCAGCCATCGGTCAACAGCTGAATCCGAGCACACGAAGACACAAGTGATATGGTGTAAAACCACAACATCTCCCTTGGTTGGAAATCTGTACTACTTTTTCGCGAAATGAAAAGAAATTACGAGACCTCAGCGGATCAACTACGTGCCCAGCTATATCAGGTGACCACGCATAACGACAACTATCTCTATGCCTGATTGGCGCAAATGTCAGAACATTCGGAGACTCTAGAGACGAAAAATCAACTTCAACTTTTGAAAAACCCAAAGCATTTTCCTTAGCCTTTGGAAAACCCAAAACATCTTCTTCAAGCAAGGACATTACAAAAAGATAAGCTCTATGAAAGATAGTGCCTATACAACGATTGGAAAACACCATTATATAGACATAATGGTTCACCACGCGAGCACTCAAGCATTAACTGCAAAGTATAGAATACCGTACGGGGAAACGTGAAGACGATGGTTCCCAAAGAAACTGCGCAGACCACGTCAATCAATTGATGGCGGTGCATGCAACCTCATCAATTTAGGGGGAGTAACCGATACGGATTATACCTACAGATAACCTATTATTCAAACAACACACCATGCAAAAAACCTAGCCCTTCCTCTACGGGCCCATGGGCTCAGTTATTATTCAAACAACACTCTGTCACATGCTTGAAACGAGCACTAGAGATCCTAGTCAACCCGGGCATATAGATTATACCTACAAATCACCAGCTGATTTAAGGTAATTTCATCCACTCCATGCAACATGGTGATGGATTAGGTTCACACACCCCCTAGCAGGCAAAACCTTTATTCAAGCCAAACAAGCTTAGTCAGCCAAAAACTGATGGCGATAGCTTCTAGTTCATCCTAAAACCTAGTCCGCTTAGCGCATACATCGATGGTTTAGGAAGTGGGAGTCTAATCAGCACTATCATGCCTGGTGATGACAACTCGCCAGGGATCATTGCCCCATTCGCGGCCAATGATCGCCAAACCTAATCAGATAAGCCTAGCTGGTGACCACTAGCAATGAAAGTTTCTGATCAAAACCTGGACTCATAGCCCCCATCGTGAAGGTGTTGATAGCCTAGAAGGTGGGAGCCTAGTCAGTCCCGAACTGATTTCGATGGCTCGCCACGGGACCACTGCTTTTCAGCGTGGCCGCCAAATCACCAAACCTAGATTTGTAGCCCGCGCTGCGAGGGTGTAGATAGTCCAGAAGGTGGGAACCCAGTAAGCCACGATTTGATTCGGACGGTTTGCCATGGGACCACTGCTTTTCAGCGTGGCCACTGAACCATCCCAAATTTGTAGCTTGGTGCACTCAGGTGTAGATAATTTGGACGGTGGGAGCCTAGTAAGTCCTGAACTGATTCTGATGGTTTGCCGCGGGACCACTGCTTTTCAGCCCAGTTGCAAAACTTTTCTTGAATTCGTAGCCCCCACCGCGCGGGGAGGGTGTAGATGGTTTGAAAGGTGGTAGCCTAGTCAGTCCTGAACTGATTCCGACGGCTTGCCACGAGACCACTGCTCTTCAGCTTGGTCGCCAAACTTTTACTCCCCGAATCCGTAGCCCACTTTACTAGGTCATACACGATTCGGAAGGTGAGAGCCTAGTCAGTCCTGCAATGATCCTGATGGCTTTCCACGAGACCACTGCTCTTCAACCTGGTCGCCAAACATTAATCTAGCCGAATCAGCGTCTTCACACTCAAACATAATGACATTCTAATACTTGCGAAGGCCATTTGAGCCTATACAAAGGTCGTACGGCCAGTGCCCAGATAAAAGCTATTTAGGATGCCAGCCCAAGCTTACGGCGCCTAACTCGGCAAGAACACTCTGACGCATGCGCTCGGCCATTGCAACTCGCTCTTAGCAGCAACTGTGGTCGACCGGTCGAACAAATAGGATAAGCCTCAAGCAGCTTACCTCGGGAACAAGACACAACACGGGAAACCCCTAGCTAAACTGTTCGCAACATGCCCACTATCGGACATGGCTACTTAACAACGACCCTGAGTCGTTCACAATACAAAGCGGTCAAGCTCTCTTCCGCAGACAAATCAGTCAAATGTCTTATTAACTCAACTAGCCTAACCATGACGACAAGGCAAAAAGGAAAAACATACAATAGAGACGACAAACACAGTACTGATAAAGCTGTTTTCATTAATGGTCAAAACTAAAAGGGGTGCAATCACACCAAGGTTACTCCCTATCAGAAGAAGGTACAAAAACAGAAGAGCTAAGCCTAGTGGAAGATGGAGCAGGGATAGCGTCCACACGCG
Source organism: Berberis vulgaris (assembly GCA_963556465.1). Lineage (NCBI taxonomy): Eukaryota > Viridiplantae > Streptophyta > Magnoliopsida > Ranunculales > Berberidaceae > Berberis > Berberis vulgaris. Next base: position 48,377,272 of record OY747131.1, on the reverse strand, counting down.
CCGCGGTCTGTGTATTAGGGCCCACATTGTCTTCCTCATCCGACAATGCAAAGGCAACAGACAAATCAACATATGACATTTTCTTATATCGGCCAAGATCCCACTCCGGATGCTCCTCCCTCATCAGTGCCAACAACTCCAGCCAACCATGTACAACCCAACGGAACGCACATTTACCTTGCTATTGAAGAAGCTCTTCCTCTTGCACCTTTGCGTCAACAAGTTCACGCTCCAGCAGCTCCAACTTGCCAGTTAGTGTGTTGACCTAAGACTGCTCTGTGGACAGACTGTTTTTCACAACACTAAGCTCATGCCACCTCAATTCGAGCTGGTCTCAGCCTTTCTCGCCTCACGAGCGTATAACTCCACATCGGATTCCAACTGTTGTTTCTCAGCAGCCCAGTCAGCTTCCTTTGAAGCGCTCTCTTCAGCAAAAGACTGACGCTCAGAACACACCTTAGCCGCAACATCTTGCGCAACCTCGACTTCTCGACGGATTCGGCCTAACTCCTACCCGAGTTCGTCCTTTTTCGAACATCGCCTCTGTCAGATTACGCTCGAGGTACTCCAGACAAGCCTTCTGAGCCTCAGCGGCCATGGTTGACTCATCCAACCGCTTCTTCTCGACTTGCTTATTAAGCCGTTCAATTTCACGGAGCGCATAAGGATACACAGCTGCATGTGCAATAAGACACGCTCCAAGGTATATATTCTCTCACGAGCCGCCTCGACTTCCATTCCAGCAACAACCGCGTGGCTCATGTGAGACATACCCAACATAAGGTACTTCAGACCCTTATCCATACATGCTTCCAACGTATCCTCTTCGAGTTTAGGAGCATGATCCATCAACCAGTTATGACGCCTGCTTATATGCTTCCTCGAAGCATACTCTATGCCACCTCTTGGTGCCAGACTTGTGAGCTCATATTTACCAAGTCAGGTGCGAACATGTTTATCTGTGCACTCGGATGAAGCTTCATCTGATCAGGGATTATGCCAGCGCCGCCCTTCGCGGTCGCCATCGTCCTTAGACTCTCCTCCGTGGCCTTCCCTTTGTCATTAATAGTCGGCTCTTTATTGCGAGACGACTCAATAGAATCCAAAAGAAGAGAAGGGAGTGAATTATCCAAAGGACCCTCCAACACTTTTAGTTGTGGCCTAGAACGAAACGGTGAGCAATGCAGATTACAAGAGACGTGGCTGGTACCATGACCACCTTCATGCAAATCAACAGTAGGGTAATCAGATTCTACAGCCTCAGGTGAATCTTCACAGGAGCCTCCCCACAACAATGCTCCCACGGGAATAAGCACCAGCGAAATCTACCATTGCAACCCACACTAGACTGTCATTCAGAGCCTCGACCTGTGCGTCACTAAGGTTTGACATGTCCATGACTTCTGCCAACCATATGTAATTTTCTCCAAGACAGAAACGTCAGTCTTCGCCTCAACAAGCCTGCCAGACTAGCACTCCTCTCTCACTGGAGTGACTAATGTCGAAGAGGGCCCAACTCTAAGGTGATACCTCTTCCTCACAAAGGAAACAAGCGTGTCGGACGGCTCTGCCGCATCGGACAAAATGGGAACTTTGGCCCCAGCAGCCTTCCTCTTCCTGGAAGGGGCGACGTGCCAGTTGTCCCACAACCCACTACGGATGAAGTTGGAAACTCTTATGACATTGATCGTCTTCCTTTGCGGCAAGACACAGAACGTCTCCATGGTGTTTTGCTCTTCTAAGGTAAGAGGAGTTGTAGGAAACCTTCCTGCAACGGAACACAAGTAATGAGCAGTCAGCTTGCTATCAAGCATATCAAAATCACAAGAAAATGGTTGAACTTACGGAGTGGCTTGAACTGTCGCTCAAGCGGACAACCCCTGCACCGAAAATACTTCGAATATGTGGGAGCCAAGAAGCAGTACTTTTGCTAGAACTTGAAATCATCAGGAAGTTTACCGAAGCACTTCGGCGACTTCATCTTATAGACATCATTGCTCTTCAGTTGGGGATAGGTCAACAACTGGATCACCCGCGGAGTCACGCCAACACCGGCCTCCTAAGCACTGAGCAAAATCATGTGAATGATCATATATCCATTGTGCCCCAACTGAGCCGGAGGAATCCCTAAGTGATCCAAGAACTCCCAAATCACGCCCAGGACCGGAAAACACACTCCAATTTGAAGCATCCCACGATGTAAACAGATGAAACCGGCAGGAGGTGACACGAGCGTTTGGTCGCCCGTTAGGAGATACAATGGCAGTTCCTAAGGAGCTTCAAACTTCATATGAATTTCGGCAAGACCAAGCTCGGACAACAACCCATCTTCAAAAAACTCCAGGGCCTCAGCCAAAACAACATCATCAAGAAGGTTTTCTTGAGCCATGAAAAAGACGAGCGATATTTTTAGAACAATATCTTCAAAAGCAAACAAAGTAGAATAATCGAACTCTGCACTGCTACTGTCCTAAGTAGAGGATGGTTTTTCGCTTCTTTTCTGCCAAACTAGCGCACGTGCCATTAATGCGGCCTGTGGCTCAAGCGACGATTCAGAATCGATCATCATGAGTGGCGCATCCCTTCAAGAGATGACTTAGCGAATTGATGTGATGACCCACTAACTAGGGGGAGTAGCTGATGATACATAAAACCGATCACACCCCTAAGCCGTACAGTGTCATGATGATCTCGAGGAACTACAGGCCCCAACATCAACCCAACACTGATTCGGCACAAGCGGTTTAAGCTCGCTCGACTTCAGTCCGCCAGGCGGACCCGAACTCTCACAACACGCTAGGCCTACACGTCTCACAACTGTCCTCAATACCCGTAAGCCCTCCTTAGGCAAGTATCTCAAGGGTCAACTTCGGATGGGCAACTACAATTTCTCTTTGCTTCCAACTAGGAAGCAAACACCAGAGTATATTCCACATAGGGAAACTCCCTTTTACGGATTGCTCTTGGACTGGGAACTATCTCCCACGTATCTTGGAGCGCAGAGCTAACAAGGAACTTCCCTCCTACAACACGACTCATAATTAGAGAGGGATCTCCACGAAGATCTCCTCCCAAAACTACGCTTGCGATGGCCTGGTTAAACCAGGACTCCTAGAATTATAAATAAGAAATGAGGTAGGTAAGCTAAGGTACACTACAAATTCCCTGTTACAGCATTACATCTTCCTCAGAGCCTTGTCTGAATTTAGCATTGGAGTGCCATCGGCTACCCCATGGTGGTTTGTGGCTCACGTGTGCTACTTGTGTAGGTCAACAGGAACCAAGTCAGAGCAGGGAGCAAAAAATGACTACATCAAAACTTATAAACCCCTAAGGGGGTGTAGTGGGAGCCAGATCACTGAACTCGAGAACAACTTCCAAATCCTCTGGGATATAGTATAAATTTCGAAGCCTGATTAACTCGGTTTCATCAACCAGGCTACCCTTGAAAAATTTGAGGCAAGTGAATGACAACAGATCCTTGGAAGAAAGTTCCACATTATCAAGCATCGATAGAAAGAATAAATCAAACTTTATAGAAACACTATTGCTTGAAGAAACAACGCAGATAAGAATGAGAAAATCCTCCTCGAAGCAGCAAATATTTATAGGGAAGACAAATCACATCGTCCTTCATTGAGCAGTCACGTACCCATTAATATTATAAGCCGCTCGAATCAAGCGCTTCGAGTTTAATCATCACGACGGTACAGTTGCTTTTTCAAAAAGTCAGTGGACCGACTAAACACCCTACTAACTTGGGGGAGTAGCTGATGATACACCAAAACGATCATACCTCTAGGCCGTACATGTGTTACGATGGTCTAAAAGAATTACGGGTCCTAGCGTCAGCTCAACACTGATCCAGCCTAAGCAGTTTTAAACCCGCCCAATGTAGTCCGCTAGACGGACCCAAACTCTTACAGCTTGCTAAGCCCACACGTCTCACAACGATCTTCAATACCCGTAAGTCCTGCCAAGGCAAGTATCTCGAGGATCAGCTTCAAACAGACAACTACAATAGTTCTCCACTTTCAGCTAGAAAGCAAATACCCTAGTACATTCCACACAGGGCTAACAGAGAAGTTTCCTGCTAGAACAAGACTTCTAATTAGCGAAGGATCTCCACGAAGATCTCTTTTCTAAACTACGCTTTCGATGGCCTGGTAGAACCAGGACTCCTGCACTATAAATAAGACATGAGGTTGGTAAGTTAAGGTACGCTAGAAATTCTCTGTTTATAGCATTACACCTTCCTCAAATCCTTATATGACTTTAGCATCGGAGTGCCATCGGCCACAACAACGGTGGTCCGTGGCTCATGTGCGTTACTTGTGCAGGTCAGCAGGACTAGGTCAAAGCAGAGGGCGAAAAACAATTGCATCTGTAAGGTTTCAATGAATTTGAAGAAAAATGATGGCTAAATAAATCACTTTGAATTCTTCAACGATTCAGAATTTTAAGGAACATAGACGAAAAAAATAAGAAGAGAATACGCATATGTGGGGAAGAAGAAGTGGGAAAACAAGATAAAAAAAGGAAATAATGGATTCTCGGTTTATATTTTATTTTAGCATACGTGGGAAGAAGAAAAGGGAAAGCAAGAGAAAAAAGGGATCATGGATTCTCGGTTTGTATTTTATTTTTTTAGGAAACTAATCTTTTTAGCGTGGCTGAAGCCATTAACTATTTTTTTTATAAAGTTGGGCCAACTCATTAGACGTTATTATCAACCGTAAGATCACCAACAATCTAATGGCCAATTATTTGGGTTTGTATCTGAGTTAAAAACGTGAATCTCAGGATCCCATCCCTATTATAAAAGAATATGTGCAACCTTACAATGAGAACTAATAATTTTTTTTGAAAGCATAAAACACATGAAGAAAGAGTGCAATTAGGAGAATTATTTTTATGAATTTTGTGAAAAACTAAAAATGAAAATAATTATTCAAAATGTCTGGATGTCATAATAAATACGAATACTTGGAAACTCAAACATAATACAATTACAGAGTAAAAAATACCTCCTTAGAACAAAATGCATTACAAAACCCAAGGTATAGAAGTAATAGCTTCCCCAAACAAACATGCTACCCAAATCGCAACAAATCAAGCAAGAGTCCAATTTGGATTAGAAAAAATTATTGAACAAAAATAATTATTCAAATAAACTGTTACATACAATAGATCAACATATAGTCAATGAAAAACCCTCAAATACTCAATAATCATAATTACTCCAATACCAACACCATATTTCAAACCATCCACAGATAGACAAAGGTACAATTTCTTCACAAGCCATTATAATGGATCAAATTAATAAAAAATTAGCTCAATTAAAGCTTAATGGAATAAAACCCATCAAGTATTTGGGGCTGCCACCTAAAACTACCCGTCTTCGTTATGTATACTGCCTCCTTCTTATAAATAAAGTGCAAAAGCGAGTTCTCTCTTGGAAAAATCGCTTTCTTTCCTATGCAGGCAGAATGGTTCTTGGCCGAGCGCATAGAGCAACAAGTTTCTGCGAGCAGGAGTTTCAAATCCATGAACTTCGTACAGAGCATCTGGGAAGAAAATGAGCAATTGAAACTCAAAAAAAAAAAAGATTATTTGGCTATTGTTGCATTTTATTTATTTTAAAGCCTTTTTTCAGGATCATTTTTTCTTTTTTTTTCTACTTATTTCTCATACAAAAACTTTTCTTGTTTTTAGACTTTCACTTTTTTCCAAGTAGTGCTTTCAGCTTAGCTTTTCATTTGAATTCACAACTGCCCGCCCCTGAATCTGGCTCATCAAGCTGGAGCGAATCCACTTTTGAGCTAAATGTGTTGCTGGAACCTTTTTCTCCCTCCGTTGCGGAAGCAGCCGTTTCAGATGCTCACGCGGAAGAGGAAGCGCACGCGGCGGAAATGGATCTTTTTTCTCGTATGAAGGATCTCGAATCGCAGGTAGCTCATGGGTTACCGCTGCAACTCAACCAGGGGGACTACGAGCTCTTGGTACAAGAAAACTTTGCAAACTTGATGAATATAATACAAAACCTCAAATAATATCCAAAGTAGCTAATAAAAAGGTCAAACTCTTCTACATCAAGAACTGCACCTTTACCCACTACAAGAAATTACTATCCAAGACCCTTTTTCCCAGACCTTCAATTTGAAGAAAAATACAAAATGTAGCATCCCATAATCAACAAACTCAATTTATGAATGGAATATTGATAACCAAAGTGAGCAAAGTATTATGGATACAATTTTAGAAATATCAATGTTAGCATCGACCCATAGGAACGAAGACAAAAATGATTATCAAATAACATAAATAATTATATTCGATTTCACTAATCAATTATAAGGATGGTGGGATAACTATTTATCCCCCGAAGAAAGAACAAGTATATTACATTCTGTCAAAGTAGATCAATTAGGTCAACCCATCAAAACTAAATTACGACATCCAGTCCCTGATGCTATTTCTACCCTCATTTTGTAATACTAAAACACTTCATAGGTGACCCAACACATTTCCAAGAAAAATCCAAAGAACTCCTTATGAACTTAAGATGTCCAAAACTCCAAGATTTTAGGTGGTACAAAGATATGTTCCTTTTCAAAAGTCATGACAAGGCCAGAAGAAAATATAATCCATTCTAGAAGGAAAGATTTATATCTGGACTTCCATCAACCTTTGCCGAAACACTTAGAAACAATCTTAGAACTTAAAATAATGGAATAATTCCATACGATAGGTTAACCTAAAGTGACCTAATAGCAAAAACAAATGAAGTAGCATTAAATCTTTGCAATGATCTCAAACTTAGAGCCCAATTAAAACATCAAAATATAATAGAAAAAAAAGAATTAAGAGACTTTTTTTTTTAACAATACGGTTATGAACCAATTAAAGCACCATAATCAAAATTAAAAACAACAAATTATAAAAAAATATGTTAACGAAAAATCCACATATTCAAAACCATCTGCCAAGCCCAATCCTCACTGAAAACCAAACAAGAAACCACACATAAAACAACCCTATACATACAACAAACCACAAAAATCCTAACCAATTTGTTTTAAATGTGGATTTGATTAGTTTGAACATAATTAAAAACAACAAATTATAAAGCACCACCTTCAAAACTAAAAACAACAACTTATAAAAAATATGTTAACAAAAACCCACATGTTCAAAACCATCTTCCAAGGCCAATCCTTACTAAAAAAAATATAACAAAAACCACACACAAAACAACCCTATACATACAACAAACTACAAAATAATCTATACATCCACAACTTTACAATATTCAAACATCAGAATCTGATTTTGATTCATCCTCAAATAATCAAATGAATGCGTGCAAAGCAATGAAATTTCATTCATCAATGAAATATTCAAATAAAATGAAGCACATATTTTTATTTGAATTAATAGATAAAATAGAAAATAGTCAATTGAAACACGAATATTTAGTAAAGATCAAAGAATTAATAAGAAAACAAGAACAAACTTTCACAGACAAACCTTATTATAATCTTGAAGAAATTATTGATAGATTCAAATTACCAAGTCAACAACCACTGACTTTACAAGACTTACACCAAGAAATTAATAATCTCAAAACAGACATTTTTCAATTGAAGCAAGAAAACCTACAAATACTAAAAGAATTAATACTCTTACAATTACCAAGAAAATGAAATACAAAAAACTTCTATTAAAGAAACATTGCAAGAAGAACCTAAAAGTTATAAAAACTTCCTACAAATATTTTAACAAATAAAGATTTATAAATGGTATGTCAATATCACTTTAATAATCAACAAATAATTCAAATCAATACTATTGCAATAATAGATTCTGATGCAGACTTAAATTGTGTCTCTGATAGATTGATTCCTCCAAAATATTTTAGATCAATAAATGAACGAATCTATACTGCAAATAGCCAACAATTACAAGTTAATTATAAATAGTCAAATGCTTAAATTTACCGTAAAAAATATTATATCAATTAAGAATTCATCCTAGTAAACAATCTAGGATTAGATATTATATTAGGAACCCCCTTTTTATCTACAATTTACCCTTTTTAAACAAATGTTGAAAGAATAACTACAAAAATTTTAGGTGAAGCAATCTTCTTCCCGTTCCTTCTGAAACAAACACCCACTAATCATACTATTTTACAAAACAATTAATCACCAAAAAACCCTCAGTAAAGTCTATACGCAAATTCCAATCCTTGTCCTCCAATAATTCGTCCAAGTCAAACAATCCTACCCTACTAGGTCAAGCTAGTGCATTTTTCATAAGTATTCAAATATCATTATTTCCAAAATTTCATTGTTTTCAAAAATAAGATTTTCAATTATTGGTTCCCCATCCAAGTTTTTCAAAATTACATGATTTAATATTTTTCCAAATTACCAGTTTTGCAGCAAGATGGAATGATCCAAAGCATTCAAAAGATATTATACTCTCAACAAGTCGGAAAAAGACCTCGTTGATGATGTATGAATAACCTTCAAAGACAACAATGAAAGCCTCTTTAAATAGGCTATGCAAAAAACTTTACCAAACAAAGGCAAAAAGAATGTCAAAATTGACAAATCCAAAGCTCGGTCACTATTAACCAATAATGCAGTAGCCAACTCCTGAAAGGGCGAAGCGAATGGTCAGACAATTTTGCCTAGTCCAATAGCAATGTCAATTCAAAAGCCAAAATGACAAAAACAGTCTGGACAGTCAGTCTGACAATATATGTTGGACTAAGTGTTGTAGATTATAGCTTAGTTGACTATGTTAAATCCACCAAGATGATGTCTCATGAATAGACCAAGATTAATTGGTTAATCCATAATGAGCTCATTAATAGAAAAACATTGGAGGAATCCAATGTAACAATTTATACGAACTTTTTTGGTAAAAATATTTTATCTTTAGGTGCAAACACAGATCTAGAATCAAAGGCACACTTTTATGAAATGGGATTAGTTGGAAGAATCCTCTCAAAGTTTGCATAAAACCTTCCCTAGTGTTCTTCAGTTCTCAAAAACACAGTCAGAAATCTCGCACACATGGTATACCGAGACAATGATGAAATATAAATTGAGATAGTTGCAATTTCACCCGAATGAATCTAAAATATTGTTCTCTCCAGGATACAAGATGTTGACTCTAAAACTTTCAAGACTCAAATTCTAGTTTTCCTTCATCGATATGAAGTTGTTCCAAAATTAGATATCCAAATAGTAAAGACAATCATGCATCTCAATATTCAAGCCAATAAAAACAAAAATATTTAGATCCTTACAGATGGATACAGAACTTTAATCTGCTGCACCAGAAGCAATCTATATATTCTAGAAATACATTTTTTTTACAAACATTTGATCAAAGAACGAAATTGGGACTTGGCGTTCCACACGACCAAGTTTCTCAAAGAATTGGAAAAAAAAACCTATTCAAGATCATTATCAAAGTCTCATTCATAAAAATCTCCAATTAGGTTGGTTAATGCAATCTCTAAAATGACCCATCAATCATAAGGTAATTTATCAAACTCAATAACGGACATTTGATCCCATATGTCCCCACCAATAAGTCCATTTCTCACCAACAAGTCTATTTTCACTTAACCAAAAGTTTTTAGCTTAATGTCACCATCCATCAAGTATACCATTATCACAATCTCATCCTTTTCTACAATCCGCACAACCTTATCGTGACCCACCTATCATTTTCTACCCACCAATAATGTTGCAAAAATCCAAAGCCACTAAAAGTGTATTCCACTCAACCTCAATAATTCACATCCAACCAAAGTTACAATCATGCTATCGGACATTAATCAAGGAATCCAAAGCTTCTGCAAGTCTATTTAAAGAGCAAGCAGCAAAGCTGAAGGGCATCGCCTTCATCACTTCACACCTTCAGAACTTTACTCTATTCATTTACCTCTCAAAATCCAAAACCTTTCAATTGTATCCCCCCAAAGATTTCAATATTTTAAATGTAGTACAAGTTTCAAAATTCTGTAAGTTTTATTATCAATGTACTGCAAGTTTTCTCAATAGATTTCTTTTTATGCATGAAATTTACTATTCAAATGCATTAGTTTTCTTTTTGGGTTTTGATCATTGATTTCAATTTTTGTTCAATTTCTAATCCTTTACAAACTAGAATATCAATTATCTTTGGTGTTCCTTGCCTACTAGGCATAGTCCTGGATTCATTTTGATATCAGAGTTAACCTAGGACTACGGCCAATAGGCAAGGGGCACCAAAAATAATTGATAGTTTAGAGAACAAAGCATTTGAAATTGAAATCAATGACCAAAACCCAAAATTGAGAGAAAAATTAATACATATGAATAATAAATTTGGAAGAGTGAAATGAATAGTAAATTTGATGAATGAAAATTTTGGAACTTATTGAAAAAACTTGCAGTGCATTGATAATATAAGAAAACTTTAAAACTTACAGAATTCTGAAACTTGAATTACACTTGAAATCTTTGAGGGTATACAATTGAAAGGTTTGGGGTTTTGAGAGGTGAAAGAGGAAGTGATATGGAGAACAAAACTCTGAAGTGATAAAGTGATGAAGTGATCTAGTGACGAAGTGAAGTGATGTCTTCCAGCTTTGCTACTTGCTCTTTAAATAGGCTTGAGAAAGCTTTAGATTCCTTGATGAGTGTCCGACAACATAATTGCAACTTTGGTTGAGTGAGGTAGGAGCTATTGAGACGAGTTTGGCTGGATGTGCATTATTGGGGTTGAGTGGAATACACTTTCGGTAGCTTTGGATTTTTGCAACATTATTGGTGGGTGATAATGATAGGTGAGCTAAGATAAAGATAGGTTTTGGATGGTTGTGATAATTAAAGTTGGTGGATAAAGACATGGAGTGGGTAAATTTAATGGCTTGGATCTTGATAGAAATTGATGGTTTGGTGAGAGGTTTGATGGAAAATGACATTTGGTTTGTTAATTATCAATTGGCAAAGATATTATGGCTCACATTGTTGAGACCAAAATAACCCAAAGAAGTCATCCTTCATTGGCATTGTTTGGAGATATTGCATCGTTGATGAAAAAATTTGAGATAGAAACTCGAATAAATGTTTCTTGGTTTTTGCTACAAGAATCTGTTCTTTGAGCTTTGAAAGTTCTGATTGATCATCTTTGATTGATTGTACTTGCTTTCCTTTGAGATTAAAATATTTTTCCATTGCTGATCTAGTAACACTTGAATAATCAAAACATGTCCACCATTTGACTCTGAACCGTCGACACACAAAGAGTGGAATTTGGGCTGATTGGCATATATCTAGATTTGGAGTAAATACATAATCCCATCAACATATTCATACTAGGGAAAATTTTGCAAAAAATCATAAAGATGGTATTTGAGCTTCTTGTGGATGTGGGAGCTTGATATTTTCATTGAAAATCTTTCATTCTTCTTCTACTTGAAGAGGAAGAATTTCCCTGCTTGGTCCATACAAGTTTCACCATTGATTTGAGAACCAATTTGGAAAGTAACCATTGAACTTTAGACAAAATAGGAAAAGCCATAAGTGGGAAAAATTTAAAGTTTGGAAGAGAAAAGCTCACATCCAAGCCTTTTGGTAATAAAAATAATTGTAATATTGTGGCTTGAATGGTTGGTTGGGTTTTTAGAAGTGAATGGATTTTGGTTCCATTCTTCTGGAGGAAGAATCTTGAGGATTTGAAACTCTGAAGGATCAGGTTTGTCTTTATTATGAGTTACTAAAATTGAGTATGTGTCCACGAGAATAAACTTATAGAACAATCTGGATTTGTGAGGATCTTCAGAGAGAAAATGAGCAGTTTGGAGGAAAAGAGAAAAAGTCATTTTGATGGGTAGGTATTTCGATTTCCAAAATATGGTTCTAGAAGACAAATTGGTTCAAGGGTTGATTTTGTGTCATATTCAATAGTTTGTTGCTTTTGTCGGATTTGAGAAAAAAAGGTTTTTTTTAGGACTTGTTTGTTTTGTGGAATACTGCAGATTGGCTTTAGAGGGCTTCGAACCTGTTTTAATAACCATGGCATATGAATTTTTTTCTTGTTGGTTTTGGATCTCCTGTAATTGGGGGAACTAACTTGAGGAAGTCATTTTTTGACATTGCATAACTTGATTTGGAAATATAATTTGAGGAAGAAGACATTGGATTTGGTTCCATTAACATGTTGAATGAAAATGGTTGAATTTCTTCACTAGGTAAGGAGGGGTTTGAAAGAAGAGTGGTTGCTTCTTGTTGTGGTTCAGGTTCAGTCTGTCTCCCTTGAAGAAATTTGCGAGTTAAAAAATCAGGCAAATAATTGGAATACCTTTTATAAATTCGATTTTGAAACCAAAATCTGACGAAAGCCATTGCCATCTGGCAAAATTTTGTTTTGAAACAAGATTTTGAAAATCTTTTGTTAAAATTTCTTTTGCAGATTGACAATCAATGCAAGTAAAAATGGTTGATTGTAAATATCATCTTGAAATTTCATAATACAGGAAACAATTGATAATATTTTTTTATAGTAGAATAATTCATTTGGGTTTTATTCCAAAATTCGGAATGAAAATGAACTAATTGTTCTTTGCCATCCCATTTTTGTTTGAGAATACCACGATATTTTATATTGGATGTATCTTTTTCTAGAATTTTGAAGGCATGGAAATTTGGGATGCCTACACATGATAAAATTTTGACATTTTGACTTGACAAAACATTAGTATGAAACTTAGACCATGGAGGAGGATTTTTTACAAAGCCTTGCTTACAATGGTTTGACTAAGAACTTAAGATTTTTGTAAAAGTCAAACCAAATTCAGGCTTCCTAAAAATCTTTCTAATTGATTTTTGTCTTTAATTTTGTTTGAAAATTTATTAGCAAATTCTATTGAACATCTTATTGGGACAATTTTTCCTTGATGGATTCAATGTCTTAAAAACCTAACATTTGTTTGGAATAGATGTATTTTTGTTTGAAATAAGATTAAACAGTTTTTCTTGATAATTTGGAAAATATTCCTAAATTCTTCCAGTGTTCTGCGATTGTTTTGGAAAATATTAGTATATCACTAATTTACACAATTGAAAAGGTAGTGTATGGATTAAATATATCATTCATAATGTTTTGAAATTCAGAAGAAGCGTTTTGAGATCAAATGACATTACATTCCATTCATTATGGCTAAAGGGGACATTGAAAGCAGTTTTGTATAAATCTTCTGGAGTTATTTGAATTTTCCAAAATCCACACTTTAGATCAAAATTTGAAAATATTGTGGCTTGATGTAATCTATTAATTAAGTCTCTTTTAATTGGGATTTGATATTTGATCCATTTGAGAGCATTATTTAAGGGTTTATAGTTTATAACTAACCTAGGTGCTCCGCGTTCTATTTCAGTAGTTTTTCTTACATAAAACACTGAGCAGCTCCATGGGGACCTACTTTTTCTGATTAATTTTTTTTTATTAAAAGATTAATTTCTTTTTTACAATATTCTATTAATTACGTGTTCATTTGAATGGGTCTGACTTTGGTTGGAATCTTTTTTTAGTGAAATTGTTTTCATAATGAAGGGTGATAAAGCGTTGTTTCCTTTCCCAAAAAGCATTTGGCAAATCTGAACAAACTTCTGTTTCTAAATTTGTCTTAAGGTAATTAATTTGATATTGTAAACGAGAGTTTTAATTGTTCTTTTGTATTTGATTTCTTATTTTAGAAAATTTATTTGTTTAGATTTTTTGTTCATCAAATTAATATATATTTTATCTTTTGTTAGTTTGTTAAGGCTTGTAATTTTTGGTTTTACTAAAAAGGCGAATATAATTTCTTATCCTAAACTTTTTGAAGTTCTTCATTTTTTATTTACCTGAAAAAGATAGATTGCTGTTAGGAAGGGTGTTTCTAGTAAAATATCTTGGCCCATGTCTTTGACTAACAAAAATTCTTGACTAATACAATATCTTTGATGGCATATATGAGCATTTGACAATTTATAATTAACTTGTAGTTGTTGTCTATTTGCAACATATAATTGTTTTCCTCAAAATATTTTGATGAGATTATTCCTTCAGAAAGACGGTTTAACTCTGCGTCCGAGTCAACTAAAGAATTCGTAGTTAGTCTATATTATTTATTGATTACTAAGGTTATATTGATATACCATTTGTGGAATCTTATTATGGAGATTAAATAATTTGGTGATTATTTTTTTTCATAAGATATATCATTATCTTTTTGTTGGTTATTTTTTATTTGATGAATTTTTTTTAAGGGTGTTGGCTTCCTTTTGTAAATCTTGTATGGTCAAAGACTATTGAATTGGTTTAGCAACTAATGATTTGTCTGTTTTATCTTTCTTTTGTTGTGATATAATGTTGACGGATAGATTTTTGAATTGGTCTGAATATGTTATTTGAGTATTAGTAGTTGGTGATTTTTTATTTACATGATTTTCTATTATTTCAGATTGTTGATCATTTAAATAGATTGGTTGAGGAATTTGAGTAAATTGGAGATTTTGTCGCATTTTTGTTAGATATATACTTGTTATAGACTGAGGAGTTGCTCTATAAGAAGATATTGATGATCTTGGTGATTGGAGATCGACTATTGAGGGTTTGCTTTTTCTTGTAGATGTGAACTATAACTCGACAGTTCCATCTTCATGAAATACTATTTGAGAAAATTCACTTGGTGGAGGAGGCCTTGGTTCGATATGAACCTCCACGTGCTTGGAAGGGTGACTTGATCCCATCGAGAGAATATGATGTTTGTTTTGTATTTTTTTATTTGGACAAGGACAATGTATTCTTTTGTGCTTTCTAGTTTTGCTTGAGGGCTAGTTTCAGTTTTCATGATTTTGTACGTTATATGATACAATAATACTAATGGTATTGAACCTGATAGCAAATCATATTCATAAGTTTGTATATTGAGTGTCAAAGTTTTTAAAACATTTGGATTATTAAAGGATCTTGAAAAGTTTGGATAACAATTGAAATAAACATGTCCTAATCCTAGGGATGTTTCTGCTATACTTAGGAGAGACTCTTGAAATTTGTTGTGCCTACAATCTCTTCGACAGATCAGGGCTGAGACATCTAGACCCGTTTTTATAAGGGGGTTGATTCCTACTTGGATTAATCCTGTGGATATAATTAAATTGACCGTGTTTGTGTTTTTCTAGTGTTTCGGAAGTGAATAATTGAATTTGCCCTTCAAGGTTTAAGGGTAGTGTTTCTTCTATTATTTTGATGATTTGTTCAGTTTGTTAGCTAAAGATTGGATTATGTCATTTTTTTGTAGATATCTTCTTTGGGAATTTCAAGAATTGACCATTGCTGCAATTTTTGTTCTATTTCAGATACTTGACATTCTAAACCATTAATTATGTTTGATGTTATTTGTCAAGAGGATCAAGAACGAGTTATCTTAGATAAGAAAGACATTTGGAAAATAAGTTTCTATTGGGAGTAATGAGTTTACCTCAATGGGACCATGAAAGCGGGACCTTCAACAGGACCACCTACGCCTAACATAGCGACTATCCACGACTACAAGGGATATCCTCGGCTACCTAGGTTGTTACACCTACCAATGCATGACTACAAGGCCTTTTAGAGTCTATCAATGCTGACTACTTATGCTTTTTAGGTCCTACTAACGTTTTTTCGGCTAGACCACTATTCACCAGAATTAACCCATGACTATGCTCAATAGGCAAGGGGCACCAAAGATAGTTGATAGTTTAGAGAGAAAAGGATTAGAGATTGAAAAGAAATTGAAAAATTAAGAGAAAATTAATGCATTTTAATAATAAAACTGGAATAGTGAAATGAATAGTACATTTGATGCGTGAAAATTTTGGAACTTATTGAAAAAACTTGTAGTACATTGATAATATAAGAAATCTGTAAAACTTACAGAATTCTGAAACTTGAATTATACTTGAAATCTTTGAGGGGGTACAATTGAAAGGTTTGGGGTTTTGAGAGGTGAAAAATGAACTGATATGCAGAAGTGAACTCTAAAGTTCTAAGTTGTGAAGTGATGTCTTCCAACTTTGTTGCTTGTTCTATAAATAGACTTGGAGAAGCTTTGGATTCATTCGCAAGTGTCTGATAGCATAATTGCAACTTTTGTTGAGTGCGGTAGGAATTATTGAGATGAGTTTGGCTGGATGTAAATTATTGGGGTTGAACAGAGTACACTTTCGACGGCTTTGAATTTTTGCAACATTATTGATGGGTGAAAAATGACAGGTGGGATTGTAGAAAATGATGGGATGATATATTTGATGGATGGTGACATTAAGCTAAAAATTTATGGTTTGGTGAAAATAGACTTGATAGTGAGAATAGACATATTTGTGAAAACATATGAGATCAAATGTTCATTATTGACTTTGACATATTAACTTTTGAATTTATGGGTCATATTTTTTATTGGATTAACCAACCTAATTGGAGATTTTTCAGAATGAGACGATAATGATCTTGGATAGGCTTTTGTTGTTCCAATTCTTCGAGATACATGGTCGTGTTGAGCACCAAGTCCCAATTTCATTCTTTGATTAGATGTTGGTAGAAAAATGTATTTCTACAACATATGGATTCTTTCTGGAGCTGCAGATTAAATGTTTGTATCTATCTGCAAAGACTTGAATATTTTTGTCTTTAGTGGCTTTAATATTGAGGTGCATGACTGTTTTTGCTCTTTGTATTTCTGATTCTGGAACAACTTTATATTGATTAGAGAAGTCTAGAATTTGAGTCTTGAAGTTTTTTAGAGGCAACCTCTTGTATCCTGGGGAGAACAAGATTTTATTGTTTCCTTTGATCCATTTGGGTGGAGTTGCAACCATCTCAATTTCTATTTCATCATTTTCTCGATACACCATGTATGCGAGATTTTAGACCATGTTTTATAGATTTGGAGGACACCAGTAAAGGTCATCTGGAGACTTTTTGAGGATTCTTTCAACGAATCCCATTTGATAGAAGTATGCCTTTGATTTTGGATATGCATTTGCACCTAAAGATAAAACATTTTTGCCATAAAAAGTTAGTATAAATTGTTACATTGGATTCCTCCAATTTTTTTTTCTTAATGAGCTAATTATGGATTAACGTATTAATCTTGGTCCATTCATGAGACATCATCTTGATGGATTCAACATAGTCAACTAAGCTATAATCTACAACACTTAGTCCTACGTTGCTAGACTGAACATTTGACGTTCTAGATTGTTCTTGTCCTTTTGGCTTTTAAATTGTCATCGCTATTGGACTAGAAAAAGTTGCATGAACATGCGTTTTTCCCTTTGAGGAGCTGGCTCCTGCATTATTGGTCAGAAGTGACCGAGCCTTAGATTTGTCATTTTTGATAGGCTTTTTACTTTTATCCTAGTAAAAAAATTTTGCATAGCGTGTTTAAAGAGACTTCCATTTGGATTTTATTGATGCTTTTGAAGGTTGTCCATACATCATCACCATGATCTTTCTCCGACTTGTTGAGAGTATAGTTTGTTTTGAACGATCTGCATCGTTCCATCTTGTTGCAAAACTGGCAATTTTGAAAATACTAAATCATGCAATTTTGAAAATCTTTGATTGGGAACCAACAATAAATTTTGGAAACAATGATATTTGAAATATTTATGCAAAATGGACTGGTTTGACCTGGCAGGGTAGGATTATTTGACTTGGATGAAATTTTGTTGGTTAGGTATTGGGATTGGGTAAAGATTTTGTTGAGGGTTCTTTGGTGTTTAATTGTTATTCTAAAATTGTGAGATCGATGGTTGTTTGTTTCAGAAGGAATGTGAATAAGATTTCTTCACCTAAAATTTGTGCAGTTATTCCTTAAACATTTGGTTGGTAGGGGTATATTATAGATTAAACATGGGTTCCTAAAATAATATAGTATCCTTGCTAAGATGAATTCTTGATTATTATAATATTTTTGATGACAATTTGAGAATTTTACAATTTAATGATTAACTTGTAATTGTTGGCTATTTACAGCATATATATGTTCATTTGTTTGCTCAAATTATTTTGAAAGAATTAATCTTACATAAATACAATTTAAATCTACACTAGAATCACTAATGCGGAAGTATTGATTTTGACCCCTTTGTTGATTATTAAATTGATATTTACATACCATTTATACAAATTTATTTGTGAAAGTATTTGCAAGAAAATTTTATCACTTTTAGTTTCATTTTGTAAGATTTCTTTGAATTTATTAGATGTTTCCAGTATTTCATTTTCTTGGTAATTATTGATTTTTTAAGAGTATTAATTCTTTTTGTATTTGTAAGTTTTTGTTGTGAAATATGTTCGTTTTGAGATTATTAATTTCTTGTTGTAAATCTTGTAATGTTAATGGTTGTTGACTTGGTGATTTGAATCTATTAATAATTTTTTAAAGATTGTAAAAGGTTTATCTGTAAAAGTTGATTCTTGCTTTCCCATTAAGTTTTTTATTTTTACTAAATATTCATGTTTTAATTGAGGATTTTCTATTTTGTCTATGAATTCCAATAAAATATTTTATTGTTTTTGTTTGGATATCACATAGATGCTTGAAACTTCATTGCAGATGCAAGCATTTATTTGCTTATTTGAGGATGAGTCAGAATCAGATTCTGAATATTGTACAGTTGTGGATCATCATAATCTGAATCAGATTAAGATAAAAATAGTAATTTTGTAAGCATGTGTTTGAGTTATTCTAAAGCTTGTAATTCTTTGATTTTTCTTTCTACTTTACAGTCTTTTGCAAAATGTCCGACTTTTCCAAGTTTGAAACAAATTGGTTGGGATGTTTGTGGTTTGTTATATGTATAGGGTAGTTTTGGGTGTGGTTTTTTTATTTGTTTTATAATAAGGATTTGAGAGATGGCCTTGAATATGTAGATTTTTATTAATTTTTTTTTAATTTATTGTTTTTAATTTTGACGATGGCGTTTTAATTGGTTCATAACCGTATCATTGACAAATGTCTCATAATTCTTTTCTTCTTATAAAATTTTGATGTTTTACCTGGGCTCTGAGTTTGAGATCATTGCAAAGGGTCAATGACTTCTTAACATATTAAAATTGACATATTAACATATTTTAGATTGGATTAACCAACCTAATTGGAGATTTTTCAGAATGAGACGATAATGATCTTGGATAAGTTTTTGTTGTTCCAATTCTACGAGATACATGGTCGTGTGGAACATCAAGTCCCAATTTCGTTCTTTTATTAGATGTTGGAAGAAAAATGTATTTCTACAACATATGGATTGTATCTGTTGTTGCAGATTAAAGCTTTATATCTATCTGCAATGACTTGAATATTTCTTTTCTTTAGTGGCTTTAATATTGAAGTGCAATGACTTTTTTTTTCTCTTTTCTTTGAGTCTTGAAATTTTTTAGAGTCAACCTCTTGTATCCTGGAGAGAAAAAGATTTTATTATTTTCTTTGACCCATTTGAGTGGAGTTGCAGCCATCTTAATTTCTTTTTTATTATTATCTGAGTACACCATGTGTGCGAGATTTTAGTCTATGTTTTTTAAATTTGGAGTGCACCAGTGAAAGGTCATTTGAAGACTTTGAGAAGATTCTTCCAACGAATCCCATTTGATAGAAGTATGCCCTTGATTTTGGATCTGCATTTGTACCTAAAGATAACATTTTTCCCATAAAAGTTAGTATAAATGGTTACATTGGATTCCTCCAATTTTGTTGTTGTTAATGTGCTAATCATGGATTAACAAATTAATCTTGGTCCATTCATGATATATCATCTTGATGGATTTAACATAGTCAACTAAGTTGTAATCAAGAACACTTAGTCCTACGTTGCCAGACTGAACATTTGACGTTCTAGATTGTTTTTGTTCTTTTGGCTTTTGAATTGTCATCGCTATTGGACTAGAAAACTTGTCTGAGCATGCGTTTTGTCCTTTGAGGAGTTGGCTCTTGCATTATTTGTAAGAAGTGACCGAACCTTTGATTTGTCTTTTTTGATAGGCTTTTGAACGAAGTTGAGAGTATAGTTTGTTTTGAACGATCTGCATCGTTCCATCTTGCTGCAAAACTGGCCATTTTGAAAATACTAAATCACACAATTTTGAAAATCTTTGATAGGGAACCAACAATGAAACTTGGAAACAATGATAATACTTATGCAAAATGGAATGGCTTGACCTGGCAGGGTAGGATTATTTGACTTGAATGAAATTTTGGCGGACAAATATTGGGATTGGGTGCAGATTTTGTTGAGGGTTCTTTGGTGATTAATTGTTCTTCTAAAATTGTGTGATTAATGGTTGTTTGTTTCAAACGGAACGAGAATAAGATTTCTTCACCTAAAATTTGTGCAGTTATTCCTTCAACATTTGGTTGGAAGTTGTATACTATAGATTAGACAGAGGAGCGTGAAGGTGGTTCTAGCCGCGTGGCGATAGCTGAGGTTTGACACCTTTTATTAGATCTTGATGTTATCATTTTTTCCTAGGTAATCAGATGTAGGAATTAGTTATTAATTCTCGGATTTTGAGTCATAAATTTATTTGGGGGATGATTAGTGTAATTTATTTTATGATTTATTTGTGGATTAAGTATGATAGTTGTTGACCTAATCTTGAGGAAGGTTATTATTTTATTTATTGCCTCATGACTGTACCATTTAAATTGTTCTTGTCGTGTCGTGATTTTTGGACAATCTATTAATTTAGGTTGTTTAAAAATCGGGACGTGACACAAGGGTTCCTAAAATAATATATTATCCTTGCTAAGATGAATTCTTGATTGATATAATATTTTTGATGACAATTTGAGCATTTGATAGTATATATTTGTTCATTTGTTTTCTCAAATTATTTTGAAGGAATTAATCTTTCATAAATACAATTTAAATCTTCACCAAATTCTACTAATGCAGTAGTATTGATTTTGATCTCTTTGTTGATTATTAAATTGATATTTACATAACATTTATAAAAATTTATTTGTGAAAGTATTGGCAAGAAGTTTTTAGCACTTTTAGTTTCATTTTGTAAGGTTTCTTCAAATTTATTAGATGTTTTCAGTATTTCATTTTCTTAGTAATTGTGTAATTTTAAGAGTATTAATTCTTGTTGTATTCGTAAGTTTTTGTTGTTTTAATTGAAATATATTCATTTTGAGATTATTAATTTCTTGTTGTAAATCTTGTAAAGTTAATGATTGTTGACTTGGTGATTTGAATCTTATGATTGTAAAAGGTATATCCGTAAAAGTTGATTCTTGTTTTCTTATATGTCTTTGATTTTTACTAAATCATGTCTTAATTGAGAATTTTCTATTTTGTCTATGAATTCCAATAAAATATTTGTTTCTTTTTGTTTGGATATCACATTGATGCATGAAACTTCATTGCAGTTGCAAGCATTTATTTGCTTATTTGAGGATGAGTTTGAATCAGATTTTGATGTTTAAATATTGTAAGGTTGTGGATCATCATAATCTGAATCAGATTCAGATTCTATGAGTAATTTTGTAGCCCGTGTTTGAGTTCTTATAAAACTTGTAATTCTTTGATTTTTCTTTCTACTTTACAGTCTTTTGCAAAATGTCCGACTTTTCAATGTTTGAAACAAATTGGTTTAGATGTTTGTAGTTTGTTATATATATAGGGTTGTTTTGGGTGTGGTTTTATTTTTTATTTTTTGATAATAAAGATTTGAGAGATGGCCTTGAATAAGTAGGTTTTTATTAAAGTATTTTTTTTTAATTTTGATGATGGTGCTTTAATTGGTTCATAACCGTATCGTTGACAAAAGTTTCATAATTATTTTCTTCCAATAATATTTTGATGTTTTAACTGGGCTCTAAGTTTGAGATAATTGCAAAGGGTTAATGACTTCTTGACATATTAACTTTTGAATTGATGGGTTATTTTAGATTAGACTAACCAACCTAATTGGAGATTTTTCAGAATGAGACGATAATGATCTTGGATAGGTTTTTGTTGTTCCAATTCTTCGAGATACATGGTATTATGGAACACCAAGTCCCAATTTTGCTATTTGATTAGATGTTGGTAGAAAAATGTATTTCTACAACATATGGATTGTTTCTGGTGCTGTAGATTAAATGTTTGTATCTATCTGCAAAGACTTGAATATTTTTGTCTTTAGTGGCTTTAATATTGAGGTGCATGACTGTTTTTGGTCTTTGTATTTCTGATTCTGGAACAATTTTATATTGATGAGAGAAGTCTAGAATTTGAGTCTTGAAATTTTTTAGAGTCAACCTCTTGTATCTTGGAGAGAACAAGATTTTATTTTTTTTCTTTGATCCATTTGAGTGGACTTGCAAACAACTCAATTTCTATTTCATCAATGTCTCGGTACACCATGTGTGCGAGATTTTAGACTGTGTTTTTTAGATTTGGAAGGCACGCGTGAAGGTCATCTGGAGACTTTGAGAGGATTCTTCCAACGAATCCCATTTGATAGAAGTATGCCTTTGATTTTGGATATGCATTTGCACCTAAAGTTAAAACATTTTTGCCATAAAAGTTAGTATAAATTGTTACATTGGATTCCTCCAATTTTTTCCTATTAATGAGCTAATTATGGATTAACGAATTAATCTTGTTCCATTCATGAGACATCATCTTGATGGATTCAACATAGTCAACTAAGCTGTAATCTACAACACTTAGTCCTACGTTGCCAAACTGAACATATGACGTTATAGATTATTCTTGTCCTTTCGGCTTTTGAATTGGCATCGCTATTGGACTACACAATGTTGTCTGAGCATGCGTTTCACCCTTTGAGGAGCTGGTTCCTGCATTATTGGTTAGAAGTGACCGAGCCTTAGATTTGTCATTTTCGAAAGGCTTTTTACCTTTAGCCTGGTAAAGTTTTTTTGCATAGCGTGTTTAAAGAGGCTTTCATTTGGATTTTATTGCTGCTTTTGAAGGTTGTCCATACATCATCAACATGATCTTTCTCTGACTTGTTGAGAGTATAGTTTGTTTTGAACGATCTACATCGTTCTATCTTGCCGCAAAGCTGGCAATTTTGAAAATACTAAATCATGCAATTTTGAAAAACATTGATAGGGAAATAATAATAAAATTTGGAAATGATGATATACGAAATATTTATGCAAAATGGATTGGCTTGACCTGGCAGGGTAGGGTTTTGAAAGGCAAGCAAGTTTTTTTATAGGATCCCAGAACCCACTAAACATGCTGCAAGCTGGGTTTGAACCCATGACCTAGTGGTACCATCCGCCAATCTCTAACCGTTGAGTTGTCATGCCATTGGCGGACAAATATTGGGATTGGGTATAGAAAGAATTGGGATATTGGACAAATATTGTTGAGGGTTCTTTGGTGATTAATTGTTCTTCTAAAATTGTGAGATCAATGGTTGTTTGTTTCAGAAGGAATTGGAATAAGATTTCTTCACCTAAAATTTGTGCAGTTACTCCTTCAACATTTGGTTGGAAGTGGTATATTATAGATTAACCTTGCTATGATGAATTCTTGATTGATATAATATTTTTTATGAAAATTTGAGCATTTGACAATTTAATGATTAACATGTAATTGTGGCTATTTTACAGTACATATTCGTCCATTTGTTTGCTCAAATTTTTTTGAAGGAATTAATCTTTCATAAATACAATTTAAATCTGCACCAGAATCACTAATGCAGTATTGATTATTAAATTGACATTTACATACCATTTATAAAGATTTATTTGTAATTTTTTGTTGTTTTAATTGAAATATGTTTGTTTTGAGATTATTAATTTCTTGTTGTATATCTTGTAAAGTTAATGGTTGTTGGCTTGGTGATTTGAATCTATTAATAATTTCTTTAAGATTGTAAAAGTTTTATCTGTAAAAGTTGATTCTTGTTTTCCTATTAAGTCTTTGATTTTTACTAAATATTCATGTTTTAGTTGAGAATTTTTTATTTTTTCTATGAATTCCAATAAAATATTTGCTTCTTTTTGTTTGGATATCACATTAATGCAAGATACTTCATTGCAGTTGTAAGCATTTATTTACTTATTTGATGATGAATCAGAATCAGATTCTGATGTTTGAATATTGTAAAGTTGTGGATCATCATAATCTGATTCAAATTCTATGAGTAATTTGTGAAACATGTGTTTGAGTTTTTCTAAAGCTTGTAATTCTTTGAGTTTTATTTTTTATTTATTTTTTTTTTACAGTTTTTTGCAAAATGTCCGACTTTTCCACGTTTGAAAAAAATTGGTTGGGATGTTTGTGGTTTGTGGTTTGTTTTGGGTGTGGGTTTTTTATTTTTTTTTATAATAAGGATTTGAGAGATGGCCTTGAATATGTAGGTTTTTATTAAAATATTTTTTTGTAATTTATTGTATTTAATTTTGATGATGGTGCTTTAATTAGTTCATAACTGTATCGTTGACAAAAGTCTCATAATTCTTTTCTTCTTATAATATTTTGATGTTTTAACTGGGCTTTAAGTTTGAGATCTTTGCAAGGGTTAATGCTACTTCATTTGTTTTTGCCATTAGGTCACCATAGGTTAACCTATCATATGGATATATTTCATTATTTTGAGTTCTAAGATTTTTTTTCTAATTGCTTTAGCAAATGTTGATGGAAGTCCAGATAAAAATCTTTCATTCCTGAATGAATTATTTGCTTCTGGACTTGTCATGACTTTTGAAAGAAACATATCTTTTTACCGCCAAAAATCTTGGAGTTTTGGATACCTTTAGTTCATAAGGATTTCTTTGGATTTTTCTTGGGTCACCTATGAAGTGTTTTAGTATTGCAAAAATGTAGGTAGAAACAACATCAGGGATTGGATGTCCTAATTCAATTTTGATGGGTTGACCTAATTGTATCCATAATATTTTCTTCACTTTGGCCCCTCCATTCATAATTTGAGCCTATTAAATATTGGGATCCTATATTTTGTTTTTTCTTGAAATTGAAGGTCTGGGAAAGATGGTCTTGGATAATAATTTCTTGTAGTGGGTAAAGGTGTAGTTCTTGATGTAGAAAGGTTTTTTGACCTATTATTTGCTACTTTGGATATTATTTGAGGTTTGTATTAGATTCGTCCTCTGTCTGATTGTTAAGATATGACATTAATTTGATTTGAATTTGAAGATGTTGGTTTTGCGGGTTTTATTCCATTAATCTTTAATTGAGCTTTTTTTTTTCTTTTAATTAATTTGATCCATTATAATGGCTTGTGAAGAAATTGTACATTTGTCTATTGTGGATGGCTTGAAATATGGTGTTGGTTTTGGATATTGTTTATTCTTGAGTATTTGAGGGTTTTTCATTGACTATATGGTGACCTATTGTAAGTAACAATATATTTGTATAATTATTTTGTTTATAATTCTTTATAATCCACATTGGACTCCTTGATTTGTTGCAATTTGGGTAGCATGTTTGATAGGGGAAGCTACTACTTCTATACCTTGGGTTTTGTAATGTATTTGTTCTAAATTAGACATTTTGAATTCTTAATTGTATTATCTTTGAGTTTTCAAGTATTTGTAGTTGTTATGGCATTCAAACCTTTTTAATAATTATTTTCATACCAATCAAAGAAATGCATATTGACTTGTAAATTTTCACAAAATTTATAAAATAATTCTTCTAATTGCCTATTTCTTCACGTGTTTTATGCTTTTCAAAAAATGGTTTTCTTTTGTTCTCATTGTAAAGTTGCACATATCCTTTTCGAATATAGTCTTTATCTAATTTGAATTTTCTTGATACCATGTAGATTTGGGATGGATCTCCTATTTCGATTGTTGATCATTTGTGTAAATTGATTGAGGAATTTGAGGAAATTGGGGATTTTTTCTCATTTTTGTTAGATCTATACTTGTTACAAATTGAGTTCCTAAAGATTGAGGAGTTGTTCTATAAGAAGATGTTGATCTTGGTGATTGGAGATCGACTATTGAGAGTTTGGTTATTCTTGTAGATGTGAGTCGTAACTCAACAGTTTCATATTCGTGAGACACTATTTTAGATAATTCACTTGGTGGAGGAGGCTTTGGTTTGGTATGAACCCGTCATGTGCTTGGAATGGTGACTTGATTCCATCGAATAATCTTTGAGACTATGATGTTTGTTTTGTCTTTGTTTATTTGGAAAATGACAGTGTATCCTTTTGTATTTTCTACTTTTGCTTGAGGGCTAATTTCAGTTTTTTATGATTTTGTATGTTATAAAATATAATAGTGCTAATGGTATTGAACCCGGTAGCATATCATAACCAAAAGTTTGTATATTAAAGGTCAAAGTTTCTAAAACATTTGGATCATGAAGGGATATTGAAATGTTTGGGTACAAATTAAAATAAACTGATACTAATCATAGGGATGTTTTTGGTATACCTTGGAGAGAGTCTTGAAATTTGTTGTGTCCACGGTCTCTGAGGCAGATCAAGGCAAATGCATCTAGACATGTTCTTGTAAGGGGTTTGATTCTTACTTGGATTAATCCTATATGGATATAATTGAATCGTTCCTGTCTGTGTTTTTTTAATGTTTTGGAAGCGAATAATTGAACTGGCTCTTGAGATGGGGTTAAGGGGAGTGTTTCTTTTATTGTTTTGATGATTTTTTTTAGTTTGTTGGCTAAAGATTGGATTATGTTGTTTTTTTGTAGATTTGGGAATTGACCATTGTTGTAAATTTTTTTTTATTTCAGATACTTGGTATTTTAAACTATTAACTAAGTTTGATGTTCCTTGTCTAGAAGATGAAGAACGAGTTGTCTTAGATAAGGACATTTGGGCAGTAAATTTCTATGGGAGTAATGGGTTTACCTCAACGAACCACCAGCAGGACCACCTACGCCCAACACAATGCCTCTTCTTGGAAACAAGGGCGATTCTCGGCTACCTAGGTTGTTACACCTACCAACGCTTGTCGACATGACTTTTTAGGCCTACCAATGCTTGACTACTTAGACTTTTTAGGGCATACTAACGTTTACTTGGCTAAACCACTATTTTTGCTAGAAATTTAAAGGACAAATGACTCTGATACCAAAATTAATCCAAGTTACCTCCAGTAGGCAAGAAACACCAAAGATAATTGATAAATTAGCTTGCAAAGGATTAGAAATTGAACACAAATTGTAATCAATGATCAAAACCCAAAAAGAAAGCTAATGCATTTTAATAGTAAATTCGGAATAGTAAGTTTGATGCATGAAAATTTTGAAATTTGGGGATAATAAAAGAAAACTGTAAAACTTACAGAATTTTGAAGCTTGTATTACACTAGCCTATTTGGCGTAGTCCTGGGTTAATTCTAGTATCAAAGTCATTTGTCTATTAAATTTTTGGGGAATAGTGGTCTAGCCGAGAGAATGTTGGTAGGCCCTAAAAAGCCTAAGTAGCTAGCCGTTGTCAGGCTCTAAAAATCCTTGTAGCCAAGTGTTGGTAGGTATAACAACCTAGGTAGTCAAGCGTTTATAAGTGTCATAGCCTAGTAGCTGAGAATCACCTTTGTTGTCATGGAGGGGCGTTGTATTGGGCGTAGGTGGTTCCGTCACTACAACATATATAGGATATGACGACGTGCTTTGCACGTCGTCTAATGTTTATGACAACGTCCATCGACACGTCGAGAAATCAAGGATCGTTACAGGTGTTGAGTATTTTGCGACATGCATTTTGAGTCGTCGACATGTCCTTACAGGTTTTATATAATTCACTTATATGTACAACAACTTAAGTTGCACGTCATAAGTGTTTTCAATGACGCCTTTGGCAAGCCGTTAAAAATGTAAAACAACGACATGCTTTGAATGTCGTTGGGCAAGATGTAAATAATGAATATCGACTTGCTAGTCACGACTTAACTAATCATTACGTGTATTGCACATCGTCAAATGGTTTGCTAAAATAAAATAAAAAAATAAATAAAAAATAAAAAATAAATATATATATATATATATACTATGGGATGCCAAACCTTTATTACTTATAAAAAAATTGGTTTACAATCTAGTCGGGGGTACATGACGACTTGACCCGAGAAATCACTAAACAAAATTAAAAATAGAACAAATCATGAAAAACCTCTTACCCTCACTATTGCGCATCAAAACTGGATTCTCAAAAGAGGAAAAAAAAAACCATTGCGCCAACCAATTTTTCAGCCTTCTTGGACTTGCCCTTGCAATCTGAAGGGAATTGACAACACTTAGGGTGTGTTTGGCTGCATGGAATTCTATGTCATGGGAATCCATGAAGGGGCCCCTACATTTAAGGCTAAATTGATATATCACTCCACATCCACCATTTGGTTTTGTGATCAATGGTGGGAATAGAAGTCTCACGAACATGGGAATGGAAGTCCCATGAACATGGGAATCACATGCCTTGGGGGACCAAGGAGTGAGATTCCCATGTTCATGGGACTTTCATTCCCACCATTGATCATAAAATCAAATGATGGATGTAGAGTGATGTATCAATTTAGCCTAAAATGTAGGAGTCTCCTTATGAATTCCCATGATATAGGATTCCATGCAA
Organism: Berberis vulgaris; assembly: GCA_963556465.1. Taxonomy (NCBI): domain Eukaryota; kingdom Viridiplantae; phylum Streptophyta; class Magnoliopsida; order Ranunculales; family Berberidaceae; genus Berberis; species Berberis vulgaris. The sequence goes on along the minus strand of OY747131.1, from coordinate 48,348,646 downwards.
CCAAACACACCCTTAAGTGCATATCATACCCTGTTTCAATAAAAATAGAGCAACTGCGCAACTTTGTTCTTTTTTCTTTACAAAACATCAGCTATAAATTTCTGCCATTTAGCATGAGATAGAGCAGCCACATCATACCCAATTTTAAGAAAAACAGAGCACCTGCAATTCCGCTTGAATTCTGCAGAACTACTCAATAAAAACCAACCCCTGAAAATTCGCAAAACAATTGAACTTTCAGACTCTGTACGGCAGAAGCCCTGTTTAGAAACAAAGTTTAATCCAAACTGATTCCTTAACATACCACCATGAGGAGTAACCAGTTCAAAAACACCAGAAAACCTGTTCCTTATGCTTTCTATAATCTGCAATATAACCCAACTGTTTCTGAAAATCAGCAGACGAAAATTGTTTCTGAAAATCTGCAATATATATATATAAACGCAATAACGAAAATTATGTCATCTTCTATATTTGATAATCATTGACTCAAAGCTTGATGATAAGTAAATCCAGATCATGTTCCAGCATAAAAAAGACTTTACCTTCAGTGTGGGTACAATGACTTACATTTCTTATATTCTTGAAGAACCCGAAGAAGGTCTGTAGCAAGCATATACTCTTTGGACGAGTTTTCCAACTGTTAAATACCTGAAAAGTGACTCAATCAAAATTTGCAATCACCAAAGCAAATCGAGTTCAGATGCGGTTGAAAACTTTCAGTCACCCACTAATCAAGTACCTGTATGAAACATTGTTGATTTTAAGCACAATTCGAGCCATCAATTAGAAAGGGAAAACCAAATTTTAGGGATTGTGTTACCTGAAAGTTCGAGTTTAGTGATTGAAATTTTCAATCACCTGGAATATATATGGTTTCTAAAATTGTGTTACCTGAAAATTCGAGTTTAGTGATTGAAATCTTCAATCACCTGGAACATATATGGTTTATCAATCTACAATCACCTTAAATTGAACTAAAAATTCCAGTTACCATGGTTTATAAAGAAAGAAAATAAGGAGAAGAAGAGAGAAGAAAATGAGAACAAGAGAATAAAACAATATTCAAGGAAAAATAAACTTAGAACTAGCAGCAAAGCATACAACTCTCTCTCTTTGATTAGAGCCCTTCTAGGGAGCGAGGGAAGGAGCCAGGGTCGCTCCCTTTTCCTCGCTCCTTCCATCGCTCCCTAGAATTTTCGCTTTGATTAAGACAACTCTAGACATAGAGCGAAGTACCGGCTATAGCCAAACCCAAGTTCCTGCAAAGGGTAAAATTTTATAAAATAAATAAATATAAATATAAATCATATATGTATATTACCAACAAAAACTCTGATGTTTAGTACACTCCTCCTTGATAATTTTCCTCCTAGACAATAAACACAACATGAACTCCCATTGATTTCGAACAATTGAATTGCCAACAAAATTCGGTGTCTCCACTCACTGCATAAAACTTGTCTAGTAAAGAGCACACACACCAAAATCTTCAACAATATTCCTTTCGACTGTAAAATTGAGTATAGAAATAACTTCCAAATATGAAATTTCTTAATATATACCAAATAGCATTTGTAAATAAAATCATACGAAATGAGTTTATTTCACTTGTTAGTTGGAATCTAACACGACTGCGTGCATCATATCTACAAAAGTCCAAGTAAAAAAATAGAAAAAAGGTTAAGAAGTACAACCAAGCGAGTACACCCTTGGAATCCACCAAATAAATTCCAACTCTTCAAACCAAGTTGGTAGTATGTGAAATATCGATAAGTATTTTAGAAAAATGCTTACGATCACTAAACAAGTATTAAAAATTTTAGACACACACACAAAAAAGCATGGAAAATAGCACTTCATTAGTCACATCTAAATCTGACCAATAAACAACTGGAAGGTTCAAGAGAAATGAGATTGACAATCATTATTTTCTCAAAAATAAAATAAAATTAAGCAACATACTCACCCCAACCGAACTTCAATGAAAGGCGACAATGGACAGAAGTGCATGAAACTTATCTCTCCTTTCTCATTGGAGGCATCCATCAATTAATAAGAAATTATTATTATTAATTGGTGTCCATGTGCTCGCAGCGACAATTACAGGTTCAAAATAAATATTCCAAAAAAATACATGGTAAGCCAATTCCCTTTTGTGGCACAAAATCAGTGTAGCAACTTGTCCAGCAACATGCTCAATTTGTTGCAAACCTGACGCAAGATGTAATAAAATATAACAATAGAACATTAGACGAGCAACAAACCTACAAGGATCAAAACTCCCACCCTACTACTTATAAGATGTTAAGCACTGGAGGGAAAGTGACTATAACATGACAGCTCTTGAATTCACTGTAATCAAGAATAAAATCAAAGTATCTAAACGACTCTTCTAAAAATAAACAACATATATAAAGATATAATTTGAAAAAAAAAATGAAATTAAAATCGCCGTAGCCAAGTCCATATGAACTTAAAAATCTGATCCAGGAGTTAAAATCTAGCAAAAACAAATAATATTGTGGCCACCATGCAATTCAATTTCCAAAATCAACACAAGATCAAACAACCTTCGAAAAACCCAATAAATAAAGTAATAATAGACACCCATTTTTATTCACCATGGAATCAACAACTAAATAGGCTTTAATCACATAAATGTAAAACGATAAAATGATTTAGGTGCTCTGTAGAGGCCTAGTTCTTGGTTGAATAGCCCAGGGCTAAGTAGAGCAAGGCATCAAGCAAAGTTCAATCTCAAATAATATTCAAAGTAGCAAATAATAGGTCAAACCCTTCTAGATCAAGAACCACACCTTACCCACTAAAAAAAATTATTATCCAAGACTAGGGGTGGGCATCCCATCCCGCGATCCCGTTCCCGTCCCGTCCCGTCCCGATTTTTCCGGGTCTTAATGGGATTGAATAATTTCATCCCGATCCCGTCCCGTCCCTATCTAGAATGGGATGGGATGGGATGGAGATTTTCAATCCCGCCAATCCCGTCCCGTCCCGAACTAATTTATTAATATTAATTATTAATATTTTTATTTAATTATTTATTTTAAAATTGTGGTGTGCTAACAGTTATGAACTCGATCATTGTACAGTCTGTAGATTAAGCTTCCCACTGGGGAAGCAGACGGAATATTTAGTGTGACAAGTACTGTTTTGTATATGTTTCAACTCATTCAGTAATCAAACCTCCATCCGACAGATACTGTTTCCGTATATGTTTCAACATTCAGTACTCAATCTCCATACAACTTCAATGCCGTTCTTTGAGTCGTCGTATGCATATATGTGCACTGCAGTTATACCTTTTATATGATGCACACTAGCAAGCATGGCAAACAGGATCAGATTTAAAAGACTGCCTTGACAGTTGATTTCTTTTGTAAGACCGTGATTAGCATACTCATACGGTGGGCTCGTCCCCATTTTAATTATTGCTATTATTTTTCCTTTTTGGCTTACATTTTTCTGTTGCAAGACTGAATAATATTGTAATTTTATTATTAAGGTGATATCATGAATTTGGTTGAAAGTTACTTGACGTGGTATGGCATTCAGGTCCTTTTTTTCAATTGTTCTTTAGTTCCTACTTCTTCCAAGTGGGTTACCTAAAAGCTCAAAATTAAACTCCAAACTGGCAATTATAGTCAGTCATCAGAAAATGTAATGACAAAGCAACACATACATGATCTGATGATTGGTGAGATGAGGTTCCATTTGAACAAAGCAATGCTACGCCAACATAACCAATAAATTGTTTAAGAAAAGATGTTGGACTCCAAAACCTGACTCTTCATGAACCAAATGAAAATATTGGCCGAGAATACTTCAAGTGTTCATATTTACATAAAGAATGCATTCAACTATTCAAGTGTTCTATGATACTGCAGTGAAGAAGCTCAGTATTTAAATTACAGGTATATATTGCTTCAAATTTTGTTTGTACTGCAGTGAAGAAGCTCATTATTTACAGTTTATCACTTCTTGGATTGCTTCAAATTATTTACAGAATTACAGGTATATATTGCTTCAAATTTTTTGGATGTTGCTTCAAATTTTTTGGATGCCGCTGATCCCGTCCCGTCCCGTTCCGATCCCGTATGAACGGGATGGGATAGGGATGGGTATATCTCGTCCCATCCCGTCCCGTGCCCACCCCTATCCAAGACCATCTTTCCCAGACCTTCAATTTGAAGAAAAAGACAAAATGTAGCATCACATTATTCAACAGGCTCAATTTATTAATGGAATATTGATGGCCAAAGTGAGCAAAATATTATGGATACAACTTTAGAAATGACAGTGTTAGCATCAGCACATAGAAACGAAGATAAAAATAATAATCAAATAGCAAAAATAATTATAGCCAGTTTCATTGGTCAATTAAAAGGATGGTGAAATTACTATTTATCCCCCGAAGAAAGAACGGATATATTACATTATGTCAAAGTAGATCAATTACATCAACCCATCAAAACTGAATTAGGACATCCAATCTTTGATGTTGTTTCTACCCTCATTTTTGAAATACTAAAATACTTCATAGGTGCCCAACACATTTTCAAGAAAATCCAAAGAAATCCTTTTAAACTTAAGGTGTCAAAAACTCCAACATTTTAGATGGTATAAAGATATGTTCTTTTCAAAAGTCATGACAAGGCCAAAAGCATATATACCATTCTGGAAAAAAAAAAGATTTTTATCTGGACTTCCGTCAACCTTTGTTGAAACAATCTTAGAACTCAAAATAATAAAATAATTTAATACAATAGGTTAACTTGCAGTGACCTCATAGCAAAAACAAATGAAGTAGGATTAACCCTTTGCAATGATCTCAAACTAGATCCTAATTAAAACATCAAAATATAACAGGAAGAAACGAATTAGGAGAGTTTTGTCAACAATACGGTTATGAACCAATTAAAACACCATTATCAAAATTAAAAATAATAAATTTTAAAAAATGTGCTAACAAAAACCCCACATATTCAAAACCATCTCCCAAGCCCAATCCTTACTATAAAACAAATAAGAAACCACATACAAAACAACCCTATACATACAACAAACCACAAACATCCTAACCAATTTGTTTTAAATGTGGAAAAAACTGGACATTTGCAAAAGATTGCAAATTAGAAAGAAAACTCAAATAATTACAAGCCTCAGAAGAACTCAAACATATGCTTCACAAATTACTCATAGAATCTGAATTTGATTCAAATTATGATAATTCACAACTTTACAATATTGAAACATCATAATTTGATTTTTGACTCATCCTCAAATAATCAAAAGAATGCGTGCAAAATTGCAATGAAATTTCATGCATCAATGTAATATCCAAACAAAAAGAAACAAATATTTTATTGAAATTCATAGACAAAATAGAAAATCCTCAATTAAAACATGAATATATAGTAAAGACTAAAGACTTAATAGGAAAACAAGAACAAACTGTCACAGATAAACCTTATTACAATCTTCAAAAAATTATTAATAGATTCAAATCACCAAGTCAACAACCACTGATTTTACAAGACTTACAGCAAAAAATTAATAATTACAAAATAAACATTTTTCAATTGAAGCAAGAAAACCTACAAATACAAAAAGAATTAATACTTTTAAAGTTCATCAATTACTAAGAAAATGAAATAACAAAAACTTCTGCTAAAGAGAATTTGCAAGAAGAAACTAAAAGTAATAAAAATTTCCTACAAATATTTCCGTAAATAAAGCTTTACAAATGGTATGCAATATCACTTTAGTAATGAACAAAGAATTCAAAATCAATACTACTGCACTAGTAGATTCTAGTCCAGATTTAAATTGTATCTCTAAAAGATTAATTCCTCCAAAATACTTTAAATAAAAAAGTAAACAAATATATACTTCAAATAGCCAATAATTACAAGTTAATTATAAATTGTCAAATGCTCAAATTTATTATAGAAAATATTACATCAATCAAGAATTCATCCCAGTAAAAAAAATCTAAGAGAAGATATTATATTAGAAACCCCCTTCTTATCTAAAATTTACCCTTTTCAAACAAATGACGAAGGAATAACTATAAAAAATTTAGATGAAAAAAATCTTCTTCCTATTCCTTTTAAAACAAATGCCCATTGATCTTACTATTTTACAAAAACAATTAATCACCAAAAAACTCTAAGTAAAGTATGTACCCAATTCCAATCCTTGTCCTTCAATAATTCGTCCAAGTCAAATAATCCTACCCTACCAGGTGAAGCCAGTCCATTTTGTATAAGTATTTCAAATATCATTGTTTCCAAATTTCATTGTTGGTTCTATATCAAAGATTTTAAAAATTGCATGATTTAGTATTTTCAAAATTGCCAGTTCTGCAGCAAGATGGAACGATCTAGATCGTTCAAACAAACTATACTCTCAACAAGTTGGAGAAAAATTTTGTTGATGATGTATGGACAACCTTCAAAGGCAGCAATGAAATCCAAATGAAAGCCTTTTTAAACAGGCTATGCAAAAATTTTACCGAGCTAAAGGCAAAAAGCCTATAAAAATGACAAATCCAAGGCTCAGTCACTACTGACCAATAATGCAGTAGCTAGCTCTTCAAAGGGTGAAGCGCATGCTCAGGAAACTTTGCCTAGTCTAATAGCAATGAAAATTTAAAAGCCAAAAGGACAAGAACAGTCTAGACAGTCAAATGTTCAGTTTGGCAACATACGACTGTTGTAGATTACAACTTAGTTGACTATGTTGAATACACCAAGATGATGTCTCATGAATAGATCAAGATTAATTGGTTAATCAATAATGAGCTCATTAACAACAAAACATCAGAGGAATTCAATGTAACAATTTACACTAACTTTTATGGTAAAAATGTTTTATCTTTAGGTGCAAATGCATATCCAAAATCAAAGGCATATTTCTATTAAATGGATTTGTTGGATGATTAATCTCAAACTTTCCAAAGAACCTTCACTAGTGTCCTCCAATTCTCAAAAACACAGTTAGAAATCTCGCACACATGGTGTACGAAACAATGATGAAATAGAAATTGAGATGTTCGCAACTCTACCCGAATAGATCAAAGAAGACAATAAAATCTTGTTCTCTCCATGATACAAATGTTGATTTAAAAAAAAATTCAAGACTAAATTTTTGATTTTCCTCATCAATATGAAGTTGTTCCAGAATTAGAAATTCAAAGAGCAAAGACAGTTATGCCCTTCAATATTCAAGCCACTAAAGACAAAAATATTCAAGTCCATGTAGATGGATACAACACTTTAATCTGCAACACCAAAAGAAATCCATAGGTTGTAGATAATACATTAAATTTCTGGGAGAAACCTGGCTTTGGTACAATAATTAACCCAGGACTATGCCCAATAGGCAAGGGGCACAAAAGATAATTGATAGTTTAGAAAGCAAATGATTTAAAACTGAACAGAAGTTGAAATCAATGATCGAAACCCAAAATTAATAGAAAATTAATGCATTTGAATAATAAATTGAAATAGTGAAATGAATAGTAAATTTGATGCAAGAAAAATTTGGAACTTATTAAAAAAACTTGCAGTACATTAACAATATTAGAAAACTGTAAAACGTACAAAATTTTGAAACTTGAATTACTCTTGAAATCTTGAAATCTTTGTTGGGATACAATTGCAAGGTTTGGGGTTTTGAGAGGTGAAAGAGGAAGTGATATGGAGAAGTGAACTTTGAAGTTTTATGTTGTGAAGTGATGCCTTCCAGCTTTGCTACTTGCTCTTTAAATAGACTTGAGGAAGCTTTGGATTCCTTGAGAAGTGTCAAACAACATAATTGCAACTTTGGTTGAGTGTTGTAGGAATTATTGAGATGAGTTTCGCCAGATGTGCATTACTAGGATTGAGTGGAATAAATTTTCGGTGTCTTTGGATTTTTGCAACATTATTGATGGGTGACATTGACAGGTGAAAATGACAGGTTAGCCATAATAGGAAAGGTTTTGGACTAATTGAAGTTGGTGGATAAGGACATGGAGTGGGGAATATGACACTAGGTTTGTAAATCATCATTTGGCAAATTATTATGGGCCACATTGTTGAGGCCTAAATAACCCAAAGCAGTCATTTTCATTGACATTATTTGGAGATATTGCATCGTCATTGTTCATCAGCATTTAATGAACAAATTTGAGAGAGACTCAAACAACTATTTCTTGGTTTTTGTTGTTGGAATCTGTTATTTGAGTTTTGAAAGTTCTGATTGATCATCTTTGACTTATTGTACTTGCTTTCCTTTGAGATTAAAATATTTTCCATTGCTGGTCTAGTAACACTTGAATAATCAAAATCTGTCCACCATTGGACTCTAAGCCGTTGACAGAGAGATAGAGGAAATTGGGCAGACTGACATATACCTGGATTAGGAGCGAATACATAATCCCGACAACATATTCATGCTAGGAATTTTTTTTGCAAAAAACCATTAAGATGGTACTTGAGCTTCTTGTGGATGCGAGAGTTTGATGTTTTCATTGAAAACCTTCCATCACTTTTCTACTTAAGAAAGAAGAATTTTCTTGACTGATCCATTTAGGTTCCACCATTGATGAGAAAACCAGCTTGGAAATTAACTATTGAACTTTGGACAAAATACAAAAATCATGAATGAGAACATTTTGGAGTTTGGAAGAGAAAAACTCTCAACCAAGCTTTTTGATAATCAAAATAATTGTAATATTGTGGATTGAGTGGTAGGCTGAATTTTTTGGAAGCAAATGGATTTTGGTTCCATTCTTCTGTAGAAAGGATCTTGAAGATTTGACATTTTGAATGAGTTATCTTTGGAGGATCATTTTTTTCTTTATTATGAGTCACCAAAATTGAGTTTGTGTCTACAAGAATAAACTCATAGAACAATCTTGATTGTGGGGATCATTAGAGAGAAATTGAGCAGTTTGGGGAAAAAGAGAATGAGCCATTTGATGGGTTGGTCATTTGAATTTTCAAAATATGGTTCTAAAAGATATTGGTTCAAGGGTTGATTTTGTGACATATTGAGAAGTTTGTTGTTTTTGTGGGATTTGATAAGGGAGATTTTGTTTTGGGACTTGTTTGTTTTGAGGAATTGGGTATGTGATTGGAGATTGGCTTTGGAGTGCTTCGAACATGTTTTGATGCTTAATAACCATTGCATATGAATTTTTGCTTGTTGGTTTTGGATCTCCTGTAATTGGGGGAACTAACATGGGGAAGTCACCTTTTGACATTGCATAACTTGATTTGGAAGTATATTTTGAGGAAGAAGACATTGGATGATTATAATTTTTTTACAATGGTCTTGGTTTTGGTTCCTGTAACTTGTTGAATGAAAATGGATGAATTTATTCACTTGGTTAGGAGGGTTTTGAAATAAGAGTGGTTGCTTTTAGTTGAGGTTCAGGTTCAATCTGTCTCCCTTGAAGAAATTTGCGAGTTAAAACTAGGCAAAAAATTGGAATACCTTTTATAAATTTGATTTTGAAATTAAAAGTAGACAAAACCCTTGCCATCTTTTGATATCTTTTGACATTGCGTAACTTGATTTGGAAATATATTTTGAGGAAGAAGTCATTGGATGGTTATCTTGTTTGCAGTGGTTTTGGATTTGTTTCCAGTAACTTGATGAATGAAAAGGGAGGAACTTCTTCACTTGGTAAGAAAGGCTTTGAATGAAGAGTGGTTGCTTCTGGTTGTGGTTCATGTTCAGGCTGTCTCCCTGAAGAAATTCACGAGGTTAAAAAATCGGGCAAAAAATTAGAAGTACCTTTTATAAATTCAATTTGGAAATTAAAAGTAGACAAAATCCCTTGCCATCTGGCAAAAATTTATTTTGAAACAAGATTTAAAACATCTTTTGTCATTTTTTTTTGTAGATTGGCAATCAATATGAAGTAAAAATGGTTGATTGTAAATATCATCTTGAAATTTCATATTACAGGAAACAATTGATAAATTTTCTTTTTGATAGTAGAATAGTTCATTTGGGTTTTATTCCAAAAACCGGAATGAAAATGAACTAATTGTTCTTTGCCATCCCATTTCTATTTGAGGATACCATCGTACCCTATATTAGATGCATATGTTTCTACAATTTTGAAGGCATGGGGATTTGGGATGCCTAAACATGGTAGACTTTTGACTGTTGACTTGACGAACAATATTAGTGTGGACCTTAGACCATGGAGGAGGATTTTTACGAAGCCTTGCATATAATGGTTTGACGAAGAGCTTAAGATTTTTGTAAAAGTCTGAAAAATAATTGAGGCTTCCTAAGAATCTTTGTAGTTGATTTTTGTTTCTGTTCATCTGAAAATTTATCAGCAAATTCTATTAAATGGTCCATTGGGACAATTGTTCTTTGATGGATTCTATGTCCTAAAAACCTCACATTTGTCTGGAATAGATGTATTTTTGTTGGAGATAGAACTAAATCATTTTTCTTGATTATTTGGAAAATATTCCTAACTGCTTCTAGTGTTCTACTATTTGTTTTGAAAAATAGTAATATATCATCTATATACACAATTAAAAAGGTTGTGTTTTCTTGATGCCGAATGACATTACATTCCATTCATAAGGGGACATTAAAATAGTTTTGCATCGGTCTTCTGAAGTTATTTGAATTTGCCAAAATCCTAACATTAGATCAAAATTTGAAAATATTGTGGCTTGATGTAGTCTATTAATTAAGTCTCTTTGGGATTAGATATCTGATCTATTTGATAGCATTATTTAGGGGTTTATAATTTATAACTAATCTTGGTATTCCACGTTCTATCCCAACAGATTTTCTTACATAAAATGTTGAGCAATTCTATGGAGATTTATTTTTTCTAATTAAATTTTATTGATAAAAAGATTAATTTCTTATTTGCAATACTATTAAATTTGTGTTCATTTGAATGGGGCAGGCTTTCGTTGAATTTTCTTTTCTTTTGAGTGAAATCGTCTTCATGAGGAAAGCTAACTGAGTGTTTCTTTCCCAGAAAACATTTGGAAAATCTGAGCAAACTTTCGTTTCTAATTTTGTCTTGAAGTAATTAATTTGAGATTGTAAGTGAGAGTTGATGGAGTTTTTATTAACCTAAATTAATAAGCTAATAAACCCTACTTGTAATACCGCAAGTGCACGACTGTCTAACTAGTAGACAATGGCAAATAAGGGTCGATCCCACGAGGATTAACAAACAATCGAATTCTAAGACTTATTTGAACTAATTTAGAGTTGATAAAAACTCCATCAAGTTTTTGGCGCCGTTGCCGGGGATTGTAATGGTACAATCGAAATCTACGGTTGTTTTTACTAGTTTATAAATTAGGTTTAATTTTCTATTTATGGACAATGTTACGAGTCACTTTCTTATTTGTTTTAGTTGTTTGAGTTTGAATTATTTTTGCAGGCGGTCACACACATAGGAGCTCAAGTGGGACCGAAGTGAAATATTGAGATTCGCGAATAAACTCTCAGAAATCGACTTCTACCCGGCGTCGCAAGTAACCCGAAAGAGGTTCACGCCGGAGGTAACTTCTACCCACCGCATCTGCACGCGGTTTCTGTGTGATCACTTGTGTTTAGCTTGTTCTAGGTAGTATTGCATGCAAATTTATAGTGGCAAGATTGAGTTGAAACTCCCGTGCCCTTTCCCGTGGATAGGTTAATCACCATCTATTTTATGGTTAGGAACCTAGGCCTTCACTATTTAAAATTTGTAACAAGATATTTATCTAGGACTGGTGTGACGCTCATAGGAACCCTCTTTGGACGTTTGATAGCTTAAAGTGGCCGAGTGAAGGAACATATCCCATCTGGGAACAGTTCTTGAACTGGCATTTTCACTTTGAGCTAGAGAGTGGAAAAAGAGGTAGGAGAAACTCTGTAGTGGCGGATTGATAGGAAATTACCGTGCCTCTCCCACGGTTAGGTAAATTGAATTGGATATCAGCCCTGCATTAGTAAAGGAAAGCTCTAAGGCTGTCTGCCATTTATTTTGTTTGTGCATCATCTAGGTGTCACTTAGGGTTTCGTTGTTTTTGTCTTTTAGAGTTAGGTCATCTTAATATAGCAGCTAGGCTTGCAATTAAAAAAATTTATTAAAAAAAATAAAATAAAATAAAAAATTTTGAAGTCTATTTAGGAGTGTTGACTTTGAACCTTCGTTATCCAGTAGTTTATGCATACCTGGGTGCGTGATTCTAAAAGTAGACTTGTCCGACAAGAATTCGAAGAGTTCTTTGAAGTCCCCATTACCTATTTAGGTTCATCGTCCTTATCCATTGAGATGGTTGAGGGGAAGGCCTTTAAGGATTACTTCGCCCCTCTTCCTAGTAGTGTTCCGTCTTGCATTATCTTACCTGAGACAAATGCAAACAGTTTTGAACTCAAACCATCTATTATTCATTTCTTGCCCACTTTTTATGGTTTTGAGAAAGAGGACCCTTATCTTCATGTCAAATAATTTCTTGACATCTGCGCTACCCTGAAGTACGAAAACTTTTCTGATGATTCGGTCCGTCTTAGGTTAATTCCCTTTTTTCTGAAAGATAAGGCGAAATCATGGTTAAATGCATTAGAGACAGGATCCATCACATCATGGGAAGAGTTGTCAAGAACGTTCTTGACAAAATACTTCCCCATTCATAAAACGAATGCCCTCCGACGAGATTTATCTAATTTTCAACAAAAAGAGGGTGAACATTTCTATGAATGTTGGGAAAGGTTCAATGAGCTCATTGTCAGGTGTCCACATCACGGATTCGAGAAGTGGCGGCTAGTTCAATACTTCCAAGACAGTTCGTATAATTGATGCTACCAGTGGTGGGTCATTAATGAAGATGAGTGTCAATGAGATATGGGAATTCTTTGAAACTCTTTCCGAAAATTCTCAGCAATGGGATTATTCGATAAAGGAGTCTGATAGGCGTAAGGGTGGTATATATGAAGTTAGAGATACATCTGTTCAACCCCCTTCTGCCTCAAAGTTAAAGACGGCTGTTATGACCATGACTCAAAAGATAGATGCACTCTTGAATTTGACTCAACCTGCACTTCCCGCCAAAGCTTCATCTGAAGTATGTGCTGCATGTTCGAGTCCTGGTCATGCAATAGCTAATTGTGACTTGCAAAACGATTATCATGCATACTATACTGAGCAAGTCAACGCTTTTAATGCGATACGGCGACTTGGCAATAATTCGCAACCTAACTATTACCATTCAGGGTTCACCAAACATCCAAGTCTTTCCTGGGCCCATGGCCCACACCAAGGGGGACCTAATGTTGTCTCCCAGGCTCCTCAAGCCCCTAGCCCTGTTAGGCCCCACCATAATCAAGTTCCTCCATCCAACACATCAAGTTTAGAGGAAACGGTTAATCGGTTTTTGCAGCGCTCAGAAAGTATAATTGAGCAGAATTCTAAGGACATATTTGAGTTGAAAGCCACGACTCAACACCAATCTCAAGCCCTCAATAGACTTGAGATAGCTATGAGTAAGATTACTCAGTCTTCTTCTGAGAAAGAGCCAGGGAGATTTCCAAGTCAACCTGTTCCTAACCCAAAGGGTCAATTCGCAGTTGGTAGTACATCTGTGTCCTGCAATGAAGATGTCAAATCTATTACTACCCTTAGGAGTGGAAAACAGGTTGACAATCGAGTACAAGTGCCCGATTTGAGTGTCGGTGCATCCATGTCTAAGTCAAAGCAGGTTGCATCTCCATCTGACAAGGAGGCTGATAAAGCCTCACCTTCTACAAATGCTCTTGTTGACTCTGACCCCACTAAAACATCTTACTTGCCTAGGGCCCTGTTTCCGTCACGGTTAGCTCCGACAAAGAAAGGAACAAATGTAAACGATGTAATGGAAATTTTTAGACAAGTCCACATAAATATCCCATTACTCGATGCTATCAAGCAAGTTCCTAGCTACGCCAAGTTTTTGAAGGATCTTTGCACACAGAAGCGGAAGCTACATGTGCAAAAGAGGGTGTTCCTCACCGAGCAAGTGAGCTCAATTATTCAACACAGAACCCCGCCTAAGTATAGGGATCCTGGTTGCCCGACTATTTCTTGTATTATCAGTGACCATATGATAGATAAAGCATTATTGGATTTAGGGGCGAGTGTTAATTTGTTGTCATATTCTGTTTATGAGCAATTAGGTCTCGGCGAGTTAAACCCGACTAGAGTAACACTGCAATTGGCAGATAGGTCTGTTAGAGTCCCCCGTGGTGTTATAGAGGATGTGATTATCAAGGTTGAAAAATTCTATTACCCTGTGGACTTTATAGTTCTTGATACACAACCTGTTCACAATCCCTCTAGTCACATCCTAGTCATTTTGGGTCGACCATTTTTGGCCACATCCAATGCCATTATTAACTGCAGGAATGGAATTATGAAATTGTCATTTGGCAACATGACTGTCGAACTCAACGTTTTTAATGTTAGTCAACAACCTCCCGAGTCTGAAGATATCCATGAGGTTGACATGATTGAGAGTTTGGTGGAAAATTCTTTTCCGCAGTCCGCCTTAGATGATCCCTTAACGGTTTGTTTGACTCATTCTAGTTTAGACTTCGATATTAATAATTCCATTAGGGAAATGAATGCTTTGCTTGATGCATCCCCTAGTATGGTTCCTGGTTCTTCATGGAAGTCTAAAGTTGAACCCCTTCCACTTAGTGAGTCAAAACCCATCCCTTCGGTTGAGAAGCCACCCAAGCTTGACCTTAAACCATTACCTGACACCCTCAAGTATAAGTTTTTAGGTTCTGATGATACTTTAACTGTTATTATTTCATCGACATTGACTGTTGAACAGGAAAGTAAGTTTCTAAACGTTCTGAAAGAACATAAGGCATCACTTGGGTGGACTATAGCGGATATTAAAGGAATAAGTCCAATTGTTTGCATTCATCGTATTCATATGGAAGATAATGCCAAAACTTCACGTGAAATGCAACGTAGACTTAATCCTAATCTTAAGGAGGTTGTCCGAGCCGAAATGCTCAAATTGTTGGATGTTGGTATTATGTACCCCATTTCGGATAGCTCTTGGGTTAGTCCAAATCAGGTTGTTCCCAAGAAATCAGGGGTAACTGTAGTCACAAATGATAAGAATGAGTTAGTGCCTACCCGCATGACCATTGGATGGCGAGTTTGTATTGACTACCGTAAGTTGAACTCAGGCACGAGGAAATATCATTTTTCTCTCCCTTTTATTGATCAAATGCTTGAGAGGTTAGCCAGACATGATTACTATTGTTTTCTTGATGGATATTCTGGTTATAACCAAATCCCCATTGAACCCGAGGATCAAGAGAAAACTACATTCACTTGCCCTTTTGGGACTTTTGCTTAACGGAGAATGCCTTTTGGGTTGTGTAACGCACCCGCCACCTTTCAGAGGTGTATGCTTAGTATTTTCTCGGATATGGTTGAAAGGTTTCTTGAGGTGTTCATGGATGACTTCTCCGTGTTTGGGGATTCATTTGATGAGTGTTTGCATCATTTAACCCTAGTGTTAAAGAGGTGTGAAGAGAAAAGTCTTGTCTTGAATTGGGAGAAATGTCATTTTATGGTTAGGCAAGGTATAGTTCTTGGGCACATAATTTCTAACAAGGGCATTGAAGTTGACAAAGCAAAAATTGATTTAATCTTGAGTCTTCCACCACCGAAGACGGTGAAAGACATTAGATCTTTTCTAGAACATGTTGGTTTTTACCGTAGGTTCATTAAGGATTTTAGCAAGGCTACTCATCCTTTATGCAATTTACTTGCTAAGGACTTTGCCTTTGTCTTTGATGAAGACTGTTTGAAAGCCTTTGAAAAGCTTAAACAATTGTTGACTTCAACTCCAATCATCCAACCTTCTAATTGGAATTTACCTTTTGAGCTTATGTGTGATGCTTCTGATTTTGCGGTTAAAGCTGTCTTAGGACAATGGGTGGAAAAAAAGCCATATGTTATCTATTATGCCAGTAGAACTCTACAAGATGCGCAACTTAATTACTCCACCACGGAGAAGGAGTTACTCGCTATTGTTTTTGCATTTGACAAATTTAGGTCATACCTTATAGGATCCAAAGTTATCATTTTTACTGATCATGCAGCGCTGAAGTACCTTTTTTTTCTAAAAAGGATGCTAAGCCATGCTTGATTCGTTGGGTCCTATTGTTACAGGAGTTTGATATTGAGATTCGGGACAAAAAGGGTTCCGAAAATGTTGTAGCTAACCATTTGTCTAGACTTCTTGTAGAATCATCCACTGCAAATGTGCCCTTGAATGAATCCTTTCCTGATGAGCAATTACTTGCTATCTCCCAGTTACCTTGGTATGCAGATATTGTGAATTACCTTGTTACAGGTCAACTCCCTTCTAATTGGTCTAAACAAGATAAGACTAAATTTCCTTCTTAGGTCAGACATTTCTTCTGGGACGATCCTTATTTATTTAAGTATTGTCCCGATCAGGTCATTAGGAGATGTGTTCCAGAGAGTGAATTTCATAGTATCATTTCCTTTTGTCATGATCAGGCGTGTGGAGGTCACTTTAGTTCTAAAAGGACAGCTGCAAAGGTTTTGCAGTGTGGCTTTTATTGGCCGACTATTTTTCGTGACACCCATGCATTTTGTGCTACATGTGATAGATGCCAACGAATGGGTTCCATTTCTCGTAGGAATATGATGCCTCTTACTAACATTCTCATTGTGGAGATTTTTGATGTTTGGGGTATTGATTTCATGGGACCTTTCCCTCCATCATTTGGATATCTTTACATTCTTTTAGCTGTTGATTATGTTTCCAAATGGGTAGAGGCGGTACCTTGTAAAACAAATGACCACAAGGTTGTGGTCAAATTTCTAAAAGATAACATCTTCTCTCGTTTTGGTACTCCGCGTGTTGTTATAAGTGATGGTGGTTCTCATTTTTGTAATAGACCGTTTGAACTACTAGTTAAGAAATACTCCATCACTCATAAAGTAGGTACTCATATCATCCACAAACAAGTGGGCAAGTTGAAATATCCAATCGGGAAATTAAACGAATTTTAGAGAAAACTGTTCGACCAAACCGTAAGGATTGGTCACAACGTCTGAATGACGCTCTTTGGGATTATAGGACAGCGTTTAAGACCCCGCTTGGAATGTCTCCATATAGACTTGTTTTTGGTAAGGCATGTCATTTGCTTGTAGAATTAGAACATCGTGCTTACTGGGCTATCAAGACCTTTAATTTTGATATAGGTGAGGCTGGATCACATCGTAAGCTCCAACTTAATGAGTTAGAAGAGATTAGGAATGATGTTTACCAAAGTGCTAAAATCTACAAAGAATGAACGAAGATGTTTCATGATAAATCCATTCTTCGCAAGTCCTTTGAACCTTTCCAAAAGGCTTTGTTATTTAACTCTCGGTTGCGTCTATTTCTTGGCAAGTTGCGATCTCGATGGTCTGGACCTTACACGGTGAAAATAGTGTTTCCACATGGAGCTGTGGAGATTGTTGATCCCAAAGATGGTCGTGCTTTTAAAGTCAATGGTCAGCGTCTTAAACCATTTTTAGAGATGCCTACATCAGAAGTCGAGGTTGATGTGTTGTTATTAGAGGATCCTTTGTACTCAGATTGAGGAAGAATATATGTCGGGCTGACGACGTTAAACCAAGCGCTCCTAAGAGGAAGCCTAGCTTCAGTTGTGTCATTATGGTTAGTCTGGATTGATTGTCGAGTTCTTTCTAGTTGCATTTCACTCATACTCGTTAGCTCCGTAACAATTTTGACTTACAACTGATACATGTAATTTTTATTTTTATTTTTTTTCATTTGTGTCCTGTATTGTTTTTATCAATTTATCATGATGAGTCCACAGTTCTTATGTCTCTGAGCGTTCATTGGTGGACGATTTCGTCGAAATTGGTAAAAACTTTCCCCATGGTAATATCACTCTAACTCTCATATTTTCTTTTTCCTGCATTTGTCACGATCATCATTTTATACTATTGTATTTCACAATTTACTATTGTATTCTACTCAATCTCCATTGAATACATAGTTAATTAAGATTGTGTGAAAAATTTTCGATTTGAAAATGCATTCAAAATCTAAGTTCATTTCCAATGAAGAGAATGTGCTTTCAAGTATGCCTTTAAATTTGAGAAATACATGCTTTCACTTGTCACTTTTATATATCAATAGGAAAACATATGGTTTGATATTATCTTTAACTTAAATATATTTCATGATATTTTTTAACTCGACCACTCTTGCACTATAAGCCAAGTTAGCATAATTTGAAGTTAATCAGTAAGATATTAACTAGAAAACCTTAGAATAATAGTGAAGACTTAACCCTTGTGAGTTTTGAGACATTCTATTTTTCTTGAGGGTTATTAAATAAACTCTGACTTTTCTTGAATCTGCATTATCTCGTTAATGATTTCATTGTTCTTATTTCTTTTATTGATTGCTTTAAGAATGACGTTAAAAATTGAATTATTACACTAGAACTTCTTGATTTATTTAGTTGAGATGTCATAATACCGACTAGAGCTTAAAAAGTGATATAGGCATTTTTTTTTTCTTTGAACCGTTCTTTAGCCTTTTAGCCTACCTAATAATAAATATCCGTTTGCAGCCCTTTGAGCCTTTAAATAGATTTTTCTTTGCTAACCCCATCTCCATTACCTACTCCAGTTAAGGAGTAATATCCCATATTATTTTTATCCTTACCCAATGTCTCTGAGAATGTGTATGGTTGGTGTATTTTTGAAATGGGCAAATAAAAAGAGTTGAAATTAAATATTCCATGAATCCTCGAGACTGAAATGTTTTATTGTGCAGAAGGGGAACACATGTCGTTGATCTAATAAAAAAAAAAGAGAAAAAAAAAGATTGATGCTTCGAAAATAAAATTATGAAGAATTTCGAAGGAAGAAAATTAATGGTATACAACAATGGTTTATTCTTCAGAGCCCAATGTGTTTATTAAAGGGTGTATCCATTCTCAGATAATTTTCTCATATCCTTTTCCATTCTAGTTAGCCAAAATCTTAGCCACATTACAACCTAATAAAGACCTAATTGATCTTAAGTAAAGGTCTGGTTCATAGATGTGGAGATTAAATAGACAAGAACTTTGGTGTGTGATTCAACATTCTCAAAGTAATTGATATTCCTGTCCATGAGATCATATTCATTTCATTATTTGAAAAATCCATTTTTTTTCATAATTATTATATGTGAGATGTTTGTCTTTCCATAATTTATTCTCTTTCTCACATATAAACTGAGTGATAACTAACCAATCTCTGAATGATTCATTTCTAAGTGATAAGAGAGATTTGTAGTCGAAGCGTTCAATTCAAAGGTTATCTAGTCGTATCTTTGCTGAGAAAAATAAAGTTATGTTGATAAGGCCATGCACACACACACACACACACACACACACACACACACACACACACACACACTTCGAGTTGGGAATAATTGATGAAATTTATTTAACCTTTGGGTATTATTAAATCATTATAGACTCTTTGATATATTATTTTGACAATGTTAGTTGTTTTCTAGAAATTTTGGCAATTAGATTATTCCTCCGAGGATAATAGATAGAGTGATCAAATTACCATGTTTTGGAAATTTATTGAGTTATAATGTTTGTGGGTAACATTTCTGGAAACCCTCACGAGACTATAACTAGTCCACTAGAGGTAATCTAGGGGTTTAAAGCCTTGTTGCACGTTTAAGGTAAGTGCAACCGATGATTCCTGCGAAAGTGAGTTAGAATTTTTATTTTTATTGTTTTGCTCGAGGACTAGAAAAATATAAATTTGGGGCGCCAAAAACTTGATGGAGTTTTTATTAACCTAAATTAATAAGCTAATAAACCCTACTTGTAATACCGCAAGTGCCCGACAGTCTAACTGGTAGACAGTGGCAAATACGGGTCGATCCCACGAGGATTGACGAGACAGTTGAATTCTAAGACTTATTTGAACTAATTTAGAGTTGGGGGTTACAGCAGATGAAAACTACTAAATTAAGAAAATGAAATTGACAACTAAAATTAAACTAATAAGATGATAGAGAGGGGACTGAGACATCGAATCCACCACAGGTTCTTTGAGATTTGTGTAATCCAAATTATTGTTTTCAAGAATTAGCATGACTAACCTAAAGATTAATCTAAGTTCGCAATTGATTTTAGCAAAGGTATAAACCCCTAGCATTGCGTGTCTTCTTACGGCACACACAATCACAAGTTTATTTTAACTAATTCTAAACCCCTATTATTGAATGTCTTCTTTCGGCACACAATAATCACAGATTCAGATTAATTGATTAAAGCAGGCATTGAATATCAATAAAGGGTACATCTAACTACCGACTAGTCTAGATAATTAATCCGGATATAATCGGTAAAAGCACATTATTGAAACTCGGAAATCAAATTTGTTTAACATTCAAGTATAAAGAAAACCATAAATTCAAATACAACAAACTCTAGGAAACCCTGTGGTTTCATCTTCGCCTCGGCGCGGGGTCTAGAAGATCATGGTGGTGGTGGTCATAACATCAATGGAGGTGGAATTCATCTCTGCATGGACACGAATCCCGAGAAATACTGTTGCTGGATTATGGTAGCTCAGAGCAAACACCGGGGTGGAAATAGCCAAAATTGATTTTTGAATTAGTTTTTCTTCTGCCAAAGCCGCGCGCTCTTCATCTCCAGCAAGCCGCGCTCTGCTCCGCCGCTGCTGCTTCGTTCCTGTTCTTCTTCTCCAGTGAAACTCCCTTGCAAGAGAGAGAGATGGTGAGAGAGACACGAGAGAGAAAAAAAGACGAGAAGGAGGATGAGAACGACCGAGGTGGCGCGGGGAAACTCTGTTGTGAGGTGCTTGTGACGGTAACAGTGAGAAAGAGAGAGGGAAACAATAAGGAGGCCTGAGAGAGGGAGAGAAACAGGAGCGGTGCTCCCTGTTTCTGCTGTTTTAGTGCGAGAGAGGTGGTGCTCGGTGGTTGTGGATGCTAGAGAAAGAAACAAGGAGAGGAGCGGTGGTTGTGCGCGAGCTGGTCCGTGGTTGATCAGAGGAGAGGGATTAGGGACAGATGGAGGAGGACGTGAGAGAGATGAGTGAAAGAGAACAAAAATGAGGGAGAGAAACAGGGGCGGTCCTGTCGAGGTGGTGGTGCGCGGGTCTGTTTCGGTGGTGATGGCGAGGTGAGGCGGTTGGTTAGTGGCGAGAGGCGAATGTCTCTATGTCTCTGCCAAGGAGGAGAGGGAGGAGTAGTGGCTGGAAAAAGAGAGGAGGAGAAAAAATGTGGAAGTAGCGAGGGTTTCTCCAAAAAGGGGAGAACCTAAATAGGATTCTCCTATTTTCTTGGGCTTGGGTTTTTAGTTAGCTTTTTGGGCTTGGGCGGTTAGGTTTAAGTATGTGACCCTCTACTTTGTACCACCGCTAGAATCGACCAATTAATATATCATTTCCTCAAATTGTTGTCTTTATGCGATTTCATCGTTCACACTCAAATTCCTACAAAAACATGAAAATGAAATAATTAGAAGAAAATATAATAATCGAAACACTAACATATATAAATTAAGGGATATATTATGTAATAATTACGTTAATATCAAAAGTCTTATAATTGTTCTTCTATTCTTTTGTATTTGATTTCTTCTTTTCAGAAATTTATTTGTTTGGATTTTTTGTTTATTAGATTAAGATATATTTTGTCTTTTGTTAGTTTGTTAAGGTCTGTAATCTTTGGTTTTACTAAAAAGGCAAATATATTTTCTTCTACTAAACTTTTTGTAGTTATTCCTTCTTCATTTACCTGGAAGGGATAGATTGTCGTTAGGAAGGGTGTTCCTATACACTACACCAAATTGGCATTTTTATAACAACCCCCAAAACAGTAACACTTTTTAGCTATAACAATCCACAAGGCAATTTTACACATTTTCACAAACAAAGTGAAACAATAATTGTATCACCATGAAGAGTATGGTCCTACAAGTGATACTATTCAAGGTGATTCAATTTATTGTATCACTTTTTTGTGTAACTATTTTTCGTTTTTTTGGCTAAATTTAGTTTTGACTTGAAATTGTTTGGTGTACTGTTATAGCTCAAAAGTGTTACTGTTTTAGGAGTTGTTACAAATATGCCAATTTGGTATAATGCTAGTATATTTTCTTTTCCAAAACTTTTTGTAGCTATTATTATTATTATTATTATTATTATTATTATTATTATTATTATTATTATT
The DNA here is from genome assembly GCA_963556465.1 of Berberis vulgaris. NCBI lineage: Eukaryota > Viridiplantae > Streptophyta > Magnoliopsida > Ranunculales > Berberidaceae > Berberis > Berberis vulgaris. The sequence continues at coordinate 48,326,327 of OY747131.1, read as the reverse complement.
ATTATTATTATTATTATTATTATTATTATTATTATTGATGATACATAAAAACGTTCACACTCCTGAGCCGAACACGTGTCATAATGATTTCGAGGAACTACAAGCTCAAGCATCGGCTCAACACAGATCCAGCCCAAGCGGATCTATGCCTACTCAACTTCAGTCCGCCAAGTGGACCCGAACTCTCACAGCATGCTAGGCCCATACGTCTCACAACTAACCACAATGGCCACAAGCCTTATTCAGGCAAGTATCTCGAGGATTAGCTTCGGACGGGCAACTACACCTGTTCTTTGCTTCCAACTAGAAAGCAAACACTAGAGTATCTTCCACACAGGGAAACTCCTTTCTACGGAATGCTTTTGGATTGGAAACTATCTCCCACGTATCTAGGAGTGCAGAGCTAATACGAAACTTCCCTCTTACAGCACAACTCTTAATTAGAGAGGGATCTCCAAGAAGATCTCCTCCCTAAACTACGCTTACGATGGCCTGGTTGAACCAGAACTCCTTACACTATAAATAAGACATGAGGTTGGTGAGCTAAGGCATGCTACAAATTCCCTGTTACAACATTACACCTTCCTCATATCCTTGTCTGACTTTAGCATTGGAGTGCCATCGGCCACCCCACGGTGGTCTGTGGCTCAAGTGTGCTACTTGTGCAGGTCCAACAGGTCAGCGGGAACAGGTCAAAACAGGGAGTAAAAAATGACTGCATTAGTTTGGCGCCGTCCGTGGGGACGACATAGTTCTTAATTTTACATTAAGCATCATCTCCTACTAAATCCCATAGAGATGGTGACCACAGGTCACGCAACAATGAACCAGGGGACACGTCCAACGCTCCGGCAATCCCTATATTAGTTCCTGCCATGCACGGGCAACCTACTCATGCCCCTGCACCCAACAGCAGTAATGGTGGACCCCAGAATCGAGGTGTTGACATCTCAAATACAACAGGTCATCAAGGCGGTGGAGACGCTCACACGACGGAATCCACCCACTGCTGATAGAGACCAGGAACAACACGGAAGACCCAACAAAACACCAAAGAAGCAGGTCTGGAAAGCTAAATCCTAATTGGAAAGACCTTACAAAGTTGCTAAGGTTAACAGGCAAGGAACATATTGGCTAGAAGACGCCAACGATGACAGGTTAAAATGACAATGGAATGTAGAGCATCTTAAAAAGTATTATCAATAAAATATTTTGATTTTACCAAAACTTCCACTGTTGTCCATTACAACCATCGTTAACCTTGGTTACGACCACACTCGGACATTTTCCCAAAGACTAATCCGCTCCGCGCAGGTCACGACGATTGAGGAAGTGAGAGTCTAGTTAGCGTTTATCTGCTGATGACGATGACTCGCCAAGGGATCATTGCTCTCAATGCGGACGATGATCGCCGAATTAGCCAGGTAAGTTTAGTCAATTCGTGAATGATGACAATGGCTTTTGGTGCCCAAAGCCTAATCCGCTATGCGCGGGTCATGACGGCTGACGAAGTGGGAGTCTAATCAGCGTTTGTCCGCTGATGATGACGACTCCCCAAGGGATCATTGCTCTCAATGATTGCTGAATTAGCCAAGTAAGCTTGGTCAGTTCGCGACTGATGACGATGGCTTCCGGTTCCCAAAGCCTAATCCGTTCAGCGCGGGTCGTGGCAGCTGAGGAAGTGGGAGTCTAGTCAGCGCTTGTCCGCTGATGACGACGACTCTCCAAGAGATCATTGCTCTTGATACAGACAATGGTCACTGAAATTACCAAGCAAAACTTAATCAGTCTGAAACTGAAGACAACAGCTCCCGACATGCAAAGACGAACCCGCTCCGCGCAAGTCACAGCGACCAAAGGAATGGAGGCAAAAGTCAGTGCTAGTTCGCCAACACCGAGGGAGTCATTGCAGACAACGACTGAAAGAATTTGTACAAACCCTACAGTCTACAAAGCATAGATCTCCACTTCAGATTCCAACTGTTGCTTCTTAGCAGCCCAGTCAGCTCCCTTCGAAGCACTCTCCTCTGTAAGAGACTGAAGCTCAAAATGCGCCTTAGCCGCAGCTTCCTCCACAACCTCGACCTCGACGAGCCCTCTGAGCCTCAGCGGCTACAGTTAATTGATCCGACTGCATATCTTTGGCATGCTTTTTAAGCCGCTCAATTTCATGGAGCACATCAGAATACAACGTCTTCACATGCGAGAAGACACGCTCCAAGGTATATACTCTCTTGCGAGCTGCCTCTACTTTCATCCCAGCAACGACCGTGTGGCTCATATGAAACATACCAAGCATAAGATACTTCAAACCCTTGTCCACACGCTCTTCCAGCGTATCCTCATCGGGTTTTGGAGCATGGTTCATCAGCCAACTGTGACGCTTGCTTATATGCTTCCTCGAAGCATACTCAACATCCACCTCTTGGTGCTAGACATGTGAGCTCATTTTCACCAAGTCTGGTGCGAACAAACTTATTCGTGCATCAGGATGAAACTTCCCATGATCAGGAACTATTCCAGCACCGTACTTCAAGGCTGTCACTGTCCTTAGACTCTTCTACATGGCTTTTCTCTTGTCAAGAACGGTCGACCCTTTTTTGCGAGATGGCCCAAGAGGATCCGGAGGCATAAGAGGGACCAAAGTATCCAAAGGACCTTCCAATAGTTCTAGCTGTGGCCGAGAATGAGACAGTGAACAATGCGGACTACAGGAGACATGGCCGGTACCACGACCACTTTCAGGTGAGTCAACGGTGGGGTGATCAAATTCCATCACCTCAGGCGAATAAGATACGAAACTCTCTACTAGAGTGGCCCCACGCGAATCAGTGCCAGCAGAAGCCGCCATTGCGACCCGCACCAGACGATCGTTCAGAGCCTCAACCTGCACGTCACTGAGAATCGACACATCAGCAACTCCGGCCAACCGCAGATAATCCCTAAGAAATCCAAGAAATCCAAGAACTCCCAAATCACGTCCAGAACTGAGAAACGGTCTCCAGTTTGAAGCATCTCTCGATGCAAACAGACGAAATCGACAAGAGGCGACATTTGTGTCTGGTCGCCCGTCAAAAGGTACAATGGCAAGTTTTCAGAGCAATAACTTCAAAAGCAAGTGAAGCAGAAAGGTTAGCCTCTACACAACAGATGACCTATATAGAGGACATGTTCCCGCTTCTTTTCCGCCTGAACCGATGGATTCCCAATTAATGCAGCGTGTGGCTCAAGCAATGATTCAGACTCAACCATCATGAGCACCGCATCCCTTCAAGAGATGACTTAATGAACCAATGTGAAGACCCACTAACTCGCGGGGAGTAGCTGATGATACATAAAAACGGTCACACTCCTGAGCTAAACACGTGTCATGATGATCTCGAGGAACTATGGGTTCAAGCATCGACCCAACACAGATCCAGCCCAAGTGGATCTAGGCCCGCCCAACTTTAGTCCGCCAAGCGGACTTGGACTCTCACATCATGCTAGGCCCACACATCTCACAACTATCCACGATGCACACCAGCCTTCTTCAGGCAAATATCTCGAGGTTCAGTTTCGGACTGGCAACTACAACTGCTATTTGCTTCCAACTAGGAAGCAAACACCAGAGTATCTTCCACACAGGGAAACTCCCTTCTACGGATTGCTTTTGGATTGGGAACTATCTCCCGTGTATCTAGGAATGCACAGCTAACAGAGAACTTCCCTCCTACATCACGATTCTTAATTAGAAAGCGATCTCCATGAATATCTCCTCCCTAAACTATGCTTACGATGGCTTGGTTGAACCAGAACTCCTTACACTATAAATAAGACATGAGGTTGGTAAGCTAAGGTACACTACAAATTCCTTGTTACCTTTCTTAGATCCTTATCTAACTTTAGCATCGGAGTGCCATCGGCCACCCCATGGTGGTCTGTTGCTCACATGTGTTATTTGTGTAGGTCAAATAGATAAGCGGGAATAGGTCAGAGCAAGGAGCGAAAAACAACTGCATCAATTATTATTATTATTATTATTATTATTATTATTATTATTATTATTATTATTATTATTATTATTATTATTATTATTATTATTATTATTACTTATATTTATATATATTTATGTGCCTATCTATGTATCGTTTCATTTTTTTTAGTAATAAACAATAGTATATAAACATTAACAAGCAATCCTTACAACTTGACCCGGCACTGCCCAGGACAAAAAGGAGATTGGGATTGCAAAGTGTTTTCCACTTCATTACAGACAACATACTTTTGACATGGCTAACCGCAAAATCCACTAAATACAATATTGTGGATCCTATCAATTATCACCCTTAAGCCCGCATCTAAAACCTTAACATCCTTCTTAGAAAGCCAGATGACCATTACACATTATGCAGACTTGCACTAGCCAGATTCGATGCAACGCAGCAGCAACTTTTCCAATACTAGCAAGCAATGGAGATCCCTACCAAAACTATCATCATCCACAATTAAACTTTCAAAAATCCATGCACCTAATTGGAATCATCAGAAATTTTTATAGAAAAAACATAAGTTTCGTTCCACTTGAATCACATTTCACACTAAAAATCACTATGAACTATTGGGTTTTATCCACGGTTTCTCAGTTGCATTATGATTCATCATTGAAATGCACTTATTCAAACCCATACCATGATTAAAATGTGGAGCAACTAAGTTTGATGATGTAGGAAGAATATTTTGGATGATTTTCCAAAGCAAGATCTTGGATCTCTAAAAATTTTCCATTCCACCCAATTTTTAGAACCTGTTTTTTCATCAAATCACAAGACAAAAACTTTCAAGACAGTAAAAAAATAATCTTGCAATACTTCTTATAACAGGTCAGCAAGGATGGACGGCAGCGCGCTGGTGGTGTTTTTAATCATATCATGCAAAATATCAATCCATATAGACGTAGTGGCCCTTAGGGCACAACCCTATCCAACATAAACTTGCTAAAAATACTTATCAAAATAGATGTCGGATTTAAGTATTTTAAGCTAGAAAAAAGTCCTCATGAAAATAATCTACAAAGGTTATGATTTATTCATTCAAAAGACTATGGAAAATTATTTTTCCAACAATAACCCACATGAATGAGAAATCGTGAGTTCTCAAACGTACTTGGAATGATGCCATATCAGAATGGGTAGTTAATCACTTTGATCCTCCCCTAGTGAAAGAGTATTGAAATTAATTGGTTAATTAATCAGTGAACTAATTCATCTTGAATATGTTAGTTGTTGATGTAATTCAATAACCTTTATGAGGCATTATCCCCGTTCATGTTCTGTTCTGGGTTGTGATTGTTTTGGCCTTGAACAATTCTAGGTTCTGTAAATGCTATTGGAGATTTTAGCCTGATAAAAATCTCGTAAAGCCAACCTAGCTCACACTTACATAGGTGACTGCTTTTATAAAGTGTACCCTAGGATATCCCACTTGCATTTAGCAAGATATATACGTCCTTAAAAACATTGTGTATCATTGCTTATCCTTTGGATCATGGTAGATGATGCGTCCAAATCTTGTTCTTCTGTGAGTTTGACCTGCAAAACAGATGTTAGACTGTCAAAGACTACATTTTTGGTGGCCAAAGGCACTCCGATGCTTAAGTCAACAACATTGTTTGAAAAATGAAGTAAATCTGGACAAAACTCAGATAACGTTGCATACCTTGATCGATTGTTCCCTTTACCTTATATAATAGTCGCAGTTAATTCTCTGCGTGACTTAAGCATGTGGGGCACAACGAAAGGAGACGTTCCTCGTAACAGTCTCGTCCTTTATGAAGATGTGTCTGTGGAGGCGTAACTCTTTCCACGACTATTTTCTTATGTAATGTTTCTCTTCTTTATGAGAGAACTTGTGCGAGCTCTGATTTGGGCCTTAATTACGACTTCTTCTGATGGGCCATGTTTGGGCTTTTATGATTGGTTTTACCTTCTTGGGTTTTATGAGCTAGCCCGGTAGGTGGGGTACTTGATCCTCGTGATGGATGTTTTCTGCCACGTGTATGGCTGTGATGATAATCCATTTTGATGTATCATCAACTACTCTCCCCTTAGTTAATGGGTATACTGACGTGGACACTAACTTCATGACAGTTGGTCTTTCAATTCCATCATTGCCTTGTATTTAATGTTGTCAGCAACTTTTGATGGGTTGGTGTCTCGATTTCTTGCTCACTCATTCGTTTTTGCTCACATTTTTGGATTTTGCATAGCCATCATATCCTGCACATTGTCCTATGAGCAGTCCCTTCGTTGCTTGGCTCTATAAAAGGGGGCGTGATGGGTTTGTTTTCCCTCTTTACGCTATCTTTGAAATTAGGGTTCTTTTCTTTCTCCATCTTCTTCTTTCTCTTTGCTTCTCCATTTTTTAGCTATATCTGTTGGCGATAAACTAAGCAGTAAGGTGCTAGCTACTTGCGAAGCTTATTTTTCTCCCAAAAAAGCTTTTCAAGCGATTTTTGACAACCTTCGTTTTGACTATAATTTTCCACCTGACCTCGAGATTATTTTGCCTAGATAGAACGATAGTCCTTGTCTTCCAAGGTATGGGTACATTGCACTATATCCGTGCGTGTTTTCTTCCGGCCTTCCATTTCCAGTTCTAGAGTTGTTTTGGGAGTATCTGGATTTTTTTGGGCATTCCTTCTGCCCAAATGGGTCGTAATGGTTGGAGGGTCATGGTTTCTTCTTATGAGAGGTCTATTCTATCCGACATTCCTTTGACTGTTCGAGTTCTGCATTCGGATGGTTGGTCTGATGGTGACCAATGGATATTTGCTTCCTCCGTTCCCCTGTCTGTTTCGGGAAGCTTAATGATGACATTCAAGATTGGTCGAGGTCATGGTTTTATGCTTTTGTTAACTTTTTCCTAACAAAAGTAAGGATCTACAATTGATTGCGGAGGAGTGGAGGGTCAGTGACCAATTCTTGAGGCTTCCCGAGTTCCCTATGGAGGCATTTCTCTCCGAGGACATCTTGTAGACGGTTCGTACACTATGAACGAAACAGAATAGGCCTTGCTTATTGAATCCTGTGCTTCGGAAATTGTCGTTCACATTGCTTGTACTGGCGTTAGTGGTACTAGCATTGATTGGGAAGAGTTCGGACAGGTGGGTTACGGATCTCGATGCTCCTGTCAATGTCGTTGGCCCGGCTTCCAGGAAGAGGAAGCTTGCGAGGCCCGCTTGTCCTTTGAAGCAATTGTTGGTAGATCCTAGTCGGGTTCCAAAGAAGAAACAACTCTCTACTCGTGGTACTGCTCGGAATGCATCTCGTCCGAGTCCTTCTAGCAAGGATGTCACAAAAAATTGCATCTCGTCCGAGTTCTTTTTGGTAAGGATGTTTCGGAAGAGAATTGTGCATCCCTCACGAAGGTTGAGGAGATGAGGTTGGTGCTGGAGAGGAGCGAGAAAGATACTACTTGACCATGGGATTATAATGAAAAAAAGCTTATTTCCGCTTACGGTGTTTCGAACGTTGCTGAATGGTCTAACAATGATCCTAGGGCTATCGATGACAAGATGATCCAGTTGGCGGTGGACCAATCTAAAGAGGTTGTCAGTAGTGGTCAGAGTTTCAAAGTTCTTCTTCCTCAATCTCCTTCCATTAACGTTAGAGATGCGTCCGGATTCTTAGTTTATTTTCCCGCTTGTTTGGACTCCCCCTGCTCCTGCTATGGTTGCTTTGCGCCAAGAAGGCAAGCGTGTTTTTTTTTTTGTCATCGTTGTTCCGCCTACTCTTCTGGCTGTTGGGGGTGGTTCCTTTTTGCTTCTGGATCCCCATGTTCTTCATCCATGAGTTAGCTGGACTTAGCCTAGCTCAAAAGATATTTGTATTACATCAGACAAATTTTTTTGCTGGTTTACTCAGCTTGACGTGCAAGATGGTGTGTGCAGGTTGATAAATGAATGGCACAAGCTATTAGTGGAAAGACCTTCGATGCGCTTATTGGATCCAAGCACTTAGTTTGATTACGGTCTTAAGCAGATAATGGACAAGATGAATCATCCTACTTAAGCAGGGGTGATGGGCTCAATTCATCAAGTTGGTCGTGATCAGGTGGTTTCTTCGGAGAAAAAGTTGGCAGCCCTATGTTGGTATTTTCTCACATCCTTTCCCAATTTGACGTGTTGAAAGCGTGATGCGCAGAGTTGAAGAAAACTATCGGGGTTGCTCGGGCCTCGTTGATTGAAACGGAAGGTGCGTGGGATAAGTTTGCAGCTGAGCTCAAATCCTTGAAGACCAAGTTGGATGGGGTTTGTGCCTGTTTGCATGATGTGGAAAATGAACTATTTGCTGAGAAGGCAACTTATGATGAGGTTGCATGTGTTGTGACTGAGCAATCGGTTAATCGTGATATTGTTGAGAATCGGGTGAAGCATTTGACAGCTGCTCTCGACAAGGTCAAGGCAGAAACTTCTGTTATGTTTACCACCGCTGAGTAAAAAAACAAACTTGCTATTGCCAAAGACAAGCTTCGCATTGCGGAGGCTGAAGATTGGAAACGAGTTATTGATGGGCAGATTGAGCTTCGTGATTATATCAAGGGGCTCGGTGTTGATTTGTCTAAGTATCGCCACTTGGTTGATCAAGCTTTTGAAGATGATGAAGGTGAAGAAAGTGCCCCAGACCCTTTGAGTGCTCCAGTGGTGGAAGAACCATTGTTTCCTTATCTTTTTTAAGAGAGAGTTTCGATCCCTCTTGCAGATGATGTCGCCAACTATGTTGTGGTTGCCTCTATTTCATCTCCTACTCCTTTATCTTCTTCCCCGGATGTAACATAATAGTTTTATTAATGAAAAGAACTCCCCTTCTGGGTATTCTTATTTGCATTTTTTTCATCGTAGTCGTAATTTGTCTTCTTGACTCGTTGCATGTTGCTTATACCTTTTTTAGGTTAGTCATAGTTGTCGAAGTAGTTGTACTGCATATCTCTAGTTTAAATTTTTTCGACTGGCCAGGGGGCCTTTCCGGCTACATTTTTTATCATGTCTGAATTTCTTGATCTAAATTCTTTTATGGCTACTTCTATGCTTTGACGCATTGGTTGCCTCAAAGTGGGTTGACTCTATCTTTTATTCCTGATGTGTTGGAGCTTATTCGAGCAAGTTAACTTTTTTGTCTCGATTTTTACTTTGTATTGGTTGTCCTAAAGCTTTTATGAGAAAGTTGGTTTGTTCGTCCAACTTTTACTTCGTTTGTTCGACGCGCTAGTCAACCCAAGCTCAATTTTAATTAGATTGACCGATTCATCCAACTTTTACTTCGTTGGTTTGACGTACTAGTCCACCTGAGGTTCTTTGTTTGGGTAAATTGACTCATTTGTCCAACTTTTACTTTGTTAGTTTGATGTACTAGTCGACCCGAAGTTCGTTATTTGAGTAAGTTGACTCGCTTTGTCCAACTTTTACTTCATTGGTTTGATGTACTAGTCAACCCAAAGTTGCCTTTAACTAAGTTGACTTGTTTGTCCAACTTTCACTTTGTTTGTTCGATATACTAGTCGACCCAAAACTCTTTGAATTAAGTTGACTCATTCATTCAACTCTTACTTCGTTGGTTTGATGTACTAGTCAAACCGAAGTTTCCTTTTAACAAAGTTGACTTGTTTGTCCAACTTTCACTTTGTTGGTTTGATGTACTAGTCGACTCAAAGCTCTTTGAATTATGTTGACTCGTTCGTCCAACTCTTACTTCGTTGGTTTGACGTACTAGTCAACCCAAAGTTGCTTTATAACTAAGTTGACTTGTTTGTCCAATTTTCACTTTGTTGGTTTGATGTACTAGTCGACCCGAAGCTCTTTGAATTAAGTTAACTCGTTCGTCCAACTCTTACTTTGTTCGTTGACGTACTAGTCAACCCAAAGTTGTTTTTTAACTAAGTTGACTTGTTTGTCCAACTTTCATTTCATTGGTTTGATGTATTAGTTGACCTGAAGCTCTTTGAATTAAGTTGACTCGTTCGTTCAACTTTAACTTCGTGGTTGATTAGACCAAAATTTTATTATACATATCTAACTCGTGTCCTGATTTCTTTTGGCTTGATATGCTGATTGCTCTGTATTGTCGAGTTTTGATGCCTTTATTCTGTTATCCATGCATAAGATGGGATTCAGAACTTGTAATTTTATTGATATTCCTTTCTCGATATTTTGACCAACCCTAGTGGTTGTTCTTCTTGAAAAGTTACGCTAGATTGTATAGTGGTTTGCTTCGTCCTCCTGACCTTTGCTTGTTTGATGTCGATCCTCGTGTTGTTAAATATTTACGTCTTTGTTGTTTTGTCTCGCATCGCCAATGTCTTCAAGCCGCCGGATTTTCTATTGGTTACGTTTCGTCGTTTGTTGGATATGTTAATGTGGCTAATGGACTCGGGGTGCTTTCTGACTCGGTAACTTAGCAATGCCGAATTGTCCAATCATGCTCACCTTAGCGCCAAATTGTCCATCATGCTCACATCAGCGCCAAATTTCCCAATCATGCTCACATCAGCACCAAATTGTCCAATCATGCTTGCATCGACACTGACTATCAAGGTTTAATCGAGTCTGTTGTCGTCAATTTCATTGTTGGTAATTCGGGTGGGCTTGCATCCGTAAGTAGGTTCCTTGAATTGGGTTAGTTGATTGGTGCAAGCTTCTCCATGTTCTTTTATCGTGAATTGGTAAAATGGTTTATCCGGCTTCGTTTGGCATTAGTACTCCTATTTCGATATAGATCAACTCGAGTGGGAGGTGTTTTCGGCTGCTTCTTCAGTTGGGTTGATCGTTTTGTTCCATTTGGTCATGCAGTGTAGGGCGTATATTAGTTCCTTGGGTTGTTTTTTTTATCCCGTAGTGGTATCTGTTTTTTCTTTTCCTTTGAGTTTCTTGTCTGGCATTCCGATGAATTTTTTGAGTCGTCCTCTCTGAACCCAATGCTCAATTTCATCTTTCAGATTGTAGCAGTCTTCGATATCATGCCCATGATCCTTGTGGAAGGAACAATATTTGTTTTTGTCTCTTCCTTTTGGGTTTCCTCTCATTCTAAGTGGTCAGTTGATGTCTTCCCATTTTGCCATGTGTTTCAGTATATTGGCTCGGCTCATTTTCAAGGTTGTGTACGGTTTGTATGTCGTTTTCACTACACTTGTCACCCGCTCGTTTCTGGGCCTTGCCGACTACAGCTTCCTGGACTCTTGTTGGTTGGATTCGGGCCTCCCATTATTCTGATGCCTCTTCGACTGAATGTTATCCTCTTGGGGTTCGTCGTCTCTTCTTCTTTCATCCCTCATTTCCCATTTCTTTTAGTGGTTTTCTCTTTCTTGGTCATTTTTCTTCCTGGCAGCTTTCATCTCCTCGAGAAAAATGTGCTTTTGGGCAGTTTTCAACTGGGTCGCCATGCTTTTTGGGGGTTTTAGGTTGAGAGCATACAAAAAAGGGTCATTTTTTCAGCCCGGCGGTGAAAGTAGCAGTGGCCATGTCATCGTTGCATCCATTGATCATTGTTAGTTCGTCAGTGAAACAAGTAACGTATTCCATTATCGTCTCCTCAGGCTTTTATTTGATGTGAAGGAGGTAGTGTGGTTATTTCCTCAGTCGTTGACTTCTGATGAATCTTATGATAAAGGCGGTGGCTAGTGCCTGAAGAAGTCTATTGACCTTGGTGGTAAGCTGTTGAACCGTTTATTGTTGTAGAGGTAAGACTAGAGGGAAATGTTCTGCATAAGATTTTCTCCGTAGTTTCCTTTAACGCCATCATGTGGTGAAAATGTCGTTAATGGTCTGTTGAGTTGGTGGTGCCATCGTATGCCTTGAACTTTGGTGGGGTGAACTTCTTTGGCATGGGAGTTATCATGAGGGCGTCAGAAAATGGTGGCTTGGCTAATTCAATACATTGGGATCCATGACTCTGATCCAGAACAAAATTTCAGTAAGTGTTTCGCCGCTCTGTGGAGTCTTACCCTGAGGAAGTTCATTGCTTTCGAGATTTCCCTGTTGAGGTTTTGCAGGAACCTCGTGGCTTTCTCGAGTTCGGTTGGTAGAGTCTTACTGGGGCGGCGCTTGGATAGGGTCGGTTAACTGAATGCGTTCTTGACTGAGTTTTTCCAACATCTTCGTCATGTGGTTCATCTGGATCATGAACAGATCTACTCGCGGGTCAGTAGCAGCATTGCCGAATGTCTGGGTTGTCTGAGCTATTACACATTGTGGATCTTAACTGTCGGGAGCAATTAGCCCGGTGGTCACTGTTGGATCTTGACTGAGGCGGCGCTTGGATAGGGTCGGCTAACTGAATGCATTTTTGACTGAGTTTTTCCAACATCTTCGTCATGTGGTTCATCTGGATCATGAACAGATCTACTCGCGGGTCAGTAGCAGCATTGCCGAATGTCTGGGTTGTCTGAGCTATTACACACTGTGGATCTTAACTGTCAGGAGCAATTGGCCCGGTGGTCACTGCTGGATTTTGACTGAGGCGACGCCTGGATAGGGTCGGCTAACTGAATGCGTTCTTGACTGAGTTTTTCCAACATCTTCGTCATGTGGTTCATCTGGATCATGAACAGATCTACTCGCGGGTCAGTAGCAGCATTGCCGAATGTCTGGGTTGTCTGAGCTATTACACATTGTGGATCTTAACTGTCGGGAGCAATTAGCCCGGTGGTCACTGTTGGATCTTGACTGAGGCGGCGCTTGGATAGGGTCGGCTAACTGAATGCATTCTTGACTGAGTTTTTCCAACATCTTCGTCATGTGGTTCATCTGGATCATGAACAGATCTACTCGCGGGTCAGTAGCAGCATTGCCGAATGTCTGGGTTGTCTGAGCTATTACACACTGTGGATCTTAACTGTCAGGAACAATTGGCCCGGTGGTCACTGCTGGATTTTGACTGAGGCGACGCTTGGATAGGGTCGGCTAACTGAATGCGTTCTTGACTGAGTTTTTCCAACATCTTCGTCATGTGGTTCATCTGGATCATGAACACATATATTCGCGGGTCAGTAGCAGCATTGCTGAATGTCTGGGTTGTCTGAGTTATTGCACCCATTGGATCTTAACTGTCATAGGGTTAAGGGTCCGTAGAGTGTTCCATCTATTCTGATAGCTTATCGATCGTTGCTCAGATCTTAGTGAATTTTGTTACTGTGGATCTTTTTTTAGAAAGGAAACTTGTCGTTCCCCACGGACAACACCAAACTGATGCGTCCAAATCTCGTTTTCCTGTGAGTTTGACCTGCAAAACATATGTTAAACTGCCAAATACCACCTTTTTGGTGGCCAAAAGCACTTCGATGCTTAAGTTAGCAACTCTGTTTGAAGAATGAAGTAAATCTGAACAAAACTCAGTTAAAGTTGCATACCTTAGTCAATTGTTCACTTTACCTTATATAATGGTCGCGATTAATTATCTATGTGACTTTACCTTATGTAACTTTTCTCTTCTTTATGAGAGAACTCGTGCAGGCCCGAATTTTGGTCTTAATTATGACTTCTTCTGATGGGCCTTGTTTGGGCTTTTATGATTGGTTTTGCCTTCTTTGGTTTTAGGAGCTGGCCCGGTAGGTGGGGTCTTGATCCTCGTGATGGATGTTTTCTACCACGTGTATGGTTGTGATGACGGTCTATTTTGATGTATCATCAGTAGGTTTGCACTTGGGTGTTTCATAGGAGTGGAAAAACAGACTCTCAAGTGCATAAAGGTAAAATATCCATAACTAGTTGTCCCTTTGAACTAAGTCTATGGAATTTCTAATCACCTAGTTAGTTTTCTGTAATTCATGAGTATTTAGGCTTTTAAACTCATTCCCCTCAAAGCACAGTCTATCCGCTTTCTAAATAAACCTTTTAGTAAATTAATCTGTGAGGTTATCTTTTAATTTCACAAAATTAGAAAATATTCCATTGAAGAGCAGTTGCCGCATGGTACGATGTCCTTGACGAATGAGTATATAAAATTAGGAGATCTACGTATAATTGCTTGATTGTCACAATGTATGCATATAGTCGGTACTGGTTTTAGCCATAAAAGAATATCGTTTAGAAATTGACGAAGACAGTCTGCTTCATCCCCAGTTTTGTCTAAAGCTATAAATTCATATTCCATTGTGGATCTAAATATACGAGTTTGTTTTGAAGGTTTCTAAGATACATCACCATCTACCATGGTGAATACATAACCACTAGTTGATTTTGATTATTGTGAATAAGAAATCAAATGTGCATCATTGTATCCTTCAAGGACACTAGGATATTTTTCATAATGCAGCATATTTTGAAGTATTTCTCAAATATCCTAAGACTTTTAGTATTACATCCTAGTGTTTTTCTACTAAGGTTACATTTATATTTGCTAAGTCTATTCATAGCATAAGCAATATCTGGTCTCGTACAATTTATCACATACACATACATTAATTTCCCAATAATGCAAGAGTACTCAAGTTGTGAAATAATTAGACCTTTATGCTTATGTAACACCTGGGATGGATTGAATGGATTATTTGATTTCTTAATTCGATATTGCTTAGACTTTTCTAATACATTCTCAATGTAGTGTGACTGAGACAAGGCTAACCCATTAGTTCGAACTATTTTGATTCCCAAAATCACGTCTCCTCCACCAATCTTGTATATCGAAAATTTTGGTGACTTAATAACCTAACTATTAGACCAAAAAATAAGCATATCATCAACATATAGGCACACAATTACATAGGCATCAGTCGTCATCTTTATGTAGACACATTTATGGCGAAATCATTGTTTAAAATGACCCCATCAAACTTCTCATGTCATTGTTTGGGAGGTTGTTTTGTCAATAGCAGAATCGAACAAGTTTGCACACTTTGATATCTTATCCTTAGACTTGAAACCCTTCTGGTTGATCCATATATATTTCCTTAACTTTCCATTCGAGAAGGTAGTCTTGATATCAATTTGGTGAATTTCCAAATTGTAAAGTGTTGCGATAGCAATGAACATCCTGATCGATGTTATCCTTGTCACAGGAGAGTAGATATCAAAGTAGTCTAATCTTTCCTTTTTGACGACACCCTTAAGCCACCAATCGAACTTTGTATTTACCAATGGAACCATCTGGTTTCATTTTATGCTTGAAGATCCATTTGCATCCAATTGGTTTATTTCCAGGAGGAAGATCAACCAATTCCCCAGTATGATTGTGCAAAATGGAGTCATTTCACTATCTACTGCTTCCTTCCAAAAGGAAGCTTCAGGTGTAGACATTGCTTCCTTATAGGTTTGAGTCTCTGTTTCTAACATATAAGTTAGAATTTTTTTGACCAAATGTTTTAGATTTCCAAACTCTCTTGTTTTGTCTAAGGGTCCTAATTTCTATTGTTTTTGGAATTGATGTTTTTCTCACTTCCTTCATTTGACATCTCATGTATTCTTTTAGAAGTACTTTACACTTCATATATCATGTTTGGTGTTGATTTAATGTAATCTTTCCTATGAGGAAATACAATTTCAAAAGATACTTCATCTCTAGATTCAATGATGGTGTTCTCATTAATATCATTGATTTCATAATGGAGAGCTCCCCCCAAAATAAAATTTCTAGTAGACCGGAGTTGATAAGCATGACATTAACCATGTCTTTCAAGGTTTTATTTTTCTTTTTAGCTACTCTGTTTGATTGTGGTGAGTATGGAGTGGTAGGTTGGTGTACAATACATTTTGTTCACAAATTTCTGCGAATGGAGATTCATACTCACTACCTCTATCTGATCTTAAAATTTTTATCCTTTTATTTTATTAATTCTCGACTTCATTTTTGTATTTGGTGAATACATTAACTGTTTCGTCTTTGTATTTACTAAATACACATAGCAATATCTTGAGCAATCATTGATAAATGTGATAAGAATATTTATTTCTACCTCGAGTGGGAATTGATTCGAAATCACATAAATCAATGTGTACTTAACCCAGAATTTTAGTACTTCTTTGAACTGAATGAAAATGTTGTTTAGTAAATTTGGCTTCTACACAAACCTCACATTTGTGTTGTGCTTTATGGTCGAATTTAGGAATCAACCCTAAACTAGCCAATTTTTTCATTTTCTTAAAATTTACATGACCTAATCTCGCAATACACAATGAAGGGGACTCAAGCAAATAAGAAATAAACTTATTTTTATTATAATCATTAAATTGGCTTTAAAAAGGCCATCAATAGGTATCTACGCCTCACATACATGCCTTTTTTGATAGGACAAACTTCCTTGACTCAAAAAACTATTTTAAACCCACTTTCCACTAGAAGAGACCCAAAGATTAAATTCTTTCTTATCTGAACAAGCAAAACATGACTCTTTTTTTTCCTGAAGTATACTTCAAAACTATAGTTCATTTACCTTCAATCGCCGAGACGGAAGCATTGCCCATGAAAACTTTCCCATCATTGGTTAACTTCTCATAAATTGAGAATATGGATCGGTTACTGCAAATGTCTCTCCAAGCCCAAGGATGGTCTATAAGGTTAACTTTAGACACGCTTACATTGATGTTCAACTTTTCAATGAGACATGCAAGTGTCCAAAAATGTTCGCTTGAACAAACTTGTCGTTATTGTCTTCATTCTTGTGATGTCGGCAAGGCCTTTTTTTTATCACAAACATAACAATTACCTTTGAACTTTTTAAAGTCCATAACATTCTTGGACTTCTTGCTATGTCTCGCACTATTTGAAGAATGCTTCCTCTTTTGAGAGTTATTTGGCTGCTTCAAACTTTCAACCACATGTTTATCTCAACAAAGGTGTGCTTGTTTGTGCCTTGATTGTCTTCTTCAATTTTCAACCAAATGATCAAGTCTTCAACACTCATTTCCTTTCACTTATGTTTTAAGTAGTGCTTGAAGTATTTCCAACTAGGAGGGAGTTTCCTAATGAATGCAGCCACTTGAAAAGATTCGCTAATTTCGTTACCTTCAGCTTGAATCTCATGGACGAGAATTTGGATTTTTTGGATTTAGACAGTGACAAACTTAAAGTCAGTCATCCTATGAACTTTTTTGAGTCCAACATCCTAAGTTTTGAAAGTCAATCAACTATGAAACTTTTTGAGTCCAACATCCTCAGTTTTGTACATTTTCAACAAGGTCCCCACAATTCATTGGAACTCTGAATTGTACTATAGACTTTCAAAACTTCATCTGGAAAATTTAGTACATAGTTTTGGCAAAAGAAGTCAAAACGTTTCCATGTTTCGATAGCAAAAAAATACTACCTTGTTATTTTAAGAAGTTTCTCATTTTTTAGGCTTAGGTTTATTTTGGTTGAGAAATTTAATCAATCCCAGAGTTGTTAAGTAAAACAACATCTTACTCTGTCATGTATTGAAATCATTCCCTTTGAACTTCTCTAGCTGATCATGAGTAAGGACTTAGCAATCAAGTTGGTCTCGGTATTATCTCTCATATTTTCTGTCTTACAGAGAATACAAACACGGATAGTATAAAAGACATTGAAATCAATACTAATACAAAGAAATCAATACTAATATATTGTAGTATAAAAGACATTGAAATCAATACTACGACATTGAAATCAATACTAATAAAGTTTCAATACTATGTCGTATTCAATACTACAATCTCTTCAAATACTAATACGACATTGTATTTGAAACATTGTATTTGAAATACAATGTCGTATTTTTATATCAAACTTTATTTACACATTGATATAAGAGAGAATACAATGTAGTATAAAAGACATTGAAATCAATACTACGACATTGATATCAAACTTTATTTACACATTGATATAAAAATACGACATTGTATTTGAAACATGTTTTTACCCATTATTGTAATAAACAGTAATTGGAATAAATTTTGTACACATTGTGTTGTACGTACGATACAAAAAGATTGTTAGACAATCTATAACAGAGAAATATAGAGAACATAGTAGATAAGAGGAAAAAGGAATGATTGAACTGAGACTTGCAAGTGAAATCTCCTTAAGACAATATTCGATCATGTATTTTGTACAACAATTGATGATCGTTAGTCTCCCAATATACAACAGTTCGTTGTTTCTAAGTGTTGCACAGTATACATAAACCTTGGCGAACATAAACGTAATAAATTTGAGAAGAAAAACAAGAGACCTTTGTAGTCAATTTATAGCATACGGAACAACTCACCTGCATAGAAACTAGAGATACATTGATTCAATGCATAACTAGACATTGTTTTTCAGTTGGCATGGAAGCTAGGGTCACAATGGTTCAACAATGAACTACAAAACTAATTTTTTATTTAAGCCCAACTAAAGTTTGGCCACAAAAACAATAAGTGAACCCAGAAAGCCCTAGCCCCAACCGAGCCGGATGGACAATGACGCGCGTGTTGTTTTAACAATGTTTATATCATGCATAATGTTCATCCATAAGGATATAGTGTACCCCTTGGAGCACACAAACTAGCTAAAAATATTTCTCACAATAGATGTGAGACTACAATATTTATAGCTAAAAAAAAGGTCCTCGTGAAAAGAGTACAAATTTTATAATTGATACGTTCAAAAAACTATGAAAAACTTTTTTTTTTTTTCCAATTGTAGATTGATGCAAATCAAAACCTTCAGCTATAGAGATCGGGTACATTACATAATATCGAGAAGGCTTAATGAAAATTTAAGGTAAAAAAATAAATTTTACAAACTTGATTTTGAAATATATTTTTTTATATTGCTTAAGTTGATTTGTTTTTGTTTCAAAAGTGATTTTGAGTTTCTAAAACTGCTCAAATTTATTTCCAACTTTGACAATGTTTTGTATTTATAAATACAACTCTTTTGAAAAACAAACCTCAATTTTTCACTTTTTTGAAAACTGTTTTGAGAAATAGTTTTCCATGGCTAGGAAAGGCCTTTGAAAAAGAAGAAAAACTTTGATACTAATTGAAGTTTCTAGGATTGAACATAGTTAATTAACGATACGAAAGCAATGATTTTCAATATGTGCTAATTAATCATAATGTAGAAGTAAATTTTGATATTTAAATTGATTGCGAAAGCAAAATAGATCACACCTCCAGTCATAGCTTAGTGTTTGATAAAAAATAAAATCTGAAGTCTCACAAGCAAATGCATCCAATCTGATATATCAAGCCTACTTTAGAATTGTGCACTAAAGATCTTTCTCATTTTTCCAATCACTTGATTTGTCTTTAAATAGATGGATAGTTTACACAACATATTAGAAATGATAGCAAGCCATGGGGACTCATAGTGATGGCTTCCTTATATATTTTCTTCCATAAAAAAGATTGTCAGTTAATAAAACTAACTAGAGAAAAGTTGTAAGGTTTTAACTAAGAAAGTGGAAAATGTTAGGTAAACGTAAAAGAGAGTAAATGAGGAAAAATTAGTAACATAGAAAAGTGGTATTTATCCAATTCTTTACACTTACATGACATGAAGGATAACTTTTATTTTGAAAAGATGATCCTATTTTATGAAAAAAAATATTCAATAATGTATAGGCTAATTGTTTACATGTATATATATGAGACAAAATGTTAGCTACACTTGAGTAGAATGTTGTTGCTAAAAGGCATAATCGTCATTTAATGATTAAAATTACTCGAATCATTGTGGATAAAATCAGCATAGATCATTGTATACATTTTGAATAAGATTCCTAGCATAGCAGTTACAAAGGTTCATTTTGAACTTTTAATTACAAGGAAACCTAATTTAATTTGAACTGTAAGGAAACCTAATTATATGGATTCAGTAGCACCATTATTTTTTTCAAGTTTAAGAACAACATTGTTGATTACTTTATATACTTATACTTGAAGAGCAGTGGGAACAAGTTTGTATTTAGATATTGTTTGCCATAACTGATCATGAATATTTAATTTATTGCACGAAATATTTCAGTTATAAAGAATATCCAACGCATCATTTTGACTTTAAGTATCTTATGAGCTATAAGAAACCTAATGTACGTTTTATTATAGCACCGTGCTTTATGAAAACTGAATGTGTGGGTTGCTTTGAGAGCACAATTATTAAATTATGGTTGCAGAACTTTATCTTAGGATTTGGAGTTTAGCTTTATATCTTGCTAAGAACTTATTGTAATATTGCTGCAAATTGTTTCTTCACCAAGTTATAAGTACTTTTATGTGGAGTTGAAATATTATTGCATATAATTTTCTGAAACAAAACTTGTCTATTGAATACATTAGTACTACTTATGCTTGTATATCCATTAACAAAAAAATTACCACCAAATACAAAGGATATGTCGACAATGTGGGTCTTGGATGTAGCTCATTATAGTTATGTTGGATCCTATGATTTATAATCATTATGATTAGACACAATTTGATCCTTATTATGTGTTTATGAAATTTTTTTTGTTTCATTAGTGGGATTATGTACATATTATGAATGAAACGGAATATTATTGAGGCACTTTTATAGGCAATGTAAATATTAATATGTACTCCGATTTGTGGATCATGTCAAATAGGTTGCTAGTGGTGTGGTTAACAAAAAGAAATGTGTTGCAGAATGATTTATAATCGCTATGACTCACATTAGTAAGTAGTTTGACAATGACATTATGAGGGCCAACTAATGTTGACATATGGATTAGATTCCTTATCAATTCTTTTAGCGATCGCATGTAATTTGTTTTATAGTAAGCCCATGATGAGTCATTTTTATGAAAATGTAAAATAAAATAGTTTTCAAAAAATATTTCATGTGGACCAAGTAGGAGAATATAAGAATTTATTATGTGGTCCATGATAAGAACATATTTATGCAATTTTATTGTTGTATTTCTCCATACTTTCTTAGCTAGTGTGTGTTATTTTTTTCTAGTAATTTATTGTTGTATCGTTTCCACTGTTCATGCATATCCCTTTGTTCTCTCTTTCCGCCTGTACCATCACCACCGTTTGCCCTCTCACATTCACAACAAGCTACCTCGCCATCAACAGTCCCCACAAAACCATTAGCGCCCTCCATTTCTCCACCTTGTCGTCTCTTCTCTCCCACTATCAAAATCTCTCGCAACAACAAGAACAAATAGCAGAGATTGAAGAAGAAGATGAGAGATTTAATATTATTTTCACTCCGCTATCTGCACCCACGCATATTCTCTCCAGCATCACGTGCAGGCGGCAACGTCATTTATCTTTCATCTCTCAAAAAAAAAAAAAAATTTAGTTTGATATTTAATTATGGATTTTCGTTCAAACATAATTAATATGTCTAGCTAAACCTTTTTTTAGCTAGGGGTGGATTCGAAGTCCTGAACATGTTTTCTATAAATTAATTGAATTCAATCTCTCCTTGCTAGTTAGTGAATGTGTTTTGCTTAACTTCTTTATAGAGAAATTATCTTTGTATGTTTGTTAAGGTGGTCAACTTAGTAGGCATGCTAGGATTTGGTGCTAGAGTATAGGAAAGTTTCACCTAATAGTTATAATCCTATATTCACACGAAGTAAATACCAAGGAGTGTTGGTAAGGTTAAGTAAAAATCTAGGTCAAAAACAAGATGACGTTCATACTTGTTGATGGTGTCAAATTATGTTCTCCTTGACCTTGACCTGCATAGGGAACGCACGTGAGCCAAAGACCACCGTTGTGGCAGCCGATGGCACTCCGATCCTTAAGTCAGACAAGACTTGAGAAAGGTGTAATGTTGTAAATCTAGTTTTGTAGCGTGTATTTGTTCCTCAACCCTGTGTTCTATTTATCATACGAGAGTCATTATTTGGCTATGCCTCTGGTGGCGTAGTTTAGGGAAAAAGATCTGCTGAGATATCCTTTCCATGTTGGGAGTGGTCCATGTAGGAGAGTTTCTATACACGACTTATACTCCACTATCTGTTGGGGATTCTTCCCTTGTGGAGTGTTTTCCATGCAGGAGAGTTTTTGTGCATGACTTATACTCTGGTATTTGCTTCCTAGTCGGAGTCATCGTATTGTTGGCATGCCTGTCTCCGATCAAACTCCTAGAAACTTTCTTTATAAGGTATTACGAGTGTTGGGCTTGACTGTATGGCGTATGGGCTTAATAAGGCACCGTTGATTAGGTCCAACCTCCTGGACCCTGCCTCAAAGGCTTGTGTTATCTAGGCTTGCCACTAGGTCTGCTTTATTCTGTTGACGAGATCATCATGACACGTGTACTGTGCGGATTGCTGGACGATTTGATGTATCATCACTTGTGATTGCCTAGTTAGTGTTCCTATTTTCTATAAAACTTAATGATCTTGGAATGTTTATCTAATTTGTGATTCCTTATTAGATAGCATGAAATGAATAGTTTAAAAGCGACACTGAGTTTAATTCTATGAATTTGGGAAAATAATAAGATTAAAGTAAGTGTGGTCACGATTAATCTGGAGCATTGTCTTTCACGAGTTAGTAAAAAAAATATTGAATATTAATTCAAGAGCATATGTTTGGTGTGTGCAAAGAAAACCCTTAGCTAATTTCTCACCATATGTTTCCCTTACGTTTTTATTAGTCATGCAGTCATTTTCTTAGTAGTTTTCTTAGTTTAAAATGAGAAAAACCCAATCCCCCGACATTTTCTTATTTAGTTTCTTAGTTGTCTTTAAGTTACCTTTAGTTTTAGTTAACAAGCCCTATAATCCTCAGTCTAGAACGATCCCAACTTATTATTTACCACAACTACAAAGTGAGATATTAAGTTGTGTGCTTGTAAAATAGTGCATCAATTTTTGGCGTTGTTGTCGGAGATTAGTAAAATTGCTAATTACTTCATTAGTTTTTTTAATTATTATTTTTCCTTTTTTTTGTCATAATCTCAGGTACTAGATCATGCGCAATAAGTGATCTGGTGAGAATTCATTAGAGTACGATCCAGAGCCTGAGAAAGCCTTTACGAGATTAAGGAGAGAAATAGAAAAATTCCAAATGTCTAGCTCTGATTCTGAATTAGAAGAGCTCGACATGGCAAACAACAAGTCTATAAAGGTACTTTTGGCATCCATCTTGAACAATGTCGTACCCATGTGCATTCAGTATCTGACAGCAGCTTAGGGCAAGACAGAGTCATTCGAGCTAAAATCCAGCCTGCTTTACCATATTCTGAAGTACCATGGTCTTTCTATGGAGGATTCGAATAAGCATCCAAAGGAAGTTGAGGTTGTATGCTCCAGTATGATACCAATCACTGTGGATGAGAAAATCATGGAGCATTTCCATTTTCTCTAGTTGACCGAGCTAAGAATTGGCTCTATGAATTACCTTTCGGAACAGTATACTCCTGGGATTGCATGAAGAAGGTGTTTCTAGATAAATTTTTCCCAACTTCGATAATCATCTTGTTGAGGAAGAAAATCAGTGGTATTCAGCAGAGTCAAGAAGAATCATATCCAGCATATTATGAGTCTTTCAAAACTCTTATAGCATCATGTCCGCAACACCAGATGAAGAAGGATCTCCTGATTCATTACTTTTGTGATTGATTGTTTCCTCTTGAACGACAGATGTTAGATGCAATAGTAGGAGAAACTTTAGTTGATAAAATCCTAGCAGTAGCAAAAACCTTGATTGCAAACCAAGCCTTTAACACCCAACAATATGAAGGAATTGGATAGCCCTCACGCCAAGTCCATGAACTAAGTACAACTTCTAATTAAGAAGCTCAAAGTGATAATCTTACTTCACTTGTGTTTCAAGCCCTGGTGAAGCCAAAAGTTCTAGGAGTAGCATAAGTTTGTGGCGTGTGCAATACATCAGGACATGCAGCTGATCAATATCCTCAGCTGATTAAGAATGGCGGTTGGGAGAGCGTCAACGCTGTGGGTTTTCAGGGACAGAATCACGATAGAAATAACTCTTTTTCTAACACTTACAATGAAGGTTGAAAAAATATCTCAGCTTTGGATGGAAGAATTCAAAAGCGCCTCAACAACAAGCCTATGCTACACCACCCCCTGGTTTATCCAGAGGCCACAAGAACCACCTCAGCAAAGTTCAGGTATGTCCCCTAATTATGATGAGATTCTTCAACAATTAATTGTTTCCAATGCTTTTTTGGTTCAAGGTCAGCAAAACCAAGCAAAGGACATGGCAAATTTGAAGTTACAGATGGAATAGATAGTTGAATTTATGGAACAAATTCATGAGCAAGGAAAACTTCCTAGTTCTACCATTTAAAATCTGAAAGGAATGTATGAAATTGCAAAAGCCACTACACTGAGGAGTGGTGGGAAAATTGAGGAGGTGAAACCAACCACAACATCAGCCAAGCAAAACCGAATTCGAGCAGTCCTTCCCTCATAGTTGAAACACAAAAATCCCATGGTAAGAAGGTGAGTATTTCAAATTCGGTTTATGTTGATCCTTCTTTGTCTTTTCTACCTTCCCCACACAAATTTGCCAAGGCTAATAAGGATGAACAGGATAAGAAAATCTTGGAAACCTTCTGGAAGGTTCAGGTTAACATTCCACCTCTTGATGCAACTAAGCAAGTGCCGAAGTATGCAAAATTTCTAAACAAGCTTTGCACCACAAAAAACGACTTCAAGATGGAGAAGTAGTAAGGGTGAGTGAGAATGTTTTTGCAGTTCTTCAGAGGAAATCGTCGCCTAAGTGTAAGGATCGGGGTAGTTTTACTATCCCTTGTGTAATCGATAATAGCAAAATTGAACATGCAATATTAGACTTAGGTGTTTCTATTCGCTCCATGAATCTTGGTGAGCTTAAAAATGATGGTGTTATTATTTAATTAGCTAACCATCCTAATGCATATTCTCCAAGTTTGTTGGAAGATATTTTGGTGTAGGTTAACCATTTGATCTTTCCGACGAATTTCTATGTTCATAAGATGGATGATTCGGCCTTTTTAGCACCTTTGCCACTTATTTTAGGTCATTCCTTCATGAAAATGACAAGGACAAAAATTAATGTGTATGCAGGGAAATTGACCATGGAGTTTGATGGTGATGTGATTAGCTTCAACATTTTAGAAGCCACGAGGTATCCTATAGATAATCACTCTTGTTTCTCTATTCATGTGATTGACAATTTGGCAAAGAAATTGTTAGACGTCGGAACAAGGATGAACTTGAGACTACCATCACTACTTCCACTGGATATGAGAGCAACGGAGTTCTGTATGACACAAAGAAACGTAAGAAATTTCAAATGAGTGAGCACAAAGAGATTCAGAATGAAGGATATGATAGTAAAAGCATTTATAAGGAGACAGCGCCTTTCATGATCAGATGATCCGTGGAAAAAATTTTGTTGTTGGATAAAAAGTCTTGCTTTTTCAATCACAATCTAGACTTTTCCCTAGTAAGTTACATTCTAGATGGGTTGATCATTTCATTGTTACTAATTTTTTTTCCATAGTTCCATGCAGATTAGGAGTTTCACAACTGGTAAAGAGTTCAAGGTGAATGGACATCGACTTAAGCCTATTATGAGTCATTTGTGGAGCATGACATGGAGGATGTATCACTCCATATTTCCACTTATTTTGAGGATTAATTGGAGATACCGTCAGACTGCACGACGTTAAAACAAACACTTCTTGGGAGGCAACCAATGAGATTTCCTTTTTCTATCCCCTTATTTCATTTTCGTTATTTTTTTCTTTTGTTTGTTGTTTGTCTTTCCTATTTTAAATCTTTCACTGAATGTGCTCTAATTTGTCAACATTGAGGACAATGTTAGGTTTAAGTGTGGGGGGAACAATGTCGTTTTCGTTTTTGTTTAAAAAAATTGTAAAAAAATGCCAAATTTTGTTTTCTTTGTTGGTATTAGTGTCAGTTTGAAAAAAGAAAAGATTTATGTTATTGTTTTGAGTCTTAAGATACTTTTCAACACAATGATGAGATTTGGTTTTTAATTGCATGACTTTAAGGTGATTTATAAGCATAATTCAAATTTGATATCATTATTTGGTTAATGCTTATTCATGGTTATCATATGCGAATCCACATGTAATAAACTAAGTAATTGGTACGCATTGCATGTTTAATTGAATTTAACTCAATATAGCCATATGTGAGTTTTGAGCCTATTGTTCTTTGATTCTGAGGGTTTTTAGTTAATTCATTTTTCTTTTTTTTTGTCCATAATAATTCGTTGCATGATCTCATTTTTGTTTGCCTTGGTTGCTACTTGGATTGCATTCATAATTTGAACTAAATACTAGAACTTGTACTAATTTTGTTCAAAGCATTATATTGAATTGCATGACATATTTGACATTATAAATGCACCTAGTTTTCACCATTCCCAAATAAGCTTATGTCCATAATCAATTTCCTTTAGTTAATCCACGTTGAGCCTATCATTAAGCCTTTTGTTTCATTACCCTCATTTTCCATACCTAACCTAATTAGAAGAGTGAATCGAATTTCTTTTATAGACTTTATTGTGGTTCAAGGTATGTTGAAAAGCAAGTGTGGAGGAAGGACCTTATAATAGTAGATAATTCAAGAAGAAAGAGTTGCCAAAGAATAAAAAAAAGGTCTAAAAAAATGGTACAAATTTACAGATGGGATAAAAGCCCTTGTCTATACTCATTCAGTATTTCAGTACTATATAAATAGTCCAGTTCCTTTCATTTTCAGTAGGTATAAAATAATGGTTGGAAACTCTTCATTATTAGTAGGCCACAACTTCCCTTTCCTACATGAACTTATGTATCGGTGTTGCATTTACGTTGTATGTCTTGAACAATGTGATTCCTTGCTAATGCCTCTAATTTCATTGCATGCTTCCACTATTTCTTTAAGCCCATTGAAATTTCCTTATCCATTATTTCTCTTCCCTTGGCTCTATTACAACTTGAGTTAAGACCTTTTGATTAAGTGTGTTGTGAAATGTCACTATGTGGAGATTCGAATGAGGTATGAGCACATGGTGTCACTAGTTTTTGCTTTTAAGTAGTAGCATTCCTTTCATGATATCAAATACGTGAAAAAAATCAGAAAATGAACTTTTTTTCTTGTTAGATCATATGTGAGCAATTAGTTTCCCTTTTACATCAATCCTCCTCCATATAACTAGAATAGGAAGAGTGATTTTACCAAACAATCAGTGAAATATATTTTATCATTCCTATGTGATTGTGTCTGACTTTCACCCTTTGCATGGATTAATTTAATTGTTGGTTTTTGTATCATTGCTATGGACATGTATTAGTTGTCGAATGTAGATTTGATTTTGTGTTTATAAAGAATATTATCATGTCATGATCCGTTGACAGTCTCTGAGACAGATGTTGGAAAGTTTAGGTTGAGTCATTGAGTCTTTTATTTTTGTTTATTTGATTTGCTCGAGGACTAGCAAAAGATAAGTGTGGGGGGAATTTGATAAGAACATATTTATGCAATTTTATTGTAGTATTTCTCCATACTTTCTTATCTAGGGTGTGTTACTTTTTATAGTAATTTATGTTTTTGGAGGTTGCAATAGCAGAATTCCAAAATAAAAGCTAAAATGTGCAAATTGGTTTGAATTAGGAAGACTTATTGCAAAAGGAAATTGCACAAATAGGGAAACCAAGAGAAAACATTTATAAACGGGACAATACATGCTCTCGAGAAACCTCCCCCGCTCGCAATCTCATAGCTACCATCACAGAGACCCATCGAACAACCACCAGCAGCATCGCCTCCACCCTTCATGCACATCCCTTTGTTCTCCATCTCTGCCTGTTCCATCACCACCGTTTACCCCCTCATCTTTACATCCAACCACCTCGCCATCAGCTGTTCCCTCATAACCACTGTCGTCTTCCATCAATCCACCTTGTCATCCCTTCTCTCTCACTGTCACAATCTTTCTCAGCAACCCAACAGCAAGAGGAACATATAATAGAGATTGAAAGAATAATAGGGGATATTTAATTCTCATTTCACTCTGATATATGCACCCACGCAGATTCTTTCCACTACCGCGGATTAATATGATATTTAATTATGGATTGTTGTTCAAACATAATTAATATGTCTAGCTAAATCCCTTTTTCTATGGGTGGATTCGAAGCCCCGAACATGTGTTTTATGAATTAATTGATTTCAATCTTTCTTGCTAGTTAGTGAATGTATTTTGCTTAACGGCTTTATAGATAACTTATCTTTGTATGTTTGTTAAGGTGGCCAACTTAGTAGGCATGTCAGGATTTGGTGCTAGAGTATAGGAAAGTTTCACCAAATAGTTGTGATCTTATATTCATAAGTAGTAAATACCAAAAAATGTTGGTAAGGTTAAGTAAAAACCTAGGTTAAGAAAAATATGTTCATACTTGTGATTGCCTAATCAGTATTCATAGTTTCCATATAACTTAATGATCTTGGAGTGTTTATCTAACTTGTGATTCTTGATTAGATAGCATGAAAAGAATATTTTGAAAGCGACGCTGAGTTTAATTCAACGAATTTAGAAAAATAATATGGTTAAAGTAAGTGCGGTCATGGTTAATATTGAGCATTGTCCTTCATAAGTTAGTAAAGAAATTATTGAATATTCATTATGAGTATATGTTTGGTGTGTGGAAATAAAACCCTTAGCTAATTTTCATCATCTGTTTCCCTTACGTTTATATTAGTCTTACTGTAATCTTCTTAGTAGTTTTCTTAGTTTAAAGTTAGAAAACATCAATCCCTCAACATTTTCTTATTTAGTTTCTTATTTGTCTTTTAGTTACCTGTAGTGTTAGGTAGCAACTCATCTAATCCCCGGTCTAGAACTATTCCTACATATTCTTTACTACGACTACAAATCAGGGTACTAAGTTGTGTGCTAGTAAAATAGTGCATCAATCCACATAATTTTAGTATTTAAGTATTTCTAAATACATGGGTTAATACTTTATGGAATGAATCCAATCATATTAAGAATTCTATTGGTAATACGAATTGTATGTTTCCTATAATTATTTATCTTGCTTTGATGGTAAAAAGGAATTGTCGAATAAATAGGAAATTGTCCTCTCTCACCTATACACCCTTTTATTCTGACAATATACGTTTAACTTTGGACCTAATTTGACAGATTATTATGTGTTTTTATAAAAAAAAATAGTAAATGTTCAATTTATGAGTCAATATTACTAAATCAAGATCATCATAATCCAAAATTCAGAATAATTGAATTTAGAACATCCTAAAATAGTTTAGATTCTTAAAATTAACGTTTTTCATAATTTATCAACAAAAATCCAAAATTTTAAAACCCAAGTGTATCATAAATAACAATTTAGGCTAACAAGGTGAATAAATATCATTTTCATACTATGAGGTTGAAAAGAACGGGGCACAAATCATGAATAAAATTGATTAATTGAGGAACAACTTTTTTAATCAACAGTAATACCCAAAGAATTATATGGTTCTTAAAAATTGATGTCCTAGCATATACCACCCTTGATCTAAAAAACTTATTTGATATAATTCTAAACGATTATTGCATAAAATCATGTTATGCAACAAAACATCAAAAATAAATCTTTCAATGGGTTTCAAATACACAAATAATATGTTGTCATGGTTTCAATTTTAACACACATGAATCACCATAATTCAACAATTATTTTGATTAATCAATTAAATCAAGCATGATCAATTATAACTGGATATCATAGCAATTCATTAACCTCATGACATGCCAACCCATTTGAATTCATTTGAGGTAAACTCAACTCAGAAAACATAAAATTTACTTTGCCAAGCCACTTGTTTCACAATAAAAAAAGAGTATTTTGATGAAACGTCAAATTAGTCACCCAATCATAGTTGTACACGTGGCATGGGTCAACTCTAATAAGAGAAAGGCTTCAGCATAGTCCCAAGCGAACCCATTCATAAACTGTTGTTCAGCCCCAAGTCATGCCAGCCCAAGAGACATGGGTCTTAGAGCTTGGCCCAAAACAATAAGGCCCGAACATAAATCTCTGAATTATCATAGACCCAAGATTGGCTCGCGCAAATCAATTCTTAGCCAAATCAAGCATTGGGTCTTAAACAAAGCCAAGTGTCGAAGAGACTAAGTCATACAGGAAAGATTATGGGCGAAATCTCCTCCCTCCATCACGCCCTTGATAGCATGCACAATTGTGGAGGGAACAATCACTACTTAAGATGAGAAAAGGGAAGAAGGAAGATAAGAATACACTTTGCTAATTACATCTAATCTTCATTCTTCTTTGCACCGTTACCTAACTTAAGCATCACCTTCGGTCAAAACAACGGTGATCTCTGGCTAACCACTTTGCAGGCTCGAGATCAGCAAGGACAGATTTGGACATGTTAGTTTGGTACCGTCCATGGGGAAAAAGACAAGTTTTCCTTGAAAGAAACATATAAAGTTTTTTCTAGCCAAGTAGAGCATCGAGACATGGTCACCAGCACCAGATCTCGAACATTCAATGACGATGTCGAGCCAAACAACATTCTGGCTAGGGAAGACCAACCACATGGCCGAATCAATTTGATCCATGAAGCTGAAAAGCCGCATGGTCCACCCACTGAGGCGGCCGAGGCTGACCCTCGCATGAGTCAATCTTGCTCCACCTGAACCACCTTGCATGAGCAGTAAAAAGGCTTACTAGAAATCCATAGTAGCAATCTAAGATCGACCAAAATTCAGGGAGATCCCAGACCCGAGAAGACACACGAGAACGCGTCCAGGAGGGTGAAAGCCTCCCCGTAGAGAAGCAAAGAGCTTGCTGAGAGGGTAGCCTAGGAGGAGATGAGGATCATGGGGACCATGCCCCAAAGACAGACAGGGCCACAGCCAATAACCCGCTCCGACTAGGGGCGGCTGATCCTAATGTCTTGTATAATCTTATAGTCCATCCATTCTCAGAGGATATCATGAATGCCCATCTTCTGAAGAAGTTCGTCCCCCCAAAGCTTGAGTTCTATGACGGAACATTGGATCCGTCAGATCATCTATGCCATTACCACCACTAATGGTACTTAAAGAAAGTTAAGAAGCCATCATGTGCAACACTTTTCCCACCAGCTTGAAGAAGGTTGCGTTCACCTGGTTCCACAGTCTCCAGTCGAGATCTAATGATTTGTTCCAGGTATTGGCGAAGGCATTCATCACCAGGTTTGTTGGGAGCCAACGGATATGGAAAGGGTCCCAATATCTACTAAGCCTCAATTAGAAACATGGCGAGACCCTTAGGAAGTATGTCACTCCTTTAATGAGGAGCTGACCTTGATCGATGGTTGCAGCGACGACAGAGCGGTCACCGCTTTCACTTCTGACCTTCGAGGAGCTCAGTTTTACAACTTTCTCACTTTGGAACCCCAGCAAATATGGGGGGCCTGCTAAGAAGCACCCAGAAATATATCACCTTGGAGAAAATGTTGGTAGCTATGAAGGGGGAAAGCGAGCCAAAACATTCTTCCAGAGCCAAAGACAAGGATGAATGGGGAGATAGTTCCATGCGAAAAATGAAGCTAAAGCCAGAGCGGGCTTGGCTAAGCAAAGCTATACAAGGCCAGCAGCTCCAGGATCCCTATTGAACTCTATTCAACTCCAATTTGCCCGAACATTTTATCCGCTATGAAAAAATGGGAAGACATCAATTGACCATCGAAACTCAAGGGGGATCCTTCAAAACTTGACAAAAACAAGCATTGTTCTTATCACGAGGAAATTGGCCACGATATGAGATGAAATCTAGTACAGGATCTAAAAATGACTACAGAAGCAGTTCATCGGCTTTAGGAACATGCAACCCCAAGGCGAAGGAATGATACAGGAAATAGGAGACATGGCTCCTGACATTGTATGTGTCATTCATGGAGAAAACAAGGAGCGACAACACTCGAATCCTACTAGAGAAATTGGTACGAAAACTGCGACTTAGGTTGGACTACCGAGATCATCTCGTCAAGCACATATGAGAAGAGATAAAAGTCCTTCAAGATTAACGTTCTCAAAATGGAATATGAACGGCGTCTGCTTCCCCTATAATGATGCCCTAGTCATCTAAGTAGAGATAACAAATTGGGAAGTGAGAAGATCACTAGTGGACACAGGCAGTTCCATCAATGTATTGCTCCTAGATACATTCCTAAAAATGCAGTAATAGAAGGATAACTGACATCTTAAAATCAAGCCATGTTCGTCTTCCATGGAAAAGGCTGCTACTTGGTCAAAGCAACTATGCTGATGGTAGTAGCTGAACCGCTAGGCCTACAAAGTATCTTGATGATAGAGTTCTCGGTCGTAGATGCTCGCTCCGAATACAATGTAATCTTAGGTTGACTTTGGTTACACCAGATGAAGGTGGTAATCTCCACCCAGCACTAGTGCCTCAAATACCCTTTTGACGGCGAAGTAGGGACGATTAGAGAAGACCAGACCATTGCTATGAAATATCATTACGCCATGACCAGGCAACCAAAAAAATTATAACAACGACCCGAATAAAAGGATCTGGATGAGGAAACCTCGAATGCAGATAGAGAGAACCCACCTCCGTCCAAAAAAAATTTGAATGTTGGGCAGCCGGAATAAGCAGCCATCACAATATACCTGGATAGCCTAGCTAACAGAAAAGTAGTCCAGATAGGCTCTAACATTAACATAACGCTGGCAGATCAGCTAGTCTCACTCTTACAAGAGAACCAGGACGTATTCGCCTAGACAATGAAAGACATGGACAAATTGACTGACAATCAATCCTGACTTAAAGCCTGTCAAGCAAAAAAGGAGGCTAGTGGGTCCCAAACGCAACCAAACCATTAATGAAGAAGTGCAAAGACTTTTGAACGCCAGCAAGATAAAGGAGTCTCGCTACCCAAAATGGTTGGCAAACACGGTCTTGTTAAGAAAAAAGAATGGAAAGTGGAGAGTCTGCGTGGACTACAAGAACCTTAACAAAGCCTACTCAAAAGACAATTTTCCATTGCATTGGATAAACCAGATCGTGGATGCAACATCAGGACAAAGCCTACTCAACTTCATGGACTCGTATTCTGGCTACTATCAGATCAATATGCACCCATTGTACCAGAAGAAAACCTCATTCATGACCGACAGAGGCACATACTGCTATCGGGTAATGATGTTCAGACTAAAAATGCGAGGGAAACATACCAAAGTCTGGTAAACCAAATGTTCAAAGGATAAATCAGAAAGACCATGGAAATCTACATCGATGACATGCTAATAAAAAGCTAACAAAATCTTGATCACTTGGCGGACCTCCAAAAAGCGTTCTAACAACTCCGGAAGTACCGAATGAAGCTCAACCCATAAAAATGTGTTTTTGGGGTAAAATCAGGGAAATTCATGGGCTACATAGTCAACCGAAGGGAAATAAAAGTTTATCCAAAACAAATTCAAGTTCTTTTCGACATGAGACCACCCACATATATCAAAGAGGTTAAGAGCCTGACTGGGAGGGTTGTAGTCTTTAACAGGTTCATCTCAAAATCCCCATGCAGATGCCTCCCTTTCTTCAAGGTTATAAAGAGGAACAAGAAATTTCAATGGGGAGAGTTGTGTGAACAAGCCTTCCAAGATTTGAGGGCGTAGATGGGAAGCATTAAGCTGCTCTCGAAACCCATTCCGAGTAAGATGTTCTGCCTATACCTCTCAGTGTCAAAGCACACTATTAGCTCAGCTGTAATCCATGAAGAGAAAGGAAACATTAACCCGTCTATTACATCAGCAAAACGTTCGATGGGGTGGAGCCTAACTACCCTAACTTGGAAAAACTGGTCTTAGTACTTGTAACTACCTCCAAAAAGTTGAGGCCCTACTTCCAAGCACACTCAATAATAGTCCTGACCGAGTACCCATTCCAGTCGATAATGCACAAGCCAGAGTTGTCAGAAAGAATGGTCAATGGAGCTAGGACAGTTTGACATCCATTACGCTCCGAGAACGGCCATCAAGAAGCAAGCACTGGAAAACTTCATCGTTGAGTTCACTGGAACTGGAAAACTGTAGTTGAAAACCCAGCAAGGAGATGAGAACCCTGAGCCGCCCCCATAGTGATGGATCTTGCGATGTGATGAGTCATCCAACGTGAAGGGTTGAGGAGTCGAGATCATCTTTTATACCCAATAAGGGTTCACTCTCAAGAAGGCTATCAAATCCAGCTTATGCGCTACAAACAATGAAGCAGAGTACGAGGCCTTCCCAGCTGGGCTAAAACTAGCTAGAGGAATCGGAGTAGAAGAAATCACAGTGTTCAGCGACTCCAGACTGGTGGTCAATCAAGTGAACAATGAATTCAATAATAAAGACCCTCGAATGAGGGCCTATTACAGAAAAGCAATTAAGGTCAAAAGAGGGTTCAAAAGAATATTACTCTGTCACTTTTCCAGAATAGATAACCAGGAACCCGACATTTTGGCCGAAAAGGTCTCATTCGTAGAGGACGACTCCGACACACTAATAGAAATCCAGGAGAAGTTGACCCTAGAGGAAGAAGGGATCCATTAACCCTTATCCACAAACAAGGAGACTAGCTGGATGAGCCCCCTAATCAGTTACATAAAATATGGAGTTCTCCTCAGGAGCCAAGGCAGCACACACACGGACCGAACCCAATCCACAGACAGTTTAGTGCAAGTGGACGAGTCTAGTCCACAGACTAGTCACCGCTCCAGAGAAATCCGGTTCGGCTACGGGAACCATAATGCCACACATTGGCCAAGCCTAGTCCAATTCAAGATGTCGACAGCTTGCCGCATAAATGACCTAGTCAGCCTCAGAGCCATGGCAACAAACATGCAAACCAAACCCAGTCAATGGGCAGTTCATTGCAAGCGGGCGAGTCCAGTCCATGGACGACTCGCCGCTCCAAAGATAACCTGGTGTGACTACGGGGACCATAATGACGCACATTGGCCAAGCCTAGTCCAATTAAGGATGTTGACACCTTGCTACATAAGTGACTTAGTCCACCTTAGAAGCCAAAGCAAAACACATGCGGACCAAACCCAGTCCATGGACAATTCACTGCAAGTGGGCGAGTTCAGTCCACGGATGGCTCACCGCTCCAAAAATAACCCGGTCTGACCATGGAGACCATAATGGCACACATTAACCAAGCCTAGTCCTATTCAGGATATCGACAGTTTGCCACATAAGTGACCTAGTCCGCTTTAGGAGCCAAGGTAGTACACATGCAGACTGAACCCAGTCCACGGATAGTTTACCGCAAGCGGGCGAGTCTAGTCCAAGACAACTCATCGCTCAAAAGATAACTAGGTTCGACTACGGTGACCATAATGGCGTACATCGGCCGAGCCTAGTCCCATATAAGATGTTCACAGCTTGTCGAATAAGTGACTTAGTCTACATCGGGAACCAAGGCAACACAGACATCTCAATGCACAAACATTTTAGCACAAGCAGATGAGTCCAGTCCACAGACAACTCACTGCACCTAATTGTTCCATCCCATTCGAATTAAGGAAACGCTCCGATTACCAAGACTCAACTAAAAAGTGAGTCAGATTGTGGTATGAAATCTAGTCATAAGATATCAAAGTGATTTTTTTGTCACTTCAGTTCTACACAGAATTAAATGGGAATACTTTGACAGGTCGGCACCTACTCGAGAAGTGGCCAACCTGCAAGGCACAGCCCGCTCACATGAAGATCACTCTTTAGTTATTTCATTTCCATTGACGAATCAAGTTATTTTGTTATGG
Source organism: Berberis vulgaris (assembly GCA_963556465.1). Classification (NCBI taxonomy): domain Eukaryota; kingdom Viridiplantae; phylum Streptophyta; class Magnoliopsida; order Ranunculales; family Berberidaceae; genus Berberis; species Berberis vulgaris. The sequence continues at coordinate 48,290,618 of OY747131.1, read as the reverse complement.
AAACTATGCAAGCCAAATCAGATATGCATGCATCCCCTTCAGGACCGGGCCAGCAAGTCCATTATCAGTGTTAAATTGTCCTACACTGCAGGGTTCTGTTTACTCAGATAGTCGTGACTTTTTCAACAGTCTAAGATTTGTCTACATAGGGCCAATATGACTCACATTGGAGAAAGTGAATTCAGACAAAAAAAGACTTTATTGATTATCAAAAAGTTATTAAAAAGTTTGACCGACCGATCAATTTGAATGGTTACACACTATAAGAATTTGAACTCAATGGAAAACAAGGTACGAGGGAAGATCTGCCAGAAAGCATACTGGAACTTTGCTCCGCCAAATCTGCCTTCTAGATGAGGCATCATGAGTGAAGCCAGAGAAGAAGCAGCGGGACCTGCCACCCAAAGTTAGTTGCGGGTGTTATCTTCCATAGGTAGCGAAAGAAACCATGGGAGCACCAGAAGATGGAAGACAAACTCGGGCCCTATGGGGAAGTCAGTACTTCCTCTTCTTGGTGTAAGAAAAAAATTCAGAGGTCCCATGGAACAATTGGACGCACTCAAACTGGGTGGCTTCCTCCAATAGAAGGTCTTATTGTGACTCATTGTTACAAATGTTATAACATTCAGAAACACCCCTTCGTTATCTGTAGAAGGCAAAATAGAAGTGCACTCTCCCAAAGGGTGCATTTGAGGAGTGAAGTTTGTGAAACACATGGTAACACCTGACCCTATCAGCACTGGCCTATTTATAGGTGCAATGTTCATAGAAGGTGATCACCCAACAGTCGCATCAACATTAAATGTTATACAAGGAATGAAGGGGCGACAGTTTCAGGTACAACTGTGCTAGTCCCATTCATTGAATTAATGGAACTGCACGTAGCTCCATTAATTTGGGGAGTAACTGATGAGACATCGAACAGTACCTGGTCACAGCTATACACATGGCATAGGCCAACCCCAACACTAGAATGGCTTTAACATGGTCCCAAGCAGTCCCATTCATAAATTGTTGTTCAACCCATAAGTCAGGTACCCAAGCCTAAGTCACGCCAGCCAAGAGGCACGGGTCTTGGGGCTTCACAAGACAACAAGGCTTGAAAATAAATCTATGAGTTGTCATAGGCCCGAGATCTGCTCGCACAAATCAGCTCTTAGCCAATCAAGCATTTGGTCCTTAACAGAGCCAAGTATAGAAGAGATTCGGTCAAGAACAAGTAAGATTCTAGGTGAGATCTTCTCCCCCATCACGCCCTCAATAGCAGGGATAGTTGTGGTGGGAACACTCGCTACTTATAGTGATAAAAAGGGAAGAAGGAAGGTATGCATACACTTTGCTAATTACATCTAGTTTTCATTCTTCATTGCACTATTACCTGACTTAAGCATCGAAGTGCCTTCAGCCAGGGACCACAACGGTGGTCCCTGGCTAACCGTTGTTCATTTTTGCAGGCTCGAGAACAACAAGGACAGATTTGGACACATCATATTTCAAAAGCATAAAAGTGGAATCTTACAAATCAAATTTTAAATGTCATAGTAATACAAACATACGTATTTTACCTATCATAGTTTAGTTGCAAATAAAATTTGAACTTGCAAATAATAGATATCAAAATGTTGGGTATAGGTGGTATGGTTGATAAAGAATCTCCACCATCAACATCTTGCAACTTTCAGTCCTAACCATCTTTTATCTCTAACCCCAAACACCATTCTGATTTGTAAGATGGATGGGTGGTATGGGTGAATGTAAGTTGTGGCTACCTGAAAGAGACAAAAAAAAATCCTCCCATTTTTTGTTAATTACAGTAAGTCATGTACAAGTTAAAATAGGCTTTTTATGGTATGTGGTATACTAGGGTATTCTCCGTGCGGTTCACACAATAAAAGTTTAACATGATAAATATAGTTTATTCTACTTTAAATGTCAAAATAAATAAATATCAAAATGTTGGGTGTGAGAATCTAACCCATGCATGCACTCTAATTGGGGATTGTTGAAGGTAAGACATAAAAGTTAATTTTAAGTCCCAACAACCATCAGATGAAACGAATATCAACCATGAACTATGTTTATCTACAAAATGATGTATTGGTGTTTTAAGTTCTATGTGATCCATTAGATTCATACATTTGGGTAAATCTTAGCCGTCTTTTATTGGGGATTGATTGAACGTAAGACATAAATGTTAACTTTAAGTCTCAACCATTAGATGAAACAAAACTCAACCATTAGATAAAAATTAACTCTTGGTGCTTTAAGTTCTATGTAATTCGTTAGATTCTTGTAATTAGGTAAATCCCAGCCGTCTAGGGTACTCCCTGTGTCGTTGGCATGATAAAAATTTTAAACTTGTCAAAACATGATCACCCTTAAGTTTTCATCCTTCATACTTAGATGCCTAATCACCACCACCAACATTTAAAGAAAAATAAATAAATATCAAAATGTTGGGTATGGGAATTGAACCCATGCACTCTTGGTTCTTTGAGTTCTTATTGATCCGTTAGATTCTTATAATTGGGTAAATCTCAGCCAACTTTTATCTCCAACCTCAAACACAATCTTGTTTTGTATACATATAATAGGGTATTTACCATGTCGTTGGCACGATAAAATTTAACATGATAAATATAGTTTATTCTACTTTATATATCAAGATAAATAAATATCAAAATGTTGGGTATAAGAATCGAACCCATACACTCTTGGTACTTTAAGTTCTATGTGATCCGTTAGATTCTCATATTTGGGTAGATCTGAGTCGTCTTTTATCTCCCACCCCAAACATCATCCTGTTTTGTAAGATAGACTAGGGTATTCCCCATGTCGTTGGCATGATAAAAGTGTAAAACTTGTCAAAACATAATCACCTTTAAGTTTTCATCCTTCATACATACATGCTCAATCAACACCATTAACAATTGAAAAAAAATAAATATCAAAATGTTGGGTATGAGAATCGAACCCATGCACTCTTGGTGCTTTAAGTTCTATACGATCCGTTAGATTCTTATATTTAGATAAATCTGAACCATCTTTTATCCCCAATCTCAAACACCATCCTAATTTGAAATATAGATAGTTTCATTGTTCGGTCGAGCCTAAGTAAATCCATAATAGAATAATTGGGGACTGGCTTCAATAACATTTAGGGTTAGATTACTTGATTTGCAAGCTAGGTTTAGTATAAATAGGGGTTATAGGCTATTGCTTGTAAATGGTTTTTGATGAATGAAAAAACACCAATGGAGATTATTTAGGTTTGTTTTCTTTATTTATATTTTTTGTAGATTTGATTAATTCATAATTTAAGTTTCATTATTATTGGATTGGATAGTTGAAAGTCGATTGGTGTGAGTTTAGATCTTTATTATTATTGCTCATCACCCTTCTAAATGTTTTGTGCGAAATTGTTCTAACCTCTCTATCAATTACTCCTTATTCACTTGACGAAGTTTTGCATTTTTATATTCTATAGATTTGGTACTTTGAATACTTTGTGTTCACCCCTTAATAATGTCATTCTTTGGTTTATTAGATAATTTTTTTGGTGACAAAGCGAGAGAGTTGCCATTGATATATGTTGGCTTATTAATTGTGTGTGGGGGAGGGGATTTGCGTCGAATAGTCGTTGTCTTGGTTTCTGGACTAGTATTATTTTTACTGCCACGCACGCCATGACGAGTTTGATTGTTTAAGTGTGTGGGAATTATATATGTAATCAAGAAACGTGGGGCAATTGCAAGCTTCACTTTATTTTACGTGATCAAATGACTAAAGTTCAAGATTTAGACTTTGTTGAGTCTTTTTACATTTGAATCTTGTAATATTAACATAATGGTTGAAGGCAATTTTTAGTTTCTACATGGTTTGATTTAATTTTTACACATCCTAAACTTTCATTTAGAAGAGTAGTTTGATTAAAATTAATAATAATAAATATTAAATAAATAAGTTCGGGACGAGATGGAATGGGCAGGAATGAAAATCTCCATCTCGATCCCATCCCACTCTAGATCGGGATGTGTTTGATAAATCCCAAAAGGACCCAAGAAAATCGAGACATGATGGGATGGGACTAGGATACGATGCCCACCCCTAACACAAGTCTCATGGAAAACAAACCGCAACTTTTCTCCTATTTAAAATTTTTAGAGAAAAAACTATTGTGAGAAAGAATTTCCCATGGTTAGAGAAAGTCTTTGAAGAAAAAAAAACTCTAATAGCAATTGAATTTCTATGATTGAACATAGTAATTAATTGATTACATCTTTCTCTCAAAATAAAAATCAATCTCACAAATTTTTTAAGAGCGGTTCCACCAGACATCCCTAAAGATATTGTCCATTGACTTATAGATAGATGTAGGAAAGAGAAGCTTTGACATAGTATAAAGAGGGATTGAATAGGCAACTAATGTGATCATTACTACACGACCAACCTAGGAAAATATATTTAAATTGAAGATCCAACTAGACTATATTTTCTCTAGTAGGACCGAAACTGAAATTTTAAATTTAGAAAATATTTTTCATTATCATGAAAAGTTTTACATCTAAGAATATCTCTAAGGACTTTGGCATTCTCTACCTAAACAAATTCAGTAATATACATAGAAGATTTGTTATAGTTAATTGATCCACCTGTGGAAGAATAAAAATTACGAAGGATTTCCTTAATTTTCAAACATTATTTGATGCTAATAAATAATAGGTCATTAACATAAAGCGGGTGGGAATAGGGTAAGATGCCCGATTAATCTTATTACTAGAGATTTTGTTTTCATTTAATTCTTTAGTAAGAGATCTAGAGAGTGCCTCACAACAAGATGAAAGAGATAAGGAGACAAAGGGAACCATGCCAACACCCTTTAGAATGGCAAAAGGGAGAAAACGTGAACCATTAAATAAAAATAAAAAAGAGTCAGATGAAATACATTTCTTAATCAGATGAACAAATTAATACAGAAACCCAATTTCTTCAAAATCAATTTGAGTGGCCATTTGACGTTTTCTCAATTCTCCATTGACTTTAAGACAATTGTCGAATTCGCTTTAAGAGCAGTGAATGGTTTGTACTTCATGTGAACCGAATGGGTTGACCGTTCATGCCTGGCTCTGCTTGCAGATTTTCGAGCTCTTATTTGCCAAATTCGAACTTGTTGTTAGTCCAATGCCTTTTGGATTGCCCGCAACGCAGTCTGTTATCCCGCCTTCTTTCATCTCTTATTTCCCAGTTCATTGGGAGATACCTTTTATCGGACTCATTATTCTTTTTGGCGTCCCATATCTTCTCAAGAATGATGCATTTCTTAGCACTTTTCAGCAAGGCTGCCATGCTCTTCAGAGGTTTCAGGGTCAGAAAGTTGTGAAATTGCTCTCTTGAGTCCCGAAGTGAAGGTGGTCACGACTTTGTTGTTGCCGCATTCATTGATCATGGATAGCTCATCAGTGAAACATGTAACGTATTCCATGAGAGTTTCATCGAGTTTTTGCTTGATGTGAAGAAAATAATAAGGACCCTTTCTGATTCGTTGACTGCCAATGAACCTTGTGATGAAGGTCATGGACAATGCTTTGGAATAATCTATCGATCTTGACGGAAGGCTATTAAACCAATTCACCGTAATGGATGTGAGGCTAGTAAAAAAATGTTCTACACATGATGGAATCTGTGCTGTCTTTCAGTGCCATCATATGGACAGGTGGAATTCTGACGTTGGTTCTTTTAGAGATGGTTGGCAGAATTTTGATAAAGTGGCATTCTGACGTGTTCGACAGGTGGAACATGCCCTTGAGTAATTGTTTTGACCATTTTAGCCATTTGGGCCAAAAGTTGATCCACACGAGGATCCATCACTATTCCCTCAAAAGCAAGGGCTTGTTGGGACACCATATCTTGTGGTGGCAATTCACTATTTTGTACAACTTGTTCTCCCAATGTTGGATTTGGGATGTGTCCACTTGGTAATTGAGTTTCACCAGTGGAGGGATTGCCTTCATTATTGCTAAGCTGAGAGTTTGTAGGGGGTTCTATTTGCACTATATCTTTTTGTTACTGATTCATGCTAAAGAAACTACCAACAACTCTGTTTTGGTTTTTTAAGGAAACTGTCGTTCCCCATGGACGGCGCCAAACTGATGCATCCAAATCTGTTATCCTCAAGATCTGACCTATAAAATAAGGTTAGATTGCCAAGGACCGATCGTTTGGTGCCTAAAGGCACTCCAATGCTTAAGTCAATTAACTGTGGGAGAGAATGAACTTTGACAGAGTCTAGTTGTTTTGTGTTTGCATACCTCTTTCGTGAATCTCTCATTTACCTTATATAATGTGAGTAATTAACTCTGTGAGTGACTTAAGCATGCAGGGCGCGATAACAAGGGACATTTCTCACAACGTCTCCTCCTTCATTGAGATGCGTCCTTGGGGAGTCATTTTCACCATGACTTATCTCATTCATAACATCTCTCTTCTCTGAGGGCAGAGGTCAGTTGGGTCTGAGGTTTAGGCCTTTAACTTTGTTGGCAGTTCGTTATTAAATGCCTATTTGGGCTTTAGTGACCGAGCATGTTATCCATATTTAGCGTAAGGTGTTTGTTCCTCGTGAAGGATGATCTTTGCCACGTGTACGATCATGATCAAATGACTATTTGATGTATCATCAGCTACTCCCTCTAGTTAGTGGGCTTACTCGTGTGGCCACTAACTCTTCGATGATTGGCATTTTGGGTTCATCATTTCTTTTCTACATAGCATTAAATGTCGTCAACTGTCGATTCAGTTTCTATTTCATTACGCTATCATTCAGTTCATTTTGGCATGATTCTGGGGTTTTGTGCAGCCATCATATTCTGCATGATTTCCCATTTGTTGTTTTCTTGTTGCGCAACTCTATAAAGGGCGGAAAGTCGTGTTATCCTCTTTACGCTATATCCATTTTCAGAGCTTGTTTGTTCCTCTTTTCCTCGTTTTCTGTATTGTCAAACTCTTTGCCATGGCTCCCAATGGACATCTGAATGATGATCGTTTGGCCTACTGTGAAGCATTTCTTGAGCCTAGGCAAGCAACGCACAATACTTTGGATTATATTCGCCGAACGTTTTTTATTTCGTCCAACTTGGAACTTGTGCTGCTAAGAAAAGGTGACAGCCTTGCTCGTCCATGGTCTGGTTACATTGACGCTGGAATGTTTAGGGTTGGTCTTCATTTTCCAGTTTTGGATATCTTCTGGGCTTATTTAGACCTACTCATTATTCCTCTTGCTCAGATGGGTCCCAACAGCTGGAGGGTTATGGTTGGAACTATGGTGAGAATTTTGCAAGTATTTGTTTTGGAGATCTTCTGGGCATATTTAGATCTGTTCATTATTCCTCTTACTCAGATGGGTCCCAACAGCTGGAGGGTTATGGTTGGAACTATGGTGAGAATTTTGTGAGTAAGTATTTGTTTAAATGAAAAGATTTTGCATTATGTGGTAATGTTTAAGGTTAACACGAATGGTGTTTGCTTATTTCATACACCTTCTTGTTTGGGGAAGCCAAATGATGATTTCAGGTTCTGGTCGAGGACATGGTTTTAAGCTTCCATGAAGTATGGATATTTTATATTTGACAACAGTCCCATTTTGAGGTCGTTTAGGGATCCCAAAAAGTTGACTGACGCAGAGGAATCAATTAAGAAGCAGTTCCTCTCGCTTCCTTTTACTCGTTTAGAAGACTTTCTCGAGTTGGAGAATTTGACCTGAGTGACTTGTATAGTCTTAATGTTTTGGAACGTTCGTTGGTTCTTTATAATCGTGACTCCAACGTCACTGTTGCCCGTGCTGTCCCTCCTGTTGGTTTTGATGCGGCGAAGAAGAGCACTACTCCTGCTAGCTTTGATGGAAAATGAGCTTCGTCGAGAAAGTTACGGATCTCGATGCTTCTGCTGGTGTTGGCGTTGGTGGTTCTGGTTCTGCCACTACAAAGAGAAAAGCTCCAAGGCCTGCTAGTCCTTCTAAGAGGCAAGCTGTGAGTGGTTTGGTTTACTTTGCTCATTCATTAAAGCGAATGAAGCCTGTTGGTTCAGGTTCCGCTTCGAGAGTTGTTCGGACTACTCTTCTTCCCACAGTTTATGGTAAGGGTGATGAAGATGATGCTCGCCTTGCTACTCAAGAAGATGAGGAAATGCAGCATGCAGTTGAGAGGAGTAAGGTGGAAGTTTCTACTCCTCGTGCTATGTTAAGTGAGTATGAGAAGGACCTCCTTGCTACGGCTAGTATGGCCAACCTCAACAAGGTTTCGGATGAGGAAGCGCATGTCATTTCGAATAAAATGACACAACTTGCAATAGAGAAGTCTCGTAATCGGAACATGGATTTGACTTTGGACGACTTTGATTACAGTCCTGCTTTTGATGAGGTTGAGGTTGATTGTTGTTAGAACTCCAAGTCTCCTCCTCCTGCTAATCTTAGGTTGAAGAAATTGTTTATTTCCCCTCATGTCCGCCCGAAGTCCTCTCCTGTTGTATAGGACAATAAAAGGGAAAAGTGGTGTTTTTGTCGTCACCGATGCTCCGATTGTCAAACAAGTGACCAAGGGTGGAGCTTCTATCATTCCAGACCCCTCTATGCTTCATCCGGAAGTTGGTTGGAAAAGCATGTTCCTGGAGAAATATGTATTAATATGGATGATGGGTTCAACTGGTATTCGAAGGTTGACCTGCAGGAAAGTGTACGTAATCACATCAACTCGTGGCATAAGTGGTTCATGGATAAAATCCCGATGCCGGTGCGTCATGCTAGAGATCACCTTAACAAAAGTGTAAAGTAGATAATGGAGGTGAAGCCCCATCTCACTTATGTTGGGATGATGGGGTCCGATTATCAAGCTACTCATGACCACATGTTTGCCTTGGAGAAGAAGCATGCGGAACAGTTGTTGCAATTGTATGATGTTTTGGTTCAGGTGGATAAGTTGAAGGAGGCATGTTTTGATCATGAGAACTTGATTGACGCTTATGGGAGGGATCAATATGCTTATGAGCTTGCTATTGCGAAGGTGGAGATGAATCGTTTGCGCGATCGATTATCTGCTACTGAGGGTGAGTTGTCCACGGAGAAGGCGACTCTTGATCAAGCACTATGTGTTGCTGATTCACAGTTTGTTGGTCGTAAGACCGCGCAGGAGAGAGTTGAACATCTTGCTACGGAGCTTGCTTCTGTTAAGGAACAACTCGTTGGGGAGAGAAATGGTAAGGAGCAAGCTTTGGAGATGTTCACTGGAGTTGAAGAAGAACTTGTTCGGACCAAGCAGGAACTTCTGCATTTACGGAAAAGGCTAAATCTACTGCATTGGAGTAAGATTGTTGTTGGCGGGATTGAAATTATTGATTATATTGAATTAGATGAGGGCTTTGACATTCCTTGAGGATGTTTCTACTTCGACCGAGGATGAGGCAGATCATGATCCAATTCCTCCGAGTGATCCTGTTGATGAAGGTCAAGCGTCTTCTCCTCCATCTGATCCTACCAGTGATGATAAGGTCTCGTATCCTCCCGTTGACCCTATTAATGAAGATAAACTCCATCTCCTCCAATTGATCGTGCTAGCGATAACAAGGCTCCATTTCCTCCAATTGACTCTACTAGTGCTGAAATAGTTGTTTCCTCTCCAACTGTTCTTCATGTAATCTCTTCTCCGGATGTAATCGATTAGATTATCAATGAATATTCTTCCTTCTATATCTGTATGTTTTTGTTGCTCTATCTGCCTTACTCGTAATAGTCGTTGTCTGACTTGTATGTTTGTTCCGATAGATACTCTAGTCTTAACTTTGTAATTTAGACTTGGTAGGTATAGAGTGTGTGGACTGGCTCTGATGTACGGGCTTCATATATGTTATAGTGTAACTTGGTACTTTAGACATAAAATTTTATGAAGGTGGACTTAATAATCCCGCCTGGCGAAACTCCTATCATTTTTCTACTTAGTTTTAGAATTGTAGAATAAGGATATCTAGTCTGACTTTGTGGTCCTAAATGGTTGAATATTCTTCGCTGTCTAACTTCGTGATCAGACAAAAATATTTTTAACTGAAACATTTAGTCTGACTTTGTAGTCTTGATTATGTCATTGTTTGGTGATTAACAAGAAGATTTTTGAATAATTTTTTAGTCTGACTTTGTTGTCTGATCATATCTCAAATCATACCGCAAGCACACGGTTATCTATTGAGTTAAATAACGGCATCCCACAAGGAGAGCTATAGATCGGAAAACTAATCTTTAAATCTATCTTAAAACTTAACCTAGTTAGAAAATACGTGGTTGATGAAGTGATTGAACTAAAAGCTAAATAAAAACTATGTAAACAAATTACAATCAAATATGGAGATACTTAGGGCTTTAGAGATCACCACCATGGGTTGATGGTTCTCTTAGGCTTATCTCAAGATTTTATTCTTCCAATCATAACTCATCCTTAAATAAGTTCTCACCTCACCTAAAGATGAGAAATTATACAATGAAGCTTATGTAATCAAACCAATTGGATAATCATTTCTAAGATTATAAGCATGATCTAAAAGCATATAAGGATTCCATACTTAAATGAAATACCTAATATCTAACAAATCATGTATAACCTTATACTATAATCATACTTAAAGCATTAAAGGGGAGACATCTTGAATCTATGACTTTAAGAAAGATGAAAACAAGGGTAAGAAATGTATCCATGATTATGAAAAACAAAATTTCAATCGATTTCATTAAACATTGACATTCAAGTACATAGATTATGCTAATCACAAAGTTGGTCTAATTTACATGGAAGAAAATACCTTGAGAATACCTAATTGAGGTCATCCTTTCATGGGGCTCACTCACACCCAAAGATGGTGTTTAGCCACTCATGGTAAATCTTAGGTTTCTCATGGTGATAAACAGAAAGAAAATGGGAAAACTTACAAGTAAAACTCTTCAAGACTCTAAATCTCTAACTCTCAATTTTCTTTCCTTTTCAAGTCCTTCCCAGTATACTCCAAGCATGAGGTATTTATAGGTGAAGAAGAATGGGAGGTGGAGTAAAATAAGGAAAAGATATAAAATAAGGAATTGTATTGGAGAATGGATAGTGGAGTAGGGGAGTAGTGGAGTAAAATAAGGAAAAGGTGTTGGCATAAAATAAGGAATTGTATTGGAGAATGGATAATTGAGTAGGAGGTGAAATGTGTAGAGATTCATTTTTCTATGTTGAAGTTGCCATGTGGATGTTCAATTTGATTTCCTTGAGATTCGTAGATGATGATACTTTTTTGGGCTTGATTTCATGGGCCTTTGGGCTTGAAAATCCATGATCATTGACAATGCATGTGTGAACTTCCAATGGGTTTTTTAATTGTTGAACTTAGCCGCATTGTGTCATTTTGTGCATATTTGATGATTAATACTTGAATTCTTGCATTATACACAAAATACACGTAATGAAAGTATTTTATTAATTAATATGACATAACAAATATAGAATTAGGGGAAAAAATGTATAATTTATAAGCCTATCAAAATCCCCCCAAACCTACATTTTGCTAGTCCTCGAGCAAAAGAAAAATAAAAACTAACTCACTTTCGTAGGAATCACGATTACATTTAGCATATGTAATAAGAATTTAAACCTCTAGGTTCCCCTAGTGGACGAGTTGTAGTCTCGAGAGGGTTTCCAGAAATGATACCCACAAACATTTGTGATACTCGGGACTCGGACTCAAAAATTGGTCAAAATAACTCTTTCCTTATTTAACCTCAGAGAGTTCCTACTTGAATGTGTAAGCCTTAAGAGATGTATTCTTGTAACTTATTAAGTCAATAAGTGACTTCAATAAGCACTATACAAAAGACATAAGAATTATTCATTCAAGTTTATATTAAGAGTTTGATCATCTTCTTTGTTGCAAACTTCAATTTAAAAGTGGACATATCTCTGATTCACATTCTAGAAAATTCGCTTCAACTTCAAATCTCACAAGGTATATAATCACTCAGAATGAAATCACTCAGAGATTTGACTTTTTTCTCTCAAATGTATGTGAATAAGATGAAACAATGAATAAGAGATAGTTCACATACAAAACAAAAGATGGGAATTCGAAAATACAATAAATATGATCTCAATAAGGAATATCATCCGCTAAGAATGTTGATTCATTAACCTGAATATTTCTTAATTCACCCTCCACACTTTGGTCATATTTTCCCAAGGATCAAAATATTTTGACTAGGTTGTGACAGAGCTTAGGACAAGTTAACATTGAAGGTTAAGGACAAACAAAAATATTTTTGATAAGGTTAGAGGTCTTTTTTAGTGTTGAACTTGATGGATTGGCTTAACTCCTTTTCTATTAAAGAGTTTTACATCTTCATGGATGTGAAAAACAAAGGCTTTTTTTTATGATAGCCTTGTACAAAATGGTAATGGGATATGAAACTCTTTCTACACTTTTTTGGCACTAAGAAGTATATACCTATTCCATTGATGGTGATAAAACAAACATTTTTTTATCATTCATCTCCAACCTTTCTCAAAAGCACAAGGGTTAGGAAAACATAATTTGATTATTTGGGTTTATCGATTAGTGGGTTAACAACAAAACTGTTAATATGACAGGCTTCAAACAGGCTCTAAGGCTAAACAATACATGGGTAGGTTAAAAGGCTCAATCTAGGCAAACAAATGACTTTTCTTCCTTTCTTAAGAATTATATGGTTTCTATGCCTTGGGTGAATTTCATAACGTACTATGGCGGTGTGATTCAATTTTGATGTTTTATTCTCAGTTTTTTATAGAAAAAAAAATTTATGGAGATCGTGCAACAAGATAATGTAGGACTCAAGAAATTCATAATAAGCGTATAACCCTCAGAAAGGAGAAAGGCTGGAAATCTCACAGGGTTCAAGTCCCTACTATTATTCTCATGTTCACTAGATAATTAATCCACTTTTTCAACTTCAGTTAAGAACATCGAAGCTAAAACACAACTCTTAATGTAAACTCTTAAAAAATGCCTAGCTTATGAGTAGTACAAACTTTTGTCAAATATTGACAAACTGCTAACTATCAAAGTTTCAAATCCTACCCTCAGATGCCTTTACAACTAGATATGTAACCTAATCTCGTCATGGATAAATACTCAGGTTATAAAGACGATTTTTTATTTATTTATTTATTTTAAATTGTGTTTGGACCCCCTCCCCCCTCCCCCCCCATTTTGAAATGAGACATTAGATTTTTGAAATCTCTCCCCCCAAACCTAAACCAAACATTGTCCTCAATATTCTCAGTACGACAGTGTGGGTCAAAAGAGGAACAACAATGTAAATGAAAAAAAGGGTAGAGAGCACCGTAAGTTTGTTTGATGCTCAAATGAATGTTGTCCAGACTAAGAATTAGTTAGAACAAAAACAAAAAATGGTATAGACAATTAAGGAGTACATAAGGCAGTCAATCATCGTAGACAAGGTTTTCCAGAAGGATTTCCTCAACTTTTGGGTTATGAAGCTCTAAAAATGGCTTCAGGCATTGTCCATTAACTTGGAAGCTATTAATGTCTTTTGGGTTCTCAATTGTGATGGCTCCCCATGGGGTAACAATTTTGACTGTAAAATGTCCTGACCAACGAGTCTTTAACTTCCCCGGAAATATGTGAAGGCGAGAATTGTACAAAAGTACTTTTTGACCTGGTTGAGACTCTTTTCGCATGATTTGACTGTCATGGACCTTTTTCATCTTATCCTTACACTTCTTGGATAGATCATATGCATCATTTTTTAGTTCATCAAGCTCATTTAGTTGCAACTTTCTATGTTCACCAGCTTTATCGATGTCAAAGTTAAGACATTTGATTGCCCAAAAAGCTTTATGTTCGAGCTCAACAAGTAAATGACAAGGTTTGCCAAATACTAGACGGTAGGGCGCCATTCTTATGGGGCTCTTGAATGCAGTGCGGTAAGCCCAAAGAGACTCGGGTGATCTCAAACTCCAATCCTTTCTATCTGGTCTGACAGTGTTTTCAAGGATTTGTTTGATTTGTCGGTTGGAAACTTCTACCTGACCACTTGTTTGCGGATGGTATGATGCAGCAACCTTGTGGGTAACTCCATACTTTTTCATTAAGTTCTCAAACACTCTATTGCAAAAGTGGGAACCTCTATCACTGATGATTGCACGAGGTGTGCCAAAATGGGCAAAGATGTACTCCTTTAAGAAGTTGACTATAGCCTTGTGATCATTGGTTCTACAAGCTATGGCTTCAATCCATTTGGAGACATAATCTACCGCGACAAGGATGTAGGTGAAACCATATGAAGTTGGGAATGGACCCATGAAATCAATACCCAATACATCAAAAAGCTCCACAATCAGGATTGGAGTCAAAGGCATCATGTGTCTACGAGATATACGCCCTAATTGTTGACATTTTGTACAAGCTTGACAGTACACATGGGCATCTCGAAAAAGGGTGGGCCAATAGAAACCACATTGCAAAACTTTTGCAACAGTCTTCTTTGAGCTAAAATGGCCTCCACAGGCATGATCATGGCAAAATGTCAAGACCTCTCTCTGGTCCAACTCAGGGATACATCTACGAATGATTTGAAGAGATAAGGATCATCCCAAGAAAAATACTTGACCATGGATAGAAACTTGAACTTATCTTGCCTACACCAATGTTCTAGAATTTTCTTTGTATCAAAAAAGTTCACAATGTTAGCATACCAAGGTGATTGTGACTGGACATGAGCGATCATCATTAATTGCCTTGTTATTTGTAACAATCCTTTCTCTGACTCCACAATTATTCTGGATAAGTGGTCAACAACCAGATTTTCCATTCCTTTTTGTCTTGAATTTCTAGATCAAACTCTTGAAGCAATAAGACCCATCGGATCAAACGTGGTTTTGCATCCTTTTTAGATAAAAGGTACTTCAAAGCAGCATGATCAGTATAGATAATCACTTTGGATCCAATGAGGTAATATCTAAATTTTTCAAGGGCAAAAACAACTGCCAACAACTCTTTCTCTATGGTGGAATAATTGAGTTGCGCGCCATTGAGAATCTTACTCGCATAATGGATCACATGGGAACGTTTGTCAATTTGTTGTCCCAACACAGCGCCTATGGCATAATCAGACGCATCACGCATTATCTCAAACTGCTCAGACTTCAACTGCGTTTGAGATAAGTTCAGGCTTCAACTGCTCAAACGCCTTCAAGCATTCATCATTAAAATCAAACGAGGAATCTTTTGCCAAAAGTGCACACAAGGGTCTCACAACTTTGCTAAAATCCTTGATGAACCGACGATAGAAACCAGCATATCCTAAAAATGATCAAATTTCTTTGACAGTTCTTGGAGATGGTAAACTAGCTATGGTGTCAACTTTGGCTTTGTCTACTTCCACACCTCTTTTTGAAATTATGTGACCTAACACAATTCCCTCCTTCACCATGAAATGACATTTTTCCCAATTGAGTACAAGGTTTTTCTCCTTACATCTTTCTAACATAAGGGTTAGATGATTCAAACATTGATCAAAGCTAGAACTGAAAATAGAGAAGTCATTCATGAAGACTTCCACAAATCTTTCTACCATATCGGAAAAAATACTCAACATGCATCTTTGGAATGTTGTGGGTGCATTGCACAAACCAAAAGGCATATGCCTATATGCAAAGGTACCGAATGGACAAGTAAAGGTGGTTTTGTCTTGATCTTCTTGGGCAATTGGAATTTGGTTGTAGCAAGAGTAATCATCGAGAAAACAATAATACTCATGACCAGCTAACCTCTCTAACATTTGATCAATAAAGGGGATAGGGAAATGGTCTTTCCTAGTCATCGAGTTTAGCCTTTGATAGTCAATACAGACTCGCCATTCGGTTTGGACACGAGTAGGCACCAACTCATCAACGTCGTTTTTCACAACAGTGATGCCAAATTTCTTGGGCACTACTTGAACTGGGCTAACCCATTGACTATCAGAGATTGGGTATATAATATTTGCATCTAGAAGCTTAATCGCCTATCCTCTCACAACTTCCTTCATTGTAGGATTTAGTCTCCTTTGTTGGTCTCTAGAGGTTTTTGCATTCTCTTCGAGATGGATCTTGTGCATCACCACAAAAGGACTTATTCCCTTAATGTCTGCAATAGACCAACCAACTCTTTATGCTTTTGGAGCACTTTCACTAACTTACCTTCATGTTCTTTATCTAAGTGAGTAGAAATGATAACAGGCAAGGTATTATTGTCTCTTAAGAATGTGTATTTCAAATAGTTGGGCAATGGTTTGAGTTCTAGCTTCGGTGGCTCAACTAATGAAGGAATTTGTGGTTTGCTACCAATGGGTAAAGATTCTACCTTTGACTTCCATGCATCAGTGTCAAGGAAGGGAATGGAGTCAAGTAGATAATTGACTTCTCTAATGGCATTTTTCTCATCGAGGTTCAAACCAAAATGTGCTAAACATTCTTCCACCGGGTATCTATAGCATTGTCTCAGAAGAAACTTTTCACTGAGGCATTCTATCATGTTCACTTCCTCCCGACATTCTTCTTCAACTAGCTGTTGGACATTATGGAATACATTAAGCTCAACAGTCATGTTTCCAAAGGACAACTTCATGATACCATTTCTGCAGTTGATTATGGCATATGATGTAAGAATGGACGACCTAAAATGACCAGGATTTGGTTTTTGAAATTTGTGACTGACTCAGTGTTTAACACCGCGAAGTCCACTGGGAAGTAGAATTTATCATCCTTAACAAGCACATCTTCAACAATTCCCCTTGGAACCTTGATGGACCTATCCGCTAACTGAAGGGTGATGGAAGTTTGTTTTAACTCCCCTAAACCTAGAGCTTTGTACACTGAAAATAGCAATAGATTCACACTAGCTCCTAGATCTAGCAAAGCTTGCTTGATCTCATTCTCACCTATTCTCAAGGCAATGGTTGGACAACTTGGGTCTTTGAACTTTACAATAGTACGTTGTTGAATGTAGGATGAGGTTTGTTATGCTAGAAAAGCTTGCTGAGGAACATTGGTTTTCCTTTTCACAGTACACGGATCTTTGAGAAACTTGGTATATGAAGGTATTTGTTTGATGGCTTCTAAGAAGGGTATGTTGATGTTCACTTGTTTAAACACTTCTAAGATGTCAGTCAGTATTCAAAGGACCTTTCCTTGGTGGTAAAAGTCTCTCAGGGTATGGAGCTTTTGAGACAAAGGGTTTCATTGATTGTGGTTCTTAGTTTTGCTTAGGAACCGTGTTCCTAACTGGTATGGTTCCTAACTGGTAGACTCTTGGACACTTGGGTCTATTTTTCCTTTTCTTGAGACTGAACTAGTTCAATCTCTTTAGGTGACTCAACCTTATTGTTAACTTGTTTACCACTCCTAAGAGTCGTAATGGATTTTATTTCCTCATGTTGGACATCTTGGTTTGAAACAGCCCCTATTTCAAACTGTCCTTTGGGATTTTGTTGATGTTGAGATTGATGTGGTTGTGACACAAATTGTCCCTTGGGATTTGGTACTGGTTGGCTAGGAAACTTACTCTTCTCTTTGTTGCCAGCAATGGTTGCTAGCTGATTCATTTGCTCCCCTAATTTCACTATGGCTTGAGTAACCATGTTTTGGGCATGAATCGTTTGTTGCAACAATTCCTCTAAGGATGACTTGTTTTGTTGCGGTGCAACAAATTGATTATTCTGGTATGGCACATTAGAGAATCATTGTCTCTGAGAGTGAAATTGGTTTGGTCCCCTATAGGATTGATGTTCTCCATGAACTTGAGATTGATCTTGCCTCCATGCAAAATTTGGATGGCTTTGCCTCCCAGAATTATATTTCGCTGAAAGGGTTTACTCTTTTATAAGCATTGATGGCTTGGACGTGCTCTTCCCCAATTGATCTCTCTGGACAAAAGATGGGACATGAATGAGCCATATGTGTTGGCTCTGTGCAAATGGTGCAAGGAAATATGTTAGGTTCACTGCCTGAAACCTTCATGACTGGGTGAATATTCTCAATTGAGTTAGTTTGAGCCATGGATAAAGCCTTAATTTGTCTCCTCATACTTTCTATTTGGGCGTGGAGATCTATATCTTCCTTTACATCGTAAAGGTATGCTTTGTTTGTAGAGATTTTATCTCTTCTATTCACAAAATCCCATTGTTGAGAGTTTTCTGACAATTTCTCAAAGAACTCAAAAGCTGCATCATCACTCAAACTCAGAAAGTTCCCTCAATTCATAGACTCAATCATGTGACAATTACTTTGGGTTAACCCATTGTAAAAGTATTGCACCAACCTCCAAGTCTCAAAATCATGATGAGGACATTTAATTAACAAGTCCTTAAATCTTTCCCTTGCTTCATAAAATTGTTTATCATCTCTTTGCATAAAATCTTGGATTTCCTTTATAAGGGAAATGGTTTTCGACATTGGGAAGAATTTATTGTTGAACTTCAATTTCAATTGCTCCCATTGAGTGATGGATCCAGATGGTAATGAGTCCAACCACATCTTTGCTTTTTCCTTAACAGAGAAAGGAAATAAGCGACGTCTAACAGAATCATCACTGAAATTTTGAAATTTGAAAGTGTTGCAAATTGTAAGAAATTCATTGATGTGAGAGTAAGGATTCTCTATCTCCAACCCCAAGCCATAAAATGTAGGTGATAGCGAGATCACATGTGGCTTCAACTCGAAATGAGTTGTGCTGGTGGGTGGCAACACAATGCTCGAGGGTTGACCTTGGTGTATAGGGGCAAAATACTCTCGAAGAGTTCTACCCCCAACATTGACTGGGTTTTCCCTAATTACAACTCTAGGTTGTTCGTTCCCTTGATCTGCCATTGGATTTTCAACTTCAATTGATGACAAAATACTCTCAAGTGGACTAAGAGGTCTATCTATGCGACTCAAGCGTCAAGTATGGTCTCGTAACCAAACGCTCATACAACAGTCACAACTCTCAAATGTGAACCTAAACTAGATGCAATTTCTCTTAGAAGATGATGCACAAACAAGTCCTTGGTGTCTAGAACACAACAAACTGATTATCTTCAATCAAGTGAAAGGGACAATTGATTTTTAAGGCCCAATCTAATTTGAAGTGGAAAATGATTTTTGAACACCTCAAAAGTCAATTCTCACCCTTATTAGATTTCCCCATATGTCTTGAATGTAATTAAGGGGAACCTTATTACGTAAAAACTCCTTAAACCACCACACTAGGTAGATATGCGTTCTAGCCAGGTTTTACCCTGTTTGGTATGCTAGAACTGGCTAAGCCTTTGAAGGGCGTCTTTAAGATCCAATGATTTCTTATGATATTTAGTTACCATTTAAACACTTTCAAGAACCCCTGTGTTCCTAATCACCACGAGATTAGACTTGCGGGAAACTCAGTCGAAGCACCAGTCTCTAGGAGAAAAGGTAAGAAATGGCGTTGCAGTCACACTATTCTTTACCGACGCATACCAACCGACCCTAGAGCAGCCTTGCTTCGAAAGAGTTCGACACGGTTTATTCTATTTGTGAGGTCCTATGAACAACGTTCTAATTGGCTCTAATTATTTGAGTTCATTTTAATTAGTATGCCCAGGTTTGAACGTGAATTGCAGTGATGAAGTGGGTAATCAAGTCCCACTCAGTTGCAATTAGCTAGGTCCGCTTTTAAGTAGTTTAACATAGTTCGATATCTTTCAAAAATTTAAGCATCCAAATTCATTCCAGAAACACTTCTTGCAGGAGATTCGAAGTGGGTTAAGAGAAGTACCTCACTTTGCTTCCGGTTGTATCTTAGACCTTGTTTTAGTTATTATAACTTAATAGTACAAATTCAAATCCTCACAATCACTCAAAGAAAAACAAATTCCTAATTATGATCCAAGTGTCCTCCATTGTTCACTAAGTTCACCAAAGTTCTTCTCCAAGTATCCTTTTTGCGCAAAACCAGAAAATTATACCATAGGAGAATGATTAATGGTTTCAAATACAAAGTGTAGAACCAAAGTTTTGAAAATCATTCAAGTTTGGCAAAACAGTGTATTGTTGGAAATTTTCAGAACTGATGGATCGACTTTGAAAAATCATGCAGAGTTCAATACTTAATGAAATTCAGAGTTTCGAATTTCCATGGATTTGCTAACAACCCAAAGTTTTTAAAGAAAAATTCTTAAAAATCATTTGGCAGCTAGAGGGTTATTGAAATTCAAAGTGAACGCAAAATAATAGTACACTGTCCAGATTGCATAGATGCTACGAGAATTCAAATTTTGTTTCAACCGTTTATCCAAATTAAAATCCAAAAGATGATCTAGAAACTAGACATGATGTAGAACATGATCGAATTTGGAAACGCTCAAAACATAATAATCAGTCAGTAGAAACAGACGTCCAAACAACAGCCATCTGCAGTAATCAAATTCCAGCATAGGTAGTCCAACTTCAAAAATTCAGTTCTCACTAACCTTTGATCCAATGAACAAATGGAAAGATGTCCAGAAAATCACAGATCATGTCTATTTACCAAAAAAAAAAAAAAAAAAAAAAACAGCAAACGTTAGATACTCAAAAACATGAAAACGTGAAGATGTTCAAATTTTCAGAGTACAAAGTGTTAACAAATACTGCAAATGCACCTAAACTATAAAAATGAACCTAAACTAAACTAGTAATAAGAATTCAAAATTGACTTTAAAACTAATTTTCCATTCCTCTCCCCGGTAATGGCGCAAAAAACTTGATCATATCTCATATCATACCGCAAGCGCATGGTTATCTATTGAGTTAGATAACAACAAATACAAGTCGAATCCCACAGGGAGAGCTATAGATCGGAAAACTAATCTTTAAATCTATCTTAAAATTTAACCTAGTTAGAAAATACGTGGTTTATGAAGTGATTGAACAAAAAGCTAAATAAAAACTATGTAAACAAATTACAATCAAATATGGAGATACTTAGGGCTTTAGAGATCACCACCATGGGTTGATGGTTCTCTTAGGCTTATCTCAAGATTTTATTCTTCCAATCATAACTCATCCTTAGATAGGTTCTCACCTCAACTAAAGATGGGAAATTATACAATGAAACTTATGTAATCAAACCAATAGGATAATCATTTCTAAGATTATAAGCATGATCTAAAAGCATACAAGGATTCCATACTTAAATGAAATACTTAATATTTAACGAATCATGTATAACCTTATATTATTGTTCACTAAGTTCACCAAAGCTAGTATGATAGGTTTCATGGTATGATTTGTTAATCGGACCAGAAGATTTGTAAATAAGTCTAACTTGGATGTCCTGACTAATTTAGTACACTCAATGGTCCGACATGCTAATCAGACCAAGCAATTTATAATTAAGTCTGACTCGGATGTCTAGACTAATCTAGTACACTTCATGGTCTGACATGATGATCAGACCAGAAGATTTATTATTAAGTCTTATTCGGATGTCTCGACTAATTTGGTACACTCATTGGTCTGACATGGTGATCAGAAAAAAATATTTATAATTAAGTCTGACTCGGATGTCCTGACTAATTTAGTACACTCCGTGGTCCAACATGGTGATCGAACCAAAAGATTTATAATTAAGTATGACTCAGATTTCCTGACTAATTTAGTACACTTCGTGGTCCGATACGGTGATCTGACAAGAAGATTTATAAGTCTGACTCGGATGTCCCGACTAATTTAGAACATTTTGTGGTCTGACATGGTGATCAGACTAGAAGATTTATAAATAAATCCAACTCAAATGTGCTGACTAATTTAATACACATCGTGGTTCGACATGGTGATCGGACTAGAAGATTTATAAATAATTTTCTAGTCTGACTATGATGTCATGACTAGCTTAGATTACTGGAACAAGAGACGAAAGATTATTAAATGTGATAGTTTACTGATAATATCTTTTCAAATGTTCTACATTGCATGGCCTCTGAGTTGCTCTCCCTCTGAATTTTCTAACCAGCATGTTCCTGGTCTATTGATTTTCACCACTTTGTATGACCCTTCCCAAAGTGGGTTCAACTTGCCCGCACCTGGTTCTTTTGAGTTAAGCTGGACCTTTCTGAGTACCCAATCATCAATTTTGAATATGCGGGATTTTACTTTTTTTATTGTAGTAGTTGACTATCCTTTATTGGTAGTCGTGACTTTGATTGAAGCTGTCTCATCTTTCTTTGAGAAGATCTAGTCGGATGCGCAGTGCTTTGTCGTTGTCCTCTATTCAGAACTCTTCAGTTCTGAAGGTTGGCATGCCAATTTTGATTGGCACCATTGCCTCGGATCCGTAGGCTAGGGAAAATGGTGTTTGTCCAGTTTGAGTTATTTTTGTTGTCCTGTGGGCCCAAAAAAATCCTGGTAATTCAAACACCCATAATCCTTTTGATGCTTCAAGTTTTTCTTGATGGCCTACAAGATCCTTCGGTTGATCACTTCTGTTTGTCCATTCGCTTGTGGATGAGCAAGTACTAAAAAGTGGTGTTTGATGCTCAAGTTTTCATATTACTTTTTGACCTTTTTGCCTTCGAATTGGATCCCATTGTCAGTTACAATTGTTATGGGGACTCCGAATCTGCATATTATCTCCTTCCGTAAAAAGTTTTTCAATATGAGCTTCTCCTATCTTTGATAGTGGTTCTACTTCTACCTACTTGGTGAAGTAGTCCACTACCACAAGGAGGAACTTTTCCCGTTGAAGACTGGAAGTTGGCCTACGATGCTCATTCCCCATTGTGCAAATGGCCACGGATTGCTCATCAGGATTAAGTTTTGCCCTGGCATGTGCGTGTAAGGAGCAAATCGTTGACATTTATCACATAACCGAACTAATTCATTTGCACCCTGTTGCATTGTTGACTAGTAGTATCCCAATGTTAGAGCTTTGTGATCTAGTGTTCTTCCTCTAGGATGATTCCCACATATGCCGAATGAACTTTTTGTAGAACATAGTTGGCGTCGCTTGGGCAAAAGGCCTCTTAGCAGCAGACCTCTTGTACAGTCTATCATTTATTAGTGTGTATTATACTGCTCTATTCTATAGCTTACATGCCTCCATTTTGTCTGTTGGCAGAGCTCATTTTGTATGTACGCCAGGATTGGAGTTATCCAATTATCTTCTCGATCCATTGTACATATTGCATGTGCATGGTTCTCTAGAATTGAGCTTTCTTGTACTGTGATGAGGGGGTTGTCGGCCTCTTCAATAAGTGATGCTTTTTTTTGCCAAGTTGTCTATTATGTGGCTTTTCACTCTTCCACATCATTGAACGACGACTGCATTGAAGTTTTCAATTAGTTTATTCACTTTTTATGGTATGTTTTCATTCACACATTTTTCACTTGGAATTCTTCATTCAATTGATTGACCACCAATTTGGAGTCAGTACAAATGCTGACTTCTTTTATTTTGATATGTTTAGCCAATTGTAGTCAGGCTATTGCTGTTTCATATTTGACTTTGTTATTTGAGGCTTTGAAACTGAATTTTATGGCTTTTGGAATTCCTGATCCACTTCTCTTCTCGTTGGATGCTCCGTTACAATGCAGGATCCATCCTTGAGTATTGGGTTCAATGGTTTCATGCTACTTATCCGTTGTCCAGCTGATGCTTGCCACAGCCTGTGAATTCGACGATGAAGTCTGCCAGTGCCTGAGCTTTCATTGCAGTCTTAGGAGCATAGTTGATGTCATACTGACTAAGCTCTATCGCCCACTTCACAATTTTGCCATATAACACTGATTTATGTAGTACCAACCAAAGTGGATGTTCGGTCATGACGGTGATGGAGTGGACCTGGAAGTATGGCCGCAACTTTCTAGAAGATACGACCAGGGCCAATGCTAGTTTCTCCAAGGCTGGATAGTTGGTTTTTGTGTCTGCAAATGTCTTGTTGATGTAGTATACTGGCTTTTGTGTTCCATTCTCCTCGTGTATCAGTGCAGAACTGACTGTGTGTTCTGATACTAACAATACAAGTATAGTGTCTCGCCTAGTTTTGGCTTTGATAATAGTTTTGTACTCCCCATATATGCCTTCAGGTTTTTGAAACCTTGTTCGCATTCCTCATTTCATTTGAATGTTTTGTTTCATTTCAAGATCTTGAAAAAGGGAGGGCATTTGTCTGATAATTTGGAGATGAACCTGCTCAAGGCTACTACCCTACTGTTGAGGCTATGTACACCCTTAAAGTTGGTAGGTGATTGCATATTGAGAAGTGCTTGTATCTGTTTTGGATTAGTTTCGTTTCCTCTTTGGTTGACCATGTACCCGAGGAACTTTCCATATTCTACTCCGAATGTACATTTTTTGGGGTTTAGCTTCATTTTTTACTTGTGGAACTGTGAAAAGGCTTGTTGAAGGTCCTTGATGTGATTATCCTTATGTAGGCTTTTGACTAGCATGTCATCAATGTACACCTCCATGGTCTTGCCAATCTGATCTTTGAACATTCTGTTAGCTAGATGTTGGTACATAACTCTCATGTTCTTTAATTCGAATGACATCACTATGTAACAGTGCATACCTCTTTTTGTTATGAAAAATGTTTTTTCTAGTTCGGTGGATGCATTTGTATCCGGTTGTAACAAAAATATGCTTCCATGAAAATGAGGAATCCATGTCCGGAGGTGGCATCCACTATTTGATTTATATGTGGAAGTGAAAATTTGTCTTTTGGACAAACTTTCTTAAGATCCGTGTAATTCACGCATGCCCTCCACTTTCCATTATTCTTTTAAGCCAAAACTGTATTGCCCAACAAGTCTGGGTAGTGGGATTCCTTGATCATCACTGCATTCAGTAAACGATGCACGTCATCGTTAATAGCCTGATTACGCTTTGGGGCAACTCGCCTTATTTTTTGTCGGACTGGTTTTTTTATCTATGTTGACATGCAATTTGTGAGTAATGATGGAGGGGCCAATGCCACCATGTCCTTCATGGTCTAGGCGAATACATCTTGGTTATCCTTCAGTAGCTGGATTAGTTGTTTAGTCAATTTCGGGTGAAGTTTTGTGCCGATCCGGACTGTTTTGCTTCCTTTTGCACCGTCAAGATGGATTAATATTCTCTTATTTCGGTTGGCCAATGTTCGATCTCCCCCTTGGACTGGTTGGAGCTACGTTATCCTCTGGGAGGCCCTGATTCATTTGCAGTTAACCGGGCCACTGTGATGGCTCCCTTGGTCTTGAATGTGATTGCTATTTGTTAGGAGCCTTCATTGCTGCGTAGTGGCATTCACTCGCAACTGGTTGATCTTGAACCCAACGTCATCACCAAAGTGATACTTGAGACATTGATGCATGGTGGAGGACACTACACCCATTTCATGTAACCAAGGTCTCCCTAGAAGCATGTTGTATGTGGACAATGCGTCGACAAAGAAGAAGTTAGTTAATATGATTCATTGTTTGCCTGATGCTCCTGCTATGACTGGTAATTGGATTATCCAAGTGGGTAACATTGTTCACCACTAAAACCCACCATAGGCTAGTCAGTGGATGTAAGTCCCTCCTCGCTGAATTGGATTTTGTGGAATGTTATCAAGTACAAAAGGTTGGCTGAGCTACTTGTATCAATGAGCACTCTTATGAACTCCCATTTGGCTATTGATATTAATATCACCAAGGCGTCATTATGGGGGAAATGAACTCTTTGTGCAACTTTTTCTAAAAAAAAGCCAAAGTTAGGTGGTCTATTTTGGCGCGTTGAACAAGAAGCTCCAGGTGGGGTATTCTTGTCCGTAAATCTCTGGTCGTTTCCTTGATTAGTTAGACTGTTCTCGATTTCCTGTTGTGCCATGCAGGATGTATATCAATCCTCTAGTCTACTCATCTGGTCCTGCAGTAGGGTCCACCTTTTCCTTTCCTCTGGACAATTTTTCTTTCAGTCCAATGAATTCGCCCGAATCGTCTTTTCTAGATTCAATACTCGATTTCATTCTTCTAGCGTGGCAGTCTACGGTATCATGTCCGTAGTCCTTGTGGAAAGAACAATATTTGTTCTTATCTCGTCTGGTCGAATCTCCCCTCATTTTGAGTGTCCATTTGACGTCTTTTCAATTCGCCATTGACTTTAGGACAGTTGTCAAATTTGTTTTTAGAGTAGTGAAAAATAGTTTGTACTTTGTGTCAACTGAATGGGTTAACCGTTCGTGCCTGGTTCTGCCGAACTGCAGCTTCCCGAGTTCTTAATTGCCAAATTCGGACCTGCTGTTGGTCCGATGCCTTTTGGTTTGACTGATGTCCTCCCGCGGTCTATCATCCCGCATTCTCTCATCTATTTTTTCCTGGATTCACTGGGAGAAACCTTTTATAGAACTCATTATTCTTCTTGGCGGCCCAAATCTCTTCAAGAGTGAAGTATTTTTTAGCATTTTCCAGCAAGGCTGTCATGCTATTCAGAGGTTCCAGGGTTAGGAAGTTGTAAATTTGCCCCATTGAGTCTGGAGGTGAAGGTGGTCACAACTGTGTTGCCGCTGTATTCATCGATCATGGTTAGTTCATCAGTGAAACGTACTGCCTGAGAATTTCATCGGGGTTTTGCTTGATGTGAAGCAAATAATGAGGTTCGGATCCGTTGACTGCCAATGAACCTTGTGATGAAGACCGTGGCCAATGCTTGAAAAGAATCTATTGATCTTCGGAGAAGGCTGTTAAACCAATTCACTATCGTGGATGTGAGACTAGTAAAAAAAAGGTTCTACACATGATGGAATCTTTGCTTTCTTTCAGCGCCATCATAAGGTGGAAGCAGCGAAAATGGTCCGATGAGTCAGTGGTGCCAATGTAAGTTTTGAACTTTGGTGGGGTGAACTTTTTAGACAGTGGGGTCTTCATGATTTTGTCGGAGAAGGGTGGCGTGGCCAATTCATATAACAATTGGAATCTGTGACTCCAATCATGAATGGAATCTGTGGAGGAACTCCACCAGTCTGAGACACATTACGTTGAGGTTTACTTCCTATAAAGTTAATTTTCTGAAATTCTGCAGGAGCTTCTTGGTTCTCTTGGAGATGGTTGGCGGAATTTTGATGAAGTGGCATTCTGATGTATTCGATAGGTAAAACACGCTCTTGAGTAAGTTTCGACCATTTTAGCCAAATGGGCAATGTGATCCACACGAAGATCCATTACTATTCCCTCAAAAGCATAGGCTTGTTTGGCTACCATATCTTGTGGTGGAAATTCACTACTTTTATAACCGGTTCTCCCAATGCTTGATTTGGTATGTGTCCACTTGGTAATTGAGTTTCACTAGCGGAATGATTGCCTTGATTGTTGTTAAGCTAAGAGTTTGTAGGGGGTTCCATTTGCACTTTATCTTTTTGTAATTGATTCGTGCTAAAGAAACTACCAACAACTCTGTTTTGATTTTTTTTAAAGAAATCGTCATTCCCCTCGGATGGCACCAAATTGTTGCATCCAAATCTATTCTTCTCAAGAACTGACCTACAAAACATGGTTAGATTACCAAGGACCACCTGCTTAGTGGCCGAAGGCACTCCGATACTTAAGTCAGTTAACTGTGGGAAAGAATGAAGTTGGACAAAGTATCGTTGTGTTGTGTTGTGTTTGCGTACCTCTTTCGTGAATCTATCATTTACTTCATATAATGTGAGTAATTAACTCTGTGCGTGACTTAAACATACAGAGCACGATAAAAGGAAAACATTTCTCACAACGATCTCTTCCTTATTTGAGATGCGTCCTTGAGGGAGTGATTCCCGCCATGACTTGTCTCTTTCGTAACATTTATCTTTTCTAAAGGAAAAATGTCCGTTGGGCCTTTAACTTTGTTCGTGGTTCGTTATTAAATGCCTCTTTGGGCTTTAGTGATTAGGCCTACTATCCACATTTAGCGTGAGGTGTCTTTCTTTGTGATGAATGATCTTTACCATGTATACGATCGTAAGCAAAATACTAGTGTTTTGAAATCGAGTAATGAAAAAATGGTCAGAAAAAGTTGTCTGTGCCACACAAGAGGCTCAGTTTTTTTGTTGTGAAAACACACCTGAATTATGTTTCATTCGTGTGGTGGCACTAGGACGTTTTTCATGGTGAGATATAGTGTTTTCACGTGGGTAAAAGACAAGATATAGTAGCTGTGTTTCTCATCAACGGATGGGTGTGAATAAGATTTCCTTTTAGCGTCTCTCCTAAATCTCTGTACACAGTCAGTCTCCGCTCTCTCTTTCCTGTCTCTCTTTTGAGTCAGACGTCTAGTTGCTGCTGCCACTAGAGAGAGAGACGGTAGAGATGGAGAGCAGTGAGGAAGAAGACGACTTTCCAAGCCACGAATGGATCACTCCGCAGTCGAAGATCGACTCCATTTACCAATCCCATACTGAAAAGGTAACCAACCAATCAGCCATCTTTTTTGTCTCCTTAATCTGTTTTCGATATGCTAGCTTCCCAATCTCTCTATCTAGATATGCTAGCTTCCCAATCTCTCTATCTACTTCCTAACACAACTAATTTGGGTTCTATGGGGAGAGATGGTTCGTTTTCTCTACAAGATTGAGTGACCTCTTTTACTTGATTATCTTTTAACTATACAATCATTGCTATTTAGGCTTGATATTGGCTAGAAGATTGTTTGAACTAATATATTTAGCACTTGGGCACTTAAGGTTTAGTTTAGAATTCAATCTGAATTTTGATCCAATGGAGTAGTGGATTGAAAATGTTAATGACAAATAGTCGCAAGTAAATTTACTTGACCATATGTGTAACTCCAGCACTATGAATTGTGTGCGAAAGACTCTTACTTGGACAAATTGATTACTTGTTTAGTGCATCCACAGTAAACTGTGTTTTGGGCGTGGGTGTGCACCAAAGCAACCACAGTAAGAGCATCTGCAATAAGCAAGGGTAAAAATAGATTTAAAAAAAAATAACATGCCCAAATGGGCGTGTAAAATTTTAGTGCCGCTTAATTTCACAATCTCACATAGCACGATGAGAGTGGACCCTATTTTAAATGCATGAAGCCCTTCTTCCCTCTTCTTCTTCTTCACATTTTAAAATAATCTCACATAGAGATGTCTTAGAGATTTATCCCTTTTGGTTGTAGAAAATTTGTTCGACCAGCCATGCTATACGGTTCAGAATGTTGGGCTACTACGGGACAACATACGCATAGGATGGCAGTAGCAGAAATGCGTATGTTAAGGTGGATGTGTGGTAAAACTCGTAAGGATAAAATTAGAAATGAAAGAATTAGGAGATACTTAGGTGTAGCGCCCATAGAGGAAAAAATTAGAGAAAGACGTTTAACTTGGTTTGGTCATGTGCGGAGGAGACCAAGCACGGCGCCAATTAGAAAATGTTTAGATTGGCAAGTTAATGCAGGGTGTAGACGGAGGGGACGACCGTTGAAAACTTGGATGAAGACGGTGAATGAAGATATCATTGAGCTTGGATTAGGTGAGGAAATGTGGGAAGATCGCATTGCTTGGAGAACCAAAATTCATGTAGCCGACCCCGAAAATCTCGGAAATGGGCTTTGATGATGATGATGATGATGATGGTTGTAGAAAATTTGTGATATTTTGCTATTTCTCAATCATTTTTCGATCCGTGAGTTGCAGTAGCTTTCTCTCTTCATGCTTCATTTGAGGGAGTGATTTCAATTAAGTTAGTTGTTGAATTCAGTTTCCAAATTTGTGCATGCAAAATGTTCAATGAAATGCCTTCAAGAGACGATATTGCACTTAGACGATAATTTGGTCAATCTAGATTGACTAAGTTTTGGGGGAAAACTTTGTTTAGCGATGCACCAATGTCTGCTATATCAAATAAAGAAGGATTGTGTCTCAGAGTGTGATTGATGATGATTTTAGCCACGCCTCGTCATTGTCTTTACAAAAATATCGTAATTAATTACACATTGTGTGCACTCGTGGCATATTCATGATGATATGTACAAGCGGTTGAAAGATAGTCCTTTTGTTAGAAAACTTATTGATGCCCTTATTGATGCGACTGGATGACATCAACTCGTCATTGGAGGGTAACCCCTTGGATAGAGACATCATGAATGCCCTTATTAAGCGCCGGTTGGACACGACACATACTGTTTATTTCATACTGTATGATTTCACTTGCTTGAGTGACATTCCTATGGGACTGACGAAGCGCTTCCCTTACCTTATGATGTTCGCAAACGAAGTGGAAACTTTTGATGATCGCTAACGAAGTGGAAATGTACTTCCATTAGGGCTTATTTTCTTGGCTGTATCAATGGCATTCTAACGAGAGTTGTTTGAAGTTAATTTTTTATAAAGAGGTGAAAGTCAAGATTCTTGATTGCGTTTTCTTCCTTATTTCACGTAGGGTACTTTTTTTTCCCTAACTCGTGTTCGTCTTTCTCAGTTGGATGGGTGCATGCTTTGCGTGATGTATGCAATGTAAATGTGTAGGGTTGGGGCGGATCTATCATGGCTGGCATATACGATGTGTTGGATGCCATGTTGAGGATAGTTGATGAAAATTATACCTCGTTTTTGCGGATTTAGAGGTAAAGCCTAATGTCAAATTTATTTAGTTATCATTTTTTATCAAAATAATGGACTTTGATTATAGTTTTTATTTTGATAAAAAAAATGAACTTTAGACTGCAGATTTTATTTTGATAAGACAATGGACTTTGACTATAAATTTATTTTGATAAAATAATGGACTTTAGACTTTATACTTTAGTTATTTATTTTGATCCAATTAATATACTTTCAACTATAGTATTTATTTGATCAAACAATGCACCTTAGACTTTAGACCATAGTTTTATTTTGACAAAAATAATGAACTTTATATCTTTTTCATTATAAAAATATTGAACTTTAGTCTTTATACTTTAGACGCATTTTGATAAAAATAATGAAACTATAGTCAGAAGCCTGAAGTTCATTATTTTTATTAATATAAAACCAAACTCTAAACCCTGAAGTTCATTATTTTTATCAAAATGAAACTAGAGTGTAAGGTCTAAAGTTCATTAGTTTTATCAAATATAATCTACAGTCTTAAATGCATTGTTTGATCAAAATAAAAATTAAAGTCTAAAGTTTATTATTTTATCAAAACAAAAACTATACTCTCAAGTTCATTATTTTTATCGAAATAAAAATTATAGTCTAAGTCCATTATTTTGATAAAAGTGATTAAATAAATTTGAATTAGGCTTTACTTCTAGAATCTACCACTACATGGTGAAATTTTCGTCAACTCTCCTTGACTTTGCGTCCAACACATCATATAAGCCAACCATGCCAATCCCAATCCTACACATTCATCTTGTGTAAATCATGCAACCATCCAACTGTGACTATTAAACATGAGTTAAGGCAAAACATGTATCCTATGCAAATAAGGAAGAAAGCACGAGGAAGCATCTTGACTTCCGCCTACTGCCTTTTTGTTAGCAAGCCCCTTTATACAATTTATTTAGCCACGTTAACTTCAAACAACTCCCATTGAGAAGGCCACCCATGATAGAGCTAAGAAGGTAGCCTCCACTTCGTTAGGACCATACAAGCGATCATCATAAGGTGGTGGCTTCACCACTGTCCCACATGAATGTTGTTTAGGCAAGTGAAATCACACAATGTAAAACCGATTTCAAATGCCGGAAAATAAAAAAGTATGTGTCATTTTCCACCACTACTCAATGAGGGTATTTATGTCACCTTGATCTTAGGAGTTACCTTCCATTGACGTGTGACCAGTTGCATCAATAATTTCTCTAACATAAGGGTCACCTTTCAACCACTTGTGTACATCAATCTGAGTATGCCACGAGCCAAGCAATGTGTAATAGTTTGTGATGTTTTCGTCAAGACAATGACAAGACGGTCGTATTGAATCATTATCAACCTCACTCGAAACCTACTTACATCAGTGTCATCTTCCACATTTGACACATCTGGCATTGGTGCATCGCTAAGCGAAAATTCCCCCAAGGCCTAGTTGATTTAGATTGACCAAATTATCATAAGTGCATTTCTTCTCTTGGAGGCATTTTTGCGAACATTGTATTTTCACGAATTCAACAATTAACTTCAACTTCAATTGAAATCACTCCCAAAATGAAGTCAGCAGAGGGAGTAAGCTATAACAACTCATAGATCAAATTGAGGAAGCGGATTTTCTACTACCAAAAAGGAGAAACCTTTCGGACCTCTTGTCACGAAAGAAGAAAAGGAAAGCAAAACTTCATGCGTTTAAAAAGGGGTCCATTCTTGTCACGCTGTGTGAGATGGAGCGGCGAGACCACTATACCTGCTTAATGTGGATGCTCTTACTGAATAGAGAATCAAACTAAGGCCCCATTTGGTTTATCTTAAATTTTAAGGGGCTCTTGCACACCTCGATATACATAACCTTGGGAAGTACAAATGATTATTCGATTAGTCAAAGTAAAAGTAACATATAATTTAACTAAATTCAAGTACAATCCCAATCTTCTCATTAAAAGAAAATAAAAGGTTTCTTCTAGCCCAAAATGTTTGTGTTTCGGTGTAAAGAAGTTGTGAGCACTTCAAATCTTGTAATTTTTTATTGATAGATAGTGATTATGTCAATATTGGACTGCTGTTAAGTAATAATGTTTTGAACTAAATTTCATGTGTTCTGTTGAACATTTTTTATTTTTTTTTGTTGATCATTGCTGTTTCACTGTTAAACAAAAAATAGTTAGAATAAATATGGAAGATGATTATTATCTGTGTGGTAATAATCTTCTCCAAAGAGTGTATACATAGAGATGGTTCAAGTCTCCAAAGGAATTAATTTGATTCCTCAAAAGTCCGTGATTGTCATATCATGCATTGATACTAAACTATTATTTAAAACTTATTACAGTTGATAGGAGATTATGTAGAACCTATCCTTTTGTCAATTTATTTTCACCTTTTAGGTATGTAGTTGTAGGCCTTGTTTTCATCTTTCTTTAAAGCGTCTTGAAAATTATCTTGTTTATATAGAGGGGTGATTATGCTGAGTTTGAAACTAAGGTTGTTTGGTCTAGAGAGAATGGGAAAATTTTCGAGAACGTGAGAGCTTGAAGATAAGCACATAATATTCCTTCCCCCTTCTAAATAAACATTTCACAGATCATCTTCAAACTCAAATCATTCCTCCTCTATTCCTCTTCCCTCCTCCCTGTCTTCTATGCTTTCTTTATTTAACTGTTTTACCTGGAACTTTTTGTTTAAAATGAAACATACCTTTAGGACACTATTTATATGCAGTTTGAAATTACTAATCTGTCTATATATGTGTGTTTATTCTATGCAGGGAATTAGAAAATTGTGTTGTGAGCTTTTGGATCTGAAGGATGCAGTGGATAATTTATGTGGCAACATGCACTCAAAATATCTAGCTTTTCTTAGGTAATGGAATGCTTTTGCTATTATGATAGGAAAAAGATGAAAAGTCTAAATTTGATGAACAGATATTCACATCATCAGATGTCCATAAATAGTTGCGATGTTGGCCACCATGATAGCTACAACTAAACAAAGGTATAATAATATGCTTGTTTTCTGAACGATGTTGTTCACTGGAATTATCTCAAGACTGTATTTTCTTTATATATACACTTGAAAAATTAGTTGAGTGTTACCAAATCTAGCTACAACACATTTATAAGTGCGAATCCATGTCTAAACTCGGTAAAATTATAATTAAAAATGAGAAAAAATCAAAACTCATCTCAAAACTAAGACAACATGGGAAAACTATGTAGAAATTGGAAACAAACAAATTAGAAACCCATAAACTAAAAAAATGAAAAAAAAAAAAAAAAAAAACTCAATAGTAAAATAGAAGAAGATTTAATTTTGTGACAGGGCATTTGCCAACCTGACAATCTGAAAAGGCAAATACCTTATCCATATCATTACTTCAATCAGCCTTTCAGGATTTGGATTAATGGTGCTTCAGTTATAAAAGGTGGAGCCAATTGCTTACAGAACTTTACAGACCATACAACCCAAATTTAATTATCAAAAGACAACACAGATTCTTACACTCATCGAACTATGCAATGTCCCTAAGTCGTTGGCCTACAAATACAAGGAACATAATCCAATAACAATCAATTGTCCATGTCTCTTTATCATTTCACTTCCTCGTGTCTAGGAAAACGTATGAAAGTGGATATTTTAGCTGGTCAACGGAATATGGTCTGGTCGATCGACAACTAAGTATTTTTTTTTAGAGCAATTCAATTTTATTGTAGAGAAACATCCTTTTATGATAAATGCGGACTTAATTCTCAAGGGGCCATTTTCTGATACATACGTTTCCTGAAATTCTTACTTGGAATTGGAGAGGATTAGGAGGGATGGATAGAATTAGATCATGTAGGGATTTACTCAAGTAAACTTTTCCCCGGTATTGTTCTCAATCAGGAAACAAAACAGGAGGATTGAAATGCTAGATGGGTGAGGAATTTGTGGGGAAGTAGAGCTTGTGGGTTGAAGAGTGCGTGTATTCTTGGAAGGTCAGGTGGGTTGCTAACCATGTGGGATGAAGATGTGTTTGAAGCAGTTGATAGTTTGGAGGGGGCTTTTACTTCGTCTGTTCTTCTAAAGAACATATCTCAAAACAAGATTTGGGTTTGTACAAATGTTTATCGACCTACTGAGTACTCCTTTAGAGAGCAATTCTGGGGTGAGCTTCATGATGTGGCATGCTGGAATGACACCCCTTGGTTACTAGGTGGGGATTTCAATGTGGTTAGGTTAATGGAAGAGAAAAAAGGACGCGGCTGAAGAAATACTAGCATGAACAGGATTCATGAGGTGGTGAATTCTCTCCAACTGATGGATTTTTGCCTTAAAGGTGAGAAATACACATGATCAAATCCCAGGAACCCCTCTCTTGTTTGTAGACTTGATAAGTTCCTTGTGAATAGTAGTTGGATTGATCATTTTGGGGAGAGGATTGAGCTTTTACTGGGGAGGCTAGGTCTGATCACCTTGCAGTCTTGCAGACTGCTCCATCCAATAATGCCAAGCACCCTCTCTTCACTTTTGACAACTCTTGGGTTGAAGTGCCAGATTTCTTGAATCATAGTGAGACAGTGTGGACAGGTATAGTGGTAAGTGGGAATGCTGGGTTTGTTTTTTGGTACAAAGGCGTTCCTTCCGACATGGAGAAAAGAAGTATATGGTAAAACTCTCATCTCATCTCGGCTTTTGATTTAAAGGAGCAGGACACAGTGCTTTCAGAGGATGATATCAGGGCTAGAAGAAGCGTAAAAGAAGATCTCCAATGTTTGATTAGAAGGGATCAGAGTTTTTGAAGAAGGGGTTTGCTGGGATCAGTGCTAAAATTTTTTCCACAAACTTGCTAACAGAAGAAGAATGTTCAACTCCATTATGCTCTGTTAATTGGAGGGGACATTATAACTGACACCCAGCAACTGTCCACTCATATTGTTGATTTCTTTAAAGAGCTATATAAGGAAATAAGTTGGAGACCCAAACTCTCTGAAACAGCTTTCAACAAGATCTCCAACAGCTTTCAACAAGATCTCCAGTAAGGGTGCCAAGCATTTGGAAGCTAGCATATCTGAGAGGGATATTGTCAAAGCTTTGGGAGAGCTCCAGAATGATATAGCAACAGGGATGGATGGTTTCACAATGGAATTTACTCCAAGGCCTGGTCTTTCATCAAGGAAGACTTCATGAAAGTTGTTCTGACTTCAACACTAACTTTTTCTTAGATTGGAGGCTAAATACAACCCTGATCTCCCTCCTCCCTAAGGAGTCTGGAGTCAAAAATAATTTCTGATTTCAGACCCATCAGCTTGTTCCATGGAGTTTACAAGATTATTTCCAAAGTGTTGGCTTCCATACTTAAAATGGTGCTACACAAGATTATTTCTCCCTTTCATTGTGCATCCATCTTAGGTAGACTTAAAATGGTGCTACACAAGATTATTTCTCCCTTAAACATGGGGGGGGGGGGGGGGGGGAGGGGTGGTACCTGATACGTTATAGGTATTTTTTGGTTGGGTTTAATGGGTTCGGATAAATCAGTGAGTCACTAAAAAATCAGATCCATCCAACATGCCGATTTATTGCTATATTTAAAAAAAATTAATGTAACTCAAAATTGATCCCCTATTCCCCTCACAATCGATCCCAGTAGCCAAAGGCCAAAACTATCTCAGAGAAGAGACAAGCAGAAAATTAGAAGAGAAGACGAAAGATGATAAAAAAAAGGAGAAGAAAAGTAGTGATCGATTAAAAATGATCACAACAGATTTGTTGTGCATGCTATGCGTGCCAAGCCGGTGTGATCGCACAAGATAGAAGACCAAAATAGGAGAGAAGAAGAAGAAAAAAGAGAAGAGGGAGAAGAGAATAAAATGAGAAGGGAGTTCGGAGTGTCAATGACCTGGTTTTGTGTAGACGTTTAGTTGTTACCCTGTTTGTGTTGTTGTTGTCGTCTTGTTGCTCAGAGAAGAAGGAAGAAGAAAAGGGTTGCTCAATCTTTGTTGTTGTCATTGTCTTGTTGCTCAGAGAAGTAGGGTTGTTGTTGTTGTCCTGTTGCTCAAAGAAGAAGGAAGAAGAGAAGTGGGTTGCTCAGTTGTTGTTGGTGGTGTTTGGTCCCTTGTTGTTGTCCTGTTTGGTTCTTTGTTGGTGTCCGGTTGGTGTTGTTGTTGTAGGGGTTGCTTTTGCTATTGGCTGTTCCTAAATAAAGTCAAGTAACTATAATTCCTGCAAAATTAAATTCATTTGATTAATTAGTAAAGTAATATAATTACAAATTTATTGTCAAGATGTGTTATTTATTATAATTTACATTAGTGGGGTATACAAAAATTTATACTTTGAAAAAATAGACTAATTAAATTCTAATTAATCGTAAATCGGTCTTGGACCGCGATGGGTCCGTTATCCGTTTTAACTGCATAGGATGATACTATTTTCTTCTGGGATGCCAAGAGGGACCAGATCAACATTTTGAAGAGAACTCTGTGCTGATTTGAAGTTGTGTCTCGGTTACAAATTAATTTTAACTAAGTCCCATATCTTTAGTATTGGGGAGATCAATGATTTAGATGTTCTAGCTAGCATTCGGGGGGGGGGGGGGGGGGTGGTGATTACAAACCTCTTCCCACCAAATACCTTGGTGTTCCTTTGGGAGCCCACTACAAAAAAACAAATCAGTCTGGGATGAGACAATTGAGAGAATGGAAACCAGGCTTGCTACATGGAAAACAAAATACCTTTCAAAGGCATGAAGAACTATCTTCATCCAATCTTCCCTTACTAGTATTCCAATCTATCTCCTCTCCTTTTGTACCATCCCTATGTCTATGTCTATTGCTAAGAGAATGGA
Source organism: Berberis vulgaris (assembly GCA_963556465.1). Lineage (NCBI taxonomy): Eukaryota > Viridiplantae > Streptophyta > Magnoliopsida > Ranunculales > Berberidaceae > Berberis > Berberis vulgaris. The sequence continues at coordinate 48,253,170 of OY747131.1, read as the reverse complement.
AAAGATGATAACTTTGTTAAGAGACTTCCTTTTGCGATTCTACTAATGATAAGAAGGCTGCTCACTTGCTGAAGTTGGAGGAAGTTTGCGTGCCTAAAGACAAGGGTGGTCTTAGTATTAGAAGAATTAAAGCTTTGACTGAAGCCTTGCTAAGCAAATGGTTGTAGAGGTTGGAGAAGGAGGAGGGAGCCATGTGGAGACAAATTATTATGAACAAATATGGAAGGAAACTGCAACAATGGTTGCAGAACACCAAAATATTTTCGGTTGGGGCTTGTGGAAGATAATCATTCCGCTAGCCACTAATTTCTATACTCAAGACTTCTTACAGATTGGGAAAAGGAAATTCTGTAAGCTTCTGGGATGACAACTGGTGTGAACATGGGAGCCTGAAGTCTATGTTTTCTAACCTCTTCAAAATATGCAACAATCAATATGGTCCTGTAGCTGAGTTCTGGGACTAATGATCAACAGCAAGTTCTGGGACTCTAATGATCAACAGCCAGGATGGAGGTTCCATCTCAGAAGGGCCTCCAATGAATGGGAAATAGAAGACTTGGGGAACCTGATATCAACAATTCTTGACAAGCAAGTTTCTTCTGCTGAAAACAGCTTTCTATGGGAAGGGAAGAACCAATGTTTTTCTGTCAGAAGGATGTTTAGTATTCTCAGTAATGGTGCTGTCCTGTAGCTTACAAACATCTTTATTACTGATTATTGGACGAAGATATGGGTGAAACATTGCCCTCCCAGGCTCAACTTCTTCCTTTGGACAGTGATCCAAGGGAGAAATCTCATTGTGGATAACTTGATAAAAAAGGGAATGCAAATTCCCAACCACTGTTCTTTGTAAGCTCCATTGATCACATTCTTCTCAACTGTCCCTATGCTAAGAAGGTGTGAAGTGCTTTTCTAAATGAGTTTAGAATTCATTGGCAGATTCAGGAAACAATTAAGGAATGGATAAAAGAGTAGAAGCATATCGATGTTTCCAAAACAAGAAATTGGATTTAGAAAAGAAGCTTTCACTTTATCTCATTGGCTTTGTGGAAAGAGAGAAATCGAAGAATTTTTTTTAAGGCAAAGAGTTGTTTCCTAAAGAGTATTTTATAACTATGAAGGAAGACACATGCCTATGGGGTTCTGCTCAGTGTTTTTGTGATAGGTTCATGTTTTGGTGGGATCACCTTGTTGTTTCTTTTAATGGAAATCAGGCTTGCTACATTGAAAACAAAATACCTTTCAAAGGCATGGAGAACTATCTTCATCCAATCTTCCCTTACTAGTATTCCAATCTATCTCCTCTCCTTTTGTACTATCCCTATGTCTATGTCTATTGCTAAGAGAATGGAAAAGATGATAACTTTGTTAAGAGACTTCCTTTGCGGTTCTAGTAATGATAAGAAGGCTGCTCACTTGCTGAAGTTGGAGGAAGTTTGCGTGCCTAAAGACAAGGGTAGTCTTGGTATTAGAAGAATTAAAGCTTTCACTGAAGCCTTGCTAAGCATATGGTTGTAGAGGTTGAAGAAGGAGGGAGCCCTGTGGAGACAAATTATTATGAACAAATATGGAAGGAAACTGCAACAATGGTTGCAGAACACCAATTTTTTTTTGATTGGGGCTTGTGGAAGAGAATCATTCCGCTAGCCACTAATTTCTATACTCAAGACTTCTAACAGATTGGGAAAGGAAATTCTGTAAGCTTCTGGGATGACAACTGGTGTGAACATGGGAGCCTAAAGTCTATGTTTTCTAACCTCTTCAAAATATGCAACAATCAATATGGTCCTGTAGCTGAGTTCTGGGACTAATGATCAACAGTAAGTTCTGAGACTCTAATGATCAACAGCCAGGATGGAGGTTCCATCTCAGAAGGGCCTCCAATGAATGGGAAATAGAAGACTTGGGGAACCTGGTATCAACTATTCTTGACAAGCAAGTTTAGCTTTCTATGGGAAGGGAAGAGCCAATGTTTTTCTGTCAGAAGGATGTTTAGTATTCTCAGTAATGGTGCTGTCCAGGAGCTTACAAACACCTTTATTACTGATTATCGGACGAAGATATGGGTGAAACGATGCCCTCCCAAGCTCAACTTCTTCCTTTGGACAGTGATCCTAGGCAGAAATCTCATTGTGGATAACTTGATCAAAAAGGGAATGCAAATTCCCAACCACTGTTCTTTGTAAGCTCCATTGATCACATTCTTCTCAACTGTCCCTATGCTAAGGTGTGGAGTGTTTTTCTAAATGAGTTTAGAATTCATTGGCAGGTTCATGAAACAATTAAGGAATGGATAAAAGAGTAGAACCATATCGATGTTTCCAAAACAAGAAATTGTATTTAGAAAAGAAGCATTCACTTTATCTCATGGGCTTTGTGGAAAGAGAGAAATCGAAGAATTTTTTAAGGCAAAGAGTTATTTCCTAAAGAGTGTTTTATAACTCTGAAGGAAGACACATGCCTATGGGGTTCTGCTCAGTGTTTTTGTGATAGGTTCATGTTTTGGTGGGATCACCTTGTTTTCTTTTAATATTCCCTTTTGTTGTTTCTTTTGTATGGTGAGTTACTCAACCCAACCCCCACCCCCACCCCCCAAATTTTTTGTTTCTATCAATAAATTGTTGGTGCGTTTGATATAAAAAAATAAAATAAATTGGGGAGATCGTCCGAGCCCAACCACCCTCCATATCTTACCTCGGAAGTTGGACAAGCCTTGGCATGGTAGGTTGTGTCAGGATTGCAATTTGATCCAAAGGTAGTGGTTGTTGGATGAATCTTCACAAAACATATTTGTTGCCTCCGGGAAATTCAAAGTTTGTAAGTGTTGGCCTACATTCTGAACTGTATAATGTATCTTCTTGTGAAACATTTGGGGGTTTGAGCTACAACTTTAAGGATAAGACATGGGAAGATGTTGTTGACAAAGTGTTGAGCTACAAAATAGGATTAGACATGGGAAAATGTTGCGACAAGGTGTTAAGTAGGGTGCATTGTGATTGGGCTTACATAATGTGGATACATCTTAGGGGGATGATTACTTATGGTGGGTGCTACTGCTTTGATTGAGAATCTGTTGATGGATGACTCTTTTACAACTTTCAACTATAGAGACGCACAATTGTTAATATCATACCAATCGGTGCATACCATTTGCACAAATTGCGTTCTCCCCTCATCGAGTGTACCGATCGATATATACTAGATGTACCGGTCGGTACATCCAATATACCATGTATTGGCACGACCAGAATTTTTAATTTCAATTTTTTTTTTTTTTGCTTTTCCCACTTTTAATCCTTGACATCTCATGTCTACCCTCTTTAGCTTAATAATGCACCATCTTCTCCAAGAGAGCTTTTGAGAGAACCCTGCGAGTTGACCAGGTAGCTCCACACCATGTGGGGGCTCAGCCCCGGACCCCAAGTTCCTGAAGGAAGATATCATGTATCAAAGCAAAGTGGGCCGACTTCATGCAATATTTGACTAATGATTGTTAGACTATTCGGATCTATTTAGCATTTAGCCACTTTTTGTATATGGTGGGCATTAAACATGTTTTGGGTGCGTGGAGTCGTGTTTTGGATGATATTAAGAGATATTGCATGTCTACGTGAGAGAAATTGTTTTATTTATTTATTTATTTTACCTTTTTGCTTAAATATGTTATATTTGTGACTTTTATATGCTTAAATATACGTATAGTATATTTTATTTACATTTTCTTTTCATATAATGTACGATACATGTAACTTAAATTTGGGTTTCCGAGCTACGATACCAAAAACGTTTTACAGGTATGTAGAGATAGTCTTGTGGGAGGTGTTTCATTTTTAAATTGTTGGTTTTGAATGAACTTAATAATAGATGAGAGCTATTGTAATTGAAATCTTGATTTCTTTGTCTGGTCTAGTCGGGTTTCCCATCTTTTATCTTTTAAAGGGGTGTTCTTCAAATCTTTGTATGTTAAATGTGGTAGTCTTACTCTGGAGTCTTAATGCTTTTAAGGCTAGTAGGCTACCATTGATTCAATTATAGCATAATTTCAATAAAAGTCTCATCTTAAAAAAAAGAGTGCAAAATTAGGCTTCCGGTGGAAGTGCAAATGTTTATCAAAGGGCCAAGAGGGTTATGTTGATTAGATCACTTTATCAAGCATGTCATTTAATGTTCTGCAGTATTAATCCTACTTCTATTGGCAATGAATGTTAAAAAGTGACAAGGGATTTACTTTGCATGTATTTTGGTTGTTTGAGGGGATCTTTTGTTACTCCCGTCTTCCCCCTTTTGTTTTCTCTATCTCAATAAAATCTCTTCCTTTGTTTGCTGATAAAAAAAAAAAAAAAAAAATCCTTTGAGGAACCATAAATCAAGTGAAGACTGAAGAAACATTAGTTAGTCAATCGGAGAAAAGTTTGTAGACCGATAGGTAGGGTGGTCTAGGAATCCAGTGCCTTCAGGCGTTTAACTAAGATTTCTCGCAAATGGTTATGGCGTTTTGGCCAGGAGTGGTTGACTTTGCAGAGAACAGTTATTTTCAAAATCAATCAGTTGGGATGGTGTTCCAGGCAAATCTCTACCCCATATGGTTGCTCTTGGTTGACATCTGTGATGAATAAAAAAACTTGAATTTCTAAGGCATATTACTTCAGAGGAACATCTGTGATTGTCAACTTCATGCAGCAACCGTGGACATGTCAGCCCTTACTCTTACTCCCTTTGGCAAATGGCCTGGAACAGATTATTTCATGCTCTGGCTTGGGTGGTTTGGAGAGAAAGCAACAATAAAACTTTAAAGGGTGTAAAATTTAGTGGATCAACTTTGGATAGATACCAAAGTCAATCTTTGGTTATATATCATATATGATCCTCGTCCCTGACATCAAGACACGGTTGAAGACAACCTCCTGCAAGGAGAATGCACCAGGACAAGAAATAGGGCCCGTCCTCTGCTGCTATACGGAGGTAGAACGGATCTCCTAGTGAGAGAGAAATCTCACTTCAAAACCGCTTAAGTTATTTTATTTGCCAATCGGCTTTAAAAAGGCCTCATAGAGGGGTAAGTGAAGGAGTCAGAGCTAACCATATGTTAATACGAATGTCTTTCTTGTATGTTTAACTGGGAATGTATAGTTGTCCCAAACTCCACATGGTGCATAGTTTTTAGGGAGTCTTGATGGCTTTTATCTTATTACCACCATCTCCTATCCTTTTTACACTCCGTCAATTTATACCTTGTATTTTGGATAAAAAAAATTGGGCTCTGGCCATAGGGTAGTGGGTGGTTGACAAACCCTTGCAAGATGAATTAAATTCCTTCACAATTTTGAGTAAGAGACAGTCTGCCGTGGCAGATTTCTTTGTCAATGTGAATGAGGGCGAGGGCTGGAATTTGGGTTCGAGACAGAACTGACTCGTTTGGTTACTTCAGTTTGTGGTGTGAGTTTGCACGGCGAAGCAGACTGTTGGCTTTGGAAGGGAAAGGCTGATGGATTTTCATAAAGACAACAGTGATAGGGGCAGGAGATGGTCAACTTTGAATCTGATTTCTTTTGGAAAAGGCCTGTCTCAGGTGCATCGGTGCATTGGGATGAGAAAGATTTTAACTATTGAAACTAGCTTGCGATTAGGGGCTTGATTATCCCAAACAGGTGCAACATATTTGGAGCTCATTTTGAATCTGTTCATCATATTTTCTTCCAATGTGAGTTTGCTATGATGGAGTCCAGTGGATATGTAAGATGGTCCAGTGTAGACAACTTTAATGAGGGGGCTAGTCAATGGGGAGGATCGAGATTTCTCTGTGCAAGGCAACTGGCTCTTGCTATGGGAAGACATTACCGATTGCGATTATATGGATTTTGGGGATCAAGAAACTCGAGAATCTTTGCAATTAGTCCAAATTTGTAGAGACAATAAGGTGCTTCTTTGTGTTTGGGGGATCACTTGGGGTATTCTTAGAAATGTGTCTTTCCACACTTGCATGTTTGGTTGGGGTTATTCAATCAGGTGTGATCCTTTGGTTCTCTTATTTTTTTATTAGAGTATGTTTTTGTTTTGCTGATAAAAATAAAAAATAAAAATGTTGATGCTATCTACAACTACAGGAATAGTGTTGTCCCACTGCAGTTGGTCAGACCTTATGCTAGACAGCACATGGCCGACTTTTGTGCACCACTGCACGAAGCTAATCGTCCTTGTAATCAAAGGGGACACGTTCTTGATGCTGATACAATATGTATGATTATGATGATAGTTGATTTGTTATTTGAAAAGAGTGCAGCATGGTGACATCAAATAGATATCCCCACTTTTTAACTGTAACACTAATACAGATCAGTTCCGTATTGATTGGCTGAATGACTGAATCAGATTGACAAGCCTCATTGGTTTGTCATATGAGCTACTAGTAAAGCTTTAAGAGGGTAGGGTGTCTCCTATCTTTAATTTCACGCTTTCAAGATGCATTTGTTAGTTGACAAATTTTGGATGGTGTTCTTGTAGCCAATGAGTTGATTGAGAGAGTGAGCTTGACCTGATTTTGCAAAGGGACTTTGAAAAAGCTGTTGGCCGCATATCATGACATACCTTTTTGTTACCTCTTGAAAAAGGGAATGATGAAAATGGGAGGACTTTCTCATTATTGTTTGTGAAGGATGTGCTTTAGGGATAGTGGATCAAAGTTTACATTCACTTTTATAATTTCTAAAACATTCAGGGTGCTATAAAGAATATTGAAATACCTGTATCCAGAAGTAGCCTGACCCAAAATTACCAGAGCAGCAAAATAAATCTGCATCCTTCAGTAAAACACAAACCAACTTCAACTGAACTGTGATTGCATTAATCTGTGGTGGAAGTACGTGTTTGAGACGAAAAATAAATCCATGCTGGACCCAAAACATCCAAAGAACCGACAAAACCCAATGAGAGTAGGAAAAAAATCATTCATAGCTATCTGTGTGTTTTTTTTTTTTTTTTTGGAATTTGCAATTTGTGTGATTGTGACAGAAATGCTTCTTTCGTTCCTTTCATACAATCAGAAAATAAAGAAATTGTTGATATATTCGAGATAATTACGTATTTACAAAATACCTTCTCAATTCATCCTATTTCATCAAATCTGGGATGTTGTAGGGTTCCAAAGGATGAACCGGATATAAACAGTTCTAATAAGATTCCATTCATGAACCAAAATCCAAATTTCAGTTTGTTTTGTCATTCCATGATCAGAAAAGGTCACTGGATAAGAGAGAGGAGAGTGAACATAAAAAAAGGAGAGGAAAACTAAAGTGATCAGGTCAGGTTTAAAGATTACATTCTTAGAAAGTTTGCTTTGACTTTCAGAGAAGCATGTGGAAGAAAAGAACAGAGGAAAAAAAAGATAGAAAAGGTGAAAGAGGCCATATGCTCTGAAAAGTGATACCTATCTTCGTGATCTATTCTGTTATGTTTGAAAGTCAGCTTGCATGTGACAGTTCGATCTTTCTATTCATGTCAATCACAAGGTGTCTGTTCGTTTAATGGCTGAGCATGTTGACGCTCTATTCATATTTTGTTCCAAGGAATTATATTCATTTCATTATTTATCAATGACGCTTCTTGCTTAAAGTTTGTCAGTAATGGTTGCATATTTTTCGTAGGTTGAATACTTTCATAATTTCTACTTTATCTGTCAATACCTTACATGTTCTTGAATCTTGTTAATGCTGCATGCAGAATTTCAGAAGAGGTTGTTGAGATGGAGCATGAATTGATTGAACTGCAGAAACATGTGTCTGCACAAGGGATTCTTGTCCAGGATTTAATGAGCGGTGTTTGTCGCGAATTGGAAGAATGGAACCAATCTAATAGTGACAGCCCTGATGCTGAAGAAGATACTAAGATTCATGATCTTCAGAATCCTTCTCCCAATGAATCAGCAAATCACAGGGTGGCATTTTTAGAAAATTTTGATGTTCTCTTGGCTGAGCATAAAGTTGAAGAAGCGGTAGAGACTTTAATTGCGGAAGAGAGAAGTTCCCCAGAGCTGAATGGCCCAGAAGATACTTTGTCCACCGAAATCTCCTCATATAAGTCGGCCTTCCTGAAGAGGAAGGCGATACTTGGGAATCAACTTGTTGAGATCGCAGAACACCCATCAGTCAGCATTAGTGAACTTAAGAAATGTTTATCTGGTTTATTGAGACTTGGGAAAGGTCCTTCGGCACATCAGCTATTGCTGAAAGCATATGGATCTCGCTTTCAAAGGAGTATTGAGATGTTTCTTCCTTCATGTTCAATTTATGTGGAAACATATTCCGCTACTTTGTCCAAGCTTGTATTTTCCACAATCTTACTGACTGCTAAAGAATCTATTTTGATATTTGGTGACATGCCACCATATACGAACAAAATTGTGCAGTGGGCAGAATGTGAACTAGAGTGTTTCGTACAGTTAGTGAAGGAGAATGCACCAACTTCTGAGTCAATATCTGCGTTGCGGTCCACAAGTGTTTGTGTTCAGGCTAGTTTTAGTTACTGTTTAAATTTGGAATCACAAGGTCTGAAACTCACCAAACTGCTGATGGTTCTTCTGAATCCTTACATTGAAGAGGTCATTGAAATGAATTTTAGAAGAGCTAGAACCATCGTTCTTGATTTGGAAGGGAGTGACGAGACCTTGCCATTGTCACCTCGGTTTGTATCTCCCCTATCTGGCGTTATGGCATCATCGTCGGATAGTGTGGTTGCTGATAGCGGAAAAAGATTTATGTTCATTGTTAAAGTAAGTTGTTATTTTTATGCAATACGACCTTTTTAATGGTTTTCTATGTGTGCTCATTAACCCATACACCTTTGTATCTGTATGAATGTCAAATGAAGTTCTATCCATTATTCCATTACTATCAAATACAGCTCTACATAGGATGGATGTGCCTTTAAATATAAGCCCAAACTCATGGCTATTACGTTCCATAACCGTATCCCTCATAAAATGTGTGCATCTGTTATCTGTGTTATCATACGAAAATGTTAAAACTATGTAATTATTTACGCTTATGCTTACCCACATATATGTAAGATCATTAACACAGATAATATTTTTCTGTTACAGGACATAGCTGACCAACTAACACCAGTGTTCATAACTCACTTTGGAAGTGCCATTTTAACAAGGACATCGCTTCTGTTTGATAAATATATTGACACCTTGATTAAAGCTCTGCCAGGACCCTCAGAAGATGATAATCTCATCGAGCATAAGGAACTTGTACACTTTCGGGCTGAAACTGATGCACAACAACTTGCACTGTTGGGAACTGCATTTACTGTTGCTGATGAGTTACTGCCAATGGCTGTAGCAAAAATTTGGAGTGGGAAAAGTGAAAGCAAGGAACCTGGGATTGGGCCTAATGAATTCACTGGGCCTAGCACAAGTAACAGTGTAGAATTTAAGGAATGGAGGCGTCACCTTCAACATTCCTTGGACAAGCTCAGAGATCATTTCTGTCGGAAATATGTTCTAAGTTTCATATATTCTAGAGAAGGATTAACTCGACTGGATGCAAGGATATATTTATTTGGAAAAGGAAAAGATCTAGTTTTGGATTCTCACCCTCTGCCTTCGCTACCATTCCAGGTTATTTATTTTCATTTCTTATCTTATCCTCATCTGTACCTATCTTGGGTGGGATTTTAGTTTTGGAAAGTCTGAATGCCAGAAATGTCTATTTTAGAAGGATAGATTTTCATGGTTTATTAACTACTAAGGAGTATCTTGATTATCTATATCTGCAATTCCTTGAAAAATTATATGTCTACTAGTAGGAATGCTCACTCTTAAGTATTTGTTTCCTAGCATTGTATTCTTCTCCTTTCCAGTATACTGTGATGTTTCTTAGGAAAGTTATTTCCATTTATATGTTGGAGGGATTTGTTAAACTGTTTTCTAAGGTACGAAAGTAAAGAATCCAATGAATTTGTTAAATTATAGTCAAAATTTGTTATCCACACTGATAAGAGGCATTATTTCAAAAGGTGTAGTGAAATTGGTGGTTAATGAATTTGTTTTATTGATAGTGGCATTAAAAAAAAGGAAAAGAAATGAAGGATAAACCCACAGTTAGAACAAATGACCTGGTAAATAAGATCTATGGATATCCTAGGTTGATGGAGGCTCCTAATGACTGCAGCAAGGACCTTTTCAGTTCGTAAATGCTGAATAGTGGTGCTATTTATGGCAGAAAATGCATACAGCATTTGAATCGTTATATGGGTACAGGTACTGTTTGTTGTTGTAATGGAACACACATAGCAAAAACAATCATGTAAGCAATTTATAGAAATCAAACAAGACAATAATTGAAACCCTAGGAAATTCATCTTCATGACCATAATTCTCAATTCAATATTAGAGCAAAACTCTGAATAATTCCAATCCCTAATCTCTCTTAAACACATCCTACTCCTCCAGATGAAGTGCACCTTTTTATAAACTCAACTAAACTACTATTAGTGCAGTGCAATATTACTAAAAATTCCCCCTAACATCCATGATACCATCATCCTGGCTGAGAAGAACTCGACCTCGAGTTCGCACGCACTTGCGAGTCAAAATCTCTGGGTCCGAAGAAGATAAAAGCTGAAATGACACCTAAGAGTTCCCACATTGTGAATATTGATTGAGAAACAGATGGTTGATTGAAAAGCCTCTTAGCTTGGAAGTCTCTCAGTGTCTCAATGTTTCAGATTTTAGCAACCCATGGGGAACGGGTTTTTCCCAACAGTTTTGGAATACTTTGTGGCAGTGTCTTAATTGTTGAGTGAAATTCTCAACAACCTTTCACCCTCAGATAAATGATGGTCAAACAGAAGTGGTTAACCACAATTTAGGAGATTTATTGTGGTGTCTTGCTGGAAATCACCCATCCACTGGGGCGACATCATTCCCCAAGCAAAGTTTGCCTACAACTCTTAATAAATCAACAAGTCACTCTGTTTAAGATGGTGCAAGCCAAGCCCAGACCACCACCCCTCCCCCCCCCCAATCATTGCCATTGGACCTAGCGTCAGTTCCCCGCTCAAGGCTTATTTTTGTTCACGTTGATCAGTTCGCAACCTATATGTAGGTTGTCCACGAGAAAGTTTGACAACATTTTGCAAGGTACGTATGCTAGAGTTCCAGTTGATAGGCCTCACTGCCATGTACTTATGCCCCTGGCCATTTCGTTATGTTTTATCAGTCATTGTGTGGGTAAAAGAATCAAGCCGCGGATATGCACATTGGCATGTCTCTTCTTATTCAGTGCATTGATAAGAATGGTTATGAGTTGGATATGCCAACTGAGTTTCGGATGCACAGTAGTGTCAAAGGTTTCAACCTATTTCCATTTTCTGGCTACAGTGCTCCACCTATTACTTTGCTTATTGTCACCTTGAAACCTCTGATCGAATTAAAGGTATATATGACTTTGAGAATCTTTCACCCTTCACAGGCATTCCTATGCGTTTGTTGATGAGAATTTTTTTTTTTTTTTTGGGATCAGATATTCAGTAGGTGCCAAAGGCCAAAATGATTAGTGCAAAACACTAATCAGTACAAAAGATTTACAAAAAAGCATTCTGCCAAGAAAGGAGAATGTTGTTCCAACTAAACATACCGGAAGAAAACTGAATATCCCTACATCTGCCCCAATTAGAAGTGCAAAGCCACAAGGTCACCTTAACATTAACCCCCAGGTTCTTTAATTCATCCTACTATCTTTGAAAATTTTGTTCCTTTCCCTCCATATGATCCAAACCATAGCATGTATCAATCTTATCCCAAACCCACCTCCCAAACATAGAGAGATTGGATGGGGGATGAGAAGATGAGTGCCAATGCTCAACCCAATCAAGAAAAGATATCACCCTACTTCCAATAACTTTGATTTTTGCAGATTTTCTTCGAACTAGACGAAGACATGTATGGCCAAAACATTTATGTTCTTTTTTAGCGTCAAACTCGAGGTCAAGGAGATATGATTGAAATATATGCTTTTGAGTGAGTACTTTTATTTAGTAGTTTAGGCCTGGGACCAACAACTTATTGTTGTAAGAGATGGATCGGAAAAAAAAAAAAAGTCAATTAGGGATTTAAAGTACAATCCTTAGCTTGACTTTTGTTTGATTAATTGATGGATTTGTATTTTCTTGCTTCCATGAAAACTGTATATAAAAAATAAGATGGATCTTAGGGTATTTGAGTTTGGCGGCCATGATAATGGTTTATGCATTAGGAAATACACTATCATATAGTAATAACATCTTATTAAAGCAGAGGGGTGATCTAAAGACATTTGATATGTAGAAGAATAATTAACAGTACTTTCAGGGATTTTAAGCAAAAACCCTTGCTTGAGTTTCTTCGATTAATTGATTGATTTGTGTTAATTTATACTTTTTGTGTATTCATTTGAACTGAATTTTTGAGGAATTGTGTGAATTAACATCAGGAATAAAGTGTTAAAGTTTCAACTCAATCCGAATGTGCTCCTCATGATGTCAAAACGTGACCTGGTTACATAAGAACTATGTTTTTTTGTTGCTCTGAGCTGAATTTCTTATGGAACACACTGATTAATATTAGGAACAATCGTTTAAAGTTTAAAGTTTCAACTCGATTTCACGAACGCTCCTCGAGAGTCGAGATACACATGAAATGCACACAAATCTATACATTGTCTTATACTCTTATTTGACATGAGAAAACTGGTTTTAGTCTCGATGCCCATATTCTAATATATTTAAGAAAGTTTTACTGGTGCACTGTGTATATTCTAGATTATTGATGAAGTTATGATTATTCATACCTGTAAACTGAGTGGTAGGATTCAATAAAATGTTTCGCACCTTTGTTCCTCCTTATTGGCGTCTACACCTGTAGACCTATCCAGGCATTTATACCAGATCAATTCTCATAAAAGATTTACATGGCTTTGCAGATGGTCTTAGTTTCTATATAGTTCCCAGTTTCACAAAAATGAGTAAACAGAAACTTTTTAGTATGTATAGTGTGTATAGTTATTGTACAGGTTGCACAAACTTCTTCTCTAACTTAGACTGAGCGAATTTCATATAGGACATGAAAAATAACCCATATATACCAGTGTTTGATTGATCTCTTAAAATACAATATGTGTTAGTAGATATTATACACCTTTTGTTTTTAATTTTAGATTTTTGATAAAGAAGAAACTGCAATAGTGAGATTTTGCGTCATCCATGTAGGCACTATTTGCAAAGTTGCAACAATTGGCAACAGTTGCTGGGGATGTGCTACTCGGGAAAGAGAAGATACAGAAATTTTTGCTTGCTAGGCTGACAGAAACGGTTGTAATGTGGCTATCTGATGAACAAGAGTTTTGGGATGTGTTTGAGGATGATAGCTTCTCTCTTACACCACTTGGCTTGCAACAGGTATGCTTTCTTCAAGCTAGTTTGTTGTTGTTGTTTTTTTTTCCTCAAGTCTCTGTGCCAAATAATTATAAGGTTCCTGATAATGACACCCACAATTTGGATCATACCCCCCTCAAGATGAAAGCACCTGTTTAAGTGAGCCAAATCCATAGGATTATTTGTGAAATAATTTTGATGAATGAATCAACCATTTAGGACGTGAGCACCCATTTTTAAGTGACTTGGGTCCATGACTATTAATGTTTACTGGGTCAGCAGTTTATGTCTTGAAGGGTGAGATCTTCTAGAGATTAGAAGGATCTGAAATGATCTTGTGGTTATTTTATATCTAATTTGCTAACACAAATCTCCTTAATCCCTCTTCTCTTCACCTTCATCTCCGTCTTCATCTCCACACCTTCTTCAACTCTTCATCCAATGTTCAGCATACTCTCCACATCCTGCTAAATCTTTCGGCATGAATTCCCCCCATTTCTTGTCTTGAATTTCTCCTTCGATCTCTCTCACTAAGGGTCTCTTTGGTTGCACGGAAAATAGATATGGAAATTGAAATCGTTTTCTTGAATCTGATTCCGAGGCCTCCCCCTTGGATTTGGATTCCCATGAGTAGTGGGAAAATAGTCTTATGAATAATCAATTTCCTTTGAATAAACAACCAACAACGGAAATTTGCATAACAAGGGAAATGGATTCCATTTCTAAAAAAATGGCTAACCAAACAAACCCTAAATCTATTTTTGATGTAATTCTCCAATGGAAGATGAAGTAAGCTCTTAAATGGATATTAAAATTTGAAAAATATTGATTTTTATGAAAAATATTAATTTTAAAGACATAAATTTAAGTGGTAATTTCGGTTGAGTTTTAGGAGTATTTAGAGGTGCATCGGCAAATACTCTGAAATTCAAAGCTAAAATTGATTTAATTTCTTAGGTTTTAATAGTTCTGCTTCATATCCATGAAATTTTTGTCAAGTGTAGTTTTTAGAACACTAAATGGTTTTCGATTTCGTGCTTCGTAGAAAAATTTATGATTTTATTTGTCGCAGGATGTCAATATAATAATTGTTTGCAAATGTGTCAACTTTGAAGTCAAAACTAACTTCTTTGGGAGTATTCCAATGTGCTAGTTATATATGGTTGGAAGCGCTATCGAGTCTAGTTTCTAGGACACTAAACTGTTTTTTTATTTGAAACTCCGTAGAAAAAGTTATGATTTTATTTGTAACAAGGTGTCAATATGATAATGTTTGTGAATGCGTCAACTTTGAAGTCAAAACTGATTTGTTTGGGAGCACTTCAACGTGTTTGCATATATGATGAAAGCGTTATCGAGTCCAGTTTCTAGAACACTAAATGGCTTTATATTTAGAGCTTCGACAAAAAGTTATGATTTTATTTGTTATAGGGTGTCAATTTGATTTGCAACTTCATTGAAAAAATATGATTTTTTGTGATTTGTCTGGCTTTGTTTTGAAAACCGAACATTCAAGGAGTGACTTGATTCTCCTTGCTCGGTTTTGAAGCCGAACAATTCAAAGAGAGACTTGGTTTTTAAAACGAAAGTATGATTTGATGGTTGATTTTTAAAACCGACTCAAAAATAGCAAAAAAAAAAAGTTATCTTCAGTTCTAAATTCTAACTCATTAACTATGTACTACCATTTGTAAAACCGAGCCTCACTAAAGAGTTTTTTGTTTTATGAATCGATTTTCAAGGCCAAGAAATAAAATTTAATTTTCAAATACCCATTTTAGATCAAGAAATTCTAATTTTTTGTGGTTAACTTGACTCAGTTTTTGAAACCGATGTAGGATTTGTGAATCGGTTTTTTGAACTGGCTAATAATGCCAATTTTTTTTTTTTTTTTGGTTCTAAATTACGACTTCGAAACAAATAGAGTCAATTTATTGCAATCGAGTATTTTGTTGTTGCTATCGATTTTCAGAAATGATTTTATACAAATATCTTCGATTTATTTTTTCAAGGCTCGTCCCCAATAACTCCATAATCCGCAATGAAAGCTTGCTTATGGCTTCACAATAGCCTTGGTACACTTTAACTCATGCTTGAAAAATAGAGACATCAAATACTAGAGCTTGTTGGGGTTCATCAATAGCCATTGTTGGTATGTAGAGAGAAGTGTGAGAAGTGTTGGAGAGGTGAAAACACTTTGAAATGAGTGTAATTGGCAAAAATTTCACAACTTGAAAGAATTTGAGTAACAAATCGAAGAAAATTGAGAGAGGAATGACCCAACCGAACAAACAAAGTTGTGGAGAGAGCGGAGGGTGAAATAGTTTGAGAGAGTGAGAATGATATGAATATATAGAGAGAGAAGTGTGAATTAAGGTCGAGATAGAACAGAGAGATGGAAAACACTAAAGGGAAGTCAGGAGTCAATATTGTTTGACTTTACAAAATTGGGTGAGTGCCCCATAGTGGGTGCCTTTGGTCAAAATTCCACTATAAGTGTTGGGTCCATTTTTCTAAAAACTAAAGTGAGGGCTATGATCCAAATCATGGGTGTCATTACTAGGGCTGGGCAATTTATATCGAAAACCGAACCGAACCGGGAATCGGCCCGATCCGAATCGGTCGGTTCAGTTTTATAATAGATTTTTAATATTCGGTTCGGTTTTTAGGCTCAACTCGAAAATTTTGGTCTGGTCCTCGGTTCCAGCAATCCTAAACAGTTGGTTAACCGGGCCCGGCCCGAATGTTTAAATAGAGTACCAAATACCAATTTGTTTCAAAGTCCAATCCAAACTATCCCCACCAACATTAAAACCCAACCCAAACTTATCCCTCTAATATCAAAAGCTCAACCCAAACTATGCTAGTACAACCTAACCTACCCCTAAATCCCAACTTATTCTCCCCATGTGACATTGACACAATTTGTGGGTACCACCCATTACACTCAACAATAGAAAGAGGGGTTGAGATCATTATTTGCAAAGCAAAACCAAGGGCTGATTATGAAACCAACAATGGTTTTGGTTTTGGATAGGAGTGTCATGATGGATGGGATTGGAGTTTAGATGTATTGGCAAGGATGCACGGACACGCGTGTCGGACACGGACACGGACACGACACGGCGACTCGGCAATTTTCAAAACATAAGGACTCGGCGAAACGGTCAAACATTACTTTTTATTTTTTTTATAACTCATATGAACATAAACAACTTAAAGCTTAAAATTGTTTAAATTTTTTACTTTTGAAGCTGGAAGAAGAGAGCTTAACAAGAGAGATAGAAAAATTTAGAGAGATGCTCGGATAGTCAATTTATTGGGGAGTGTATCTAATTTACAAATTGTTTCAAAATAATGTGTAATTGTGTATCTAAGAGCAAATTAGTCATCAGAAACAGATAAATCAAATTACAGAGAAATTATATAGCAAAATACCATTTTTTGTGTGTATTGTATCTAATTTAGAGCGAGGAAAGAAACGACCTTGATGACGCTTGATGTACCATCAAATGAAAATGTCAGTCAAGAACTCTCACATTGAGTACGGCGTGAAGAAGTGCTCTAATTGAAGCAACCCCTCTTCCTGACTGAAGGAATCAAAGAATTGGCGATTGCAATTGAGTGCAATAGAACTGGTGTTTCTTCAAGAACTACTTTCGAAAACCAGCAGAGAAAAATAGGAAAAAAGAAAAAAAATCAAGAAAAACAGGAAAAAAACAAGAAAAATAGGAAAAAAAACACTGGCCGTGTCAGAGCCGAGTCGGGGCCTTGTCGGTCTCGGTCAACGTGTATTGACCGTTGACCGCGTGTCGGGCACGTGTCGGACGCGAGTCCGTGTCCGACACGTATCCGACTCTCGAAACGGGGGGTTTTTCGAAGAGTCTGTGCATCCTTGTGTATTGGAGTTTAGATTGGATATGAAACAAACATACATCATGGTCATGATGGGATTGGAGTTTAGATTGGATATGAAACAAAAGTACATCATGGTCATGATGGATGAGATTGGAGTTTAGATGGGATCAAATAAAGGGACGTTTGAGTCGTGTGTCATTTTTCTTCTCTTATAGTAGAAACCATTGAGCTTAAAAAACTGGGCTTGAGAAAATTGGGCTAAAAAACTGGTTGGACTGAGATCGACCCGGCCCAGCCCGAATAATCGGTCAACCGAACCCTCAGTTAACCGGCTAACCCGGTCCGGGCTCGGTCCTTAAAATTTCGAGCTTTCAAATGTCGGGTCGGTCCTCGATTTGGGCTACACAGGCCTGTTAACCGGACCTGCCCAGCCCTAGTCATTACTACGCCCTAATTATAATCCATCTCCTTATTTTCTAGGTGAGCCATATTCAACTTATTTCCAGTAAAAGCTGATCTACGCCTTTTAGTTTCCTTCTATTTTCTCTATTTGATTTATTTAATTCAACTTGTGGCAAGTTTGCACTCTAATATTCCCTATAAAGGTAGGATATTAGGTACTTGCGTGTGTCTCCTTCACAACTAATGACACTTATGTTCCATTTATTTGATGACACTGCGTTCCATTAAAATGCCCTGCGTGAATTAGTCTTGAGCAACTGTTTTTTTTTTTCATGAGTTGTCTTGTGGTCAAGTCAACCAAGTTGAGCCTCTATTTGTTATTCCAACTTTTAGGTCCCAATACACGTTGACCCCATTAACTATCTAACTTTTGTCGTTTCAAAGTACGATTTTGCCCGTAACCTTGCTCACACTATCAAACCCCATATTTGAAATGACGGAAGTTAGACAGTAAATGGGATCATTGTGGTCTTGGGACCTGGACTAAGTTGGAAAAACTGTGCTAAATTTATATATGGTACAAACCACTAGACCCATTTGCATAATAAATCATTTTGTTCGCCTTTATCAATTTAAACGAAGATAGTTTATAACGATGCTTGCTGTTGTTTTGTAGAATTAAAATTACATAATCTGGTTTCATCACTCGCAAGGCTTCCTAGCCTCCTAGGTGATCAGGGGCATAATTTATTTGTAGCAGAAAGGAGATTTCTCTATATAAATTACTGTGCTTCATCTTTTAGTTTTGTTTTCTACCTTAACCCTGAAACAAATTTTCATTGGCAGTTGATTCTTGATATGCACTTCACCGTTGAAATTGCTGTTTGTGGGGGCTACCCATCTCGACACGTGCACCAGATTGTATCTACGATAATTGTTCGAGCAATTAGAACATTCTCCGCCAGAGGAATAGACCCACAAAGGTTGGTTTATTATTAATCTACTTTCAGTTTTTGTTGGGTGCTTCGTGTTCTCTGATAGAAATGTGTATTTGTATTATCCTACAGCGCGCTTCCAGAGGATGAGTGGTTTGTGGATGCTGCAAAGGCTGCAATCAACAAGCTTCTGCTGGGGACGTCAGGTTCAGAGGCATCGGACACTGACGGGGAACACATTATTATACACGATGACATCTCTGATTCTGATGACACTGTTTCATGCCCCTCCACCATAGAGTCATCTGAGTCTTTTGCTTCAGCAAATATGGGTGAGAGTGAAAGCCCCGTGTATTTCACAGATCCTGAGACTTGAAAAGCATGGAGATGTCATTGGAGATTCAGCTTGATTAGCAAAAGATACAAATGTTCCTAGATCGGTCAAGTTGGAATTTTACGATACCTTTTTTGATAGATGGAATCTATAGAGTTCAGTTAGTTTGGTTGACATGGGGAGGCATCTAGAGTGGAAGAGAAACTTGTACACTAATAGTAAAAGGATTGGGCTATGGTGATGGATGAGGAAATGTTGAGGAAATAGGAAATATCGGTACCCTATTCGAGATGATTCTCTTCAAGTGTACTCACTCTGATTGATCACTATATAATCTTGTATGCGTTAACTTTAGGGAAACAACGATTAGCGCCATTTTGGATGGTCAAATAGAAACATGCTTGTATGTGCGGTTGTGTTAGTAGTGTGCATGCAGTTGACAGACTTCCTATCATTTATGTGACTTTTGTGATTCTGATGATACCCATTTTGGCATCATGTTCATGCTGCCCTAAATGAATATAACTCTGAAATGGTTCTTAATACAATCTTGGTTCTCAGATAGTATCTCATAAAAAGGGTCCTCAGTATCATCCTTAGATAGTATCTCATAAAACTGGTTAGCCTTGCTAAATAACATCACTAACATCACTTCTAGTGATGGACACTACCAACCTTCTACTTTTTGAAGGATATCATCACCTTTTTCAAGGACACCACCACCTACTGAAGGACGCTCCCAATATAAGCCCTTTAGAAAAAAATTCATTCTCTCCCACATCGAAACGGTCTTTCCCTCTACCAATATTTGAATTTCGCACTCTTCTTGCCCTCATTCTCCCTCTACTCTCCACTTTCTTGCTCAACTCTCAGCTCTTTCCCTCTACCGTTGGTGTGTGAATCAAAAGTTGAAGGTTTTTGTGCGATTTGGGGTCTGTCGGTGTCCGAATCAGTGTGTGCGATTGAGGTTTGTTTTGGTGTGTGGTCTTCTTTGTGTTCGATTCTTCAACCAAACCCAAACAAATTCAAGTAAAATTATCTTCCCTTAGTTGTGTTCGATTGTTTTGTTTTAATTGTTTCATATGGAAGAGGTTGCTAATGGTGGTGTTGTTGTTGTTGGTGGTGACGTTGGCGGTAGTGTAGGTGATGATGTAGGTGGTGGTGTTGGTGGTGGTATTGGCGGTAGTGTAGGTGGTGGTGTTGGTGGGGATCATCCAATTAAAAGATGACTAATGATGGTGTCTTTGAGACCATAGCCGTAAAAAATAAAAATAAAATGATGGAAGAGAAAAAAAAATCCAACAATGGAGGGAGAAAGAAAAAGAGATGAAAATGAGAGAAGATGCAATGGGAAGTGATTTTATTACCATGGATGAAGCAACGACACTCCTATTGCTATCTCAAAGTCAATGTAGTGTGGTTCGTGATGTTGAGGAAGCGGATAAGGGTGAGGGGGATGAGGAGGGTGAGCAAACGCGCGAGGGGGGGGAAGGGGGAGGGGGGATGTGGAGGGTCATGGTGATGAGGATGGTGAGCAGGGTCAGGGGGGTGCGGAGGCTCAGAGGGATTGCAGAGGCCCAAGCTAATGCAGATAGTCGAAAATCACCAGTTATTTCTATAGAACCTGGTCCCAATGAAGATTTAGAACCTGACAAAGTTTCTTATCCTGATGGTGAATCCATATTAGAGAATTATGATGGCCATGTTGCTCACTCCATTTGAGCTGGTCATGAGGTATTTATAATATTTTCAATGTGCAGTACTTATTGTTTTTACATTATTTGGACACTGACTAATTTTTCTTATTGTGTACGAGCGAGGGGAGTTGAGATGCTGACATCAGTACAAGAATTTTATAGTTTGGAGGTTGTGTGATGAGCCGAAGGAAATAATTTCAATGGTTCATAAGAGTGGTCTTCAACCATTGATACACCATTGTAAGGATCACATCAATAGGGTCACAATTTGTGTTTCACCGAGTGTTGGCAACCCGAGACCAACACTTTCACCTCTCTTTTAGAGAAATTACTATCACTATAGATGATGTCTATCGTATCACTCATTTGTCGATTGTTGGTAAGTTGATTATGGTGAAAAAAACTTAAATGAAGGCAGAGGAGTGTGTTCAACTTTTAGTGAATGGTTTGGGGATTCAAAATAGCGAAGCTCAAAAGTATGTCCAAAAGTATCAAAGTTTCGTACAATGAAATTTATTAAGGATCACTATTGTGAGAAAGTGAGCACAAGTGATTCTCTTCAAAAGAAACAAGTTGCTCCGGGATACTTGTTATTTCTTCTGGGTATGACGATCTTCGATGATAAGACTCGAACCAAGGTGCATACTGAATATTTGAAGTTGCTGATGAAAGTTAATGATATTGGGAAGTTCGCATGGGGAGTTGGTACTTTGGTGTTCTTGTATTGTCAACTTGATTGTGCTAGCAGAACTGGTACCTAACAAATATCTTGATATCTTCCGCTTTTGGAGGTACAATTTTCGGGTTAATTGTTCAGTTAATTATCTTTTTAATGTTTCATAAATTGATTCTTTATATTGGTATGTTTAATTTTTTTGTAGTGTTGGATATACGATCACTTTAGTCTTTGGGGTACGACTCATGCCTCATGAAAGGATCGCCTCCCCACCATGGCTAAGTGGGAGTGCCCCCAACTTAGCGGGGTGAGTAAAGAAATTTTGACTCTTACGGAGAATCTTGATGACATGTTTCCTGAAGAGGTAAAAGTTAGTCATTTAAGTTCATGTTTCATCTTAGTTAATTTAATAAGTTCATGTTTGTATTGTCAGGTTATTTGGGACCCTTATGTGAAATCCAAGCGAAGAACTCCACTTCACAGCATTACATGGTTCCAAGGCTGCTTGTTAGGCTCTGATGTTGAAGAACCCTGTCAGTCAAATCGAGTGATGAGACAGATGGAAAGGGTACATGTCATTCCAAATCCCTCCATTCAAGCCAAAATGAAGAATAGAGGTCGATCTGGCCACAACTACTTGTAAAACACTAGATATTGTCTTCGTTTGCTACAACTTGGTAGAATCATCTCGTGTCAATTGTAAACCAAGGAGCGCCAGTGAAGCTTCCATGGGATTGCAGCAAGGACTACTTGAAGTGGTTTCATAAGATTAATCATCCGTTCATCCAACCACCGAAGACTAGGATGACACATCTCTTAAGAAATCAATTGTTCATATCTCACAATCGGGTAATTGATCTATGGTTTAACAACTTTGCTCACATTTGAAATACATAATTGTTTTTTTTTAACTAAGATAAATGTTTTCCTTGCAGAACAAGTTGGTTGATGAAACTTTTCAGTTGGTGGACGCCTTTATTGAAAAATGAAGGAATGTGGATAAGGCTGTGTTGCTCAAGAGGCAAAACAAAGTAAGTGATCTGCTAAGACAAATGTCTACGCATTTCTTCTCCTTAAGAGATAATAAGGAAGAGCAACAAACTAGTCGAACTGGTGATGGTGGTGATGCTCTGAGTGGTGGTGTTGCAGGTGGTGATAGGGGAAGGGGTGGTGGTGTTGTTGCTGCTAGTAGAGGGAGATCTAAGGGTGATGGTGGTGCTAGTGGTGGTAGAGGAAGGGGTGATGGTGGTGCTGGTGGTAGAGCAAGGGGAAGGGGTGGTGGAGCTAAGGACATTGAAGAAGTTCTTGTTGGTGGTGGCATTGAGAGCAAAACAAAAAAAAAAGCATAAAAAGAATATCATTGAAATTGAACCTTGGAAAAAGACTAAAAGGAATTGATGTATAGTTTTGAGAAACAATTTTGTTTGTTGTATTTTGTAGTTAGTTAGTGAAAATGTAACGACTCTATGTTTATGCAACTATGATTTCACAATTATGATTTGCATCAGTATTTATGTATATCTCAGTAATGGTTCTAATGTTAACTGTAGTCCAAGTAAAAGTAACAAATTAAATAACCTAAAAATTTTGACACAAAGTCACCTAAAATACAAAATCTGCAACTTTTGTGTGCAAACGCACGAGCCGCTGCGAAAGTGATTTTAGAACTCGCTGTGACTACTACGTTTGGGTCCTGAAAACCAATCTCACAGCAAATGATATCAAACACAGTGATTCGTGCGAAGATAAATAAAAAAATAAAAAAAGCCGCAATGGGCATTGCAAGGATCCTTACCCCATTTGCAGTGACCTTTGCTTTTGGACAGAAAAGAGACATTGTCCAAAATTTTTATTTATTGTATTTGAAACTTTTTTGGGTTATTTTTTCAATTCCTATGGGTTTGATACACTATTGGCACATTTGATTTATTGCAAAACTCCGATTTTGAACACCCCAAATTGAAAAGGTCAAAACTGGGGTCTTTTAATAAATCAAATATGTTAATAGTGTATCAAACCTATAAGAATTGAAAAAATGAAAAGAAAATTTTCAAAAGTAAAAAGTTAAAAAATTGGATAGAGTCTGTTTTCTGTCCAAACGTAGTGGTCGCTGTGAGGATTTCTATCCCATTCGCAATGACCGTTGTGTTTGGACAGAAAACACTCTGTGCAATTTATTTATTTTTTGAATTTGAATTTTTTTCATTTCCTATGGGTTTAATACTTTATTGGCATATTTGATTTATTGCAAAACTCCAATTTTGAACACCCCAACATGAGAATGTCAAAAGTGGGATTTTTCAATAAAATATAATATGTCAATAGTGTATCAAACTCATGGGAATTGAAAAAAAAATAAAAAAAACAAAGGTTCAAATACAAAAAATAAAAATTTGGATAGAGTTTGTTTTCTGTCTAAACGCAGCGGTCGCTGCGAGGATTCCTATCCCATTCGCAGTGACGACTACATTTGGACAGGAAAAAGACTGTCAAAATTTTTGATTTTGAATTTGCATTTTTTTATTCATTTTTTTTCAATTTCTATGGGTTTGATACATCTTTTGCATATTTGATTTATTACAAAACCCTAATTTTGTCTTTCTAAAGTTGCGGTATTCAAAAGTGGAGTTTTGCATGTCAATAGTGTATCAAACCCATAAGAATTGAAAAAAACCCAAAAAAGGTTCAAGTACAAGAAAATTGAAAATTTGGAAAGAGTGTTTTCTATCCAAACGCAACGGTCACTGCGAGTGAGATAAATATACTCGCGTTGACCGCTCCGACGGATATTTTTAGCTTCACATGAGCCGCTACGTTTGTTGTCAATTGATGTTGATTAGTTTTCAGGACTCGATCGCAATTTAATCTGCGATTGAACTTGCTCTAATCGCAGCGGTCATGTCGATTATGTTTGTCATATTCGCAGCAGCTCGTGTGATTGGAGTTTGAAATTGTTTTGACAGTAGAAAATTTTCAAACTCAGCAATTTAGTCATCTGCTTCCATTTTACAATATGAATTTTTTGCTCGTGTTTAAGTTAATATATAATTACTTTTACCCATTATCATGATATAAAGCATCCATAAAACTACTCATCCATAAAATACAAAACAAATGCAAATTTTAAAATATAATTTGTTGAGATTTAATATAAAAAAGATATAAGTCAAGACTAAAAAAAAAGTTGACTTCTTTTATAATTTGATCATCGTATGTATACAAAATGTCATTTACAAATGTCCAAAAAATTAAAAAATGTGCTTCAATCATCTAGTAGAACAACCTGTTTCGACTTCTTCTTTGTTTTTGATGCATTATATTTGTTAACCATCACCTCACCTATCTGCAATTGGTCATCGAACGAAGTCTTCCATGAGACTACTTCTAGGAACATGCGTGAAGGCCAAGTCAGTACTGTCCGAGGAAGTGGTGGTCTTGGTGTCATATGAAGAAAAACGAAGTGTTTACTCTATGGAAGGTGGGTCATGAAACGGATCCGTATATTGTTCAAGTTTGATAGCGGCGGAATATACAAAAAACATTTACTGCTCCGATTCTCATAACACACGAAGACACAACTATAACGGTTGGCCGTTATCTCTAACATATCCGGATGAATCAACCATTTTCCAATTGCCGATGCGTACAGTGCCTTCGAAATTGTCAGAACATCTTTTACAATCTTCACCCCTTTGTCATTCCACATTTGAACCCAAAAGTCATGGTTACCTTCCAGCTCCAATAATAGCTCATGTCTCACTTGCCTTTAACCAATCTTCTCGTCATAACCTAAGTTGCCTATGCATCTGAATCCACAATTCCCATCGGGGAGTACATTCTGAATCTCCTCAATATAATCCCGAATCCATAGAGGAATTTACTTCATAAACGTAGTTTTCAACTTCGGCGCCTTCTGTTTTGGCTTAGGAACACTAGCTTGACTTATAAGCTCCTTTTGTGTCTTCGCGTATTAATGACCAAAGGGGTTCCTTTTTGTGGACTTTTCATTCTTAGACAACTTCTTGTTTTTAGGTCTTTCCTTGCCCTTTACAGGTACAGTTGGTTTA
Source organism: Berberis vulgaris (assembly GCA_963556465.1). Lineage (NCBI taxonomy): Eukaryota > Viridiplantae > Streptophyta > Magnoliopsida > Ranunculales > Berberidaceae > Berberis > Berberis vulgaris. The sequence continues at coordinate 48,227,788 of OY747131.1, read as the reverse complement.
ATCATGACACATGAATCATGGCAGCTCAAATCTAGCAACTTCATCTTCAACACCAACTGCTGATCATGAGTGGATTCTAAGAACTTTTGCTTGACGGCGTCTACTACTGGATCTATAATCACATCCACAATTCCATGAAGAGGTGTTTTGCCAAGTTGCATCCAGTGTTTGTGTAACATAGACAGTGGAAATTGACCAGTAAAATATTGAGCCATTTCATGAGCACAAGGCAACCCATGAGTGGTTCTCAGCACACATCAACACTACCTGGGTCGAACGCCAACAAATTCAGCGTCAGACCTACCAATTTCAGATAACATTAAGTCACAAGCCTTATTAGACACAAACCCATAAAGTTTTACAAATAATGGAAGAATGTGCGCTTTCTTGACCTTCGTGGGAATTTTTTTTAAGGACGTTTCAATCTCTACAAGTTGGACTTGGATCATGTCATGCATTTTCGTCCATACATTATAAAATGTCCCTTGGGAATTCTCCAACATCTTTTTCAACATAGAGTGTGCGCCTTCAACGCGACCAGTTGTCTGTTGGGATGTGATGTCCATCTTCTCTTGTAGTCGATCTATACAAGTCCGAAAAAGATTCAATAAACACATGTCTTCATCATCCTCAAATTCTTTTTTACAATTTGTTTTCACATTTGTATTTATGTGCCACCGGCATAACAACCTCCTTGCTTCTGGAAAGACTCGTTTAATGGCTTTGATCAACCCAAGCTCTCTGTCTGTCGCAACACCTTTGGAAAATTGTCTGGCTCAAACACTCCCAGTAGCTTTTCTAATGCCCAAGTGTGTGACTATTCAATTTCAGATGACATAAAGCAACAACCAACATTGAAAGTCATGTCGGTTGATGTTTCAACAACCTCAAATAGCAGCATCCTGTAGCGACTTTATAAGTGCAATCCATAAGCATCACCGATGGAAAGCACTTAGCCAGTGGAATTGACTCGGGATGACACCAAAAAATATTTGTGACTCTCTCCTGATCATCTACTATATGCCACTCAATATAACCATTCTCGCTCAACAAGTGCATTGTGGCCTGCAAAGTTGTCATGCCTTTAAGTTGGAGTGGCTTTAGCTGCTTAATGACATTGTAAACAATCTTCAAATATGACACATTATTTGGGAACATCTCTTTCAAACCAGACTATGTACCGAGGGGCTACACCAGATGTGGACATATTATACAAATAAGTCATCTCAGTTTCATTCAGTCTCCCAGCAAAGGAATGGCCAAGAAGAGATTATGATCGTGGATGATTGTGGGTTCCACATGTCACTTACAGCTTCCAACGATCATTACCTTGTGACGCCCCTCTCAACTGGAATGGGAAACCACGCTTCTTTGAACTTGTCGATCGACCAACCTCCATTTTTTGCTTTTTATTTTTCTTCATCCACCCTCCCCACTCACATCCCAAGTGGAGCCTTTCTTTGCGTCTGTTATCAGCAGGTTCCGACTTTGTGATAATGAGAACAATGGTATTCTCACTACCAATACCTTGATACCAAGCTATTAAGGATAACTTTGATGGGAATACCTATAAAAAATCATGCATACTGACATTAGGAACACTAATCAATCAACTTGTGAAATAAGATTAAATAATATCATGCCTACAAGAACTACCCTTACCTCTTCCGCCATAAACAAGTAGCCATCATAAACTACTTCTTCTAGTGCTTGTTCATCATTCACTTCAGCATCATCATCATCCTTCTACATTAAGTAAATAAAAATATTTGTTATTCTAATCATATATTAAGTACGGTAATGAATAAAATCATAAGGACAAAGTTTACCTCTAGAAGGTTCGTATCTTCCAAATATGCTTTAAGTGCCTCCGGGTCATTTAGATTATGTGAAGGTATCTTTAAATTGATTAGATAGGCGATCGACATTCTGTGCACAAAATAACAACAATGATCAAACTAACCCTATAAATAAGCAAATTTTAGGGTTCAAATATTAACAACTAACCCTAAAATTAACAAAGTTGATTCAAATAAACCAAGGAAATTAAACATGATATTAAGATAATGAAAACAAAAAAAAATACTCATGCAAGCTCATCAAGTTGACAGTGTACCTCGAATGGACTCGGTCGTTCTTCGTTTTGAAAATGTTCATCTTCTTCGTTCACACCTATAAATGGAGTGCAATGTTGACTCTCAATTGCAGCATTATCATATTGAAGCCTACCAACCTCATTTTCACTAAACTCATCCATTTCTATATACAAATTTTACCAAAACCCTAACAAAGGAAGATGAACAGAAAAACAGGACAACAAGACGTAAAAGAGAGGGAGATAAGCCGATGTTGGGGTCGTCCGACGAGCTTGGAATGGAAGACAACTTTGATGGAAAATGAAAGAGGGAGGAATATGTGTTTTCTCACGAGAGAGAGCAAAAAAAGCAGTAGAGAGTGGAGAGGGAGGATGAAGACGAGTAAGAGAGGGAAATGGAGGCTCAAGACGGTGGCCGGCGGGTATAAACCCGGCGAGATTGGGAGGAAAATATGGTGGGAGAGGGGTTGGTTCGTGTGAGTAGAAGAGGAGGAATCACTTGATTTGGGAGAAAATAAAAAAATGTATTTTGTTTTATTATATAGTGGTAATGTCCTTTAGTAGATTTAGAAAAATAAAATAATAAGTGTTGGTGGTGTCCTTTAGTGGAACTGGTGGTGTTATTTAGCAAGGGCCAAATGGTTATCATTCTCAGATATCATCCTTAGATAGTTTCTCATAAAAATGATTATCTGGTATGAATATATCTAAAGAGCACTCAGTCCTTGTTTCATATTATTGTTCCACTAACTGAGTTATTTTTCTCGTATTTCATCTAATTTGAATAACTTGTCTTTCCCCAGCAACCAAACACATCTCAACCGAGGAACAATATGTACGTTGGTAAACATACCAACCATTTCAAATAAGGGGATGCCTGTACTAAACATGTAAGAATATTACATTGGCAATTTTCGAAACAAGGAAACAAAGATCTTACAAATTATGGTTAAAATCTATTTAAATCATCTTTCTTGAACTATTAAGTCATTTGCTAAATGACACCCGACGAGTAAGAGAGGAAAATGGAGGCTCAAGACGGTGACCAACGAGTATAAATTCGGTGAGATTGGGAGGAGAATATGGTCGGAGAGAGGTCGGATCGTGCGAGTGGGAGAAAAGGAGGAGTTGGATTTGGGAGAAAAAAAAATTTATTATATAGTGGTGGTGTCTTTTAGTAAATTCAGAAGAAAAAAGGGTGTTTGTAGTGTCCTTTAGTGGAACTGGTAGTCTTATTTATCAAGGGGCAAATGGTTATCGTCCTCAGATAGTATCATTCTCAGATAGCATCCTCAGACAGTACCATTCTCAGATATCATCCTCAGATAATATCTCATAAAAATCGTTATCTGGTATGAATATAACTCTAAAGAACACTTAATCCTTGTTTCATATTATTGTTCCACTAACTGAGTTATCCTCTTGAAAAATTTGTCTTTCCCTGGCAACCGAATGCCACTCAACCCAGGAACAATATGTAAGTTGGTACACATACCAACCTTTTCAAATAAAGGGGTGCATGTACTAATCATGTAAGAATATTACATTGGCAATTTCCGAAACAAGGAAACAAAGATCTTACAAATTACGGTTAAAATCTATTTAAATCATCTTTATCAAACTATTAAGGCATTTGTTAAATGACACCACCAGTTCTGCTGAAGGACACCACCACCACGTTTCTTTTAATCTACTAAAACACCATTATATACAAAAAAAAAAAAATCTCCTAGATCCAGCGACCACAGAAACCCCACTCGAACATCTCTTCCTCTCCCAATCTCGCCGGAACGACTAATGTCGGTTGTCTTAACGCGTCTTCATCATCTTTCTCCCTCTCTTATACCTCTTCATATTGTCTCTGCCTCTCTTTTACTGCTTCATCTTCTCTCTTCGCGTGAGGAAACAAATCCATTTCGCAGGGCTAGTCTTCCCTCCCAAGCTCGTTGGACGATCCCAAATGTCGACGTCTCTCCCTCACTTTTACGTCATCATCGTCTCTCTCTCTCTTCTACTTTTTCATCTTTGTTTAGAAGGGTTTGGGTTAAGTTTGTATCTAGAAATGGATGAGTTTAGTGAAAATGATGTTGGTAGGCTTGAAGATGATAATGATAGAGTTGGGAGTCATCATTGTGTTCCATTTGTAGGAGTAAATGAAGAAGATGGACATTTTCAAAAGGAAGAACAACACATTCCACTCGAGGTGCACTCTCAACTTAAGATGAGCTTTCATAGGTTTTTTTTTGTGATTATTATAATGTCATTTTTAATTTATTTTTTCGTTTACATTAGAAGCAACATTGTTATTTTTAGGGTTAGTTGTTAATATTTGAACCTTAAAACTTTCTTTTTATGTTTCTAAGGTTAGTTTGATCATTTGTTGTTGTTGTTATTAAATGTTGTTATATTGTGCATAGGATATCATCGTCAATCTAATAGATCTTGAGATACCTTCAAATAATCTTGATAACCTGGAGATACTTCGTATTTGGAAGTAACCAACTTTCTAGAGGTAACAATTGCCTTAATTATTTTCTTCATTACCTTTCTTAATAAATAACTAGAATAACATTTTTTTTACTTAATGCAAAAGGATTATGATGTTGACATGAATGAGGAACGAGAATTGGAAGTGGTAGTCGATGATAGCAACTTATTTATTATGGAAGAGGTATGGTTAATTCTTGTAGGCATGCCATTCTTGTCTAATCTGTTTCACAAGTTCATTGATTTTAGTAACAAGTTTATTAGTGTTCGTAACGTGAGTATGCATTTTTTTAGGTATTCCTATTGAGGTCGTCCTTGATAGCTTGGTGCCAAGGTGTTGGTAGGGATAATAACATGGTTTTGATTATCACTAAATTGGGACCCGCTGATCAGAAACGTAAAGGAATGATCCACATGGGATGGAGGGGAGGGAAGCTCAAGAAAAATCAGAAACAAAATTTAGAGGTTGGTCGATTAACTAGTACAAAGAAGTGTGGTGCCCATTTCAGTTGAGAGGGTGCCACAAGGTAACAATTGTTGGAAGCTGTAAGTGACCCGTGGAACCCACAATCATCCACGAACAAAATCTCTTCTTGGCCATTCCTTTGCTAGCAGACTCAACGAATCGGAGATCGGATATTTGCATAACATGTCAACATCTGGTATAGCCCCTCGCTACATATTGTCTGGTTTGAAAGAGATGTTTCCCAACAATGTCATAACTGAAGACTATTTACAATGTCATTCATGAGCTAAAGATACTCAAATTGAAAGGTAGGACAACTTTGCAATCCACAATGCACTTGTTGAGTGAGAATGATTATATTGAGGGACATACAGTCGACGATTAGAATAATGTCACCAATATTTTTTGGCCGCATCACGAATCAATTCAACTAGTGAAGTGTTTCCCATCGGTGATGCTTATGGATTGCACTTACAAAACCAATCGCTATCCCATGTCGTTATTTGAGGTTGTGGGTGTCACGTCAACCGACAAGACTTTCAATTTTGGTTATTGTTTTATGTCTTCTGGAAATGAAGAGTTATACACCTAGGCATTGGAAAATTTATTGTGGATGTTTGAGCCAGACAACTTGCCAATGATGTTTATGACTGATAAAGAGCTTGGGTTGATCAAAGCCATTGAGTGAGTCTACCCCGAAGCAAGGAAATTCTTATGAAGGTGGCGGCACGCAAATACAAATATTGAGGAAAATTGCAAAAAATACTTTGACGATAATGAGGGGTGGAACAAATTTATAAAATCTTTTTCGGATTTGAATAGATCAACTATAGAGTAAGATTGGAAAAAAGGCATTGTTGAGTTCGAGAGAAAATGGGCATCACATCCCAAGTGTTTGGTCTATCTGCGGACAGTTTGATCATAGGAGTTCTTTGTGAATGCACGTCAGTTTCATTCATTTTGGCCAATGGACAACCGGTTAAAGAAAATGTTTCAAGTCACATTTCATAATGTATAGACAAAAATGCATGACATGATCCAAGTCCAACTTATAGAGATTGAAACGTCATTTATAAAGAGTCTGACGAAGGTCAAGAAAGAACATATGTCACTTTTATTTGGAAAATTTCATGGGTTCGTGTCGCACAAGGCTATTGATTTGATGCTATCAGAAATTCATAGGTTTGAAGCATAATTTTTGGGCAACGACCCAGTCAAGTGTTGATGTGTGATTCGAACCACTCATGGTTGCCTTGTATTCATGAAATGACAAATGTTTCACTCCTACAGGACAACTTCCATTGTCAATCTTAAACAAGGCACTTGATGCAACTTGGAAAAACACATCTTCGTGCAAGTGCGGATGTGCTTATAAATCAAGTGGTCGACGTCGTTAAGCAAAAGTGTTTTTTTTAATTCACTCCTGATCAACAGTTGAAGATGAAGCTTTTAGAGTTGAGTTGCCCTGGTTCAAGTGTCATGATCGAACCATCCAAACCTATAAAAGGCAAGGGGAAACCTAAAAAGAAGAAATTGTCCAAGCATCAGAATCAACGAAAAGGGACCCGTCTGGTCATCGGTACGCCAAGACACAAGAAGAGCTTAGAATTCAAGAAAGTATTTCTAAGCCAAAACATAAGGTGGATAAGTGGAAAACTATGTTTATGAAGCAAAATCCTTTGTGGATTTGAAATTATGTTGAGGGCATTTAGAATGTGCTCGCCGATGGACATTGTAGATTCAGATGCATAGGAAACTTCCTAGGTTATGACGAGAATAGTGGTTGGAAGCAATTCAGAAAATGAGCTACAAATGGAGCTAGAAACTAATCATGAGTTGTGGGTTCATTTTACATTTTTTACAAACAAAAATTTTACATTTCATTTAATTCACCATTTTTTACAAATGGATGATCTAGTTGTAAATGAAGTCATCCATACAATTTGTACCTTTGTGATCAATAAATGTCAACAAATTATATTTTACATTTTTTGTTTGCATTTTATGGATGACTGGTTGTATGAATGATTTATATCACTATAATGGTTACAAACTTAATTGATAATCAATTAAACGTGAAAACTTTGATAAATCAATCCGGAAAATTGGACACATAAAGTCAAAATTCAATGATAACAAATATTTCTGACTGCAAACTCAAGATCCACTGCGAAAATTAAATACATATTCGTAGAGATAGCTGTGAAGAGGACAATCACACAACAAAATGCATTACAGGACTAACTAACAAACATAGAGGATCATGCGATGGGAATTTTTACACACACCAACCGTTGTGAATGGATCGATAACACACGTAGCTTACTCAACGAATGGAAAAAAAAAAAATCAGATTTTGTACAATTTTTTGGTTAATTTTTATTTTGAATCTTTTTTTAGTTTTTTAAATTATAATGGTTTAGATACACCACTTGACATATTTGATTTATTGCAAAACCCCCCATTTTGACATTCTCATCTTGCATCATGGAAATGGTTGTTTTGCAATAAATCAAATATGTCAAAAGTGTATCTAAACCATAGGAATTGAAAAGAAAAAAAAAGTCAAACATAAAAAAATAAAATAAAAATGGACAGAGTAAAGGAATTTGTCTAATTGCAGAGGTAATTGCGAATGGGAAAATCCCACTCGCAGTTTCCTTTTCAACTGGGCAGATTCCAGACTGTCCATTTTTTGGTTTTTAATTTTGAATTTTTATTTATTTTTATAGTTTAGATACACTCTTGGCATATTTGATTTATTATAAAACTCCCCATTTTGACCTTCTCATCATGTATCCATAGAAATAACGATTTTGCAATAAATCAAATATGCCAAGAGTGTATCTAAACTATTTGAAAAAAAAAAGTGAAATACAAATAAACAAAAAAAATGGACAGAGTCTGGAATCTATCCAATCCCAGAGGTACTTGCAAATGGGAAAGTCCCACTTGTTGTTTTTTCTGCGATTGGACAGATTCCAAACTCTAACCATTTTTTTGTTTTTTTACTATGATTTTTTTAATCATTTTTTATGATTTTAATACACTCTTGGCATATTTGATTTAATGCGAAACCCTCACTTTGACCTTCTCATCATGCATCCATAGATATAGTCATTTTTCAATAAATCATATATGCCAAGAGTGTAACTAAACCATAGGAATTGAAAAACAAATAAAAAGAGTCAAACACGAAAAAACATAAAAAAAAATGGGCAGAGTCTGGAATTTGTCCCTTCGCAGATAATCATGCGAATGAAATTTTTCCAATGGCAGCGGCTCCTGCGATTAGGTAAATCCCACTTGCATGATCCTCTACGAATAGACAAATTCCAGACTCTATCCATTTTTTGGTTTTTTTTGTGTTTGACTCTTTTTTGTTGTTTTTTTCCAAAAAATAGCGTTTCCTCTACGAATGGTTTAGATACACTCTTTGTATATTGATTTATTGCAAAGCCACAATTTCTATGGATGCATGATGGAAGGTCAAATTGGTGTTTTGTAATAAATCAAATATGCCAAGAGTGTATCTAAACCATAGGAATTGAAAAAAAAAAAAAGTCAAATACAAAAAAAAACCCAAAAATGGAAAGAATGTGAAATCTGTCTATTCGCAGAGGATCATGCGAGTGGGATTTACATAATCGTAGGAGTCGCTGCAATTGGTAGTCATGTCATTAGCGCAACCATTTCTACGATAGTTGTTATTTGCTTCGCAGTGGCTTTTGCGATAGTTAGTTTTCGCAGTTGTTTTTGCATTTGTAGTCCAATTTTGAACTTTGTGTCCAATTTTTCGAGTTGATTGATAAAATTTATTATGTTTTAATTGAATTACAATTAATTTTGTATCATAATTCATTTCATAAACATATAATCTTTACATTTCATTAATTGCAAACTTTACAACAATCAAAATTGTATAGATCATATCCTCTTTGTCTTTTTTCGAGGTTGAGTTGAAGTGATATTGTCATGCCTCTTATTGGTTATGTACTCACTTCCTCCACCAATCAAGACTTCTTCAATGTCATCACCACCACCACCACCCCTTCCTTTACCACCACAACCACCACCAGCCTTTCTTCTACCACCACAACCACCGCTGTCATCACTTCTTCCCTTCCCCTACCTCTACCACCACCACCACCACCCCTTCCTCTACCACCAGGAACACTACCACTGCCATCACTCCTTCCCCTACCTCTACCACCATCACCTCTCCCTCAACCACCAAGAGCACTAGCACTACCGCCTCCATTACCCCTTCCTCTACCACCACTTGCAGCACCACTACCATCACCACTTCGACCACTATGTTGTTATTTATCTCTGAAGGTGATTTGCGCAGACATTTGTCTTAGCAAGTCACCTACTTTTTTTTGCATCATGAGCAACACAATCTTATCGGCATTCCTGCCTTGTTCAATAGAGGTGTCCACCAACTCAACAGCCTTATCAACCAACTTGTCTTGCAAAGAAAACATTGATCTTAGTAAAAAAAAAATTGTATTTCAAATGTTTGCAAATTTGTTAAAGTATAGATCAATTACTTGATTGTGTGATACGAATAATTGATTTCTTAAGGGATGTGTCCTCCTAGTTTTCGGTAGTTGGATTAACGGATGACTAATGTCATGAAATCACTCCAAGTAGTCTTGCTGCAATCCCATTGAAGCTTCACTGGTGCACCGTGGTTTTCAATTCACACGAGATGATTATGCTAAATTGTAGAACGACAATAGTATCTCGTGCTTCACCGAATAGTTATGGCCAGATCAATCTCTATTATTAATTTTGGCTTGAATTGGGGGATTTGGAATGACATTTACCCTTCCCATATGTCTCATCACTCGATTTGGGTGATAGGATTCTTCAACGTCGGAGCATAGCAAGCAGCCTTGGAACCGTGTAATGGTGTGAAGTGGAGTTCTTCGCTTGGATTTCACATAAGGGTCTCAAATGACCTAACAATACAAACATGAAGTTATTAAATTATGGATGAAAAATGAAAACAATTGCCTAAGATGAAACGTGAACTTAAATGACTAAATTTTACCTCTTTACTAGACATGTCATCGATATGCTCGCTAAGAGTCAAGATTTCTTTAGTCACGACACTGCTAAATTGGGGGCAATCCCACTTAGCCATGGTGGGGAGACGATCATTCCACGAGGCTCGAGCCGTACTCCAAAGCCTAAAATGATCGTATATCCAACACTGAAAAAACACATCAATATATTAGTTCAATATTTTAAACATTAAAAAGATAATTAACTGAACAACAAAGTCTAAATACACTTCCAAAAGCGTCAGATATCCAACGGTACCCGCATTGCTAGCAAAACCCAATTGACGTTATAAGAACGCCAAAGTACCAACTCCCTATGCAACCTTTCCAACATCATCCACTTTCATCAACAACTTCAAATATTCCGTGTGAACCTTTGCTTCAGTCTTATCAGCAAAAATAATTATGCCCAGAAGAAATAGCAAGTAACCCCTAGCAACTTGTTGTTTCTTTTCAAGAGAATCAATTCTACTCACTTTCCCACAACAATGCTCCTTAATAAATTTCATGTCCACAAAACTAAGATTATTCTGGACATGCTTTTTTGCTCCACTCTTTTGGATGCCCAAACTATTCACCAACAGTTGCATGAATGCTTTTGCCTTCAATTGACTTTTTTCACCATAACCGGCATACAAACAATCGACAACTAAATAATACGATAGACATCATCGATGGTGATGGTCTTCTCTTCAAAAGGGAGGTGAAATGCGTTACTCTCAGGTTGCCAACGCTCGATAAAATACAAATGGTCACCCTATCGACATGATCTTACAATGGTCGATCAAGGGTCGTAGACCATTGAAATTATTTCTCTCAACTTCCAAACTATAACATTCTTATATTGATGCTGACATCGCAACTTGCCTCGTTCATAAATACAACAAGTAGTAAGAAAAACTAGTCAGTACTTCATATTTTAAAAACTTAAAAATATTATAATTACCTCCTCACCAACCTAAATGGATCAAGAAACATGGCCATCATAATCATCTAATATGGATCCATCTTTGGGACCACCAGGATAAGAAACTTTGTCATGTTCTTCATCTTCATCGAAAATATGTTCAACAAAAATAACCGGTTCCTCTTGATTTTAAACCTCCTCATTTTTTCACAATCTTCATTTTGACCCTCTGCATCCCCATGACCCTCCGCGTCCCCCTCACCCTCCTTATCCCCATGACCCTCCTCGTCCCCTTCACCTTCCTCCGCTTTATCAACCTCATGTGCAACAACCTCACGAACTACACCACGCTGACTTTCTGATAGAAATAGGAGTGTCGCCACTTCATTCAAGTCAATCAAATCATTTCCCATTTCATCCTCTTTCCTCTTCTTTCTCCATCCGTTCTTGCATTTTTTTTTCTTATATTTTCTTGATTTTTGGCATGACCTTGCTCAAAGATGTCGTCATTGGCCGTCTTTGAGCTGAATGATTCCCACTACTACCACACCAACACCACCAACCAAAGAAGACGCAACGTCTTTATTTATCTTTACCATAATTGATGCAGTCGATTTTCGCTCCCTTCTTGACATTGACCTGCACAAGGAACGCATATGAGCCATAGACCACCGTTGTGGTGGCCGATGGCACTCCGATGCTAAAGTCAAACATGGATATGAGGAAGACTTAATGTTGTTAACAAGGAATTTGTAGCGTACCTTTGTTCACAGACCTCATGTCATATTTATAGTGTTGGTGTCCTGGTTTGACCAGACCATTGGTGGCGTAGTTTAGGGAAGAAGATCTTCTTGAATATCCTTCTTTAATTAGGAGTCATCTTGGGGAGGGAACTTTCCACATTAGATCTGTGTTCCTAGATACGCGTGAGATTGTTCTTAATTGGAGTGTTGTCTACAGATGGAAGTTTTCATGTATGACATATACTCTAGTATTTGTTTCCTAGCTACAGATAAGGTGTTGCTGGCTTGCCTGTCCGAAGCTAATCCTCGATATACTTGCCTCAACGGGTCTTACGGGTATTGTGGAAGACTATGAAACGTGTGGGCTTAGCAGGTCGTAGTGATTTCGGTCATGTTGGTAGATTGCACTTTGCGGACTTGATGTCATTTGGGTCGGATCAGTACTAAACTGACGTTTGGGCCTGTTGTTCCTAGAGATCATCATGACACGTGTATGGTGTAAAAGAGATGACATTTCAGTGTATCATCATCTGCTCCCCACGAGTTAGTTGGCCATCGTATCGATCTACTAAGTTACTTCTTAAAAAGATATGTTGCTCATGATGATTGAGTCTGAATCGTTACTTGAGTGGCGCACTCCATTAATTAAGCGTGCGTCTGTTCAATGGAGAAAGGGGGAAATCAATCCCTATTTAGATCTCCATTTTTGCAGAGATTGACTCTTCCATTTATTAGTTTTTAGAGACTCCATTTTGTTCAGCTTTTAATTGAAAGCTTATTCACTTTTTTCATGGCTCGCCAAAATCACATTGACGATGAGCTTCTCGCCAAGGACCTCCAGTTCTTTGAAGATAGGTTGGCCTTCAAATCGAGCCTAGCTGAGATTCAGAAGACATATGGAGTCCTTGAAGACATGCCATTCTACACTTTGAGTGGTGATTAGACGCCAATGTTTCCTCCGAAAGGATTCGTCTGTTTGCATCACGACATGCTTCAAACTGAAGTCTGTTTTTTGTGCTTGACGAGATCTAGGGCTTTCTGGAATTCCACGGTATCGTTCCTACCCAGTTGGTATCGAATGGGTGCAGGATGATTTTTCTAATATTGATCAGGGCCAAAGACTCTGGTGTCCGCGTGACTTCGAGGATAATTCAGTTACTAACTTCTCCTCGACTAAACGATCACACCATGTGTAAAAAGAAGTTGTCGGTTTGCTTTGGGAAACTGTCGAATGACTTTAAATTCTGACATAAATTCTACTTCCTAGCTCCTTCGAATTCGAAGTACTTTGTGTTCAATGGTCTGCTTGAGCAGAAGTTCAGGCCACTTCGTAAGTGTAATTTTATCCTTTGCTTTCATTGTGTTGATTGTATGCTTATCGTTGCGTATGTTCTCTATAGGGAGGTTCCTCACTACTCTTTCTCCGAATGAGGAAGCTGCTATGAAGGCATTCTGTGACATGCCTCATATGAGTGTGGAGGATGTTATATGTCCTTCTAATTTTAGTCATAGTGTGTTATGGGCCCACTGGCATGTGGCCCCACCATTTTCAGAGTGTCGAAGGTTAAGTTCGAAGGTGGTGCTCCTTCCAAGAAGGGGTAGGCCTCTAAAATTGAGGCTCCCAGCCTGTCAGACACAAAGGGGCTTTCTGAGATGCTTGCTTCCTTCATATGCTCGAAAAGGTCTCACACTGGGGTCGAGTCTTCTTCCAAACTTTTCGATACGTTGAAGGAGGGTGTGATTATGACCCATTCGCAAAGGCAGAGGTCAAGGCATCTGATTTGGAGAATGACCAACTGTGGCAAGCAGGGGTTGATGATGCGTCGAAGTTGAGCACCAAGTAGGCAGAAGCTTTGAATAAGAAGCCGATGTTGGCTGTTGTGGTGGCTTCTACTAATACTGATCAATCCAGGCTTGTTTTGTTGGAAGGCTTTAATAAAAATTTGCATGTGGTTCCCAAGGTTAATCGTCCTGCTGGCGGATCGTCTGACAACGACCATTGCAGCGTGAACCGTCCTTCATGCAGTTTGCATTGCACTTCATCTCACTCCAGGCCGTATATCGAGATAATGGAGGGTCCAATGGACAATTTGCCTCATTTTCTCCCTTCGAGTTCTGCTGAGATGACTTGCAATAAAGAGCCGGCTACTAGTGACAATGGGAAGGTGGTAGCTAAGGGGCCAGGTGCGGTGAAGACTGCAAAAGGCGATGCTGGTGTAATTCTGCATCCGAGAGAGCTTCATCCAGATGCGCGGATGAGTTTGTTTGCTCGGGATGTAGAAAAAATGAGCAACCAGGCCTGGCACCAAAAGGTTTACATTGACTATGATTCGAGGAAGCATATCAACAGACGTTATAGCTGGCTGGAGAACTGTGCTTCAAAGCCCGAAGAGGATGCGCTGGAAAAACGTAAGGATAAAGGGCTGAAACATCTTTTGCTAAGGATGTCGCATCTCAGCCAAGTAGCCGTCGCTGAAATGGAAGTTGAGGCGGCTCGTGAGATTGTGTACACCATGGAGCACGTCTTCTCAAATATGCAAAAGTGATATTCTAATGCACTCTTTGATATTGAATCGTTGAGAAGGTAGATTTAAGATAGGAGGCTGGAACAACCAGCCCTTGATGCGGAGACCCAGAGGGTTCGTTTTGTAAGCTCAAGCTGATCTCCCATGTAGCATTCATCCATGCTTAACGGATTAGTTTTCGAGTCGGCTAAAGTGGCCATTGTTGATAAAGGGATGTCAGCCTATGTGGGCGTGAAGATGTTGTTTGAGTTGTAATCGGATTCGACGGCCACTGTCTTGATAAAGAGTTGTGGTCCCGTGGTGAGCTGTTGACATCAGTTGGAATTGACTAGGCTCCCACCTTCTAAACCATCTACACCTGTGCGAAGCGAACTACAGATTTGGGATGAGAAAATTTGGCGACTATGGTCTATAGAAGAGCAGTGGTCCCATGGCGAGCCGTCGATATCAGTCGGAGCCGACTAGGCTCCTACCTTCCAAACCATTTACACCCGTGCAGAGTGGACTACAGGTTTGGGATGAGAAAATTCAGAGACTGTGGTCTGTAGAAGAGCAGCGGTCCCGTGGCAAACCGTCAACATCAGTCAGAACTAACTAGGCTCCCACCTTCCAAATCATCTACACCCGTTCACATCGAGCTACAGATTTGGGAGTTTGAGATTCAACGACCATGGTATGTAGAAGAGCAGTGGTCTTGTGACAAGCCGTCGACATCAGTCAAAACTGACTAGGCTCCCACCTTCCAAACGATTTACACCCGGGCAAAGCGAGCTACAGGTTTGGGAGGTAGAAATCCGGCGACCATGGTCTGTAGAAAAGTTGTGGTCCCATGACAAACCATTGGCATTAGTTTGAACAGACTAAGCTTCTACCTTTCAAACCATCTACACCCGCGTGGAGTGAGCTATAGGTTTGGGAGCTGACCAGAAGCTATCGCCGTCAATCATCACTGACTAGGCTTAACCGATCGAGTTCGACGACCATCGTCCCCTGAGGGAGGGATGATCCCTGGCCAGTCATCATCATCAGGCGTGAGAACGCTGACTATACTCTCACTTCCTAAGCCATTGACATTCACGCGCAACGAACTAGGCGTCAGGGTGAACCAGAAGTCGTCGTCGTCAGTCAAAACTGACTAAGCTTGACTGGCTAGGTTGGGGCTTCACCTGTTACTAGCATGCGAGCGAGCCTACTTCCGAAGTCGGATTGCATTATGTGGATTAGTTTTCACTAATTTCAATGAATGTTCTAAAAAGAAGTACCTTAAATCAACTGGTGATATGTAGGTGTGTTCCGTGTGGCAATAGTGACTATGGCCTCTACTGATTGCATCAGCACACGTGGTAGAGTGTCGCTCGGATAGTGGGCCGAGCCAGTGGGCCCATATAAGAAAAACTAGGTCATGTTGCAGGATCACGGTGCCATGTGTACATCATAGATTGCATGGTGTTACGCGTACGGCATAGATTGCGAGACGGTAGAGTATCGATTACACCCCCCAATTAATGGGGTTGTGTGCAACATCATTAATTGATTAAACGTGGACCTGTGCGGTTTCTTTGAGAACCTCGCTTCTTCGTTTACCATACGATATTCAATGATGATTTTTAATGCTAACGCGCATGTTTGGTGAGCCACTATGTCTATATAATGGCATTTTTTCACCGTTGTAGGCATTATCTTCTACAGAGTGCACTCTTCATATGCTCTTACTCAAAGGATATGCTTTGGTCTTTCCAAAGGCTGAAGGAAGATCTTCTTCTGGAGTCTGCGAATGTTCTCACATTTGTACTGATGAGTCTTGATAAGACTTGCTATTATGCGTGGTCGCCTACTCTGGGTGAGCACCCAATTGGTTCGTTGAGACCTTGTAATTTCTTCTCGTATTTTGTAGAAGAGGTACGGACTTCCCCTCAAGGGACGAGTCTATCGTTTATGTGTTGGTGCCCTTTCAGTGTTTTGAACCGCACTTTTTGAGATAACACCAGCAGCCAACTTTGGTGTGGTTGCTTTCCTCCCCTCTCTGCTAGCCTTGACACGTTGTGTTGCGCTGGAACTCGGAGTTGCGGGGTGGAGTGAAGTTGGACATGGCCTATCGGAGTGTGCCATTGACTACCAGACACCCATCTCATCCCTCAACGGGAGGGTGCACTCGATCTGTTTCAACCTGATACTTGTCCCAAGTTTGTTTGGTTGGGCGGATCGAGTGTGTGAGTTGGTTGTAGTTTCGGCTAGCATGTCTCGGGGCATCCGGTTGCTGATCCTATACCACCTCAAGTCATCCTTGCAAGGTGGCTCCAATGAAGTGATGAATTGAGTGCATTTTTTCATACTTTTTTTTGTACATTTGCTCTTGCTTGCAAATCATTTTCTCCGGAGAAATCATAGAGTGGAACTCTTAGAGGGCACCGTAGTTTACCCTTGGTACCTTTGTTATCACTTTTGAGTCCTCTTCTGAAGTCGGACTGTTTAAGCGAATCTTTATTGTACATCGCATCGAATTTGGATGCTTGTAGTTTGTAATCTTTCGTATCCGTCATCTTGGTGATCATTGTTACATCTTTCCAGTAATCAAAGAGTGTGTTTGCATAATTCTCTTTTATTTCTCAAATGAGAGCAAATCACATAAGTTCCTAAGACTTAAACTCTAAACTGATTACTAAAAAAAGCCAAAAAACTGGATAGATTGACTGTTGGCGGAAAAAGGTTGATCTGGCGCTAAAGTAAATTTGCATGGTCCTTGCTTGGATCGTAAGTACCTTCCACACTCATTGACAGTTGTGGGGTTGTGCTCCCGTTTGTAATGACTTTTCCGCTAGGCCTGACGTTTTGTCGGACTAGAAGGCGGAACACTCCTTTTATGCTGGACTGTACTCCCTCGCCAAGTTGAGCCACTGCTGCTGGGTCTTTGTCCCCATCTGGGAGGAGTGACTTCTCCCTAGTTTCCGAGTCTGGCTTCTGTTCAACTTGTCTGGCGGGCTCTAGCTGAATCTGATAACATACTATTTGCTTTAGCGCAACATAGTGGCAACCCTGTGTCGTTGGTTGGTCCCCGCAAATTGTACCTTCTGAGTGGTTGGCGGTATACTTGACTCACTGATGAAGGTGGAGACTACTGCCTCCATCTGATGAAGCCAGGGTCACCCCAATATGAGGTTATAGGTAGACAGTGCGTCTACCACCATGAAGTCCAGGAACAAGACCTTCCTTAGTTGTGGTTTTCCTGCTAATACTGCTAGCCTTATCTTCCCAATCGGGAAGCATTTTACTCCGCTAAGCCCATTCAGGGGGTAGTCAGAAGGTGTTAGGTTCTCTTCCTTGAGGTCCATACTGCGGAATGCGTTGTAGAATAGGACATTGATTGAGCTTTCCGTGTCTACCAGGGCCCTCATTACCTCCCACCTCACAATAGAGACCAAAATGACAAGAACGTCATTATACGGTGCGCGAACGCCTCCGAGGTTCTTATCTGTGAAAGTCAAGGCCGGGATGGAGCTCTGCATTCATAAGTAATACACGCAACTGTCCTCGCTGGTGGGTTGTGCTTGCATCTCAAGGAGTGTCTGCTCTCTGGACTTGTTTGATTGTTCTTCATCTAATCCGACTCCGTGAAGGACATATATAATGCCTGGAGCCTTCTTTTAGATTCTTTGACCGCCTCTCCCCTTTCCCTGGTTCAATCATGCCTTTTTTCCTTACCCATGAACTCTTTCAGCTTGCCTTTTCGAATCCAGTACTTGATCTCATACCTTAGACTCTTATAGTCGTTGGTGTCGTGGCCACCCTTAGTGATATGAGCAATACTTGTTGTCACGTTTGGAGGGGTCTCCGCGCTGCTTCAGGGGCCATTTTAGAACCTTCTAGTTCTTTATGGAATTAAGGACGTCTGACAAGCTAGAGTTGAAGAGGGCCATGGTTCTGTATCCGACATAGTTGGAAGATTTCTCTAGCCTGGCGCGACCAGAGTTCGACCTGCTGTCGTTGCGTTTCCGGTTATTTTATCTTCGTCTTTTCGCCTATTTCCCTCCTTTCTATCCCTAGAAATGGAAGGTTTTTTCTCTATTTCAGTTTCTTGCTTTGCCGTTCTCATTTCTTCCAAGGTGATGTACCTCTGGGCGCTCTTCAAGCGTTCTGCCATATCAAGAGGGTTTTCAAGGTGAGGAAGTCGTAAAAGCCATAACTGCGGTATTGTAGTTGTAGTCATCAATGAGTATCAACTCGTCATTGAAATGTGTGATATATTTCCTTAGCGTTTTGTTTGACTTCTGCCTCAGGGAGATTATATAGTGCAGGCCCTTTTTGATCCGCTGGTTGCCGACAAAGCGTGTCTGGAATTCTTCGGCAAGTGTCTTGAATGAGTCTATTGACTTTGGCGTGAGGCTATGAAGCCATGTCAGCTCTGACTTCTTCAAGCTGGTAGGGAACGTTCTGCACATCACCAATTCAGAACCTTTTTAAGCGCCATTAGATGCTGATAGTGACGCAAGTAATTGAACGAGACACTGATCCCATCATAGAACTCAAGTTTCGGATGGCTGAAATTCTTTGGCAAAGCCTCGTTCATGATGCGATCTAGAACGGGGGAACAACAAGGTGGTACAGCACGTCTGGGTCGTAAGCCCCTCGGCGGGGAGGGTTCTACGTGGCGGGTTTGTCTGCCCTGAAAGCTGGATCTCTGTTGACCACGCTGCCACCTCTAGTTTAGTGAGAACTAGCGAGGGCTTGACTTTTTTGTTCCCGCTCTCTGTTGTCATCTGGAAATTAAGGTCTGTGTTGCTCCTGATTTCCATCAGCGGGCGGAGGGTTCTACTGAGTGAGAATCTCTGCTGCTTTAGCAATCTGTTGTATCTATAATGATAGCAAATCTATCCTGGGGTCCGTCACCGCTGCCGCTAGCGCGGGGTACGAGCATGTTCCCCCTGTGTCGCCAATACCGCAAGAAGTGGCGGTATAGCGCCAATTTGAGTGTTTGACGTGTCCCCTTGGTCTCCATTGTTGCAGGATCTGGTGGTCACCATCTTCTTGAACTCCGAAGAGAAATGATGTTAGTGTTTTGCTAGGAACTCTATCGTTTCCCACGGACAACGCCAAAGTAATGTAGTCGTTTTTCGCTCCCTGCTTGACCTTGACCTGCTGACTTGCACAAGGAACGCACGTGAGCCACGGACCACCGTTGTGGTGATCGATGACACTCTGATGCTAAAGTCAGACAAGGATTTGAGGAAGGCTTAATGTTGTAAACAAGAAATTTGTAGCGTACCTTTGTTCACCAACCTCATGTCTTATTTATAGTGTTGAAGTTTTGATTCGACCAGGCCATCGGTGACGTAGTTTAGGGAAGATCTTCTTGGAGATATTTCTCTAATTAGGAGTTGTCTTGAGGAGGTATGTTTCCCTGTTAGATCTGTGCTCCTAGATACGTGGGAGATAGTTTCTCAATTGGACTCTTGTCCATAGATGGAAGTTTCCATGTACGAAGTATACTCTAGTATTTGTTTCCTAGTTGGAGACAAGGTGTTGTTGGCTTACCTGTCTGAAGCCGATCTCCGAGATACTTGCCTCAACAGGTCTTACGAGTATTGGGGAAGGTTTTGAGACGTATGGGCTTAGCAGGTCGTCGTGATTTGGGTCTGGCTGGTGGACTGCAATTCGCGGGCTTGATGTCATTTGGATCAGATCATTGCTAGACTGACGCTTGGGCCTGTTGTTCTTGGAGATCATCATGACACGTGTACAGTGTAAAAGAGAAGACATTTCGGTGTATCATCAATAATAAACATTTAAAACAAAATGATATAATTAAAACAAAACAAAAATGAGGCATGGAGATTTAAAGTTTCAAAATGGAGATTTAGGGTTTACCTGACTTCGTGGGCTTGGTTGAATACAAAAACAAACTCTCACAACTACAATCAAACAAAAAAAAACAAAAAAGATGACCAGACATCAAATCGCAGAGAATCACACACCAACACAACCCTAAATCGCAGATAATTGCACACTAACATAGTCCCAAATTGCAGAGAATCACACACCAACACAACCCCAGATCGCAGATAATTACACACTAACACAGTCCCAAATCGTAGAGAATCACACACCAACACAACCTTCTAGTCCGACACAAATTACACTCCAAAACCTCCCAGTTTTGTATCGCACAGTGACAACAGAGGGAACTAGCAGAAAGTAAAGCAAAAAAGTAGAGAGTGGAGGGAGAATGAGGGCAGGAAGGGGTACAAAGATTCAAATTTTGGGAGAGGAAGGATACCGTTTTGTGGGAGGGAAAAGGAAAAAATTTAATTTTGGGAGAGTAATGGTTTATATTAGTGGTGTCCTTCAACAGATGGTGGTATCCTTTAGTAAGTAGGGCACTTGTCACGGACTAGCAATCCGTACGGTACTAGCTATCCAATTCACTAGTAAGCCTATGAGTAGTTACTTTGATGGGCACAAATATTAACTTGAGAATGCACAATATCAATCTGTAGACAATATAACGATGCACAATAGTTAGCAAAAGCTTTCATTAACATTCAATAGATTACAATTGGGAGGAACGTTCGAAAGGACATTGCTCAAGACTAGTTCGATGCTATCGATCGATGGAAATACAAGTTTGAAGTTGAAAAGCAATTCAAAGAAAACAATAAAAATGCTAGCGGTACAGTCTGGCCCGACTATGCAATGGAGGCAACACATCCTCACAGTCAAGAGCTCAAACCTTCCCCCTATAATATAGATGTTAAGCATTTGGGCACTTTTCAAAAGGGAACATTGAGTTTTGAGACCATTAGGAAAGTCTTGAAAGGCCTCTGACGTTGATTTCCCTGACCAACGGTACTAGTCCTGACACTCTCCCACACTCAATTCGCTGACGCCCTCGCAGCGAACTTTTCCAAGTACTCTTCCAGCTTTGAGAGGTACGGCAGCAGATGCTCGACTGGCTCCCAACTGATCTCTGAAGGAGGCTCATCCTGCCACTTGACCAAATACTCTATATCCGGGCCTGTGTTGTTGTTTAGGCGGTCAGCTAAGATTTCTTCCACTTCTCGATCTGGCTTAGTAGGATGCTTAGGCAATGCGCGGGTAGATACATTTCTTGTGGGATCAGTGGCATCTGCATGGTAGGACTTCAAGTTACTTGCATGGAAGACAGGATGGGTGAAACGGAGCCAATGTGGTAATTTGACGCGATAGGAGACTTTGCCTACTTTCTCAATAATCTGTACCAGTCCCTCATACTTGCGAAACAAATTGTTGTGTGCTCTAGCTGTCCGTTTATACTTGTTGAACATATCTAGCTTCACCAATACCAAGTCCCCGACTTCAAAAGGATCAATCCGTCGTTTCTTGTCGGCCCATTTCTTCATGTGACGGGAGGCTTTCTCAAGATAGGCTCGAGCAACTTCAATGTTTTTCTGCCAGGCTTTGACAAATTGAAGAGCTCTTGGGCTGGGTCCTTGGTATCCGGTAAGCACTGTATGTGGTGTCAATGGTTGCTGACCAGTGACCAACTGAAAGGGGCTGGAGTGAGTAGCTGAGCTCTTTTGTAAGTTGAAACAGAATTGTGCAACATCAAGTAGTCTCACCCAATTTTTCTGATTTGCACTTACAAAATGACGAAGGTATTCTTCGAGCATAGAGTTAAAGCGCTCAGTCTGTCCGTCACATTGGGGATGTTGGCTTGTCGACATATTAAGTTTGGATCCCAAGAGCTTGAACAACTCCTTCCAGAACTTTCCTGTGAAGCGAGCATCACGGTCGCTAACAATGTTTTCGGGCAGTCCCCAATACTTCACTACATGCTTGAGGAACAATTGCGCCGTATCTTCGGCTGTGCAAGTCAGTCCGATCGGCACAAAGGTCACATACTTTGAGAATCGGTCAACAACTACAAGGATACTCCTGAAATCCTCCACTTTCGGTAACCCAGTAATGAAGTCCATGGAAACACTTTCCCAAGGACGAGTTGGAACAGGCAAGGGCTCTAGTAAGCCTACTGGTCGATCTCTTTCAACTTTATCTTGCTGGCAAATAAGACATGTTCGAACATAGGCCATTACATCCTCCTGTATCTGCGGCCAATAGTACCCCCTCTCTAGCAATGCAAGTGTTCGTCTCCAACCTGGATGTCCCGCCCAATGGGTGTCATGGCATTCTCTCAAAAGTTATTTCCTCAAACCAGAAGTTCTTGGAACATAGAGGCGATTACCAGTTGTGAGTATTGCTCCATCTTTTATCCAGAACCGTCGAGTTTTGCCCTACTTGATCAACTCTGTAATCGCCTTCGCTTGTGGGTCTGTCTGTAGGCCTGCTTTGATCTTCTCCAAGATGGTGTGATTCGGACCGGTATGGGTTAGCACTGCAAGGTCTGCCCTTCTACTGAGTGCATCAGCTACATTGTTAGTGCGCCCTGGCTTGTATTCCAATACTAAGTCAAATTCTGCTAATTTTTCCTGCCATCGAGATTGCTTGGAGGTTAGCATCTTTTGAGTAAGGAAATGGCTTGCTGCAGCATTATCCGTTTCAACAAGGACTTGAGATCCCAAGAGGTAGTGTCTCCACACCCGTAAACAATGTACAATGGCTAGCAATTCCTTTTCCTGAGCTGAGTAACGGGACTCTGTATCATTCAACTTTCGACTCTCATATGCTACCGGGTGACCATCTTGAAGCAAAACTCCCCCTAAGGCATAATCAGATGCATCTGTTTGTACTTCAAAGGACTTGGTGATGTCTGGCAAGGCCAATACTGGATCTTTCATCACGGCCAGTTTCAAGTCTTGGAATGAAGCTTCACACTGCCTATCCCATTCCCATGTTCGGTCTTGTTTCAACAAATTTGTCAGTGCAACAGCTCTCTTAGAGTAATCCCTTATGAAGTGACGATAATAGTTTGCGAGTCCAAGGAAAGAACGTAGTTGAGGCACGTTCTTAGGAGTGTTCCAATCATGGATTGCCTTGACTTTCTCCATGTCCATACGAATCGTGCCATTGCCAATAACATGACCCAAGAAATTGATCTGGGTCTGGCTGAATGAACACTTCTCCTTCTTGACAAAGAGATGATTATCCCTAAGGATTTGGAACACTTCTCACAAATGATGTAGGTGTTCTTCTATAGTCCCACTATAAACCACAATATCGTCAAGATAGACAACCACAGACTTGTCCAGAAGGTGACGGAACAGGCCATTCATAAGGGTGCAAAACGTAACTGGAGCATTGGTCAAGCCGAAGGGCATTACTAGGAACTCATATGACCCATATCTAGTAGAACAAGCAGTTTTGGGTTCGTCACTAGCAGCAATGCGGACCTGATGGTAACCTGATCTCAAGTCGAGTTTTGTGAAGTATTTGGTGGATCCAAGTTGGTCGAATAAGTCTGCAATGAGCGGTAGCGGGTATTTGTTATTTATGGTGACTTTGTTCAAGGCTCTATAATAAACACAAAGGCGAAGACTGCCATCATGTTTCCGCTGAAAAAGAACAGGTGCCCCATAAGGTGCTTTAGAGGGCTGAATGAATCCCGACTCCAACAAGCCATCTAGTTGTTTTCTCAATTCGGTCAACTCTGGAGGGCTCATGCAATATGGACTATGTGCGGGTGGCTTGGCACCAGGCACTAACTCAATTTCGTGATCAATGAGCCTTCTTGGAGGTAGATTCTTTGGCAATTCATTCGGCATCACTTCGCTGAAGTCAGCAATAACTTGGGCAACTTCCTCGGGGATTTTGCTATTATCATCTTCCAGCTCTAGCTTTGCCACAGCTAAGTATGTATCTTCTCCTTTGGCCAAGCCTCTCTTGACTTAGAGCACCGACAATATTCTATCATGAGTTGTGGGTCAAATTGAGGTTGGTACAATGTGTAGTCTGGGTCCGAAAAAGCCCAAGGAGTCCATGAAAGGTAGTGGTCCTGCTGCAGCTCCTCGGAAGAATTCTTGGCCAAGAATCACCTTAAAATCATCAAGTGGGACGGCCAAGAAGTTTGATCTTCCTTCCCATGGACCAACCTGTAGTGGCACAGCTCTAGCCATACCATTATAGAGATTCCCTCAGAGTTGACAGCTTTCAACTTACCCACATCTCCTTCTAAGTTCAGACCCACACGTCTAGCTTCCTCTGGGGCAATAAAATTGTCTGTCGCTCCTGAATCCAACAATGCTTGGGAAGGGAACCCATTGATAGTGATGTCGATGTATTGCAAAGCCTTCTTGTGTGGGTGCTCATACATTTCTCCTTTGACAGCATTGAGCTTGCGTAGAGCTCCCATCTGGGAGGTCTCACTGTTGGTGGGGTTCGAGCTCGATCCGGTCGAGTTAGAAGGTTCTGTTTGAAGCAAGGACATCAATGAGTGTAGGGCTGGTTTGGATGGACATTTGCCTGTTGGGTGATCCCTGCTATTGCAAAGAATGCATGGGGCAGGTGCAGATGGTCTCCACTACCCAGAGTAGTTTTGCCCTCCTTTGTTGTTGTAATTTGAGTTGCTAGGGCTGGCATTCCAATTTCTGTTGGAACTCCAATTCTGGTTGGACGGCCGAGAATTGTAGTTTCCTCGGTTCTGACTTGAGTTTCCCCAGTTTTGGTGAGGTGATCGAGCATTCGACCCTGAGCTTGAATTGGTACTGCCAGTTCTAGTTGTGGAGTGATTGAGCGAAGTGGATCCAGCCATGGGCATATAATCGCTAAACCTTTATGTTGCTGCAATAACACTTGTAATATCTGTCACCTTCTGCCTTTGCAATTCTGCTTGCAGAAGCGGCTGAGCTTGTTCCATGAAACAGAAAACTTTGTCCTTCTCAGACATGTCTCGAATATCTAGCAAGCAAGTTGAGAACTGCCTGACATAGTCTCGAATATTGCCTGTCTGTTTGATGGTGTGGAGCTTCCTCCTTGCTAAGAAATCAGTGTTCTCAGGCAAGAATTGATTTCTGAGTTCCTTCTTGAGGTCTGCCCAAGTTCTAATAAGGATGTGACATTCTTCCATATCTGCATATTTGGTTCTCCACCATAGTTTCGCATCACCTGCTAAGTACATGGTCTCCATGGTGACCTTGGCTTCTTCTGATTCTGGGTTCACCGCGCGAAAATACTGCTCCAGATCAAACAAGAAGTTCTCTAGCTCCTTCCCATCTCGTACCCCAGCATATGACTTTGGCTCAGGGACTTTCATCCTAGGGTGATCAGTCGTCCCTGTGGCCTTGGTCAGCAAGCCAACCCTTGCAAATAAGTCCTCCAGCTGTAATTGGAAGTCACTCATCACCTGAGCTGTGGGGTGAGGCGACTCTTCCATAGCGATTGTCCGTCCCTCTAAATTATCGACGTCCTCAGCCAGCGAATCCACTCTGTCTGCCAAGTGAAAGAGTCCATCAAGCCGACTAATCTTTTCCCACAAACTGCTCAACTGTACTGGTCCATTCTGTTTTCTAGTCTCTGCATTCGACTAGCCTGTCGTTCCTCCATAGCGCTCGCTCAGTTCCTGCATCCTGGTTTGCATTCAACAAACTTTGGCTCTGATACCAACTGTCACGGACTAGCAATCCGTGCGGCACTAGCTATCCAATTCACTAGTAAGCTTATGAGTAGTTACTTTGACGGGCACAAATATTAACTTGAGAATGCACAATATCAATCTGTAGACAATATAACGATGCACAATAGTTAGCAAAAGCTTTCATTAACATTCAATAGATTACAATGGGGAGGAACGTTCGAAAGGACGTTGCTCAAGACTAGTTCGATGCTATCGATCGATGGAAATACAAGTTTGAAGTTGAAAAGCAATGCAAAGAAAACAATAAAAATGCTAACGGTACAGTCTGGCCCGACTATGCAATGGAGGCAACACGTCCTCACAGTCAAGAGCTCAAACCTTCCCCCTATAATATAGATGCTAAGCATTTGGGCACTTTTCAAAAGGGAACATTGAGTTTTGAGACTATTAGAAAAGTCTTGAAAGGCCTCTGACATTGATTTCCCTGACCAACGATACTAGTCCTGACAGCACTAATGTTGTCCTTAAGCAGAAATGGTGGTTCCGTTTAAGTCACTGCCTTTAAAAATATGTGGGTGGAAGCATATGTGTATGTATATCTTTTGTTAAAAGTGAGAGTACTTTGAATATATGCCACAATTTGCTTATCGGGCTTGCTTATGGTTAATCGAATAAATTGCCTTAGTATAAGGAGGAAAAAAAAGTCAGATTTCTCTCTCCCTTACTTGAAAATATAAATATATTAATGAAGTAGAGACGTAGGGGAGTGTCCTGGAGCATGTTATTCTAGATTTATATATTCCTTTCCAAAAAACAGAGAATAAAGGAAACCATATCACTATATCCTCAGGCACGGAATATAACTTTAGACGTGTTACCAAATTAAAGGAGATAGGCCGTCCATTTTAGAATCTGCATGAACATGTTGGGCTTCGCTGGCTATATAATAGATGCAGTGGGTACATTAGCTAATACTGAATTGCAGAGATGGGGCAAAGTGTATCAGTACAACAACCATCTCCTGCTGCTGCTCCTCCTCTTCATCCTGCTACTGCTACGCCCTTGAGTTCCTGCTCCAGTTTCAATTTTGGGCAACAAGATCAGCGCAGTACTGATGATGAGCAAGTGTCAAAGCAGGTGGTAAAGGCAGCTGACCAAAGGAAAAATCAGCAGCTGCCTCATAACTATGAACACATCATTAAGGATTCAGATTCAACCATCCAACATGACAAACTCCATGATCAACTTCACTCAGGAGTCTTTTTAAACAATAAAACAAAGGCATTTTTTTCTCACTTGCTCTAACTGCCAACCCATGCACTTCGATCATTGTAGAAGTATTGTTTTCTACTTTTATTAATCAATATGTAAAAAAAATGTACCTCATCGTAACTATTTTGTTTATATAGAAGTATTGGATTGAGGACTCTGGTGCCAATGCTTTCACGTTGTTTGCAAGGGATCTCACAATAACATGGGGAGACGACAGACGTTATTGGCAATGGTCTCTTCTCAAAGACACCACAAGGTGAGATTAGTTCGTCATTCTCGTATTAACTGCACCTACGTGCATAGAAATTTACATTTATGTTTTGCTCTGAAATCCTAATATGCATCCGGTTCTTTTAATACTAATTTCTATGACTGCAGTGTTGACGATGAAGGCCTTGTTGAGGTTGCTGAACTGTTGAATGTATGTTGGCTTGAAGTGCATGGCAAGTTTGATACATCAAACCTTACTCCAGAAACCATATATGAAGTTGTGTTTGTAGTGATGATAAAAGATCCAGCATATGGATGGGAAACTCCAGTGAACCTTAGACTTGTACTCCCCGATGGACAAACGCAACAGCACGAAGAGAATTTATCGAGCAAGGTGAAATGTCAGTGGATTCAACTTCAAGCAGGAGAGTTCTACCTTACATCAACTAGTAAAAAAGGAACAATGGAATTCTGTCTGTTTGAATACCATGGAGGACAATGGAAAAGAGGGATTCTCATCAAAGGTGTTATCATACGACCAAAGAAATAAATCCTTTCAATTTAAACAATTACGTACGAGGGTCTCTGTGATATATGCTATTAAGTGTAATAAATGCAGCTTCAATCTCTTTGTCTGAATGCATTTTCACAAAATAAAAATGAATTATACTATGCTTGTTTCATTTCTTGAAGATTTTTTTTTTACTTTTTTCTTAAATAAAAATGCTCTACTAATCATTATCAAAAAAAAAAAAAAAAAAAAAAACTCTACTGACCTTAAAATCGAACAACTAATTAAAACAATTACCAAATTTGTGTTAGTTGCAAATACATTTATTCCCTAATTCATAAGGCAACGACTACTTCACACCACCAAAAGTGTTTCTCACACCATTTAGCTCTCTCACACCACCTGTTTTATTTCCCATAGCACCTATATAAACAAGGAAAGTCATTTTTCTCCTCCTCATTCAAATCGAAATGCAAGTCTCCCCTCCCCCATTCAAATCTTCCCTTTCCCCACATTCAAAATCAACTTCGATTCCTTCTCTGGGTTCGAGTGCTTCTTCCTCGCATCTTCCCTCTCGCAAAACAAGCAAACAAACCTTCTCTCTCGCATATTCCCTTCTTTTGGTTCAATTGCTTCTGAACCCCTCAGATCCATTCTTCACTTCGTCTCAAATTTATACTCCAACGCTTCTAAAACAAGCTTTCAAGTTATTCATTTCTTGCCAAAAGTTTCAAGAAGTTAACATTTTGTCAACTTCAGCAAAATTTTCAGAAAAAATGAAGTAATCTCATGGAAACTTCAGAAAAATTTTCAGAAATCACCAAAAAAACTATTGTTCGCCTGAGACATTTCCGGACAGATTTGCGTGATTTTAGTAAAATTGTCATAACTTTATCATTTCCAAACATTTTCAAGTGATTCAAATTGTATTTATTAGATAACTCAGCGAACTGCAATTTTTGTGTTTTGATCAACTTGAGAATCGGTCTTGATCGAGCACATAAGTTTGCCGAAAATCAGGGACACTATCCCGTTTTCATTGCGAGATAGATTTGCACTATTTTAGTAAAATGACAATAACTTGCTCAATTCAAAATATTTTCAAGTGATTCAAGTTATGTTTATTAAATAACCCAGAGTACTACAATTTTTGTATTTGATAAGCTTGAAAATCGGTCTCGATCGAGCATATAAGTTGGCCGAAAGTCAGAGACACTATACAATTTCATTGCGAGACAGATTTGCACGACTTTAGTAAAATGACCATAACATGTTTATTTCAAAACATGTTCAAGTGATTCAAGTTGTATTGTCCACCAATTGTAGCTCAGTTGGTCGAACATCCACTCTCCTTGTGAAAGGTTGCGGGTTCGAGGCTTACCAGTTAGGATTTTGTGAGTTTTCACCCAATTATTAGGAACACATGTGCTCCGTCGTTGACAAGCCTTCGGGTATTGAATGCATCTGACTAGACCGAAGCAAAGCGAGTCTTCATGCAAGGTGGAGGTGATGGACCAAAGTGAAAGCAAGTCTCTATGCGAGATGGAGGCGACAAGGTTATTAAGTGACAACAATATTGTAGCCTTCGGGCCTGGTTTGGTTAACCCTATAGGGTCAGTCATGTAGCCTTCGAGCATAGATTAATAAATAAATAAATAAAAAGGGTCAATGACCCAATTTATAAAAAAAATAAATAAATAAATAAATAAATAAAGTGATTCAAGTTGTGTTTATTAGATAACTCAAAATAATACAATTTTCTTGTTTTGATGAGGTTGAGAATGGGTCTCGATCGAGTATATAAGTTGGCCGAAATTCAGAGACACTATCCCGTTTTCATTGGGAGACAGATTTGCGCGACTTTAGTAAAATGACCTTTAATTTGCTCATTTCAAAATATTTTCAAGTGATTCAAGTTGTGTTTATTAGATAACTCAAAGTACTAAAATTTTTATGTTTTGATGAGCTTGAGGATCGGTCTCAATTGAAGGTTTAAATTGGTCGAAAATTATCATATTTTTAAGTTACTATTTTTTTCAAAAACAATTTTTTGGATGATGTGGACTAGTAAAAAAAAAATACATGGTGTTGTGAGACAACGCTTTTGGTGTTGTGGATAGTCGTTGCCAACTCATAATCATATGGTGTCATAAGAGAATTAATCAAACCCATCGATTAAGGGAACCCAAAATAACTGTGTTTCCTTGACTCGTTTTCGTTTTGCAAGTTTTTACCAACAATTGTGAATCAGAACCAGCTTATTATGTTGTCTACTCACTCCACTTAGCTCCATCCAAGCAAGAGAAACCGTCATAAACAAGTTCATCGCTTTTTTTCCTCTATTTGAGCTGAATTTCAGTTAAAATACAGATTCTTTTAAAAAAGTTAAAATTTCACCTCGATCCGAAAACCTCTATTTGAGATACGTAACAAACATGGAAGTTTGAACACTCCTGTGCTATTGTGCAAAATACCATGGATTGATATTGCAGCCTGTGTTTAAAACTACAAAAAAAAAAAAAAAAAAAAAAAAAAAAAAAAAAAAAAATCAGTTTTTCACCAACAACAATGGTAAGACCATCCACAGCAGGCTCCTAAATTTAGAAGGCCAAAAGTCCCACACCATTAAACATATGTATAGCGCTATCATGACACTTTTATTATATAACATATGAGATGCGAGTCACTTAAAGGAGCGGAGGAGGACTCGTCCTTTGAAGGGTTGAAGCCTCATTTATTAATTAATTTTTATTTTACTTTTCAACCCTCTTTTATTGATTTTTTTTTTATCACTTTTTCAGATCTCTCCCCCTCACCACTTCAAAAGCATACACCCTTTAAATGGTCGCCAGACCTAGTCAAACCCTTTGAAACAATCTAACATTTTTCCAAATTTTTCAATCTAATTTCTTTTGACAAATTTTGAAAGGTACCTAAGCATAAATATTAGTAGAAATTTTTTAGGAGAATACAAATTTAGAGGCCTACTTTGGATGTTGTAAGTAGGCTCTTAAAAAATGGCAGCATAATAAAACCCCTAAAAATGTGAGCCTTTGTGGAAGGTTTTGTTTTTGTGCCTATGAAGTCCAAAAAGTATGTCTTATTTGGTATTAAATAACGTGTAAACCACCCCCTTCCCAAGTCTCAAACCCTATACTTACCTCAAATATAACGTGGTCAAACCCTTATTTGATACTTACCTGAAATTAGCTGAAACTTGACACGTTATTCCTCCTGACAATAATTTGGTGTGGTGTGTCCTCAAAATTTCAGCTCCACCAAAGCAGTGAACGGTTCTTTGATACTTTCATTTTTCAGACACCTCAACAACTGTTTTGGGTTTAGGGTGACAATGCTTCTATCCATGACAAGGGTTCAAATGGTCAATGTTCTATGGATGACAACCAAGAACCAGGCAACATAGAGTTAGACTGGAGTATCAAAAAATTGTTGATTTTGAGTAAGTCTAGCCTAGACAGGTTTGCTAGTTAATTTTTTTTTGCCAGGTTTTAGCTTTTTTACACTTTGTATCTTTTCCCTTTAAAACACTATCAAAACCACCATCTATAAAAGAGGTACGAAGAAAAACCATCTTCTCTTGTTAACTTCTACTATAAATTGAAATAATACCAAATTTGCCATTAACACACTACACAGGCTCTGGAAGATATTTTGGGAAGAAAATTCTTTAAAAACACAACCTTTTTTCCCCCAAAAGAAAAGTTGGTATAAAATTACTAATGAAAGTGAAACCATACCATATTGCCTCGATCAGTTGGTAACAGTTCAATAAACCCACTGTTATCAAGCCTACGATACAGAAACACAGCCATAAACCATTTTGTACTTTGAGAAGAATCTGAATGAACGGGATCATATAATATACACACATACATCAAGAGCAAACCTGTACAAGCTATACAAAAGTTTCCCAAGAAAAAGCACACTTTCATTCTGGCTACACTGCTTCAGCCACAAGTAGCCACACTGGCTCTAAGTTCAACGTGTTGTTTTCCCTCAATTTGTGGGTGAACAACAACAGTAGCATGTGCATCTGCACGTGAGGACCGGTCCTTCCCAACATGTGAAACAGAAATTGAGCTCAACATGGGCTTCTTTGCGGTACCATCCTGATCATCTTGGTCCTGTGAAATAATTTCCCATTCTTCTTTGAGTGATGTTATCTGCATGCCATCCTCTTGATGTTTTTCCATTTCAAAGGCAGTAGGTAGGATCACAAAATCGTTAAGTGGATTGTAGAAAGGATCTGGCTCGCCTGCCTTGAGCCAATGCTTAAGTATCCGGAAAACATGCCTATCACACACTATTCCCCTGTGGTCACCAGGGACTCCAACCCTCGCTACTGCATCAAGCCCATCTGCCTGGAAAATAAAAATGAAGAAATCACTGTCTTTTTTTTTTTTTGGAAGGCGAGCTGGGTTTTTAAGGATCCCATAACCTATCAACTGGGCGACCTATAGGTCAACACCCATTAGAAAGTAACTATGCCGCAGGTGGGATTCGAAACTAGAACGTGGGGGACAAACCCACACAGCCCTAACCACTAGGCCATAACACCACTGCCTTTAGGAGCTTACCAGGTGTAACTTTTAAAGTGCTCCAACGGATTAATTGCTTGGTTTTAAGATCACACATTCGTAAAAAGTAAAAATAAAAATAATAATAATAATAATAATAAAACTAAAAAATAATAATAATAATAATAATAATAATAAAATAAAATAAAAAATTTGCAAAAGCAAAGAAAGCTTCCTAGCTGTTGGATATTTCGACTTTATTGTTCTTGGATATGTCAATGTGTGCTCAAATCCATTGGATGTAGCACAATCTACAGGCCAACCCTGATTCAGTGAGACTTGTTTTGGATTACTATTAGCTTTACTAGTTAGACTAGTATAATGGATCAAGGAAAGGCATGAGGGTGCCTTGGCGAGGTGACTTACCGCTGTTATGGAGCATTTTCTTGAAGGGCAGAAATATGGATTTTCACTTTATTTCAGAGACTTGACCATGTTGAAGCGTCAAACAAATAAGGCTGTCATTAAGTTCTTGTAGAACTTCAAAAATAAAAATAAAAAATTCCTAAACAAAAGCATAGCTCCAAGCCATACACTAAAAACAGTGATCTTAAATACCCTATTTCTCAGTTCTTCAATTTGTTATTGATAGCATGCAATTTGCCTCTTCACCCTCTCTCAAGCTGTTAAGATTTCTATGAACAGTGTTGAGAGCTGGGCAGAGGCGCAAGGTGCTCCATCCTAGCATCATGCCTCATGACCGCCTAGGATAGCCTCAAGTTTGAGGCTCTCCTCTCAAACACCACCAGAGACAAAAATAATAATAATAATAAAAATAAATACACTACTCTAAAATGATTTAATAAAAATGCCTACAAACTATAAATCTAATACAAACCAAACAAACTAAACTCATTCAATCAAATCATAATTATATCATAGACTCAGATCAAGTTCAAGCAAATTAGTCTATCTCAAAATATGTACTACGAACTTCAGTGCAGTCATTACTCCAGACAAGTCATGCCCTTCGCCATCTCCATCGTTATTCAGGTTGTCTTGCTCATCAATAAGTGGAAATGTTGGATGGGTCCAGAATGGGGACAAACATAGAGTACAGTACAAGCAAAAATCTCCAAGGAGAACAACGACACTACCACATAACCACTTGAAGAGGCGAGGAGTTACTTAGGAGAGGCGGTTGAGGCAATAGCCTAGGCGCAGGATCACCTCACTAGTGAATCATGCCTAGGCTACCACCTAAGCCTAGGCATTCCTTTGGTAGCACAGTTCCAGAGTTTTAGTTATTTATGAAGCTCTAGCAATTGACGGTCTGCTTTTATTTGTAAGTTTCTTTTTTACTATTAATAATATTCAGTGTTGGGACCTATTATAAAACAAAAACGCCTCTTCACCTTGAAAATATAAACATGAAGTAAACAAATTATGAAAACAGGTCATCAAGTAAGCAGGTTTAGAAAAATAAGCACATACCTTGGCCGATTCCATGGGAACAGTCCCATCGCCATCAACGCATATGAATTTTGCCTAAATATTACCAAAATAAAGAAAATTGTTAATGTCAAGCTGGTCATTAGAAATGAAGAATCAGACATGCATTGAGCTAATGAGAAACAGATGAGTAGTAGTGGTGTAGATTTCAATTGATTACAGCATTATCACAAATTCGAGTGAGATTGTCTCTCGTTAAATTGCCAAACTTGGCCATCCACCAATAGGTGTGTCCACATGTAGGCCTTTTTCTTCTTCTTTTTTTCTTTTTTTTATCAGCACAGCAAGAAAAACCAACTACTATAGAGAAGAATTCCAGTAGCTAGTGCAAAAGGTATGCATCATGTATTTCTATTGTTCGCAATAACTCCCCAAATACAAGTAGTAGTGTGAATCTTTGGATATGCCCCAGGTGAATCTTCAAACCCACAAAGTGATTTTAATATCTACCTACAGATTTACATCTTTAGCAACTTCCCTAAAGATTTCTTTCTTTCTCACCAAATAACCCAAGCAAAAACATGAAGGATTCTTCCCAAACCCACTCTCCTAGCAAGGACAAGTTGGCTCTCACTCCACTGGCAGTAACCCATAATGCTGTCCATTTAATTGAGTTAGGACTATAGACAAAAAATTTGAACTCACTGAAGCAATATCTACGAATGTTTGCCGTAAACCCATTTCTTGAGCCTGCCCCACAGACACTGGTTGGGGAGCTGCAATCCCCTCTTGTTCATGTTGTCTACAGTGAGGGTCCTTCCATTAAAACAGGTCCATAACAGAAAGTAAGCTTTTGAGGGCACTTCTTTCAACCAAATGAACAACATCGAAGGGAAGGTTGGCCATTTGAGGAAGTTCTCAATCATTCAGATTTTTCTCCTTAAAGTCCCATGAGAACTAGTTATCCACAAAGCTATGAAGGACTTGAACTCTATGATTTTTCCTTTCTTGACACTGCAAGCATTATAAAAAGCTGGTAAGGAGGGTTTAAGGACTTGATCACCCAGCCACTTGTGATCCCAAAATTGGATCCTATCACCTTTGTGTGCTTCAAAAGTGATGCGACTCACCCAGTGAGGCTTGTGTCCCATGATTTTCTTTCACATTGACCACCCATGTGTGGTGATATGGGATTGGGCAATCCATTCCTGTTGAGTTGCACCATACTTGGCAGCTATAACCTTCCTCCAAAGAGTATCTACGTCGATCTCAAATCTCCAAATATATTTGATTAGGAAGGCCTTATTGAATTCATTTATTCTTCTAATGCCCAACGCCCCAATCCTCCATCTTTAGGTTGGCAAACCTTTTTCAATTGAGAAGGTGGTATTTCTTGGATGCTATGTTGGACCACATGCTTTTTTCAATTCTAGCAGCCACTGATGAAGGAATGGTATAAAGAAGTATGTGAACAGGTATACTTGCAATTGTGCTCTTGAGTAGAGTAGCTCTCCCTGCTTTTGAAATGTATTTCTTCTTCCATGTGCTCAATCCACTTTCAATGTGTTCCAAGGTGTAACAACCCGATCCATCATAGTACGATATTGTCCGCTTTGGGTCTCACCACCCTTACTACTTTAAAACGTATCGTACCAAGGGATCCAACTTCGCACATATATAGCATATCTCTTCCCTCACCCAGGGGATGTGGAACTATAACACATATGTAGCCTTCCAGCCTCTGAGCCCACTCATACTTGATAGCATGTCAGCCTCTGAGAACGCCTACACAAGGTAGCCCGTCAGCTACAGAGTCTGCCCACACAAGGATGTTACACGAGGTCAAGGATATTAGTTAGGATTTTTTCAATGTAGGCCCAACAAATGCGAAAAATATTGCTTTTCAGTATTTTCTAAATTAGTTAGTATTTCCCCTAGTTTTCTACGGGGACTTCATGGATTTTTCCAAACACCCATTTTCTTATAAATAGGCCATTGCTTGTGTGATTAAAATTCCGCCACTTGGATTTACTGTCACTGTAAGAGCATCACCTAGCTAGTTATTTCCATGACTTCTCTAGGTATTGGCTATATAGTTAAATCGTTAATCCAACCCTAATCGATTAAGGAGCGATATGAAATTAATCAGAATTAATCAGAATAAATCGAAATTAATCAACTTATATTTTATAAACATATTTTTTTTATCCATCTAAGTAATATGTCTACTTCAAAAAAATTAATGCGCTTGAAGTAGTAAACATCACTTGACACAATTCAAAGCAAATTATAACAAAATTAAGAATTCAATGTCAGATAAAGGTGCAACTCCATACTCCTTAGTTTTGCTTATTATTCCTTTGATTGTTCTCTCTTCTTTTCATATATATATATACACATATTTCATCTATCTTTTTCTAGCCTCTACACACATCCCTGGTTTTGCCTTATGGATATTGATGAGATTAAGGCAAAAAAAAAAAAAAAAACCATTGATTTTTTTCTCATTTGTTTATAACACATTGTCATGGATCGATTAATCAGCGAGTGTCGAAAGCAATTAATTGTGATTAATCGATAAATCAACAAAAAATCGTTGATTACTTGTCCAAGGAATTATTTAAATGATTATTTAAAAATTCGTAATGCTCTAATAGCGAGAAGAGATTAATTGCCGATTAATCACCTATTTAATAATATAGGGAATTGGAGGAAAGGAAGTTAACGATTTTAATCCAGATTCCAATCCAGACAATGCAACTCCTTTGGAAACCCCATACATGTAGGAGAACCCAACTTCATGAAGCGGAGGACCTTTCATATGTACTTTGTTGATCCATCTCGTCCGCATCACATGGAAAATGGCTCGCAGCCCAAGGATGAAAAGAAAAGCCCTTTTTAGACATTGCGATAAACCTTAATTTTACATTTCGAAGGTGGTCCATAATCCTAATCAATCCCCATGCTACTTTGTTAGACAAAGTGTCAATATGACTTCGAAAACCAACTCTTCTGAGGACAGGTCGCATTTGTTTAGTATGAAAAGGCTCATGTTCATACTGGGGTGTAACTTCTCATCTGCAGTAAGATTGGATCTTCATTATTCCTAGCAAAAACCTGACCCTGAGCAAATAAAGAACAAGTAGCATGTGATTCCGTAAGTTAGAAAACATTGTCTCAATGGACCCTCTTACAAATTCTATCATTCCTCTCTCCAAATGCTATTAGCAATTATTTGACAGTTCATAGGAGCTCTTAGCTCATCCTTCTAGACCCTCAACTGTTGTTTATCCAAATCCACTCCACATGGAAAGGGGGCAGGAGCAGGAAGCTTCTCAAGGCAAGCTTCCAATGGACCCTACACCAGACTTGCCAGGCAATGTGGAAATCAAAGGTTCATTATCATCATTATTTAAAAGCAAGCAACTTAATGGTGTGGTGGTAAGTGTGATTAGATCACAACAAAAGAATGTTTGAGAATGTCATCCTACTGGTGGATGACTACGTTGTAGAAATAAAAGCATATTAGCAGCATGGAAGGGGACGCACAACTGTTGAGTGGTGTAACAAGGTACCGCGGCTCATCTTCCTTTTCTATTGTCAACCCCGGCCACTTTTGGGTGGAGCTATTGTGACTTTTCTTTTACTGGAAAAAAAAAAAGCATGGGGAGTTTATGACCAGAAAACAAGAACAGAATTGTGAGAGATAGCGTTCATAATCCACCTCCTACCAAAAGTCACACCCAACTAAATTTCTATGTTGCTCCAACAATAATATACTAGTAATAAGTATGAATATCCTTTAAATGATCCCAAGTGCACCCTCGTACCTATATAGACATCTTTGTATTCTCAATAAATTGCTTCTACGGATTTAATTTTACACTAGAATACCTCTCTTTCCATAAGTTCCACACTATTGCATGTATGGGGCAGTTCAAAACCCATGTTCCTTTTGAAGAAAGGGGCATTGAGAAGTGTTGTTATTCTATTGCCCTATTATCTCATTGATGGATCAGAGACGATCCAAATTTTCCCCAAACTCATCCAAAAGATAAAAAAAAAATTGATCTTTAAAGCCTTGCCCCAATGATATAATACAGTGTATTGTGTGACAATCATTGAGGATGAGATACGATATGTATCGTATATCACATAATAAGGATAGCTATGGACATCCATGTTATCATTACTCATATGAGATGATTAAGGCATTCAATGCATCTTTTAGCATCAAAAGATAAGAAACACCAAAAAAGTACCAATGCAGAACAAGATGTCATCAGAAAATGTATCCTGTATTTTAATTTACGTGCAAGGAATGGAAATGAATAAGAAGTATCATTATTGAACTTCAAGAGTGACACGCCAGTTAAGCTAATTAAAGAATATA
Organism: Berberis vulgaris; assembly: GCA_963556465.1. Lineage (NCBI taxonomy): Eukaryota > Viridiplantae > Streptophyta > Magnoliopsida > Ranunculales > Berberidaceae > Berberis > Berberis vulgaris. The sequence continues at coordinate 48,189,617 of OY747131.1, read as the reverse complement.
TTGTTCATTTTTTGTTTATGTTTTGTTTTTTTTTTTGGCAAAAATTTAGTTTAAATAGTGTCATTTGATTCACAAATAGTAAATCTTAACACTACTAGAATAACAAATATGGAGTTTAGCTGATGTTAGCAAAATAATCAGCTCTCTTAAAAAATATTAAGAACAACCTTAGAAGAAAGAATGTGTTGCAAGTCTGTAATAGGTGTTTGCTCACTCCCATAACTGCAGAAAATTAAAACAACAATTAGTATGATACTCATTCAGCCTATTATCCAACAGAACCCCAGCTCCTTGCATGCATAAATAAGTAATCAAAATGACATAAAATAAGGCATCAAATCCTATGTGCATGCATCAATAAAAGTATTATTGCTTCTACATTAATGATCTTCCCAACCACAAGCATCAGGTAGGAGACAAAAAACAAATTAACCCAATGCCCCGCTACATTAATGAAGATAACATAATGCCAAAGTAGTGAAAATATTTTTGAGACATTACCACACACTATGAGGCGTGTCATAGTTGATTCCATATATATTGAAGAATTTAACTTGTGAAGGAAGTTTAGCACGTGATAGAAGCTTCTGAGTTTCATCAGCCCATTTCAAGATATTAAGGTTGAGTGGCACAGCTACATCTGCCCCATCAACATTAACCTGAAAACATAAGTGACTTCAGTTAGTAGTCCAAACAAATAAAAATTAAAAATTAAATATTAAAAATCATAAATAAATAAATAAAAACCCCACTGTTCAGCAATTATAAACAATGAGTCAAGAGCAAGTGCTGAAGAAAGTGCAACACCATGCATACTTTGAAATATGCTTTACGAACATGGTACTATACTTGACGCTTCTGAAATCTGACTTTGACATTGAGAATGTTGAATCTCACCATGTTACTTGACAAAGCTTCTTGCAATATAGATAAAGCTTCTGTAGGTTCATATGATTCCAGCAAAATTCTAGACTTGCTATCCGCATCAAGCTTGTCTCTCCACATTTCTAATAGTGGAGTAGATTGCCAATCAAAATTTGGGCAAGCCATCAATTCATATATCGATGGACATTCTATCAACTGAAGAAAAGAAAAAAAAACCTTGTTAAATGAAATGCAACAAACAGGAAATAACTTTTTCCTTTTTCCAGGTTAAGATTTTATTGAAATCCAAAACAACGTTAAGCAACAAAGGTTCCTCGCCAATCAACAAAAATAAGAAACTTCTGCAGAGAAAACGGGACAAACATACACCCCCACCGAAAGCAAAGACATAAGGATTCAAAGAATTGGTAAAAAAATAATAATAAATAAAAGTAGACATAAATAAACGGAGAAGATTATCCCAACAGTTATCAAGAAAAGAAATCAAATGGCATATAGGGGATAGTTTGTGATAGAATTAAACTTGCAATAAACAGAAATTGAAAAATAATGCAGGAATTGAAATAGAATAAATGAATGATAAAGTAAAATCAACGATAAAATAAATAAGCAAAATAAAAATTCTTTTTATCAATCAACCTACACCCATTTCATACTTAATCTAATTTCTATGACAAGAAACAAATCCTAAACCTAATTGGAAACTAGTGTCCTGACCCAATGATGATAATACCAATATTGGTATTGCTAAATAACCCTCTTAACTTAAAGTCGAAGAGGTCAGAAGAGCATAAACAACCGCTAAGATAATACACGGTGAAGCGCACGAGTAGAATATGACCCCGAACTTTTCCTATGTAGTTGCTAGCACCTCAAAGAATAAAATGACAAATCTGGCACCAAAAAGAAGTCCAATAGGAACCCTGAACTCGAAGTAGATCCACTGCCTGTTGTGCGCAAATTTGTTTACAAAAGTCTCCATAAATTATTGACCCAAATTGAATCATAAACAATCTTTTGCAGTGGTACATGACTTATCCAGTCGTGGTGAATACCCCGATGAGTAGAACCAATAGCTCGAACATTTCGTTTTTTTTTCCCATTTTCTTTTTTCCCAATTTCTTTTTATCTTATCAACATAGCTTGTTTTGCTTTTTTTCTTGGTACCCAGTATCCTCGATTAATTTGGTACTTGTTAGGTATCAGTGAAATAGTTAGTACTCCATACAGGTTAATCGTTTATACCCACTTCAAACTACGGTAAATAATTCACCAAAGGCGATAATACGAACCCGGTGATCCGATGATCCCACTTTTCTGACTGAAAGCCCTTTCGCAATAAGCGACATGCAAATGCAAATGAACAAAGGCAATGACCCTTGGTCCAAAGGAGTGTGAATCAAATGTTTGGGTTATGTTACGTGATGGATTAGAAAAGGGTTAGACAGGAGATGTCGCGAATGCTCTTTCAAGAGAGGGTTGTCATTCTGTGTAGTCCACTTCCTATGCTTGTTACGTTCCGTCAAGATGATCTTCTTGCTGCTAGTTTGTGTTTTAAGTATATCAATGGGTTGACCTTAATCCATTGCTTGAGAAAGAATTAGGGGCAGTTCCCCAGGAGAAGCTTGCTCGACTAAAATGAGAGAGGAGCTCGAGCGTCGGAGCCCTGGAAAGGTCCGAAAGCACCTGCAACGGAACTACCAAGCAAGGGTAGCAAAAGTCTTAGTAAATTGAATCAAGGGCTACAATGTTGGCTGACAAAGACCTTGCATGTAGGGGACAGTGGTGCATAATTTGTTTTGTGACTGCAAATAGCGTCAGGAACAAACATGTGTGGTTGTACAAACAAGTTGATGGGTGTAAATAGCAAGAGGGGACAGGGACTGAATAAAAAATTGAGAAGCAGGGACTAAATTGAAATAAATAAATCAACAATAAAGTAAATCAACGATAAAATAAATAAACAAAATAAAATTCTTCTCATCAATCAACCTACTAACAATGAACAGCATACGCTCCTTTTATAATTAGCCTAGCTTTTATGACAAAAAAAACCCTAAACCTAATTCTAACTATTATGAATTGTTACTAAATAGGTCTACTCACAATAATACTAATATTGGTATTCTTAAATAACCCAATTACATCAGTTTGTCACTTTAATGGCAAAACAAAATTTTGGAAGATTTGAAGGCATGAAAGAGACGACAAAGAGATAAATAGCTAAACAATGGAAGAATCATGTATCTAGTTTTTGGAAGTGCCACTGAACACAAAATAATATGTTTATGAAAACCCCCCTTTTGTTTTTGTTCGATGTGGCCTCGGTGCTTGCAGCTGCGTGAAAACACATCAATGTTCTATAGGTGTTGAGAGAGAATCATGCAAGTACTTATTTTCAACTAAAAGCCCAAGTTCAGCTCTGACTACTAAATAGAAACAATCTGATTCCCTGGTCCACTTAACTAGATAAATTAAAGATATTCTACACCAGACTGAACAAACATATGCTTTGTGTTTGATGTGTTTTATTTTCTGTTATTTCCCATTATTTGTTTTTTTTATGAACAAAATACTCGCATTGAACTATAGAAAAAGGATATGACAAGCGGGAAGCTCAAAAGCAAAGAAACAGAACACGCAGCGATTTACATTTTTCTTAAATATTTCTATTTATTCTGCCTCTTCTAAAATTTTTCAATGTTTATCTATTATTTGATGTGGGGTCCGCCACAACTCTGCCAAGGCTTTATTTTTGCTTTAAAGCGCCTCACCAGGGATCTAGGTCAGACCTTGGCGCCCTGCCTCACTCGTAATAACATAATATATGAATAATTGCTAACCTTTTATATTTCATTATTTTCTCAGTTTTGTATATTCCCATTATTTTAGATTTTCTCACTTTTTTTTAGATCAAATACATACCAACTTGTTACATTTTATTACCAACATTACTGAAAAGAAAATGGGATTTACATTTTATTACCTAGATAGAAAACATCACAATCTTATGGTACTTTTCTAGATATGTTCAAATATTTTGGAAACTTTAATGGCAATGATGTCTCTACCATTTTGATTGGTTCAGATGTAAATGCCCATGTTTACTTAGGAATTTATACTTAGATTGCTCCTTATAATTTTTAGAGAGGTATCCTAGGCGTTCACAATATTTACGTGGATTTTTTTTTAGAGATAACAGCTCTATCTATTAATCAATAATTCTTCCATATGTTATGTCCAACTAAAATATATAAATAAACCAAGAATTTATCTTGAATAGATCTCAATCTAGTTATGTTACCTCTTTTACTTTACAACTTTTAACAAGAAAATTAACAAAAAACATAAAGTTGCTACCAGAAAAAATCCTTTTTATCTTTTTTCTATACGTCAAGATGTGACTTTTACTTAAATACGAATGTTTGTCTTAGATCGAAACATCTAAATTTTTTGAAACCAAAAGGCAGGAAGAAGATTAACATTTAAGGAAGCCACCTCTCCTACATGATGAAGTGAAGTTTAATAAACTAAAAACACTATGGTTACAACTTGTAACCAAAGCATGACAATACAAAAAAGTGTTATACGACGAAATAATAAAAATGTTGATAAAACAAAATGGTACCAACAGATATGATTTCCAATCAAATGAACTACATAATATTATTACCAACTGCTGCATGCTCCACTTGGATATGAAAAAATTTTGCTCCCACCCTTCCACAAATGACATTCCATTTAACAAGCTGGTAGTAATATATCCAGGTGCACCTATTTGTACAGAAAGTATCATTCTTTCTCACTTCGATAAAAGTAATATATGTTGCATACAACAGTAATTGCATGCACAGATTTCAGATTCATGAAGGATGTAATTAACATACTCGCTTACAAAAGTAATTGCATGCACAGATTTCAGATTCATGAACGATGTAATTAACTTACTATCTCATTCCTAACTTTCTTAAATTACTTGCTTCAAAGTTTTTTTTATTTCAGAGATGCACTTAAAGATGTGTTTGTTCAAATCAACACTCTAGAAACTGCTTTGCTGAGAACTTGACTAGGCAATCATGTCTTGAGGAAACATGTTTTAGATACACAGAAGTCGATAGTAGACTTACCCCTAAATGGTGCTGCAATTGCAATCCAATTCTTCACATACTTCTCAAATATCTAGACAAAAGGAGGTATTATAAATATCATACGGCAACTCAAGGATTTATGTGAAGTATCAAGGAATGTATAAAAAATTAAGTTGACAAGTAGACTCCTCACATCACTATGTAAGCACATAAAACATTTCACTAGCAGCCCACCCATAGAATGAGTTATAATGTTCAATTTTTTCCCTCCGGAAGCATTGTATGCTGACTCCAATTTAGCAGCAAACCGGTCCATCGTTTCTGGAAGCCTGAAATGATGAAAAGTGATCAAGCATCTCAGTCATCTCTACCTATGGAAATGAAAGAATAATATTAACAATAAAAACTTAAAAACAAATCTAAACCCAAAAATATGCCGTTTTGGGTCGAGTCCTCGTGGAGCACTCTCCAAGCCAACAACAAAAGATGAAGTTGTACGATTGGTGGACAAACGGTGACTTTGTGATATCAAGTCTCTGGGCAAGAAGAGTAACTTGATAGTTAACTTTGATGACTACATTAAGAAAATTGGAGCTGAGGAGCTGAGGCAGGTAATAGGTGGTTTACATGTTAGTCTTGGGGCCTTCTTCTTCTAGTTTCCTTGAGTCATCGGAATCTGGTTTTGAGGAAGTAAAATCTACATAAAAGGCTTTTGGGAGGGCAGCTAATGAGGTCTCTTCGAGCTCTGACAAGGAGGAAGAGCTTAAAAAATGCACATTGGATTGGATTCTTGAATCATAGATTCAGAGTTTTAGGGCTGGTGTCATTGTTCTTAGTTGACCAATGGGGGTTTACTTCTGTTATTTTCTTGGTTTTTGCTTTGTGGAGTACTTGTAGGTGTTACTATGTTGCTCATATATACTTTAGGATGTTGTTTGGTGTTGTGTTGGATTGAGTCTATGTAGGAATATGCTGGTTGTTTGTTGTATGTTTTGTGTGTTCCTTAATCATTTAGCTGCCAGGGGATTTTGTAAGCTAAGGTATCCTCGCTGTAACTACGGATGGCTTCAATAAATATTTTACTTTGAAAAAAAAAAGGATATAGATACAATAAAACACAACCCCTTAAACAAAGGATAATGAGACACCCAACTTCGCAGAGGAAGTAAGATCTCCATTATCACCATCTCCCTATTAGTAACCTTATCCAAGAAGATCCTGCCATTCTTCTCTAGCCAAACCACAATATAATGCAAAAGGAATCAATCTGCAAAGCTTTTGCCTTTGGAAGAACTGAACATAGTCTACTACATAAGAAAGATGTTGATTTGGCTGCAGGCTAGACTTTGGTTTGAGCTGGCAATGCTATTATGATGTTTCGTCATGAAGCGAGATCAGTATTGGGGTACCAACAGTGTCTAATATCATAGGGTTTTTTATTGGTGATAAACTACCACTAAAGCATAATTTATGTTACTCAATCATCATATATATATATATATATATATATATATATATATATATATATATATTCAACTCAAACAAGAAGCAAGCTACCTAGCTCAATATATATATATATATCACAAAGAAATAAATGTTTGCATATGACCAGGGTTTGTGAACCTTCTACAGAAACTCTGCATATTGATCTAGGCCAAATAATAAATACAGATGTTCATTGTCTCTCTTTATTTTTCAAACCTAGTCATGCTGGTTCTCAGGTAAGCAATCAATTATATGTTTCCCTACATATCCACTTTTAATCAGTTTCAGTTACCAATCATCTCAGTTATTTCCTTTTTTTAAGAGAATCTTATATAGATAAGAAGCCCAATCTGCCAAAACTATAATAGAAAATATTAAGCAGCAGTAAAGAAGTAACACATACCGATTACTTTGCCGGAAATCATAACCAAATCCAAAAAGTGTTGATCCTTCTTGGAAACCCCATTTGAGCATTTCTACTATCATGTCATGGTAATAACAAACACATTCACGTCCAACAATCTGCAGGAATAAATATTATCACAAGTTTACAGTTAAAACATGTGAATACGAACCTCTTAAGGAAGTTTTGGTTAGAAACATGTGTAGCTCAATAAATGGCTAGAATTAAAGAAAACATTATCCTTGGTTTAAAAAAGAAATATGAAAATGATAAATTTTCTGCGTAAAATCAAGGATGACATCGACGTTTTGAAGTGTTACAGTTTTCTTATTGACGCGGAGAAAGGGAGAAAGTAAGTTTTCATCAAGGAAATAATGGGTACTAATCTTATGATATGTTAACTTTCCAAGTAGCCTGAATTCGCCCGCTCAATTTTTGACATCCACCACTTTTTAAGGGTGATGTGTATAAACAAGAAACTTAAGTAGAATACTGCCCTCATAAAAATATAAAATACAAAATAAATAAATAAAATTTAAGTAGTGCACGTGTATATACAGAAACATAACATACATACATTTCTGGGCAACCTGAAGTTGATAAAGATATATAGTTACATGGATATACTGATAATAATGAGCTAGAAGATAATGTGAACTGGGCTGGTCTGTTAGTTGCTTTAGTATCTGCTTGAGTGCTAGGATGCATTCCAAGCAGTATGCTGCTTGCTGAGGCTTGGTTATAAAAGTGTGGGTATGATAGGTAAATGCAGCGGAATAATCAACACCTAAAGCATTAAATCTCACAAATTCTAGGGTTCATATGCGAGACCCTAATAACACAATAAAATCAAATAAATCACATCTTTATTCAATTGAATTCAACATCTAAACCCAAACGTGTGTCTTACAATGGCCATTGGCCACTATTTATAATTACTAAGCTTGCTAAGGAAGCAACTAGTTTCCTAAACAAAACAGAAACCTAACTTGAATTGAAACCCCTAGTGACAACTTGGCCTATCAACAGACAGTTGAAAAGTTGGATCTAAAAGAAGCATTGTTGCAAATTTTGTTTCAAGTGGGTTAGCTAGATCGGAGTAAAATGAAACAGGTAACAACCCGGTGTTTAGTCCCATTTTCTGATTTCTATATGTGTGTATTTAAACGAAATTTGGTGCACTATTAGTATGATTGATGGAGATTTAAAACTTAGTCATTGAGAAACCATGGAAATAATTTTGAAGATGGTCAAGATATAATGGTTACTACAACTCTTACAGTTTTGTGATTGCTGGGAGACAATTCACATTCATTTATAGTCATGGTGTCGCCCGATTCAGCAAGAGTACCACAGGATAGTCCTAGCACTGCTATTCAGGCAAAATTATTGGCCACGTTAGTGGAACCAAGTGAGATCATGTCGCACTTTATTTAAACCAGAAAATCATATTTCAGTCCCTATGTTTACTACATAGGTGTAGAACCTCCCCAGAGTAGTAGACTACAAGTTATTGACAGTGTAGGGGCACCTACTCCTAATTGTAGCTCAGTTGGTCGGACATCCACTCTCCTTGTGAGAGGTCGCGGGTTCGAGACTCACCAGTTAGGATTTTGTGAGTTTTCGCCCGATTATTAGGAGCACATTTGCTCCACCGTTGATAAGCCTTCGGGTATTGAATGCAGCTACTTAGATGGACTAGATCGTAGAGAAGCGAAAACGAGTCTTCATGCAAGGTGGAGGCGATGGACCGGAGCGAAAGCAAGTCTCTATGCGAGATGGAGGCGACGAGGACATTAAGTGGCAACAATATTGTAGCCTTCGGGTCTGGTTTGGTTAACCCTATTGGGTCAGTCATGTAGCCTTCGGGCATGGATTCATAAATAAATAAAAAGGGTCAACGACCCAATTTTAAAATTTTAAAAAAAAAAAAAAAAAAAAAAAAAACCTACTCCTAATAGGCCAAATTATGCCACTTTTGGCCCCAAAGAAACATGAGCTTCATAGACATGTAAATGAGCTATCGATATGGGTTTTGTGATAGTATTTTTCCCAAGTGCAATTCCTACCAGTTAGTACCCAAGAAAGATGTGTCATTTCATATGTTTGTTGATTTGTGGGCTATTTAACAAGATAATAGCAGTACCCAAGAAACTAGAAAGATGTGTCATTTCGTATGTTTGTTGATTTGTGAGCTATTTAACAAGATAATAGTTAAATATTGATTCCCTATTCTGAAATGAGCTATGAGGGATGTTAGATGCTTAGTGGGTGTGTCTGTATTCACTAAGCTTGATATGAAGACTGGGTACGAAGCCAGGAAATGAGTGAAAGATTATATTTAAGACTAAGGTGGTCTGAATGGATGATGAATAATCTGAGAGTAACGACTCATAAATTTATGCACCCTTTTCTTCTAGTTTCGCCTCTTTGAGAGAAGTTGATTGAGATACATTTTTAGGGTTTGTGTAGTGTGGTGTTTCGGAGTTGCCAAAGGGCTACAGTTGCTGCAAGAACAATGTTGCAGCCCTGGTATGAGAGTTGAACCTAAGGTTTTTGTGCATAAGTATATATATATATACTCCTTTACCAATTCTGGAATTGTCATGGTTGGATGAGTCAATGGAATTTTCGACCTGGTTTTCCTTGGCAGTGAAGTCATAATTATGTGATTCATTGTAATGGTTGACAAATTTTCCAAATGGCGCATTGCGCATTTTATTTCTCGTCAGTAGGAGAATGATGCGACACATGTTGCTAAGCTGTATCTTACAGAGATTGTTACAGTGTATGGTGTTCCCCTAAGTATAGGCCCTGAGGGTAGGTCCAAGAGGCTTGAGCCTATGGCACCACACGTCGGGGAGCACCAAATTTCATAAAAAAAAATATATATATATACACTAATTATTTTTTTTCCCAAGTTTTGCGTTACAAAAACCCTTGTTGCACCTAAAGGAGGAGATCTTAATGGAGATCGCTCCACTGTTTCACAGGGATCAAGGAGGATACATCCGAAGCAGTATTTAGCCAACTGGAGCTTAAAATCTCTTTATATCAAAACAAATTCATTTCTAACCAGAAACCTAATAAATCGGAAAGGAAGCAACGTAATACTGAACTAGAAAGCATTAAACATCTAGAGGTTCCAATTTGAACTGCTTGACAGAGAGATTAGAAAAAATATTTTAGGTGTGTACCAAGTCAGGATCTAAGACATCAATTGCATAAAGCCCATGCCTCTCTTCAGGCACACGAATTGTTGTTTTTGGATCCAATGATACAGTTCGACCTGTTGCACAGCATTCAAAAGATTTATTTAAGTACATAGTTTGTAATAACAGCAAAGTTCAACTTGACAAGTAATTGAAAAAACAAAGAAGTGTGGAAAATCTGCATTTAGTTTGAATTGTATATAGTGAGCTATAGATCAAATTCTTTATGGACATGCAAGACTCACCTGGAAAAGAAATCACATTCAAGTTACATCGTTTTACAGATTTTCTAGATCGATCCTGTTCTCTGACTATCATCTCTGAAAATTTATCCCGACTCTGGATCAGTCCTAAGATCTGAAACCTAGGAGCCTCTTGTCTGACTTATGAGGTAGTTGTTTAACCTCTATCTAATTTGAACTCCGGCCTTCTTAAATGCTGTTTTCGCGAAATCCAGACCTTAAATCACAACAAGGCTGTGTTTGATTACACCAATTGCCATGGGAAAAGAAAATTTTCCATGGCAAATAGGGTTTCCCATATGTTTGATTTGCAATTTCTAAAGTAGGAAAATTTTCCCAAGTTGCAATTCCTGTTAAGATGGGAAATATTTAAATATTTACTCATACCCCCCCCCCCCCCCCCCCCCCCCCGGGCAAAAAGGGGCCAAAAGCTGAGAGAATTTACTCCCAAAATAACGGCGCTCTCGACACTTTGGGTGACTCAATCCCCAACTAAGGCATGAGAAATTATGCCTCCTCTCTCGATCTTCTTCTCCTAAAGAAATTTGCCATTGTGCAAGCAAAAAGTGAGATTTTTATTCTCTACAGAATATTTTCAGGGCAAAGAAAATTTTCTTGGAAAATTTTTCTTTGCAATCAAACACAGCCTAAGAAACTTGTTTCATATGCATAACATGCTTGAGTCTCTAATGCATTCATAACGTCCACAACCATGAAAACATGATATCTTGATCTCCATGCCTGATGAGTCTTTCACTTATTAATTCTTGATATTTCTTTTAAACATTCAAATCACTATTGGAAATTACTATCAAGAAATTGTCAGAAGTTGAGGTTTTGTAAGTAAATGTATAGCTTAATTATTGGAATAGGTCAAACAACGGCAGCAGGCATCCCATCCCAAAGCATGGCTAAGACCCCCATGGCCACCGCTTAAAATTCAGGCCCTTATTGCAGCAAATCCTACTGTCACGACCTCACGTTCTCTCCACACCGACCAACACAGAACATAAGGAAACAATTTCCATAGAGCCTTAGGAGGCATGGGAGTCATCCAAGACTTCAACATCAACAAAAGCAGGCAGAAACCAAATCAAACCAAACATACTACTAAAATGCATCCTCAACCTGGAGACCCAAGTTACTAACTACAGCTAGGAAGAATATAATTAGAACTCTCTAGATCATTTTTTTAAGGTAAAATTTATTACTGAATGCGATATTACAAGACAAGACAAGACGATGCCCTTCACCAATACAAGAGCATTCTTTTAAAAGACGGAAAGGACACCTTCCCTAAAGAAAAACTAAGATCTCCATGATCATCGAGCCCATCTTCGAGGTATTATAACTAAAAGTTTATCATTTCATTCTTTCTACACAAACAAAGACCAAGAAAATACGGAAATGGATACGCTCGTCATGTTGGGCATGGACACGACACACCAACTCGACAATTTTCTAAAAAGCTAGGACTTGGCAACATGCGTACCATTTTTTTAATAAGCCATATGAATGTAAAGAAAGAGTTTAAACAAAACAGAATAAGAAATATAGAGATGAACAAGAAGTGTCTACATCTATTGCAAGAAAAGAAAAAGAGGTATAAAAATGGAGAAGAAGATGACACTCAGTTAAAAAAAAATAAAAAATAAAAAGTAGAGAAAACATAGATGCTTCAGTGGCTTTTCATCACCCCATTTATCTTGAATCGCAAATAGAGTGGATTAACGACTTCAAATTATGTGATTATTTGCAATTGCACCCACCTAAAAGTAAAATAAAGTTTATTGTCAATCTTGAGTGTGTCTTTATTGAATACCAGGTGCATCAAAGGCTAGTCCGACTCGTTGACCACATTGACCATTGAAGTGTCTGACATTTGTCGACATGTTGCATGTTGACCAAGTATCTGACACGTCAAGTGTCACTGTTGGTTATGTGTCGGACATGGGTGCAACAAGCTTCCTAAGAGTCAGTGTTTCCTTGCTTAAGACATTGCAAAAGGAATTAGCTTCCATAACACCTTCCCTTTAAGAAAAATGATGATTTGAAGTCTTCCAACCAAAGTTGTCAAATTGCAAATTGGATAATAAATGGTAATGTTAAAAAGGGAAATCATATCGAGATTCAAATCACAAATCATAAGAATTAAAGGACTTTATAAGGTATGATTAAAAAATACATATAAGCGACGTAAAAAAACAACTTCGAATAAGAATGACATTAAAGTTTCGAACGATTCATTCCACCTTAAGAGGGGCACCTAGAATTCATAAGTCTTGAGAAGTCAAAAAGACTTGGAAGACTTTGAAAATCAAAAAGTTTTGAAAAGTAGCTACTTCAGAAGTCCCAACTCCTAAAAAGTTAAAACACTTTATAAGTGTTCAAAAACCTAAAGTAGTCTATCCAAATTGTTTTGGGGGTTCTTGAAGACTCATTGACATAATATTCTAAGTATCTTCTTCTAGAGTTCTTCTTTCATCTTCTTCTACCATATTCCATCTTTTGGGCAAGGAAGCACAACCACACACATGCGTGTCATGTCGGATACAGATACGACATGGCAACTCGGTAATTTCCAAAAAACTAGGACTCGACGATATGGCAAACCTAAATTTCTTATTTTAATTTTTTATATAACTCATATGAACATAAACAATAATATTGAAGCTATCAAACACAAATAAACATTCAAATGCATCATGCGCAATATAGTTTGATTAATTTGTAATTGACATTATACATCGATAGTTTCAAAATTTTAATACGTAATTAAATAACTCACCTGCTAGGCTGATACATGAAAAATAAATAAATAAATAAAAATTCAACTAAGGCATCTCCATTTAAGTGAAATTCTCCATTTATCAAAAAATAAATCTAAAAGATCTTAGGACCAAAGTGGGAAGCAAGTAAAGTAGAAAAAATATCTCGACTTCAGTTAACAGCAAAGGGCACTCTGGTAAACTTGAGTTGTTGAACAAACGAACGAAGATAGACCAAACTTGTCTCCTATTAGTCTAATCTAGTGGAAGGAAAGCCATTGAGAGGAGAAGACGATTTGCAACTACTATTGCTTAACGCTACACTCACCTCTCTTTCATTTTCTCTCTATATATACTTGAATTGAAACCCACGCATGGAACCAACCAACCCTTTCTCTCTTCTCTTCTCTTCTCTTTTCTTCTCTTCTCTTCTCTTGTTTTGTGTGGTGGTTGAATTGAAGAAGATGGAGTTAGAGAAGGAGCGCAGTAGTGAGGTTTCTTCTTCTCTTTCTATGAATTGTTATTCCAAGGTTAACAAATTGGCGAGAGAGACGGCGGGGATGTATGCCGGCCTCACCAAGGTTGAATAGCTCTCCACCTCCACAATCTTCTTCAGGCAAACCAAGATTGCCCCGAATTCCAGTCGATCTCAAGCTCTGTCTCTCGTCAAAACAGGTTTGTGTCTCTCTCGATATCTCTCTCAAAAAATGCAAAAGTGAAGAAGAACCAAGTGTTTATCTCGATCTCTTAGTCTCCCTCCCTCGATCTCTCTATCACTTTGTTTCTCTCTCGTTGGGAATCTCGATCGCCTGTTGCGCCTCCACTCTCTCTATCTCTGTTTTGTTTTACTTTGAAAAGAAGAAGAATGAGATGAGAAGAAGAAGCCCTAATGGGCTACACCCACCTTCAAAAACATATTGTCGTGTCCGGGCCGTGTCTGGACCATGTTAAAATCCAGTCAACGTGTCTGAACCGTTGACCACATGTCGAATACGTGTCAGGAGCGTATCCGTGTCCGACACATATTCGACTCTTGAAACGGCACATATCCGAAGAATTTGTACATCCTTGCTTTTGGATTATGGAATATGTCGGAACTAAGAACTGAGAAAAACAAATGAAATTGAACGAGTTTAGGGTCTCAAACTAGATTTAGAGCTTCATTTTCTTTATCTTCATTTTTTCTTTATCTTTGTTTGGAAGCAAAAAAAACCAAAATAGTTTTTATTTTTGTTTATAATAGACCTTACGAGTTGTAATTCATGTGATTTAAACAAGTCAAAAAACATAATCGTACCATGATTAAATTTCGTCAACATGATAAATGACACCCTCGATGATACTTTCATACTAACTTCAATGGAAATTAAGAAATGCACCTATTCCAACTGGAACCTTTCTCCATGTCATACTTCCAAACCCACCTATCATTTCTTTTCTCACCAAGTATATATATGAAGATGAAAATCCCAATACAACGACCCAATCATCTGCATGCAAAATTGAACACCTGACCATACTTCTACTATATTATTCTTTGGCACTTTCATTATATATTCACTGTGATGCTTGTGATTTGATAAATGATGTCATTATTATCCGATGGCTTTGGCCCCTTAAATCTTTATTTCCGCTACATAGGCTACATAGGCCCATAACCTTTACAGAAAAATAGTGAAAAACCATTAGAAGTTCAATTTCTGTCGGAGACTTTAGATAGTAATTTTTGAGTTTTGTCTTCAGGAATTTGAATCAACCAAGTTTTGTAAGAGTATATTATACAATTTGATAGATCTCCATTTTTATGCTTTCACAAAACATGTCTTATAATGATTCATATATTGCCCCCAGTCCAAAATGTTAGATTTCAAATGTTCGATAGTCGTGATTCATTCCATTGGTTCTTCCAATCCACAACATAAACCTCAGATAAAAATTCGTTAAGAAGTGCAGCTCTGATTCAATAATTTTTATAGCTAACATTCGGAAATACTTTCCGTGAAATGCAACAAATGGTTCATGGAGGTTATTTTAGTGTACGTACCAGTAGAAGGATCAAACTGAGACCAAAGCTTGGAGCGGAATTCATGATCAGCTCCGAAAATCCGAACCCAAATTCTCTCTTCCTCCCCCTTCTCGTCTACAGCGTTCAAAATGGAACCAGCAATACCAGGAATCAAGAGAACGGGATCAAGATCAGGGTTCACATAAGGTTTAGGCTTCTTAGCAAGCTTCAACCACTGCTCCACTGACTCAACAATTTCTTCCAGCACAACTGCCATTGATTAAGAAGAGCGCAAATGTCTAAATATATTGGATGATTAGTAATTCAATTCAACAGCAGCAGCAGAAGAAGAAGAAGAAGATGATGATAATGGTGTGTATCTCCAAGATCGAAACCAAATGAGGAGATGATAAAGAAAGTGTAGCGAGAATCTGGATGGTGGTGGTCAAAGGTAGCGAAGCCTCCAGAAACCAGAAGAAGAGGCTTCCTTTTTAGGACAGGCAGATGGGAGACGCTGTTATGATGTTGATGCATCTAGACGAAATACAAGCACCAAAAGAAAGTCTTAAATGCGCGCGGTCACATTGAAATTACGTCTCACTCGTGTATACACTTTCCGTATAGTGTCTAACCGTGCCAACAATGGCATGTTGAAGGCATGTCATTCTGGTCCTCGGGTCGTGTTTTTTGGCATTATCCAAATACATCGCTAAATTATCAAATATAAAAGCAAATTATGGGTTATTATTAAAAAAAAATCAAATATTTTGTCATATGGTTTATAATATGAATGGAACTCAAGAAAAATTAAAATTAAAATTAAAATAAAAACAAAAAATTGCTCAGACAACCCACACAAATTAAAGTGATTTAACTTTCTTCTGATTTGTGCTTATTTGTAGCTTATCAAGAAAAACAATGTGAAACATTAAAAGTTTATGCAAGTGTAGCACTGTTGCTACCATATAAACATTACACATGGTGAGGCCAATGCTTCAACTTTTGATTTTGTAAAGTTACAAATTCAACCACAAAGTTAAGTAATAGCCTTCTTTTAAATTTAGGGTAAAATTGGAAACTCAAAAATGCGCATGATACAAGGACAATAACACTATTCATTCTTCTCATTTATTTTATAATATATAATTGGGAGGGTTGTTTCGAAAATTTCAATAACACCACGCACATATAGGTGATTTCTTGTTATAGATAGAGATTTACAATATGGAGATAAGATCATCCAAGCTCTCTCATCTAACAAAACATTTAATTAATTCTAAAAGTAATGTTGCCCATTTATTTAAATTAAATTAATGATTAATCTTAATTAAGTGTTAATGTCTAAATTACACATAATATATGTTAACTTTAGCAAGTAATTACTCAATTATTGTATTCAATTGTGTGACCAATATGATAATTACTTAAATTTTACAATATCATCGTAATAGATAGGTAAAGTCATTTCGAGATCTCTCACACAGATCCATCACAGGGATCTCATGCAAATCAACTCATAAACACATATATTATTCGTATTGTGAGCCTCTGACGTTCAAATCAACAATGAATCGAGAACTAAATGGCTAAAACATAAAGTAAAACCAAGAGAAGAGAAATTTTTGTAGAGATATTCCTTACTCATCTTTTGTCATAGTTTAAACCTGCAACTAAGCTCAAGTCGCTATTTGGTTTAGTTGACTAATTTAATTGCCTGCAAGATCTACGTGTACATTAATCCATTAGTCCGAGTTTTGCTATCTTAGCCGTGATCACTTATTCAGCACCCTCTTGGCCATGTGCTCAGTCCATACATCCTCACGCGTTAGTGATTGGATTCAACCAACCTAAATTAATTAATTAATTAATTAAACCTAATTTAATTATCGCAAGTGCACGATTGTCTCATTAGTAGATAGAGCGAATACGGATCAATCCACGTGGATTGAGGTTGCAAATAAATTTCGAGTCTATTTAAACTAATTTAAAAGGGGGTTCCAATAATTTAATTTTTTTAACTAATAAAAAATAGAAAAATAATTAAAAGAAAGTTTGAAAATCAATGTGAGAAAAGCTAAGGCTTATGTATCATTCACCAAGTTCACAGAATTATCCTAATATCAATTATTGTCCACTTTTATTCAAACAATATTAGATATGAGAATCTCTTATTATCTCGGAGATGTGAGCGAGATAAACCAATCATAATACCAATTGTAATGGACTGATTTTAGCAAAGATGCAAACCATATAATCAATTGTCATTTTAAAAACATAACTAATCACATGTTTAACTAAAATGGTTCAACACATGCTTAAACTAAAACATAGAATTAGTCTGACTACCATGGATGCATGACATACAAAGTGAAAGCAACATGTTTCGTTAACAAATCAATCCAAATGTTAAAATCATATAATGCACCGGAGAACAATAAAATACATAAGAGAAATTCTACTAAGTCTAGGGTGTCATATACGCCTTACTAGATGGGTTTAGCAACCCATGACGGTGGTGATCGCGACTAGAGCTTGGTTCAACTTCATATCGGAATTCCTTCTTCACTTAGGCGCAGCCAGGAGAGATCAAATAGAGCAACCTCTGCTCATTAAAAAAAACAACAAAACATCCAATGGTTGTGTGTGTCCACCACAAAAGGAGTCAAAGAGGAAACATTTTTTTATTGGTGTTGGAACTTTGATTTAAAAAAAGGAACTACTATCATGAGGAACAAAGAGCAATGTAAAAAAAATGTAAAGTACCTCGTCATGAATGGAAAAAAAATTCGTTACTTGAAAATTAAAGAATGTTGGGGATGATGATAAAGAAAGAGCTTGGAACGGTGGTGATATGGGTGAAACATCATTTAGAAACAATTTCGCAAATTTAAATCCAAAGAGTCCCGAATTCCCAAATTTTTCCTAACCTAACCCAACCAAACGAAAAAACCTTAAATTCCTTATCTCAAGAAAAAGAGGAAAGGATGTTGGCGCTGGTGGTTGCGATTCTATATTTGTCAGTGATTGTGATTCCATGTTGTAGGGGAGAACAGATGTTTGTGAGAAATGTGGCTGAGTAGGTTTGTAGGGGCATAGAAAGATAGGGTGGGAGGATGAGACAGGATGAGCGCAAATGTAGGCTTGGGAGGATAAGGGTGTCATTGTATGACGTGGTTGGAGAAAAGTGAGGAAGTTTACCTTATCCTCATAGCAAATTGAATTGGGCTTAAAACAGGGTGATTGGATTCACTTACTTCATTGATCTCTAGGGTATCCCACCCCCTCTTTGTGGCATGGTAAAAGTCCTAATATTTTACGATAGATATTTACCAAATAGTAAATATCTAGCTTATGATATTTTAAAAGATAGTTTGATTGCAAAATATCTTCCATATAAAAAGGATAAAAATATTTAGAATAATGCCGGAAGGAGGATGTAAACACTTAAAGTAATAATGAATAAAAGCAATAGGCTCAAGCGCTATAGAGTACCTCCCGTTATGGAAGGAATCATGTAAATTTTTGTTTGTCTCTTGATATATGCTTTGTACAATTTCTAATCGGTAGATATTCAATTGTATACATAACAAATCCCCCCGACAGTATTTTTATTCATATTGTTGGTGATGATAAATCAAATAAGACAAACATCTCGGTTGTACACATAGCAAAGATCATTCATCACGAGAAATAAGTACCCCAAGACCAGGCTAAGTCATAAAGCCCAAAAAAGACAAATTTGGTCATAAAAGCCCAAATAGGGCCCGTCAGAATAGATCATAATCAGAGGCCCAGATCTAGGCCCGATAAAGTTTTCCCTCAAAATGGAGGAACATTACATAGAAAAAGAGTCGTGGAGGGAGTTACGCCTCTACAGACATATCTTCATAAAGGAGAAAACTGTTACAGAAAATGTCACCCCTTGTTGCACTCTACATGCTTAAGTCACACGGGAAATTAATTGCGACCATTATAAAAGGTAAATTGAACATTCAATAAAAATATGCAATTTTAATTGAGTTCTGTCAAGTTTTATCTTCATTTCCAACTAAATTACTGACTTAAGCATTGGAATGCCTTCAACCGCCAAAAAGGTGGTATTTGGCAATCTAACAGTTGTTTTGCAAGTTTTACTTATTAGAGACTGGATTTTGGACGCATCAGTTTAGCATTGTCCGTAGGGAATGACAAGTTCTCATTTCAAGAAGAAAATCCATATCAACAAAATCCTCTCAATTCTGATCGACAACTAAAAGAGCCCTCAGAACAAAATGACACATTCTACAGACCCTCAACCCAAAAATAATCAAGACAATCCCTCCACCGAAGAAACTATGCTACCAATAGCGCACACCATAGATCCAACGACGAACATCGGGGCGACCATGCCCGATAACAGAGAATCGCAAGACGAGGTGGCTCAAACATCCCAGACGTCTAGAGGCGCCACCACAGACCCTTGTGTAGACCTACTCATGATCCAGATGGAGTGTATGATCAAAGCAGTAGAAAAGTTCACCCGGGAACGTGCTCAGTCCGCCGACCCCGCCCAAGCACTGCCCAAGCAAAACCCAGCCAACGAAGTTTTTGCAGAACCTCAACAGTAAATCTTGAAAGCAGTGAACCACTTAAAGAGGGGACCCCACAAAGTGGTGAGACCCCTGCTGAAATCCCATTCAGGATCGGAGTCATGGACCTTATATATTGTATGAACTAGCCAGATCACGACGCACTCATGGTGACTCCTATGCCGAAAAAATTCACTCCAAAATTTGAAGCTTACAATGGTACTATCGATCCAACTGACCACTTACGACACTTTCACCACATGATGTTGTTGAAGGAGAGCATGAAATCCATCCTATGCACGACGTTCCTAACAAGTCTCACCTCAACAACAATGAACTGGTTCAACAACCTATCGCCAAGATCAATAGACTCATTCCAGGCGTTGGCTACCACCTTCATTACAAGGTTCATTGACAGTCATCGGGTGAGGAAGGGACCACACTATTTGCTCCACATCAAGCAGAAGCCCGAGGAGACGATAAGGGAATATGTTACTCGTTTCACTAACGAGTTAACGATGATCGACGGATGTAGCGACGACACAGCCACCACTACTTTTACCGTCGGATTGAAAAATATGACCCTTTTTCGATGTTTTGAATTTGAAACCCCCAAAGAACATGGCGATTCTATTGAAGACTGCTCAAAAGCACATCGCTCTCGAGGAGATGACAGCCGCCAGAAAGAAAAACGAATCGGAAAGGGAAGCCCATTCAAAGAGGCAAGAAATGAGGGATGAAAGAAGGATAAACGATAGACCCCGGGAGGAAAGCGTCCAGTAAAAAAAGCACCGAACTAATGGGAAGCCCGAATCCAACCAGCAGGAACCCGAAAAGCCGCACTCGACGAGGCCCAGACATGAATGAGTGGCAAGCATGACGAAAAAGACATACAAACCATATATGACCTCAAACATACTGAAACACATGACGAGATGGGAAGTTGTCAACTGGCAACTCAAGATGAAAGGAAACCCTGAAGGGCGAGACAAAAGCAAGTACTGCTATTTCCACAAGGATCATGGGTACAACGGTAAAAATTTGCTACAACCTTAAAGATGAAATCAAGCATTGGGTTCAAAGAGGACGACTCGACGAATTCGTTGGGTTACCAGATAAATAGCCCAAAGGGAAGGAGAAGGCGAAAACCAGCATGGGATCTAAGGAAGAAAGCTGATATACGCCGTACATTGCGTAGTCAAAGAAAGCGGCCAACTAAGCCCACCAATGACATTTTTTACTCGAGCCGATCTATATAGAACCAAAAGCACCAATTCTGTCAAACGAGACCAGATGAATCGATACGACAATCCAAACAAGAAGCGATGAGGAAAATGGGAATTCAAATAGGGGCCAAACAATAGAAAAAATCCAAATAAACTTACAAGCTTGGCCATTATAAACGACAAGGCAAATAACGCTTCCTACACTACTGACAACAAAGATAACACAAACAAATTCTATAAATCGATGAACGAAGCCTTGGCAGCAGGTACTGATGTGAGCATGATTGGACAATTAGGGATTACATTCTATTTTGCCCGTCCGAACCAACCTGCCAATGGCACACACCCAACAACTCGATTAAGAAGCATTCTGAGCTCATTAGCTATCTCACAAGACCATACACGAACAACAAAACTACAGAGAACCATGGATGAAGAAGTTACAAAGAAAATGCAAAGACTACTCAAGATAGAGCAAATTAAGAAACAGTCAGAAAGATACAATGTAGACCCACCCCCCAACATAACTTTATGAGAAAGAAATAACTACTACTACAATAGATTACTAAACACCCGAAACGAGGTTATCAATAAAATTCCAAGTTCAAAACTCCCCATCTTATGCCGGAAATTGTGGCATCAAAACCTGACAATGAGAAGCTCTTGACATACCAAAATATCAGAACGTATAAGTCAGACACAAAACTTCTAGTCTTATCAACCAAGAAGTAAAAGTTAAGACGAACGAGTCAACTTATTCAAATAAACTTCAGATCGACTAGTATGTCAAACTAGGGCTGAACAAACAAACCGAAAAACCGATTAAACCGACCGAACCGATCAATACCGAACCGATCGGTTCGGTTTTAAAATCGGTTTCGGATCGGTTTGGTTTGATATATTTTGAAACCGATAGGGTCGGTTCGGTTTTCGGTTTGTAAGTGATTTTAACCGAAAAAACCGAACTGAACCGATACCTATGCATATAGAGTAAATTTTAATATTTTATTTATATTATTCAAATCTCTCTCTTCCTTTATTTTCTCTCTCTCACTTTACCCTCTCTCTCACTTTACTCTTTCTCGAGTTCCAATGTGATTTCATCAAGATTCTAGAAAGTGGAAAATTGGAAATGAAAAGCTTGCCTTCTCTCTTTTGGGTTGTGTAGAGTCTAAACAACAAATGAACAAAAGATTTAAACCTTTCATCTTCATCCTCTCAAGCTCTCTTTCTATCAACATTTCAATCTTTCAAGTTTCAAGCTCTCTTTCTAAACAACAAAAGATTTAAACCTTTCAACATTTCTCTCTTTGCTAAACGGTGAGTTTTCTGTTACTTTACTTCTTTTTTTTTTTTTCAACAAAGCTCTATTACTTTATGTTTGAAGTGTTCTTCATTCTCTTGCTATATGCTTTTGCTTTCAATGAGATCAAGAGGTTTGTGTTTGTGTTTGCTTTCAATCGACACAAAAAGGTGTTGTGTTTGCTTTCAAATTGAGAGTGAGACAAGTACTGGAATTTTAGGACTGCAAACAAAGTTTTAGGACTGCAAACAAAGTTTTAGAGAGTGAGACAAGTTCTGGAATTTTACAGAGTTGTAAGTATTGGGAGTAACAGAGAAATCTATTAGTAGTTTTAGGGAGGATGCGGTTAGAAGCTGAGACGAAGTTATTGATTGTGATCTTCCTGGTTTCATCTTTTATGTCCTTTGTTGTGTTTAACTGATTTGGCTGTCCTCAATACATCTATAAATCATTCCACCCCAGTAAATCATGAAGAGAGAAATGGGTCTAGCAGAGAGAAAATTACGCTGTCACCTGCTTAAGCATATGTACAATGTTAAGTTCTTTAAGATGATGTAATGCATATGTACGCTGTCCTCAATACAACTGCATTTTTTTGCAAGAGAACTGTAAAAGTTCTTTAAGATGATGTAATGCATATGTACGTTGTCCTCAATACAACTGCTGTCCTCAATACAACTGCATTTTTTTGCAAGAGAACTGTAAAAGTTCTTTAAGATGATGTAGGTTTTGGGATTGGTTAACTCTCATGTTTAGAATCTAACATTTCATCTTTTATGTTTAGAGAGAACTGTAAAAGTTCATTTCATGTTTAGAATCTAACATTTCATTTACTTGGTTTAGAATCAGTTAACCAGGTGAAACATTTCACTTTTTAATATTTTAAGAGTTAAACAGTGAGCCAAAACCAAAGTGAAGTGTTTAGAATCACTTTAAGAGAAATGTTAGATTCTAAACATGCTTTAAATGGCAAAGGATTTATTGGTTTCATCTTTTATGTCCTTTGCCATTTAAAGCATGTTTAGAATCTAACATTTGTAGTCTATTCCTTTGTTCAATTTTATATCCTCTTGCATGTTGATGTTGCATCATGTGTATGAGTTAATCAAGCTTATAATACTAACCATGGCATACTTTTAATGTTGTATACTTCCTATGTATTTACACACTTAGCATACTTTTATATTGCTTGAGTTGATCACGTTTTTATTGGGGAACTAATATTTATTTTTTTGTCTTGCAGAGTGGACTCCTCATTGGCTCTGCCGATCTTCAGTGTCTGTACAGAAAACCACCTAGTCTCTAGAACTTAGTGTACAAGGTTAGTGCTTAGAATTTTATGATTTTAGTGTTGTATGCATAAAGTAAATGAAATACACCATTTTATCGTTTTTTTTTTTTGCTAGATGGCTTCTACAAACGATCGTCCAAATGAAGAAAATACAAATGATCCCAAGCCTGCCACCGAAACAACTAAGGATGACCCACTCCCATCCATTGAAGGTAAAAAACGGAAATCTTCACTTGTTTGGGATCATTTTACATTAGTACCTGGTTGTCCAAAAAGCAATCCTAGGGCTACATGTAAGCACTGTGGAAAGGAGTATGCATGTGCTTCTAAAAATG
The DNA here is from genome assembly GCA_963556465.1 of Berberis vulgaris. NCBI lineage: Eukaryota > Viridiplantae > Streptophyta > Magnoliopsida > Ranunculales > Berberidaceae > Berberis > Berberis vulgaris. The sequence continues at coordinate 48,165,806 of OY747131.1, read as the reverse complement.
GAACTAGTAACTTGTTAGGCCACATACAAATAGAGGGAAAGTGTAAGAAATACCCCTACAAGAAAGAAGACCCCAAGCAAAATATCTTAGCAAAAATGACTTCAAATGTGCTTGTGCCCGTTAGTTTCAGCCAGGAAGCTTGTAGAAAAGCACTTGCTAGAATGGTGATAGCTGATGAGTTGCCTTTTAGGCATGTAGAGGGTGAGGGGTTTAAGTATTATAGTAATGTTTTACAACCAAGGTTCAAAATACCTTCTCGTATTACAGTTGCTAGGGATTGTCTGCAAATTTTTCTTGAAGAGAAAAAGAAGTTGAAAAGTGTTTTGAAAGGCAGGAGAGTTTGCATGACCACAGATACTTGGACTTCTATCCAAAATCTAAATTACATGTGCATCACAGTTCACTTTATCAATAGTGATTGGGTACTACAGAAAAGAATCATAAGTTTTTCTCTAGTACCTAATCATAAAGGTGAGACTATTGGAAAGATGGTGGAGAAGTGCCTGATAGAATGGGGTGTAGATAGTGTTTTCACACTAACACTTGATAATGCTAGTTCGAACAGTGGTGCTGTTGACTATTTGAAAAGAAAGACTAAGCATTGGAAAGGGACCATTTTAGGACATGAACACTTACACATGAGATGTTGTGCACATATTTTAAATCTTATTGTTTGTGATGGTTTGAAAGACTTGCATGATTCGATTATTAAAGTGCGCAATGCGGTGAGGTATGTCAGATCATCTCCCTCTAGGTTGGCCACATTCAAAAAATGTGTCAAAAATGAAAAGATTGCATGTAAAAGTTTATTGTGCCTAGACGTGCCAACTAGATGGAATTCAACTTATATGATGTTAGATGCAGTAGAGAAGTTTCAAAAGGCATTTGAGCGTTTAGAGGATGAAGACATGCATTACACTCCTTACTTTGGAGAGGAGGAAACAGGAGGAAGAAACTTGGGACCACCAACTGATTGTGATTGGAAGGATGTAAGATTGTTTGTGAAGTTTTTGAAGGTCTTTTATAATGCAACATTGAGGCTTTCAGGATCTTTATATGCAACTTCTAATCTCTTTTTTAATCAGCTTTTTCTTATCCAGAGCAAATTAGCTCAATTTGCACGTAACGAAGATATTCCTACAAGATATGGCAAAGAAAATGAAAGCAAAACATGACAAATATTGGAATGTTGATAAGATAAACATTTTGTTGCATGTTGCTGTGGTTCTTGATCCTAGGTACAAGATGAACTTTCTTGTATTTTGCTTTGAAAAGATGTATGATGATTGTGTGGCAAAGAACTTAAAGGACAAGGTCCATGGTGCTTTGACTCGTTTGTTTGAGTGGTATGTTAAGCATTACTCAACTTCCACTTCTCAATTACAAGATATTGTCATTGGATCAAAAGATATGGAAATTGACGATGATGATGGAGAAAGTGATAGTGTGATGTTGGCTTTTCAATATCAAAAGCATATGGAGGAGAAAGATGGGTCGACGAACAAATCAGAGCTTGAAAAGTATTTGAGAGAAAGTGTTGAAGCTTCTTGTGATAAGTTTGATGTCTTGAATTGGTGGAAGAACAACTCAGCTAGGTATCAAATCCTTTCCGTCGTGGCAAAAGATGTCTTGGCAATTCCTGTATCTTCAGTTGCTTCCGAGTCTGCCTTTAGCACGGGGGGTCGTATACTTGATCCATTCCGTAGTTCTTTGTCTCCTAGCACCGTTGAAGCCCTTATTTGTGCCCAAGATTGGCTTCGTTCTCCATCAGTCTCAATCAATATTCGTGAGTCAATGGATGAGTTGGAAGCATATGATAGTATCGATGCAGGTAATATTCACACTAAAATATTCACTTCATCATTTTTTTTTGTTATACATATTTGAATTTGTTTTTGTCATTTATATTGATATTTTTTTGCTTTGGTTTTTTTAGAGGTGTTTGGATCGGTTCCACTGTCAGATATTAACAACGTGAATGAGTGATTATATCTACGATTATTTTGGGTAAGGATTATTTGTCCTTTTATTTTAATTTTTCACTTTATTACTATCATTTTTTAATCAAGTGATTGGGCTTCTAATGCAGGTTTTTGGACTTTTGTTGAAGCTAACAATTGGATATATACATTGCTCCTGGGATACATGACTTCTTTGATGGGATACATAGCTTCGATTGCATAACATGGATGATTGGATAACACATTGTCTTTTAGTTACATGTTACTTGCAGTTAGTTGGAATGACTATTTCTTGTAAGTTGATTTAGACATGAATTGGCATGTGAGCTATTGTATTCCCATTGTAACATAATGTTTTGATTTATATTACAATTGTGCAAACATACTCAAACAGCAGGAAAACATTTACACATACCAAGGAGGAGAATAATGCATCCCATCACGCGGTCGGTTCGGTTTTTATGTCAGTTTTATTAATATGTTAGCGGTTTGGTTTCGGTTCGGTTTCGGTTCGGTTTACATAAATTAATATGCGGTTCGGTTTGGTTCGGTTTTACATAGAGTCGGTTCGGTTTCGGTTGGGAAAAAACAAAACCGATACTAGTCGGTTCGGTTTTCGGTTTGGTCGAAAAACCGAACCGTCGGTTCGGTTTTCAGCCCTATGTCAAACCAACAAAGTAAAAGTTGGGACGAACGAGTCAACTTATTCAAATAAACTTCAGGTTGACTAGTATGTCGAACCAGAAAAGTAAAAGTTGGGACGAACTAGTTAACTTATTCAAATAAACTTCGAGTCGACTAATACGCCATACCAAAGAAGTAAAAGTTGGGACGAACCAGTCAACTTATTTAAATAAACTTTGAGTCGACTAGTTAGTCGAACCAAAGAAGTAAAAGTGGGACGAACTAGTCAACTTTTTCAAATAAACTTCGGGTCTAGTATATCGAACCAAAGAAGTAAAAGTTGGGACAAACCAATCAAATTATTCAAATAAACTTTGAGTCGACTGATACGTCAGACCAAAGAAGCTAAAGTTGGGAAAAACTAGTCAACTTATTCAAATTAATAAACTTCAAATCGACTGATACATCAGATCAACGAAGTAAAAGTTGGGACAAACGAGTCAACTTATTCAAATAAAGTTCGGGTCGACTAGTATGTCGAACAAAAGAAGTAAAAGTTAGGATGAATGAGTCAATTTATTTAAATAAACTTCAAGTCAACTGATACGTCAGACCAACAAAGTAAAACCTTGGGTCCAATTAACACATCAACAGACAAGAATAAACGAGTCAATTTATTCAGCCCTATATGTCGGACCAAGAAGCGGAAACACACATTACGACTTGCTTTGATAAACACGACAGATCCATCTAAAAAGTAGCGAGTCAATTCACTCACAATGCTTCAGAACACCTTGGCATGTGAACACTTGAGGATCTGATTGGGGAAAATGCCTTGACTGGCAGGAACAAAGAAAAACTTCCAATGGTCGACAAGAAAGTGCAAAAAACAGAAATACGAGTAAGCCTAAATCGCCATTACTTACTACAAATGATTTGATGAGGAAAACACATACATCATAACGAATGACCCAAGACAAATCACAACCTCAAGGAGAAAGCATGGAAGTGGAAATTAAATAGAAGGCAACACAATATTGTCAAAAAGAAAATTTTCTCATTTATAAAATCATTATGTTACATCTGGAGGAGAAAATAAAACATTTGAAGAAAGAATAGTAGAAGAAATAAGAGCGTTTAATGGAAAAAAGACTGCATCGACGGTGACAAAAGAAAACAAGGTTCTCCTCTCAACGGAAAAGCAGATGATGAGATTTGGTCGGAAGGATGAGAAGATAACGGTTCTTCTTTTACGAGGTCGTTTGGGAGATTCGAGGTACCTTCTTCACATCTTCATCCTCGAAGAATTTATCAACCAAATGACGATACTCGGATAAATCAACACCAAGCCCTTCAATATAGTCAAGAAGCTCAACTCGGCCATCAACGACTTTCTTCCAATCTTCCACCTCCGCAATCTTTAGCTTTTGTCTTTTATCGCAGTGAGCTCATTCTTAGCTGAGACTAGTTGCCCTTCAACAATGATCAGCATGGCGGAGATATCCTACTTAAATCCATCGAGCGCAACCATTAACTGCTCCACCCGCCCTTCCGCAATCCTACGACTGACCAATTGCTCAACAACGGAGCGCAGAGCCTCTTCATGGATAGTTTTCTCGACAGACAACTCTTTTCCAACTCGTCCAATCGTGCACAAGCACCATCCAAATTGGCTGTCGAAGTCTCAAACTCAGCAGACTTATCTCACAACTTCTATTTCCTTTTAAGAGGCCAGAGCAGCCCCAGCTGCCCTCCCCAGCTCCGCACACTACTCCCTCAATACGTCAAGCTGACGAAGGACATGAGAAAACACCAACAACAATACTTACAAAATCCTCTCAAGAGTAGCCACTTGGCCATGACCGGTCCTGCACTCTAACCCCATCGCCCCATCATAAGTGAGGTGATTCATCCCATCCATTATCTGCATAAGACCATGGTCGAGATGAGCACTGGGATCCAGTACAGGCATCAAAGATCCTTCTACCAACTGCCTATGTCATTTATTAACCAACCTACTCGCACCAACAAAACTTCCCATTCGACTTGACACAAATATCCACCGGGTTAGGCTCCTTCCAACTAATCCATGGGTGAAGGACACGAGGATCAGAAAGCATAGAAAAACCGCCTCCAACGTTAGGAAGAACGGGCGGGACAGCGGTGACGACAGAAAAACCACTCTTGCCTTCTCGCTGCAAAGTGTTCGCTATAAGAGAAGAACGAGTAGTAGTGGCAACGAGAGCAGAAGGATCCAGACGAGCGGGAGAAGAAACTGAGAACCCCATTGCATCATTGATAGGAGTGGAAGATGATCGAGAAGGAAGAACCTCAAAATCGTGACCACGATCACCAACCTCCTTAGACTGTTCCACCACCAACTGAAACACCTTATCATCAATGGTGTGTGGGTCATCATTAGAGTATCCAACAATGTCAGGTGCACCATAGGCAGAGAGGAGCCTCTTTTCATTATCGTCCAACGGACAAATAGTTTCTTGCTTATTCCTCTCCATCGCCAAAGTCATCTCCTCGACCTCCTCGAGGGATAAGCGATCCTCCTTCACGACCTCTTTATTAGAAAACCCCATGAGAGAAGCAACCCGAGCAACGCCACGGGTGGAAAGTCGCTTTTTCCTCAAACCACGACTTATCATCAATCACTTTGATGGGCTGGCGGGCCTAAGAATTTTCCTCTTCCTAGAAGTCGGGCCAGCAACACCAATGCTAACAAAAGCATCGAGATCCGTAACACGTTTGTCCGATCTCACTTTCCCATCAACACTAGCATCACTAACACCAACAGGAGCAACACGAGTAGCGATCTCCTCAGCTTGAGATTTAGTAAGCAAAGCCCGTTCTGCCTCGTTCATAGTGTATAAACTACTACGCCTCACTATATCCCCAGAAAGAAATGTTCCCAAGGGAATCATGGGAAGCTCCCAGAAACGATCACTGATCATCTGCTCCTCCACAATGAGCTATAGTCCTTCTGTTTGTCAGGAACTCGGAATGATCGAACAATCTGATGACCACGCAATCTGAAGTAACCAGAACTGACAGAAGCATAAAATCATAACTTCAACCACCCCCTAATGTCATCGTCGAGATTCTCAAAATAGGCGGGAAAATGGAAGCAAATGTTTTTGGTCACCAATAGACCAACCACAGAATGCAGTATTTTGGCAGTTAAGAAATGCCGGAAAGAATGACTCTCATAAGTAGAAACCATAACCCTCCAACCTAATCCATCTGTACAGGAGGAATACCCAAAACTCCAGATATTCCCAAAACAACTCTGGAACCAGGAATCAAAAGTCGGACGAGAACATACACGGGTAGAGCGCAATATACCTGATCCGTGGACTTTCCTTCTGCCTTGGCAGAACGATTTCAAAGTCAGATGGCAGGCCATAATCGGAACGAATGTTGTCCAACGTCATCTGAAAAGCCTTCTTAAGTGAGAAGTAAGTCTCACAAGCAACAAGCGCCTCGCCGTCTAGTATATCACCAGCAAACATCATGAAGGAACAATTGAGCAAAGAAAACATAGAAGAAATGCAAATAAATCCTAATTTAAAAATCAAGCAGCGTAAAAAGAAAAACAGATCAATCACACCCTCTTTTATAGATTCGAGCAACGAAGAGATTGCTTATAAGACGAAGTGCGAGATACGATAATTGCACGAAATCCCAAAATATATGCAAAAATGAGCGGACGAATGAGAGATCGGGATACCAACCCACCGAAAGCTGCCAACGACATTAAATGTGAGACAATGATAAAGACGAAAGTCCAATGTCGTCAAGTTAGTGGCCATGTCAACATACCCAATAACCAAAGGGGAGAGTAGCTGATGATACATCAAATAAGACCAACATCTTGATTGTACACGTGGCAAATATCATTCATCACGAGAAATAAGTATCCCAAGACCAGGCCAAGACATAAAGCCCAAATAAGACAAATTTGGTCATAAAAGCCTAAACATGGCTCGTCAGAATGTATCATAATCAGGGGCCCAAATCCAGACTCAATAAAGTTTTCCCTCAAAAGGGAGGAATGTTACATAGATAGAGTCATGGAGGGAGTTACGCTTTCACAGACATACTTTCATAAAGGAAGAGACTGTTATAGAGCACGTCTCCCCTCGTTGCACCCCACATGCTTAAGTCACGCAGGGAATTAAAAGGTAAAGGAAACATTCGACAACGGTGTGCAATTTTAATTGAGTTCTCAGAATGCCTTCAGTCACCAAAAAGATAGTCTTTGGCAATCTAACAGTTGTTTTGTAGGTTTTACTTATTGGAGACCCTATTTTGGACACATCAATTGGTATCACAACTTTATGATTGGTATCAAATTTTATTTGATATTTATTAAAATTATATTGCAAGCAAAAACTCTGATACCATCACAAAGTTCTGATACCAATTATAGTTTTGACTAAACTCTCTTTAAAAGCTTGATATTGTTATAAATATCGTTCAGAGTGTGAATGCTCACATTATATAACGAGTTTTACATAGACTCATATATGGTTATGTCATCTTGAAAGGAGATGGATAAGTGAGGGATATCGATAACTTTTATCCATATCCATAAAAAATCCTCAACGGTATTGGTAAATTTTAGCCATATGCCTATCTTTCTCAAATCATGGATAAAGTTATCCATTATAAGTATTAATGGACGTGTGGTTTTACAAAAACCACATGAATGCGCATTGAAATGTTTTTAAAATAACGGTTAATTACACCCCATTTCTCTTACTAGTATCATCATTTCTCTTGATTGAAAACTTAGAGTTTTTAATCTTGATAATTTCAACTTTTTTAGAGTCATGGGTTGATTTTTTGTAAGGTTGTCAATGGACTATGTCTTATCCGAAAATCCATTTGATTCGACCGAGAAAAAAAGATTTTGATTTCATTTTTTCGAATTTAGATAAAATCCAAAACAAAATTTTTATTTGATATGATTCGAATTTGGGTAAATCCTTGCCATGTTAGAATGGTCACTTGCTAAATTTGACTTCTCCGATAGTGTAGTTGAATTTGCTTGCCTCAAACAACTTTTTAAAAACAAAAACATTTTCTTTTATCACATGTCTTTTTTGTACTTGACATAGACATCTCCTTATGGCACATTGGTATGTCTCAATAAGGAATATCCATTAACATGTGAGAAAATAACCCAAATTCAAACTTTGAAATTTGGCTCTCACATGTTATGCCTCCAAATAGCTTTTGACACTTCATTTGAATTTTGGCCATCCATAAGCTACTTGGCTAGTTTTAGTCTTCATGGCTTTGACTTGTCTTCATGAGTTGACCTCAATCTTCTTATCATTTAATAATGATCCTCATAAGTTTGAGATATTTACAAAGCATGGACCTAATCATAATCACTCGATATAAAATTTATAATTTTATCGTATATATTTTTACATTATTTTGACATAATTCACAAATATATTTACAATCCCCCTTTTGTGAAGTTATGAGTCATAAGTTATGACAAAACACATATATTTTGCAAATAATGTTACAATCTCTCAATCCCAAAGTCCAATCCTAATAGACCATTCAAAGATATCAAATGATGAGTCTGATGTTAATTGTTATAATGTTGATGGCGGATAGTGTTTGATACCAATGACATTTCTTCAAATATATACATCTTAACAAATTGATAAAATCTACTTCAGAGTCTAAGTTTGATGCTAGTAAGTATAATACTGCGATCAAATATTAGATGCAATGTCAATGAATAATAACGATTTCCCACAATAGACTCAATATATGTAACTTCAAAGATTGTGATACTCAAAACATTTCCCACATTGGACATAATATCACTATGTAACTTCAAAACATACATTCATTCTCCTCATTTTTGTCAAAGAGAACAAATGCAAGAAATCACATTCCTCGGCAACAAAACTTGAAAGTGCAGTTGTATCTATAAAAATACCACTGTAAGGTGCCCTAAGATATGATAAGCAAGACTAGAGAGATGTTAATAGCGTCTTTTTGAAAATATTTTATCTTTGAAAAACTTTTGTGCAAGAATGCAAAGACAATGAAGCTATATGTACACTTTGTGATACTCTGTGTTTAATATAATCTCCTAGACCTAAGCATCAATAAAAATGTTCAAAGACAGGTGAGGCTAAATAGAGTATGAAATGATCCAATTTTAAGTCAAACAATCTCCCAAATCTTGAAATCTAAAATCGAGATCTAAGTAAATACTTTTGCAAATTAGATCCAAGACTTGATACACAAATCAAGCGGGTTAACTATGATTTGGTAAACTTAAGCATGCAAGATGAGATATCATAAGCAGTAAGATAATCAAACACACATAAGTAAAGTAATGAGAAAGCAAGAGACAATACTACACACAAATATAATGAGGTTCACCTAAGCAAGGATTTGATTGACCCCGTCCAGTTACTTCCTTGGTGGAAAGGGTTCGCAAGCCACAAGTTTTTATTACTTATTCAAAAGAAAACTACACTATCAATCAACGTTCCACAACCTTGCAAGGTCTACTTGCGACACTCTCACAAGTCTTACCGACGCAAAGTTCAAGAAAGTTATTTCCAACTATATTATTTTTGTAAGTGTGCTTAAAAGGAAAATAAGTGTTATATGCCTTAAGTTGTGAGCTTCATTTAGACAAACAACTTCTTTGTTTTAGATTTATGCCCTAGACAGAAAAACCCTTCGTTCTCACCCAAAAACCCTCATTTTTGTAAAGGTGAAATATCTCAATTCTATAGTATAAAAAAATGATATTTCGAGCTCAAAAACTTATCTAGTCTAGTTATTTGAGAAAGCCAAACACAAGTGTTTTTTCCCCCACTTGTCCAAGTCCTATTGCATGTGGACGAATTTTGACCTTGCAAGGTTGTGGTTGTAGTTTCGACACTGGAGCACTCTTTAGGGAAAGCTTTGTATTCTAGGTTGTGGGAGCACAATAATAAAGCTTGTGGCGGGTGTTCATACTTCCACTGAGGAAGTAACCAATTGGGGCAAATCAAACTCAATTTAGGAGAAAATCATTATATCTATGTGTTGATTTGTAATGACTCTTGCTATGTCTCTTTATTTTCACTTTTATAGGCTTGTGTTATTCATTATTTAAGATTTTTTTATTCTTGTTGCATGTTTTTGAAGTGATTGTTTGTTTACCCTCTTTAAACCTATCTTTAAAGTATTTTTATAGGCGTGTGAACAAAAGTGAAGTTGAATAAACTCAATGGCGATTTATTCTCTCAAGTGTTTGTGAAATCGTCATCGGTTTCCCACATTTTTCTGCAAATTTTTTCAATGAACAATTTTTTTTTCAAAAGAGATTATTCACCCATGCCCTTCTCTAGTCTCGCTCTTCAGATCTTAACACACTTTCAATTGGCTGGCTCATTTATCAACTTCCACTAAACCAGACATTGTCAAACTTGTACATGTATATCTTTAATCAATACAAAAATATACCTCACAAAACCCATTTTGAGGTTTCTATTCACCTTGACAGATATTTGAAAGGCTCTCTAGGATACGGGTATGTATTTACACAATAATCTTCAGATGTGTGTATTGTGACTCTAATTGTACAGTAGTCAAGATACTTGTTGCTTCACCACAAAATAGTTGACCATGTTGAGGAAATCACTCATCTCTTGGAAGAAAAAAAAAGTGATAAACTGTTTTTCGCTCATCGGCTGATCAGAATATCAGGCCATGGAATCTGCTTGTTGTGGTGTTATTTTGTTATACTTTTTGATTTGGGTCTCAGCCAATTCTTACCTTCTCTCATGTATTGTAGTAATCAAGTCGAAATCCACATAACAACCAATCTAGTATATCATGAGTGCATGAAGCACATGAAGTAAATTGTTACTTCATCGAGGAAAAGATTATAAAAAATAGGCTATTAGTACCCCATATATACCTAGTAAACTTCAATTTGAGATATATTCACCAAATCTATGGGCAAAGAATCACAATTCCAATTTAGGCCTTGCTTGGTTCACTGAAAATCTTATGTAAATAAAAATGATTTGATTTGAAAAAATATTGTTTGAAAATAAATACATTTTTATAACCATTTTCTATGTGGTTGGTGGTGAATAAATTATGTCTTGCAATTTTTCTTGTTTAGTGGCTGACTGCTAAGAAAGATGTTAAAGGAGAAGATTTTGGGGTTTTTCATGCTTCTCCTCATTCGGATATGCAACAATTTCTTTTCTTTGATGTTTTTAGAGTTGGCATGCTTTGTAGATAAATAAAAATGCATGTGGCAGTGTTTCGTAAAATTCTACTTTTGTTTAATATATTATCTACTTTTTGTAGAAAATATTATCATAAATAATAAATAAGTTTTCCTTTGAGGGAGGCACTACACCATAAAAAGGTTTCTCTAACAGCTTTTACAAGTTGATAAAATTACTTGTAACACTTTTGTGCCCATTCCAAATGAGGTGATCCTAATATTTGTATCATCAACCAACTAATACCAATAAGATAATTGCATCATGATGCAGCTAATACTAATAGAACATTGGTTTCATTTTGAAGTTTCATACTAAATTTTATATGGTGATGATATACACGATGCTCAGTTTCGCTTTCTATCATGTAGAAACTATAGCTAATTTAAAACATTTTCCAAATAAATAAAAAACTAAAAATGGGTAGTACACGGCCAAATCTTCATAGATTACTTCTACATTCAAATTCAGAGGCACTTATAACAAAATCTACACTTTAAATGAATTTCAAGGTAAACAAATAGTTCACAACACAATACGAATAATAGCACCCCAAAAAGGGAGTAAAGAAATGTGAATAAAAGACAACAAAATCTCAACATTTGTGTTTACCACTAGCCCCTAGCGCCAAAAGGGAACAAAAAAAGAAGTTAAAACACATCCCCATAGCTAAGTGCAAGGTATATCAGTAATAGAAAAATGATTTGATTGAAGAGGTGCAACTTTCTCCGATACAACGCTTGAATGACAAGAGATAACTTCCAAAATGTTTCGCAATGACAACCTCTTTAGAATTCAATCCAAAAGATCCACTAGTACTATGATTTTCTATAAAAACGATGACAATAACGTCAAACCACTTATGATATAAACTCTGAAATCACGTATTAAATGAATGAGCTACAATACAAATTCTTTACTTCGTAATGAACAATGTAGAATATGAAATGCATGTGGTTCTTCCAAAATGCAAAATAGAAGAATGTTAAATATTTGAAACAAAAATGTGACTCAAATAAATAAGCTATTTTTTTTCCTTCGAATATTTTACTGATCTGCAGCTTTTTATACGGAAAATAGTTGGACATGCAATGTAGCTAAATATTTAAAATCGTCGAGTGTAAAGCTTAGAATCTGTAAGGATCTTGTTCGATACAAGTTTCATCAACTAGATCATGTAAAACAGAAATACAATATACCCAAATGCTACTCAAGTTATTAGAATTAAGTTATATTCATAATTCACATGTATGCATTGCAAAAACTCTATTTAGTATTTAGTAATCGGAAACGCCAAGAATAATAAATCATCGAGAATGATATAGAGCTCATGTGACTAAGGATGTTCTAGAAGTATGTTATTTGACGATTATGGGTGAGAGGTAAATCATCTTTTATGTACATAGATCATGATCACCAATATAATTTAGTGTTCTTTAATCTTTATGTAGTACTGAGACATTTTAATCTTAAGGAGAAAAAGAAAAAAAATGTGGAAGCATTTCAAGAAAGTATTGAAATATAAATGCTAGTTTTCCATTTGGATGGGGCAAAAGCCGGATTAACATAAAGTATTTAATCTTTATAGTTGAGTGCTTCTCAGTTCAGGAATCATACTTTTCACTCACTTTTCCAATTAAATGTCAAATGAATGAAACCACCACCCACTATATTATGACATCGAATAGTGAAACATCACAAACATATATTTTTTACTTTTCACCACATGAAATAAATACAACTTTATGACCAGGGACACTATATCACATATCGTCGTCGATAGCATATTTTACAATTATGCTATGAAAAGTCTCAAGTTTAAATGATTTTGAAATAGGAAAAACGCTATGTAAAATTAAGCGGGCCTTTTGGCGCTCGCCCAAAATTTTTGCTTAGCGCGACCCTTCTCCTACCTCCGTCTCACCCAAATATTTCATTCATTTTTCAAATCAAAAGCTACATAGCTTAGAGAATGAGAGATAGATCGAGAGATAGATTCAGGGAGAGAAAAGAGGTCTAGGGAAAGAAATATCCTGGGAGAGACGACATAGGGGAGAGGGACATCTTGATGCGTTGTTGTTGGTTCCGAATGAAAGAATTTTGTAATGGAATCGATCTGGAGTGAGAATGGCGCGCCAGATGGTCTACATTTCTTCATTGCTATCTACTTCATCTTCTTCTTTTTTATCGCTAGGTTTTTATTCGACAATATCATAATTCAAGTAACCTTCCTTCATTTAAACTCTTGTGAATTATAGTAAGAAGAAAAAGAAATAAGGGAAGAAGAAATAAAAAAATGAGGAGAAGAAGAAAAGCAGACCATCTTGGTCACAAGAGGAATTGGATTAGCCGTCCCTTCCCTCCCCCAAGCTTTCTAGGGCTCACTCAGAAAACATAATCTCCTCCCTTCTTCTCCGTGGAGAATTGTATCTGAACTTGTTCTACCTAGTCAATCCAATCTCGCTCGATTGCTCGCAATTTTTATCTATTTTTCTCTGTTGTATCTAAATGGGAAGGAGAATGGAACGTCACCTGGCAGCTCAAAGCGCGGCTGGTTGAAGAGTAAAGCTCGATCTCTTCGTGGAACCCTTCATTCTTTTCGTCTCTATTCAATTTTTAGGGTTTTAGATTGTTTTATTTTGCTTCTTCTATTTGATTCCTTTGTCACAGTTCAATTGGTGTTTGTTTTGATGGTTTATAGAGGTTAATGTGCCTGTTGTTGGTGGTCATGCTGGGACTACAATTTTGCCTCTCTTCTCTCAGGTACTTCTTTCAGTTTAGGTGTTAAATAGTTTATCTTTGATAGTAAGTGGGAGTACATTCTTTATTTTTCTGTATTTGGAAATTTTAGGTGACACCCTGAGGCAGCAATTTGTCCGAATGAGGAGATACTGGCTCTTAAAACGAACACAAGATGGATGTATGAAGGTCGTGGAAGCAAAGGCTGGAAAGGGCTCTGCAACATTATACATGTTGTAAGTGTGATGTGTCATTATGCTGGAATGCTAGAGTACACATTTTGACTGTGGATGGTTCATACCTCTTGGTCAGATTCTTATAAATTAGAATAACTAGTAAAATGGCAGTTGGTATTCTTATTGGTTGGGACTGCCTGTCTAATAGTGAAGTGATTTCCCCAACTTCTCATTGTGGAAAATCAGTTTCTTAGTAGTTTCCCACTCCATTATGAAACTACCGAAGAGGTTGTTTTCTCGATTTCGGATGTTTCCTATTAGGAAATCACCAAATAATTTTCTACGGAGTTACTCATTAGTTTAAGGTTCTTTTCACGTAAACTTTATATGTGCGGTGTGTGTGTTCGTGTGTGCTTTATTGCTGAATTTGGATTTTGGAAAGAATTGTCAATTAGCATCCTTTGCGCTTAGCTAGAATTTTGAGCAACTTTTTCATCAAGCTTGCAGAATACATATGCATAAATTCCATTTTTTAGCTAATACATGTCGAAAATGCAAAATTAAGTTAAGAGAAACAACTATAAGGGGACTTCTTAGGATTGGATTTTAAACATTTTAGACAAGGTACCACCATTCACGTAAATCATTTATATTTCAAATTCAAGAATAATTGAACTTTTTGTTTAATCTGAGCCAACGTCCAGCTTAGGTTGGGTCCACAAAACAATGCAGGATTCTTATGTTTATGATAGTAATGGGGAGAAGTACCTTGAATCTTTTGCTGGTCTATGGAGCACAGCTGTAAGAAGACAGGTTTGGATGTGGACATCTGGTAAACTGAGGAAGTTTTGTAGTTCTCCTACAATACTATTTGCTATATTTACTAACACTGCAATCATTGTTTGCATACATGCTCTGAGTGTGATAAGGATTTCATAGTCTGTCCAATTAGTAGAGCCTATATAAACACAAAGATCAGGGTGTATGAATAATGCGTCAAATCTCAGTTGATGGCTTTTGCATTTGTTTTCATAATCATTTGTACAGAGCGACATTTAATTGAATGTTGGCATTGGGTAATTGTTTGAGTTTGACATTACTGCCATGAAAATAATTAATTCTGAGTCTAATCAAGTTAACATGTTAGACCACCAATGCTAATTTACATGTGAATTTGTAGATTGGCTTTTAGTTGGCCATATTGCAATCCTAAGAGTGCTTAGCTCATGGAAAACTTTTATGCAGCCCCAACCAATTTTTAATTTGTTACTCTTTATGAGATCCTGTCTTTATTTTGTGAGTTGTGACTTTTGGTGTTACATGTCTTGATGCACCATAAATGGCACTTCAGTTGTTCCTCTAGTTAATGGAACCATGGGGGTTTCATCAATAATATAATAATATTTTCAATGAAGTTGATGAGGGACTTTTATGTCTTAATGTTTAAGATATAACCGGCTAATTCGTTGCTATAAGACCCTAGCATTGTAAGCTAAGTTAGCCTTCCTATTTTCTTGAATATTCTTTTGTGAATAATCTCTTCGGAAACCAATTTTTTGGTTCATGGTTGTTGGTGATTTCTTTATTTTTTGTTTTTGCCTGCTGATACTAGTTTGCTGATGATTTTGATAGGTACATGCTTACAAATTAAAAAAAAAATGTTTGCTGATGATGTTGATAGGTTCATGTTGTTTCGAGTCATCGATCCAAGATAGAATTAGCAAATCGTTTTATCAGCTTCTTGATGTCGTGGTTAACATTTATTCAGCATTTGATGTATCAAAGAGATCCCAAATTAGCATTCATAGAATCACAAACTATATTGTGCATATAGCAGGTTTACATTGTAGTTCAATGAATTAAACAAGGGGTAATCCTTCCCTAAAACTTAATATCAGCTGAGTAGTTATTAACTCTCTTATTTGTCTTTTGATGAGTTTTGAAAAGAAATATACTTGCGTCATGCTACTGCATTTACAGTGACTGGGGTTGTTCAACTTGTTTCCAGTAAATATCGATTTCATGCTTCCCTAACTTTAGTGATTTTGATTTGAAGAAATATTTGCCTCATGCTACTGCATTTACAATAACTGGGGTTGTTAATAAATTTTTTACTGTGGCTATCAATGTGTTGACTGAGGTGTTTTGTATCAGCAATCGGTTACTGTTGTTGGGAGTGGTACGCAGCAGGGTCATGAGTCGGCTAAGCTTGTGGATGGTGGGGATGATGGCAATGAATCCGGAGAGGACAAAGAGGATAAATCCGTATCTGGTAAATATGTCGGTATTTGAGTTAGATTGTAGTAGTTGATTTCGTTTGCTTTTGTGTTATTAGCAAGTGAGGAATTTGATTGTTCTTGTTGTATGAGAACTCGTCCTCTTTGATTATGCATTTGGAGATTGCTTTTCTTCCATTTGGCACAAATGCTTCACTCGGTTTATTCGATATAGCTCATAGTTAACAATGTTGTTGTTCCTTTTTATGAATTTTGACTGAGTACATGAATTTTCATAGGCATGTCTTTTTGGTTCAATTTATATTGGTAATGTGAAGCAGGAAGAGAGTTCTTGATGTGTTTCTCATTCCTTTGTTTATATGTTGTCGCAGTTTGGAAATTTCTCTATATAGGAGGTCATCAAGACAAAACTGTATTTGGATATTTTGATGAAATTCTTTTTGAGTAAGAGAAGACATCTTTACAGATTTCTACAATAAGGCAAAACATGTGCTAATCTATTCTATTATTGTTTAGCCTAATTTCCTACTCATGTCTTAAATTGACTTCTTAACCAACTTCTTAAACTGACCTCTTAACCAACTTCTTTGAAATACGGGAATAATGCATTTCACTTGTGCACTTTGAATGTTTCATCCATTTAAATTCCTAAAAGTGTAAGTTGGTTAAGAAAAACCAAGTAAATCATTAGTAATAGATTCAGTTTTAAGCAGGAAACACACATTGTAAGTTTCGATTGGTATATTTTGGTTAAGTTTGACGGAATAATGCTCTCAGGCTGTGGGAACTGTTATACAAGGAGTGGAGTACCCCGAACGGGAAGGCCAACCTGTATGCCAAGTACTTTGTTGTCTAATATTTTTCTTCAATGTGAAATGTTGATTATGAAGTAGAAGATTGATTGTGGATGATTGGATACTATCTTGCTTCTCAACTTTGTAATAAGGGAAGTTTTTGTGGTATTAATTGTGCTATCTCCTAACGTGTAGTATTTTTTGAAGACTGGGACTTGTAAATTTGTCCCGTCTTGTAAATTCCACCATCCACAATACGGAGGTGGATCAATGAGTCTTGTATCATTGAATTACCAAGGATATCCACTTCGACCAGTTTGTATACCTTCATCTTTTCTTGGAGTCATTGTTTTGTAGATATATTATGGTAAAACTCAGCCTTACAATGAATGGAAGAGCTATAACTGCACTTAATTTATGTAGTGTGAAAAGGAGTGTTCCTACTATGTGAAAATGGGACAATGCAAGTTTGGAAACCTGTAAATTCCACCACCACAACCAGCAGGCACATCGGTGCAAGTGCCTGCACCTACAATTTATCAACAGTGCAATCAACATGGGTTCCTTCTACTCAACAATATGGAGTGTCTCCTAGCTGGCAAGTTCTAAGGCCTCTATTAGTTCATATGTGCAAGGAGCTTATGGCCATGTGTTGCTCCCCCAAGGAATGGTTACTATCTCATTGTGGAATTTTGATTCTGTACGTGTATAGGAACTTTCTCAATGCTCCTTTTAGATCTCTTCGAAAATGAATTTGTATTATTAGTGCATGTTTCTACCATTTATTAAACTAGTATGATTATTTTATAAATGAAGATTTTCTTACATGGTCGGATTTTATTTACTGTTGCACTTTTAATAGCAAGTAAAACATTGTAAATAATACCAACATAGCTAAAAACAAATGGGTAAAAAAATGGTGTTGAATTTTAATAGCACTTTTAAATTGTTGTGGTTAACTAATTTTACAGCACTTTTAAAAAGCTGTATAAAACTATGTAACAAGATTTTTTAAACGCTATGAAAAATGTTAGAACAACGTTTAACACTATACAACAACATTTTCTAAGCGCTACTGAAAGTGTTACAACAACGTTTAAAAATGTTATTAAAAGAGCATTTTTAATAGCGTTCCAAAAACGCTATCATAGAGCCAGACTTTTAATAACGGGCACTGTCACAACATGTCATTTAACGCTATCATATCCAGTTATAGCATTTTTGGCATGCTATAAATGATGATTTTTGGTGTAGTGGGATATTAGTACTCACAAGATGCTTATTGAGTAGTTTATTCTCAAAGCTACATTGATTGTGCAAGAAGGTGTGAAGATGCTATACTGATCTATATTTCCAAATTCTTTATCAGCAATATCAATAATTTTCTCACATTGGGCTGAGGTGTAAAAAAAGGATTGATAGTCACATAAAACATTCATAAGCTTGTAAGTTTGATCCGAGCAGTAGACCACATAAACTAGAAAACTCCCAAGTGATCATGAAAGTCATATATCAGAGCATTTCCTACCTGCAAAATAATGTGAATCGGTAAGATGATTGATCCATATCTACAACTCATAAAATATTTTTAATCCTACAAAAAAAAGTATGTACCATATATATCCCATTATATTTGATTGTTTGGTCTTTTATTTCTTGACGGTGGATCACAATGGCTTGGGCCAACTGGGGAACGTAATGTCCTAGAGCAAATATTTCAACGACAACAATAATTCCCAACAAGTTTGAGTGCTATACCATTTATCATAATTTATGGGAGCATTGAAGTTGTTTACAGTGTCAAAACATGGTTGCATGTGTAGTAAGGACATTACCCAACAACTAACGTGATCACTTAATCAAAAGATCTACACATTTTTGGAAACGGCGTTTGGGGCTTCACAGTCTTGTTGATTGTTGTGCTCCACAATGGTTTAAGATATATGCTTGCATCCTATCCTGGTAAAACATTAAAGGTAAGTATCAGAAGCTTTTAAACTTCCAATATGCTTAGGTCATAATATACGGGTCCTAATCAAGGTTGGGTTGCATCAAGATTTTTTTTCCCTCTGTAATAGAGTTGATTTGTCATTTTTTTCGTCTTCCATGAATTCAACTTATGATTTGGTTAGTATCTCTTTGTTATTTACTAGAAAATGCTTTCTTGTGCAACATACATGCCATTCCTAGAGTTTAGTTTTCCCTCTTTAAGTCATTAATGGATTGTTCCATAACTCCATGTACAAGCATGGGTAAAACCTTCGTTGAATAGGTCCTTCATCATTGATCAATCAATCAATGATCAGAATAACTCCTTTTGAATTCTTTATGGATAATATAATTTATGAACAAAACTTATTTCTTGAGACCTCTTACAATTGGATGCATATTTCTTTTGGAAAGTGAGCAGGCTTTTAAGGTTCCCCAAACCTTTATAAAAATTTAATGTATATCGTTTTAGTTATGCATCAAGATAAAATAAAAAAAAACACTTTTTTCCAAATAAAAACAACAATAAAAAAACATTTGCAAAGGAGAGGAATATTACCCTTTACCTGCATAGCTCTCTCTAGTAAGATAGAAGCCCATTTCTTCATATTGAGGAAATCTTTCCAACCACTTAAGTGGAAATGCTAATGAGACCTTTGCTGAACACATTTATTTTTACATGAGTACAATATGTTAACATTAACAGCTATAATATGACTCTCACAAGTAATTACTAAACAAAAGTAAACAAGATGAACCAATCATTTATTAACAAAGAATGTGAGGTACATACAAGTTCTTTTATCTCCAATGCTCAGCACATTTTGGGTATTGTTTGAAAAAGAATAACCAACACCAGCAGCAGAGTCCACGAATAGGATATTAGCTAATGTAGACACAAAGTTTCAATTTCCCAAGAGTAACATAAGTGAAACTTTGGATACATAAAGAACCACTAGCTATAGTAAATGATCCTCACCCCCAAACAAAAAGCCCTAATCCTTCTCCTATGTTTCAAACAAAAAAATTTAACAAAAAGGAGGAGAGTCACTCATTGAGGCAACCCAACCGAATTGGTAAATCCTAATAGAAGATCTAATCATAATCAGTAGTATTGTATCAACTAGCACCACTTACTTGATTTTGGCATGTTTTGGGACACATGTCCATGTTATGAACCAATCTCTTTCTGCAAATAACTTTAACATAATAATAGTCAATCAGAAACAACTCATTTCAAGATCAATCACACTAACTTTCTAAAATTAGAAAACTACTAAAAGTGGAAAATGTCAACTTGTAACAACTCATTGTATGTAGAAGCAATGGTAAAATAAAAAAACCCCATATGCAAAGCAAAAAAACATGAATAACAAACAACAAATCTGAATGGGTGCCATAGACAATCAATTCAAAGAGTGTGACGAATAGAAAAACCACATGAAATAGTTATACCATCATTTCTTGCATTTGTTCGGTCATAATGGCCATATGAGATTCCATGGAAGTCATCCGAGAGGCAATACCACTATTTTCAACCTAAGTGATAAAACCTTCATTAGTGCTGGAAGTAATGCTTCAATTTTTGTTCTTGATACAGTGGACCCAACACCACGAACATGTCCCCTAGAGTCTTTACCAAACACCTTCCCTAAGGGATCACTGTCTAATGAACAACCAACATTCTCACCCTAGCTCAATTGAATGTTCTTCACTTGTTCATATATTTCACAAATTATGAATTAATTGTAATTATGAAAATGGACAATTGTCATTGAAAAAACAAAAAGATTTCAGCCCCTACTTCCACATAGAAAGAAACACCAATCAAGATATCCATGTGATCTGAAAAACTTTGAAAAGACGAAGAGTATAAATAAGGATATCCTTCTCACATGTTAAGAGGATGGGACTACAATGGGTCAAAGGAAAGAAGGCTCGCTCATTCTCTTTACCGAGCGAGCGGAACCCTAAATCCAAAGCAAAATAGAAAAGATTTCGTTTGCAGCTTGTTTGATGAAATTCTTGTGGAAGTCAACACTTAAATGATGATAATGTTTCAATTAACAATCTTCTTCTCTCCACCACCATCACATTCCACGTCTATGACACAATCCAAACTCATAAAAAATTTGCCCCCATTAGATCAAGGAGATCTCGCTATAAACCTCATCAGTGTCCTGATTCGCTAAAAGCCACGGCAAAATCACTCGACAAAGCACCATAGAGTTGACATTGATGAGTGAAGAGAGATCGGGTGGTGAAGCCGAGTGCTCAGGGTGACCTTGCAAGAAGTAGTAAACCCTAGGGCCAGCCAACGAAGTGGTTTTGGGGGGAGAAACCAGCAGAAGCCTTCCAAATCGGCAAATCATTGTTGTATTAATAGCAACATTGCTAGGACTTTTTAGAGAGGTTTCCAAGGAGATCTAAAGAAGAAATAGAAACGAGATTTTGTTAGGGTTTTAAGTTAGAATTATTATGGTTTTAGTTTGTCTAGGCAGTCAGGCTTTATAGTCATTTTTTGGCCAGACTTAGGCTTTTTTTATAGTTTTACTCCTCTTTAAAACACAACCACAAACATTATCTATAGAAGGGGTAGAAGTGTAAAAAACCCAAAACTTGACAAAAAAGTGGCTATAAAGTCTCGCTACCTAGAATTGGGGATTATGGTTCACTAAACGAATTTGGCGGAGAGAGAGTTTGATAGATTGGTCCAGAGAGAATTTACTCTTGATCCATCTAACATTATATTTATTATCATGAGATAGATATAATATTATAGGCATTCAAAGTCAAGATTGTATAATGTACAAGCAGTTACTACTATAATAAACTAATACAAGTACTACTATAGGCAAAAAACGATACAACTAAATTTTGGTTAGTGTTGCAAAACTGCCATTTGGCGTAGTGAGGCTTTTGTTGTTTTCTTAGAACATCCTTGAAACAAACACTAACAGGTAATTGAAAATAATTCTTCTACAAATGTTGAGATATTGTTTGGCAAGTTGTACGATCTAAAGATTAATCTCTTAATCTAAAGCCAGACAAAAGTGGGAAAAAGGTTCCAAGTACTTGAGATATGAGGAGGACAAGTACACACTAGTAGAAACCAATATGCTTGATCACTTTTAATTTCAATCAGGCTCTTTCAATACTTGAAGAGAACATCAAAATAACATGGATCAACTTATGGAAAGGATCAGGGAATAGATAAGATAGACAGTTTTGTCAGATTAAAGTTACAAGTGGTCACTAAAGCTTGTAGCTCTAGATGCCAAAGCTAGCTGTTTCTGAATAAAATCTCTCGTGTTTCTTGTCTAAAAAATTTCTTTTATGAAGCAAATCCAGCAAACTAAAGTGCAAAACCTGTTAAGATATATGTTGGACAAAATCAAGTTAATTTAGATAAGGCAATTAACCTAATAATTATTATCCAAGACTATCTTGTATTAGTCAAATCAGCAGTGCAACTGACTATGTACTTCACGCAAGCTCCATTTCTTAGCATTCATAAGATGATACTGTTTGAGTTAGCATAAAAGAAGTCACGCATGTAAGTTAAAAGGACTTTATATTGTAGCCATGCCATGACCGATGCACTCTGCACCCACACACTAGCAATCTTAGTCAGAAGATGTTTGTTTTTGCCTTTTAATCCCATTAGAGGTCGCATTCCCTAAATAGTACTACTCCGGCTAAAATATGCCTTTTTTTTTTTTGCATAAACATTATGAATATTTTTTTTGCACTAACTTATGATGAATATAATTAAGGAAATGGTGAACTATGTGAGCTGGGCATTAATGAGGTATTTAGCAGTCAAAGACCAATAGCATATATGTTCTACTTCCAGTTTCTACAAAATCCTACAAACCATGTGTTTAGATTCTCTTCCTATGTATTTAGGTTACATCTTTATTACCAAGAGGCATATTATGTTGTACTTGTATCTTTTGCAAATCTACTAACCATGTGTTAGATTCTGACCTACAACATTTGGAGATCACTTGCATCTTTTATCGTAGTACAGGTTGCACTTTATTCATCCTATAAATTTGCATGCTGATTGTTGTTCATTCTACACAAAAAAAATTCACTTCGCAGTGGGTAAATTGTACCTACAACTTTAAGTTGCATATATTTTTTCACTAATAGCTAGAGTCTTCATCAATGGCTTCAATTATTAGTGACATCTTCTCCTTCCCCTCCATTGATTATTGCGAAATCTTGCCTCCAACCGTAACTGAAAATGTGGCGATGTGGATCGTGGAAAACTACTTTCCATCATTTGGAGATCAAGGAACAGCCGCCTTCCAAGTAATGCCTGATGAAGCAGATGATGAGACTCTCTCCTCAATGCTTGGGATGTCATTCGTCCAACTGTTTGAGTTTCCATTAGTGAACATTGCTCATCAGCCTTTCATGCCTGAAGTAGAAGTTGGCTTATGTAGAAACATTGCCCATCTTCAAGATATAGTTGCTCATCATGAACTCCAGCAACCAGAGTCCGAAACTTCAAAGTTCCCCACAAGCTTGGATTTCCACTCTACCTATGGTGGCTTAGATGGTCTGGTATGTTCTCTAACATCCATTCAGTGAGGAACACTATTGAAATAAGCTTTACTGTGCTCCTAATCAATAACTCTCAAACAATTTAATAATTTAATTTGTTTTTCTTAGGGATGTCAAGGTAACGTATTAACAAGTCTTGAAGAAACAAATACAAAAGTTTGCCGTTACACAGAGGGAGAAAGGAGAGATAGAATCCTCAGGTATCTGAAGAAGAAAAATCAAAGGAACTTCAACAAGACCATCAAGGTTAGCATCTAATAATTGACCAGATCCTCATTGATGTCAAGGACAGATTAAATGGGTTGAATTCGTGTTCTATTTAATAATTCATCTTTCTGAATACTTTACAGTATGCCTGTCGCAAAGCCCTAGCTGATAGAAGGATTCGTGTATGTGGGAGATTCGCAAGGAACAATGAACTAGCCCAAGAGACCACAACCACGGAGAACACTGAAATATGCCAATATGAAGAATACTACGAGAATTGTGTTTATTAGATAACTCAGAGTAGTACAATTTTTATGTTTTAATGAACTTGAAAATCGGTCTTGATCGTGCATATAAATTGGCCGAAAGTCATGGACACTACCCCGTTTTCATTGCGAGACAGATTTGCATGACTTTAGTAAAATGACTATAACTTGTTCATTTCAAAACTTTTGTGAGTGATTCAAATTGTGTTTATTAGATAACTCAGAGTACTACAATTTTTGTGTTTTGATGAGCTAGAGAATCGGTCTCAATCGAGTATATAAGTTGGCCGAAAGTCATGGACACTATCCCATTTTATTGTAAGACAGATTTTCGCGACTTTGGTAAAATGACCATAACTTGCTCATTTCAAAATATTTTCAAGTGATTCAAATTGGGTTTATTAGATAATACAGAGTACTACAATTTTTATGTTTTAATGAGCATAAGAATAGGTCTCAATCTAACATATAAGTTGAACCAAAGTCATAGATAATACTCTATTTTCAAAGACAAAGAGGGTGAGAGAGATGGCGGGGTGGTGGTGGTGCTTGATGGAAAAAAGAGGGAAAAAAGTGGCAGTGGCGGGAGAAAGAGAAGTGGCGGTTGTGGGGTGGTGGTGATGATGGTGGGGTGATGGCGGTGTCTGATGGAGAAAAGAAGGAAAGAGGAGAAGGAGGGAAGATAAGAAGAAGGGAAGAAGATGAAGAGAGGGGAGGAGAGAAATTTTTTAAAATTTTGAGTTTTTATTGGTGGTGTGGGTGAGAAGTGGTGGTGTGAAAAATAAAGTAGGTGGTGTGAGAGAGAAAAAGTTGATATGGTGGTGTGGGACAGTACTTTAGGTGGTGTGGAGTAGTATCTGCCTATAAAATAAAACACTGCATTTGAATTGATCAAGTAAAAAAAAAGTTTCATTTGGTTCACTATCGAATTATTAATTAATGCTACTCATTTCAACATTGAGACATTTTATTTATACAATCCATGGCCAGCTCTCGCTGCCAACTGATGCGCCTCTCTATTGAGGTTTCTACTTGTATATTTACAATGCCAATTTGAAAGTAAAAGGAAAAGATGCTTAAAATTAAAAAAAATGGACGTCAAACCCAATTCAAAGCAAAAGTTGGGTTAGAGTCCTCAAAAGCAAGTGCCTCCAGCACATTAGTAGAATCACAAAAGATGAAGCCCGTCCTCCAACGTTGAGCATGAATCAACAAAAGGGTCGCCTCACCTACATAGAGTTCAACCATTGTGTTTTCCAAAACTTTGTCCGGAATCGTACAAGAAACAGTAGCCAGGATATGACCATGCAGATCCATTACAATGATACCTATAGCCCCCTGTTTAGTACGACCAAAAAAACTAGCATCAAAGTTAACAATGACTGAATCGGGATCAATAAGAATAGAATGTTCCATAGAAGGAGAAAAGTGAAGGTTAAGAGAATGAGTACTGGCGAACTCAATTTGAGCTTGGATGAGCTCTAGACAACTAGCTACAAGTGGCAAATCATGCTCCGAAGGGCCGGGGGGAAGGGGGAGAGAGTGTGGTGGGAATCCCCTTTGGCTGAGCCGAAAATGAGTGGTATCGAGCTTAGTACCCGAGTCATTTGAATTGGGTCGAGAGATGACCAATGGGACCAAATTTCATTAAGAATAATGGAAAAAGCTTTGGCACGAAACTTGGCATTGTTGAACACTATGTTGTTGTGAAGGCGCCAAATAGATAGAAGGATTGTCGTAAACTGGAAAAAATATCTTCAAGGTCGAGGTGTTATTTTGCCGTCTTCCAGAGAAATTGGAAGAAACTTGTTATGGAAGGTGGGGTAAGAGACTGATTGTGCCAATCAATAGGGAGAAAATTCAGTGACCAGAGACGATTAGTAATTTGGCAAAGAAAGAATAGATGTAGGACATCTTCCATGTGGTTATTACAAAACACAGTGGTTATCAATAGGAACATGTACCCGAATTAAGTTAGACACAGTAGGAAGCAAGTCTTGGCTGACTTTCCAAAAGAAGAGAGTAGCACTAGGGGGAGCCTTAATGTGCCAGATTTGGCACAAGATCTTTGGAACAAGAAGGAAATGTCGAGTAGCAGAAGAAAAGCTTGTTCTTGAAGGAGTGAAAACTTTTGTTGCATTTTTTACCGAGAACAAACCCTTTTTTTCACCTAACCATGTGAGTTTATCAGGAAGATTTGTTCGTCTGAGACAGATATCAAAAATATCTTTAGCGACAGGGGTCGAAAAATGAGAACTGATAAAATCTTTCTTCCATTGGAGGGAAAAAGAAGGAGACATCTCCCAAAGGTCCCTAAGAATGGGACCAAGTTCATGGTCAGCCAATAGTAAATCCGGTTTAACCCAGGCATCATGCCATAGATCAATTTGGTTACTGGAAAGAATTTTCCAAAGAAGAAAACGCTTAATCTTAGAAAAAGCTTGAACTAAGCCACTCCAAGGGAAGGAAGCTAGGGAGAGAGATTTCATGATATAGAAAAAGCTTTTGGAGTGGTAGTAAATGGCCTTAAGGTGACGAGATTTCTAGGCTTCCGAGAAAGAAATGACATTCTAAACATTTTTTGCCATTAAAGCAAGATTCCTATTACGAGAGTCAGGAATATTGAGACCCCCAAGGTGACGAGGCAAGGCAATTCTATTCCCAGTACAAAGATGCTTAGCTTTGTCGTGTTCTTGACCGTTCCACTAGAAATTGCAGGCCAGAACATCAATTTGATTGAAAACCGAAGAGGGAAGGAGGAACGTCTGCATGGTAAAAACCGAAATAGAACCAAGGATCGTTAATCATGACAATACAACCAGCCTTGGATAAAACTTTGGACTTCCAAGCAGAAAGTTTTGAACTAATCTTATCAAGAAGAAACTGGAAATCCGAAGTTTTACGCTTGGAGAACAATAGAGGAGATCCCAGGTATCTGTCATTTTTGTTATAAAATTTTGAACCCAGGATTTTGTTGATCATTTTAAGCATGTTTGGGATGAACATTAGAACTATAGAAGATAGAAGATTTGTCGAAATTAGCTCCTTAGCTAGAGGCCCGACAATATTGGTGGAGGATGTCCTTGATAGAGTAAGTCTCTATAAGAGAGGCTTGACAAAAGATTAACAAATTATCTGAGTAAAGGAAAAGGCTAAGAGAATGAGAGCGGCGTCGGACCTTGATCCCCTTGACAAGGTCGTCAACTTCAGCCTTGGCCAGCAGGCGGGAGATCGCTTCTGCAACCAGGATGAAAAGATAATGAGATAGATGATCACCCCGCCGAAGCCCTTTAGAAGGCTTCAAAGAGGAAGAGGAGAACCGTTCAGCAGAAGCTGAAGGTAAGTAGTAGAAATGTATTGCTCGATAAGTTCTGTTCATTCTTCTAAAAAGCCAAGTTGCTTAAGAATTTGAAGGAGAAAATGTCATTCAATTCTATCATATGCTTTGGTCATGTCAATCTCGATGACCATCCATCCTTGAGCCTTCTTACGAAAGTGTTGCATTTGGAAGAAGGTTTCATGAGCCAGGCTAATATTTTTGGTAGTAGACCGACCTTTAAGAAAAGCCCCTTGATTAGGGGAAACAATATTATCCATAAATGGTTTGAGTCGATTTGCAAGGATTTTAAAAATCACTTTGTAAATGACATTGCAAGACCAATACGACAAAATTTGTCTGGGGAGATTGGATTACCCACTTTAGGAATAAGAGCTATGAATGTTTATTTAAGTTTAGGATCCAATTGTCTAGTGGGGAATAAAATTTGGACAACCTCGATGACATCATATTTAACAATATCCCAATAAAATTGGAAGAAGAACACATAAAACTCGTCCGGACCAGGGGCATTGTGGCTGCCCATATCAAACACAACCTCTTTGATATAATCAGCCGTGGGAATAGCCAAGAGGGTCTCATTATCTGACACTGAAATGACTAGTTAAAAGAGGTGTAAAATATTAGGATCAGGAACCGGACAGGAAGATTGAAACATATTAGAGAAGTAATCATTAAGAACTTGTCCCATAGTGGAGTGCTCTAAGACCCAATTGTTGGCCAGATTCTTAAGCTGCAGGATGTGATTAACTTTACGACGCATTAAGGTTGTATGTGAAATAATTTAGTATTACGATCACCATCTCGAGTCTAGGAATTTTCAGCTTTATTATGCCAAAACAGTTCTTCTCTGATAAGGAGCTCAGACAGCTTAGATTCTAAAATAGAAGTGGCTTCTGCATTTTTCTGTAAAGGTGGTTCATTTTGTAGCTTATCAAGAGTTGTCCTAGTGTCATGAATACAAAGGTGGATATTGCGAAAATCAATTTTGTTCCATCGGGAGATAGAATAGCTGAGCTTTTTGGTTTTGGAATGGAAATTAGTAGGTGGGGAAACATGCCTACGGGGAACCCAATTAGAAGACACAAGGTGATGGCAGTGGGGGTCCCTAGTCCACATATGAAAGAACCTAAAGGGTTTGGGTTGATTAGTACATCTGGTTACTAATTGAAGTAAGAGAGCTCTATGATTAGAGGATGGAACATGAATAGAGCAATAGAAGGCAGAGGGAAATATAGTCATTGATTCAGTATTAGCAAGGACTCGGTCAAATTTAGCTTTGATGTCATGAAGATCGTGAAGTTTGTTATGCCAAGTAATTTGGGATCCCTTGGGAAAATCAATAAGTTGGGGGTGTCAATAAAGTTTCTGAGATGACTAAGAGCCACGATAGACACCATGTTGCCTTCTAACTTTTTGGTGCCATCATAGAGGGCATTAAGGTCGCCAATGATAATACCCGGAAGGGGCTGAAGTTCATAATCATTTAGCATCTTAGTCTAGAAATGAACCCGACGGGCCAAGTTTGGTTCTCCGTAGACAAAAAGAGTCGACCAGATATTAGTAGCATAGTAACCAGTAATGGTACAATTAACGTAATATTTACAAAAAGAAATCACATTAAGGTTGATACCTTTCTTCCAGAAGAGAGCTATTCTTTCAGACTGACCTTGTACGGGAACTGAAAGTCCATGATGACAACCCACTCTCTAACGAGTACGGTCCATTTTAGCGAAACTAACTTCAGTTTCAGAAAGGAACAAAATATCTGCATTGGACTGTCAGGAGAGGGTCTTTATATTTCGAAACGCTTTGAAAGACCCTGCGGCTCTAGCATTCCATGAAAGGATCATGGCGAACGTAGCGACCTTCAGAGCTGGAATCTTGGCTTTAGCCTTCATCACGTGTTTAGTAGCACTCATGAAGCTATCATGGGTTCCTTCTGATGCTGCATTATGAGTAGCATCTGTCTGGCCCACAAGATTTTGGGGCATACATGGTGTTGAAGCTTGAACTAGTTAAGAAGAGATGTTCGACACAATTTCCCTTTGAGTCGATGTAGATAAACTTAAAGAGGTGCAGGTAGCCACCGAGCAAGATCTCGCGATCGGATAGATTGGAGAAACAACTGAGCAAGCGGGAGGAGGCAAGAAGAAGAAGATAGACCCTACCTATTATCAGTGATTGAACGGAGAAGACGGTTGTTTAGGGCTAAACATGCCTGAATTGACTTGCTAACCCACACTTGGGAGGTCCAAAAGATAAGAAGGCCCATTGTCTTGGAAGCCCAATTGAACAAGAGGCAGACTTGATGCTAGCAATTTCTAAAACGAGCCAAAAAATGACCCAGAATCAGATGTTCCAAGCCCAAAAAGTGAGGCCCAATTATACTGATCCGATGCTTCGGAAGCAAAATAAGTATCCTATTCCTGAGTACTTTGAATATAGAGAGATGCTAGGGCGCAC
Organism: Berberis vulgaris; assembly: GCA_963556465.1. NCBI lineage: Eukaryota > Viridiplantae > Streptophyta > Magnoliopsida > Ranunculales > Berberidaceae > Berberis > Berberis vulgaris. The sequence goes on along the minus strand of OY747131.1, from coordinate 48,136,153 downwards.
CGGTTTTTTAACTGGTATTTCGCCTGGATGGTGCTAGGCACGTGCACCATCAAGGCATGCCAAGCACGTGCGATTAAGGTGAGCAAAAAAAAAAAAAAAAAACAAAGAACCCAAATCGACAGAGAAGAAGTTTTCTCTAGCAAGCAAACCGAATCCAAAACCCTAGATCTATTTGTGTAATCAATCCAATCCATATCAATCCAATCCAATCCAAGAAGAACACTACACAAAGGTATTTTTCTCCATTTCTTTCTCTCCTTTTGATTTTGAAATGCTATCCCTTTCTTTCAACCAAACCGAATCAATTTGGTGCTTTTCACTTTGATTCAACCAAACCGAATCAATTTCATCTTTAAAATAGATCAATAAAATGTTAAGTTAAAATAGGAAGGAAATGCTATCCCTAGTCGACAAATAGGAACTTCTAGGGTTTGTAGAACCACAAATTAATGTTTTTGCAGACTAACTATATTAAAAATGTTTGAGTTGAAATTATAAAAACAGCTAATTCTAATCTTCAACCACATTCTAAACAATAGAGATTTTAACAATAAAAATCTATAACCTCATTACCCAAATAAATAATGGGATTTTGCTTCAGTATATATTATTGTTAACTTCAGTATAGTAGTATTAGAGATTTAATGGGGTTTTGCTTGTGTTGAATTTTTCATATTTTCAGGGATGGATACATTAGAAAATAATGAATGTATGGAAAATGAAGAATTTTTAGATGAGATAGAAGAGCCTTGCATAGGGATGGAATTTAACAATATTGACGAGTTTCAGTCGTATTATCATGATTATGGTAATAAAAAAGGATTTCCAGTGAGAGTAAGGTCGACTGAAAAAGATGTGGATGGAAATTCTAGATATGTTATTCTTGCATGTGGTCGGACTGGGACATCAAAAAGTAAAGCAGAAAGTGTTATAAAATTGTGTCCCATGGGTAAATGTGGTTGTAAGGCTAAGATGAGAGGTCGTATACGCCCTGATGGAACAGTGAAAGTGACAACAGTAAGTGATGAGCACAATCATGATTTGAGCCCTGAAAAATCGAGATATTATTCTAAAAATCGAGTTATGAGCCAATATGTGAATAAGAGACTTGAATATAATGATAGGGCAGGCATTAGGCCAAATAAGAGTTTTACTTCGTGTGTGGTTGAAGCTGGTGGGAATGATAATTTGACATTTTCCCAAAAAGATTGTTACAACTATCTGCATAAAATAAGGCAGTTGAGACTTGGTGAGGGGGATGCGTCGGCACTTCATAACTACTTTCAAAAGATGCAAGCCAACAATGCTGAATTTTTCTATTTGATGGATTTGGATGAAACAGGGAGGTTAAGAAATGTATTTTGGGCTGACGCATGGAGTAGAGCAGCTTACAAGGAGTTTGGTGATGCCATTACTTTTGACACTACGTACTTAACTAATAAGTACGAAATGCCATTTGCTCCTTTTGTTGGGGTGAATCATCATGGTCAGTCAATACTTCTTGGATGTGGATTGATCTGTAGTGAGACAGTAGAAGAGTTTGTTTGGCTTTTCAAATCTTGGCTCGTGTGTATGAATGATCGTGCTCCAGATGCTATAATCACTGATCAGGATAGAGCAATGAAGAGAGCCATCGAAATTGTGTTTCCCAACACACGCCATAGATGGTGCCTATGGCATATTATGAAAAAGTTGCCTGAAAAACTTTCGGGTTGCAATCAATATGAGGCTATAAAGTTTGCAATGCAACGAGTAGTTTATGATTCCCTGTCACATGAAGAGTTTGAAGAATATTGGTATGGGTTCATTGAGAAATTTAACCTTCAAAATAATGATTGGTTGAGTGGATTATACAATGAAAGAATTCGTTGGGTACCAACATTTCAGAGGAATACTTTTTGGGCAGGAATGTCTTCAACACAAAGGAGTGAAAGTATGAATGCTTTCTTCGATGGTTATGTAAATTCAAAGACCACTCTAAAGCAATTTGTTGAACAATATGAGAATGCACTACGAAGTAAGGTTCAAAAAGAAGTTGAAGAAGACTTTAAATCCTTTAACCGTTGGCTTCCTTGCATTACTCCGTACGAATTTGAGAAAAAATTTCAAGCTGCCTACACCACAAATAAATTTAAGGAGTTTCAAACAGAGATTGCAGGAAGATTATGTTGTGCAGTTAATCATGTCAACGAGTTGGATGGCAGTCAGGTTTATTATGTTTCGGAAGACAGGTTGATAGGAAGCGCATACAGATCAATCAATTTTAAGGTTTATTTTAATAATGACGACTTCAATATTCAGTGCAATTGTCAGTTGTTTGAGTTTAGGGGGATTTTATGCAAACATATTTTATCGGTATTGTCTCAAAAGAGGATTAATGTTTTACCAGAAAAATTTATTCTTCGAAGGTGGAGGAAAGATGTTAAGAGGTGTCATAAGAAGGTTAAAATTGTATATTCAGATTGGGCAATGAGGCTTGAAAATGAACGGTTTGATGAGATGTGCAGTATCTTTTATGAAATGGCTGACATAGCTTTCGAGGATCAAAAGGAGACAAACAATGTTAAACAGTGGTTACAAATGAAGCTTCGTGAACTAAAGATATCAAAAGGTGATGGTGATGTCAATGTTGAGCCAGAGGGGTTGTTCGAAGTTGGCGCTAAAAGTAGTGCTGAAATTCATAGTCCATTGCATGTTCGTTGCAAAGGACGACGTTCTACTTCGAGGATGCAATCTACAATGGAAAAAGCCTGTAAAAAGAAGAAGAAGAAGAAGAAAGAAACACAAAAAGAGAATAATTTGGTAGGTTTACTTGTTTGTTTTGCTTCAATGAATATATTTAGTTTTTCGATTCAAGATAATATATTTTTAATTTCACATGTCATTTGTAGGGTTCTACCCAAGTTGGATTTGAAAGTTCACAATTTATGACACATCTTTCAGCTACGCAGGTTTGTCTGTTAGTACAAAGATTTTTCACTTTTGATTTGCCCCGCTATGATTGTTCACTATGATTAACGTGTTTGTCGTTTTGAAGGGTGAAAGTATGGGGTCATATTATTCACAACCTAGTGGACTTGGTCAGGTTTACTCACTTATATCACAGGTAGATAATTTACATGTTTATTGTCATTTTAACAACCACATAAAGATTGTAAGCCTTAATCATTTATTTTTGCAGCGACCAACTTCTAGCAACGACATGGAGTCGTACAGAGATTGTACAGATATTGCAAATGAATTCTCCAACCCTGAAAGAGATCATTCAAACATAGTGTCAGACATATGGAAGCGTTGAGGATCCAGTTCATGCAGTTTCATTGTTGCAAGTCATGAGTTTCATGTAATTTTCAGTGTTTCAGGGTGTAATGTCGGGTTTTCAGGGTGTAATTTCAGTTTTTCAGAGTGTAAACTCGTATAATTTTCTATGTAATTTCCAGTGTTTTTCAGTTTTTCCAGTGTTTACTGTCAGAAATTTTTAGTATCTCAGTGTTTTTATCAGTGTTTATCATTGTTTTTTCAGAAAATTTCCAGTGTTTTTTCAAAAAAAATTTCCACTGTTCATGCTAATCTTCATCTGTCCAGAAACTTTCACAGAAAATTTCCAGTGTTTACTGTCAGAAATTTTTATCAGAAACTGTCAGAAATTTCATCAGAATTTTCAACACCATCAGAAGCTCTGTCAGAAATTGTTTCAGAAATGTTATCAGAAATTTCATCAGGAACTCTATCAACAATTCTGATAGCAATTCTGATAGAAACTCTGTCATCATAAATTTCACAATAGCTACATTGCAACATAGCAACATAAACACTGGAAACATTGCAACATTTCTGACAGTTTTATATGGAAACATAGCAACATAGCATTTCCTGATAATATAGCATTTCCTGATAATTTCCTGCAAACACTGTCAGATTTATATAGCATTTCCTGCAACATAGATTTATATAGCATTTCCTGCAACATAGCATTTCCTGTCAGTTTATGGGCTTAGAAGACAGCAACACTGCAGTTTTATGCAAACACAGAATTTTCCTGCTATGAACTGACAGTGTTTAGAAGACAGCAACACTGTCAATTTCCTGCTATGATAGCAACATAAGCAACACTGCAGTTTTATGCAAACACATACTAAAACATAAAAACATATTCATTCAACATAAAAACATAGCACCATACATAAAAACATAGCACCATATATCATCCAAGATCTTCAAATTCATTTACCATCCAAAACATATTCATTTACATCTCACATACTATCCAAGACCTTAAAAAACAAAAGTACAAGAATTAATAAAACTACTACTAATATATTGTTGATAAGGTCCTTAGTAAAAGCCCAAGTATCGTTCAGTTGATTTTCATGAGCTTGATTGCGATGACCCTCGGGAGCATTATTGGGTTGGTCCACCACTTCTTTACTGTCATTTGTTCTTGACTCCCTTGTTCTTGTTCTTGATTGGTGCTCTCTTCTCGACGCTTGTTCTCTTTCTCTTCTCGACGCTTGTTCTCTTTCTCTTCTCGCCTCCTGCTCCTTCCACATTTCATAATCTTCAACCGCTTCTTCAATTGAATTGAAACCCTTGTAGACAGCATCCGTGTACCCGTTTACTTGTAGTGCGCAACTTGACCAAGTAACATAAATGCCAAGTACATGCCCACGATAAACAACATAAGCTACGTATGTCATTCCTGCGTTGGCAAAGTAACAGATGTTAGTTGGCTCTAAACCAAAATCAAAACTTTACAACACTGATCACAACATAAGCAACATAAAACTTTACAACACTTCAAGAAAACCATCACTAAGTTACATTTTTTTTTCTAGTTACCAGAAGAGGCATATGCACTTTATGCATCAATATGAGATAAGTTTCTGGAAATAATTATGACACATTCATGCACTTTAAACATAATCAAGATTGGTTTTTTTTTTTTTTACTCTGAACTTCTATACTTTTCCCATTTGAAAGCCTACTTCCCCAATGATATATAGCAACTCCATGATATAAGCCTACATTCATGCACTTTAAACATAATCAACATCATCTTGCCCAGACAAAGAACCAGTCAAAAAGATTTATATGATCCAATCTGATTCATCAACTATGTTTAACTTGTAGGAGAATAACACCAAGTGAAAGACACACGCAATGATATATAGCAACTCCATGATATATAGCAACTCCATCAACTATATTCCTTTTCTTGTTTGAAATTTGAATGGATTAGTTTCTTTCATTATGCACTGAAAATTCAGAGAAAATCCACTGAAAATTCATATTGCTAACAACAAATGAATTGTGTTGATTTACAATTGAAAAACAAGGAAGTCCACTGAAAATTCAGAGCAAATCCACTGAAAAACCATCATCTTCATTTCTGAAAACAAGGAAGTGCTTGATTTACAATTGAAATAGCATTCCAGAAATTGAAATAGCATTCACTTAACAAAGAAATAGCATTCACTTAACAAAGAAATAGCATTCCAGAAATTGAAATAGCATTCCAGAAATTCATATTGCTAACAACAAAAAAAATGAAATAGCATTCACTTAACAAAGAAATAGCATTCACTTAACAAAGAAATAGTATTCACTGAAGTGCAAGTTCAAAACACAAATTCCAAAATTTTTCATTATACCTCGCTTGCGAAGATTCCTAACCCGAAGCAGCCTCACGAAGATTCCTATCGAAATTGGATCTAGGGTTTATGCGAAAGAGGGAACCCAAATGCTTTCTCTGTCGACTCTGTCGATTTACAATTTGTCGCAGGATGATCTCGCAGTTGCAGCTGAAGCCGATTGGTTTCTTGCGTGATTGGATCTAGGGTTTCAATCTCCTCTGGATCTAGGCTTTATGAGAAAGAGGGAAGCCGATTGGTTTCTTGCGTGATTGGATCTAGGGTTTCAATCTCGTTTGGAGCTAGGGTTTATGTGAGAAAGAGGCAAAAACTGATCTAGGGTTTCAAACCCGATTGGTTTCGATTGGTTTTTTTTTTCCCCCACTTTAAAGGCACGTGACTGGCACGTGGGATGGTGCACGTGCTTGGCACCATCCAGGCAAAATTCCAGGTAAAAAAGCGGTGCTTTTTAGAATTGTTGTTGAATATAATATCTGTATTGTTGAAGAGGAGTCCCCAGATGATGTCACATTAGAGTGAGGCTAGGGAATATGTTTTGCAATCATGTTTTATGATCAGGAAGATGTGGCATCATTAGCTGAGGTGTTTTACAACTTTGAGAAGTAAATAAACATTTTAAAATTTCATCATTCTTTCAAGATCCTGCTGTTGTCAGCGAAGTCAGAGGAAGTGGGAGAAAAGTTGGGTTTGTTGATTCCACTGTGATGACCAAAGTGGACCCCTGGGGGAGAGAACCTCGTGCGAACTTGACTGAGGTTGAGCAGCAGTGAGATTGGAGTGAGATCTTGCCGGAAAAGAAGACCAGCCTTCAGTGTTGGTAATAAAACCCCTACGACGAAGGGGGGTTGCGAGTGACGGCGAGCTTGAGAGATATGAGCCTGGGAAGAAGGTCCCAATGGCGGCATTTGATCCTTGATCTGCGAGAGAAAGGTAGTTTAATGGTGGAAGGAGGTCTCCCAGGTTCAAGTTGCTAAACTAAATCAGTATATAAAGGACAATGTCTGCCGAAAACGTGGCCTATCAGTCCACAACAAAAGTAGAAAGTAGGCAGGTGTTGGTAACAAACAGGCGACCATTCTCAATGCCAAAGTCTGTCTGTCATAAGTGTAACAGAAGAAGAATATTCTTAACCAGAACTGGAAAGGAGGGGGATTAATGGTGAGCGAGAATGACTGACTATAAGTGTAAATCACAGGTGGTTGAGTAGATCTTGAAGGAGTATGGTGTGGAGTTGCGAGATTAGGATCATTAGGTGAAAAGTAAGTGAAGTTATTCATTGGGAAATTAATAGATTTGATGAATTGGGTGCAATTAGACAACAATATGAAGAGTAATGGCTCGTGGTTTAAAATGGCTGAGTAATGATTAGCTTTAGGTGAATGATGAACCGTAGTGCGTTCAGACCAGCAAAGGAAAAACAAAACCACTACAATAAGAAGGAAAGGAGCAGTGAAGATCTGAGAGGGAGAGAACAAAACCAAGTGGAAGGAAAGAAGCAAATAGATAGAGAAACAGAGAAACGGGCAAGGAAGAGAAGAAAATTAGGATGGTTCACTGAGATTTGGAACCAGAAAGCCTCTAAGATCTCCTTGTACACTGTTCAATCGTCTCTACCAAATCTTCCCCATGAGAGGGAGGTTAGTATAGACATTTTATAAAGGTAGTATTAGCCACATTTCAACATTTGCACCTATATTTTTTACTCCTCATTGTCTACATGAGAATTTGAAATATATTTTAACTAGAGTACGCTCCGTGCCGTTGGCACTCCACATAATTTTATTTTTGCTAAATATTGTGTACTGAACATCTCCATCACTATCCTCATTTTCGCTCTCAATTAGTATTGAAATGTGAGCCTATTTTAAGGTAAAAATATATATTATAAATTTTAGGGTTGGACTCAGTCAAATTTGAATCAGTTCTCTCCGAATCTTTGAATTCACCAAAACATAAAGTTTAGGGTTTTTGTTAAAATGTGCATTAAGATGCCCAAATAATTTTTTTTGGTATGATCAGCTGGTTTCATTGCTTTGAAAAATATTAAAGACGTGAAGTACATTATTCGTTTTTTAATTATAAAATAATTTTAGCGCTTGTATTGATCATTGATTTTGTTGGAAAGATTTTCAAAAATGCATTTCAACGATATTAAGTTTACCAAAATCTGACAACGATTTAGATAATTATGATAAGTTTCATTTTGCTAAAAGGAAGACACATTATTTTCTTTCTCCGCCACATGTACATTCCACCAACTTTTTTCAAAAGTTTTCTTTATTTTTGCCATTCTACATGTTTTATATTTACAAATATGTTTTATATTTGACTTTGTCCCAGTCAGTAATGATAGTAAAACACTACTCTAAATTGTAATATAGATGAAAACACATCAAACTAAACCATGCACAGGGAATTATTTATTGTTTTTAATTTTATTCTATGTTATTCAATCTCATAAGATTTTATTCTTTTATTTTTGAAAATATTTATCTTAAGGTATGTTTTAAGAGTAGGAAGTTCATTATGTTTTCTAACATATATATTTTGGCTCGATGCCCCAACTTTTATTTTTATATTTAGCCTATAAAAATTGCTTGATTTACCTAACCACATTATGTTTACCCTAAAACAAAATATCTCATATTGTTGTTTAGAGACTTTGTATGAAGGATTCTTAATGTAGGATTTTTTTTCTTAGGTTTTAAATGCAGTTTTTTTTTTATCGAATACGATATAATAGTTGCAACAATTATGAAATTATGTATTCTTTAATTTATTATTTTAGTAAGTGTTAATTTTGTCAACCCCTTCATGGTTGACTAAATTTTATGAATGTTTGACTGAATTTTAGTTTTTTAGATAATAATTACTTTCATTCTTTCATTTAAGTGTTAATTAATGCTCCTAAGCAAGAAAATTTCACCATCAAATTATTAAAAACTAATTAGTGGGTGTTGCATATGTTAGGTTGGTGCAACAAAATCTGAACATCCCCAAAAATTGGTGCAACAAAGAGTTAGTGCAACTAAGCCAAATAGTCAGATACACGTAGCAATTCCCTATTTTTATTGTCGTTTATATTTACCATTTCTATTTAAAAAAAATTTAGATGACAATTAAAATGTCTAATACTTATTTGGATATAAAAGATAATGAGTAAATTTAAAAGTATCATTAATACGTAGTAAAGTTTCTAGAAAGGTGTGGAGATAGTGGGGGACATGAGAGAGGGAAAGTGAAATAAACATTTAATTTTATTGGATAATTTAGCCTTAAAACAATTTTGTATTTGGGCAATGAAGGGGTATTACATGGAAACCAAAACTTTTGATTTCGTGTGAAGCCTAAAGTTTTTGCATTATAGTATAAATAATTTCACACACACAAAAGAAGTAAAGTCAATAAACCTTCCATTAGCACACATTTATGTTAGTTTTCATTATTTTGAGGGTTTAGGTTCTTAACCGCCCAGGACCATAAGTAGGCCTTGGTAATTTAAGTTTATAACATTGAAATTGACACATTATCTTTTAACAACAACAAATAACAAGCATAACCAATAAACTGAGAAATTGAAAAATACTTGGATCATTTCAACAATAGCAAAGATAGAATTTGGTATTTTTGTTGTATTGTCATTTTCGAAATTTGCAATAGCTAACATGTGACTTTTGGCATTTTGTTTGGGGAAGAAGAATAGACATATACAGTGACGGAGCCAGGATATTTGTTGAAGGGGGACAAAGTGATGAATCATAGTTAATTAATTATAATTACTTTAACATAATTTTTTTTTAAATTTGAACAATGCATAAATAACTATAAAACACAAATTGCTAAACAAACTCCATCTAATCTATGGAGGAAGAAAATTTATCAAACAAGCTATTTTGTACAGGCACAAAAGATAAATATATAGGGGACAAATCAATTTTTTATACAAAGTTAAGAGGCAAAAATTAATTTCAAATGTAAAATTATATGTTTACAAAAAAATATTGGGTTATTTGCAATTTGACCTGTATAAAAAATAATTAATTAGAGGTTACTCTCAACATTAATCACTATTGGAATCTCTCCCAGAACTAGCAGTCAACGTGCATTGGCTGTCAAAAGGCTCAGTTGATTACCAAAAGGCCCTTCAAACAATAACCCACAGATTAACCTCGAGATACAAACATGTATCTTATGGAAAAATTAATGGGTCAAAATTTTCATGTATCTCCAAAAAATTCTATAAATAAAATACAAAACTAGACCTCGATATACAAATTCATCTAGAGAAAATACTTAACAAAACAATATTCTTCCTCAGAGAGGTTGGGGTTGCTGGTGGCGACGGTGGGAAAGAGAAATAAATCAAGCTGAGAGGGAGAGGAAGATAGGAGGAGACTAGATGGTTGTCGGTCTCGCAGTAAACAGAGAGAGGAATGTCGGTTCGATTCGGTTGTCAGTGGGGGCAAGTAGATGTGGGCAATGTCGGTTCAGTTCGATTTTGAGACCCGAACCAATTTCATTCGGTTTGCTCAAAATCCAAACAGAAACCGAATTTTTAATTTGTAAATCGATGAAATCAGTTGGACAGAATTTCGGATTGGTCCGATTCGGTTGGGCTGAAAGATATCAAAGCAACAAACAACAGACAAAACAAGATATCGAAGCAATAAACAAGAGATCGAAAGAGAGAAATTGAACTACAAACAAGCAAATCGAACCACAACAAGATAGATCAAACAACAAACAAGATAGATGAAATTGAAAAGAGATAAGAAAAAGAAGAAGAAATCGAACCTGCAAACTGCAATTATCCTTGATGATGATCGCTGAGAGAATGAGAGAGATCGAAAGAGGGTGTAGATCTTTAGTGCAACAAGGTGGTGGAGTCTCAGATGATTAGATCGAAAGAAGGAGATTTAGGTTTAGGGTTTGGCGGCCGTTTGGGTTCGAGAGTGAAATAGAAAAACTGAAAGAGAAAGGGTTGTGTGCGTTTTGGGTTTTTGTTTTTTGGCATGATTCAGTGCAACATGGTGTACTATAGGGCATTTGTCGCACCAATCAGGTATTGACACCTACCTTTTTTTTTTTTTTTTTTTTATATATATCTAATTAATCGGTCGGTTCATAACCGTAGACTGACTCCGAACCGTTTATAACCGGTTTCGATTCGGTTTAAATGATTTTTTTCCACTCATATTTCGGTTCAGTTATCGAACTGAAATTGAAAGCCGATTCGGTTGGTTAAATGAATTTAAATCGGTTTTTGCCCACCCCTATGGGCAAGTGCCTGGACATAGACGAAAAGAAGAAAAGTCAAGATTTTATTTTTGAATGAAGGAGGGAAAAGAAAAAAGAAGTGAAAAGAGAGACATGGAGGGTGGGAGGGAGTTAAGGATACTTAATATTTTTAGTGTGCACTTTTATTTTTTATTTTCCATTTACTAGTTCTGAGACAACACGGTTATAGGTTAAGACATCTAATCCTTGAAAGTTAAAATAAGAAGTATCATAAAAAATGTATAAACTATTTTTATTTTAATGAGTTATAGTAATATAAACAATTGATTGGTTGAAAAACTGGCAGAAGAGTAAAACTCAATTTCATAGGAGCTTGGATCTTAAAAGAAATAATGTAAGAATTCAATGATTTTGTCCAAGAAACTTACGAATTTGCAAAATTCTTGAAGGATTAAAAGTGTATTGTAAAGACGCGGGTCAAAGAAAAAATCACGTATTCGAAAATCGCCTATTGTTCACAGCCTAAGTATCTTGTCGAAGTTTGTGGTGTTTTGTGAAAAAGAAGATTAATATTCAGTCGTCAGTTTTTTCATCCTGAAAATCCCTCTTCTACTATTGCTGAAGCATTACAGTTTCACTAACTGCTCTCGGCGGTTAACCAAACTGCCAAGCAGTTCCATAATCACGTGCACAATATGTGGAAACTAACAAGAAAGAACTAGAATAACATTCTCCAATACTTCTTCCAATAAGGACAATACAATCAGCTCCATTAAAACCATTTTGTGGTGTTGGGGGCACTCTACTATGATCCTTAAAGACATTCCAAACTGGAGCACTTCATGCTCGGTTGTTATATTTCCGTAACTTAGCCTCGGCTTTACTCCTAGTTTCTTGTATGGTTTGGTTAGTGACCATCTCCATCGCTGCCTCTATTTGTATTTCTCATTCCTTCTTTTCTCTCATGGAAAGATGATTCTTCTTATTTTCCTCTATAAAAAAATAAATAATAATGTAGACAACCATAGCTTACATTTTTTTTTGTCAATCTCATTAAACAAAAACAATCAACAAATCACGTCTTAGTCATGTCCTTATAACCTCTCCTTTTAGTTGTTAAAATGGGCATTTAACTTGCAATCAATGTTTCCAAACAAAAAAAAAAATCCACAAAGAATTACGGTACCATGCATGGCACAAAACACATTGTATAATAACATATACATACTTGAAAAATGTGGTTTTTTCCCAAGTGTTAACAAAGAAATAATTTACACTATAACATTATCCAAGCATCAAAGTGTATCTAAGTAAATATCGCTTAGTTTAAATTGTAAACTAAACATCTCCAACAATCCTAAATAAGTAAGGGAAAAAAACTTGTATTTTTTTAGTCTTCCTTCTCCAAGGAAATGAAAGAAGTGTTGAGGGACTCCACCGATGTGGATGCTTTGAGAGAACAAATACTGGGAATGACCTGGAACAACAAGTCGCCAACCTAGCAACGCTCAAGGAGGAAACTTAGAGTAGACACCTCCCTAGTAGGTTAGGCCAGACGAGATGCAAGATTCTCACACACTGCAAAGAAAGTCATAGGTTCAAGTTACTCCCTGATCCAAGATTATGCACTTGTTATTTTTTTTAAACATGTACTTGTATTTAGTTTCCCTTGTATGTAAAAAGGGCCACAAAATCCAAATCCGAGGTTCTCCAACATTTAAGTTCTTCTAGTAAATACATATATACATTAAATAAAATATATAATTTTTAATGTGTAAAAAGGGCCCTGTTTTAGTCTTCAAAAGGGCATCTAAACTCCTAAGATCAACACTGCTTGAGATATACTATTGACATAAAGCATTTAACAATATTTTAAAAACCAAATTCCATTTATGGGCATTTGACCTTGCAAGTTGTGAGAATAAAAAGCAAGGTTGGAGCTATTGTGCGTGCATCTATGAAGATTATAATCAATAGATGTACATAGGGGTCACTATAAGAAATTTATCATTTACCAACAAAAAAATTCTACGAATTTTTATTTCCTTATTAATATGGTATCATTGTCGACGAAACAAATTTCATTGAAAAAGCCATAAACTTGTTACTTTTCTCCAACAAAATATATATTGTGAAAAACTTTCCTTGTTAAATAGGTGGCGGGAAACATTCCCTCCAAACCTAATTTCCTGCCAAATTGATTTAACAATGAAATATTTTTATGGCCACAAAATACTAATTCCTTGGTAATTATGACATCATTTGGAATGAAATATTTTGTTGCTAAAGAAGACTAATTTTAATTACATTATTAGTAATGATTCAGTTGGTTGATAATGTTTGATAATTTTTTTTCATTAGTTTTTTTTCTTGTTAAAGCTCGTTTACTAATTTATAACAACAAAGTAATATTTCGTTGAAAATTGTTACACTATTGGCGACGTTTTTTATTTTGTTGGAAATAGTATATTTTTTAATGAAATCTCTGTAGCAAAGAAATAAATTTTTGTTGATAATGATAACGTTGTTGGTAACATATTGTTTTCGTAGGTAAAAAAGGGATAATTACTTTCACGAGAATTTATTTCTCGTTAAAGCTCACTAACTATTTTATAGCGACTAATCATTTATTTTAACATTTCTGTAACAATAAACAATTATTTTAATGTTAACTATAATATTATGGGCAACAATTTATTTCGTTGCTAAAGATTGATAACATTTTCCATAATTTTTATTTCTTTTTAAGGCTCGTTTTCTAATTTACAACAATTTAATTTTATTTCCTTGGGGATATAACCAATGTCAATAACATATCTAGCAATGAAATGCTATTAGTATTTCGTTGTTAATTATAATGGTGTTATTGTAGATTTCTTTTCATTGCTAAAAGTGGTATTTACATAAAACTTATAACTGTTAAAATATTTAGTCCTAATTTATAGCGACAAAATGTTACTTATTGGTACCTATTATATACGTAGCAATGATTTTTTATTGCAAAAAAAGTGCAAGTTGATTTTGATGCGTCCAAAATCCATTATAAAATCAGTGTGACCTACAAAACAAATGTTAGATTGCCAAAGACCACCTTTTTGGTGGCCGAACGCGCTCCAATGCATAAGTCAGTAAATCTGTTGGATATGGAGATAAATCTGGATAGAACTCAGTTAAAGTTGCATACTTTTGTCGAATGTTCCCTTTACCTTATATAATGTTCGTTGTTAATTTCCTGCGTGACTTAAGCATGTGAGACACAACAAAAGGAGACATTCTTTGTAACGGTCTCCTTCTTTATGAAAATACGTCCTCAGAGGCGTAACTCCCTCCACGACTCTTTTTCTTTGTAACGTTCCTCTTCTTTAAGGGAGAACTTTATTGGGCCTAGATTTGGGCCTTTAAGTAAGGTTTATTCTTACGGGCCTTGTTTAGGCTTTCATGACTGGATTTGCCCTTTTTGGGCTTTATGAATTGGCCTGGTTTTGAAATACACGATCCTCGTGATGGATGATTTTTGCTTCGTGTACGGCTGTAATATCAGTCTTATTTGATATATTATCAGCTACTCCCCCCCCCCCCCTTTAGTTAGTGGGTATGCTGATATGGCCACTAACATGGTGATGGTTGGACTTTCGAATTCATCATTGTATCACATTTAATGTTGTTAGCAGCTTTTGGTGAGTTGGTATCCCAATATTTTGTTCGTCCGTTTGTTTTTGGCACTAATTTTGTGATTTCGTGCAGTCATCATATCTCACACGTTGTCCTACGAGCAGTCTCTTCGTTGCTCGGTTCTATTAAAGGAGGCGTGATTGATTTGTTTATCTCTTTGCACTATCTTTGAAATTAGGGCTTATTCTTCTTTCATCCTCTCTGTTTTCCTTGCTCTTCCATTCCTTTACGATGTCTGCTGGTGATATATTAGAAAGTGAGACGCTTGCTGATTGTGAAGCTTACTTCGCCTAAGAAGGCTTCTCAGGTGACATTGGACAATGTTCGCTCTGATAATCTGCCATCCAACCTCGAGACTGTTATGGCTAGGCAGAATGATAGTCATTGTCTTCCAAAGTCTGGGTATATTGCACTCTATCCATGCATGTTCCTATCCGGCCTTTGATTCCCACTTCTAGAGTTGTTTTGGGAATATCTAGATTTTTTGGGCATTCCTCCTGCTCAAATGGGTCCCAATGGTTGGAGGTTCTACTTATGAGAAAGCCATTCTTTTTGGCATTCCCTTGACTATAAGGGTTCTGCATTCGGTGGTTGGTTTGCTGGTGACCAATGACATTTGCTTCCTCCATATTTTTGTTTGTTTTGGGAAGCTAAATGATGACATCAAAGACTGGTCAAGATTATGGTTTTATGCTTCTATCAGCTCTGGCTACTTCAAATTACGAGGCCATCAGATTGTGTCGTTCTGAATCACTAACAAACGGAAGGATCTGCAATTAATTGCGAGGGAACGGATGATCAGTAACAATTCTTGAAGCTTCATGTGTTTCCCATGGAGGCATTTCTCTCTGAGGACATCTTGGAGCATAATGGCTTGTCTACTATGAATGAGGCGAAACGACCTTTGCTTATTGAATCCCAAGTTGAAGAGATTGTTGCACGCGCCACTCCTGTTGGTGTTAGTGATGCTAGCATTGAGGGGGAAGTAAGCTCGGGCATGGATGTTAAGGATCTCAATGCTCTTGTTAGTGTTGGTGTTGCTGGCCCAACTTCCAAGAAGAGGAAGCTTCTGAGGCATGCTAGCCTGTCGAAGCAACTGTTGATAAGTCTTGGCCGTGTTCCGAAGAAGAAACGACTTTCTGGTTCTATTTGTGGTACTGCTCGGAATGCACCTCGTCCAAGTTCTTCTAATAGGGAGGTTGTGAAATAGGATTGCTTATCCCTCGAGGAGGTTGAGGAGATGAACTTGGCATTGGAGAGGAGCAAGAAGGAAATTACTCGTCCGTTTGATGATAATGAAAAAAGGCTTCTTTTCCGCCTATGGTGTGCCCAACGTTGCTGAATGATCTAATGATGACCTTTGAGCAATCAATGACAAGATGCTCCAGCTGATGATGGAGTAGTCTAAGGAGGTTGCTGACCGAGGTAAGAGTTTTGAGGTTCTTCCTCCTCGATCTCCTTCCATTCATGTTGATGACGCGGTGGGGTTATTAGTTTCTTCTCCCGCTCGTTTGGATTCTTTTGCTCTTGCCGCCACCACTACTTGTTCTATTCCTACTACGACCACTCCACATCGAGAAGACAATAGTGGTTTTTCTGTTGTCACCGCTGTTTCACTTTCTATTTCAACCGTTGGGGGTGGTTAATTTGTATTTTCGGATCCCTGCGTCCTTCATCCACGGATCAGTTGGAAGGAGCCCAACTCGGAAGATATCCGTATCAAATTGGATGGGAAGTTTTGTTGGTTTACTCAGTTTGACGTACAAAATGGTGCGTGTAGGTTGATTTATGAATGGCATAGGCGGGCGGTGGAACGATCTTCAATGCCAGTGCTGGATCCTAACACTCATCTCGATTATGGTCTTAAGTAGATAATGGATGGGATGAATCATGTCACTTATGCTAGGGTGATGGGGTCGGAGTACAAGGCTGGTCATTGCCAAGTGGCTGCTTTGGAGAGGAAGTTGGCAGCACTGTTGTTGGTGTTTTCTCACTTCCTTCGTCAGTTTGACGAGGTGAAAGTGCAATGTGCAGAACAAAAGAGAGCAGTTGGGGCTGCTCTGGCCTCTCGGAGGAAAGTGGAGGTTGCGCGAGATTGGTCTGTTGCAGAGCTTGAGTCTTCGACGACTGCTTTGGACGGGGTTCGCGCACGACTAGACGAGTTGGAAAAGGAGTTGTCTGTCGATAAATTTGGCCATGATGAGGCTTTGCATTCTGTAATTTAGCAATCTGTAAGCTGTAGAATTGCTGAAGGGTGGGTGGAGCAATTAGTAACTGCAATTGATGAAGTTAAGTCGGATATATCTTCCATGCTGACCATCGCCGAAGGACAACTTATTCCCACTAAGAATGAACTTGCTGCAATGAAAGACAGGCTGAAGATTGCGGAGGCGGAGTATTGGAAGAAAGTTGTTGACGGATGGGTCGAGCTTCTCAACTATATCGAGAGGCTTGGCGTTGATTTGTCTGAGTATCATCATTTGGTCAATCAAGTCTTCGAGGATGTCGATGGTGAGGACGGTACTCCGGATCCCCCCAGGTAATCATATAGACGAAGAAATGTCATTCCCTCACCCTTCCGTCCTGGCTCCATTATTTACTATCGATGTTGAAAAAAGAGATTTATCTCCTTCTGCCACTGGCGCTGTTGCCTCTCTATCATCAGATGCTCTTGCTGCATTTACTGCATCTTATCTGATTTTCTATTTTCTTCTTCGGATGTTTCATCTTCTTCCCCGAATGTACTATCTTCTTCTCCGGATGCAACAGAGTGATTTTATGAATGAAAAACCTTTCCTTTTGATAATGTTGTATTGCCTTTTATATTATTTTCTGCTTTGCATGTTTTCTCTTTGAAGTCGTGATTCGTCTTGGATCATTTGTGGTAACTCATTGTATATGATAAGTGTACTCACTTCATTCATACTTTTTTGTTCCGAACTTTGCGTATTTAGTTTGTGATCGGGTGTGTTGGTTGCTCCAGTATGCCTTGGTTTGTATGCCAATGTGTTTTATGTTCCTAAGTACTGGTTGGATTGGATAGTTTTGAGCGAATTGGCTCATGCCATTTTGCTTTTAGGTCCGTCGTGATTGTCAAAGTAAGTCATTTTGCGTATCTCCAGTTTTCGCTTTTTGGTTTGATACTTTGATCAGCCAGAAGGCCTCTATAACTACATCTTGATTTATATGTCCGCACTTTCTGATCCGATATATAGTGCTGAATAAGTTGACTTGCTTGTCCCAAGTTCATTGGTCTGGCGTATTAATCGACCCAAGGTTTACCGAGTAAGTTGACTCGTTTGCCCCAACTTTTACTTCTTTGGTCTGGCACGTTGGTCGACCCGAAGTTTATTAGAGTAAGTTGATTTTATTCGTCCTAACTTTTACTTCGTTAGTCTGACGCATTGGTCAACCCAAAGTTTATTTGAGTAAGTTGACTTTATTCGTCCAGCTTTTACTTCGTTGGTCTGACGCGTCGTTCAATCCCAAGTTTATTTGAGTAAGTTGATTATCTGTCCCAATTTTTACTTCATTAGTCTGACGCATTGATCGACCCGAAGTTTATTTGAGTAAGTTGACTTTATCCGTCCTAACTTTTACTTCATTGGTTTGATGCGTTGGTCGACCCAAAGTTTATTTTAGTAAGTTGACTTTATCCATCCCCCCAACTTTTACTTTGTTGGTCTGACGCGTTGGTCGACCCGAAGTTATTTGAGTAAGTTGACTTTATCAGTCCCATTTTTTACTTCATGGTTGATTAGACCAGAAGTTTTGTGTCTGACTTATATGTCCCGACCCTTTGTTTGTGGCTTGATATGCTAATTGCTTCTCATTGTCTGGCTTTAATGCTTCAATTTTGGGTGTAAGATGGAGAGTTTTGAACTTGAAATTTTATTGATAACCCCAATTTGAGTGTTTAACAATCTATAGTAATAGTAGTCATTCATTTCTCATAAAGTTACGCTATGTTGTAGATTCTGCATTGCATTGTATTTTTCTGACTATTGCTTGATTTGTTCTATCTTGAGCAATCTTAACTTTTTCGTTATAACTTTTTCCTCTATGATTCTCTGTAGTTTGTTGTTCGTGTATTGTTGTTGTAAGGTAGCTAATAAACTCAGAATGCTTATTGATTGAATTATTGGGCGTGTGCCATTGACAGGTTGGTTCGGACGAGCATAATAGAATGTAGCCCCGAATTGTCTAGTCATGCTCACATCAGTATCTGCTGTCAAGGCTTCATTCGTCTATTCATAAAATTTATTTGCGTCAAATTCGTTGTCAGTAATGTAGCAGGCATTATTCGCCTTGTTGTGGATAATGTGGGTCAAGCTCGTAAGTTCTTCAGATTATGTCGGTTGGATCCCATTTGAAGTGCCAATTTTTTCCACTCTCCTCGTTGTGAGTTGTCATATTGATTTATCTGGTATATTTTGATGGCATTGGCACTCCTTTTATATAGATCAGCTCAAGTAGGCGTTGTTATTGGTTGTTTCTTCGGTTGGCTCGACTATTTAGCTCAAGTGGGCGATGTTATTGGTTGTTTATTTGGTTGGCTCGACTATTTGCTTCCTCCAGCTGCACAGTAGGGCGTATATCGGTTCTCTGGGTTGTTCTTTTGATCCCGTAGTGGAGTCCGCCTTCTCTTTCCCCTTGGGATGTTTATCAGGCAGCCAGACGAATTCGTCGAGTCGTCCTCTTTGAACCCAGTGGTTGATTTCATCTTTCAGGTTGCAGCAGTCTTCGGTGTCTTGCTCGTAATCCTTGTGGAAAGAGCAATATTTTCTCTTGTCTCGCCCTTCTGGGTCTCCTCTCATCTTGAGTGGCCAGTTGACATCTTCCCATTTCGCCATAAATTTCAATATGTTCGCTCGGCTAGTCTTCAAGGTCGTGTATGGTTTGTATGTCTTTTTCATCACGCTTGTTACCCGTCATGCCCGAGCCTTGCGATTGCAGCTTTCCTGATTCTTGCTGGTTGAATTTGGGCTTGCCAATGGTTTGGTGCCTCTTTGACTGAACGTTTTCCTCCCGGGATATGTCGTCTCTCTTTCTTTTTTCCTTCCTTCCTGTCGCGCCTCTTCTAGTAGGCTTCTCTTTCGGATTCGTTCTTCTTCCTGGAGGCTATCATATCTTCAAGAGTGATGTGTTTTTTAGCGGTCTTCAATAGAATTGCCATGCTTTTTGGAGGTTCTAGGTTCAAGGCATCGAAAAAGGGTTCTCTTTTCAACCCGGCGGTGAAAGTAGTGATCGTCGTGTCGTCGTTGCATCCATCGATCATTGTCAACTCGTTAGTAAAATGAGTGACATACTCCCTTATTGTTTCATCAGGCTTCTGTTTGATATGAAACAAGTAGTGTGGCCCCTTCTTCATCCGTTGACTGTCGATGAACCTTGTGATGATGGTGGTAGCTAGTACCTGGAATGAATCTATTGATCTTGGTGATAGGCTGTTGAACCAATTCATTGTTGCGGAGGTGAGACTGGTCGGGAACGTTCTGCACAATATGGATTTTGTGTTTTCCTTCAACACCATTATGTGGTGAAAGTGTCGCAGATGGTCTTTTAGATCGGTGGAGCCATCATATGCTTCAAGCTTTGGTGCTTTGGCATGGAAGTCATTATGAGTGCGTTGGAAAATGGTGGCTTGGCTAGTTCGTACAGTACATTCGGATTTGTGATTCTGATCATGAATGGGATTTCAGCAGGGGTCCCGTCGCTTTGGGAGGTCTCATCTTGAAGTGGTTCGCCGCTTTCGAGATTCACCTGTTGAAGTTCTACAAGAACTTCGTTGGCAGAGTTTTGTTGGGGCGGCGCTCGGACGATGTATTTCACTGCTTAAAAACTAAACTCCATTATCAGAGTGTATTTATTGAATTTGATAAAGAAATAAGTCAATGTCACCCAAAAAAAAGTTTGATTTGAAAATTATATTGGGACTTTTGACCATGGAAAAAAATTATTTTAGAAAAAGCAAAGTATCGGATTTTAAATGCATAAGAAACGCCAGGTACATTGCGAGAAATCATCAACAATTGTTAACAAAAACATGTGCACATCTTGTAGATTGTTGTGAAAAATTTCCCCAAATGTCAAGATGAATTAACTGAAAAGGTTTATGTGATGAAATAGAGCTAGTAGGAAAACTCAACCTTGGTTGTTTTGCTTGTGGAAAATATCACAAACATATTTATTGGAACAAAAAATTGATGAAAACTTCTTAAGATAATAAAACCACTCGATGATGTGAAGGGTGTCTAAGCAGCCAATGCCATATGTCACTACAACACAAATGGTCATTAATAGCATGTGACCATAGCGTTTTTTCATAAAGTGCTATGAAAAGTCAAAACCTAATTTGTTCAATGTGGCCAAAATGCTATGAAAACTTTGTAAAATGCTATAAAAAGTTGTAAAATGCTATCAATGGCCAAATTGATTTGTGCATTTGTAAAATGCTATGAAAGGATATGTAGGCGAGACTTGCAATTCGCAGGGCACCAAGAATCCCGCTCGAATCGAAAAAAAAAACAAAGAAGAAGGAAGGAAGTTGCTCTCCTTCTCGATCTGTCTCCCTCTCTGACTGCACTCATCTCCCTTTCCTTCTCCATTCTGCTCTCCCTCTCCGACCGCTCTCCCTCTCCGTTCTGTTTCTCCCTCTCCAACGTGCTCTACTTCTCGCCGTTCGTTCTCTCGCTCTCCGTTTCAGGTCGGTATCTGATTCTCAACACACTTACTCTCTCCTGCTTTGCTTTTACCGCAAACCCTAACGATTTTTAATTTGTATCAGTTTTTGTATCAGTTTATGAAGTAATTTGTATCAGTTTTTGCATCAGTTTATGAAGTAATTGTGGAAGTCTTTGGAAGGCTTTGAAGGATCAGTCTTTGTATCAGCTTTGGTTGATTGAAGGATCAATTTTTCAGATAGGTAATTCTGGAATTGAAATTTTTTCTTTTTCCTCTTTGATTTCCTTATTAGAATATTAATTTGGTTGAGTTGTGTTGTTCTTCATTTTGAGTTGTGTTGTTCTTAAATTTAGGACTTTTGTATTCATCAGATTCATAACCTTGTTATTCAATTTTAATTGGGTCATAATTTTACAGACCTTATTGACCTCAAATCATGTTGTTCCTACTTAATTTCATAACCACCTCGCAACATAGAAGATTGCATTCTCCAGCATGAGTAATTTGTTAGCACATCGAATGGCCAGAGCACCACCAGATCCACCCTCGCCAATAACAATAGAAATAACAGGAACTTTCAGATCGAACATACTCCTCAAGTTGTGGGCTATAGCTTCACCCTACATGTAGGTAAAACAAACAATTCAGTTGAGCTGGATTTTTATTAAACCTAACTTGGAATCAGATTTGAGGTCCATACTTGGCCTAGTTCCTCTAATTTTAGATCTGCAAAAGCCCCCGGTGTGTCAATAAAAGTGACTATAGGAAACCCATGATGATCCGCATAATACATAAAACGTAGAGCCTTCCGGTAACTGTTTTGAACAACAGAGTTCTTCATAAGTATTTGATTAATAATACATAATTCTTTGTTTACATTTTTGATTGATAGTTGGAAACTTGAGTAGTTACCACACTATCAATCATCATGATAATAACTGACAAATTTTAATCTACAAGATGTCAGGATGTTCAGTGGCACTGACAAAGATATATAGTTTGCAACATATTACTAATGGATGGTGTACTACGCTTACGGACAATGTCTTATGCCTATGTTTTGTGCATATCTAGTCACCCAAAAAGAACTTACCCATGTGGAGTAGGCATTCCAATATTGTGTTTAATGTTCTCCTTTGTATTTCTGCCTTTCCGTTGGGGTTTTTTTTCCCTAATTTTAAGAACCACTAAGGTATACCAACCAAAATCTAGAGGGGGTTGGGCCTTAACACTGCTCCCCTGTTGAAGTGGATTTGGAGCTTTGGAACTGAAAATGAGGCACTGTGGAGACACGTATTGTAGAGTAAAATTCTTGCATTTTTCTTGAAATTTCTTAGGGTTCTATGTTTCCTTCTCATTCTGATATCTGGGTGTTCTTGTTGTTTTGCAGGTGTTAAAGGAAGAGTCTTGTTTGGTGTGAAATTCTCCATTTTTACAAGTTTCAAGTTTGTTTTGACCTTTGGAGTTTTTGCTCCTCTTTAAGCTCTCATTATCTTTTGCATATTTGCCCTTTAGTGCAATGAACGCAACCCAATCGGGGGAGTGTGTGGGTGGCATAGGATAAGGATTTTTTCTCAACATGGCCTGATGTGTTCTTATCATACACCTACACATAGACAAAAGAACAGAAAATTGAAAAAAGAAGTATACTTAGTGCCGAGAATCATCATTTAATTCCCTACAATCAATCATAGAACATTACTATAAGAAGTTGGTACAAAGGTTGGATTTTAAAGGTTAAGTTGCATTTAGCATTATAAGTATTAAGAAAATAGGAAATAGCAAATAAAATATCAGAGATTAAAAAAATACTTGCCAAGCCCATTTCAACTGTCAGGATAGTATATATTGAACTCCCACTTGGTTTATTACAAAACTTTTTGAAATATTTTCGAAAAAAAGTAAAGAAACTTCATAGGTCCTTTAGTTTTACTTATTTTTTAATGTGCAATTCTATCCATGTATAATAAAAAAACATTATAGTTATTAGTCGGCTAAATTAACAACATAAATACTTACTTCCCCCTGAGATTTTTCTTATTTTTCAATTTTCTTTTAAAATATCTCATTGAGTTTACACGATGACAGTTCACAGCACATGACTCAGGAGGTGTGCATCCCTGATCACTACATGTCAGAAGGTCATGGAACGCGATACTCGTGTAATTCTCTAGCTACGTTATGGATAAACCCCCAAAAATAAGTATGTAGACAATTTCTTTAGTTGATTTGGACATATACTTCACCTAAAAAAAAAAAAACAACATAACAAAACTATTCACCATCCGAAAACTTCTATTTTTGTTTAAACATTTTTCCAGGAAATTCACAGCCAACTAGTTATTTTGCCACCCAACCTCATCCAAATTGCACAAACCTAGGTTCTATATACCATCCTTTCGTCAATGCCGTGGATTTCCCACTTCACCCACCCTTAGAAAAAATCCCACCCCTCCAATGCAAAATTGATACATACTGCTATAGTAAAGTAAAGCTCTTGGTTTGGTAATGAAATAGAAGATGTTGAATGGCCAATATTGTACAGTAAACTATTAGATCATCAGGCATATTTTTTTCTCAGATAGTGAGAGAGAGATATGATATGAGTAATGGAGGTCAAGGTCGAGAAGCATGATTGAGAAATGGACAAAACTCCATTTTCCAATTCAGCTATTTCTCCATGAAATGAGTTATACAACAACGATTAAGTGACACATATTCATACCAAATAGTAATAAAATACCCAAAACAAAACACCTTTCAACAATGCACTTGATGCATGGTTTAAATAACAAGACTGTTCCTTTGGTTTAACATTTTGAATTCTACTTCTTCTGAAACATGTTAAGAAAGGGTACGGTATGACCAATTAGTCGTTGTCCATGGGTTTGTTGGGTATTATTTAAACAAACAACTTGTTAGGTATTTTGTTAAAATGTTTCTCACCATCATGCCACAAACTTTTCAATCCAAGATTTGGAGATTTTATCCGTTTAAATTATGTATTAAAATTACTGAGCGATTCTTCAATGCAACAACACAAAGTTATGTATGCAAGTGCACATGGATATCAATCAGGAAATACATAAAGTTTGTATCACAATGTAATGCATTTGAACACAGAGGGTCACGTGTCAGATGCGTTGCAGTTTTTCTTATGTACTGCAATTTGTTTTATTTTAGTTTTAGTAGGTTAATTTAGATAGTTTTAGTAAGAATTGTGTCTTACTTTTAAATGTCAAAAAATCACAGAGGGACCTAATGCCATGTTTGTTTGGATAGATATGTCAAAAAATCATGACGCATTTTTATGGAGGCCTACATTTAATATGACATGCATTAAAGATGTGGTTGGTTCTACTATAGCTTGGCCGGCAGACAAAGTTGTTTTGGAAAAAGTACCTGAAAATCAGGAAGTTGAAAATGCATCATATCATTTGGTAAGGTAAATGTGACTGGAATACACTAATGCATAATTGAAGTAAATATATAATTGAAGTAACTACTTTGTCCTGTTTGACTTGTTGTTAGAGTGTGAACATGGGCTCAAAGAAAAACTGCAAGTTGTTGGATGTTAGTGGTTCGGGACAAGTAGTTGCTGAAGGACGTTGGTTTTCAAGTGATCCAAATCAGGTAGTTCATCACATTCCCTTGGGTCCTAATGCTATTAAAGTTTGGGTAGATAGTCCAAAAGTTCCTACTGCATCTCTTTGGAGGCCTACATCTGAGCTGGAATTTATTGAAGATGCCATCGGTACTACAGTAGCATGGCCAGCAGACAAAGTTGTTATGATTTAGAGCTTCGGTAAGCATTGATATAGACTTGTAATATATATTAGAATGCATGAATGAATATCTCTCTTGGTCTTGAATTCCTGAATATATGCTTGAACTACTACCAATTTTGTAGATCCACTTGTATTCATGCATATGTACGTATGTTATATGAATGTTAATGTTGTAATGTTACTATGTAATGTTGTTAATGTTGCACATGTAATGTTGTTGTTAATGTTGTAATGTTGTTGCGTAATGTTGTAATGTTGTTGTTGCGTAATGCTGTAGAATACTGTTAAATGTTAGTTTATGTATTGCATAATAAGATGTTTCACTGCTTCAGATGTCAATTGATTTTGCATTTTAGGGAGTTGTATTCATCTACACAGTTTTTAGGGAGTTTTGAGAGATAGATATGAGGAGATTGGTTGGAATAATATGAGGAGATTTCTCCAAAATGTTTAGAGTGTTTTATTAAGCGCTTAACTTCAAAGGATGATGAGAGAGACAAATTGCAAAAGGAAATCAGGACACCATCTGGAGATTGGAGACAGAAAAATCAGCAGTTGGAATCACAGGTTCACTTTTGCTATAGAGATTTTTTACCTTTTAAATGCATTTGGTCATTTTGACACTGATTAGTCCTGCTGTTCAAGTACTTACAATTGGGTATGCTTGCATGGGTATGTAGCTGCTGAATATGCTTGCATGGATATGTTGAAGCCTTTCTATTTCAGCTTCAATTTGAGTATGAAATTCAGGACTAAATCAACTAATGATCGGAGGCAGGTATTGAGGTATGCTTCAAATTTAGTATAAATGCAGCTCCGGAGTCGGGTATTGAGGTATGGTTTATGTCAGAATGTCATGATTAGCCTGTTTTTACTTGGGGTACAGCTGAATGGTAGGCATAGTGAACTCCATTTTATTTCACATCTGAGTTTCTTTTTTTCTTCACCATTCAATTTTTAATAGAAAGCTTTCGTTTCTGTAGGAAGCTATGGAGGTAATGGTTACTTGTGCTGCCATGGCAATGTTAAATAAAGGTGATCAAGATAAAGAACACAAAGAGGATGATCCCAAATCTTCGGAAACCTCATGGGATAGTTTTCCTGCACAGGTAAACTAAAATTTTGACTCTGCCGTTACGTGCTGCATGTTGCTGCAGTGAGGTTCTTTGCAAATTATAGTAGAGGAACATAGTATTGTTTATGCTCTGTTTTTGTGCCTTCTGTAACATGGACTGATGTTTGGTTCATGCAGCTATTTGGCATGGTAATCTTGATACTTGGAGCAACTTTTATACTGTTTGTTGGAGCATCTTCTTGGTAATTAACAAAGACAAGTTTAGGAATGATTTCTGCAATATGGAAAACTTGTCAATTTTCACTGTGCTAGTCTCTTCCATTGTTGTTTTTAACCTACTTAAGCATGTTAAAACTAACCTTTCAATGTAGGTGGCCTATATCATTTAATGTTGTAGCCAATAGTACGTAATTGGATGTGTTTTACATTAAAATCACATGATTGTACCCAAAATCACATGATTGTACCCAAAACAGGTTAGGACAGATTGTACTTATATAAAATAGTGCAAGCTCATTTAATTATTGATCTGTGTCCTTTGTTTTCTTTACATGCCTACTTTAATATGTATGTTGGTTTTTATGCTGAGTTAGTAGTATAAACTGCACCGGCTGGATGAAAACTTAAATATCCCTTATTTTTTTTTAGCATCTTTCTCAATTTTCTTGCTTCACTATTAATGTAACAGATATCCTTCTCCCTTTATCTCCTTTCTTTGTTGCAATAGCCTTCTATGCAACAAAGGATGGTGAGTAACCAAAACCCAAACTGACAGAATTAGGATAAGGTCTGGCGAACACCTCTATGTCAAAATTATTGAACTGAAGTTATCCAACACATCAGCAGCTTTGCTGATGACTTTTCATAGGTAGATCTCTTTTCTTTTGTAGAACCTAACAAAATGGTTGATTGGAAGGTAAAGGACAGCCACGTTTCCTACTAGAATTTCCATTTCTATAGTATCACACAAGAAGTAATGAGTTTTATTTAGGGACCCCTAGCTAGTGGGTTAATGTCAAATTATGAGTGAGGGTGCAGACTAGGAATTAAATGTGGTGCCAGTGGGTATGAGGGATACTGGTGGTTGGTTTGGCAAGGACCTGGGAGGTGGTGGGTGGTTTTGTAGATGGACAGAAAAGTGTTGGTTTAGTGGGGTGCGAGGTGGTTGTCTTGTCACGAAATTGGGAAATATGGCCTGTTCAGTGGGCAGTTTGTTTTTCCCTGACAAAGATATCCCGAAAGTTGTGAGCAATGCTCTAATGTTAATTGCTGCATTGAAGAGAAAATATCCAAGCAATGTGAAAATTTTGTATAAAAAAGTATGGTGCCAGACATAAGTTTTGGATAATTTGAAGAGGTCCTGGAAGATCTTCTACAAGCGATTAATATTTCTCTTTATGCCTTGTAAAGCAGTTGAGGAGATTATTTACTTTTTTAACTAACCTCTTACGTATTTCAAAAGTTTGAGTTGCAAGGAGAGCTGAAGAAAGTCACTTCATTAGATTTAGCAGCATGCCTGGGCAGCCGCACAAAAAATTGAATATAAGGAACAATTCATCAATTTTTGCTAATTCTCTTAGTGAATCAAAAGTTTTTGCTAATTCTCTTAGTGAGCAGTTGGGATCCAAACTCTTGGTCAGTTCCGTTTGTGCCTATAAATAACAAACTCGCTACCGCCCAATATCTTGATTTTCCAGTATTCAATGATTGGAAGAAATATCGAGAAATTTTACAAATCTAAGAAGTCAAATTAAAACTACTCTTTTTTTTCTGTTCCATACTGCATTGAGTTTATTGTTGTTCCATTCGAGTTGTTTCTATTTCTGTCAAACAACCAATAGGTGACGAGCTTCTGACTCTAGTAAGCAAAACAAAAGTGCTTACTAAAAAGTTCTGACTTCGTAATGAAAACAAACACCACCTTAGCTAGTTTGTTAATTTAGCATGTAAAAATCTTAATTCTAAAAAATTAAGTGGTGTTTTATGATTTGAACCTCTTTACTGTTAGTGTCAGATGAGTGCTTTATTTTTCTTATATGCTTTCTTTATCTAAAACTTCCATGTATGCTATCCATATGGGTCCTTTATTTTAGATATGTTGGGACGTATCTCCATTTAGTTTTAAAACTTCCCTGTTTAAGCATTTGAATGCTATGGACTGCATTGTGTGCTGATAACATTTATCTCTTTGGCTTATTAAGTCGCAACATTTTCTTATCTCAAGGCATAAATTTTAGGGCTATTTAAGTTTTGTTACCCAATATTACGACCAATTTACCGTTTAGACCCCATATTTGTCCAACCATATTATTAGACCCCAATTTCGATTGTGGATGATTTTGACCAATGTGGTGAAAAAACCACCTTGCTCAATACAAGCTATATAAAATTTCATAAAAAAGAAAAAGAAAAAGAAAAAGAAGGCCCACAATACCTAAAGGTAGACATTCAAGTTCCTCTTTCAAAATTAAAACTACGCATCTTTATCTGTTTTTCTGTTCTATACTGCATTGAGTTTATGGCTGTTCCATTCGAGTTGTTTCATTTTCTGTCAAACAACCAATAGGTGACGAGCTTCTGTCTAGAAGAGGTTTTAATATTTGTACCCCAATAGGTGATAAGCTTATCTGATTACGAAGAAATAAGAATTGATCTTCATTTTGTAAATTTTTTTTCTCCTGCTTTATTTTAATGTTTTCATTTCTGCATAATTTCTTGTTTCTGTGCACCGAATCTTAACACATTCATACATAACAATTCCTTATGGGTAAACTAAATAGGATAGAAATTTTTTTTATGTATTAAGTTTTTTTTTTTGTTCATTTCATTCTTTCGTTTCTTCCATATTGTTATTGAATTATTTGATTCTTCTCCTGTCTGTTTTTAGTCTGTGTTATTCCCAAGCTATTAAGTTCCAAGGGACGAAGATGTTCGGATGACGATCGTTTTGGAAGCAGAGGAGTCAGACTTGTTGATGCAGCACCTGTGATGAGAAAAAGCTTTTCAGGTGGGGTCACACATATTTTTTAAAATAAACCTTAATTATGTCATGAAGTAACTATCATATCTCAAAATCTTTTTAAATTGTTGTTATTGTGCTATGGCGGCTCAGGCCCCAGAGTTCAGCCCAGTGGATGGTGTTTGAGAGACAAATTCGAGAATTGAAGGCTTAAACCTATGTAGGACCTTTGATCGCCCGATGAAAACTATCACTGAAATGCAAGATTTCCGGTATGAGTTATAATGCTTGTATCATATCAATTCCTTTCCCCCTCTCTATCCCTTGGTTGATATCTGATTATCAAATATCAAAACTTTACCGTGTTGCAGAATCTTTGTGGGAACATGGAATGTTGGAGGTAAGACTCCAAAGGCAACGTATGCAATGTTTCTGGACAACATGTTTGCGGGGTTGTGGTGTTCGACATGGCCAATTGCTGCTGCTGAAGTTGGGAGTGGACAATTGGGTGCTGCATATTTTGGTTTAGAGTCCGAGCTGAAGAATTGAAACTCCATTATTGATAAGGTCTGGCAGTAATAGCTGTTGTTGTTGTTGTTGATGCTGCTGCTTCTGTTGATGTGGCTGTTGCTGCTGGAGCTGCAGCTCCTGTTGCATCTGCTGTTGCTGTTGATGTTGTTGTTTCTGTTGTCGTTGTTGTTGTTGCAGCTGTAGATTAATAAGAGTTTGTCGCTGCTGGGGCCACATAAGCTGTGACTGGTTAAACTAATCATGTGCAGAGTCATACCTTAACAAAACTGTTACAAAAGCTATGATTACAGTCCCTACATATTTCAATGATGCTCAGAGACAAGCAACAAAGGATGTCGGAAGAATTGTTGGTCTTGATGTACAGAGAATTATCAACGAGCCAACTGCAACAGCATTATCTTATGGGTTAAATGACAAGGAAGGTCTCATAGCAGCCTTTGATCCTGGTGGTGGAACTTTTATGTTACTATCCTAGCTTGAAATCTCTAAGGGTGTTTTTGCGCTAAAAGCAACAAATGGTGACACTTTCTTGGGTGGAGAGGATTTTGACAATACACTGCTCGATTATTTGGACAATGAATTCAAGAAGACGTAGGGTATTGATCTCTCAAAGGATAGATTAGCCCTGTAAAGACTCCGAGAAGTAGCTGAGAAGGCTAAAATAGAACTCTCGTCCACATCTCAGACTGACATCAACCTGCCATTCATTACTGCTGATACATCAGGTGCAAATCAATTTGTTGATTATGTTGATTCACTTTAGAAGCTCTAACTGAAATCCAGGAGTAGGGGAGGCTTGTGATCTGTTCGTAGGTGGCATGGCATGGGCTTGAAAATTCAGCAAGTTAGATGGGTCATCAGTGCTAAGGTTATTTTTAAGTCCTGAAGATGCAATGGATGGGAGAAGTCCTGACTGAGTAGCTGAAAACTGAGTGTTTTGCTGGATGGTCATCCACTGAACCAGACTTAAGCCTGGGAATAGTGGGCTTTGAACATCCTTCAGGAAGTCAGAATGCTAGCACTCTTAGTAGTTAGTTATTCCCCTTCCTGTTTTCGAGAGTTATTGTGCACCATGAATGGTTTTGTATTGGTACATTTTCGAGCTATTATTCAAATTTGTTGTCAATAAAATGTATTCCATAATCTTGTGTCTTGATCTACTATCCTTTTCAAGTTTCCAAATTACCTTTTTAAGTTTCCAGATTACGGTGAACTAGCTCTACTACAAGAAAAATGTTGATTAATAGCATTTCAAAATTGTTATGGTAGGTAAATTATTTATAGCGTTTCTGAAACGCTATGGTATAGTCTACAATATCATTTTTGAAACGATATAAACCATACCATAGCGTTTCAGAAACGCTATGGTATAGTCTACCATAGCGTTTTATAAACGCTATTGTAAACTATACCATAGCGTTTCTGAAACGCTATAAATAATCTACCTACCATAGCGTTTCAAAAACGCTATGATAGCCCCTGTTTCTATTATAGCTCCGGCTGTCATAGCGTTTTTTAAACGCTATTAATCAGAATTTTTCTTGTAGTGGTGCACTTTGGGCGGAAGGGGTACAAATGTAATATAGGTTGCTATGTACACTACCCACTCCAATCCTCTTATTCACAGATAGGTCCTGAAACACACAATGATCATGAAGAAAAAATATCGAATAGAAGTTTGTTTTTGTGAGTTGACCAATAGATACAAGATAAAATGGAATGATGGTATGTAAAAAAAATGGTCAAGATGGAAATTTGGAGAAAATGTTATGGTTCTAATGTGAGTAACCTGTGCATGAGAACCATATGGTAGCTGAGCATATGGAGTAGTGCATGGTGAGTAAGATATGAAAAGTGTTAAAGAAGAACATGTAGGAATCTAACCGATCCTAAACCAAGACCTCATGTCCATAATCAGGAAGAAAACTTTAATCAATGCGTACCTAAAGTCACCATTGATGAAGAGTGTCCTCATAGCAATCCTCATGAACTAGAAATACGCAACGAAGAGATCTTCCACCTCTAGAACATTTCTCTTGTGTTTCTCAAACCAGATGTAAAAAGTAGAAGATATGGAATTAGGTTTATAGTGGGGACCACAACCGTATATATATAACCCTAATTCTATTATTAGCCCATCATAAATAATAAAATTATGGGGAGACTTAAATTGGTATCTACACATAAATAACTTTCATACTCAATTTAGCAATACATGTCAAGACATAAAACATGTAAGGGTGGTGCAGGCATGAGTCCTGATCCGAGAAAGCTTCATCCAAATGAGCGAATAAGCCTATTTGCACCAGACTTGGTGAGGATGAGCATTAGGTTTAGCACCAAGAAGTTGACGTGGAGTACACTTCGAGGAAGCATATAAGCAGGCATCACAGTTGGCTGATGGATTGCGTTATGAATCCCGAGGAGGATACGCTAAAAGGGTGTATGAATAAGGGTTTAAAGTACCCTATGTTGGGTATGTCTCACTTGAGCCAGGTGGTTGTTGCTGAAACGGAAGTCGAGGTGGCTCGTGAGAGGGTATACATCATGGAGCGTGTCTTCTCGCACATGCAGACGTTGTATTCTGATGCGCTTTATGAAATTGAGGGGTTGCAGAAGCAGACTGAGGAGAAGAGGCTGAAGCAGTCATCGTGGTTGCCGAGACTCAAAGGGCTCGTTTGGAGGCCCTTGAGCGTGATTCGGCAAAGGCGATGTCTGAGAGAGACAGACTCAATAAGGAGTTGAACCAGGTATGCCGAGATGCGGAGGCTCCGCAGGAAGCTACGGCTGAGGCGCATTCTGAACTGCAGTCTCTTGCTGAAAAAAATGCTTCGAAGGAGGCTGAATGGGTTGCTCAGAAGTAGCAACTGGAATCAGAGGTGGAGTTCAATGCTTGAGAGGCAAGGAAGGTCGAGGACCAGCTCGAGCTAGAATGGCATGAGCTCAGTGTTGTGAAAAGCAGTCTGGCCACAGAGCAGTCACAGGTTGATGCGCTGACTGGCAAATTGAAGTTGTTGGAGCGTGAACTTGCTGACTCGAAAGCGCAAGAGGAAGAGCTTCTGTAGGAACAAGGGTTATGTGAGTTCCGTTGGGTTGTACACGGCAGGCTGGAGTGGCGCTAATGAAGGAGGAATACCCGGAGTGGGATCTTGACCGCTACAAGAAAATGTCATATGTTGCCTTTGCGTCGTCGGACGAGGATGACAGTTCAGATCCTGATGCCCAGGCCGTTGTGCGTGCTGGTGCAGCTCTCGCTCCTTCTTCAACTAAGCTTAGCTCTTCTATTTTTGTACCTTCTCCTGATAAGGAGTGAACTCTGTACTTTTGTACCCATTTTGTTGACCGTTAATAAAAAACATTTTTATCCGTTTTGTGTTTGTTGTCTCTATTGCATGGTTTTCGTTTTGCCTTGTCGTCTTTCTTTTACATAGGTTGGTTGAATCAATAGGACGTTGAATGGTTTGTCTGTAGTAGAGAGTTTGACCGCTCTATCTTGCAAATGACTCAGGATCATTGTTGTGTAGTCATGTCCAATAGTGGGCATGTTGCGGACAATGTAGTTGGGGGGTGAGTTGTCCGAGCTGTGTTTTGTCTCCAAGGTAAGCTGCTTGAGGCTTGCCTTGCTTGTCTTATTTGTCAGTTGTAGTTTCTATTATGGACTAGTTGAAATGGCCGAGCTTATACGTCAAAGCGTTTGTGCCGAGTCAGGCGTCGTAAGCTCAGGCGGACACACTATGCAACATTTATTTGGGCATTGGTCATACGATCTATGTATCAGCTCGAGTGGCCTTTGCTAATAATAGGGTGTCAGTTTGTTTGAGCGTGAAGACGTTAACTCAACTAGATTTGTCTTGGAAGACACTAATTTGAAAGAGAGCGGGGGTCGCGTGGCGAGCTGTGTGGGGCTCCCACCATCCGAACCATCTATGTCCGAATGACATGGACTACAGGTTTGGGGAGTAAGGATTTGGCGACTAGCTGAATAGTGGTAGTCCCGTGGCGAGCCCTCGACATCAATCGGGGATTGACTAGTCTCCCACCTTTCGAACCATCTACACCCGCGTGATGGGGGCTACAAGTTCAAGTAAAAAGGGTTCGGCAACCAGGATGAAAAGCAGTGGTCCCGTGACAAGCCGTCGAGATCAATTCGAGATTGACTAGGCTCCCACCTTCCAAATCATCTACACATGTGCGCATCAAGCCACAAATTTGGAAGTTTGCGGCATCCACACTGAAAAATAGTGGTCCCGTGGCAAGCCGTCGAAATCAGTTCGCGACTAACTAGGCTCCCACTATCTATAATAAATACACCCGTGCAATGGGGGCTACAAGTCCAGGGTTGGTGATTCGGCGGCCATGCTGAAAAGCCGTGGTCCCATGGCGAGCCATCAGAATCAGTTCGGGACTGACTAGACTCTCATCTTCTAAACTATCTATACCCGCGTAATGGGGCTACAAGTCCATGGTTGGTAATTTGGCAACCACGCTGAAAAGCAGTGGTCCCGTGGCGAGCCGTCAGAATCAGTTCAGGACTGACTAGGATCCCACCTTTCAAACCATCTATGCCTGCGCAGTGGGGGCTACAGGTCTGGGCTTTGATCAGAAGCTTTTGTTGCCAGTCGTTACCAACTAGGCTTACCTGATTGGGTTCGGCGATCACTGACCGCGTAGGGGGCAATGATCTTGGGTGAATCGTTGTTATCAGACGTGATAGCACTGATTAGACTCCTACTTCCTAGACCATTGGGATCCGCCTGAGCAAACTAGGTGTTGGGAGATACCAGAAGTCATCGTCATCAGCTTTGGCTGACTAAGCTTGCCCAGTTGGAGAGGGGTTCCGCCCGTTTGAGGGCATGCAAACCCATGTTCTCTAGTGTCACGCACTATGTGGATATTAGTACCTTAAAACAAACAGTGATTCGTAGGTACGGTTTGTGCGTCAAGGCTAATTTGGATTTGCGCTCGTGCCAAACATGTAGCAGAATATTGTTTGAATGGTGAGCTGAGTGATCAAGCCTTTGGGCCGCAAAGGAAGAGTTAGGGTTTTCTGTACGGTTGCGCTACATGTACAACATAGATCGCGCGGTGACACGTATACAACGTAGGTTGCGAGACGGTTGAGTACCGGTTACTCTCCTCGAATTGATGGGATTGCGTGCAGCACCATTAATTGAGCGAACGTGGTCTGCGCACTTTCCTTGGGAACCGTCGTTTCTTAATTTCCCATACGGTATTCTATGCTTAGCAGTTAATACAGGAGGCCCGTTTGGTGAACCATTACGCCTATATAATGGTGTCTTCCAATTGTTGTAGGCATTATCTTTCGCAGATCTTATATCCTGAATGTTCTTGTTTGAAGAAAATGCTTTGGGTTTTTCAAAGGTTGAAGGGAGATCTTTAGAAATGGAGTCCTCGAATGTTCTGACATTTGCACTGATCAGGCACGACGATAGTTGTTGTTATGCGTGGTCACCTGTTCTGGGTGGGCACGTAGTTGATCTACTGATGTCTCATAATTTCTTCTCATATCACGAAGTAGTATGGATTCTCTCTCAAGGGAAGAGTCTGTCATTCACCTGCTGGTGCCTTATCGTTGTTCCTGAATGTTTAATTTCAGATATAGCAACAATAGCCATTGTACGAGCGCTTGCCCCCACCATTCTCGATTAGCTCC
The DNA here is from genome assembly GCA_963556465.1 of Berberis vulgaris. Lineage (NCBI taxonomy): Eukaryota > Viridiplantae > Streptophyta > Magnoliopsida > Ranunculales > Berberidaceae > Berberis > Berberis vulgaris. Next base: position 48,100,881 of record OY747131.1, on the reverse strand, counting down.
GTCGCTTCGCCTTGCGCTAGAAGTCGGCATCTGGGTTGAGGTGGTGTTGGACATGGCCTGTCGGAGTGGGTAATTGATTCCAAAATTTTCCTACTTTCCTCGCGCGGGAAAGTATATGCCATCCAAGTTCACCTAATACTTGTCTCAAGTTCACAGAGTGTGCGATTGGGCTTCGAATTCTTGTCGGTGCTCCTAGTTGCTGATTTCGTACCACCTCAGACCATATTTGAGGGGTATGTCTGCGGAGGTGTTTGAACATGATGCTTTCATCATACTCTTGCTCAATCCAGCATTTGCAAAGAAGTTGAGGAGTGAAGTCTTCTTCAGATGCCTTTCCTAGTTAGATAGTCTAAGCGAGTTTTTTACTTTACGTTGCACTGTATTCGGATGCTTGTAGTATGTAGTCTTTTGTATCCGCCTCAAGGTGCTTGTTGTTACATCTTTCCAACAATCAATAGAGTTTGTTTTCGTAATTCTTCCTTTATTTCTTAAATGATTGCAAATCACATGAGTATTTAAGAACTAAAACTCTACATTGACTATGGAAAGGGAAACAAACGACTGAAAGTAGACTAACTGTTGATGGGGAGAAATTGATCATGGCCTTGAAGTGAATTCTGGTTACTTTTTTAGATCATTCAGGGGACCGTCGAGGCGCTTCAGAGGTTACTGAAGAGTAAACCTTGTAGAGGTGTGAATCTCTGTACCGACGAAACGTTGGGGGATGTATTCCCGTTTGCCCTGGCCTCTCCGTTTCGCTGAGCGGATGAGCTCATTGTTATTGTGCCGCTTAAATGTGACATCTTTGTCGTCGTTGGTCCAGGCTGCTTTGCAGGATGTAGTTGGATCTGGGAGCATTCTATGCATTTCAGTGTGGCGTAATGGAAGCCTAGTGCCGTAGGTTGGTCTCCACGTATTGACCATTCAGAGTGGTTAGTGGTATACTTAACACACTGATGAAGGGTGGAGACTATTGTTTCCATCCGGTGGAAACGTGGTCTTCCCAAGATAAGGTTGTAGATTGATGGCGCATCTACTACCATGAAGTCCAGACACATGACCTCTCTTAATTGTGGCTCCCCTGCCACTATTGCTAACCTTATCTTTCCGAGTAGGAAGCATTTGTCCCCACTGAATCCAATCGGTGGGTGATCCAAGGGTGTCAAGTTCTCCTCCTTGAAGTCCATGCTGCGGTACACCCTATAGAACAAGGCATTGAGCGAGCTTCCTGTATCCACCAGAGCTCTCTTTACCTCCCACCTTGCTATAAAGACCGAGATGACTAGGGCGTCATTGTGTGGCGCTCGGACTCCTTCGCTGTCTTTGTCCGTAAAGGTCAAGGTGGGAATGGGGCTTTGAATGCTTGAGTGACATGTGTGTTTGTCCTCATCCACGGGTTGTGTCTGCATTTCCAGTAAGGTCCACTTGCGAGACCTGTACGATTGGTCTTCATTCGGTCTGACCCCATGAAGGACATAGATTATCCCTGGGTTGTCCTTATTTATCTTTTTAACCGACTCCTCCTTGTCTCCGATTTTGTTCTGGTCGCTTTTTGGCTTTAAGGAATTCCTTAAGTTTGTCTTTGTGGATCCAGTACTCAACTTCATACCTCAAACTTTTACAATCGTTGGTATCATGGCCACCCTTCTTGTGGTATGCGCAATACTTGTCGTTGTCACGCTTGTCGGGGTCCTCGCGCTGCTTCGGGGGCACTTCAGATCCTCCCAGTTCTTCATGGAGTTTAGTACCTCTCACAGGTTGGCATTGAAGGGTGTGACAGTACTGGAACCAACGTAGTTGGATGTTTTTTGTAGCCTGGACCGACTAGGGTCTGACTTGTTGTCATTGCGCTTTCTCTTACTCTATTTCTCATCCTCGCGTCTCTTTCCCTCTTTCTTGTCCTTAGGAGCGAAGGGCTTCTTATCACCTTTGGTTTCCCTCTTCACGGTTCTCAGCTCCTTCAAGGTAATATGCTTTTGAGCGCTCTTGAGGAGCTTTGTCATGTCCAAAGGGGGATCTAAGGTGAGGTATTCGTAGAACTTTCCTTCCTTGAGGTTCGCAGTGAAAGTTGTCACGGCCGTGTCGTCGCTGCATTCGTCGATGAAAGTCAGCTCGTTGTTGAAGCGCGAGACATATTCTCTGAGAGTCTCATGTGACCTCTACTTTAGAGAGAGTATGTAGTGTGGGCCTTTTTGAAGATGTTGGCTCCCTACGAAACGTATCAGGAACTTCTTTGCCAGTGTCTTGAAGGAGTCGATAGACCTCGGCGGAAGGCTGTGGAACCATGTCAGTTCTGACCTCTTCAGGCTAGTGGGAAAGGTTTTGCACATCACCGACTCTGATCCTTTTTTTATGGCCATTACGTGTTGGTAATGACACAGGTGGTCGAATGGATCGGTGGTTCCATCGTAGAAGTCGAGCTTTGGAGGAGTGAACTTCCTCGAAAGGGCCTCATTCATGATTTGGTCCACAAATCGTGGGACGGAAAGGCGGTACAGTAAATTTGGGTCATGCACCCCTCTGTGAAGGGTGTTCTGAGGGACGAGCCTCTCTGCCCTTGCGGCGGGCTCAACGTTAGCCGCGCAGCCTCCCCTAGTCCAATGAGACCTAGCGAGGGCTTGGCTTTCCTGTGCTTGCTCTCTACCATCCTCCGGAGACGGAGGCCCGTGATGCTCCTTGTTTCCATTGGTAGGTGGTGGATTTTTTTGCGTGAGAGCCTCTACTGCCCCCTGCTCTCCGTTGTTGCGTGACCTAGTGGTCACCATTTTTCTAGGTTTTGAAAGGAGACGACGCTAGTGAAAAGTTAAGAACTTTGTCGTCCCCACGGACGGCGCCGAACTGATGCAATCAATTTTCACTTCTGCTTTGACCTAATCCCACTGACCTGCACAAGTAACGCATGTGAGCCATGGACCACCGTTGTGGTGGCTGATAGCACTCCAATGCTAAAGTCAAATAGGGATTTGAGGAAGGCGTAATGCTGTAAACAAAAAATTTTGTAGCGTAACTTAGCTTACCAACCTCATGTCTTATTTATAGTGCAGGAGTCCTAGTTCTAGCCGGTCATCGAAAGCGTAGTTTAGGAAGGAGATCTTCGTGGATATCCTTTTCTAATTAGGAGTCGTGTTGTAGGAGGGAGGCTCCATGTTAGCCATATGCTCCTAGATACGCGTGAGATAGTTCCCAGTCTAAGAGCAATCCGTAGGAGAAAGTTTCCCTGCGTGGAATGTACTTTGGCATTCGCTTCCTAGTTGGGAGCAAAGAGTCGTTGTAATTGCTTGTCCGAAGCTGATCCTCGAGATACTTGCCTAAGTAGAGCTTACGAGTATTGAGAGTAGATGTGAGACGTGTGGGCCTAACATGCTGTAAGAGTTTGGGTCCTTCTGGCGAACTAGATCAGGCAGGCTTAGAACCGCTTGGGCCAAATCACTGTTGGGTTGATGTTGGGCCCTTAATTCCTCGAGATCATCTTGACACGTGTATGGCTTAGAGATGTAACCGTTTTTATGTATCATCAAGTAGGCTTAGTGGGTTCATTAACACAAAACGCGTAATCCAAATCCATACACCCCAGAATAATCACTTTATGTTATTTCCATTTTTCAAAATTTGAACTATTAAGTACTGAAATGTTGTTTAAATTGGTAGATATCGAAGAAGCATTCACTAAAATAACACAAAAGAACAAATTCAAATCAATATATGTACATCCTATTAATTTTAACGCATTGATATGATAACATAAAAATAAATAACGCAGTCATCAACATCATGCAACTTTTGTCTAATTTAGGAGCAAACAAATAGAATAAGGGCTAAAATAGTACATATAAATATACATCTTTAATAATGGGCCCTTGTGAGAAATTGAGCATGCCATTAAAATTCAAGTATTTGGGGATAGGAATGGTAATGTGTAAGTGGTCATCTCAAAAGAACTAAGGCTAATAAATAGAAATAAAATAACTCGGGTTTGGCCAAACAATGACCTTCCTTTGGGCCGATCATTGAACGCATAAGTAAATCCCAAAAATATTTTACATAAATTAATTACCTTATACCGCCAATGAATCAGCCAAAATAACAACCTTTCTTTGGGCCGATTGTTATTCGCATGGGCCATGACAAAACCATATGCAATCCACTATAAAAATAACTGGAATTCAAATTTAAATAAAATTTCATGAAAGATGTCACTTACGCGACGTAGCATAAAATTTCACCTAAATATAAATTTTGAATTGCTAATTAAAATATTATTGAGGTGCTTCTAAAAAATTCCTTAATTTCAAATAATTAATTCCAAATTCACGAGTGAAGAATGTAAAAAATGCAACCGGTCCAGTCCAATGGGCCAGGTAGCCAAACAGGCTTTATGGGCCTAAATAATCAAAACCGGTCCAACCAAAGCTAAACCGATTCACTGGACTGAATTGAAATAGAATAATCGAACAGGTTCAGTTGGTCAGAACCGAGTTGAGCTAGATGGATCGAACCTAGCCGGTTCATCAAAACTGACTAAACTAGTTCAACTGGACCGAAGAAACTGGATCCAACAGAAAACCAACCCAGACCCAGAAAACATAAAAAAAAGCCCAAAGCACATTCTACATTACCTTCTTTTTTCTCACAACCTATGTTTTAAGAAAGCATAGTAAAATAACAAATCGATCGACTGGATCAATACACATAAGTTTGCCAACTGTAAGAAAACAATTGAATCAATCAACCAAGTTAGCTTTGATCATTCTCTCTAAATTAATCGACAGAAACAAAATAAACAACATCTATCGACAAAGATTTTTCCTCAAATCAATGAAGAATATCAACTTTTCTCAACCTGAAGCCATTGATCGATGGTTGTGATTAAAAAAATTGATTGAATCGATCAAGGGTTTTCGAAGAACTGTCTAGGGAGCTTTCGAAGCACTTACTAAAACGAAGGGAAAAAAAATTTCTCTGTAAACAAAGTTAAAAAAAACCCTTGCAAATAGAGTTCTTCTTCCTTTTTGTCATGACAGAGAGAGATTTTTAATGAACAATAAATCTGGAATAAAAAATATTAAAAATTCCAATATCGGTCTATCTACCACGGACCACCAAAAAGATCTGTATGAGGTTGATTAATGAACAACTAAACCATAATCCAGTCATCGGGATAACCGGATCCGGCGAAGTAAATTTCTAGGGTTTGGGTAAAAACCCACGTAAGGATTGATTAATTAATCAAACAATAAGAAAACAATAAACCGTATGTTTTCTTAAATGACTCTGACAAGGAAGCTCTGATACCACTTGTACAAATCTAACAGATCCTAAACCAAGACCTCATGTCAATAATCAAGGAAGAAAACTTTAATCAATGTGTACCTGAAGTCGCCATTGATGAAGAGTGTCCTCGTAGCAATTCTCACGAACTAGCAACACACAGCGGAGCGATCTTCCACCTCCAGAACCTTTTCTTGTATTTCTCAAATGAGATGGAAAAAGTAGGAGATAGAGAATTAGGTTTGGAGTGAAGACTTTAACAATATATATAGTACCCTAATTTTATTACTAGCCCATAATCAATAATAGAATTATAGGGAGACTTAAATTGGTATCTACACATAAATAACCTCTATACTCAATTTAGTAATACATGTCAAGAAATAAAACATGTAATTAGAAACGTGTTTATGACCCTAATCTTGTTTCTTAATGATCACAACTAATCGAGTCTAATAAAACACCACTCACCTATAGTTTGACAGTCTACAACGTATAATAATATGAACTATGTAGATCCATCTTAAGGGACTTTTCTAACATAACACATATGACTGGAGGCTCCACTGATGGTGCAGTGAGTTTTATACCTGCTAAGTTGCCTTTAGGGTTGATGCTACCTAAAGGAAGCATTGCTTTTGAGTAATGAGTGGTGCCAATAACAACGAAGGAAAATGATCATTATTTGATCATTTGTTGTCATTGGCTGAGACCTCATCTTTTTTATTTGTGATGCTTAAGTCATATCTTTTACTGCTCTGATACCTTGTTAAATTACTAATTATCTAATAGCTCATATTTGTAGAGATGTCGAATCTAATAATATATCAAGCTGAAGCGAGGGCAGATGTATGAGACTACAACATACATCGGTGAGTACCGTAGTAGAACTACACTTTAAACCCACAAATTATTATCGTGGATAAACACATGAGAAATTTAGGCTATGGATAATTGGAGTGGGCTTAATAGTCGAACGCTCTTTGCTTATTGTGAAGTGAAAGGTAGCAATAGGAAATAACAACATCTTGGACAAGGTTTCAAATTTTCATTGACAAGCGTTGTTCTAATGACAAAAATCAAGAACTACTACCTAGAATCACATTAGGAGTTGTCAAACCCTTCATTTGGCTTTTTGGCGATTCCACTTCATAAGGTGGCCTAGACAAATGAAAAGTTGCAATTGAAGGTATTTCTTCCCATAGCTTTTGGTGTCACTTAATCTGTCTAACATCATCAAATCATGGCAATATTATATTTTGATGTGCTCAACATGCATCATCATACCAATGCGTTATTGTCTTTGCACTTTGTATAACCCATAGACTTGAAGAATTTATATGATCTTGTTGGTTACACATATCACACATAATATGTTCATATAAATATATCAAAATGCTAATTAAGATAGACATGATAAATAACAATTTGACGCCAATTGTTTCTGCGTGTATTGCACTTTAGCACCCAATACAGCTTATGCACTAGACATGTATGGAAGTGAACTACATACCTTTTGAATCATTTGAGGAATAAAGAATTTCCTATACTTATAAACGATCGTGAAATATTTTGTGGAGGAAGACAACTTACAAGGATTGTGGAGTATTTTGTGGTTCAACAAATATGGTTTGCCAAGTATAGTTTGGAGAGATATTTCGAAGGCGTATTGAAGAGTAAGAATAAGGAAATTAAGCAATAATGGGTATTTATGGATAAATACTCCAACAATTAACTTTATATATTCCAAAATTGGTATTCATGGATTAAGACTCCAACGACTTGTTTGAGTAGGAAAGAAAATAGAGAATAAATCAAAGACGACTTTGAGGTACGATTTGAATCATTTACTTAAAGTGTTATTTGGCCCCATTCAATTGAGTTTGCTAAAGGGTTCTTGGCAAATCACTTCTAGGATACAACAAAGTCTGAATACTGCGAAAACCAAATGCAAAGTATTCCCTTGGAAAATTCTATAAGGAAAGTGTACGATTGTAATTAGAAAGAAGAGAGTTTGAAATTGTCTTGTAATCAATTTCAGATATCCTTAAATGATGGCAAATGCAAGCTATTTATAGAGTTACAGACACTCATTCTAAAAGTTTGCAATCATTTGAACAAAGGCACCCATTCTCAACCATTGGAATAAAGGCACCCATTCTGAAAGTTTGCAATCATTTGTTCAAAGGGGCACTTAGTCATAGATCATGTCTTTTGAATTTGAAAAGTGTGCAAACACCAAATGAAGTGGGCTTAATAGTCGAACGCTCTTTGCTTATTGTGAAGTGAAAGGTAGCAATAGGAAATAACAACATCTTGGACAAGGTTTCAAATTTTCATTGACAAGCGTTGTTCTAATGACAAAAATCAAGAACTACTACCTAGAATCACATTAGGAGTTGTCAAACCCTTCATTTGGCTTTTTGGCGATTCCACTTCATAAGGTGGCCTAGACAAATGAAAAGTTGCAATTGAAGGTATTTCTTCCCTAGTCGAACGCTCTTTGCTTATTGAAATTGTCTTGTAATCAATTTCAGATATCCTTAAATGATGGCAAATGCAAGCTATTTATAGAGTTACAGACACTCATTCTGAAAGTTTGCAATCATTTGAACAAAGGCACCCATTCTCAACCATTGGAATAAAGGCACCCATTCTGAAAGTTTGCAATCATTTGTTCAAAGGGGCACTTAGTCATAGATCATGTCTTTTGAATTTGAAAAGTGTGCAAACACCAACCTTTCATATTTTCGTACTCTATAATCTATATAACCATATATAAATATATATTACTGAAATATTCCAACAATCATACTAATATTATCATGCATACAAGAAAGGTGTCTTTTGAATTAAACCTTCAATTAGTGTAAGTAATTCAAAGTCTTAATGAATACTATGGTGGCCTTAGCTTAAACCAATTCTTTTTAAGTTAAAACCGGAATTACCACACACATGACTATCATATTTTCTTAAATAAAATTATGAACTAATTAAGCACTATTGTGGCCTTGTGCTTCATCCTGGTTTCATGAACATTTACAAGAGAAAACCCAACTCTTGGCAAAAATGACACCACTTTTTATGTTCATATTGAGATGTCTTCCCGTATCTTTGCTACTATAGACATACAATACAATCAAACCTCATTAAGAGATAATAACTCATCGTCCTAAACATAGTAGTTTTGCACTAATCATCTTGGAATGGGCTATATATAATTAATTTTGGTGATTTCACAATCACATATCAGTAACTTGTTATTACCCTTTACACTTTTAACTAGTGATGTTCCAGTAAAAGTTGGGTTACCATTATTGGTGAGTTTCCATAAAGGGTCTTAGCCCCATTCCACTAGATGCACTAACTACTAAATTTCTCGAGAGTGTTTTTGTAAGCGGATCTGCCAAGTTATTACTTGACTTAACATAATTAATATTAATAACTCCATCCATTATTATGTGATTGACCTATTCATGTCTCAAGCTAATATGTCCAGATTTTCCATGTATACTTTACTATATGTTCTAGACAGTGTAGCCTGACTATCGCAGTATAAAGAATTTGAAGGCATTGGTTGTGGCCACAACTCTATGTCCAATAGCAAATTTCTAAGTCAATTTGCTTCTTTACCTGCTACTGCCAGTGCTATAAATTTAGATTTCATAGTTGAATGTGCTATACATGTTTGTTTCTTGGAAGCCCAAGAACTTGCTCCTCCAGCAATTGTAAAAATCCACCCAGGTGTAGTTTTATTGTCACTAGCACTTGTTATCAAACTTGCATCTGAATATCCTTCGAGTACTGCAGAAAAATTCGATTATGATAAACTCAAGTTAATGGTTCTTTTATGATAACAAAAAACTCTATTAGTTGTTTTCCAATGAGCAATACTTGGATTATTGGTGTATCTAGAAAGCTTGCATATAAACTGCCTATTACACTAGTGTACTCAAGTTGTGCAACGGATCTGCCAGAATTATTAAGCATAGTTCCACTGGGCTCATAAGGGGTACTTGCTTCTTTTATTTTTAGATGCTTAAATTTAAGAGGTAATTTCTCGATATGGTGTTACTGGCACAAAACAACACCCTCACTGTGTTTATTTACTTTAATACCTAAGATAGTATCTACTTCATTCAAGTCTTTCATCTCGAATTTGGAATTTAGATACTTTTTAGTTTCAAATACACCTTTCATGTTTGTACAAAAATTAGCAATTCATCAAGATATAAGTATATAATAACACCATAGTCATTTGTGAATTTAGAATATATGCATTTATTGGCATTATTATGTCTAAATCCATATGAAAAAATTATAGAGTCAAATTTCTCATGTCATTGTTTTGGTACTTGTTTCAATCCATATAATGACTTGACCAATTTACAAACTTTCTTTTCATTTCCACAAAGAACAAACTCTTCTGGTTGTTCCATATAGGCTTCTTCATCCAAATCACCACTTAAAAAGGTTGTTTGCACATCCATTTGATGCACATGCAAATTATATGAAGATGCTAAGGCAAACAATACTCTTATAGATGTGAGCCTAGCTACTGGTGCATAAGTATCGAAGTAAATCTATTCCTTGCTTCTGTTTAAAACCTTTGGCTACTAACCTAGCTTTAAAGGTTTGAATTGACCCATCAATATTGTATTTTCTTCTAAATACCCACTTGCAACCAATTGCTTTTGATCCTTGTGGTAAGTCTACTAAAATCCACGTTTGATTTGACATCGATGAATCCATCTTATCATCTATAGCCTCTTTCCAAATAGATGCATCTCTTGAAGCCATTGCTTCTGTTAGACTTTTAGGATCATCTTCTACATTCAGTTTTATAGATATTTTATTTAGAACTAGTGTTCTGTCACCTTCTATTAAAAATACAATAGACTGGGATGAAATAAAATCAGGATCTAGAGTTTTTTTTCTTTTCTTATTCTTTGACTTTTCCTTGGTTCAATAACAGTTTGAGGCTGTTTTACTTTCTCATTTTGAGAAGAACTAGGTTATAAGTTACACAAGGGTGCTTGATCATTCTCTTTTTCAAATATTGAATCATTATATATAAATTCAACATCTCTAGACTCAACTATTGTATTAGAGTCTAAGTTAAGCAACCCGTATGCCTTAGATTTCTCTGCATATCCCACAAATATGCTTTTGATGCCTCTTGGTCCTAACTTGGATCTATTGCCTTATAAAAGGCTAAACAACCCACACTCTTAAGTATGAAAATTTGGTTTTCAGCCTTCCCAAATTTCATATGGTGATACATGTGTTTTTGTAGATGTAATCATATTAGGTATATGACATGTTGTAAACAGTGCTTCACCCCATAAATACAATGGAATTTTAGCATTTAACATCATAGAATTAATCATTTCATTGAGAGTACTATTTTTTCTTTTTGCCAAACTATTTTGTTGTGTTGTATATGGAGCAGTCCTTTTATGTATAATACCATGCTCTTCACAAAATTTATCAAACTCGTGTGGAAAATATTCACCACCTCTATCACTACGAAGACATTTAATGTTTGTTCCTTTTTTATTTTCTGCTTCAGCCTTGTAGCGTTTAAAACACTCAAATGCTTCATATTTATTAGACAAGAAATACACATATGTAAACTTAGAGCTATCATCTATAAAAGTGATAAAATACTTTTGTCTCCTCTTGTTAAAACACCATTAACTTCACATATGTCAGAGTGTACCAAATCTAATAAATTAGTATTTCTTTCAGCATGTGGAAAGGGTTTCTTTGTCAATTTTGCTTGAACGCATATTTCACATCTATCATTGTAAAAATCATTGCAAGCAATCAAACCATGTGTGCGCATATATTTCAAAGATAGAAAATTAACATGTGCTAAACGTAAATGCCATAAATGAAAAGAAGACTCAATGATATAAGCAGAAGAATTCACTTTTATTATTAATAATGAGTTTGAACATTCCATCACAAGGATAACCCTTCCCAACAAACATTCCATTTTTCCACATTACCAATTTGTCGGATTCTAACATGATTTTTATACCATTTTTACATAACAGATTTGTAGACACGAGATTCTTTCTAATTTCTAGAACATGAAGCACATTAAGCAAAGTCAGTTTCTTCTCAGAAGTATATTGGAGTTCAACAATCCCTTTTCCCATAACTTTAACAAAGTTGTGATTTCCCATTAAGATCTCTTGGTTGTTAATGGATGTTGTATAAGTCTTGTATAATGCCTTATCATTGCACACATGGACAATAGCCCCATAATCAAACCACCAATCAAAAGACTTTACATCTGCTACCATGTTTAATTCAGTAATCATGAAAATATTCAACATTAATACCAATGCCACTATATTACCTTTAGATTCTTTTACCATGTTTGTAGTATTTGACTTATTGGAAAATTGATCACTGTTTTTTCTGTGCCTGCAATCTCGAATGTAAACGCATTTCTTTCCACAATGGTAACAAGCCCCATTAGCATTATTTGTTTGTTTGGGTTGGACTTCTTGAATTTCCCTTTAATATTGTTTACTTTGAAGTTCTACTTAAAATTTTTCCCATTCACAATGTGAACTTTGGAGGAATCCTTAGAAGAAAAACTCTTATCACGATTTCGAGTTTCTTCTTCAATTTGGATACTCTTTTGTAAATCCTCCAAGCTCAAATCTTCTGGCATATGCAGAAGGTTCTTTCTATAGTTATTCCAAGTTTGGGGTATTTAGCCTTAATAGCCCTAACTATGACAAGATTTGGAATAACTATATTAAGTTCACGAAGTTTAGAAACTAGGACCAATAATTCATAAACTTGGTCTACGATGGGTTTATTGTCCAATATACTGAATTCATAAAATTTAAACAGTAAAAATTTGTCAGTACCTCTTTTCTTCGTTGTGTATTTTTGTTTGAGTGCTTCCAATATTTTTCTTGGAGATTGGATATGTGTGTATAGATCATATAATCGACCAGTAAGTGTTCCCAGAATATGTCATCTGTAAACGAGTTCATCTTCTTCACGCTTCTTGTGGTCTGCAATTATTTTCTCTATGTCTTTGTCACTTGGTTCAGGAAAAGGCTGCAATTTCGAGTCCAGCACATATACCACATTTAGAACAGTATGCATGAAACGCATTTTGTCCTTCCATCGAGTAAAGTTTGTTCCATCGAACTTGTCTAACTTATAGACATCTTGATTTATAACCTTCATAGCCATATTATTAGATTTGTTCTCCAATGCAAAATAACACTTTAAGTTTGTTTGAGTGGGAAAGAAAATAGAGAATAAATCAAAGACGACTTTGAGGTACGATTTGAATCATTTCCTTAAAGTGTTATTTACCCCCACTCAATTGAGTTTGCTAAAGGGTTCTTGGCAAATCACTTCCAAGATAAAACAAAGTCTGGATACTGCGAAATGTTTTTTGAAGTATTCTCTTATAAACTTCTATAAGGAAAGTGTATGATTGTAATGAGAAAGAATAGAGAGTTTGAAATTGTCTTTTAATCAATTTTAGATATACTTAATTGATGGCAAATGCAAACTATTTATAGAGTTAAAGACACCAATTCTGAAAGTTTGCAACCATTTGAACAAAGAAACTCATTCTCAACCTTTTGAACAAAAGCACCCATTCTGAAAGTTTTGCAATCATTTGTTAAAAAGGGCACCTAGTCAAAGATCATGTCTTTTGAATTAGAAAGTGTGCAAACACCAACCTTTCATATTTTCGTACTCTATATAACCATATATATTATTGAAATATACCCACACGACTAACATTAAATATTTAGTCTTTATAGAGGAAGACTTCAACGACTAACATTTCTAGCCCAAGAACTCACTATACCAAATTGGCATTTTTGTAACAACCCCCAAAATAGTATCAGTTTTGAGCTGTAATAGTCCACCAAACAATTTCAAGTCAAAACTAAATTCAGTCAAAAAATGAAAAACAATTTCACAATAAAAGTTATATAATAAATTGGATCACCATCAATAATGATGTAGTCGATTCTTGCTCTCCTTCCTCGCCTTTATCTAGACCTGCAAAAATAGCACACGTGAGCCAAAAACCACCGAGTGGTGGCCGATGACACTCTAACGCTTAAGTTAGATAAGGCTTGGTAGACGCTTAAAGATGTAAATTGGGTTTATGTAGCGTACTTTAGTTCATCGACCTTATCTCCCTTTTATAGTGTGAGAGTCCTTGTTCGGCTAGGCCTTTAGTGGCGTAGTTTAGGGAAAGAGATTTTAATGGAGATCCTTTCCTATTTGGGAGTTGTCCATGTAGGGTAGTTTCCCTACACGACTTGTACTCCTAGATCTACGAAAGAGGTTTCCCTTTTTGAGTGTTGTCCATGCAAGGAAGTTTCCTTACCCGACTTATATTATGGTATTTGTTTCTTAGTCGGATCTGATGTATTGCTGGCCTGCTTGTCTTGGATAGATCGCCCAGATACTTGCCTTATCAGGGCTTACGAGTATTTGGCTTGACCGCGTGACACATGGGCTTATATAGGTGTTGTAATTCAAGTCCAGCGTTCTGGAATCTGCTAATGGTGGGCTTAATGTTGTCTGGGCCTTGATGGATTGAGAATGCAATCGGGCCTGTTGTGCTATGGTGATGGGATTATCATGACATGTGTATTATGCTGATCAGAGGACGGTTTGGTGTATCATCAGCTGCTCCCCCCGAGTTAGTGGGCCATCATGTCGGTCCACTAAGTCATTTTGATAGAATATGTACAGTCATGATGATTGAACCCAAAACGTTGTCTCGAGTGCGCATATCATTAAATGAGTTCGTAACCATTTAGTAAGGAAAAGGGGCGCGACTGCCTGTTGCTAATATAAGTCGCTGCTTCTGTAAGAGAGAGTTTCTTTATTTTTTGTAGTTTTTCTGCCTCCCTTTTGTTTTCTTTTCTCGGTGTTCTTTGGTGCAACTCTTTTTTAAAGTTAAAACTTTCTCTTCATGGTTGACAACATCGAGCTTACCCTTGGACAAAATCTGTTCTATGCCTACCATAATTTTTACTGGGAACAGAAGGGGTTCGATTTTGATAAGCTTCGAGAGGACTATCAGATTACTGAGACCTAGAACTTACTTTATTGGGTACTACTCACAATCCATTGACGCCTCCACAAGGGTTCACAACCTTGCACAGAAGCATGTTCCAAGTCGGGCTTCGTCTTTCGATTCCGAAGGACATTTGGTGCTTCCTGGCGCACCTTCGTATTCCTCATCTTAGATGGTGTTTAATGGATTCAGGACATTGATTGATGTCCTTATTAGAACGAAGACGTCGACCTTCGGTTAATCCCGCAAGTGATCCACCTGTTGTCCTGCTTACTTCTCTTCGGCTAAATGGTCACAGAGTTTGTTATTTGAGTACTCCGAAGTGTTTGGGTTCCCTGTATGATGATTTCAAGTTTTGGCAAAAGTATTGCTTTTTGGCTTCTTCTAACTCCTCTGATGCAGGAGAATTTCTAGGGTTCCTAATTTGGATTTCTAGGGTTCCTAATTTGGTTTCTAGGGTTCCTAATTTGCTCTCAAAGTTATTCACTAAATAACTTTGAGAGATCTTACAATTTAATTTGGATTATTTTTAGTTTCCTTTTAGGATTAGGCATTATTATTTTTTTAGGAATAGACTGCTTGTTATTTTAGTATTTTATATTATTTTTTCTTTTAGAAATAGGCAGTTTCTTTTTAGGATTTACTTTTTTCTTTTAGGTAATATTTCTTTTATCGTTTAGGAAAAGATTCTGAACCCAATTTGGGCCAGATTTTTGGCAGATTACTTATTTTATTACGTATTTCGTTTTAGTATGATTATTGGAAATTGCCATTTTTTTGGTAAAATTCTAATAATGAGTTTTAGCTATAAAGCCCGGCTTGTGGGCTAATTTATGGACAGTTTTTTATTTGCATAATTTTGAATTGACATTAGAGATATTTCTCTGTGTTTTGGGTGATTATTTTGTATTCTTCCTTGTGAATTATCTGTTAGAACTAGCCCGCAGGATAATCGCTATTCTGCTCGGCGTCAGTTGGTATCAGAGCTTCAGCATCTTCTTGGGGTGAGATTTCATCAGATTTTATGACTGGTGGTCGTGGTCGTGGTCATGGTCGTCGCGGGCAGGTTTCGAAGGAGGAAGCCCCTCACCGTGATCGTAACATTAAGAATATGATGATTAAAGATTTATAGAGGCAAGTTGCAGAGTTAACCTGGCGTCTAACGGCGCAAGATTTCGGTAATCTGAGATGGAAGATCACGATTCTGATTCCAATTTCGAAAACCTGTATCCCAATCATGCTTGATTATGGGAGCATGGAGAACCTGTGTATGACGATGAGGAGCTTGAGAAAGACGTGGAAGACGAAACTAAAGAGTTTGGAAAGCCTGTGTATGACACTGATGAAGAGTATGATGAAGATTCTGAGTTCGAGGAGGATCCCTCGAAGATTGAGTCGGAAGGTGTGGACGATGATGAAGATCAGGAAACTACTGATGGTGTTGGAGATTGGGAGAATATGATGAGCAAGACATATAAGCTCATGGACAAAGAGTTCATGAAGGACCCCAGTGAGATAACATGGGGACTAGTCGATAAGAAGCTCAAAGTCATTGTAGCCGCACATGGTTGCAAGGGAACTGGAAGAGTTGAACAGGTTGAGCAACTAACTGTCTTGACGAAGGTTGCTAAGACTCATGCTCAGAAGCTTGAGATCCTCTTCAATGTTGTATCTGTCGAGCACCACCATCAGCCGCCACCTCGCCTACCTCCCTCACCCACTCTCTCGTCCCTCCCCCTCATTTCCCTCTCTCTCGTGCAGGTATTGGAGCCAAACGGAGAAGAAGAAGAACGAGCAACTCGTGAGACACAAGACCGCGAGTTTCATGCGAGAGAAAACTGATTTACAAATCAATTTGGCTATTTTCACCCCAAACACTTGCTTTTTGTACCACCACAGTGCACTTGCAGCCCTTCGCGTCGCGTGTTCATGCAGGAATTGATGGATTCCACCTACACAAGTGTTGTGCCATCGTCCACCATGATTTTCTAGCCTCTGCAGACGTGAATTCAGATTTACCAGCAGAGGTGCAGCAGCTAGCAGAGTTTTCTAACCTGATACTAGAGAATCTTCCTCCTGGACTGCCGCCAGAAGATTTCGATGACGCTGTTGTAAACTCGAGGACGAGTTCTTTCCAACCCGGGGCGACTGATGCAGGAGAATTTTTAGAGTTCCTAATTTGGATTTCTAGGGTTCCTAATTTGGTTTTTAGGGTTCCTAATTTGCTCTCAAAGTTATTTACTAAATAACTTTGAGAGATCTTTCAATTTAATTAGGAGTATTTTTAGTACATTATTATTTTTTTAGGAATAGACTGTTTGTTATTTTAGTATTTTATTTTATTTTTTCTTTTAGAAATAGGCAGTTTCTTTTTAGGATTTACTTTTTTCTTTTAGGTAATATTTCTTTTATCGTTTAGGAAGAGATTCTGAACCCAATTTGGGCCAAATTTTTGGCAGATTACTTATTTTATTACGTATTTTGTTTTAGTATGATTATTGGAAATTGCCATTTTTTTGGTAAAATTCTAATAATGAGTTTTAGCTATAAATCCCGGCTTGTGGGCTAATTTATGGACAGTTTTTTATTTGCATAATTTTGAATTGACATTAGAGATATTTCTCAGTGTTTTGGGTGATTATTTTGTATTCTTCCTTGTGAATTATCTGTTAGAACTAGCCCGCAGGATAATCGCTATTCTGCCCGGCGTCTCCTCGTACTTCAGGGTGGACGGGTGGTGGTCGCTTGTCAGACATTTCAAATTCGATCATAGTGAGCATAATGTCCCTCCATATTTTTTTTTCCTTTTATGTGTTTTTGTAGAAACTGACATGTTGTCTTGTTATTTTGTGCAGGTAAATTTGTGACTCCAACTCTTACTGAGGAGGAAGAATCATTGAGGAGAGCGTTTAATGAGCTTCCTTTGATCGTTGTTGAGGAGGTCATAGCTTCGGACAATGTCATGCGAAGTGGGCTGTTTAGATACTTCCATGCAGGCCTTGTTGTGCCTAGGTCGTCGCTAAGGGAGACTGGTGGTGGCCTTTCCAATAAGAGAAAGCTCACGATACTAAGCCCTTCGAGGTAGGCTTAGTTAGAGGCAGCCATGTCGCCCATTGGTGGTCCCAAGAGAAAGCGAACTAGCAGTAAAACTCATTCTTCCTCTAAACTGATCCCGCTAAAGCAGGAAGTGACAGTCGCATAGACTAGGCCCAATCAGTCCGTTCAAGAGATGGTTTTGAGGGAGCAGAGTGTCTGTCAGGAGCCTCCTACTTCATTAGTTGTACTGGAAGGGAATTGTTCAGAGTCGGTGGATGCCGACAAAGTCAATGTTGCCACTGATGATCTTCAGCCCGTTGAGCCTGCTACTCTGAGAAGGGGATCTTCTCTCTCGCCCCTAGAGCCTGATGCTAAGCGTCGGGCTGATCTTCCAGTTAAGAAGGCTTTGGGTGTGGAGCTGGTGGCTCCCAAAGGCCCCTTAATGTTGTTGGTTCAAGGTAATAAGCACCTTGACACTCGTAGTAGAATTCATACTTTGTATGAGGCTTTGTAATTCGTATTCGGATGCGCTCTATCAGTCAGACCTCTTAAGTGAGCAGTTAGAAGGGGTGGTGGGCAAGGCGCAGATTAATCTACGGGCCCAAACTGTTGAACAAGAGATAATTGAGTCTGAATTGACTGTTTTGCACTGGGAGTTCAAATCCGAGCTAGCCAATGGGCGAAGTCGTGTTTGAGAAGTGGGGAATCAAGCTGCGTTCGCGCTAGCTGAGCTAAGTCCACTAAGACAAGGACTGAAGAGGAATCTCACATGGTTGCGCTCTCACATAGACTATCGAAGGCGGATGCAAGTTTAGCGGAGTCCTGGGCTCGAGCCATGAGCAGAGTGTAACTTCATAATCTCCTGACGTCACACGGGGTAGGCTTGAACTGCTTGGACTGATTGAAAAAAAGACCCCCCACCTAGAGCTTTTTTTGAACTATACAAGAAGGCTACTTTCTGGAATATTGACGAGACAAAAGTCTATTACTCTGTGTCTCCATCTAGTGACTCAAGACCTGTTTTGGACAATGTTGTTTTATCTCCTGCGGTTCCTTATGATGTAACTGACTCTTTGGCCTATAGAGCAAGCTCTCCCAAGCAGTTTTACCTTTTGAACATTTGGTTAAAAAAAGTTTGTCGAGTAGCTTTTTGTACCTGCACCTTCTGATGTAGCTTTTTTGTTATCATGCCATTGCGCCAGTTTATTAATTGCATAATAGATTATGACGTGTTTGTACTTTTTTTTCTTCAACCCATTTTGACTTTCTTATGTCGGACTAAGTCATAGCTCGGGTCTTGATCTATCGATAAAAGCAGAAGCTGACTAAGTTTTTATCAGGTTCGTCAATCAATGCTCGTGGGAGTACAATGATCCTAGCGAGCCACCTTTGTCAGGTTGTATGAGCGCTGACTAAGCTCGTGTTTTCTATACATTGTCGTCTGTTATTCGTAGAATAGGTATTAGACTGATAAGGTTCGGCGATCATTGTCTGCGAAAGGACAATGATCCTTGGCAAACCGTCTTCGCCAAGCTACTTGAGCACTGTCTAAGCTCCCACTGCCTAGGTCATCGTCATTTATTCTATTCAGACTACGGTTCGAGTGATAAGGTTTGGCGATCATTTTCTGCGGAAGGACAATGATCCCTGGCAAACCATCTTCACCAGGCTACATGAGCACTAACTAAGCTCCCACTTTCTAGGCCGTCGTCGTCCGTTCTAGTCGGACTAGGCTTCGAGTAATAAGATTTGATGATCATTGTCTGTGAAAGGACAATGATTCCCGGCAAGCCGTCTTCACCAGGCTACATGAGCATTGAGTAAGCTCCCACTTTCTAGGTCATCATCGCCGGTTCTATTCGGATTAGGCTTCGAGTGATAAGGTTTGACAATCATTGTCTGCGAAAGGACAATGATTCCTGGCTAGACGTCTTCACGGGCTACATGAGAACTGACTAAGCTCCCACTTTCTAGGTCGTCGTCGTCCGTTCTATTCGGACTAGGCTTCGAGTGATAAGGTTGGGCGATCATAATCTATAGTTAGATAATGATCTCTGGCAAGCCGTCTTCACTAGGCTGTATGAGCACTGACTAAGCTCCCATTTTCTAGGCCATCGTCGCCCGTTCTATTCGGACTAGGCTTCGAGCAATAAGTTTGGCGATCATTATCTATAGTTGGACATGATCCCTGGCAAGCCGTCTTCATCAAGCGTCGAGAGTTCTGACTAAACTCCCACTTTCTAGGCCGTCGTAATCCATTATTTGAGGACTAGGCTTCAAGCAGACCAGAAGCTATCGTCATCGATGTCACCGACTAAGCTTTGGTTGGGTTCAGTGACCATTATCGATATTTAAACAACGATCCCTGGCAAGCCGTCTCGATCAGGCTTTATGGCGCTGACTAAGTTGCCACTCTCTAAACCGTTGACACCCGTTTAAAGGACTGGGCGTTAGAACATTCCCAAAGCTATTATCATAGGTCAAAATCAACTAAGCTTTGGTTAGTTTCAGCGGCCATTATCTATAGTTGGACAATGGTCCTTGGCGAGCCATCACGGTCAGGTGTCAAAAACACTGACAAAACTCCCATTTACTAACCCATCGCCGTCCGCTTTTGGCGAGCTAGGTGTTAGAGCGGACCAGAAGCTATTATAATCAGTCGGAGCTGACTAAGCCTTAATCAGAATAAGATTTTGGGCGTGTAAGTCTGACTTGGGTGTCCCAACTTACTTGGTTTGACTAGCGGCTTGATTCCAGAGTCGGATCGATTGATCGGACTAATAGTAGATTGACCAACTTTAATGAACAATAGCGGAATAACAATCGGGCTGATGCCTTGTATTTAATGATAATACTCTGTAGGCGTACTTCTTATTCCATGGGCGTTCAAGGCCCTTGATGTTTGTACCTTTGCATGTGCTAGGCCGGATCTTGCAAGGCATAAGGTTGGGCCCATTAATTGAGGGACCCAATTAGAAAAAATCTTTGTAGATCAACGTGCAGGGTACAACGCATATTGTCAGATGGTTCAGTATCGGTTACTCCCCCCAGCTAATGGGGTTGAGTGTAGGGTCATTAATTTGAAGTATGTGGACTCATACATTTGCAATTGGAGCCGTTGTTTCCCGATTTCTCGTACGGCATTTGATGTTGAAGTAACTGTTGCGCATAAACCATCATGCCTATATATAGGCTGGCCGTTCTGTGTTCAAGCAATTGTGAAGAAGAGTTACGGACTTTCCCTCAAGGGTCAGATTTTTTTTCCATCTTTCGGTGCTCCCAGGGCTTCTCGCGCCACCTAGTTTGGAAATTATGCATGTAGCTAGTTTTAGGGCAGTCGTTTCCATTGTATTTACTGGCTTCATGCGTGATGTTACTGCTGGGGGCAGGTTGGCGTAGCGGAGCTCTAATGAATGTGACCTTCTTTCCAAGGATGTTAACTCAACAGCACGCCAGACGTTCCCCTCTTGATGGTCATCCTCTTCTGCCTTCTTCTGTTCTAGTTCGTGTTGCTACCTTCAAATCATCCTGTGAGGTGATTCGATGGAGCAATGAATTGAGCTTACTCTTTCGGCTTCTTTTTTCAAACACTCTACTTTCACCACCTTATCTTCTAGAAGCAGATTAGCATAACAAAATTTTACGCTTGTTCAGCAGTTAGATACTTGCGTTGGATTTAGATACTTGTACTGTATAAACTTCTGTACTAGTTGGTCGACAAGCTTTGCAATAACTTTCACTACAATCAATAAAATTTGTTTTATTTATGGAATGTGTATGGTACAAACAATTCTTCTAAGCAGAATACAAAAAAATGAAGTCAAAGCAACAAAATTATTTAACTCCGAGCAGGGATTAAGTTAACCCAACCCTGAAGGGGGCGCTTATGGTCTTGGCTTGGATTGCATTGTCCTTCTAGCGAAATGTCTTGTTTTGCCAAAGCTAGCGAAGTTACTGAATAGTGGACGTCGTGTTGGCGAGCAATTCCTTGCTGATTAACAACTCTTGGAGAAGGTGCCCGTTTGCTGAAGTAATGTTACTCAACTCTTTATTGGTCTGGATTGCGATGCTAGTTCTGAATTTTGGCTATCCGCATAGCTGCACTTTAGTTGTCGGGGCTCATTCGCCCTTGCAGATAATTCTCTTCTTTTGTCTAGGCCTGGTGCTTGACATGTTTGCTCCTCAGGCCAGAGCTGCAGTTGGCAACAATTTAGTTGTTTAAGGGATGCATAATGGCAGTCTCTTGCTGCAGGTTGATCTCCTCAGATAGTTTATTGGGCCTGGTTGGCTGTATATTTTATGCATTTGTGCAGAGTGGAAACTACTGCCTCCATATGATGAAGCCACGACCTTCCCAGAATAATGTTGTAGGTAGACGGAACGCCAACCACCATAAGTTCTTGGACAAGGTACTTCCGCAATTGTGGCTACTGAATCCGACCATGGGGTGGGTGGCGGGAGTTAAGTCATTATTCTGCAGTTGCATGTTGTGGAATGCGCTGAGAAAGATGACATTGAGTGAGCTACATGTGTCCACCAATGCCCTCTTTACCTCCCAGTTAGCGATGAGGATGAAGATGACCAGGGGCATTATTGTGAGGAGAATGTACCCCCTGGAGATCAATTTTCGTAAACATCAGTGGTGGGATTGTGTTGTGAACCCGTGCATGTTGCACCTATCGGTCCTCACACTGAGATGGTGTTCGAATCTCGGCTAACGTCCTCTTACGGGACCTGTTAGATTGCTCCATTTCGAGACCAACCCCATGTAAGACGTAGATGATGCTAGAAGCTTCTTTTTCGATCTCCTTGACAACATCTGTTCTTTTCTTTGCCCGGCTCTGCCTCTTATCCGAACCTAGGAACTCCTTGAGCTTGTCTTTCCTGATCCAGTACTCGACTTCTCCTCTGAGGTTTCTGAAATTCTCAATATCGTGTCTGCCTTCCTTGTGATAGGTGCAATATTTGTTGTTGTCGCACTGAGCAGGGTTTCCTCACTGCTTAGGCGGCCATTTCAATTTTTTCCAATTGGACAGACTCTTGTTGAGAGGAGTGACAAACTTGGACACAACATAATTGGAGGCCTTGTGCAGCCCAAGTCAGTCTTACTATCAGTGTGTTTCCTATTGTTCCCGTCGTTGTCCTCTTTCTTGTCCCTAGGGACAAAGTTTCTTCTCTGACTCCGCTTCCCTCTTGGCGGTCAGCATCTCGTCTAGAGTGATATATCTCAGGGCATCCCTAAGCAGGTCTGCCATATTAGTGGGGGGTCCAGAGTAAAGAAATCGTAGAACTTGCCCATTTTCAAAGCCAATGTGAAAGCTGTGACGACAGTGTCATCACTACAGACATCGATGAGGGTCAACACATTGTTGAGACGAGCGATGCATTCCCTCAACGCCTCGTTCTGTTTTTGCTTTAGGGTCAGCAAATAATGCAGGCTCTTCCTAATTCATTGGTTGCTCACAAAACATGTGAAGAACGTCGTTGCCAATGTCCAGAATGAATCAATAGATTTTGTAGGGAGGTTGTGGAACCATGCAGCTCTGACGTCGTCAGGCTCGCAGGGAATGATCAACACATTATCGCATCAGACCCTTCCTTGAGTGCCATAACATGTTGGAAGTGGCACAAGTGATCGGACGGGTCTCCTGTCCCGTAGTAAAACTCCAACTTCAATGGTGTGTACTTCTTCGGCAGTGGTTCTTCCATAATATGATCCATGAATGGAGGGACCATCAGATTAAACAGTAAGTTTGGGTTTGTGGCCCCGTTCCAGATGGGGTTGTGCGAAACGTGTATGTCGGCGCTAGATGTTGGGTCTCTATTGGCCGCTCCTCCACCTCTGGTCCCTTAAGAAGCTATTGGGATATCACTGCTCTCTTGAACGTGTTATCTGGAGCTCTCTGGGGACTAGGCTCTTTGCTACTCGCATACTCCTGCGGGTGGAGGATTCCGTTGTTTGAGTGCCTCCAGTGCTTCTGCAATTTACTGCATCTGGGTTGACAGTAGATCCATCATTGGGTCCGCCGTGGCTGCCACCGGCGCGGGGGTCTAAAGGGTTCCTCCTACAGTGGTGGTGGCACTGGAGTGGGTGGGCGCTTTGCTAGTTCGAGAGTTCGAGGGTTCCGCAACATCTCCATTATTGCGAGACTTTGTTGTCAATATCTTTCTGATTTTTTGATAAAGGTGGTACCACTATTTCTTCTTAGGAACTATGTCGTTCCCTATGGACGATGCCAAACTGATGTAGTCGATTCTTGTTCTCCTTCCTCGTCTTTACCTAGACCTGCACAAGTAGCACACGTGAGCCAAATACCACCGTGTGGCAGCCGATGGCACTCCGATACTTAAGTTAGATAAGGCTCAGGAGAGGCTTAAAGCTATAAATTGGGTTTCTATAGTGTACCTTATAGTTCATCGACCTTATCTCCCTTTTATAATATGAAAGTCCTTGTTCGGCTAGGCCTTTAGTGGCGTAGTTTAGGGAAAGAGATCTTACTGGAGATCCTTTCTTGTTTGGGAGCTATTCATGTAGGGACTCGTGCTCTTAGATCTACGGAAGAGGTTTCCCTTTTTGAGTGTTGTCCATGCAAGGAAGTTTCCTTACCCAACTTATACTCTAGTATTGTATTACTGGCATGCATGTCTTGGGTCGATCCCCCAGATACTTGCCTTATCAGAGCTTACGAGTATTGGGCTTGACCGCGTGACGCATGGGCTTATCAAGGCGCCGCAATTCAGGTCCAACGTTCTGGAATCTGCTAATGGTGGGCTTAATGTTGTCTGTGCCTCAATGGATTGAGCATGTAATCGGGCTTGTCATGCTATGGTGACAGGATTATCATGACACGTGTACGGTGCTGATTAGAGGACTGTTTGGTGTATCATCAAATAGTTTTACTTTTAGCACCTTAGTCTTCATGGTGATACAATTATTGTATCACTTTGTTTGTGAAATTTTGTAAAATTGTTTGGTGAACTGTTACAGCTCAAAAATGATATTGTTTTGGGGAGGCTGTACAAAAATGCCAATTTGGTATAGTGACTAACATTTCTAGCCAAAATTAATATCTAACCTTTTTTAACTACAATCCAAGTAAAAGTCATTGTTGCCCATAGAGTGGTGTATTCACATTATAATCTCTCTTTCTCCATGGAGCAACATAAACTAGTGCAAAACCATGACTGCAAATTATCTGTAACAAATCAAAGTGAACAATGCTTCTCCTTCCATTTCAGCCCCACTCATTCTTCTCCTACCAAATATTGATCTCTTCACTTTCCCTTCCTTTCATTCTAGTTAGCTTTCTCCTACTTTTCTTGCTAAAGGATTGTTAGTACGTGTTGTTTTTGCAGGTCTTTGGCGGTACGGTAGTCTACCACCTCTCCTTTATCATTTTCGAGTTTCTCCTTGCTTGCTCCATATTCTCTGTCAGCCCATACGTAGCTCCTTTCACATTGATTCTACGGCGATGACTTCGTCCTCTTCCATCCCAACTACCACCTCTCCTTCACTAGATCTCATCATAGCACCTTCTGAAAATTCACATCACAGGCATGCTAACCCATTGCACCACCACTCTTTTCAATACATCCTCACTTGTTGTGGCAATTACACTACTGCTACAGATCTCTTCAAATGGAACTCTCCAACTTGGCTTCCACTTCACTATACTCCCAGCCATTACCCATTAAACCCGCCCCATTCATGATACCCACTCCTCGTCTCCCTCTCCTACCACCCATGCATTCCATGTTCTCTCAACCCATGATTCTGACCCAACCATACCCTCATGCACCCACGTCTACTGCCATTCCACCTTCTTCCAATCCCTTTAGTCTCAAAGATCATCTCAAGAAACATCTCGATCCCGGCCGGAGATGAGTCAAATCTGCGTATTGTTGCCAAATACTGCCATCACCAGAGGTTACGACAGGAGGTGTTCGCCCAAAAAATGGCTAATCAATGGGGAATGAAACATTCATTTGAGGTTGAATTGCTGGCTTGCCAATGGGACATCGAAAGTAATTACTATATGATACAGTTCTCCAATATGTCGGACATGGTTCACGTCTTCCTTTCAGGTCCCTGGGTTCCTTTTGGATGGCTAGTCATTACAAAATTGTGGCATGACAACTATCTCACCCTGGACTTCTCGGACATCCCAATATGGGTTTGGTTCCATGAGTTTCCGGTTAGCAAACTAGAAGAGGCAGACATTCAAATGCTTGTTGCGCACTTTGGTGACCTTATGCAAATTGACTTGAACTCTTTGCAAGACCGTCGGATACCATACATAAGGTTCAAAGTATGGTTTAATGTTGATAAACCACTCCCATGTTCCATGGAGATGGACTTCGGTATTCAATCCGGCCGACATTATGTAGTCTACTTATGTTATGAAGATCCCCCTACATTCTCCTGTGGACTCAGCGGGCATGTGTTAGAAAAAAATTGCTCAATGTATTATGAAGCTATGCAAATGTTAACCTCTGGCTGTTCCTTGGACTCTATCAAGCTCCCATTTTCCCACAGAGCTTGCATTAAAACTCGCTCGGAACCCCTTTTCCCCTCCCCCATCCATGTTCGTTCTCAACGATCCCGTTACACTCAACCACCCATACTACATCGCTCTCTATTGTCAAAACCATTTCGCAGTCATGGCCAATGCAGCGGTGAGAGCATGAGCCTGAACTCAGGCAACCAGTCTCATGGGGGAGACGCACGTGCCCTCGTAAATGTCACGTGCAGTGGCGGCAAAATTCGTTTTATTCCCAATTCACGTGCCACTGTTGACTTTTGTTCCCGATTGTTGGTTCTATCAGATCTGCATAGGATTGACCCAGGTTTTCAGGGACAAGAAAAGGTTGTCACTCCCAACTTTTCTTGCTTTATTAGCGTTGACTCATCACTGCAGCAACTTACCTATGTTACATCCAGCACACTACACAGTTTCAACACATCAGCGGGCCTACTCCACATATTGGCGAGCCGGTCAAGGACCATTCTTTTAAGTCCTTCGCGGGCCCTATCTTTGAAATTCTTCATCAGGCTAGTGAAAACCTACATATCTTGGCCCCAAATTCTCAAATCCACACTATGAAAGGCCCGGCACTAGTGAGTTTTCCTTTGAGCTCCATTTCCACGGACGACAGTCTTCTCAGGCCTCAACTCTTTGAGACAGCGAATTTAGGTTGCAATCAGCTAAGTCCCATTGTATCCGCCTCGATTGAGGCAGGTCTTACTCCTTCAGCGCAGCTCACGGCGTTACGAGATCTTGCGATCTCGGTTGGACTCCAATCAGCATATTAAAGCTCGGCTTCTGGGGAGGCTACGACCTCGTACACTACTGTCGGTTCAACAAATATTCTTCCTCCACCCATGTTGCCCTCTGTCCAGCTCAGAAGCTCATTTGGGGCTCTCCCAATATCTCTGCAACAGGCTCTTCACCATGAATTCAGTAAATCTCTGGCGGCTATATACTATTTTGCAACAACTTGCTCGACTACACAAGGCACCACCACCGCCTATTCCATGTCTGTCTCCATCAGTGCTATTCTACCAACATAGGTTCCTACTTCCAAGCCCACTACAGTTAAACGACAACTTGCTCGCACCCGTTCAAAGTCTTTGGATCAATCTACTCCCGAAAGAACTGGACAACCACCTTGTAACAGAGGCAGTAGACCCTCCAAAGCCACCAATCTTGTAGTCAATACCACCGGTAAGGACACTTCTCTCATCATCCCATTGGCGATGAGCAGGGTCTATGAGAAATATATCACAGCTAACCCAATGATTCAGGCCCGTAGAGAGGTCGCAGTTCAAAAGGGCAAACGAAAGTTGTATGCACAGCATGACAACGACTACAATTCAGGAACCCACTGAAAGCAGCAGTGTCTTAATACTACCTCACTATTACCAGGGCTTGTGTTCCCCTCCCCCCGGGATCATTGGTTCCCACCTCTACAACTGTGATGTATGGCCCCTTAGTCAGTTTTACAGTGAGATCTTCTGTCAGCTCTAGTGCTCTTACTCTCACTTATGTTACTCAGGATCTGGCGACTACCTCAGCAAAGTCGCCCCTGTTTCCATGATCCTCGCCAGGAATGTTCGAGGTGTCGGGTTTACCAAAACGTTCTGGCACATAAAGACTCTTTCCACTCAGTCCAATGTAGATATTTTTTTCCTTTTCGAAACTAAAGCCACTTCTGCTCAGATGGACCGTACTCGCCAAAGGCTAGGCTTCCGACACGGACTCTTAGTTTCGGCGCTAGGACAGTCAGGCGAAATAGCTCTCTTTTGGAAGGAAGGTATTAATCTTACAACTCTTTCTTTTTGTAAATACTATTTTAACTGCACTATCTCAGACTACTATGCTAATGATATTTGGTCAGCTTTATTTGTCTATGGTGAACCAAACATGGCGCACCGGCCCTATTTCTGGAAAATAATGCTACAGGTGTATAGTTGTCAACCACTTTCGGGGGTCATTATAAGGGATCTCAATGCTATTTATGATCCCTCGGAAAAACGGGTGGCTTGAACCCGTCCTTGACCTCACCCCATCACCTTAGGAACTTTGTGGACATACATCAGCTTATTGATCTCCCTCTCAAAGGATCTCAATTCAGTTGGTCTAATAAGCGCCAGGATAAACACGACATCAAAGTTAAGCTGGATAGAGCCCTAGTTAACCCGGATTGGCCAACTCTTTTCCCTCGGCCACTTGTCAATCCATCCACGCCCCTTCCTCGGATCACCGAGCTCTCTTACTTCAACTGATTTCTCACCGCCCGCCTTCCCCTAAACCTTTCAAATTCTTTCACATGTGAGCAAGAGACCCTGGTTGTCGTGGTGTCATTTCCAAGTCTTGGACTACACCAAGACAAGGCACTCCATCCCAAGTTTTTTGCTCTAAAACCCGCCGCCCTAGTTATCTCTCCAAAATGAACCATTTTCCAACCACAATGCCTCTTCAATAGCCTTTTTAGAATCCCTCCTCGAGGAGTTGCTTCTTCGAGAAGAACTATTCTGGCGCAATAAGTCAGGTGTTTCTTGGTTGATTGAGGGTGATCGTAATATAAAATGTTTTCATCTATCCGCCCTTATGCGCCGTAAATCCAATCTTATCCTGCGTCTCAAGGATCAGGATAACTCTTGGCAGTCTTCACCTAATGGTTTGATTCAAATCCTCAATCAATACTTCTCCACCTTATTCCGATCCTCCCAGCCTCGATCGGATCCGGTTCTCCTCCAACTATTCCAACCTGTCATCTCTGACTCAGATAACATTTTGCTTTTGGCTATCCCCAATGGCGAGCTTATCAGATATACTCTGTTTCTTTTGGGGGTCACAAGGCTCCCGATCCTAATGGTTTTCACGTTTTCTTCTTCCAAAAATATTGGGCCATTGTTCAACACGATGTTATTAAGGTGGTACAAACTTTCTTTTCTACAAAGCGTATGTACCCAATACTCAATGAGACCTTTATTGCCTTGCTCCCCAAGGTGAATAATCTTACATCCCCAGACAAGTTCCGCCTTATTGGCCGTTGTAATGTCATCTACAAGGTCATTTCGAATTTTCTGGCTAACAGGCTCAAACCTCTTTTGGATACCATAATTTCCCTCAATCAAGGAGCTTTTCTTAAAGGTAGATCCATTACTGATAATGTTTCTATAGCTTATGAAACCTTTTTCCAAATGAAACATTTCAAAAAACGGAAACATGGGTAAATGGCTTACAAAATCGATATGGCCAAAGCCTATGACTGAGTGGAATGGTCCTTTCTGCTTCAGATTCTCCGTCAACTAGGTTTTTCACCTGAGGTCACCTTGGTGGAACAATGTATTTCCACTACTTCTCTTCGAGTTTTCTTGAATGGCTCTCATTTGTCTCCTCTGTTTCCTTCCCGAGGACTCAGAAAAGGCGATCCTCTATCCCCTAACCTCTTTATTCTTGTGGCAGAAGCGCTCTCACGCCTTTTGATCAAGGTCGAGGCGAACGGTATCCTCCAGGGCATCAACATTAGACACCATTCCTCTTCGATTAGCCATCTTCTGTATGTGGATGACCTGGTCATTTTCTGTCGCACTTCCTTGGCTGAAGCTCACTTGGTCAAAGACATTCTCGCCCAGTACTGCTCCGCTTTTGGGCAAGGCGTCAACTTTGCCAAATCCTCAGTTTTTTTCAATTCTAATGTGCATCCCAAACATGCAAACTTATTTCTAGAATCCTGTGAGCAAAACCTTTTAATTGCAAAGAGAAATACTTGGGTTCTCCGTTATTTTTCTCCCATAAAAAATCCTTGGACTTTTAGTTTATCTTAGATAAAATCTATGTTCGACTGGCTTCATGGAAGTCTAAGGTCCTCTCTCATGCTGGAAGAACGGTTATGATCAAAATCGTCCTTAACTCCATTCCAGTGTATACCATGCAATATTTCTCTCTTCCCACCAGTCTTGCGAACCGCATTGATTCTTTGGCCAGTAATTTTTGGTGGAACGGTCAAGAAGCTGGACGTGCTCGCAATTTTTGCACTTGGGATATAGGATCATTTCCCCCCGCCACCTTGGCGGCCTCAATATTCCTGGCTCCAGGAAAACAAATCTAGTCCTGATGGCCAAAAATGTTTGGAATGCCCTCACTTCCCCCTCTTCCCTCTGATCCCAACTGCTTCGAACCATTTACTATCACTCAAAAACCATATTCCAGCTAAATAAACTCCCAGCATTGGCATCTTATGCTTGGTGAGGCACTCTCAAAGCTCTTCAAGCTATGAAGCATTTTATTCAATGGCAAGTGCTCTTTAGGGAGGAAATCAATCCTTGGAAGAATTTCTGGGTCAAATCGAAAATCGGGGCTGGTGTTAGAGGACTGCGTGCTGAATCCATCCAACACTAGTCTCCGCCTTCTCTGACCTCTAGCTTCTATCGCCCTCCTTGTCCATTTCTTGGAATGAGGCACTTCTCCATTCCTTACTCCCAGTTCCGGTGGTTCATGATATTTTAGACATAAGTATCCGTATGACTTCTAGGCCTGACTACCTCATCTGGACTGGTAACAAAAAATGCCTCTTATCGGTTAAAAATGTTGCTCGAGTTTTATCTTCCAACTCGATTGCAAACACTTCCTCAGCCCCAAATCTATTTACTTGGGAGCCCAAAATCCTGCGTCATCTCTGGCATATAAAAGCTCCCCCCAATGCCCTTCTTTTTCCCTTGGAAGGTTAGCCAAAACTTGTTGCCCACTGTGTCCAACTTGGTAAGAGTTCATGTTCCGCTGGAAAACAAGTGTGCCTTTTGCCATGAACACGAAGAGGATACCCTTCACCTCTTTTTCATGTGCCCTGTTACTAGGCGGCTTTGGTTTCTCTCTTCCCTACTTTTGGATTGGAGTTCCCTATCTCTCCAACCGGCATCGGTACCTCACCTCTTCAAATTTATGTGGACCTCAGCTAAGGAGCACTACTTCTTCACAGACGAGATGCTCTCTCAATTCACAACCACTCTCCTTTCTATCTGGCAGCTGAGGAACAACATCATTTTCAATGGCTCCAAATTCAGCACACAACAGTTCACCTTAACCCTTGCTAAGATTTGGACCCAATGGGGGTCTCAATGGTTCAATTGCTCCGATCCAGCCACTCACCTAGCATTGACATCCACTCAACAAATTGCAAGTACTTCCCAAACGTTAAACCATCACCAACCTCCCAATGGCGATTCACATCCAGTTTTGGGCCTGCAGCCATTATTTGTAGCAAGTCGTCTCCCTCTCATCCAATCTCAACTTTAGTTCGCTAGGTCCACAACGTCAATCGTCACTTTCCAACTCCCTTTGACTATTTTGACATGATTGACCCTGATACTGTGATTGTAAATTTTGACGCATGCTTCTGTGACCACTCAAAACAAGGCTCTTTTGGAGTAATAGCAATGGACCTTGGAGGCCGCGTTTTGGCGACAGTAGCG
Organism: Berberis vulgaris; assembly: GCA_963556465.1. Taxonomy (NCBI): domain Eukaryota; kingdom Viridiplantae; phylum Streptophyta; class Magnoliopsida; order Ranunculales; family Berberidaceae; genus Berberis; species Berberis vulgaris. The sequence goes on along the minus strand of OY747131.1, from coordinate 48,069,508 downwards.
AGTACGATGGCAAAATTCTTTGCAGGAGAAGTCGCCCTCATGTTAGTCCAGACTCAAAGGTGGAAGTGTGGTTCTCTCTTTGGGGACTCGGCCAATCTCCAAAAAGCGTTGACTTCAGAGGATAATACCTCCTCATTTGTTTTAGACTGGACTTGAAGCCCTATTTTTTGTAGTATCAAGCGCTTATTGGTTTTTAATGTATATTTCTAGAGACCTCAACTATGAGGCTCGTGAACTAGCCTTCTCTACAAGGAGGCCCTTGTATGTTCCCTAATTTTTAATGCATTATTGCTTTTAACAAAAAAAAAAAAAAAAACTAGTGCAGGCTAAAGTGCAAATAACCCCAAAAAACAATAGATCCAAAATCATATACCGTGAGCCCTGTTTTAAAACGCATTGTGCGGTGGCACATAGCACGACGCTAAACATATAATCTGGACTGACTCGGTAGGCGTTATAATCCCTATTCTGTTTATCCCCAAAGCAAAAGCTCAAACCTCCAAATTCTTATTAGTTAGACTATAAAGGGCGTGTCTGTGCGTGTGTCCACGGACGGATCCAACTCAGTCTCGAAGCTGAAACTGGTGGAGGTGATCAAATATTATATTATATTTGAGGAGGTAGTAACAACGACGGGCAGGGCATAAGAATTTAATCCGGCTCACTCAGAGAAAGGTGTGTTCTTTCCTTCCAGACCTTTGCGCTTCACATTAAGAAAGATCCATTTACACAACCTTTAATTTCTTCATTTACTTGATATGTAGTAAATCAATCGCTGTTGCTATTGTGTTGAATTAATTAGGTCATAACAATCAATGTATGAGTACGTATTGTTTGTCAGGGAATCCAATCAGTTAGATACTAAGACCTTGAATTTGACCACCGTATCTGTGTGTTTCTGACTCTGCATTCATTCCCTTTTTTGCTTTATTTATCTCAAAGACCAAAATTTATCTTCACCACCTATCAAATGCAAAGATGATTCATTCATTCTCATGTATCAAGCCCAAAGACACCTACCACCTCTATTCTCTCCAATTCCTAGTTTAGCAATGAAATCAAATACTTACTTGGTTGCTTTCTCTGTATACAGAACTCAACCTAACCTAACCTCACTCCCAACCAGCAAAGCATTTGTAATAAAATAACTAAAAAGGACACAAAAAGCTTTTCCATAACTAGTAGGCATCATTGGATTAGTGCTATCCAGTCTATGGCATACTGTAAAATTCTTTCCATAACTAGTAGGCATCATTGGAACAGTCGATCACTGTCAGTCTCTGAGTGACAAAAATCTTTCACTGAGCATGCTTTCTTAACTATCTTGACTCATTTCTTCACGAGTCCTTTTTTAATTTTTTTTTTTTTTAAAAAAGTAAAACAAAAAAAAAAACTTTGGAGTTCTTTCTAAGTAGCAATTTAATTCTCAGCTCCATTGCCTGTTGTTGCATCTGATTGAAATACCTAGGAGATGAGCATCGAATAATCAATCTAACCCAGTTATTAGTAAACTTGATAAGTTTTTGGCATCTCAAGATTGGATGGATCATTGGGCATCACAGCTTTGGTTGCTCGCTCTCCCTAGGTGGGTTGGAACGAGTCACCCATTGTCTTGATTAATGGGGTTCGCAATGGCAGTGGGTCCTTTCTAGTTTGAGTAAGATGGGTTCTTGCAATTTATAGCAGTAGTGGTGGAATGAGACAAAATGTATGGGCAGTATCACAACTAACTGTGTTGTACGATTCAAGCCCAAATACGTCAAAGGGAAAATTGTTGAATGGAGCCGAAACTTGGATTTGGTCATGTGCGGAGGAGACCAAACACGACGCCAATTAGAAAATGTCTAGATTGGCAAGTTAATGGAGGGTGTAGACGGAGGGGACGACCGTTGAAAACTTGGATGAAGACGGTGAATGAAGATATCATTGAGCTTGGATTAGGCGAGGATATGTGGGAAGATCTCATTGCTTGGAGAACCAAAATCCATGTAGCCGACCCCGAAAATCTCGGAAATGGGCTTTGATGATGATGGAGCCGAAACTTTCATGAAGCTGGAGGTCATAGGGCCACATTGTTGGAGGAGATCACAACCATTGATTCTCTTGAGGAGGAAGGTCCTTATCCATTGAAGTTTCAAACTCTTTTGTTTCGAATGAAGAGGTAATTATATGCTACACTTTCGAGATCCCAAGAAGGTCGACGACATCTGTAAAGTGGGGGATGAGACATAGAGGGTTAGATCGGGGTCAAAATGGCGTGATTGTGGTGATTTAAAAAAAGTACTATGCTTATACCACTCTTAGAGGCTCAATGATTGATGGTAGGTTAGTAGGTCGGTCGAGGATTTGTTGGCGATTGAGAATCATGTGGTGGAATTTTTTAGACCCTCTATTCGAAAGATTATAAGTGGAGACTTCTCTTAATGATATTTTTTTCCTTGCATCTTGGCAGACCTTAGTTCTTAGGTGGAAACTGGAATTCAACGAGGATGAGGTGTTTAGGGCTTTGGGGTCTTGTTGTGGGGATAAGGCCTGAGCCTGACGGTTTCATAAGTGGCTTGATGATGGAGGTGATGCAGGAATTCCAAAGCGTCCAATCATCCATTAGACTTTATGGGGTCTTAGCCATTGACTCAAGACTTAGGGGAGGGCGCACCAAGTTTAATTTGTAAAATTAATTTTTTGAAGGCCTAGGACTGGGTGGATTGGGATTTCCGTTTGTAGTGCCTTGTAAGAATTGAGGTTTGATGAGACAAAAAATCAGTGGATTAGTGTATGCCTTTCTCATTTGCACGTCTTGATTACGATAAATGAGCTGTAGTTGGGTTTATAGAAATGCTCTGGGAAATTCAATGTTTTAAAAAGCGTTTTTCAGTCTCGAGGCGGTCAAGCTTTTTTCGAGGCGAAGCGGTGCCTCGAGGCGTACCGAGGCGAAGCTAGGCGTTTTTTCATTAAAAAATGATAAAAAAATATAAAAAGTTACAAACAAATTTAAAAAAAATATTTTGAAGATTAGATGAGAACAATGAATGCATTTGCAATTGAATTGATGATCCTCAAGGATTTAATATATTTGAACTAATCACAATGTACAAGTCAATTTTCAATCAAATAATGGCTATTGCAATTAAACAATGAAATTAATGGCATTCTCGAGATGACAATTAATTGTCATCTCGAGCATGCCATACCAATTGCAATTAAGCAATTAAATTCTCTATCTCCATTCTCCACTTAAAATCATAAATTGAGTCCTATATTTAATTGAGCAATTGGCATTGTAAAGTAAAATATTACAAATAATTAATGGATGCTTTACACATTAACATATTGAGTCTTACCATGAGCTCATAGAATTCTCTCTTCAATTGGTAGTGAAATCATTCAGTTAAACCAGAATAAATAATGAAATTATCTCCACATTCTCTCTCTCACACTCGATCTCCAAGAAATATATATCTCCACATTTTCTATCTCCAAGAAATAACACACCTCCCAACCCTCGACCTTTTTCATTTCTCCAAGAAACACAAGTTACACAACACACACTTCTCAACACTAGAGTATTGACCTTTTTTTCTCCAAGAAACACAATACAGTAAACTACAGCAAAACAAACTTAACTTCATCCTTTTCTTGGTAAGGACCCTTCCACCAATGGTCTCTACATCTTAAATGGCTTTTCAAAGCAGAGAGGATTAGAAGAAGAAGAATCAGAGATCGATGCATTAGAAGAAGAAGAATCAAAGATTAGTGCAGTGAAGATTGAAGAAGTGGAAGAAGAGAATCACTTGATCTTGTAAGTTCAACCACAGTGTTCTAATCGCAAATGAAACAGGTTCGCTCGATCGACCAAATTGTTCGAGTGTTCGACCGTCCTCCGTCCTGTCTTCTTTGATGGTCTCACTCTGGTTCGATCTTCTCTTCTACTCCTTTCTCTCTTCTTCTTCTTCTCTTCTTCTTCAATTCTTCCTCTGTTCCTCACTCTTCTCTGTCTGCAAATGAAACAAGAGGAAAGATTGAGTTAGGTTAAGTTTTCTCAAATGAAATCATAATGTCAGCCGTTGGATCTGTTAAAGATCTGAAACAGATCAGATGATCCCCATTTGATGAAGTGTCCGCCTCGACGCATACGCCTCGACTCGGACGAGTCGGAACAATGAGGCGAGCACTTTGAATCAACAGCACAACTCGTATGCCTAGAGGCGATTTTTTGGCACCCTGTCTCGACTCGCGCCTTAACTCGTACGCCCAGATCGCTTTTTAAAACCATGCTGGGAATTAGGCAACATTGTCACCTTTTTCTTTACCATTGTGGCAGAGACTTTGAGTAGGTTGATCCATCTTGGCTGGGGACAAGAATTTACATCATTTTCATCTCTAATATGCCTATGTGACCATCATTTTTCTTGACAACCCCTTGATGTGGCCAATCTTAAGCATGTTGTCTTTGTATGGGGCAGTCTTTGGCCTTTAAGATTATATTTTATTATTGGTTTTGGGGTGTGTTCCCCAAGCGGCTTCCATCGTGGGTAGCTTGATGATGTTGATTTTCTTCCTTGTCAATATCTTGAGCTTCTTTTTGGGCAAATTGCAAGAGTAAAGGATTATGGGAGGTTGTGAAGACATTGGAGCATATGCCTTTTATCTTGGAAGAGTTGATTGCTTTTTAAGGGTGAAAATCACTTTTGCTAAGAATGTTCTAGCCCACATTTCAGTTAATCATCTTTTCCATATTTTATTGCCTATGTCCATTGCAAATAGAATGAAGAAAATTGTTAGTGATTTTTGTGGGAGGGGCGGAGGGGAGTAAGAAATTTCATCATTTCAGGTAGGATTTGGTGGCGCTTCATAGGGAAAAGAAGGGGGCTTGGAAATTAGAACTTTGAAGATGATGACTATTGCTCTCTTTGAAAAATAGTTGTGAACAAGGAACTAGATAGCTTATGCCTTATAGAGGAGAGTTAAGCTGAATATAATGGGGAGCGAACGGTTAGCTTCCTCATCGCTCATCGCCCAACATAGCCCTACGATATATGTAATTGGACGTGTATCTCCCACCTTCCTCGGTTGATGAGCATATTCATGGGAAAGGGGACAAAATTAGTTTTTAGGCATGAAAGGGGTCGAAGGTAGCCGTTGGTGACAAGTAGCGAGCACCAGTATTAAATTATTCTTGTTCATATGCAGAGGTAGTGAAAGTGGATAAAGAGAACCGGTTGGAGTTTGGTACGGTTGGCAATCTTTTAGAGTTTCTTGAGGAGATGTATGGAAGAGATGTTGAGAAACATGAAGGGGTCTACCTTTTGTATTCAAATAAATGGCTAATGGAATGCAGATTTGGTATTTGTAATTAATCCCTGAGTGGGGACGGACAGGGGTATGACTTCCCTTTGCTGGGACTTGCGTATATCCCATGATTAAATTTGGTATCATTTTATAGAGGTTTGCTTGGTTTACAATGTTGTCCCATGATTAAGTTTCGGTATAATTCCATAGAGGCTTGCTTTGCTTGGTTTACAATGCTTTCTTTGCCAATGTGAGACTATTTTCCATTCAACTACAAATGCAAGAGATGGTAATTTGTAAAGGGTTATTGGTTTAAACTATTTGTTTTGACAATGTGGGACCAATTGAACTTCACAAAGATAGCTACTGAGTAATGACACATTGAAGAGCCGAGTTTAGTCCTACATTCGCAATACAACAACAAGAAACACACAACTTCCATAAAGGCCTGGTTTTACGATTTATTTTGCTTGGGCTGTGTGGTCCTTAACTTTGTTTTGAGCTACACAGTTAAATTGTTAATTGGACCCTAATCGGTTCAAGTGCGTTATGAGATTAATCGGTATTAATCATGATTAATCGAAATTAATTAGCATGTATTTTGCAGACATATTTTCTCTATCCTTCTAAGTGATATGGTTACTACAAGGAAAAAAATTGAAAGTTAATGAATATTGAAGTAGTAATCATCCAATTTAAGAAAAATTATAAAGAAATAAAAACAATGTCAGATAAAGGTACGACTTTCCATATTCTTTAGTTTTTGACCTTCTGGTTGATATTTTTCTTTGGTCATTTTTCTCTCTTCTCTTGGATCTTTTTTATTTATTATATTTGATTTCTCTCTCTCTAGCCTCTTCAGACACTCTTGGTATTGCCTTATGGTAGAGTATTGCCTTATGGTAGAGTATTGATGAGGTAAAATATTTTTTTAAAATATCATTAATATTCATTTATTTATAACATATTGTCATGAAACAATTAATCAGTGAATTTAGAAAGGCGAGAAATCGCTAGTTCTTGCCGATTAATTGGTTAGAGACTATTCAAGCGATTGTAAAAAATCGTAATGTTCTACTATCGAGAAGAGATTAATCGCTGATTAATCAATGATTAAATAACAAAGGTCTTGAGTCCTTTTTGGCCCCTTTAGATGCTCTTCATGGGTTCTCAAAGTTGGCTTGATATAGTATTTGAGTATTTGGCTCGAGTCAGGTTGGGTTGGGCCTTCATTTGTTCAGTTGCTCTTGAATTGCATCTTTGTGCAAGTGGTGGATTCAACCAGATGGTGCATCTATAGTTTGGGCTTTGTTTCAAATTCACCACTTCAATAAATTGGTTTTGCATTTCAAGACGCCAGTTTTATGTATCCTCATTCTCGAGTACGATTTGGACAATTTAATGCCAATTACTTCGAAAACATGAGAAAAAAATAAGTAAGTCGAAATAAATTAAATAAAACACTATTAAATGTAAATCCAAGCATACCAAGTGCAACAACAAAGAAGACAAGGGTTGCCATGCCTTGAACTAGGCGTAAGAATTGGGATGTTTTGGTATTAGGTTCTTCAACTTATGAATGTGGCTTTTGCTAGTAGTAGTGGAGATTTGGTTTGAAAGAGAGTGCTCTTTAAAAAGAGGTCATCCGTGGTAAATACGATCCGGCGGTATTAGTTGGTTCTCAAGTATCCGATATCTTCTTGTGGTGTTGGGTACTTGGAGAAGTGTTTCCAACAAATGGGTTCCTTTATAGGAGCGGAGAAGCTCTAAAGTCTAGATTCCGATGGACTTATGTTTGAAGATTCTACATCTTGGAATTTTCACTTTAGGAGAGCAAAGATTTCTATAGGTGACAAAGAAATTATTGGTCCTTGCAGTATTAATATACAATAATTTTGACAGTGAACATATAATAATGAACATTCCAACATTTATGGCTCTCAAGTGTGGAAGTTGGAAAATGACGAGGGTTTCTTAGGGAGCTCTATGCTCTCAAAGCTTGCTAATATAACGTGTATATCGGTTCATGAGTATGTACTCGATATATGTGTACCACTAGTTGTGTTACCCATGCCTAGGACACTCCACATACGTTTTCTGCTAATTATTTTAACACCCACCATCGCCAACCCTATCCCCGCTTCCTCAATTAGTTTTATCTATGTGATTATGTCAATCAAATTTTAAATGCATATTCAATCATATTTAGCATGTAAACTTTTTTTGAGGTGTGTTCACACTCAATTAATGTTATTATAAAGTAAAATAATATAAAGTTTATAGTCAAATTCTGAACTTTCCCAAAATATGGAATTCAAGCACTTCATTTGAATGTGTGTCTTAAGATGCCAATCTCGTGCCTCTGAAAGCTATTAAAAATACTTACGGCATTGAATGCATTTCGTTTTTTTTCTAATGATATATGTTTTAATATTTAACATTTTGTATTGATTATCGGTTTCATTGTAAAATTTTAAAAATGCATTTCCAACAATAACAAGTTTATCAAAATAACTACTAAATAAATAGTTATGGCAATTTTAAGTTTGAAAAGCCATAATAGTTCAGACTTTCTCCTTCTGCCAAGTGTATCATGTGTTCTTTTACACACTCATTTTACTTTTTTTTTTTCATTTTCTTTTTCTATTATTTTTGGATCTTATTTACAAACCATGTCATTCTTGAGAATGCATCTTAACCCTCAACTCATTGTATTATTTTCATCTTGACCATTCTTTGTCTCAACTCTCTTAGAGCATCTCTAACAGCCACTTGCTCCTTAAAGTCTATGTGGCAGTTTTAAGGAGGAAATTATATTTTTTTCAACTCCAACATCCATGTTAATTACTTGTTAGAGATGAGCTCGCTTTAATGAGTTATCAAATTAGGTTGCTCTCTCGTCAAACAACCGAGCTCCTAAATGCTTGTTAAGGAGTTTTTTTTTTTTAATATTTTTCAGTAGGGTCCATTAGGTTTCAAAGTTAATATCTTCAATGTTTTTCAAATGCTCACTATTTTTAAGACTCTACAAATATTTATCCATAGTTTCCCAATAATTTAAATTCTAGAAATATATTTCTTCAATGTTTAGGCAAAGTTGCCCTCGATTTTTAAACTTCTATATTGAATCAAATCTTAAAAAAGAAATACTATCTTTATAACTCTTAACTTCTTAACTTTTAAGCAAGTAAGAATTATAATAAAGAAAATTAAGGTAATATTATTTTTTTAAAGAAATTAAGCAGTCTCTTGAAGGAGAGTGTGTTGGCTTCCCCAGGCTATAGTTCGGAGTAGATTTTTGCAAATAATAATAAATAAATAATTGCATCCCAGATTCAGAATGCATTTTTTTCTCCATGTTAAGTACTTGGTGCCATAGTAAATTTTCAATGGACTTATTATTTTTATCCCATATTCGAATCTATACTATTGCACAGTTAAATATTTTCTCATAGTTATAAATATTTTTCCGCAATTAGCCAGAGTGGCATAATTTCTTGGCTCCGCCCTCGAGGAGAGATGCCAAAGCATTTTTTGCTTAAGGAGGCTATCGGAGATGTTGTTAGAAATAGTGAAACACCATTGTATTTTGTTAGATATATTATACATACAAACAATTATGCATGCATTCAAAGAAAGACTGTGAATCAACGGTTCACAATTCAAACCTATCATTTTATGCGATTCATGATTCAACGTTTCTGGAAGAATTAAATAATTTTATTTCTTTATTTACTATTATTTTTTGGGGGCTTTGGCACTGAACCCCCTAATAATTTTGGATGAAGCAAAACCTTAACACCCCCTCCTAAAAAAATAAATAAATTACCAACTATTGGTTTTGTCCCCATTCATACACTTTCCAATTTGGCCTTATTTTTAAGACCTCGAAAGTAAACCAATTTAACAGTTTTGATCAGTGTTCCACGTATCTCGAAAACAACCTAAAATCCTTTAAAAAATCTCCCTCAATTATTGATGGATATTAGATATTAGCAATATTAGTTTACTTATTAATAAGTGGGCTGAACCCAACAAAATAAAATTAGAGCTTTGTTTTTGCAATTAGGAGTTGGTGTTTCTATTTTGTGTAAGAAACTAGTTGCTTGCTTAGAAAGCTTAGGTCAATTATAAATTGAGTCATTAGCTAATGTAATAGCTAGTTTGGAAGTTTAGATGTTGAATTGAAGGTTGAATAAAATGTAGTATTTGATTTTAATGTGTGATTAGAATTTTGCCTCCTAGAATTTGTGAGATTTATTATTTTTAGTTGTTGATCAGTCTGTGGTATTCTCTCTCCCTATCCCTCTTCCTCCACCTCTACCACCACTGCAACAAATCTCCGTGACGCCGGGCAGAATAGCGATTATCCTGCAGGCTAGTTCTAACAGATAATTCACAAGGAAAAACACAAGAAAGTTACCCAAAACACAGAGAAATACTCTAATGTTCAATTAAAATTATCAAATCAAAGGTCTGTCTAAAATCAACCCATAAGCCGGGCTTTATAGCTAAAACTCGTGATTATTATAATTTTACCAAAATTAGTAAAACCCCAATAATCATGCTAAAATAAATTGCGTAATAAAAGAAATAAACTGCCAGAAATCTGGCCCAAATTGGGTTAAGAATCACTTCCTAAACTATAATTGAAATATTACTATAAAGGAAAAAAAATTACTAAAATTAACAAGCAGTCTAGTCCTAAAAGAAAATAATGCCTAATCCTAAAATGAAACTAAAAGATTCCTAATTAAATTGAAATATTACTAAATAACTTTGAGAGCAAATTAGGAACCTTAGAAACCCAAATTAGGAACTCTAGGAACCCAAATTAGGAACCCTAGAAACCCTCCTGCATCAGTCACCCCGGGTTTGAAAGAACTCGTCCTCGAGTTCACAATAGCTTTCTCGGAATTCACAATAGCTTCAGGTGGCAGTCCAGGAGGAAGGTACTCTGGCATCAGGTTAGAAAACTCGGCTAGCAACGGCAGCACCTCCGCTGGCAAATCCGGAATCACTTCTGTTGTACTAGTCCCACAAGGCAGCAGAGCATAGACCACGTCTCCACGCTCAATCTTATCTAAAAACATGGACCTAGAAAGCAGGCTAGTATTATTGGCTGCCAGGGTAGGAGTGGTTCCTTCCCGACGAGGTGCCAACACAATTTTCTTCCCTTTAATGCTAAGGAAATATGTATTTTTCCGCCCATCATGAATAACACGGCGATCATACTGTCAATGTCTGCCTAACAATATATGACAAGCATCTATAGACACAACATCACACCAAGCATTATCAAAATATTTCCTACCAATCGAAAAAGACACTAGGCATCGCCTATTTACTATTACCTCACTGTTTTTATTCAGCCACGACAATTTGTACGGCTTGGGATGACGATCTGTCTTCAACTGCAATTTCTGGACAACCTCTTCAGACACTACGTTCTCACAACTGCCACTGTCAATGATCATCTTGCAGATTTTATCTGCAATTGTGCATGTTGTGCGGAAAATATTGGTTATCAACCAATCATCCCCTGAATCGCCCTTGGGAGTCATAATCGAACATGATTGTGATACGGGTTTTCGAAACTGGAATCAGAATCGTGATCTTTCATCTCACGATTACCGAAATCTTGCGCCGTTAGATGTCGGGTTAACTCTGCAACTTGCCTCTATAAATCCTCAATCATCATATTCTTAACATTACGATCACGGTGAGGGGCTTCCTCGTTCGGAACCTACCCGCGACGACCACGACCACCAGCCATAGAAACTGATGAAATCTCACCCAAGAAGATGTTGAAGCTCTAATACCAACTGACGCCAGGCAGAATAGGGATTATCCTGCAGGCTAGTTCTAACAAATAATTCACAGGGAATAACACAAGAAAATTACCCAAAACACAGAGAAATACTCTAATGTTCAATTAAAATTATCAAATCAAAGGTCTGTCTAAAATCAGCCCACAAGTCAGGCTTTATAGCTAAAACTCGTGATTATTAGAATTTTACCAAAATTAGCAAAACCTCAATAATCATGCTAAAACAAAATGCGTAATAAAATAAATAAACTGCCAGAAATCTGGCCCAAATTGGGTTCAAAATCACTTCCTAAACTATAATTGAAATATTACTATAAAGGAAAAAAAAATTACTAAAATTAACAAGCAGTCTAGTCCTAAAAGAAAATAATGCCTAATCCTAAAAGGAAACTAAAATATTCCTAACTAAATTGAAAGATTACTCAAAGTTATTTAGTAAATAACTTTGAGAGCAAATTAGGAACCTTAGAAACCCAAATTAGGAACTCTAGGAACCCTAGAAACCCTCCTGCATCACTCCGCCACAGCTTGAACCACCCCAAAGCCACCATCTCCTTGCCTTCTCTTCTCCAGCCCGCCCACCACACCTGCAACACCTCCACCACCTTCCTCCCAACTGGCAACATCACCCCAACCCTCCAATTTCTACATCGACCCCCCACCTCGAACTGAACGATACACCAACACTCCCAATCAAGCTAAACAACTACCCCTTGGCCACAAGTTCGCGATCACTGCTAGAAATTCAATAGAATGCGACGGTGCTATCATCGGGAGTTTGTTGATGTCAGGCTAAGAATGTAGATGTCTCGATGTGTGCTGAGGCTAAGCGATTTGAAGATTGCCATGATTGAATCGCGATCTCTATCGATTCGACCAGTTTTGGACATGATGTTGGGGTGGTGAGTGAAATTTGGGGTCTGGATGTTGTGAATCTTTTTACTAGGATTCATATTGGTTGGGAGGAAATCTTGGAATTAGAGATGGTGGGGGAGTGGAGAGGTGGAGGAAATATGAGGAGACGGAGAGAGCCAGTGGAAGTGGTGGTGGTGGCTCTGGCCACTTTGGGTGTGGGGTTTGGGGGGTTATGTTTCTTGTTTTGACTTTGACTGGAGTAAGGAGGTAGGTGGAGGAGAGGAATAGAGGATGGAGGCATGGGGCTTGGTGGTGGGGGTGTTGGGTGGACACACAGTGGGAGAGATGGTTGGAGAAGGGTTTGGTTGGTTTAGGTCTGTGAAAATTTTATCTCAAAGTCTTAAGCTGGAGGTCCAAAAATATGGGTTAAATTCACAAAAGGGTAAATATGTCAGTTTAGGAAAGAAAAAAACAAGTGCCGGTTGATGGAGTTATGACGGAAAGTATACAGGGGCAAAACCAATTATTCATAATTTTGGGGAGGCCAAGTTGCTTTAGCCAAAATTATAGAGGGTTAAGTGCAAAATGCCCTATTTTTTCAAGCTTCTACACTTCATGCTTTTGTTGTCCATATTCTGATACCCATTCATTTGTTCGATCCTTTCCTAGGACCCCTTGGTGTCAATAACTTGCTGAACCAACTCATTAATTCAGAAGCAGGGACTTCTATTGTCTACAGAGTTAGTTAATTTGTATTTTCTCATTAGATAGATAGTTGCATTTGGCTGAAGCTTTTGTGAAAATATTAATGTGGCTGTCAATCTATATTTTAAACAGGTTACACCATCTGATCATACTCTTATACGGTTCCAGAACATTGAGTGGTTTGCAATGGCAGGCAGTGGCCTGCCATCTCTCGGTCGTGTGAAGCTCACTGATATGATACCCTCTGAAGGTCTTCCATCTGAGTCTTACAAGATTTCTATATCGACTTTGTCCCGGTCACTGGCTCAGTATTCTGCTGCCATCATTCAATTACCAGCTGGGGATTGCGCTCTTCTAAAATCTGGACTAGAATCTGCACGCCTCTACTTCCACCAAAGATCATATCCTGTTTCTGAGATGGTTCATACCAATAACTCCCGTGAGTGGTGCAAGACCTCTGGTTATTATGCAGATCCTCAATCATGGCAAGAAGCTTATGACTACAGACCAGGTTTGACTCCAACAGAGGCCAATAACACCATGGAACTACCCCCAGCTGGGTTGCCTGACATATTTTCTGTACTTGGGAAAGCAGCTAGAGATATCTTGGATGCCATAAGCTTTTCTTTGAACTTGCGAAGTTCAGCATTCACTGGGGTACTGGATAATGTGCCCCTCAGAATTCGAGAAATTTCCTCTTCAGTCCTGTCTGTTTGCTGTCACTCAAGACCGTCATATCAAGGAGCGCAACATCACAGTCTAACAACCCAAGAGGATGGACAATTTGTCATGTTTCCTGACCATGATCATCAAGTTGATAAAAGCTTGATAACTATAGTCAAGTCAGACAGGGCAGGTTTGAATATAAGGGATTTTCATGGGCGGTGGATGCTCGTAGATGGGGATCTTGGTCCCCTAGAAGCAATTGTGTACCCTGGCCTTGCACTCTATCAGGCTACTGCTGGTTATGTGAGTCCTGCACTGCACCGCATAGAAACTGGTAACCTGCAGGGTCACATGTATGGGCGATGTTCTCTGTCCTTTAAGCTTATGCCTAAATCGATGGCAAGTCTCAGTTGTTCAGAGATGACTGCAGCTGGTCATGGTGTTGAAGCTCAGTTCCAACTTCCTGTACCAGTGGATGACTTCATGGAGAGACCACACTCTACTGATCAAATCCTTACAAGGCCCAGTTTTCTAAGTTACAACTTCCAAACAACGCAAGATGGTAGGTTTGCGTTCTCATGGTGTTCAGAAGAGTTCCCTTTTTTCTAACTCAGAAGAGTATTCCTTTTTTGAAGAACATACGTAAATTTCAAAAAATAATATTTATTTCTTCATGTTTTATCTGGTGAATGTTTATTATTCTTAGTGAGGAGTCTTTAATAACAGGTCCTTGGATCGATGAAATGCTGGTACAGGATCTCTGAAGCCCTTGGTGAAGAGGAGGAAGAATAACAATACAAGGTGCAAACCTCTGCCCCCTTCCAAAAGGTTGCGGCTTGAAGCACAGAGGGTCCTCAAGGAGCGAGTCCAGGATATTGCTGACAAAAAGGGCATCAAGCTTAGGTTCTGCAACCTTAAGGAGTGTGAAGGGCACATGCAAGCATTAGATAGTCCATGTGGTAGCATAAGGATGGAGATTGGCTGGCCGCCAGGGGTGCCATTTGTTCATCCCCATGATTTACCTAACAAGGCAAAGCTTGGTTTCCTCGAAGCATATGAACCTGGTTGGTCTGCATCTCAAGATATGGAGTTAAGTGCTACTCTACTTTGATATGCTTGTCAATACTCTACCGAACTTTCCACATCTTCTCTGCACAGATAACTAAATATTTAAAACACATTGATCTATTTAACTTATCCATGATATTTATTCACTCCCATAAACACAGTCTCATACTTTGTATTTTGCAAACATATTACATATTGCATATATAGATTAACAAATGGGTCAATCTATTTATTCACTCCCATAAACAAGGCCTCATACTTTGTATTCTGCAACATATTGCATGTATAGATAAACAAATGGGTCAATCCAGTGCAATATGGTCTAAGGTTGAGTCTTGATTGCATGATCCTAACGGCACTTCTGGTATCATTTACCACATTTATGTTGGAAAACTATGAATAGATTTACATAGATTGATTCTAAAGATATCATTATATTTACATGTCTTTATCATCTAAAGCCAGGCACTCATTATCATAAGCAGAAAAGCCGTGCCCTTGGGATTGTATTTGTTATATGAAATTGCAATTGAGAAAGTTGCTGCCATGTCAGGGATGGATAGACAACGGCTGTTTTTTGTGAAAGAAATTAAATAGGTTTGCAGTTGCTCACTAGATTGTTTGTTAACATAGTATGGCTACTGCATCAAACTGTACTAGTATATCCTGATCACATGTGAACTTCTGCTACTAATACAATCTAAATTTCGTTTACTGCCATTTACAGGAATCAATCTCCCTAAATTTTTATTTTTGACCATCCTAGATCAGCCTGTGACTTGACAAATTGGGCCAATAGTAGCTTGTTCTTACTCATCCTGCATACTAGGGCCAACCTTCCTTGCAATTCTCACCAAATCCCTGCAGAGAAGCATATCATGGATGATCTACTATCTAGAGTATAATTCGATTGTAAATAGAGAGTTTCAGATGACCAACTGGTTTTCTTGCTTTGTCGTAGCATGTGATCTGATATCCTCTTATGTTGTAATGCCATTCTTGCTTGGAAAGGTGAGCATGGTTGATGCACTTTTTATCAGGAAGGCTGATGTGGATATTTGTTTGTATTCTTTTACAACTCCAGATATTTTTTTAAAAGCTTTGCACCCTGAGGAAATAAAATGCATTGATTAGTGAAGTAGCTGAGGGAGTAAATAAACGATGACATTTGTACTAAAAGTTTGAGAGATCCACAAGCTGAATGATATTTCCACCTCTGGTGTGTGGCAACCAATACTAGCTTTATCAAACAATGTTGCTCCTCTTTTAGCAACTGTAAGCTGTCCAAATGATACTGCAGCAAAAAAGAAAGTGGTAAGAAAGAAAAGGAGATGCGAGGATTAAGTTGTACAGACAGCATTAGTGTTTGTCATTTTCGATTCACCTTGTCTAAATGTTGAGGGAGTGGGCGAGGGAAAAAGAGCGATGCGTGCTGTCGCTAATCTCGAGGCACCCATCCCTTGCACTCTTTCCTCACCCATTCCCTCAACAATAAGAAGGCTCTTTTCGATTAGATATTACTAGTAGACAAAGGTTCACTGTTATTCTGATCAGAGAAGAGAACATGTAAAAGATTTACTAAAGAACCGGGCACTTGCGGAAGTTTGGTTTGAGACTTTCTCTAGGCCCTCATGGAAGGTATTGCAGAATGGAGAGAATGACACTCTAGCATCTGGAGGACCACAATATGCCTAGATTGATGAAAAACTTTAGTTACAAAGAATGCAATATATTCATTCCTAAGTTAAGTTTCCTTTTTTGCTTTTCACTTGTTTTCCATTATAGATTTCAAGTTTTGCGGGCATGTCTCCTATCTTGTAAAAGGCACAATTAAACATTAACTTTTACTCGTTTCCTTCTTACTCAATCGTCTGTGTACATTTAGCCATTCTCAATCATTAACACCTCCCCTAATTTCCTCAAGACAATCACTTGCTAAAATTAGCTTTACCCATACTCAACCTTGTCACACACCTTATTCATCCACTTTATCAATGTATTACCTCACCCCTATTCTTTCATTGAAAAAAAAAAAAAAAAACCTTGGTGTGTTTGATTTTTTTTTTCATGGAAAACCACGAAAAATTTAGATGAGAGAGCAAGTGAGAAAAGTTTTCTGTGCATTCTTTTGCACAATGATACAACTATATAAGCTATATAAACATATTACAAGAAGCTAAACTAAGAAAGTATTGTACACTGATTCAATTCCTAATATATGATTTGATTCCTAACATAATTTCAGATAATACACGATTTGATTCCTAACCGAGTAATATATGATTTGATTCCTAATATAATTTCGGGTAATATATGATTCCTAACACTCCCCTCAAGTTGGAGAGTGAATATTGTGAAGTCCCAACTTGTCACTCAAGGTAAGGAAATGTTTCTTTCCCAATGGCTTCGTACATGTCTATTGTCTGTGCTCGTGACGGGACAAATGATGATGCAATTAGCACAGTTTGGAGTTTTTCACGCACGATATGACAGTCAATCTCAATGTTTTTAGTGCGTACATGGAAAATCGGATTTGCTACTATATGTAAGGCTGCTTGGTTCTCACAAAAGGGTAACGTTGGTTGATTATGATGCACTTTCAAATCTTCAAGTATATACCGTATCCATGTCAGTTCCAAACATGTTGCTTCCATTGCATGGTACTCAGCTTCGGCTAATGAACGAGCCACATTTGATTGTTTCTTTGACTTCCATGATATAAGAGAATTTCCAAGAAACACACAATATCCTGAAATGGAACGTCTAGTAGTGGTACATCCTGCCCAATCTGAATCACAAAAGGCTTTAAGTGAGATATTATTAGAGGAAGGAAAGAACAATACTTGACCTGGTGTTCCCTTAATAAACCTCAGAACTCGTAGGGTAGCTTCCCAATGCGGCCTTCGAGGTTTTTGCATGAATTGGCTAAGGATCTGAACGAAATAAACAATATCAGGTCTTGTCACAGTTAAATAAATCAATCTTCCCACCAACCTTCTATATTTGGTAGGATCATGGAGTAAATCAACATCATCGGGATTGAGTTTTAAATAGGGATGACAGCGGGGCAAATTTTCACGGATATCCTCCCCGCCCTCCTCGAATGGGGCGATTTTAAATGTGTCTAAACGAATTTCAGGGTGGTTTCGGAGATCCAAATAGTATCTGTCCTACATTCGAGGCAGATATGGATTGGACCATATCCGTCCCGCGAATATCCGTTTATGTAGATAATTTACTAAAATACCCTTAAGCCCTAAAGAGAGAAAAAAAATAAAACCTAACCTAAACCATCCTCTCATTATCTCACTTTGTCTTTCCACAAGTTTTTTTCTCTCTACTACTACTACTACTACTACAAAAAAAAAAAAAAAAAAAAAAAAAAAAAAACGACTTTTCTGTTGGGAAAGTCTTCTATCTGTACTGGTGGTGGTTCCATTTGTTGCTGGAGGCGGTGGTTCGATCTGGTGGCAGCAAGGACTATTAAGCGGCGATCTGTTGCTGGTGGTGGGAAATTCTTCGATCTGTTTGGAAAGTAAAAAAAGACTCCTCTGCTGGGAGAGTCTTCGATCTGTTGCTAGTGGTGGTTCGATCTATTGCTGGTGGTTTGATCTGTTGTTGGTGGTGGTTCGATCTGTGGCAGCAAGCAGCAAAGACTATTAGGCGGAGGCGGTGGCAAAAATGACTCTTCTTCATCAGCTAACTCCGCCGCTGGCGGTGGTGGGTTAGATGGGAAGCCACAAAGAAGTGGTTTGGTTGCTTTGTGGTGGCTTCATAAAATCATTCACAACAATTGGTTTCGAAGAACCCCTTTTCTTCTTCGATGGTGGTGGCTTCTTCTTCACCTACCCGATGCCTTGTTGCTTTGCTGCAGCTCTGCAAGAGAGGGGTTGTTGGGTGTTGACTGAAATTGAGATTGGGGTTTGGTTGAAATGGGGAGGTAGAGATGTTTGGTGGAAGAATTTTGTGGGAAGAAAAGGTGAGTTTTTTAGGAAAAATGAAGAGGAAGAAGAGGCGGAGCTGGAGAGAGTGAAGAAGGCCATGATTTTTTTTTAAACGGATATTTGGGGCGGGGCGGGCCGGATATATGCCAATCTGGCCGGTGTGGTGATGGTTTTTGAAAAATTGTATAAATGGATATTTGAGGTGGATTCGAGGATTTGCCCAAATCTGTCTCATTGCCATACCTAGTTTTAAATGCTCTTCCATAGGAAAAATGTTTGGCTTGGCTCCCATTAAACCTGCATCTTCAAGATATCTAGAGCATTTTTCGCTGAGATATGAAAATTCTCTTTTTTGAACATAAGACTTCAATGCCTAGAAAATACTTTAAATATCCAAGATCCTTGATCTGAAATTGTCGCAAGAAATAATGTTTTAGGTCTTTGATTGTTTTGTCATCATTTCCTGCCACAATTATGTTATCCACATAAATAAGAACTGTCGTAAATGAATCACCATGAATCTTGGTAAAAAGAGAATAATCGGCATTTGATTGTTGAAATCCAACTCCTTTAATGGCATGAGAAAATTTGGAGAACTAATTTCTGAAAGCTTGTTTCAAACCATATAAAGATTCGTTGAGTCGAAACATGAGATTCTCCCCCTGTCAGCGCAAGGCGAACTTCCATATAAACCTCCTCATCAAGGTCACCATGAAAAAATGCATTCTGGACATCTAGTTGGTGAAGACACCAATTGTGGGAAGCAGCTATGGCAAGTAAACAATGAACGGTAGTGAGCATGGTCGTCGGAGAAAAAGTTTTCATATAATCAACACCTTCAATTTTAGTGTAATCTTTAGCAATCAGGCAAGCTTTATAACGCTCAATCTACCCATCAGAATGATACTTGATTTTGTACACCCATTAGCATCCAATAGGTCGGTGACCATGCGGCAAGGGGACACGTCTCCTAGTGTAAAGCATCAAGTTCAGCTTGCATTGTCATCCGCCAATTTGGATCGAGTACAGCTTGGGAGTAAGATGTAGGTTCAATAACACCTGTAATGTTAGCTAGAAAAGCATGATGTGTGGGTGAAATCTTAGAATAAAAGAGAAATTTTGACAAAGGATAACAAGTACCTTTGGTGGGAGGTGGCACCGAAGTGGATGATCAAGTGGGGTTTGTCGTGGTGAGGTAAATGTGGTATTTTGCCAGGGTTGGGTGGAGCTTAAGGTTAGATTTGCAGAGCGATATAGGCTGATCTGGTGCGAATGTGGGAAGTAAGGGGCTGGGTGCGAATCATGTACAACTGCAGGTGAGGGAGGTGCAGTAGGTGAATCAGGTGTGGTTATGAGCGGAGGCGTTGGTGTAGGTGCAGAGTTTTGATTAGGTGTAGGTGAAGTGGACTGTGTAGATGGGTCAGGGAGGTTGGGATGCTCAAGGAAGAAGTCAGGTTGGGCTAGGGGTAGAGCTGCATCATTGTCTTGAGTATTTGGTGTATGCCCTCTAAATGGAAATTCATGTTCGTAGAAACGAACATCCCTGCTAACTAAAATTTTGTGAGTAGCAAGATCATATAACTTGTAACCCTTCTGCCCAGTTGGATAACCAGCAAAGATGCAATGGTGAGCCCGACTATCAAACTTTTGGTGTGGATGAATATTAGTAGCATAACAAAGGCACCCCAAAATCCGTAGGTGATCATAGGAAGGAGGGCGATGATAAAGCTGTTCAAATGGGGTTTTATTATCAAGTAAGGGTGCGGGGAGATGATTGAGAATGTAAACAACGGTAAGGACCCACTCCCCCCAAAAAGGAATTGGTAAGTTTGACTGTATTTATAAGGCACGGGCAATATTTAAGATGTGACGATGTTTCCTCTCTATAACTTCATTTTGTTATGGAGTGGAAACACAACTGCATTGGAACTCAACTCCATGAGTATGAAAGAAATGACTTATAGAAAGGAATTCAAAACCATTATCAGATCGGAAGGCTTTGATTGGTGGTGTTAAACTCCATGCGGATAAATAGAAAAAAAGTTCGAATTAAATGTGGTGCAGATTTATGTGCCATCAAAAAGACCCAAATGCATCTTGTATAATCATCCACAATAGTAAAAAAAGAAACGTGCACCCGAATGTGCATGATGTTTGTGTGGACCCTAGATGTCAGAATGAATTAACCTAAATGGTATGGTAAAGGAAATAGTACTTAATGAAAAAGGGTTCCTTGTTTGTTTTGCCATAGGGCAAACAACACAATTATCGTCAATATTCTGGGACAAAATAGGAATAAACTTGGAAAGTAACCGCAAACGGGCTGAGGACTGGTGGCCAAGATGGTGATGCTAGGTAGTAATTGTGGAATGGCATGTAGCTAGTGGTTGATGGACTAGTGACATGAAGTAGAGGCCTCCACTTTGCTTACCCCATCCAATCATCCTCCCTGTAGCCAAGTCTTGTATGACACAAAAATCAAGGAAAAGAATTACACAACAATTCAAGGATATGGTCATTTTGCTGACAGATATTATGTTTAAACGAAAAGTTGGAACATAGAGAACATTATCAAGTTTAATGTTTTTATTGAAAAAATGGCTCCTGCGGAATTAATGGGAACGGAAGAACTTATTGGTAAATGGACAGACGAAATAATGGGTGCATACGAATTAACAAAGTGAGAAGAGTCATGTGTAATGTGATCGGTGGCTCCACTGTCTAAAATCCATGACTGAGTAAATAATGAATTAATGGATGAAGAGGTTGAGTGTGACAGACTCACAACATTACCATAAGATCCTGAGCTTTTAGGATTCGTTTTTGAAAAATTTACCACAACAGCTGTGAATTGCTTAAGTTGATCATCAGTAAGCCCAACAAGAAGAGCTGAAAGGTTT
The DNA here is from genome assembly GCA_963556465.1 of Berberis vulgaris. Lineage (NCBI taxonomy): Eukaryota > Viridiplantae > Streptophyta > Magnoliopsida > Ranunculales > Berberidaceae > Berberis > Berberis vulgaris. The sequence continues at coordinate 48,048,251 of OY747131.1, read as the reverse complement.
GAGCCTGATGGTGCTGACATAAGGTGTTGGCTAGTCTGGCCTACATGTTGCTGGTTTGGTCCATGAGTCGAAGAATAATCTGCAGTGATGCCCACGTGATGGATAGATTAATTGGAGCACGTGGAGTGTGTGTCGGATGCACTGCTCCCGTTTTTGTTGTTAATGTAATTATTGTGGTTGCTCCAATTAGTGTTGTCGTACTTGTTGTTGCTACGTTGTTGTGGATGCCTCGGGGGATAACCATGAAGCTTATGACAAGTACCAATTGTATGATTATCCCGATTACAATAAGCGTAGTGTAAATTTTATTTATTTTGACTGGAGTTATTGTTGTAATTGGGATTGAAGTTGGATTTGCTTTGCACGACGGCAGCGACGGAAAAATTATTTGAACTATCAGATCCAACTTCTCGTTGTGCTTCTTCTTGTGTAACCAATGAACATGCCTTGCAAACAGAAGGAAGTGGAGTCATCAATAAAATTTGGCCTCTCACGACACTATAAGAGTAATTCAATCCCATTAAAAATTGCATGTTTGATCTTGCTCATGATAAGCCTCAAAATCATCACTTGCATGTAGAGGGGGGCCAATAGGATGCTAGCTCATCCCATAAATTCTGAAGTTTGGTGTAATATGTAGCCACAGACATCGTACCTTGATTGTGATAAGCAATGGACTTTTGAATTTGAAAAATCCGAGTGTCATTACCGCACGAAAACCTATCACGAAAATTGTTCCAAATTTGTTGAGTCGTATCAACAAATATGACTGATGGTGCATGGTCGGGTGTCATAGAATGAGTGAACCAATAGATAATCTTGTTGCAATGATTCCACAACGCATATTCGTCGGTCTTTTTCTCCATTGAATGTATTGTAAGTGTTCCATCAATAAAGGCAAGTTTATTATTGGCTACGAGAGCAATATGAACTGCTCGACTTTATGTGGCATAGTTTTCACCATTCAACAGTAGATAAACTGGCGAATTATTGGGGTTGTCTGAGTGAAGAAAATATGGACTTGAAACGTCCGTCGTTGGGTTAGAAGTTTTGATGGAAGTTCCAGTGTCACCAATGTCTAAAGTAAAGACTGGAATGACAAAGAAAAGTGGTTAGGAAGAGCAGATAGAAATGTTGGTTATGGAGGCTTGGAGCTAAGGTTAACCTTGCTCTGATACCATATTCCTTTTTGTACAATGATATAGCTATATAAACAGATTGTAAGAAGCTAAACTAAGAAATAAAGTATTGTACACTAATTTGATTCCTAACCGCGTAATATATGATTTGATTCCGTACATAATATCAGGTAATATATGATTTGATTCATAATATAATTTTTGGTAATAAATTATTTGATTGCTAACAACAATGATGATGAAGATAGTCATGTTTTTTAGTTTTCATGGAAATTTTTCTTTGGCCCCCAAAAGTGTTTTTTCCATGATTTTGAAAGAAAATAGGTGATGGAAGGTCACAAATTTCATAGTCACTCCCCTCCCTTCTGTCTTATCTTCCATGAGCTCTTCACTAGTTTAAGTTTTCTATGAAAAACAAAAATCAAACGCACCATTAGAGAAGAAATCAAGAATCAAATACGTTTATCTCTAGGGCTTTTCAAATTGTACATTTTGCTCACTCTCCAAGACAAACTTTCTGAGCACAACCAAGATAAGCAAGACCTTTTTTAATATTTATTCGCTTAAGTTTAAGCATGATCAATTTATCAAATTTAGACATAAATTTTGATTCATCGTGATTTAACGATGGACTTTCTAACACTTCCCAAGTTTCATAATCAACCCCTTAGAATCTCTATACCACTGAACCTCAGGGTTTATCCATCACTTAACATCATGTTCCACACAAAGAACCAAGTGGCAACCAAAAGAAAGTCAAATCAATGACATTTCCTTGGGATGAATTTCAATAGCCCACAAGAGTTATTGTATTTATTGGAAAACAATAACGACTATTAGACAAGAACATTGGATTAAACAAATGGCTCTAAATGACCATAACTTGCTTATTTCAAAACATTTTCTAGTGATTCAAGTTGTGTTTATTAGATAACTCAGAGTACTACAATTTTTGTTTTGATGAGCTTGAGAACGGGTCTCGATCAAACATATAAGTTGGCCGAAAGTCAGGGACACTATCCCATTTTCGTCGCGAGACAATTTGCACGACTTTAGTAAAATGTCCATAACTTGCTCATTCAAAATATTTTAAGTTATTCAAGTTATGTTGATTAAATAACTCAAAATACTAAATTTTCATGTTTTGATGAGGTTGATAATCGGTCTTGATCGATCATATAAGTTGGCCGAAAGTAAGGGACACTATCCCATTTTTATTGCGAGACAAATTTGCGTGACTATAGAAAATGACTATAACTTGCTCATTTTAAAACATTTTCAAGTGATTCAAGTTGTGTTTATTAGATAACTCAAAATATTAAAATTTTTGTGTTTTGATGAGTTTGAGAATCGGTCCCAATTGAGGTTTAAATTGGTTGAAAGTTACTTTGTTTTTAAGTTACTATTTTTTCAAAAACAATTTTTTGGGTGGTGTGGGTTAGTAGAAAAAAAAAGTACATGGTAGTGTGATAGGATTGAACACCATAAAATGTTGTGAGCACCCTATTTAAAAAAGATTTGACATGACAACACTCCATGTTTAATTAATTTATATTTAGAAGTGTGAGGGCAAAATAGGGATTAGGATCTCCAACTACCATCCGATCACAATTGGTCCAATGCTGAGCCGTGGGGTGGTTCTTGCAATTAGGGGTGGCAACAGGACATGATGGACCTCATCCCATTCGTTCGGGATCGGGACGAGACAGGATAAACTTCATCTCGACCTTGTCCCATCCAAAACGGGGATAGGACATGATGAATATGTACTAAATAGTTTTCTAATGAAGAATACAAAAGAATTTCATCACATATTGCTTACACACCAATAATGTCAAATTTATATACATATATCATTGTAAAAAATATTAAATGTTATGTAAAATTTATGGTCCAATGAACTTACAATTTTTTTATGTTGAACATCCTTTGTTTGATGCATTAATCAATAGTTGTACATATAACTTATAGTGCAAAACTAAAACAAACCATCATTTGACATTAATGTCTTAAAAAATAATTGTCCTATGACCAATCTAAAATGTGAAATAATATAAATTTTAATGAGTTCTATTTGACTAAAATATCAAAACTTAAGTTTTTATTTAAACAAGAGTACCAAATCAAACAACTTTTCAAATAGTAGATGTTTTGATTTAATTTAAACACATCAAAAACTTTTATTTAGAAGAGTAGTTTAAATAAAATTAATAATAATAAATATTAAATAAGTAAGTTTGGGACGAGATTAAAAATCTTCATCCGATCCCATCTCACTCTAGATCGGGACAAAGACTGGATCGGGATCGCGAGATGAGATTTCCACCCCTACTTGCAATTGTATGCCGTGAAAGTAATAAACGTTATTCTGTGGGCCTGAGATATTGGATCGGACTAAAGGCTGCATCAAAACTCCAATGCCCTAGATTCGAACCTTGGAGTGGAGTCCTCGTCTCTGTTTAAAACGCACAAAACCGTAGATCTGCGAGTGCGGCCAGTCTATCTGTGCTTGGCGGGACTGGTTTTAGGGTTTCTTCTTCGAGTCGCCTCTCTCTCTCTGATCTCACTACAGATACAGATGGTAAGTGTGGCTTTAGGGTTTTATGGTTTCTTCTTCTTCCTATTAGTGGGAACCATTTCGATCATATTAGCTACTGTTTTCGTTTTCAGCGATTTATTTTTCACATGGTTCGCGATGGAAATCCGTCTATGATTCTATCTTCTTCTCAAGAAGAACCATTTTGTACATCTCTTTTTAACAGTTCAAGTTTCATTAAAAACCCCTAGGGTTTTGTACAGCTGAGGTTTTGACAAGCTTTTGCTCTTTTTGTGTTTTAGGCTCCCAAGCGAGGTGGTAAAGTTGCTGTGGCACCCGCCAAGAAGAAAACGGTATCACATATGTTTTGTTTATTTACAAGGGATTTTGGAGAAATAAGGATTGGTTTTGATTGTTTTGTTGCTTGGGTTTTTGTTGATTCAGGACAAGGTTGTGAACCCACTCTTTGAAAAGAGACCAAAGCAGTTTGGTATTGGTGGGGCACTTCCACCCAAGAAGGATCTTCACCGATTTGTGAAATGGCCCAAGGTTGTTCAAATTCAAAGGAAGAGGAGGATCCTTAAGCAGAGGTTGAAGGTACCCCCAGCACTGAATCAGTTCACAAAGACCTTGGACAAGAACCTTGGTAACTAAATACCTAATACTATTATCCCTCCGCATGATTACTTCTTTATTGGCTTCGTTCTTATGAAAAGTATACTTATCTTATTACCTGCTGTATAGAGTTTTTGTTTGATCTGATATACAAAGTGAATAAAGTTTCCTTACATACTAAACGAAAAGGATATGCACAATCTTTATTATTCGAGTTTGTACAGTTTTTACATACATAATCGTTACAATTTTTACACACGTAAACGAGAAACCATATGTTGATTTAGTTAAACCATATGTTGATTTAGTTTTTCTTGTGTTTGTCTGTAGTGGGGATATCGTATGGTTCAACATTAGCCATACTATTCTGATTTATTTGTTATTGTTTCATGTTTAGATTCAATACTATTTCATCAAGTAGATTGGTTCTTTATTGATTTGGTTTGTCGACAACCAAGCTTGTCTATTGATTTTGTTGGCAGAATGGATTCTCTAGTGGGCTTTTTTTGTCTGGATAATGCAATACTGAGAAGTTCTTGTAGAGCATAAAGTATTAGGAAGTTGTCTCTTCAGTTTGTAGAGTGAATTTAGGGTGTGTTTGGTTGCATGGAATCTTATGCCATGAGAATCTATCAGGACCATTTAAATCTAAGTTAGTTTGAGGTTCACTCACCAATCCACCATTAGATTTTGTGATTAATGGTGAGAATGAAAGTCTCATAAATCTACCAAAGTTTTATCATGACTCATAAGCTTTATCCCTCTATAGTTCGAGCAGTTATGGATATCCCCTTATATTTATAAATTGATATCACAATGTTGTGCCTCCACGAATCTGACATTTTTCTAGTTTCCAATATCCTATTAAAGAGCCCAGTTAGCCATAGAATCCCAACTTCTCCCAGACATTTTCCGCTTCAATTTCTATATCATCATGTCCAAGTGCCTTCCCTTTCTTCATTTTTTTAAAGTTTATCTTACTTCTTTGGCACTAATTCTGTGATGGAATACGTGATGTCTCCCTTCCTGTGAAGCATAAATTTTCAAGTTTAACTCCCCTACATGTGTTCTATTGAGTAGATTCCAAAAGTAATTCCTCCATCTATCTAAAATAGTTTTTTTTTTTTTGAAAAACGAGCTAGGTTTTATAGGATCCCATAACCTATCAACAAGGTGCGACATACAGGTCAACACCATAAGAAAGTAACCATGCCGCCGGCGGGTCTCGAACCTAGGACGTGGGGGATAAACCCACACATCCCTAACCACTCGACCATAACACCATTGGCATCTAAAATAGCTTTATCCTGTATTAAAACTCTTTCATCTTCACGCTGAATACACTTAACATGTCTCCCCTTTGTACCTAGCCAATTATACAAATCATCATATGCTCTCTTTTTAGCTTCCCCTATTGCTTTACTACTCAACCTCTTAGCTTTCTTATAGAGCTCATAAGACTCTTGCCATCTATTTCTTGGCCACTTAAAACATTTTCTTTTCCGTAATGGTTTGTTGCACATCAGCGTTCCACCACCACGTCTCCTCATCATATATTGGCTTCTCATAACTCTTTCTTCGCATCTCTTATTCGGTTCGCCAAATGCTCATACAGGTCTGTACTACTAGTCTTATCCTTTGATTCTAGATTCTCCCAACCTTTGAAACTGATTGGCCATCCAAAATCTTCTTTCTAAATTGTTGGCATACATCTCCCTGTAAGGTCAACTTAATTTTCGGTCTAACCTGTTCTTTAGCAATACAACCCCTACTCTTAATACAAAAATCAAGCCCTAACAACCTATGTTGTTTTGTCAGACACTCCTTGATATAATCTTACAATTTTTACACCTACCTAAATCGTATCTTCTAACAAGAAAATCAATTTGACTTCTATTATGCCCACTCACAAAGGTCACCAAGTAATCTTCCCTCTTTATATAAAAAGTATCGAGGATCCCAAAATCCTTAACTACAACAAAATCTAGAATAGAAATCCCCATATTGTTTCGATCCCCAAAGCCTCGACCTTCATGAACCCTCTCATATCCAATTATACCCTTATTGACATGGCCATTCAAATCCCCGCCTAGGAAAACCTTGTCAAAATAGGGGATTCCATGAACTAAAGTGCCAAACTATTAATTAAGAGTGATACAAAGTGCCAAACTATTAATTAAGAGTGATACAAAGTGCCAAACTAATTAACATGAGCAAAAAAGTATACAACAATTAATTAAACCATTGTAATAGCCATTACAACCACAATAAAATAAACAATAAAACAAAAAAAGAAATAAAATAAACAATAAAAAAATAAAATAAAAGAAAACAATTTTTTTAGTTTTTTTTTTCTTTATATATAGTATATATTAATTAGTTTACAACAAGAAAGAATGAAGAACAAGGCCCCCTCCTCATGAGCTCATTCGACAATCAAATGTAGATGTTAGAAATGTTGTCAATTGTACAATACTAATATTGCTTCCCAAAACGGTCGAGGCGTGGTCGTGTGGGGTGTTGGACGTCTTCACAATAGTCATAGATCATGTACATCGGGAGAGAGGAGAAGAGGGTAGGCCGAGTGGGATGGGGACTGGGAGGAGAGGGAAGAGGGAAATTAGGGTTGAAGTGGTTTGGTTTGAAGGGAGGAAAAGAGAGGCTAAGAGAGAGAGATTGTTGTTGCCGTTCAGAGCCAGAGATCTACTCGTCGCCGTCTAGAGATCTTCACTCTTCTTCTCTGTAGGATCTGGATTGGGGGAGTTGCGGCCTGCGAATGAAATGAGAATCGTGAGTTTATGGTTTTTTTATACATAGCAATAAATCAGTGAGTTGGTTGGGACAATTAACCGATTACTCGCCTATTTCTCTGAGTTCTCTAAACCCCAACCGATTTCACCAAGTTCGATTCGGTTAAATCCCGAATTGCGATTAATCAACGATTTTTTGCCACATTAATAACTTAGCGTGCAATGACATCTGAATATGTAAATCATTAATTTGGTTTTCTCATGATGAACGCTCCCAATGACATAAATTTTGCAATCAATAACGTCTATATATTGTTATGTATTACAAGTAGAATAGAGAGATAACAAAATCCCTATTTGACTCGATTAACGCAATAGTTTATACAAATTTTTCACTTGTTGGTCCTGAAATTGATTAGGTTCTGAGGAATATTGGTTCCAATGCTTCTCATGTGGTGATTTTGGTGGTTATCACACCACACCAAGAATGATACTTTATCTCTGGTGTTCTAGTTATGTATAATATAATAGTAGTGGAGGTCTTAAGGTCATATGAGCTCTGTTGACTGAGGAATCTAGTTGTTATGATCAAGATTGAAGTCCATGATGTTTTTTCAATGATTATTTTTTTTGTGTGCGCTTCTATCTCTGTTGGAGCATCTCCAATATGGAACCTTAAACTTCAAAAAAGCCCTATGGATTTTTACATCCAATCCTTCCTTCGAAATCTCCAGTGAGTTCACTCCCTGTTTTAGGAGTTCAGGTTTCCTCTTGGGAGATACTCTTGCTGCATCATTGTGCATATGTATTGAATGTGGTTTATGAAATTGTTAAATAATAGATTTGGTATACCTCTGATCATCGACAAAAAAGCGCTATGTTGTATGTAAATGTGCAGCGTCAACTCTATTCAAGATGCTTCTCAAGTACAGGCCCGAGGACAAAGCTGAGAAGAAGGAACGCCTCCTTAAGAGGGCTCAGGTAGAGGCAGAAGGAAAGCCTGTTGAGGCTAAGAAACCAATTGTTGTGAAGTACGGACTGAATCATGTGACTTACCTTATTGAGCAGGTCTGTCTTAATGTGTGATCTCAGTTAGCTTGCTCCTGTTCTTTTGCAAATTATATATAAAATAATGTTCATTTGCTTGTAGAACAAGGCACAGTTGGTAGTTATAGCACATGATGTGGATCCCATAGAGCTCGTTGTCTGGCTTCCTGCCTTGTGCAGAAAGATGGAAATCCCATATTGCATTGTAAAGGGAAAAGCACGACTTGGATCGGTAGTTCACGTTACTTTGTTTTCACGGTATTTTTTGTGTTACTATATTTTGAACTAAAATATTCATTTGGATACTTCTCTCCTAGATTGTCCACCAAAAAACTGCATCAGCATTGTGTTTGACATCAGTCAAGAATGAAGATAAGATGGAATTCAGCAGAATCCTTGAGGCCATCAAGGTCAGTAAAGAAGTTATGGTTTAGTTGTTTTTGTGGTTTTTCGTCTTGCATCAAATGACTTTTTTGCTGTTTCAGGCCAACTTCAACGACAAGTATGATGAGTACCGAAAGAAGTGGGGAGGTGGGATCATGGGTTCTAAATCTCAAGCCAAAACTAAAGCCAAGGAGAGGGTTCTTGCCAAGGAAGCTGCCCAGAGGATGAATTAGAATGCCAGTTTTTGCCGTTAATATAAATTTATCCTAGCAGAGTAGTTTTGACTCCCCCGAGTATTTTTTGGTGAATTTTTGCCTCGAAGAATTCAATCCAAGTATAGAGCAACTTATAATTGACTCAGTTTTCTTCCTTCAGCTGCTCCTTCGCAATCAAACTTTTGGTTTTGCCTGTGACATTATTTTCTGTGTTATATCAGTTGGAAATTGAATGTGAAGTTGTGAGAGTATTTTGACTTCTATGAATGTCTGAGCTTTATCCTGAAAGATCTCCTGTAGTTAACTTGATTACAGAATGTTGGCTACTCTATGTAATTTCTATTGTGAGTTGAGTCTATAAACAATTTGTTTGCTGCAAGTCGAAGTAATAATGGTTATGGCACTTGAAATTATTCAAATCAATCTGCGACAAATTGCTTTGATTTGATCAACTGCTGTTTACGTTTTATCCAGTAGGGTGACAAATGTCTTACCGAATCAAATATGCATTTCCTAGTTGGACTGTTTTTAAAGCAGGACCTGCTCTCTAGTACGTGTTTAGGAGAGACAGGAGAGTGTTTAGGAGAGAATGGAGTAAAAAAAAAAAAGTCAGCTTCCGTTGTGTGTAGAAGACCTGAAGCATGCCTGGCACTCCCATTGTGTTTAGAAGAAGATGATGAACTGAGACTGTAGTTGTATGGAGTTCCATATGAATCAATTCTAAAGTAAATCAAATCAAATATAGTGGAAAAATCCCTCTTTTCTTCATTTACATTTTATAGGACAGAGAGACAAAAATAAATGTAAAACAAAATTGCAACCAGAACAGCAAGAAGATTTTGACAAAAAAAAAAAAAAAAAAAAAAAAAAAAAAAAAAATATATATATATATATATATATATATATATATATATATTCACCCATTTTATTCGTCATGTGATTACAGTAGATGCAACTATGTGAGCCCCAGATGTCAGATGATCCTTCATGTCAATCTAACTACTCAATGGAGGAATTCTTCAATTCATCAATGGGTATTGTTGCTTTGGTTCTTCCAAAACATCCCATGCTTCAGAAAGATAAGGTATTGAAACCACAATTTTTTCTTTTTCTTTCTCTTCTTTTTCTTCTTCTTCTTCTTCTTGTTTCACTTCATCATCTTTTTGCTTTCCCAGTCTTTGCAACCCTGAAATGATGGAACTCAACCAGGGGCGGAGCCAGGATTGCAGATAAAGGGGGGGGCAAAAAAATAAATCACAGATAATTTAATTCTTAAAATAAATAAATAAATATAATTAAACCGCAACTTAATTGACCCTATAGGGTTTACCAAACCAGGCCTGAAGGCTAGAATATTGTTGCCACTTAATATACTCGTCGCCTCTATCTCGCAGGGAGACTTGCGTTCGCTTCGGTCCGTTGTCTCCACCTTGCATGAAGACGACTTATCCATGACGAAGCACATGTGCTTCTAATAATCAGGTGAAAACTCATAAAATCTTAAACTGGTGAGTCTCGAACCTGCGACCTCTTTCAAGGAGAGTTGATTTCCGATCAACTGAGCTACAATTGATGGACAACTGTTAATATTAAGAATGTTACCGTCCAATTGCTTAGCTGAAGCAGGCTACCGTGAAGATTGAAGAGTGTCGATGAGGAGCAAACAAGCAAGAGAGAGAGTAAGACCACCTCCATAAATTGATCTATGTCTAATCGAAATCGTATTGTGCGATTGGAGAAATCAATCTCCGTTGAAATCGTCTTGTGTGATTGGAGGGGATTGGAGAAAATCGATCTTTATCGAAATCGTTTTGGGCAATTGAGATGGCGGAGAGGTGAACTTGCGAAGGGTTTGCGATTTTGTGTATATTTGTATTTTATTATCTATGAGAGGGGGCAATCTAAAATTTTAAAGGAGGCAAAATTGCGAATATTGTTAGTTTAGTGGAATTTCTTAAAAAGCTAAGGAGGGCAATTTCCCCCCTAAGCTATAAGGTAGATCCGCCCATGAACTCAACTCAGAGTTCTTATCTTCTTCGGAGAAAACAAACCCGATATCGATAAACCCCTTAAGCTCTTCGAACTAGGGGTGGGCACGGGACGGGATGGGACGAGATAGACCCATCCCTATCCCATCCCGTTCATACGGGATCGGGACGGGACGGGATGGGAAAAACCTCATCCCGACCTCGTCTCATCCCAAACGGGTTCGGGACGGGATCAGCGTGCTCTCATTACTGCTTACCCAAGACCCAATTTGCTTAGTTGAAAAGTGGCAAAGACAATTCGTAGAACTACACATAAATGATAGCCTTAGATTGAGTATGCAACATCATAATAAACTACTATAAATGATAGCTAAAATTCACCCTATAATTAAGATTTCTGCAGAGTTTTGAATGACTAAGAGGTGGATTGTATAATGGCAATGGTGGACCTGCTCTACTATTTCGATTAGTGAACAAAAGGATGAGTAGATTTGGGGTGCTAAGAATAATGTTTCATTATTGCTTTAAAAAAAATAGTCATTAAATTCATTGTTTTGACACGAAATAAAACTCTCCAATGTAGTTAGCAATCCCATTTTGAGTTTTAAAGAGTTTGCAATTAAATAATTAATTTAGATTTCTAGAAATAAACCAATATCAAGTAGTTGCGGATATAGACTAATATCAATTACACTGATTTCAACTAAATTCATTTTTCTTCAATTACACTAATATTTCAATTTTAAAATAAATAAATAAATAAAAATATTAATAATAAATATTAGCTCGGGACGGGATTGGCGGGATTGAAAATCTTCATCCCATCCCATCCCATTCTAGATCGGGACGGGACGGGATGAAATTATTCAATCCCATTAAGACCCGAAAAAATCGAGACGAGATGGGACAGAAATGGAATTGCGGAATGAGATGCCCACCCCTACTTCGAACTCAAGATCTGATAAGCTTTTGCTACTAGTCCTCTTGATCTTTATTCTTGTGAAGGGAAGAAGAAGAAGAACCCACGGTTGAAGAAGAGAAGAAGAAAAACCCATTGTTGTGAAAAGGAGAAGGACCCACGGTTTTTTATTTTATTTTACCCACACTCTCTTTCCTCAACATAAGTAGTGATGTTCCTCATGCAAAGTTAACTTCATTCAAGTTCATGATGGGATGGTTGCCGATTTGCTATCATTCAAGTTCATGATGGAAGTTTAGCTATCAAGTTATGCCGAAATTCTAGTTGGCTTGGGAAAAATCAGCGAGGTTGCTGCCTGAGGTGAATTTACCCTTTTGCCCCCTTTTTTTAACAACCTTTTGGAAAAGGTGTTTAAAAAGGGGGGAGGGGGGGAAGGCAAAAGTGTAAAATATCCCCCTCAAGCTGCAACCTCGCTGGTTTCCCAGGCCAGGAAGAATTACTTGGCTGACGATTAGCTATCTCTGACTTGTGTAACATAGTGAATTGTGGTGAGTAATCCATTAGGTTAACCTGAAGTTCACAAAAGAAGTGATTAACAGTCGTTAGGGTGTTGACTACTAACCTTAAGTACACAAATAAAAATTATAATCTTAGTTTGAAGTATAAGTAAACCAATGCATTGTGCAGCTAAATTGTTAATCGGACCCTTTGCGGTTCAGAATCGATTTACGATTAATTGGAATTAATCGATTTATTTTTTAAAGCACATTTTTATACTCTCAAAGGATTTGTATGATATTGTTTGTTGTAAATTTTTTAAATATATCACTTTTACTAATTTATTGTTTGTTCTCTGTTGTAATTATAGCCATATGAAGGATTTTAGCAAACGGTCAAAGCAGCATGAAGAAAACAGTAGCAACAATAGCTAAAGTAAGCAATAAACTAAACAACAGCAGCAACAACAAACAACAATTAGCCGAACAACAACTAGAAATAACACTAAACCAAAAAGCAACAAAACAATAATAGTAAAACAATAGCAACACACGATTGCAACCCCAGGACAGTTTTTTTTCTTCTTTTTCTTATTCTCTCTTTTGTGGTCGCAACAGTAGCAATCGATCAATTCTCTCTTCTTCTCTCTTATGCGATCATAATAGTAGTAGGCAGTGATCGATCTCCTCTGTCCTCCTTTCTTCTTGATCGATTTGATTTTAGGGGCCTACGCATCAGCAGCAAACGATCGATCTGTTTCTTTATATATATATAAATCGCGATTTATCAGTGAGTTGGACGGGTCCAATTTTTCGGTGACTCGCCGATTAATCCAAAACCGATAAACCCAAACGAATTATGCCCAGATCGGATCGACCTACTCCCTTACACAATTAATCTGAGATTAATTGCCAATTTATAACACACCCAATGCAAGATTCTACTAGTATTTGGTTTATCTTCATGGGTTGTATTTGTACAACTCTCGAGCACCTAATGCATGTGGTCTCCAAGTTTATTTATTTATTTTTTTAACTCTTTGCTCATGCAGGATGTTGAAGTGATTAAAATTAGTTAGAGTGAAGTAACATCAAATATTTTTGGTGCAAGGCTAATTGCTCCTTACCAATCATGAATGTTGTCATAATGAACTTGATTCTATGTTGCAAATACAAAACTTCATCATTGTTAGACATTTCCTCGAAGATTTTTAGTGCACGGATATTAACTATTTTGAATGGGCCAGTCGATAGATTACTAAATGGGTTTGAAATATCTACTAAGAAGGAAAATGAAAAAAATAGTAATAAAAAAATGAAAGGATTTGGACTTAAAATATTATTGGAGGAATGATTTGGAATGGTTGGATTGGGTATGATTGAGAAGAAAAAGTTCTAGTAGTGGTTACTGGAATGAGGAGTGAGGAGTAAGGGAAAAAACAAGGATTTACCAACCGATTTCGTTACTATCTTCCGCGATGCTACTTTTGACAAGGCCAGAGGAATAAGAGCTTGTGGTATGGTAGCATGGTTTTTGATGGGGTCGTTTTGAAATTTAAATCGGAGCTCAAGTTTAAGTCATCTTCGAATTTCTTTGGTTGAATATTATTATTTTGTTTGTTACCTTTTGGATGTTGATTTAATTGAACCTACACAAAGATCTTTCGACCACCTCTTGAATTGATTTAACTGAAGTGAAGGACATGCTATCTCTTTTCCAGCATTTTAATTTTTGGTGTCGTTTATATATTTTCAGGTGCTTTAATTTGCTACCTCATAAACTTGCTAAAAATGAATTTGAAAATAGTCGTTGTACTCTATATCTCATTCTTATTAAAAACAAGAGAAAAAAAAAATTTATATAGAGGTCAAGTGAGTAGCAAAGGTTGTCTGGTAAGGTTCTTCATGGTTCGATTTAAAACTGAAGCCGTCAGTTGGTTTGATAAAAATTCAAACCAACCTATCGAAAGTGCAATGAAAAAAAACCATAATACAGTTAAATTCAATTGAAAATTGATTCAAATTTTAGCAACAAAACTATGTAACAGTATCAATTAATTTAACATATAACCTAAAACATAAATGTAACCGGTTACTTCAGTTTCAAAATGTTTATTACTATCATTATTTAAAAAAAATTGGGTCGTTGACCCTTTTTTACCTTATGTGAAGACTTGTTTTCACTCTGGTCCATCACCTTATCGTACCCCGCATGAAGACTTGCTTTCGCTTCTGTCATCTAACTAGACACATTTAATACCCGAAAGGCTAATCAACGAGTACATGTGCTCCTAATAAAAAAAAAATCACAAAATCTAAATTGGCAAGACTCGAACTGACAACCTCCTATAAGGAGGATAGATGTCCAATCAACCAAGCTACACTTGGTAGACAAAATATTGCACATCAAACTGAAATTGAAACAAAATAAAACCAAATTGGTCGGTATGATTTGTTCAAGCAATTTAGTCATTTTTTGTCCAGTCCTATTACTTGGGGCAGTGATGAAGTCGTGATTTTTGTTGGAAAGGGGCGGAGTGATGAATCATAGATAATATAATAATTAATTATTTTAATATAATTTTATAATTTGAACAATATATAAATCACTATACAAAATACTAATTGCTAAACAAAACTCCATCTAATCTATAAGGGGAGAAAATTAATCCAACAATCTACTTTGTAGGAGCAAAAAAAATAAATATATGGGGACAAATCAAATATGTATACAAAGTTAAGTGGCAAAAATTAATGTCAAATATAAAATTATATGTTTGCAAAAAAAAGGGTTATTTACGATATGTCCCATATAAAAAATAGCTAATTAGAGGTTACTCTTAATATTAATTACTATTGTAGTCTCCTCCAGGACTAGTAGTCAACGTGCTTTGATTGTCAAAATGCTCATGTTGATTACCAAAATGCCCTTCAAATAATAACCCACAGATGAACTTCGACATATATACATGTATTTTGAGAAAAATTAATGGGTCAAAATTTTCATGTATTTTCAAAAAAATCTTAAAAATAAAATACTAAATTGCACCTCGATATATAAACTCATCTCGAGAAAATACTTAAAAAAATCTTTTTGACCCTCAAAGTAGATAAGAGAGGTTGGAGTTGCTGGTGGCTGGTGGAGATGTTGTGAAAGGGAAATAAATCAAGTAAAAAGGAAGGGAGAGGAAGAGAAAAGGAGCAGGGGCAAATGTTGGTCTCGCAGTAAACAAAATGAGGGAGCAGAAAAAGAAAAGAAGATAGGGGCGGGGCGAGGTCATCGACATCGCAGAGAAAAGAGAGAGGAAAGGGTGGGGCTGGATAGCATCGTTGGTGTCAAAGGGTTGGAAAATCACAAATAATCCAATTTTTTTTTTTTTTCAAAAGTCACGTTTAGATCTATGGTTGGCCTGGGGAGGCGAGGTTCCACATTTTGCCTAATGGGGCACTATCATCTTGGCATGTGTAAAAAGTTTATACTAGCGCGAGGGAATGTGGCGCTATCGTCTGATACCACTGATGGTCTGGTTCTCCAAAAACAAACTACTATATACTACTATGCTAAGTTAATAATGCTAAACTAACTTAATTAAATAAATAATTAACTAATAATGACAAATTAACTAAATATCTAAGTTTAGAGGCCAACCGACAAGAGTATGGAGTAAACAACTCAAACTCTTGTCTCACCTTTTTTTATCTATCGTCGAAATTTACTATGTCTATATTTAAATCGTCCCAGGTTATATAAACTACAAAGTAAGGATCAATAATTCATCTATGATTCTTCATATAACAGTAAAATCAAGCAAGTAAAAGTATTTTTTCCAGTAATTGCAAGTCCTACTTAGTACTTTCCAATATAATCTACCATCAGGTATTTATAGAAATTATATTCCCAGATTGTTCTAAATTCATTGCCTTCCATTCTTATTTTAGAAAAAAAAACGTTAAAAACCTTAAATCATCCCAAATCCCTTAATTTCGCAACTCTATCTTTTAAAACGTATTTTTTCAAAATTAACTTAGTCTTTAAACTTGTAATACATTTCTTATGACATGTTTATTCCCAAAAGGTCCTTTTCCCAAATGCCACATAGTTGGCTAAGTGGTACTTCAACCAGAACAAGGATAACTCAGAGGTCACGAAGAAAGATGATAATCAAGGATTTCCAAATAATTTTGAAAAAGTCTTAAATATCAAGAGTGTCTTGAATTAGCAGGGTAGATTTGGACAAATTTAGTTTTTTTTTTTTTTTTTTTTATAAAATATAACCATTCATGCAATGACTAGAACAATCTTAGAATAAAATTACTACATGACTATATGGATTTCCCTTTTGGGATCCCCTTAAACGAAGTAAAAAAAGAAGAAGAAAGAAAGAACTTAGTTTTATTGCTTTGAACACTTTGTACAGATCCTCAAACTTCTATATTCCAAAGAAAGGATTACAGGTCTTCAAATTTACAAGAGGGCTTTTTTATAGAAGATTTCTAAGTAGCAGAGAGTTTTTTTAGCTAGATTTTCTTGATGCCTTGCTTCCGAGTTGAGTGCTTCCTTATATAGAGGGAGGAAGGATCTCAATTATTGATCTTTTTACAGGTGTATGGCGTTTGGAGAAGCTTATCTCTTCGGGAGTCTATCCAGAAAAGATGAGGCTGACAAAAGTAGATTCTTGATAAACTCATGCTGATTCGAGTGGCTATGAATATTGTAGCTACTGTAGCTTCTGAATAAAGTGATTTTTGCTGATGCTGGATATGTTGTAGCTTCTGAGTACTTGCTGTAGTTTCTAATTGATGTGGCTTTGGACAGAGGGAATCACTACACATGGGCAGCCTTTGGGTGACATTTGTCACGATTCCATGTCTTATCCTTCTAATGCATTATCTAGATTGTGAATTCCATCTTCATCAAGTTGATCATAAAAATTTGTACCATCTTCGACACCGTTTATGTCATCTTGATCGGGAAATTGTGATTCTTCATCTTTTGCTAACCATTTTTCTTTATATTCCTGTACTAACTTCTTTTGTCTAGTGTAGGAAGAAAATGGAATCTCAGCCATATTTGGTTCTTCACTATAAATCATCTGATTGTCATCTTGCGAAATGAGCTTTCCAGGTGTTCCTTCCGAATGAAATCCGCTTCCTATAATATTAGATCTCCAATGACGTATTTGTCTTCTAACTGAAAAATGTTCACACGGCCATGGAACTTCTGCTCCCAATAGGGTAGGTCTGCTTTTGCATGCTCTGGCTAAAAAATTGTGCTAAGCTGGATAACATACTCCTCTGACAAATTTTGGTGCTTTGGATGTAACATAGATTTCTACATATTTGTCTATCATGAAATGATTTAGAACTATAACTGCTAATTTTCTTCCAAACTGGTTAGTTTGATCTAGCTCAGCAAATACAAAATGACGGACATAACCATAGTCCAAAAGCTTTTGAGGGGTAAGCATTATGTTTTATTTCTGATTAAAAGTAATTGAAATAGGTTTATATAATTCTAAATCAATAGAGGCTAGGCATTTGCTATAAGTTAAGTGACATTTACAGTCTGATCCTTCTAAGGTAATGTTTAGACAATAAGGATCGGTTTGAGAACAAGGATATGAAAGGTTGCCATAATGTGTATCCCAAGTAAAAGAAATTCCCACAATGTGAAAATTATGAATAGAGCAATTTTCAGAAAGGTTTGGATATGTTCTTGAATTTGATGATCATTTTGGACAGATAAATCAATTATTCTTTCCCTAAGATCTGGTGATAAAGGTGAGAGGAAATTTTGGGTAAAGAAAAATGCTCTAGATTTGTGTTTTTCTAATTGTTCTGATGTCAAAGGTAAAATTGGCCCGACCTTAGAATATTCTACATTTCTGGTAGTAGAAAGAACCGTTGGGTTTTTTGGCAAAACCTCTAGCCTTAACGGATTTGATTTGTCTTTACCAGTAGCCATTTGCTCCGGACTAGCCATACCAAATTTCTAGGTATGATCAGAATATGCCATCAATTCCTTTTGAAGATAGTTACATCTGGCATTGAGCCTTTGAAATTTTTTTACCATAGATTTACAGTGCTTGCAAAATCTTATTGAAGAAGTAGGAGGATAAGAAGGTTGAGGTTGTTTTTCTATGTTTTCTTTAAAAGTTAAAGCTAATTGTCTAATATGAAAATTTAATCCTATATTTTGTCTAGCTGCTTCTAGGGCTTCTGGGAAAGATTAAAAACCTTTGAACCAAGGCTGATTAAAATTTGTAATTACTGGTAGTACTTCTCTCTAATCTCCATAAATTTCAGGCTGAGATCCTTTGAAAACAACGTAAGAAAAGAAATTATTTTCTAATGGTACATTGGGTATTTTAGAAATATAACGTGTAAGTGCATTTAAAGCTACAATAGTTTTTCGATTATCACCTTTTGAATTCCATAAACTATCTAGAAGACAATGTTGAATATTATCTGGATGATATCTTGCTAAAGGTCTGAAAGATAAATTAGTTCCCTTTGGCAAGACCGATAATGAGGTCCGTCTAAAGTTCATTCTGTGCTGGCTGGCCATCATGATCAAAAACTATTTTGCTGCTATATAACTGTCTAGATAGATGATCTGCTAAGTTGTTATCTTTCCCTTTGATGCGTTCAAATTCAACCTTGAATCCGTTCCCTACAATAGTGTTTAAAAAATTAGTCCATCTATTTGAATTTATTTTTCTATCATTACTTTTTAAATTTTTTTTTACGATTGCTTCACAATCCGTTCTAATGGTGAATTCTTTATTTAAAAATAATCTAAATTTTTCTAAGGCATATATTACCCCCAAAATTTCATAATCTAAACCAGATAATTTATTTTCTTTGTATTTTCTTGAACTATATCGACAAATTTTTTCTGAGTTTTTACTATCTTCTTTTTGTGGTTTCGCTAATAATACTGCTCCCCATCCTTTTTCACAAGCATCTGTTTCAACTATTTTATAGTCATTTTTCTAATGGCAATTGTAATTTTGGTAAATTTCCACATATTTCTTTTATTTGTTTTACTATTTTTATATCTTTAGAATAATTTTTTTTTTGTTCTTCTGGTTTCATTTTATTATATAATGGTTTGATTATTTTACTAAGATCTTTTATATATTCTCTTCCATAATTTAGAAGCCCTAAGAATGATTGAAGTTGTTTTTTGTCTTCTATTTTATCTGGATACTCCAAAAATTTCTTTACTATATGTTATTGTAATTTTATTTTACCCTGTCCTAATTTCATTCCTAAAAAAATTTATATATTCTTTTCCCATCTACATTTTCTTTTTACTTATTTTCTATCCATTTTTTACAAATTCATTGAATATTATATACGAATAATCGTAGTGACTTTCTAAAGTTTTTGAAAATATTAAAATATCATATATATATATATATACCAATAAAAATTCACTATATTTTTTTAAAAATGTATCCATTTTTCGTTGGAATATTGTTGGTGCACTATTAAGTCCAAAAGGCTTTACTATCCATTCAAAATGACCTTTAGGCATCCAGGGAATAGATTGCTGTGCCATTTTTACCTGCCAAAATCTTGATTTACGTACAATCAAACTTGCTAAATATTTTATTTCCTTGTATAAAATTTATTAATTGATCTTTATCTGGTATTTTATATTTATCTTCGTATGTGTTATCATTTAACCTTTTATAATTAATTACCATTCTAGCTTTTCCTATTTTGATTTCTGCATGATTTCTAACCATAAAAGCTGTACTCCCATGTCTACTATTACTAGGTCTAATTACTCCTAGCTTTAATAATTCATTTATTTGTTTTTTGAAGTCACCTATATCTATTGGAAAGTATTTACCAGATGATGTTAGTATAGACATGTTTGGGTTTGTTATATCTAATTTTGCTAGATACTGATTTATGTCCCAATATTTAATTGAATATTCTCCTGACACTAGAGTTTTTTTTAGCTATTCTTATTATTTCGTCAAGTCTCTCATTCTTTCTATATTTTGGGATGTTTGAATTTTGTATACTTTTTAATATATATTCTGAACTAATTAAATCTGTATTGAATTCTTTTTCTCTTAAGATATATCGTAAGTCTAGATTTATTTCATCTTTATTTATGTCTAGTTCTTATAATTTTCCTACTTCTAGTCTTTCTAATATTTTTGGTGTTTTTCGTGTTTTTGATTTTGGGTTATTAGTACCACCATGCTCCGCATGCGACTCTGGGGAAGAATTAAGAAAATGTGGATTTGGCAATCGGCTGACTAAATAATCAGTAGGGGTAACGACAATGTGTTTAAAAAATTGAACATAATCATTGCCAATTAATATACTACCATTGAGATTTCGAATAAAATTAAGACCAATAATAAATTTATGTCTATGAATAATTTTATCTAACCAAACCTGAGGTAAAGAAAAATATTATGTGTAACTATTATATGGATCAAAGAAAGATATTTGGTAATTGCCAAGACATTGAGTAATTGGTCGTATACCATCCATTTGTTCAGCATAAACTGGTTTATCAAGAGTATAAATATATTGACTAGGGACATATTCGACTTCTAAATGAGACTTAGTACATCCGATATCTATCATTGCTATTATATATTTTGTTTCTCCATTAGGAAACTTTATTCGGGTAAAGACACTTAATAAGTTTGTTGAGGTAGTAAATAATATTTTTCACTTCTTTGAATAGATGTAATATTTATGTTGTGAGATTCTTCAATTAAAGGTTTAGTATTTTCTAAAGTTTCACTAAGTTTAGTCTCTAACCTTTGTATTTTAAATTGTAAATTTTATATTTCTGTTCGTAAATTTGCATTTTCTTCTTTTAAATACTTTATCTGTTTTATATAATAAAAATTTTGTTTTTGGAATTCAAAGTATTTTTTTCTTCTCATGTTCTAGTTTTATTCTTTCTATTTGTGTTAGTGTTTGTTGTTCGTTTTTTGTGTTTATGTTAAATAATGACTTTAAACAAATTTTACAAATTTTTTTTTTACAAAATTTACATTTATGTCGGTTTTCTATACTTGAAGAATAATTACAGATATAACATCTTATATTATTAGATCCATGTTTATGTATAAATTCATGTTTGCATTCTGACAATTCTTCTAATTGTATTTTATTTGTTTGTGCTTTGTTATTTATATATGAATATTGATTGTCATCCACACAGCCATCTATGTTCATATAAGTATATTCATCGTTACTATTGTCTTATTCACTACTTATATCATCAAAATAATAGATTTTTTCACTTGCTAAGCTTAGTATCTCACTATTATCATTACTATCTATACTCACTACATCTTCTAAGTCTTTTATTATCATTATTCTGTTGTCATATTTTTTATTTTTTCGTTGATTACATTTATTAGCTAGATGATTTGGATATCCACATATGAAACATTTACATTTTTTAGATGGTTGTTTTTTAAACATATTTAGGATATTTTTTACCTCTCTATGTTCTATTTTTTTTTAAAAACTTCATTTTTGAAAACTTGTTTATTTTTTCCTTTATGTCTAATTTACTTTTTAGGTCGTTTCTTTCTTCTTCTGTAATCTTGATATTGTTGTGGTGTACAAATGACATCTTTGCAAAATCTGTAAGATTTTTTTAAGTGTTTTTTGTATAACTGCTTGTGTACATTTTTCTTTTAATATAGAGTAAGTATACATAATTCGTGTTCCAATGCCTACTTCTTTTGAAATATTACCATTATATTTATTCCAACAATTTTATATTTCTCTTCCTAATTCTCATGGTAATTTTCTAAATATTTTATCTCTTATTTCAGGGTTGAATGCTCTTCCTGTTTTGTTGGCTATAGAAGCGTAGCCATTACAAAATGTTCTAAATATTTCCACTCTGTAAATTGTAATTGATCTTGTTATGCTAATGCTATAGTTTGTATAGAAAGATTTCCTCTGGCTGGATCTACTTCTATACTCATTTCTCTAATAAAACTTGTAAAATTATATGGATTATTTCCTAAGTTTTTTTGTTGATTTTTATTTATTTATCTCTTTTATAAGTATTATACCAATTTCCTATTGTTTCTCCTAATAAAGTTTCTAAGTATTTCCACATATTTTTGGATTGATTTCTATTTTGTCAAGTTCTAACAGCATCTTGTTCCCATCTATCTATTACTTCAGGCCATAGTTGTTGATTCCATGAAGCTAATTCTAATATTGTTCCTGTCTGACTAGCTAAAGGTAAATTAGTAATACTATCTGGAGGTTTCTTTTACCATTACCCTTATAATTTATGTTTTCATCATGTTCTATTTTTCCTCTAGGTATTGAGAATCTTCCTCTTATTGAATAATTTACATCTCTAAATTCGGGGCTATCAAATTCTATTCTACTTCTTTTTGGATTATTAACTGTACTGCTACTACTTCCATCTTTGATGATTCCATTTTTTTTTCGAGTTTTCAGTATCATACTAGGTTCTAATTTATTTTTTAAGATTTCATTCAAGTACTGCATGTTAAATTCTTTGTTCATTATTTCTTCCATTTGTTTGGTGGATATAAATTCTCCATGTTCTGCTATTATCTCATCATATTTTTCATCAAGTAAATTAATCATGCTATCCATGTTAAATGTATCTATATTCATTA
Source organism: Berberis vulgaris (assembly GCA_963556465.1). Classification (NCBI taxonomy): domain Eukaryota; kingdom Viridiplantae; phylum Streptophyta; class Magnoliopsida; order Ranunculales; family Berberidaceae; genus Berberis; species Berberis vulgaris. The sequence continues at coordinate 48,025,497 of OY747131.1, read as the reverse complement.
GAGAACTTTCTATTTTATCTAAATCTTGATTTTGATTGCTAGACTGTCCTGATTGATAATTATAGTTTCTAAATTTAACAGTGTTCTAAAAATCGCTAGGCGCTGGGCGGGCGGCGAGCAGGTGCCTAGGCGGTCTTAGGTTTTGTATTATAATCCCCTTGGTTTCTGTCGAAAATTGTTTAGCTAGTATAGCTTTAATCCCCTTGGTTCCTAGCATTTTTATTAAGTCCTCATTTTCTAATTTATATTTTGTGGTACTTGATTCACAGATTCTTCCTATAAATCCTGTACATATTAATAAATTATCCTCACCTCTTTTCATTTTATAACCTTTGGTTTTATTGCCGATTTTGATATCTTTGTAAAAACTATTTGCATTTACTAAGTAATCTGGTGTAAAATATATTATTCCTCATTTATTATTCATGTCTAACTTTATGCTTCCTAATAGCCCTTGTTCTATATCTGTAAATCTGTCATCATAAAGACAAACTAAGGTTTTAGCTCCCAGTTCTTCTCTATGTAATCCTTTAACTCCTATTATTACTGTCCCTAAGTGAACTTGTTGTAACCCTTTACTTTTTAAATGGTTGTAAGAGTCTTTATCTATTAAATCTAATTTAATTTGTTGATCTTCAAGAGTACAAAAAATCATTCTTTCTCCGTAGTGCTGGTAGATAAACGACTTGCTAAATATGTTACCCGTTTTATATATTTTTGTTGGTTCTATCAGGTCTAACTTTCTTTGTCTAAACCTTTCTATTTGATTTTCTATATCAATTATATTTTCAATTCTAATTTCCTTATTAGTTTCTCTTTTACTTAATAATATTCCTAGAAAGTTTCCTTGGACTCCAGTGGTTGTTACTAACTGCTTACTCATTTTAATAATATCTATAACTTTTATTTTGCTTTGGTTGAAATGATCCCTGATCTGTGTTAACTTTTAGATTCTGAAATTGATTTATTAATTTATCTACAGGCTATCTAGTTTCTTCTTATTGATTCTTCTAATTTACCTTTGGCTAGTTAGACATAAATAATATTAGAATTAGCTTCATGGAATCCACAACTATGACCTGAAGTAATAGATAGATGGGAACAAGATGCTGCTAGAGCTTGACAAAATAGAAATCAATCCGAAAATATGTGAGAATACTTAGAAACTTTATTAGGATAAACAGTAGAAAATTGGTATAATACTTATAAAAGAGATAAACCAGGAAAAATAAATCAACTAAAAAGCTTAGGAGATAATCCATATAATTTTACAAGTTTTATTAGAGAAATGAGTATAGGAGTAGATCCAGCAAGAGGAAATGTTTCTATACAAACTATAGCATTAGCATAACTAGATCAATTACAATTTACAGATTGGAAATATTTAGAACAATTTTGTAATGACTACGCTTCTATAGCCAGCAAAACAGGAAGAACATTCGACCCTGAAATTGGAGATAAAATCTTTAGAAAATTACCAGGAGAATTAGGAAGAGAAATAGAAAATTGTTGGAATAAATAAAATGGTAATAATTAAGGAGAAGTAGGCATTGGACGACAAATTATGTATACTTACTCTATAGTAAAAGAAAAATGTACACAAGCAGTTATACAAAAAACACTTAAAAAACAATCTTACAGATTTTGCGAAGATGTAATTTATACACCACAACAATATCAAGATTACACAAGAATAAAGAAACGATTTAAAAGGCAAATTAGACAAAAAGGAAAAAATAAAAAAGTTTTCAAAAAGGAAGTTTTTAAGAAAAAAATAGAACATATAGATAGAGGTAAAAAATATCCTAAATATGTTAAAAACCAACATCTAAAAATGTAAATATTTCATATGTGGAAATCGAAATCATCTAGCTAATAAATGTAATCAGCGCAAAAATAAAAAATATGAAAACAGAGCAATGATAATAGAAGACTTAGAAGAAGATGTAGTGAGTATAGATAGTAATGATAATAGTGAGATACTAAGCATAACAAGTGAAGAAATTTATTATTTTGATGATACAAGTAGTGAAAAAGACAATAGTGATGATGAATATATTTATATGAACATAGATGGTTGTGAGGATGACTATCAGTATTCATATATGAATAACAAAACACAAACAAATAAAATACATATAGAAGAATTGTTAGAATGCAAACACGAGTTTATACATAAAAAAAGACTTAATAATATAAGATGCTATATCTGTAATTATTTTCCAAGTATAGAAAATCGACAAAAATGTGAATTTTGTAAAAAAGAAATTTGTAAAACTTGTTTAAAGTCAGTATTTAACATAGACACAAAAAACGAACAACAAAAACTAACACAACATCAGATAGAAATAGAAAGGATAAAACGAGAATATGAGAAAAAATACTTTGAATTCCAAAAATAAGAATTTTATCATATAAAACATATAGAATATTTAAAAGAAGAAAATACAAATTTACGAACAGAAATAGAAAATTTACAATTTAAAATACAAAGTTTAGAGACTAACCTTAGTGAAACTTTAGAAAATGCTAAACCTTTAATTGAAGAATCTCACAACATATACATTACATCTATTCAAAAAAGTGAAAACAATTATTTACTACCATCAACAAACTTATTAAGTGTCTTTATCAGAATAAAAATTCCTAATAGAGAAACAAAAGATATAATAGCAATGATAGATATCGGATGTGCTAAGTCTCATTTAGAAGTCGAATATGTCCCTAGTCAATATATTCATACTCTTGATAAATCAGTTTATGCTGAACAAATGGATGGAACTATACAACCAATTACTCGATGTCTTCGCAATTGTCAAATATCTTTCATTGATCCATATAATAGTTACACAAAATATTTTCCTTTACCTCAGGTTTGGTTAGATAAAATTAATCATAGACATAAATTTATTATTGGTCTTAATTTTATTCAAAATCTCAATGGTAGTATGTTAATTGGCAATGATTATGTTCAAGTTTTTAAACGCACTATCGTTACCCCTACTGATTATTTAGTTAGCCGACTGCCAAATCCACATTTTCTTAATCCTTCCCCAGAGTCGTATGCGGAGCGTGGTGGTACTAATAACCCAAAATCAAAAACATGTAAAACACCAAAAATATTAGAAAGACTAGAAGTAGGAAAATTATAAGAACTAGACATAAATGAAGATGAAATAAATCAAAAAAAATAAAAAATAAAAAAATAAAAGTAAAAAAATCAAAAAAAAGATGAAATAAATCTAGACTTACAATATATCTTAAGAGAAAAAGAATTCAATATAGATTTAATTGGTTCAGAATATATATTAAAAAGTATACAAATTTCAAACGTCCCAAAATATAAAAAGAATGAGAGACTTGACGAAATAATAAGAATAGCTGAAAAAACTCAAGTGTTAGAAGAAGACCCAATTAAATATTCGGACATAAATCCGTATCTAGTAGAATTAGACATAATAAACCCAAACATGTCTATACTAACATCATCTGGCATATACTCTCCAATAAATATAGATGAATTCAAAGAACAAATAAATGAATTATTAAAGCTAGGAGTAGTTAGAAATTGTAATAGTAGACATAGGAGTACAACTTTTATGGTTAGAAATCATGCAGAAATCAAAAGAGGAAAAGCTAGAATGGTAATTAATTATAAAAGGTTAAATGATAACACGTACGAAGATAAATATAAAATACTAGATAAAGATCAATAAATAAATTGTATACAAGGAAATAAAATCTTTAGCAAATTTGATTGTAAATAAGGATTTTGGCAGGTAAAAATGGCACAACAATCCATTCCCTGGATGACTTTTAGTTGTCATGAAGGTCATTTTGAATGGATAGTAATGCCTTTTGGACTTAAAAGTGCACCAGCAATATTCCAAAGAAAAATGGATAAATTTTTAAAAAAACATAGTGAATTTGTATTGGTATATATTGATGATATTTTAGTATTTTCAAAAACTTTAGAAAGTAACTATGATCATTTGTATATAATATTCAATGAATTTGTAAAAGATTGATAATAAGTAAAAAAAAAATGGATTGATGATAAGTAAAAAGAAAATGAAGATAGGAAAATAATATATAGATTTTTTTGGAAAGAAAATAGGACAGGGTAAAATAAAATTACAAGAACATATAGTAAAGAAAATTTTAGAGCATCCAGATAAAATAGAAGACAAAAAACAACTTCAATCATTCTTAGGACTTCTAAATTACCGAAGAAAATATATAAAAGATCTTAGTAAAACAATCAACCCATTATATAATAAAATGAAACCAGAAGGACAATTTTTTTTTTAATTCTGAAGACATAAAGATAGTAAAACAAATAAAAGAAATTTGTAGAAATTAACCAGAATTACAATTATCCTTAGAAAGTGACTATAAAATAGCTGAAACAAATGCTTGTGAAAAAGGATGGGGAGCCGTATTATTTGCAAAACCACAAAAAGAAGATAGTAAAAACTCATCAAAAATTTGTAGATATAGTTCAGGAAAATACAAAGAAAAGAAATTATCTAGTTTAGATTATGAAAATTTGGGAGTAATATATGCCTCAGAAAAATTTAGATTATTTTTAAATAAAGAATTCACCATTAGAACAGATTGTGAAGCAATCTTAATTTTTTTTAAAAGAAATGATAGAAAAATAAATTTGAATAGATAGACTAATTTTTTAAACACTATTGTAGGGAGCGGATTCAAGGTTGAATTTGAACATATCAAAGGGAAATAATGATAATCACATAATTATAACATTATTATCTCTTATTATATTTTTGTTAATCCTTGTTTTTATCTTATTTTAAATTCATTGTTAAATTTTTGTGTTTTTGTAGAATGTGGAGCTGTAATGAAAAAATCAGAGAAAAATGCAATGAACAATCCCAGATGGTGACTTCAAAGAAAGTGGAGGTGAAAATAACCTGAGCCCTTTACTTAAACCCAAAACCAAACCCACAAACCCAAATCCAATGCCAAGCCCAATCAAACCCAAGGCATATTCTCTCAATTATCCAAGATTCTGATTTGATTTAAGCCTTAAATCACTCATTGAACCCTCTCCTTAACTTGTCCATATTCATTTTCTTAATTCTCTATAAATACAAGAGAAATGAATGAGAAATGGGAGGAAGAGATGGGAAAAGAAAACATTACAAAAAATCCAAACCTCTTCCTTCACAAAGTGATTTTCATCACACCCATCTCATCACCATCCATCTCTCACTTACTCTCTGTCCAGATCACTCCGCCATCACCGCCACCAGAGCCACCTCCCACCGTCACTGCCCACCACGAAACAGGGGTGTGACAACCCTGTTTCACATCAAATCTTCACCTCGCCACCGAGCACCACCATCATCCACCATCTGTCCCTCACTCTCTCCGCCACTTGGAAACAAGCCGAAGTCATCACCATCCACACCGTACGCGTAGCCGGACAACACGCTCAACCGGACAGACAGCACGCAACCACCCTCAACCGCAACCGGACAGCACGCAGCAGCCGGTCGACGCAGCACCACGCACGCTGGACGGTCTTCCCCTCCGCCATCCAACGTCCTGCCGCACGCTCAATCGCCCTGAGCATCACTGGATCCTCCGATTTATCTCTCTCTCGCGGGCTCCTGCTTCAATGGTTTCCCGCCTCGCTCTCTGTTCGAATCAAAGAGGAAAAGTTGGGTGCTATCTGCACCCACCTTTTAACCGTGTACGACCACACAAGATGGAGGAGCGCTACTGGCACCCAGTAGCGCATAAGAGCACCCCATGGTCATGGCCTGATGTTATTGACATCCTGGAAATCTGATGTACCACCCCATTGGACCTGGCGCTGTTTGCAATCTGCTGATCTGCTGAGTACCACCGCACCGCTGCTGATCTGCTGAGTACCACCGCACCGAGGCGGCGACAAACCAAAAGGGTTTTATAATTTATTTTACTGACTTAAATGCTTAATTGTTAATTACAATTTTATTTCAGAAATTTGATAAATTGCTTTCACCTTTCATGTTCGATTAAAACTTGATATGTTTGGTAGTTAGATTCACATTTTATCAATATTCAAAGCATGTGCTAACAACTATTGAGCTTAGACTTTGATTAAGTGTGCCTTAAAAAGACACTTAATGTTTGGTAAGAGTTTATTTGCTTGAGATAAATTGTTAATGTTTGACAGAAACTTGATATGATTGGAATATGATGTTAATGATCACATCTTCGGTGCAAGCAAGGATCATCATTCCTAAAGCTTCTCGTTTATAATTTCAGTAATTTAGATTTAAATATATTTGTGGTGTAATAATTTTTGTAAACTCTATTGTTTTCCATTTTTTTAATCACCTTAAACAAAAACCTTAAATTCTCTAAGTCAGAAGAAAATATAGGGAAACAATTTTAATTGTTACCCAATAATTTCTTGTGATTTAGAAATTCGACTTCTAAGACCAAGACCAGTAAATTTATTTGCATGTGCTTGTGTGTTGAGTGAAACGGATAAAAAGAAGTCGGACATTTTTTGAATTGTGCTAATTTTTGTGCAGAACGAAATACGCACATTGTAAGTACTTCTATCACACACAATGTATTAGCGACCCGGGTGCTTTGTGTAATTGTTTAAAATTGTGTGATTGGTTGTTTAATTTCTGTAATTGTGGATGCTAAACTTTAGTAATTCATAATAAGCAGACCCAACTTCTAAATAGAAACTGGTGGGACTTGATATCCCCACCTCAACACTCCAGCTGTGTGCAACCAATAGCCAAACATAATTAAAATCAATTAGCAAGTTAGAGAGAGCCATCTTTTAGGTACGGTGTTCATAAGACAACCAAGACCAAAGTGAATCCAATAATTTTTGTGTTTAACCAAAGCTAAAAGTGACGATGGGTTTAATCATTCAATGAACTCCGAGAGGCCACTTCCACAAGGGTAATTTACCCAGTACACCGAGTCATAAGTAAGCTACGATCCACAGAAAGAATTGTTATAACCAACAGTTTTGGTTAGGAACACAAGCCTCAAGTGTACATCTAACGTCTCATCGTTCTCACATCTACTGGCTTACAGAGCGGTAGCACAAAGAAGTACTTAATTGGACCATTGTGACCTCCTTCCCTTGTGTGATGATCCGGTTTCTTTGAAACAAAACTCTAGCCTACTGATTTTGAACTTTGCGGTGTAAAGTGTACACTCTTAGGATCAACTTGTAGCACCCATTGCTCTGTTATAAAGATTACATAAGAAATAATTGTCCCCCAAAGATAAAAAAGATAATTGATCTAAAAAACGTTGATTGCTTAGGGACGCATGTTTCTTGTGCATTTATTGGTTGCTGATTGCGTGTGAGTCTGTTTTTAGAGTTAGCGATTTAAAAAAAAATGAACACAAGGGATTATCCAGCCTATTTTTCCAAGCAAGTCAATTCATTTTATGACATGCGACGACCTGATTATGATCCATATTTAGATTATTACAACCCAGGTTTAGCCTATCATCCTGACTTCTCATGGGCTCATGGTCAGTACCATGAAGGCCCTCTAGACACTCCTCAGACTCCTCAAGCTTTCATTCCTGATAATGAGTCTCAATTTCATCAAGTTATTCCTCCATCCAACACATCAAGGTTAGAGGATATTTTGAACCTTTTTATAGAGCGAACAGGAGAAATGCTTTAGCAAAATTTTCAGGATATTACAGAATTGACAGTTATTTCTCAACAAAACTCCCAAGCTATCCGAAAACTTGAGATGACTGTGAGTCAGATAGCTGAGTCACTTCCTGAGATAAAGTCAGAAAAATTCCCTAATCAACTTATTTTTAATCAAAAGGGTCAATTCGAAATTAGTGGCACATTTGAGCTAGATGATGAAGATGTCCAATGCATTACTACCCTTAAAAATGAAAAACTGGTTGAAAATCAGGTAGAAATGCCTGATATGGGTGTCATTGAGTTGTCTAGACCAATATCTCTATGTGATTCATGTGATGAGCCTGTACCACCTGATATATCCATTATCTCATCTACTTGCATCACATTCCCATTTACTGAGGCTACTTTCACTGATCCCTTGTTCTGTAGTAAGGATTTCAGTTTTCACCATCCAGTTGTAAAAATTATTCAATCTTCTGATTTGGAACCAGACCTAGGATGTTCCCTTTTTGGAGCACGCAAGAATCCTCTGTTGTGTATGACTACTGGTCACTTTTGGGATGTCCTAGTGTATTTGGTGCCCCATGTGATTGCTATATTTGGGTGGACTGATCCTCAACTGTTCAGGTTGTTGATATACGACCATGGACTAAGTGTTTGTCATGTTCTTCCTCTCCACTTTTCGATACACCATTTTTTAGGAAAAATATTTGTCGGGCTGATGACGTTAAACCAAGCGCTACTGAGAAGCAGCCCAACTTTTGTTGTAAAGGTGCATGTTGAGTGTGTATTTTATCTATTTCTATTAACTAATCCACAATTCTTTTGTCTCTGAGCTCTCATCGGTGGATTACTTGTAAAAATTGGTAAAATCTTCACCGCGGTAATACTGTTCTAACCTCCTCTCATGTACTTATTTCATTCATTTGTCAGAATTATTCTGTTAAACATTGAGGACAATGTTTGGGGGTAGGGTTTCATGAGTCGGTGAATTTTTTGTAGTGTTTTCTTTTCTTGTTCTTAAAAAAAATGCTTTTCTGTCAAGAAAACTTGGTCTTTTGCGATTATCAAAATGATTTTTAAAATGTTTTATGCTCAAGAAAATACAAGTCAACTTGACAAATTGGTATATTGATAAATGACTGAAAGTTTAGTATGATCCTTAAGTTAGATCTAGCTCATAAGATTTTTCAACTCAATTATCTTTGCACCATGAGCCATGTTAGCATAACTTGAAGTTGATGAGTGAAATATGTACTAGAAAACCTTAGAATAATAGTAGAGACTTAACCCTGAAAGTTTTGAACATTTCTATTTTTTCGAGGGTTATACATAAACTCTGATTTTTCTTGAGTCCGTATTATCTCGTTGATGATCTCATTATTCTCATTTTTCTGATCAATTGCTTTGGGAATGACATCAAAATTGAATTATTACACTAGAACTTCTTGGCTTATTCAATTGAGATGTCATAATACTGACCCGAACTTAGGAAATGATCTAGGCATTTTTTTTCCTTTCCTTTCTTTAGACCATTAACTAGCCTTTTAACTTACCCATAACATTAATCTTGTTGTAGTCTTTTGAGCCTTAGAATAACTTTTATTTGTTAACCCATTAACCTTTACCCAACTTTTCTAGGAATGTGTATGGATGGATATACTTGTTGTAAAAAGGGCATTAAAGAGAAAAATATGAGATATTTCATAATCCACTATTGTGAAAAAAATGATTCCTCAATGAGGATAAAGATGTGAGAATGAAGAAAAAAATTGATGATGCGCAACATTGGTTTATTCTTGACAGCCCTAATTGTTCGTTGAATGGGTGTATACATTTCTAGAAATTTTTGTTAGAATCCTTTGACATTCCTTATTAACCATTACCCAAGCCCCGTTACAACCCAACAAGTCCTAGTTGATCTTAGGTAAAGGTTGGTTCCGTAGATGTGGAGATTTAATAACCAAGACCTATGGTGTTTGATTCAACATTCCCAAAAGTAATTGATATTCTTTTCCATGAGATCATGTTCATTCCATTCTTGAAAAGTCCGTTCTTCATATTACTATATGTGAGATGATTGTTTTCCATTATTTACTCTTTTCCTCACATATAAACTGAGTGAAATACTAAATCTCTGAGTGTTTAATTGTGAGTGACATGAGAGGTTTGAAGTCAAAACAAACTTTCTACAGGAGATTTAGTCATTGTTTTACTCTGAAATGAAAAGTTATGTTGATAGTGCTATCCACACACACACATTGAGTTGAGGATGATTGTTAATTTTTTCTAACCTTTGGAGAATATTAAATTATTTGGAGATTTGTTGATACACTAAAATGACACTGTTGGTTTCTTGCATTTCTTGAAGTTTTAAAATGAACACTGTTTGACCAAGTTTTGTTGAATCAGTAATGTTTGTGGGTTACATTTTCTGGAAACCCTCACGAGACTATAACTAGTCCCCTAGAGGTAATCTAGGGGTTCAAAGCCTTGTTTCATGTTTTTAAGGTAAGTGCAATTGACGATTCCTGCGAAAGTGAGTTAGGATTTTATTTGTGGTTTTCTTTTCATTGTTTTGCTCGAGGACTAGCAAAATATAGGTTTGGGGTATTTGATAATCACATAATTATAACATTATTTCCTCTTATTATATTTTTGTTAATCATTGTTTTTATCTTATTTTAGATTAATTATTAAATTTTTGTGTTTTTGTAGAATGTGGAGTTGTAATGAAGAAATCAGAGAAAAATGCAATGAACAATCCCAGATGGTGACTTCAGAGAAAGTGGAGGTGAAAATAACCTGAGCCCTTTACTTAAACCCAAAACCAAACCCATAAACCCATAAACCCAAACCCAAACCCAAACCCAAACCCATAAACCCAAACCCAATGCCAATCTCAATCAAACCCAAGGCATATTCTCTCAATTATCCAAGATTCTGATTTGATTTAAGCCTTAAATCATTCATTGAACCCTCCCTTTAACTTGTCCTTATTCATTTTCTTAATTCTCTATTACAAGATAAATGAATGAGAAATGGGAGGAAGAGAAGGGAAAAGAAAACATTACAGAAAATCCAAACCTCTTCCTTCACAAAGTGATTTTCATCACACCCATCTCATCACCATCCATCTCTCACTCCCTCTCTGTCCAGATCACTCCGCCATCACCGCCACTAGAGCCACCTCCCACCGCCACTACCCACCACGAAACAGGGGCGTGACAACCCTATTTCACATCAAATCTTCACCTCGGCACCGAGCACCACCATCATCCACCATCTGTCTCTCACTCTCTCCGCCACCTGGAAACAAGCTGGAGTCATCATCATCCACACCGTATGCGCAGTCAGACAACACGCATAGCCGGACAGCACGCACAGTCGAACAGACAGCACACAACCACCCTCAACCGCAATCGGACAACACGCAGCAGCCGGCCGGCGCAGCACCACGCACGCCGGACGGTCTTCCCCTCCTCCATCCAACGTCCTGTCGCACGCTCAATCACCCTGAGCATCACCGGATCCTCCGGTTTATCTTTCTCTCTCTCTTGCGGGCTCCTGCTTCAGTGGTTTCCCGCCTCGCTCTATGTTCGAATCGAAGAGGAAAGGTTGGGGTGCTATCTGCACCCCACCTTTTAACCGTGTACGACCACACAAGAGGGAGGAGCGCCACTGGCACCCAGTAGCGCATAAGAGCACCCTGTGGTCATGGCCTGATGTTATTGACATCCTGGAAATCTTATTTATCACCCCACTGGACCTGACGCTTTTTGCAATCTGCTGAGTACCACCGCACCCCGGCTGATCTGCTGAGTACCACCGCATCGAGGCGGCGACAAACCAAAAGGGTTGTATAATTTATTTTAATTTATTTTACTGACTCAAATGCTTAATTGTTAATTACAATTTTATTTCAGAAATTTGATAAATTGCTTTCACCTTTCATGTTCGATTAAAACTTGATATGTTTGGTAGTTAGATTCACATTTTATCAATATTCAAAGCATGTGCTAACAAATATTGAGCTTAGAATTTGATTAAGTGTGCCTTAAAAAGACACTTAATGCTTGATAAGAGTTTATTTGCTTGAGATAAATTGTTAATGTTTGATAGAAACTTGGTATGATTGGAATTGGATGTTAATGATCACATCTTCGGTGCAAGCAAGGGATCCTCATTCCTAAAGCTTCTCGTTTATAATTTCAGTAATTTAGATTTAAATATATTTGCTAACTCATCGGTGAGTCCAAATCCCACAAAATCCATCTCATCCATCTTTTCCTTTTATTTTATTTTTTCTTTTTTAATTTATTTTTAGTTTAGTTTTAAAAACACTGTAACCCCATTTTTCTGTAAATTAGTTTAGATAAATTCTAAAATTCAATTGCATCCACTTTCCTCGTGGGATCGACCCGTACTTGCCGTTGTCTACCAGTTAGACACTGTGTACTTGCGGTTATTACAAGTGAGTCAAATTGGCCTATTTATTTAGGCCGGTTAAATCCGCAACAAATAACAACTTAGCAGATCATCTATCTAGACAACTATATAGCAGCAAAATAGTTTTTTATCATGATGGCTTGGACAGACCTCATTATCGGTATTGCCAGAGGGAACTAATTTATCTTTCAGACCTTTAGCAGGATATCATCCAGATAATATTCAACACTGTCTTCTAGATAGTTTATGGAATTCAATAGGTGATAATAAAAAAACTATTGCAACTTTAAATGCACTTACACGTTATTTTTCTAAAATACCTAGTGTACCATTAGAATTTTTTTTCTTCTGTTTTTACGTTGTTTTCAAAGGATCAGCCTAAAATTTATGGAGATTGGAGAGAGGTACTACCAGTAATTACAAATTGTAATCAACCTTGTTTCAAAGGTTTTTACTCTTTCCCAGAAGCCCTAGAAGCAGCCAGACAAAATATAGGATTAAATTATCATATTAAGCAATTAGCTTTAACCTTTAAAGAAAACATTAAAAAAACAACCTCAACCTTCTTCAATAAGATTTGCAAGCACTGTGAATCTATGGTAAAAAAATTTCAAAGGCTCAATGCCAGATGTAACTATTTGCAAAAGGAATTGACGACATATTCTGATCATACCTAGAAATTTGGTATGGCTAGTTCAGAGCAAACGACTACCGGTAAAGACAAATCAAATTCGTTAAGGCTGGAGGTCTTGCCAAAAAATCCAACGGTTCTTTCTACTACCAGAAATGTAGAAGATTCTAAGGTCAACCCAATCTTACCTTTGGCATCAGAACAATTAGAAATACAAAAATCTAGAGCATTTTTCTTTATCCAAAATTTCTTCTCACCTTTATCACCAGATATTAGGGAAAGAATAATTGATTTATCTGTCCAAAAAGATCATCAAATTCAAGAACATATCCAAACATTTCTCGAAGATTGCTCTATTCATAATATTCACATTCCAGGAATTTCTTTTACTTGGGATACACATCATAGCAACCTTTCCTATCCTTATTCTAAAATCATTCCTTATTGTCTAAACATTCCCTTAGAAAGATCAGACTGTAAATGCCACTTAACTTATAGCATATGCCTAGCATCTATTGATTTAGAATTATATAAACCAGTTTCAATTACTTTTAATAAAAAAAAACATAATGCTTACCCCTCAAAAGCTTTTAGACTATGGTTATGTCCATCATCTAGTAATTACTGAGGTAGATCAAACTAACCAGTTTGGAAGAAAATTAGCAGTTACGGTTCTAAATCATTTCATGATAGACAAATATGTAGAAATCTATGTTACATCCAAAACACCATAATTTGTTAGAGGAGTATGCTATCCAGCTCAGCACAAGTTTTTAGCCACAGCATGCAAAAGCAGACCTACCCTATTGGGAGCAGAAGTTCCATGGCCGTGTGAACATTTTTTAGTTAGAAGACAAATACGCCATTGGAGATCTAATATTATAAGAAGCGGATTTCGTTGGGAATGTACACCTGGAAAACTCATTTCGCAAGATGACAATCTGATGATTTATAGTGAAGAACCAGATATGATTATGATTCAATTTTCCTTCTACACTAGACCGAATAAGTTAATACACGAATATAAAGAAAAATGGTTAGCAAAAGATGAAAAATCACAATTTTTCGATCAAGATGACATAAGCGGTGATGAAGATGGTACAATTTTTTATGATCAACTTGATGAAGATGGAATTCACAATCTAGATAATGCATTAGAAGGATAAGACATTGAATCGTGACAAATGTCACCCAAAGGCTACCGCCCATGTGTATTGATTCCCTCTATCCAAAGCCACGTCAATCAGAAACTACAACAAGTACTTAGAAGCTACATCAATTCCAGCATCAGCAAAAATCACTTTACTCAGAAGCTACAACATTCATAGCCACCCGAACAAGCATGAGCTTTATCAGGAATCTACTTTTGTCAGCCTCATCTCTTCTGGATAGATTCCCAAAGAGATAAGCCTCTCCAAACGCCATACACCTGTAAAAAAAAAATAATTAATAATTGAGATCCTTCCTCCCTCTATATAAGGAAGCACTCAACTCCGAAGCAAGGCATCGAGAAAATCTAGATAAAAAACTCACTTAAAAATTTTCTGTAAAAAAAACCCTCTTGTAAATTTGAAGACCTATAATCTTTCCTCTGGAATATAGAAGTTTGAGGATCTATACAAAGTGTTCAAAGCAATAAAAGTAAGGGTTTTTTTTTATTCTTATTAAATTTTTTTATTTATTTTACTTCTTTAAGGGGATCCCGAAAGGGAAATCCATATAGTCATGTAGTAATTTTATTCTAAGATTATTCTAGTCATTGCATGAATGATATATTTAAAAAAAAACTAAATTTGTCCAAATCTACCCTACTAATTCAAGACACTCTTGATATTTAAGGCTTTTTCAAAATTACTTGAAAATCCTTGATTATCACCTTTCTTCGTGACCTCTGAGTTATCCTTGCTCTGGTTGAAGTACCACTTAGCCAAATGTGGCATTAGGGAAAATGACCTTTTGGGAATAAACATGTCATAAGAAAATGTATTACAAGTTTAAAAACTAAGTTAATTTTGAAAAATACGTTTTAAAAGATAGAGTTGCGAAATTAAGGGATGTGGGATGATTTAAGGTTTTTAACGTTTTTCCTAAAATAAGAAAATAAGACAATGAATTTAGAACAATCTATGAATATAATTTCTATAAATACCTGATGGTAGACTATATTGGAAAGTACTGAGTATGACTTGCAATTACTGAAAAAGAACTTTACTTGTTTGATTTTACTGTTATATAAAGAATCAGAAGCGAATTATTGATCCTTAGTTTGTAGTTTATATAACCTAGGACGATTTAAATATAGACAGTAAATTTTGACGATAGATTAAAAAAAAGTATATAATTTTACAGAAAAATGTGAGATAAGAGTTTGAGTTATTTACTCTGTACTCTTGCCGTCTGGCTTCTAAAGTCTAAACTTAGATATTTAGTTAATTTGAATAGTAGTTTGGTTTTGGAGAACCAGACCATAGAATCATTTTCCCTCTCTCTCCACTTTTTCTTTTTTCCCAGTTCTCTCTCAGTCTCTCATCATTGGCCGCGCCCCATGACGATGTCATCCTGCAATGGAAATGGAATCATCAACTCTTCTTCTCCCGTTCTCCATTGCACCCGATGTTTATCCCCATCTGAAGATTGTTCATTTTGTCTCAAATCTTCCCTTCTTTCTAAAACATCTTCATCAAACAACAATTAAAAGTAGCAAGCAGCTATGGAGAATTATCACTGCTTCTTGCAAGGGTTTCTCCATTGGAGCCGGTCTCAAAGGTGGCCTTGCTCTCTTTTCAATCCTTGTTTGCTTGAAGAGTCGCCGATGGATCTCCTCTCTTACTCTTACCACAGTGAGTTCATCTATTCACTCAACTAATAATCAAATTTCTAAGTCAGTGGGTAGTTTCTTGTCATGCCCCGAATTTTCAAGAAAAACGAAAATCTCAAAATCCATGTAGGATTATCCGTTTCCCCAAAACTCAGGACGTGAAATTCAATAACAATAGAAACATTTAGCAACAACAACAACTTAAACATGATTTAATTACTAAACAAAGAAAAACTCTAACCAGGAAGGACTACCGTTGCTAGCCTCACTAGCGAAACTCCAGTAACGTTGCTCAAAAGGCTCTAAACCTGAAAGGCTAATCGGCTACATTCCTAAAGGAATGTACCCAAGAAGCAAAAGCTCACTTGGGTCAGCAATAAAGCTGGTGTGATTAATCTTCATCCCAAAATCAATAAATTTGCACGTGATAACATCAAACTAAGTACAAACAATAAACAACCACACCAACAGGTAGTTCCTCCATGAGGCAAAAGTGTCATGCAAGAAAACCGCAGTTCAAAGAATTTAGTTCCTCAACGAGGCAATCATGTCATCATCTTAATAAGTAAATATGCATTTACTTGTACTTACACTGTAGAAGTTGACTATGGCAAGTCTGACCTGCAGAATTATTAGTGGACTTGCCATCCTGCATGAAAAGGGTTATAAACAATATAAACGTAATTTATTAATTAAACAATTGTCTTCGTACAATATTTAACTTACACATATTATTCATTTTTATTTGTATTTGATTCATTCTTAACGGATTGATCACTTAGACGATACCACATTCGCACCACCTCCGTGGTGAACATACATACCCGTATGCTTCTTTCATATAAAGGAGGACTTCTCCGTCATCCATGCCCAAGTAGGGACACATCACATACAGGCATGCATCACCGGATACTCCTAACTATATGAGTAACAAAAAAAACCACTCTTGGGCTATCAATGCGCATAAACCCACGTCACATTTTTTACGGATAAATATCAAAGCCTATCTTAGGCATAAAAATTCACCTAATTTCTGCAAGACTAACCTGAAGGTTATTTTAGTTTCTCTATAAGAAATAGGCGCCCCACCACCGCAAGACAACCCGCAGGTTATTTAGTTTCTCTATAAGAGAGGGGAAATAATAAACAAAATAGGTGTGGTAGTTCTAAGTGATACAATTCCAGGTGATTAAATTTTTAGGAATCAAAGTTTATCAATATCATTTATTTTTGATATCTCGGAATTCCTCCACAATGACATTTTGTCATTCATAAATCGATTCACCACAATCTCCGCCCATACTTTTGGGGAAACATAACATTTGACACCTTGTCAAATCATAAACAATTTCATCAGGATATCCTCCCATTGTTTTGGGGCAACCTACATTTCTCATATATAAACTTTCTGTAACAAAACGGGGGATCAAAGCCCATTCAATATAAGGAAATTTAGACT
Source organism: Berberis vulgaris (assembly GCA_963556465.1). Lineage (NCBI taxonomy): Eukaryota > Viridiplantae > Streptophyta > Magnoliopsida > Ranunculales > Berberidaceae > Berberis > Berberis vulgaris. The sequence continues at coordinate 48,008,477 of OY747131.1, read as the reverse complement.
CGCTAACAAGTCAATTGGCATATAATACAATCATCCAAATTTATCTCATCAAAATATAAATCCTGACAAATTAATTTCTCAAACAGAATTAAATCAGAGTTTCATTCGCAAACGATTACTTAGAACAAAATAATATATAGAGTGTGAGACTCATAAATTTGGGTGCAGTAGATCAAGTTTCTAAGTAAATGCAAAATCATCCCAAAAACATGCCCGATCGAACACATCCAAACCCGAATACACAAACTTACAAACACATGCAAATTAGTTTGCGCTATAAACACACGTACCTAACCTCTATGTAACAAAACTTACTTTACTCCTTCGACTAGCTATTCATCGAAACAATTAAGATCCCAAAATTAATAACACCACATAAAATCACAAAACGCAAGTCGCATTGTACACGGTAACCCGAACCCAAATTTGCACAACCAACCCACGCGCGTGTGTTGACTCGTGTTCTCTTATCTTCCAAACATTTTTTTTATAATATCTAACTAAGCTTTGCAAATTTTAACCACGGATCCACTAGGATAGCTTGGTTTGAGATTTCGTGGGTGCGTTAGACAACTACAGACTGAAGGCATCGTGATACTAAGATTCTTAAGAACCACAAGCCACTATGACCAAAGGATGAGAGAAATCACATGGCTACTGACCAAAAGAAAAATCCAACTTAACGAGTTAGGGTTCTTGTGCGGCTGGCTACTTGAAAGAAGTAACTCTGTATTATATAATGTCACAATAGAGTTTAGTGCTCCAAATCCAACAACATCCAGTACTTTTGACAAAGTTTCCTATGCTCAATTGCTTCACGACAATAACGACAACAATAATGTGTTAGCAACAACAACAATCATAAATAAAATGGTTTTGTTGTTTGAGTCTAATTTTTCTAGAATATTCTTTCTACTACAAGTTTTGCCCCTCGAAGGTATTGGTGGAGATAATTTAAATATTCTAAACAAGGAAAAGAGACGATTCTTTTCATGGAAAACTTTGATTTTACAATGGTAAGTGAATGAAGTACATGAACTGGTGATGAAATGGTTGTGGTTGTAGTAGGTGGTGCCAAGGTCATGACTGTGAAGGCAATTTTTTACAATACATGACAGGTCGTTAAAAAACATTTGTACATGCCAACAAACACACTGCAAATATGTTGGAATATTGACAGATATGGTATATATATAAAGTATATATATACGATGCGATTTACTGTCATCTAAATTGTGTAGTAACTACACCTTCAATAAGATAACTTACACAGCTAACACCTCCTAGCATTTCTGTGCCAAGTTGTTTTTAGGGAATTTAAAAGAACCTTCCGTTCTTTATCTCCTTTCTATTATTTATAGGCATGTGTCTTTTCGCGCCATTTGTGTCAAACTATGTTACAATGAGACCCAATGAACAATAGATTTGCCAATTTTCTTTGAAATACTTTCATTCTCACTGGACTTCTCTTAGCCTCTTTACTGTGCACAATTACTCCTCTCTCCTTGCACATTTTTGGCGCCCACAATTTCCATTACACCAAACATTCTAGGTAATTACAACATTGTATAAAAATCCATGAAATGAACCCATATGTCAGAAAATTTATCATGTCAAAGAAATAGAAAATGATATTGACTCAGTTTCCAGAGGAATTCATCCAGCACTAGAAGAATATTGCCAATGTTCAATTGACTTCACAAAAATCATCTTGTAATGGCACGCCCAAACTATTTCAGATAAGTGGAAGAAACCCAAAGAAATATGTATGTAATCAAAGACGTCAAAACTTCCAAACTACTCGGGCCTCGAAGTATTGGTATTGGAGGAATCACAGATACCGTCAAGAAGGTTCCCAACAACCAAGAGATCCCAAAACATATAACTCCAAATGTCATATATTTTCATTGTCAACAAATCAAATGAGTATGCATTTCATTACTTTGAGTTACTTTTGAGACTTACAAACTAAAATCCTCAAGTCTATCCCACATAGACTCGTGTCTGCTATAAAATTCTTATATCCAAACTTCCATGCCTACTTTAGCCACAAAAGTAGTCAATGAATGGAGCCAAGTCTTGGTGGGTTCAAATAAAAATAAAGAAATAAATAGTTCCTTATGGCTCATTCTAAGCGATCCAGCGCCAGTGTAAATGTTATAAAGCACAGCTTCTAACCAAGTGAAATTTACATATTAGGATCAGGAACACTAAATAACCAAAAATGAACCTACATTGGCATTAATATTACACTATTAGTAACAGAGTCAAAGAACAACACCTACCCTCGAATCAATGAATACATCGCTACATCATCCATAGTATTCAATTTCTTCAAATGAATACTACCTTACACGACACTAAATTGAACACATTAAAGTAGAAAAAATAACTTACTTCATCCAAACACCGACAAACAAACAAATCCATACAACGAAAACCAAACCCAACTCAAAATTGAATAAACTAACCCATACTTTCGTAGTTTCGAAAGAAACCCACAAACATCACAAACGATGGAGAAACAATAACACAAACAAACTTCAACTACAATCTGAAGAAGAGATGAAAATGAACTCACCTTTGATCAGAGAATCGACACTCAATCAACATATAGGCGGGCAAACGAATGAACACGCGCTAACCAACGCCACATCGACCGTTTTCTGCCGCAACACCACACACCGCCAAATGCCTCCTTCCAGCCAAATCCATCGTTAATCTCAGTGTGAACTCCCTTTTTTTTGTGCGAAAATCAAAGGGGAAGAAAACGGAAGAAAGAGGAAGGAGAAAAGAAGAGAAATGAAGGATTTTGGGGCGGTGGGATCGGCTGCGACGTGCGGTCACAGACCAAGCTCGCCGGATGAGGAGAAGAAGAAGAACACGCAGGGAGGGGAGGAATAGGGATTCTACCCTTTATAAGGTGGGTGGTTATCCGCCCCCACTGAAATTTTGAAAGCACCCACTCCCTAAACTCACGAAATAAAACCCTAAAATTTTGAAATTTAAATTCACTTAATTGTAACTCTATTTTCTATAATTCAAAATAAAATAAATTAATTTTATGAAATTTGGGGGTGTTACACGTTAAATGGAATCTCGTCCCGAGATTCAGAAGGTAAGAAAATTAACTGAATTTCAAAAAAATACAACTTGCCAAACAAAAGAAGATTTTAAAATACAAATTTCAATGAAATTTTTAGGTACATTAATTTTTATGGTCATTAAAAAAGTAGGGGTGTTACATTTCTGATGATCACAAATATATTGAATTGAATTGTGTTTGTTTACTAAGGAAGGTGGGATGGTTTCCAATAAAGAGGCGATTGTTACGTCCATCAAGGAGACTCTTCTACACGGTCTCTTATTAGGCACCTTTGCTGGAACGTTTGCTTCTGTCGATGAATTGATTGCTGCTTTAGGCGGACATACAAAGCATGCCTCTTACTCCTCTTCTTTTCATAACATAAATTGAGAATAGTTCTGATTCCCTTTTTGTGAATTCAGGACACGCCGCTGGGGATCATTGCTAGCTGGTGCAATTGCGGGGCCTTCATTGTTATTAACTGGCACTAGTACACACCACACAAGTTTGGCTATTTACATACTTATGCGTGCTTCCGTCCTTGCTTCGCGGTGTGGGATAAAGAGCAAACATTTTCGATGCATTTGTAAACCTCTCACTTGGTCCCATGGCAACATTTTGCTTATGTGCCTTTCCTCTTCGCAAATTCTGTGAGTATTCTTACTCATACATTATATGTACGAGTTGCTTAATCAAAATTAAGCTTTAGTTCCTCCTTGAGCACAAACTGCCTTTTGAAGTACTCAATTAGGGAAACAAAATACATTTTTGTGCATTACAACAATTTATTAATGTTTGAAATCATGAGAACAATGGGTTGGCTTTTCAGTCCCTTTTATGGATCCATGTTGCCTTTGCTCCCAAGTTATTATCAGTTGGTGTTAGTGTTATTAGTATTTTCTAATTAATCTAGTAATAGTAGGAGATATACAAAGATAAAGTTTCAATTTCCACAATATAGCTCATTGCAAATCTTTTGTCAGGTCTGCTTACATATTGAACCAAGACAGTTTACCTCCTTCATATGTCATTTCTCAATAAGCATGGTGGAAAGGATACTGTTATCTTCCAAGGTGTCAAAGAAATTGCATGTAGCATGGGCTTTACTAACTTGCAAGGGATATAAAACCATTACAAGTCCATGGATGTGAACATTAACTAGATCCTGAAATGAAAGTGCCATGTTCGGTATGCAATTTTCTTATCCCACTCTATCTAGATAAGAACTGTGTAGTACTGAGAAAAGTACATGCAAACAATTAGAAGTAACTGACCACCGTCAATTTCAAATAGTTCATGTGGACGGCCTTTTTTGGGCAGATGTAAAGATTATTATTTTCTAGAAAGAACTTTATTGTTGATGCTTTTGTTCTACAAAGAGCTATCCAATTCATCTCTCAAGGATCTAAATTGCATTTTAATGTGTGGTTCTATATTATGGAACACTCATTCAGTCGTGTCGCAACACTGGAACATTAGTATCTTAGCACATTATTTAATGTGTCAATATAATGCTGTTTTCATTAGGAACACCCTAGCTATAATATTATTAAATTGGTAAAAATTACTTGAGGACCACTGTAAGAATGAATCTAGGGAAAAGATGCTAGTAGAGTGCTTTACAAAGATCCAACATAAAAGTCCACCAATTGTAGCTTAATTGGTCAGACATCCACTCTTCTTGTGAGAGATTGCGGGTTCGAGACTCACCAGTTAGGATTTTGTGAGTTTTCGCCTGATTATTAGGAGTACATTTGCTCCGTCGTTGATAAGCCTTCGGGTATTTAATGCAGCTGCTTAAATGGACTAGACCGGAGCGAAGCGAAATCGAGTCTTCATGCAAGGTGGAGGCGATGGACTGGAGCGAAAGCAAGTCTCTATGCGAGATGGAGGCGATGAGGATATTAAGTTACAACAATATTGTAGCATTCGGGCTTGGTTTGGTTAACCCTATAGGGTCAGTCATGTAGCCTTCGGACATGAATAAATAAATAAATAAAAAGGGTCCAATTTAAAAAAAAAAAAAAAAAAAAAAACATAAAAGCAAAAAAACTGAACTGAAGGGATAAGGGCAGCAATGGGTTGTCAGATTAGTATCGTGTCTTGACAGGTTGGCTGGTCGCTTGACCAATTCTAAACATACCTGTTTATTTATCGTGTAAAAAATCTAAACCAAACTTGACCCGCCAATAAACGGTTGATTTGTGCCAAACCGCCAATTTAATGAGTAAATTTAGTCAAATGGGAACAACCCTCATTGACCGAATGTTCGTCACAAAGTTTGAATTGGGCCTTTGTTATGTCTGACTTCATGGACTTTTGTATGGTTGGTACATTACGTAGGGGCGACTCCTTTTTGCAATAGTTATGAAGGACTTTAGTCTCAATGTTAAACAAACTTGGACGAAGTTTGAGTAGAATCTATGAAAGAAAACATATACAACCAATCTTTATAGCTAACAATATGAGCACTTTGCAAGGGACCTAACTGAAATTTGAATGTTAGTCCTAAAAGGCAGTATATAATCAAACTATTTTGTTATTTCAAAATTGTTGGTTTTCACAGGTTGAATCCTGTGAATGCCTCTAACACAAACATGAGCAATTTACGTAAACAGACTTGCATGTGGCCTGAAAATCCCGCAAAGCAATGGCTCAAACCCATTTATTGCACGTTGGCTATGGGTTAAATTGCCACCTAGGACCAGAGAAGAAATGAAAAAAAAAAGAAGTAGAAAAAACTCGTTGTATAGCATATGCGTATAGCACACTGAACTTATGTAGCCTACAAAACATTTCAAGTTGCGAGTCTTGTTATTGTTCTACAATTCAATGGCCCATAGTTTCTATGAGAAGACAGAGTCAGCTTAAGAATTTTGTCCGACATTGCAATGCAGAAGATGCAAATGTAACTGAGTGAATGTTTTGGGATGAAAGTGATGTACATTGGAAGAGCAAAGGTAAGGAGCAGAATGGCTTTGAAGAAAAGGGGCTATCCAACAAATTCAGGTTACAAAGAGAAGTGAACAGTAGAATTTCCAGGTACAAGGAGAAGCTGAAGTAAAATTTGAACGCTACAAGAAGAAGCCAAAATAGGATTTCTGTGAGTTAGACAAAGTTTTTTTTGGCGCTCAAGATGAAGAATTTTATGAGAGTGAAGGTCTGCTCATAAAGTGTTTCTGGGTGTCATTTTAAGGAAGCTTGAAGAAGATGAAGATGGAATAGACACCAACAGCTTCATTGGCATGTGAGTCTCATGTGTGGAGCGGTTAGGTGGAGGAATGGTCTGTGTACGAGGCAGATAACTTGCGTGTTTAAATCTAATGCTCTCTGGGGTCAGTTCAAAGTGCAGGGATGTCTTGTTTCAATGGTGGGCGGATGGCTTGACGGAGGCAGTAGAGATTGCATAAATAGGAGGTTGTTTGTATGTCTCATTTCTTTGTTATTATTCAAGAGAGAGCATTCTTTTCTTTGTTCTTTGTTTCTGTCAGTTCCTTCTATTGGTCCTTAGGTGTTGTTGTTCTTGGATTCGAGGATACTCGCTTGATAAGGCTGGAAAACAAGAGTTTTCGTTTGGAGATGGGTTTTAAGTGACGAAGGAGTGCATCAAGGTCACCAATGAAGTCAAGGCGGTTACTTAGGCGCGCCTCGAGGTGTTTTTGCAAAAGTCCGCCTCATAAGGATGCATGGACACGAACACGACAATTTCCTAAAAACTAGGATTCAGGGACACTCAACACGTCATACTATTTTTTAATAAGTCGTAAACATAAATAATAATATAATAAAATGTCTTCCTAGAGTGTCTTGAAGAAGATGACACTTGTTGCAAGAAAAAACAGTGTAGAGAAAAATTATTGTAGAGAAAAAGTAGATGAGAGAAGAAGCAAGTGAGAGAAAAAAGTAAAGATTGAGAAGAAGCATAAACTACATCTATGTTTTCTTGGCTTTTTGCCCTATTTGTCTTAAATCGCAATCGAAAGAGTTGTTCATTTCAAATGGATTAGCAACCACTAAATTAGGTGATTATTTCCACACATCTAAAAGTAAAAAAATAACACAAAGTTGGTTGTCAAGTCTTGACTGTGTCTTGACCAAGTTCCGGGTGTATCGAATGCATGTTTGACATGTTGATCACATTGACCGTGTGTCTTGACACCTGCCAACACGTTGACCACGCGTACGATGGCTGTTGGAGACGTGTCGAGCGAGTGTCAGTGTCGAATACGTGTCAGACACGGATACGACAAGTTTTTCAAAGAGTTTTGTTGCCTCAAGATGAGGCAATGCAATGCAATAAAACAAGGCGTTCATCTCAATGCACCTTTTTGAGCCCTGAGTCGCCGCCTTAAGTGTGAGGCAACGCTTTACTATTTTGACATGGTTATTTTATCATCTTTATTTTTCAGCATCTTTTGGTTATTTCCCTTTTGACCCCCGTTAGTTTATATATATTTTTTGTTGGCCCCCGAAGTTTTTTCTAATTTCCATGACTGTTAGGTCAGTGTTGCGGGCCAACCCTTTTCATGTAACAATTTTCAAATGGCCAAACTACCCTTAACTTAATGCATATGTGCAAGATACATGTCAAAATTCATCCAGATTGAATTAAATTTAACTACCAATCTTATCATCAAATGGATATCGAGATATGTCACATCCAAATATTTATTTTCTCCATTGAAAGAACAAAGTTTAATCTATTAAAAAAATAATAGCACCATCAAAGAAGCGTTCATGCCTCTCTAATGGAAGGCATCTCTATTTGTTATTATTTATTGTAGTTTCCAATTGTCTCATCATGACTACAATCCACCATTATCCAACCCTAACCTCATTTCCCATTAACACATAGTTTAAAGAACTTGTTGAAGAACTCGCAATTTCATTTTGGATTTTGAAAATAGGGTTGTTTAACATCTTGGAGGGACAACTTTTGCAGTATTGTAGAATCTTTGAGTGACTACAAATTTTTGTTTTGGGTTTAGGAAATAGAGAAATTTTGCGTAGCTTATTGTTGTGAAGGGATAGATTTTTACCAAAACACATTATAGGATTTGTAAAAGCAAAGATTTGATATTTTTTTTCTCATTATCCATTTCTAGGGTTCTTATCAAATTTTTGCAAGTAGTGAAAGCATAATGAAGAAACAATAATGAAGAGGAGAAGATGGGGTTGGGTGTGGCAAGATCATTCATTTGATGGTTGATTAAATTTAATTCAATCTCGATGAATTTTGACATGTGCATTAAGTGAAGGGTAGCTTGGTCCATGGCATTGACCTCACGATCATGGGTTAAACGAGATTAGAAAAAACTTTGGAGGCCAACAAAGAATATATATAAACTAATGGGGGCCAAAAGGGTAATAACCCTTATTTTCACATGAAATTTAGTTTAGACGACTTCACTGTAAAGATAAAAGCCCAAAACCCTTTCTTTGTAGTTAGATTTTGGGCTTGCGTTGCTTGACAAACAAAACCTTGTTGGCGTCAAGGGTTGAAGAAGACACAACTTCAAATCTTCTATCCTTCGATCAAATCCTCAAACCTAGCTTAGTTGCTAACAAGGGTTGAAGAAGACACAACTTCAAATCTTCTATAATCTCACTCAATGAGAAATGAGAAGGTTGAGAACTAGGTTCCTTATGTTTTAATTTTAATTTTTTTTGCTGATTTTTGTTTTTGTGAATGATTTAATGGATTCTATGTAATTGAGAATTTTATTTATTTAAAAAAATTGTTTTTTTTTATAAGTATGCTGATACGTGTATGCTAGTATGCTATTATGATTTATTAAGAAAATAACTCCAAAACATCAACATCTGTATTATTTGGCTAAAGTTTGGCCGAACATTTGGATCCTCCTTCCAACATGAAGTTATAATCAAAGCCAAATCTCCGGGGATTTTTCTATGATTTATTAAGAAAAGATCTCCAACACATTGTTTTTGAGTTATGTATGTAGTGAGCTACTATGATTTATTAAGAAAACTAAATCCTAAAAATAAGCTAAGTGCGCCTCTCAGTGATACACACACATCATTTTTTCAACAAAGTGCAACTCGCCTTTGTCTCAATACCTTAACTACACTGAAGGTGGTCACCGAGAGCCATAGTGGGGCAGAGGTTTCTGTTTTTGTCCATGCCGAGTAGATCATAAAACTTTGTAGAATGGTGAAGTATGGTGTTTTAATGGAGGGAATGTCCTGTCAAAGACATTCGCGATGTGGAGGAGTAGGTGGTGCTAAATGTCACGACTATCTTCTTGCCTAGCCAAGTGAGGTTGGCAAGTGTAAATAATGTAGAGTATTCCACATTGTTCTAGAAAGAGTTCTCTAAAACCTCCCATAAAATTCCATAGAGTTCCATAGGATTCTAGTCCTTAGATATTTCTAAGGAAGTGTGTAGAAGTTCATTGTAGACCGTTAGATCAAATTGATCACCACCGTCCATTGAGGAGGTGGAGTTGTATAAATAGGCTAAGGCCTCATTTGTTGTAATCACCTCAGAGAATTCAAGCAATACAAGTTCTAGTTCTCTTAAGCTCTCTTGTGTGTTCTTAGCTTGCTTAGTTTTCCAAAGTCTAAGTAAGTCTTTTGTGGGCAAGGCTGACTAGCTTTCTTTGATAACTCGGGGCAAAGTTTGCTAGTGCCGCAAGGGAAGTACTTGTGAAAAGAAAGCCTGTGACAGTTGGTATCAGAGCCAAGTTTGGCAAGGTTGGTGAAATCATCCTACACAAGAGAATGTCATCAGAGGCCAACAACCCAACAATTGGCAACAACGACAAAGGTGGGAAAGTCCGCAAGGACAAGTCGAAGGACATGATCGCTGCGATGGATGAAAGGTTGGCTAAGTTGTGTGCCACCATGTCCGACTTGAGGGAGAAAGTCGAAGACATGGACCAACGCATCGAGGGGCAAACATCCAATGGGGAGGACCAAGAGCTCCGGGAAGAGATGCAAGGAGCCTTGAACGTAGTAGTGGACATGGTGTCCAAGAAGATTGAGTCCCTTGAAGCCCAAATTGTTGCCAAAGATGCGGAGATGCATGCTTACAGGGAAAGAGTTGAGAAGATAGAAACTCAACTCAGTGTGCGTATGGCTGCGGTAGCCAATGGTAGGACTACACCAGGGACAATCACCCACAGAGTCGAAGCTCCCAAACCTAAGGCCTATGGTGGGGCAAGGAGTGCAAGGGAGATCGACAACTTCTTGTGGAACATGGAGCGCTACTTTGATGCGGTTGGCATAATAGATGAAGCATCAAAGGTACATAGTGTATCCTTATATTTAAATGATGTTGCTACAGTTTGGTGGCGCAGAAGGTCCAATGATGTCAAGAAAAGATTGTGCACCATCGACACTTGGGAAGAATTCACGAAGGAACTCAAGAGACAATTCTACCTGGAGGATGTCAAAAACGAAGCTAGGGCCAAGCTTCGTCGCCTTCAACATAAGGAAGGCCACATAAGGGAGTATGTGAAGGAGTTCTCGGAGTTGCTCTTGAAAATTCCTGACATGGGAGAAAATGATGCTTTGTTTAGCTTCCTTGATGGCCTAACGGGTTGGGCCAAGTTGGAATTGAAGAGGCAAGGTGTGCAAGACCTTGCAACGGCTATGGCTGCGACCGAATCCTTGATTGAGATCAAGAGAAATGACTCATCCAAGGGGCAAGGAAAAAGGCCGAGTAATGATGGCAAAGGTGGGGGAGACAAAGAGAAGTCCTCCAAAATAACACAAGTACTCCAAAGACAAGGGGAAAGAGAAAAGAGATGGATCACCCAAGAAGATATCTTGCTTCTTATGTAGTGGACCCCATCGAGCATTTGAGTGTCCCAACCAGGGGAAGCTTGTCGCGCTTGTCATGGAGGAAGAAGCAAATGAGGAAAGGAGGATCGCCTCAATGAATCTCCTAAGTGCCATTCAAGCTAAGGTCGAAGAACAACCACGTGGAAGGATGTACGTGGAGATCGAGATCGGGGACAAGACTTTGAAAGCTATGGTGGATACTGGAGCCGACACAGTCTACATGGCCAAAGACCTTGCTGAATATATAAAGGAGAAAGAATATATCAAGGGAGTCAATGCTAAAAGTCTCCCAATTGAAGGAATAGCTCGTGGCACCGATATTCAGCTTGGACAATGGCGAGGTAAAGTCGACATAACTATTGCTCCAATTGATGATCACAAGTTCTATTTGGGTATAGATTTCTTAGACATGGTGAAAGCGTTCCTGGTCCCATATGCCAACACCATGTGCATCATGGAGAAGGGACAACCTTGTGTTGTGCCGTGGTACGGGAGATAAGTAAGGAGAGAATGGTGTCCGCTCTCCAACTTTCTAAAGGAGTAAAAAGGAATGAGCCTACTTACTTGGCTACCCTCAAGGAAGACGAAGGTCCCATGGATGGAGAGGTGAATGTACCTAAGGCCGTCCAAGATGTTCTCAAGGAGTACAAGGATGTTATGCTTGCCGAGTTTCTTAAGAAGCTTCCACTAAGGAGAGAGGTGGATCATGCTATTGAGTTAGAAGTTGGAGCAAAGCCACCCGCATTTGCTCCTTATCGTATGGAACCTCCTGAGCTCGAGGAGTTAAGAAGACAATTGAAGGATTTACTAGATGCTGGTTATATCCGACCCTCCAAAGCTCCATATGGTGCGCCGGTCTTATTTCAAAAGAAACATGATGGATCCCTACGGCTTTGTATTGACTATCGGGCACTCAACAAGGTCACTATCAAGAACAAGTACCTGATTCCACTTATTGTGGATCTCTTTGATCAACTTGGTGATGCAAGGTACTTTACCAAGCTTGACTTATGCTCGGGATATTATCAAGTCCGCATAGCCGAAGGAGATGAACCAAAGACGACATGTGTTACAAGGTACGGGTCTTACGAGTTCTTAGTCATGCCATTTGGTTTAACTAATGCGCCGGCCACATTTTGCACTCTAATGAATATGGTACTATCTCCTTACCTTGATCGGTTCGTAGTTGTATACCTTGATGACATTGTGATTTATAGTAAGACATTGGAGGAACATGTGGATCACTTGAGGCAAGTGTTCCAAACCTTGAAGGAGAACGAGATCTATGTCAAAAAGGAGAAGTGCTCATTTGCCCAAGAGGAGGTGACATTATTGGGTCATATCATTGGCAAGGGCAAGTTTCGTATGGACAAGGCTAAGGTGCAAGCCATCCAAGAATGGGAACCACCGACCAAAGTCACCGAGTTAAGATCTTTCCTTGGCTTGGTGAACTATTATAGAAGGTTCATCAAATGCTACTCTTTCATAGCCGCTCCATTGACGGACTTGCTCAAGAAGGGACGAAGTTGGGATTGGAGTTCAAAATGCCAACAAGCTTTCGAAGGATTGAAGAAGGCAATTGTGAAAGAACCGGTGTTGGCACTTCCCAACCATTCTATGTCTTTTGAGGTACATACGGATGCTTTCGACTTTGCTATTGGTGGGGTATTAATGCAAGAAGGGAATCCTCTTGCTTTTGAAAGTAGGAAGCTCAATGATACTGAGAGGCGGTACACAGTACAAGAGAAGGAAATGTCTGCGGTTGTGCATTGCCTGCGAACATGGCGACATTACTTGCTTGGGAGCAAATTTGTGGTCAAGACCGACAATGTTGCCACTAGCTATTTCCAGACACAGAAGAAGCTCACACCAAAACAAGCTAGGTGACAAGATTTCTTGGCAAAGTTCGATTACACTTTGGAGTACAAGCCTGGCAAAGCTAATCTTGTTGCGGATGCTTTGAGTAGAAAAGGAGAACTTGCTGACATAAGTCAACCTCAAAGCAACTTGAAGGGACGCATAAAGGAAGGATTGGCACATGATTCCATGGCTCAAACCATCATAGCTCTTGTCAAAGATGGGAAGACAAGACGGTTTTGGGTGGAGAACGACTTGATATACTCTAAGGGAAGGCGAATCTATGTTCCACCTCATGACAACCTAAGGAAAGAAGTCTTGAAAGAATGCCATGATAGCAAGTGGGCGGGACATCCAGGTATACATCGAACTCTTGCTCTTGTGGAAGATTCCTATTATTGGCCACATATGAGGGATGATATCGAAGCATATGTGAAGACTTGTCTTGTATGCCAACAAGACAAAGTGGAACAACAGTCACTTGCTGGCTTACTTGAACCCCTCCCCATCCCAGAAAGACATTGGGAGAGTGTTTCCTTAGATTTCATAGTTGGGTTGCCCGCATCGGAAGGTTGCAATTGGATACTTGTGGTCGTGGACAAATTTTCGAAGTATGCCACCTTCATTCCCACACCCAAGGAGTGCACAGCCGAGCAAGCCACACATTTATTCCTCAAACATGTGGTGAAGTATTGGGGTGTGCCCAAATCTATCATCAGTGATCGGGATACTCGGTTCACGGGGAAATTTTGGACTGAGTTGTTGGGTACCGACCTTAATTTCTTTACTAGCTTTCATCCTCAAACGGATGGTCAAACGGAAAGGATGAATGCCTTGCTGGAGTTATATCTTAGGCACTATGTGAGTGCCAACCAGCGAGATTGGGCTAAGTTGCTAGATGTTGCCCAATTATCTTTCAACTTGCAGAAGAGTGAAGCGATGGGTCGTAGCCCATTTGAGATTGTCATGGGACAACAACCTATGACCCCAAGTTCTTTTGCCACTGGCTACACTGGAGTGAGTCCATCAGCCTATAAGTTTGCCAAATGATGGAATGATCAAGCTGATGAGGCTCGAGCTTACCTGAAAAAGGCATCCAAGAGGATGAATAAGTGGGCCGACAAGAAGAGACGGCCTCGAGAGTTCCAGGTTGGAGACCTTGTGCTTGTCAAGATGCATGCTCATGCCAGACTTTCTAGACTGCATCGTGGCCTTATCAGGAGATATGAGGGTCCTTTCCCCATAGTCAAAAAAGTGGGAAAGCAAGCCTACAAGGTTGAGTTGCCGCCGAGGATCAAGTTTCATCCAGTCTTCCATGTGAGCCTACTGAAACCGTATAAGGAAGATCAGGATGATCCAAACAAAGGAGTTTCACAAAGAGCACCAATGGGCATGACGATCCAACATGACAAGGAACCAGAGACTATCTTGTCAGATCGTGTGGTGCGTCATTCCAACCAACCTCCCACACATGAGCTACTCGTCAAGTGGAAAGGATTGCCAGAAAGTGAAGCTAGCTCTAGAGGTACAGAGCACGGTCAGAGGTTTGGCCGAGGAAGACAGACACTTGATCAGGCACAACAGTCAGAACATGTCGTTGTTCAGCAGACATAGCTTGGTAGAGGGGGACAGTTAAAACTGACAGATACTGCAGAGGTGATAGACATTCCCGAGGAGATCATCGACAATAGCAGCAGAGACAACCTATGAGGGGCGGTCAGAAAGGAACCAGGAGCAGTTGTTTCACTTGTAGTCAGGATGGACACTTAGCCCGTGATTGTTCTAGAGGTCAGACAAATCGACGGGAGCAGACATTTTGTTGTACTTGTGGGCAACCGGGGCACTTTTCCCGAGCTTGTCTGTAATATCTGTGTTTAAAAAAAAATAGGTCAGGGGTGTACTCGGTAAATGCGGTGGGGGCACATAGCCACCCACCCTTTAAAGACACCCCCTTTTTTTTTTTCTTCTCTATCTTTTTTTCTTTTTTCTTTCCAGGGAGTGAGACCCCTTCGTCCTCTTCATCTCCAGCGAGAAAATCGTCGTGGTATTTGTCGATTTTCTTCCCCCAAATCTCACCTCCTCCTCCTCATTTTTCTTCATCTTTCTCCCCTCTCCTTCTTGTTTCGATTTTTATTTAAGAAATCAAAATTTCAGATTTGTGTGGGCTTATTTGGTGTTGGCTTGTTTGATCGGTTTCCGTAGCTCCGATCAGCTATTGAGGGGCCTTGGGGGCGTCATTTGGAGCCCGTAGACCCGACATGCAAGGGTGATTTCGGGGTTGGCCGGTTTTAAAAAAAAAAATCAGGGTGCATGTTCGTTTTGAGGGTTCTTCGGCGTGAATCCGGAATTTGGGTGCGTGGGTGAGCCGCACATTCGTGACTCCGAGTATTCTTAGACCTATTTCCGGCCTGTTGTGCGGTTTGGAGGCGATCAAACCGGAGTAGGGAGGGTTTCGGCGAGTTTTCGCCAAACTTCGGATTTCGTCGGGGAGTTTGCCAGATTTTATTTGCCTGTAAGTTTTCTTTCAGTCACGCGTCGCTTGTGATTTATTTATTTTTCCAGTTTTCGGTTAGTTTGCTCACCTTCGAGTCCGCCTTGTAGTTTTAAAAATTTCCGTGGTCCCGCATTCGTTGTTTTGCGAGTTAGGAGCTTCGACTGGTAGGAATTGGGTTTTGAAAACCCATTCCGCTCAGGTGAGTAGAACTATAATATTTATTTTGAGAAATAATTATTTGAAATCCTGAATTTAAGTTTTACATCATACCGTCGATTGTGTACAATTGAATCCAAATTTGAAATTCGGGGTTTTCAGATATTTCGATGATTGTGTTGGTTATTTGTGAATGAATTATGTATTGGGTTTTCTGAAAGCATGATATACTTGAATGAAATCGAATAGTGAATGAATTTTGGTGTGATTAGGCTTTGGTGTATTTACATTGGACTTGTATGCTTCATTTTCGAGTTTGCATAGTATGTCATGTTTTACCGTGGATTGCCGAGTCTTGAGCATGTATGATAATCGACTCGAATAAATTTATCGTGGTGAATTGGGTCATGTTGGGACCCTGGCATACTCGTGGTTTTATAAAAATTGCCGAATTGATTATGATTGCACGTCTGTTACGTTTGATTATGTACAGACTCATCCGTTGTGCATGTGGATGTTAGTGTAAGTGTCTTTACCCCGCTATAATGCCTGTTGTGCCGATGCTTAGGAGCTTGCTCGCATCGTGAGTTGGATGGTGCTTGAGATGACTCACACCTGACATTGAGGACGCTATTGCATGTGGCAAGCTTGCTGAGGTGCGGTGAGATCCCCCACGCACTTTCCGCTATAGAGTGCAGTAGGATGGGTCCCGGAGGACGTGCTTTGGATATTACTCGTTTTCCCTCCCAGCGCACTGGAGTTTGATTGTGTTAGGTTGGTCGTGTTAGACCAGTCGTTCGAGATGTTTGAGTTTGTATCCTGGCAGATGATACCCCATTAGGATACAAACAAGCCCGAAGTGGTACTGGTGCACGTTGTGGGATGTGTCTGGGTGAGACACATTCATAGGGTATGTGGATACCTACGATATGAAACACTTATACAAAATTTTACAGGATTTTTGGTTTTCGACTTGATTGCTATACCTAGGAGACTATGAAGAACTATGAGATTGTCTTTATTTTCATCATTTGATATTTACCATGTTTGAATCACGTGTAATGATCGACATATATCGTAAACTTGTAGTTATTGTTGAATCTGAAATGCTTGTGTTGTTGCTTGAGCTTAGAAAAATTATCCTCAGAGACACGGTGTGATGTAGACTTTAGAACTTGTTATTTATCCTTTATTGTCTGGCATGAATTTTCCTTGTATAGTATTCTGTTATTTTTATTTAGTCCGCTCACAACAGCTAGCTTTGTGTTTTGCTGACCCCGCAAGGGGCGTGCTTCTATTGGAGTGCAGGCAGTGTTGGCGTTCCTGCTGATTGTGGCGCTTAGGCCCCGTTTTCCGTTGTAGGCGCGTTTTATGATGTTTGGTCATGTCCACCCTGTACGGGTATGTTTTGCTTCCTCTGTGTTATCAAGTGTACTATATTGTTATACTAGATGCTTGTATATTGGTTTTGTCGCTATGACTCTGGCGGGGCGAATCAAATATACTTAATTTGTTCAAATTTTTATCATAGTTTTTATTTCCGTTTCATTCTCGTATCAAAAATGTGTTATATTATGATGTTGTGGCCGGTTACGATCCGCCTGTATTACGGGTTAGTTCACGCATCGACACGCTGTGATTCCCGTGGCGGGTCGGGGTGTGACAGAGCTTGGTATCAGAGCCATTGTTTAACGATTCACATAGAACATCATCGTCTACCACTTTCTTGAGTGAATTGGGTAGAGGAGTTAGGACTTTTGTTGTGTTGTTTGATGTATTGTATGTGTGTTTTCTTTTACGTAGAGGGTGTTTGGTGATGGTGCGTGGTAAGAGATCTTAGGGTGAGGGATCAAGCACTGTTGGAGAGGATGTTTCTCAGGCTTTCATGGAAATGATGACACAGTGGGCACAAAATATGGGGCAGGGCAATCAGTCAGATGATCCATTTACTCGGCGCAACAAGAATTTCGTCAGCTTGGGTGGTGAAAGATTTGATGGTACTGGAGATTCTCTAGCTGCCGATCGGTGGATTCGTAAGGTAGAACTCATATTTGAGAGGATGGTGCTGACACCGATACAGCGTATTGAGTTAGCAGCACACCAGTTTGACGGGGAGGCTATGTACTGGTGGGATTCAGTGAGGCAGAGCCGTGATGTGTCAGAGATGCAGTGGGATACATTTTGCCAGGTGTTCGAACAACATTTTGTTCCTGATTCTGCTAGAGCTGAGATAGTGGACATGTTTCTACATTTACAGCAGGGTTCTAGATCTGTTTCTGAATACTTGGTCGAGTTTACACAGTTGAGCCGATATGCCACTTGTTTTATAGATACTCCAAAGAAGAAGAACAAGAAGTTTTTGAGTGGTCTGATCCCGTTCCTAAGGAAACAATTGATGGTGATGATCGATCGTCTTTTTGAGATAAGAGACTTTGGTTCGACGAACTAGAGGTTCAAAACACAGTCAGAGGTTTGGTCGAGGAAGCCAGACAATTGAGCAGGCACAGCAGCTAGAGCGTGTCGCTGTCCAGCAGAGAGACCCTTGTAGAGGGGGACCGGTTAGGACTGGCAGAGACCGCAGAGGTGACAGACGTTCCCAAGGAGATCATCGACAGCAGCAGCAACAGAGACAACCTAGGTGGGGTGGTCAGACAGGAACTAGGAGCGGTTGCTTCACTTGTGGTCAGGAGGGACATGTAGCCCGTGATTGTCCAAGAGGTCAGACAAATAGATGGGAGCATGTAGTTTGTTATACTTGTGGATAATTGGGGCACTTTTCCAGAATTTGTCCTCAGAATAGGGATGGACCAACACAGCAGAGGGCGCCTCAGGGACAGTCAGAGAGTCCCTCTCCCAGCACCACCTGTTCGCCTAGCAGCTATTCCCGGTCAGGGAAATGTTGAGGGTATGTTATTATTTTTTTTATTGTAGTTGTGTGTGCCTGATGTAGTAAGATTTGTGTTATGTGCATTATGCGTAGGAAAAATTGCATGTTAGTGTGTTGTTATGTGGCTCAGGATGTATGTGTTGTGCACTCGTCATTTTCCCAGTTGAGGGCTCTTTTCGATACAGGAGCATCTAGGTCTTTTATTTCTAGACAGTTGGTTGTTAGAGACAACCTTGAGGTAGTGCCTTTACCGGAGCCCTTGTGCATTGTGTCTCCCTTGGGCAGTTCGGTTTGGTTGTGGGAATATTGTCCCCGTTTCGAGTTTTCCTTGTTGGGGTACAACTTTGTGTTTGACTTTATTGTTTTGGGTTTTGGGTTTTGAGGTCTATCATTTGATTCTAGGGATGGATTGGTTGTCCAGTCATCCGGTGATCATTGATTGCTTGCATAGGTCAGTGATGTTAGCGCCACCTGATGCTTCGCCTCGTGTGTTGGCTTGTGAGCCCGATTCGGTTTCTTTGATGTCGAGTTTTCTTAGCTCTCTTGAGATTTCTTGTCCCGACACCAGATCTGTAGAGGTTGTGTGTGAGTTCCTTGATGTGTTTCAGGAGATTCCTGGTATCCCTCCTCGTCGTGAGGTAGAGTTTCGGATTGACCTGGTTCCTGGTACTGCACCTATATCTAAATCAGCGTACATGCTTGCACCTAAGCAATTGGAAGATATGAAAGTATAGCTTGATGAGTTGCTTCGTAAGGGATTTATTCGGCCGATCAATTCACCTTGGGGAGCTCCAACAATATTTGTGTCCAAGAAGGATGGATCATTGAGGATGTGCATAGATTATCGAGATCTGAATAAAGTGACCATAAAAAATAAGTATCCATTGCCTCAAATTGATGATCTATTGGATCAGTTGAGGGGAGCCGTAGTGTTTTCACAATTAGATTTGCAGTCTGGGTATCATCAGATGAGAGTTGAGGAACATTCCGTTCCAATTACCGTTTTTCTGACCCGTTCCAAGAAATCGGTAGCCGTATCATCAGGTGTACTATATTGTTATACTAGATGCTTGTATATTGGTTTTGTCGCTATGACTCTGGCGGGGCGAATCAAATATACTTATTTTGTTCAAATTTTTATTGTAGTTTTTATTTATTTCATTCTCGTATCAAGAATGTGTTATATTATGATGTTGTGGCCGGTTACGATCCGCCTGTATTACGGGTTAGTTCACGCATCGGCACGCTGCGATTCTCGCGGCGGGTCGGGGCGTGACATTGTCAAAGTAGGGATGTACCAGCACAACAAAGGGCGCCTCCAAGACAGTTAGCACATGAGCCTAGAGTTGGTGAGAGAGTCCCTCTCTTTAGCACCGCCTATTCGCCTCGCAGCTATTCCCGGTCAGGGAAATGTTGAGGTTATGTTATTATTTTTTTTAGGTATGTGTGCTAGATATTGTAGGATATGTATTACATGCATAATGCGTAGGAAAAGTTGCATGTTAGTGTGTTTTTATGTGACTCAAGATATATGTGTTGTGTGCCAGGTTTTGTGCATTCATCGTTTTCCCAGTTGAGGGCTCTTTTCAATACAGGAGCATCTAGGTCTTTTATTTCTAAACAGTTAGTTGTTAGAGACCGTCTAGAGATAATGCCTTTACAGGAACCCTTGTGTGTTGTGTCACCTTTGGGCAATTCAGTTTTGTTGTGGGAGTATTGTCCCTGTTTCGAGTTTTCTTTGTTGGGGTACACCTTCGTGTTTGATTTTATTGTCTTGGGTTTTGAGGGTTATCATTTGATTCTAGGGATGGATTGATTGTCCAGTCATCCGGTGATCGTTGATTGTTTGCTTAGGTCGGTGACATTAGCGCCACCTGATGCTTCGCCTCGTGTGTTGGCTTGTGAGCCCGACTCTGTTTTTACGATGTCGAGTTTTCTTAGCTCTCTTGAGATTTCTAGTCCTGACACTAGTTCTATCAAGGTTGTGTGTGAGTTCCCTGATGTCTATCCAGAGATTCCTGGTATCCCTCCTCGTTGTGAAGTAGAGTTTCGGATTGACATGGTTCCTGGTACTGCACCTATATCTAAATCAGCGTACATGCTTGCACCTAAGCAATTGGAAGAGTTGAAAGTACCGCTTGATGATTTGCTTCGTAAGGGGTTTATTCGGCCGAGCAATTCACCTTGGGGAGCTCCAGCAATATTTGTATCTAAGAAGGATAGATCATTGAGGATGTGCATAGATTATCAGGATCTGAATAAATTGACCATCAAGAATAAGTATCTGTTGCCTCGAATTGATGATCTATTGGATCAGTTGACGAGAGTCATAGTGTTTTCATAGTTGGATTTGCAGTCTGGGTATCACCAGATGAGAGTTGAGGAACACTCCGTTCCGATTACAGCTTTTTGAACTCGTTATGGCTTGTACGAGTTTCCAATCATGCCATTTGGATTAACGAATGCATAAGCTTCCTTCCTGGATTTGATGAATAGATTGCTCAGTCCATACTTGGGAAAAGTTGTGGTAGTCTTCATTGACGATATCTTGGTGTACTCGAGGAGTTTAGAGGAGCACAGAGAACAGCTTCGCATTGTTTTGCAGACACTCAGAGAAAATCAGTTGTATGCGAAGTTCATTGTCACTTCTGGGAGCCTAAATTTTGATTTCTAGGACATGTCTTTTCTAATGGAGGTATTGCAATGAATCCCGAGAAAGTCGAAGCAGTGAAGTCATGGAGATGACCAAGTAGTATAACGGATATTCGTAGTATTCTGGGGATGGCCGGTTATTAGCAACGGTTCATTGAGAAACTTTCACTGATTGCAGCACCACTCACTCAATTAACAAGGAATAATGTTCCTTTTGTGTGGTCAGAGAAGAGTGAAGAAGCTTTTGAAACTTTGAAGCTTCGGTTGACTTCAGCACCAGTGTTGACTATTCCGACACCTGGTAGCCGACTGGTGGTATTTACTGATGCTTGCGGTACATGGATGGGTGGAGTGTTGATGCAAGACAATAGGGTTGTAGCCTATGAGTCTCGACAGTTGAAACCCCATGAGAGGAGATATCTGACACATGATTTAGAGTTGGCAGCCGTAGTCTTTGCTTTGAAGATCTGGAGACATTATCTGTATGGTGAGAGGTTCGAGTTGTTCACAAATCACAAGAGTTTGAAGTAAAGGGAGTTGAATATGAGGCAACAACGATGGGTTGATTTTCTTAGTAGCTATGACTTCGAGATACAATATCAGCTTGGTAGAGCTAATGTGGTTGCTGATGCTTTGAGTAGACGACATGTAGTGATGGCAACCATGACGATTTAGGAGTACCGAACACTTGAGACATTAGCTTCATTTGCAATTCAGCCTACTTTCAGTACAGAAGGCAGCATGATAGCGGGTTTAGCAGTTTATCCACCGTTGATCAGTAGAGTGGTGAAGAGACAAACATCTGATCCAGTGATTTCAATACAGATAGTAGATTTGGTAGTGGATACACTGGATGAGTGCCCCACTGATCGGTCAGTTGGTTCAGATGGAGGGTTGAGGTTCTGTGGGCGGCTTTGTGTTCCATCTGACGAAGAGCTGCAGAGAGATATCTTACAAGAAGCAAATAGATCTCGTTTCCCTATTCACCCCGGTAAAACGAAAATGTGTCGAGATTTGAGACGTTCTTTCTGGTGGCGTGGTATGAAGAAAGACATTGGAGAGTTTGTGGCATGGTGTGCGACTTGTCAACAGGTGAAAAGCGAGCATTAGAGACCGTGTGGGTTATTGCATCCATTGGAGATCCCAACGTGGAAGTGAGAGTATATCACTATGGATTTCGTCGATGGACTTCCACGATAAAGGAAAGGTCATGAGTCGATATGGGTCATTGTTGATCAATTGACGAAGTGTGCACATTTCATTCCTGTTACTACGACAGTCTAGTGGCGTTGTTCTACCGGGAGATAGTCCGCCTTCATGGGTCACATGTTTCGATTGTATCCAACCGAAATCCAATTTTCATAGCCCACTTCTGGCAGAGCTTTCGGAAAGCTATGGGCACTAGATTGGACATGAGTACAACATATCATCCACAGACAGATGGCAAGTCTGAGAAAGTGAACCAAGTAGTGGAAGACATGCTTAGAGCGCACATATTAGACTTTGGAGGCAGTTGGGAAGATAACCTACCGTTGTGTGAGTTTGCGTACAACAACAGCTACCACGTAAGTATTAGCATGGCACCGTTTGAGGCGCTCTACGGACGACCGTGTAGGTCCCATGTTTGTTGGGCAGAAATTGGAGAGTCAGCTATGATGGGGCAGAATGTGATCAGAGAAACTACTGAGAAGATTGAGTTGATTAGAGCGCATTTGTTGACAGCCCAGAGCAGACAGAAGAGTTACACTGATAGGAGGCGTAAGGAGTTAGAGTTTGTTGTTGGCAACAAAGTCTTTCTGAAAGTTTCCCTGATGCATGGAGTTGTTAGGTTCAAAGGTCGAGGGAGCTTGCACCGAGATATGTAGGACCCTATGAGATTACTGGGAGGATTGGATCAGTGGCCTACAGATTGGCTTTGCCACAGAGTATGTCCGGTCTCCACAACATGTTTCACGTATCCATGTTGCGAAAGTGTTTGGCAGACATGTCACAAATTTGAGGAGCCCGCTGAGTTGGATATTTATGATGAGATGACTTATCCAGTTAGGCCAATAGCCATTGTTGATGATGACGTGAAACAACTTCGACGGAGAATGGTGAAGTTAGTGAAGGTCCAGTGGAGTCACCGAGAGGGTGACATGACTTGGGAGCTGGAGGACCAGATGAGACAGAAATACCATGAGTTTTTCACCTAGTTTTCTTGTCGTTGCTTTGTCTGATCTCGAGGACGAGATCTATTTTAAGGTGTGAATGATGTAATGTCCGTAATTTTTTTTCCTGATTTTTTATTTGCTTTTCGGTTGTTTAATTTTCCTAACTTTGAAGTTTTGAAATTTTTTCAATAGTGTTAATTTAGTAAAATTTAATTTCGTAAATAAAAAAAGATTTGGAGGGTGGGGTGTACTCAGATTTTCGGTGGGGGCAAATAGCTACCCACACATTAAACAACCTCCCCCCCCCCTTTTTTTTTTCCAGAGCGTGTTCCCCTAGGAAACCTCTTTTTCTCCAGTATGCTTTTGCGGGATTCGTCTATTTCTCCCCCCAGATCTCATCTTCTCCACATCATTTTTTCTTTCTCTTTCTTCCATCTCATTCTTGGTAGAGTTTTCGGCTGTAGAGTAAGAGTTTTAGAGAGTGTGAGCTCGATCGGAGCTGTCAATGCCGGAACGAGCAACGCCGCTCCAATCGGCTACTCAGGTAGCGTTTGGGGCGTCGGTTGGAACATGTAAACCCCACATGCAAGGGTGTTTTCGTGGTTGGCTGGGATTTAAAAAAAATTAGTTGTGCATGTCCGTTAGGGAAGTTCTCTGGCGTGAATCCAACTTTGATCGCTTGGGTAAGCTGCGATTCACGGTTTCGGTAGTTCTGTGACCTATTTTAGGCATGTTGTGTGGTTCGGAGGCGATCAGACTGGAGTAGGGTTGTTTTCGATGAGTTTTTGCCGGATTTTGGGCTATGTCGGAGTGGTCGTCGGTAGGTAATTTTCCATCCATGTGCCGATCGTTACTTCTTCCTTTTTCCAATTTTCGGCTAGTTTGCTCACTTTTAAGTCCGCCTTTGCAGTTTTAAAATGTTTCCTTAGTCCCGATTTTGCTGTTTCGCAAGTTGGGAGCTTCGGTCGGTAGGATTTGGGTTCCCAAAACCCATTTTGCTCAGGTGAGTGTAACTTTAATGTTTACTTTAAAAAATTACTTATTTTAAAATCTTGAATGAATTGTTACATTATGCCAACGATTGTGTATGATTGGATACAAATTCAGGATTTGACACTCATGAGGTTTTGGAGGTTTCGATTGTTGTTTTGGTTCCTCTGTGAATGAATCTATGTATTGAGTTTCTTGAAAGCATGATATACATGAATGAAATGGAATAGTGGCCGAATATAAATGTGGTCACACTTTGGTATAATGTCATTATATGTTGTGCTTTCGAGTCTGCTTGCTATGACACAGTCGGATTATAGTCTCGGTTTAATGACCTGATTTTCAATTGCAAAACTATATTGACTCAGAGAAAAAAATTAGTTGATATGGCCTATGTCATCAGTTCGTGTGTTTTACCGTAAATTGCCGAGTCATGAGCGTGTATGATAGTTTGACTCGAGGGACTTTATTGTTGTGAATTGGGTCATGTTGGGACCCTAGTGTAGTCGTGGATTTATGAGAATTGCCTAGCTGATTATTGTTACATATCAGTTACGTTAGATTTTGTATAGACTCGTAGTATGTGCATGCTGATATTAGCGTGTTTTTACTCTGCTGTAATGCTTGTTGTGCCAATGCTTAGGAGCTTACTCGCATAGTGAGTTTGGTGGTGCTTGAGATGAGTCACTCCTACAGACATTGAGGACGCTATTGCATGTGGCAAGTTTCCTGAGGTGCGGTGAGCTCCCGCACGCACTTGCCACTAGAAAGTGTAGTAGGATGGGTCCCAGAGGACGTGCTTCAGAGATTACTCACTCTCTTTCCCAGCGCGATTGAGTTTGATTTGTGTTAGGTTGGCCATGTTAGGCTAGTTGTTCAAAACATTTGAGTTTATATCCAGGCATATGACACCCCATTAGGATACAAACAAGCCTGAAATGGTATTGGTGCACGTTGTGGGATGTGTCTGGTTGAGACACATTCGTTGGGTATACGGATATCTACGATATGAGACATTTACATAGATATTTTTTAAGGTTTCGACTTGATTGCCATACTTAGGAGGCTATGCAGGATTACGATATTGTCTTTGCCTTCATCACTTGATATTTACCACGTTTAAATCACCTGTAATGACCGGCATATCTTGTAAACTTGTAGTTATTGTTCAATATGGAATGTTTGTGTTGGTGCTTGAACTTATAAATATTATCCTTAGAGACACGGTGTGATTCAGATTTTAAAAGCTTGTATAGGAACACCGCTTCCATGTTATGGATCCTGCATTTAGGATTATTTTCTTATTCATTACTGTGTAGCATGGATACCTCTGGTATGTTGTTTTGTTATTTGTATTTAGTTCACTTGCACCAGCTATTTTGGTGCTTAGTTGACCTCGTACGGGGTGTGTTTTTCTTAGAGTGCAGGCAATGTTGATTTTCTACTGATCGTGGCGCTTAGGTCTAGTCTCCAGCTGTTGACTTGTTTTGTGCGGTTTAGTCTTGTCCACTCTGTACGGGTATGTTTTGCTTCATTTGTATTGTTATATACCTTGTTAAGTACTCGATGTTTGTATATATTGGTTTTGTCGCTATGACGCTGGCGGGGCGAATTGAATACTTTTCATTTTGTTCAAATTTTATCGTAGTTGGTTATTGCGTTTTGTTTCTCGTTTCAAGAATATGTTATATTATGATGTTGTGTCCGGTTATGATCCGCATGTATTACGGATTTAGTTCACGTACCGACACGCTGCGGCTCCTATGGCCGGTCGGGGCGTGACACTAAATTTTTCAAACTTGGACATTTATTTAATGTGAATTTTGCTTAGTTCTTTAGTTGGAGATGACTTTTGATGCGTCCAAATCTCGCCCTCGTGTGAATTTGACTTGCAAAACAGTTGTTAGACTGCCAAAGACCACTTTTTTGGTGGCCGGAGTCACTCCGATGCATAAGTTAGCGACTCTGTTTGAAGAAGAAAATAAATCTGGACAAAACTTAGTTAAAGTTGCATACCTTTGTCGAATGTTCCCTTTACCTTTTATAATTGTCGCGGTTAATTCTCTACGCGACTTAAGCATGTGAGGCACAACGGAAGTTGATGTTTCTCTTAATAGTCTCTTCTTTTATGGAAATGCGTCCTTGGAGGCGTAACTCCCTCCATGACTCTTTTTGTGCAATGTTCATCTTCTTTATGAGAGAACTCGTATAGGGCCTAGATTTGGGCTTTAATTGTATCTTTTTTAATGGGCCTCATTTGGGCTTTTATAATTGGTTTAACCTTCTTGGGTTTTACGTGCAGCCCAGTAGATGTGGCACCAGATCCTTGTGATGGATGTTTTCTGTCATGTGTATGGCCGCGATGACGGTCTATTTTGATGTATCATCAGTTATTCCCCCTGACGTGGCCACTAACTTTTGTGGCGGTTGGTCTTTCAATTCCATAATTGCTTTGTATTTAATGCTGTCGACAACTTTCTGTGGGTAGGTGTCTTGAATCCTTGTTTACCTGTTCATTTTAGCGCACATTTTTTGGATTTCTCGTAGCTATCATATCTCCCACGCTGTCCCATGAGCAATCCCTTCATTGCTTGGCTCTATAAAAGGGAACGAGACAGGTTTGTTTTCCCTCTTTACGTTATCTTTGAAATTAGGGTTCTTTCCTTCATTCGCATTTTTTGTTCTCTTTACTTCTACATTCTTTGATGATGTCTATTGGAGATAAATTAAGCGGTAAGCCGCTAGCTACTTGTGAGGCTCATGTTTTCCCAAGAAAGTTTCTCAAGCGATGTTGGACAACCTTCGTTCTGACTACAACTTGCCTCCCGACCTCGAGATTGTGTTGCCTAGATAGAACTACAGTCTTTGTTGTCCAAGGTAAGGGTACATTGCGTTGTATCCGTGCATGTTTTCCTTTGGCCTTCGGTTCCTAGTTCCAGAGCTGTTTTGGGAGTATCTGGATTTCTTGGGCATTCCTCCTGCTCAAATGGGTCCTAATTGTAGTCGTGATTTCTTCTAAAGTGAGGGCTATTATGTCAGACGTTCCTTGACTGTGAGGGTTCTGCATTCGGTGGTTGGTCTGATGGTAACCAAGGATATCTGTTTCCTTCATTCTCCTACCTGCTTAACGATGACATCCGCGATTGGTCGAGGTCCTGATTTTATGCTTCTGTTAACTCTGACTACTTCCAATTGCGAGGTCGACTAATTTTTTGATCGTTCCGAGTTCCCAATAAACGGAAGGATCTTCAGTTGACTACGGAAGAATAGAGGATCAAAGACCAATTATTGAAGCTTCTCCAGTTCTCTGTGGAGGCATTTCTTTCTAAGGACATCTTAGATCTTAGAGCGGGCCTTGCTTATTGAATCCCGTGCTGAGGATATCGCTGCTCGTGCTAGCGTTAGTGGTGCTAACATTGATTGGAAAGTGAGTTTGGACAAGCGCGTTATGGACCTCGATGCTACTGTCAACGTCGTTGTCCCGGCCTCTAGGAAAAGAAAGCTTGAGAGGCCTGTTAGTCCATCGAAGCAATTGTCAGTAGATCCTGTTCGGGATCCAAAGAAGAAATGACTTTCTACTCGTGGTCCTGCTCGGACTGCATCTCATCCGAGTCATGGTAAGGATGTTACCGAAGCTACCTCTCGTTCGAGTCTTTCCTGCGAGGATGTCGTGAAAGAGGATCGTGCCTCACTCGAGGAGGCTGAGGAGATGAGGCTGGTGTTGGAGAGGGGCGAGAAAGAGACTACTCGTCCACTGGATGATAATGAAAAAAGGCTTTTCTCTACCTATGGTGTCTTGAATGTTGCTAAATGGTCTAACGATAACCCTGGCTATTGATGGTAAGATGCTTCAGTTGGTGGTGGAGCAGTCTAGAGAGGTTGTCGGTGGTGGTCTGAGTTTCAAATTTCATTCTCCTCCTCATTCTATTAATGTTAGTGATGCAGCTTGTTTCTTAGTTTCTTCTTCTGCCCGTCAAAGCTCTTTTGCTTCCGTTAGTCTGGGTTTTCCCGCTTCTGCCGCCACTACTGGTCTCGTTCTTGCTATGGTCGCTCCATTCCGAGAAAATAAGAGTGGTTTTTCCGTTGTCACTGTCGTTACTTCTGCCCTTTCGGTTGTTGGGAATGGTTCCTCTGTGCTTTCGGATCCCCGTGTTCTTCATTCACGAGTTGGCTAGACTGAGCCTAGCTCAAAAGATATTTTTATCAAGTCAGACGGTAAGTTTTGCTGGTTTACTAAGCTTGACCTGCAAGATGGTGCTTGCATGTTGCTAAATGAATGACAGGCGATCAGCGGAAAGACCTTCAATGCCTGTATTGGATCCAAGTGATCACCTTGATTATGGTCTTGAGCAGATAATGGACGAGATGAATCATCTCACCTATGCAAGTGTAAAGGCTCGGTTTATCGAGCTGGTCGTGATCAGGTGGTTTATTTGGAGAGAAAGTTGGCAACACCGTTGCTAGTATTTTCTCACGTCCTTTCCCAATTCGACGTGCTGAGGGCACAATGCGTAGAGTCTGAGAAAACTGCCAGGGCTGCTCAGGCTTCGTTGATTGAGGCGGAAAGTGTGTGGGATAAGTCTGCTGCTGAGCTTGAGTCCTTTAAGACAAGTTGGATGGGGTTCGTGCCCATTTCCGTGATGTGGATGAGTTATCCGCCGAGAAGGTAGCTTGTGATGAGGCTTCACGTACTGAGATGCGGGTGGATCAATTGACAGCTGAGCTCGATAGGGTCAAGGCATATACTTCTATTATGCTTACCACCGCTGAGGGATGTCTTGCCTGTCCAAAAACGAACTCGCCACTGCCAAGGACAAGCTTTACATTGTGGAGGTTGAAGATTGGAAGCGAAATGTTGATGGGCGGTTTGAGCTTCTTGATTATATCAAGGGGCTCAAGTGTGGATTTGTCCAGGTACCGCCATTTGGTTGATCAATCTTTCGAAGATGATGACGGTGAAGAAATTGTCCCGCACCCTTCGAACGCTCCAGTGATTGAAGAGCCATTGCTTATTTCCCCTTCTGAAGAGAGAACTTTGTCTTCTCTCGTAGATGATGTTGCTAACAACGCTGTGGTTGCCTCCATTTCCTCTCCTACTCCATCTTCTTTTCCATATGTAACAAAATAGTGTTGTTAATGCAAAGAGCTTATTTTTTGGTATTGCATGTTCTTGTAGTTTATCTTGTCGACTCGTTGTGTGTTACTTGTTCCCTTTTAGTTCAGCTGTAGTTGTATTCAGACTTCACTTTGAATTCCTTTATGGCTATTTCCATGCTTTGACGCATTAGTTGTCTTGAGATATGTTGGCTTTATCCTTCTCAATGTGTTTGATTTTTGCCTTGATTTACTTTGTCGGTTACCCGTAGCTCTTTGAATTAACTTGATTCGTTCTTTCAATTTTTACTTCGTAGTTCGATGTACTAGTCGACTCGAAGTTTTTTGAATTAAGTTGACTCGTTCGTCCAACTCTTACTTCATTTCTTTGACGTATTAGTCATCCCGAAGATTCTTTTTATTTAAGTCGACTTGTTTGTCCAACTTTTACTTCATTGATTCGACACATCAGTTGACTTGAAGTTTTCTAAATAGAGTTGACTCGTTCATTCAACTATTACTTTGTTAGTTTGATGCATCCGTCGACTCGAAGTTTTCTGAATTAAGTTGACTCGTTCGTCAAATTGTTATTTCGTTAGCTTGACGGTCGACTCGAAGTTTTCTGAATTAAATTGACTCGTTCATCCAACTCTTACTTCGTTTCTTTAACGTATTAGTCATCTCGAAGTTGCTTTTTACTTAAGTCGACTTGTTTGTCAAACTTTTACTTCGTTGATTCGACTCATCAGTCAACTTGAAGTTTTCTGATTTAAGTTGACTCGTTCGTCCAACTTTTACTTTGTGGTTGATAGACCAAAAGCTATATATGTCCGACTTGTGTCCTGATTTATTTTGGCTTGGTATGCCGATTACTTTGTGTGGCTAAGTTTTGATGCAATTATCCTGTTGTTCACGCATAAGATGGGGATTCCGAATTTGTAAATTTATTGGTATTCCCTTTTGGATGTTCTGACCAACCTTAACGATTGTTTTTCTAAAGTAGTTATGCTATATTGAAGAGTGACGCGTTTTGTTTTCTTGGTTTTTGTTTGGTTGATGTCGATCCTTGTGCTGAATTTATGTTTTTCTTGTTTTGTATCGTATAGCCAATGTTTTTATTCGCCGTATTATTTGCTATTGGTTATGCTTCGCTCGTTCATCATATATGTTGTCATCGCTAACGGATTCGAGCCATTTTCTAATCCGATAATTGAGCAGTATTGATTTGTCCGATCATGCTCTCATCAGCGCCAAACTGTCCAATCATGCTCACATTAGTGCCAAATTGTCCAATCATGCTCATGTTAGCATCGGGTTCGGCATCAACTGTCAAGGTTTGGTTGAGTCTGTTGTCATCAATTTCGTCGTTGATAATTCGGGTTGGGCTTGCATCCGTCGTTAGGGTCCTTGAATCATATTAGTTGATCGGTCCAAGTTTCTCCATGTTCTATGCATTGGTAAAATGACTCGTCTGGTTTCGTTAGTACTCATGTTTTGATTTAAATCAGCTTGAGTGGGAGGTATTTCTGGTTGCTTCCTCAGTTGGATTGATTGTTTTGTTTCCTCTGGCCATGCAGTGTAGGGTGTTTATTAATTCTCTGGGCTGTTCTTTCGATTCTGTAGTGGTATCTGCTTTTTACTTCCCCTTGAGCTGTTTGTCTGGCATTCTGATTAATTCGTCGAGTTGTCATCTATGAACTCAGTGCTCAATTTTATCTTTTAGATTGTAGCAGTCTTCGGTATCGTGCCCATGGTCCTTATGGAAGGAACAATATTTTCTTTTGTCTATTCCTTTTGGGTTTCATCTCATCCTTAGTGGCTAGTTGATGTCATCCCATTTCTCTATATGCTTCATTATATTGGCCTGACTTGTTTTAAAGGTCGTGTATGGTTTGTATGTTTTTTTCATCACACTTGTTACTCACTCATGTCGGGGCCGTGCTGACTGCATCTTCTCGGACTCTTGCTGGTTCGATTTGGTTCTTCTACTATTCCGATGTTTTTTTTAATGAATGTTGTCCTCCTGGGGTCCATCATTTTGTTTTCTTTCCTCCCTTTTTTCCCGTTTCCTTGAATGATTCTCCATTTCTTGGTCATTTTTCCTCTTGGCAGCTTTCATCTCCTCGAGAGAAATATGTTTTTGGGCTGCTTTCAGCAGAACCACCATGCTTTTTGGAGGTTCCAGGTTGAGAACATAAAAAAATGGGCCTCTCTTCAGCCTGACGGTGAAAGTTGCGGTGGTTGTGTCGTCGTTGCATCCATCGATCATCGTCAGTTTGTTGGTGAAATGAGTGACATATTCCAGTATTGTCTCTTCGGGCTTTTGCTTGATATGGAAGAGATAGTGTGGTCCTTTTCTCATCCGCTGATTTTTGATGAATCTCGTGATAAAGGCGGTGGCTAACGCCTGGAAGGTGTCTATTGACCTTGGTAGTAGGCTGTTGAACCAATTCATTGTTGTGGATGTAAGACTGGTCGAAAATGTTCTGCACAAGATTGACTCCGTGGTCTCCTTCAATGTCATCATGTGGTGGAAGTGCCTCAAATGATTTGTTGGATCGATGGTGCCATCATATATTTTGAACATTGGTGGAGTGAACTTCTTCGACATGGGGGCTTTCATGAGGGCGTCGGAGAATGATGACTTGGCTAGTTCGTACAATACGTTAGGATCAGTGACTCCGATTCTGAACAGACTTTCAACAGGCGTTACGTCACTTTGTGGAGTCTTACCTTGGAGAAGTTCATTGCTTTCGAGGTTTCCCTATTGAGGTTCTGCTCGAACTTCGTCGCTCCCTCGAGTTCGGTTGCTGGGGCGGTGCTTGGATAGGATCAGCTGACTGTTTGCGTTCTTAGGTAAGTTTTTTATAGCATCTTCGTCATGTGGTTCATCTGGACCATAAGTAGGTCTACCCGAGGATCCGTGGCAGCGTCATCGGATGTCTTGGTTGTCTGAGCTATTACATGCTGTGGATCTCGATTGTCAGGTGCCATTGGCCCAGTGATTTGAGCTGCGTCTTGTCTGCAAGCTACTTGTGATACATTGTCTTCAGTAGGAGGGTTATTGCGATCATCACTGGGTTGAGGATCTGTAGAATGTGTCATTTGTTCTGACGGCTCATTGATCGTTAATAAGATTTCGGTGAACTTCGTCACTGTGGATCTTCTTTTTAGAAAGGAAACTTGTCGTTCCCCACAGACAGTGCCAAATTGATGCATCCAAATCTCGTCCTCCTGTCTGTGCAATTAAAACAACGTTATAACGCCGCTATAACTCCGATATAACGTTTAACAGGGGTGAGTCGTTACGTTATGTCATTATCACGTTATGGTATCATAGTTCCGATATAACGATGTTATATGGCCGTTATTGGGATAACGTTATTTTCAATAACGTTGTTTTAATTTTTTCTAATATATAAAAGTAAAAAAAAATCACCAATTTCATTCTCGATCGAACTAGAACCCTAAACTCATAGGAAAAAGAAGGACTAGAGCTCGCCATCGCCAATCTACAGAGAACCAGAGCTCGTCGTTTGACAGAGAACAGGAGAAGAAGAAAGGAAGAAGACGAAGAGTTGATTGCACTCTTTCTTTCGATCTCACTCTTACTAAGAGAAATTTTTTTTATTAATGTTTTTTTTGTCTTTGAATTTAATGATATGAGCATAAATTTACCTTTTTAACTCTATAATACATTAATACTTTTTGGGGGTATTAAAAATATATTTAAAAAACTATTCAGTTATATCCCGATATATCCCGTTAGAACCTATAACGCTCTTAGATCGTTATGGGTCCATTGTCCGTTTTAACTGCATAGCCTCCTGTGAGTTTGACTTGCAAAACAGATGTTAGATTGTCAAAAACCACCTTTTTGGTGGCCGAAGGCACTCCGATGCTTGAATCAGCGACTCTGTTTGAAGGAGATAAATCTGGACAAAACTCAGTTAAAGTTGCATACCTTTGTCGAATGTTCCTTTTACCTTTTATAATGGTCGATGCTAATTCTTTGCTTAAGCATGTGAGGCGCAACGGAAGGAGATGTTTGTCGTAACAGTCTCCTCCTTTATAGAGATGCGACCGTGGAGGCGTAACTCCCTATATGGCTCTTTTTGTGCAACATTCCTCTTCTTTATGAGAGAACTCGTATCGGGACTAGATTTGGGCTTTGATTGATTCTTCTTATAATGGTAATTTATAATTGGTTTTAACCTTCTTGGGTTTTACGCGCTAGCCCAGTAGATGTGGCACCAAATCCTTATGATGGATGTTTTCTACCACGTGTATGGTCGCGATGTCGGTCGATTTTGATGTGTCATAAACCTTCAATGTTTGTTTCTCGTTTGAGATAACAATTGTCTCTTTAACTCGGTTGAAACTTGTGTAAAACTGTAAATGCATGCAAAATTACTCAAAATCTGTTGCAAACTGCAATAAATCAATAAGAACCAGGTTTTTGTGATCCCGAAGAGGCAAATACCACATAATTGATTTCTGGTAGACAGTTTCAGACTATCAAGCCATTGTTTATTTTCCTTAATCATATCTGTAATTATTATTGTTGTTATTATTTTTAAATTTCTTTCTTCTTGCCAGTCAGTGTCAAGACTGCAATTAAATCTATGTTTGTTCTTTAGGATGTGGACTTGTATCCTGTTCCGGATTTCGAATAAATGTAATATTCCGTTGGTGGCCTTGGGAACGGTATGTACAGTTCAGTTTGCTCACTTCTTACATCTTTAAAATGATTTGTTTGAACATATTATTAATAGATGTGTTGCACAGTTTCCCACCGGCCTTGCCCTAGCAATTGAAAAGAAGAGCAGGCGAATGGAGATATCACTGTATTGTTTTGCACGAGCAGGTTATCGAGAGCTTTTTCATCTGCATGGTTGATGTTGGCTTGCTACCGCAGTCCAACAATTTGAAAAGAGTTGATGTGCTTGTATCCAGTTTGTCAACTGCCATAGTCATGCATTGTTACGCACAGGAAACGGATGTGTTTCGCTGCAAATATTTGAATGTTCTTGATTGGGTATTTGGTGTACCTCTATCAACTCCTGATAAACCTCAATAAAAGATGGTTGAAAATTGCAGGCATAATTTCAAGATAATATTATCAAAAAAAATTGGTGGGACACTTGGTTTGAGACAGACACCCACATGGAAGTGAGTTAATATTGTTGGAAAAATCCAACATGTGTGAGCACACATATGTATTTAATGTGTATTGCTATCTTAAAGTATAGCCTAATGAATTGTGATCTAATATGGTTAATTGGGCTAGGGTATTAAAAGTCATGGGCTTAATGTGTAGATACACTTAAGCAATTTCTAATTTGATGAGGGACCAAATTAGCAATTGGTAAGAATAACTGATAACCCAATCAATTATAAATACTGGGTTATGGTCCCCAGTTGTGCGTGTGTTTTGTTTCTTCTGGAATTCTCTTCTACAGAGAGATATACAGATAACATACGTTATCAATTGGAAGATCAAGACTCATTCCTTACTTGAAAGTGTTATCATGGATCAATGTACACTTTCGCTTTATTCTTGATTGTTTTTCTTCTCATTGAATCAATATGGAACATACATGTGTGTCTGTAGAATATTATTCTTATAGATAATCTTACAAGTGGTATCATAGCCTACTCCATGATTGATTCTTTGAGAGATTCTGAAATTTAGGATGAACTTTTGGCATAAAATCAAGTTTTTTTTAAAAAAAAAAAAAAAGGTCTGGTTCAGATCTGGTTCATTGGTTTAGATCTGGTTAGTTCAGATCTAGTTCGTTCAGATCTAGTTCGTTCATATCTGGTTTGTTCATATCTGCATGATTTGCTTAGTTTTCAGTTCTTGATAAAAATAGGGTTTAGTTTAGCTGGTTGGACCTGTTAGTTTGTAGGCCTGCATTGGACCCTTCAGTTTTATTAAGGCCTGCATTAGATCCTTTAGTTTTATTTGAAATTTTATTATGAGCCACAACTTAATTGAAAGTATTTGGGTTGTTGGGTCTGGGTCTGATGGGTTGCTGGGACAGGTTCAAACCCTGCTGGTTCAGATGGGTCACCCTGGTCCAGTTCAGATAACTGGTCCATCCTGTTTTGACTATTTGCACCCAGCAGAATCTCTTTGAGCCACCCTGATAATAAAAAAAAATTCAGGAAATTAAATAATGGACCTTAAATCAAGTAAATCAGGTACATTACTGAGGTCCGTTATTTATTTATTATTTTCTCAATACGATTTATTTGAAAATTTTAAATTTAAATATTTTTGGGATGCATCTAATGACTTATTTAGTTTGTCTAACATTTGATTGAACTAATTGAAATAAGATGTCACCAAAGTGACCTCTCTTATGTAGATTAATTTATTGAGAATGTAAAGATGTTTTTTGTTTGTGAGTTCATGCGGATATTACCCGGCCCAAAGGAAGGATAATATTTGGTTGAATTGCATACACACCTGTAGTGATAAATATGTGACAATTGTAAGGTTTCCATGTGAATAATAAGCCGATCCAAAGATAGACTTATTGTTTGACAGAATTTATTGTCAATATTTGATCATCACACTAAGAGTACCACTTACAAGTTAATATTATTGTCC
Source organism: Berberis vulgaris (assembly GCA_963556465.1). Lineage (NCBI taxonomy): Eukaryota > Viridiplantae > Streptophyta > Magnoliopsida > Ranunculales > Berberidaceae > Berberis > Berberis vulgaris. The sequence goes on along the minus strand of OY747131.1, from coordinate 47,972,681 downwards.
AAAGACTTGATATTAATGTTGTGTCAGGTATCTTGAGATGTATTCCATAATTATTTGAATTTAAAGATTGTTTATTAAGATTATGATGTGAAGATGCATGCTCATTAGGTTTATTCTCTGTACAACTATTATGTCTACTACTTCAATATCTGCTCATGCAAATAATATTCTCATGCTTAATGGGACAAACTTCAAGGAAGGGAAAGATAACGTCTTAATCGTTCTTGGCTGCATGGATCTAGACCTTAGTGCAACCTGCTACTCTTATAGCTGAAAGTTCTTCTGAAGAAATGAGGAACTTTGAGAAGTGGGAACGCTCTAATCGCATGAGTCTAATGATCATTAAGCGCGACATTCCGAAAGCCTTTAGAAGCGCAATATCTGAAGGGGTAACTAAGGCCAGTGATTTCCTTGCTAAAATTGAAAAACGTTTTGCAAAAAAACGACAAGGCTGAAACAAACACGCTTTTAGTTAGCTTGATTTCAATGAAGTACAAAGGCAAGGGAAACATGAGAGAGTACATCATGGAGATGTCTCACATTGCTTCCAAAATTAAGGCACTAAAGCTCGAGTTGTCCGACGACTTGCTCGTGCATTTAGTATTGATATCTCTTCCCGCACATTTCAGTCAGTTTAAGGTCAGTTATAACTGTCAAAAGGAGAAATTGACTCTTAACGAGCTCATTTCATATTATGTGCAATAAGAGGAAAGGTTGAAGCAAGAGATATTTGAAAGTACTCATCTGGCAAGTACCTCTAAGGATAAGGGCAATAAAATAAAGAAAAATGAAGCTGCTAAGGGTCCAGAGCAAAAAAAACCTAAGGAAAATCAATGATGTTTCTTTTGTAGAAAGCTAGGACATGGAAAGAAAAAATGTAGTAAGTATCATGCTTGGCGTTCCAAGAAAGGTACATTCTTTACTTTGGTATGTTCTGAGGTTAATTTAGCTTCAGTATCTAGAAGCACTTGGTGGTTAGATTTCAGAGCTACCACTCACATAAGTGTTTCTATGCAGAGTTGCCTGAGCTACCGAAAGCCAAATGATATCAAAAAATACATCTTTGTGGGCAATGGAAAGTCGGTAGATGTTGAGGCAATAAAGCATTTTAGGTTGTTGTTGAGAACTAGTTTTTATTTGGATTTGAAAGACACTTTTGTTGTACCGTCCTTTAGACGGAATTTGGTTTTTGTTTCTTTATTGGACAAATCTGGTTATAATTGTTTATTTGGAAACAATCAGTTCGGTCTTTCATTGAATTCAAATATTGTTGGTACTGGTTCATTAAGTATTTTTGAGAACCTATATTTGCTTGATACTATTGCATCATATAATGAAACCTTGCATGTGGATTCACGGGGTACTAAACGCAAGCTAAACAAAGAAAATTCAGCAAAATTATGGCACAAGCGTTTGGGTCATATATCCAAATCTAGAATTGAACGACTTGTGTCAGAAGGCATTTTGGATTTACTTGACTTTTCAGACTTAGATGTCTGTGTTGAGTGCATCAAGGGAAAATAGACCAAACAAAAAAGATTAGGTGCTAATAGATCTTCAGACGTCTTAGAATTGATACATACGGATATCTGTGGACCATTCCCTACGGCTTCTTGGAATGGTCAACGATACTTTATATCATTCATAGACGACTACTCACGTTATGGGTACCTTTATCTCATTCATGAGAAATCAGCGTCATTGGATGTATTCAAGTCTTTCAAAACTGAAGTTGAAAACCAACTCAGTAAGAAAATTAAGTGTGTTAGATCTTATCGTGGTGGAGAGTACTACAACAGATATCACGGTTCAGGAAAACAACGTCCAGAGCCATTTGCTAAATTCCTAGAGGAATGTGGAATCGTCCCATAGTACACCATGCTAGGTTCACCTAGCATGAATGGTGTCGCTGAAAGACGAAACAAAACTCTTAAGGATGTGGTGAGGAGTATGATTAGTTATTCTACCTTACCAAAATCACTCTGGGGAGAAGCAATAAAGACAACAGCTTATATCCTTAATAGAATACGAACTAAAGCAACTGCCAAGACTCCTTATGAACTTTGGACAGACTGAAAGCCTAGTTTAAAGCACTTTCACATTTGGGGATGTCCATTTGAGGCTAGGCCTTATAGGCCAAATGAAAAAAAATTGGACTCCAAGACAGTAAGCAACTACTTTATTGGTTATTCAGAGCGATCTAGGGGCTACAAATTTCATGATCCCACAATTAGGTCTATTTTTTAAACGGGAACTGCGACTTTTTTTGAGGATGTTGAGTTTGGGGGAAGAAATAAGGTAAGAGACATTGTTTTTGAGGAGGAATCGATTTCGACTCCTACTACTGTTTTTGACAATGTACATGTTTCTGTACCTGTCATTGATCAAGAAACAGATCTGGAACCTCAACAAGACAATGCTGAACAACTCCCTGTTCAAATTGAAGTAAATGTTCCAGATGAACAAACTCAACAACCTCAAGGACAAATGCCATTAAAGAGATCCACGAGAGAAAGGAGAAATGCTATTTCGGATGATTACATAGTTTTTCTCCAAGAACATGAGGAAAATGATCTAATCAACTTCCATCAAGCCATGTAGGATTCTAACTCTCAACAGTGGATAGATGCTATGAATGAGGAGTACAAGTCTACGCAAGACAATCAAGTTTGGGATATTGTCCCATTACTTAAAAATACAAAGCCCATTGGTTGTAAATGGATATTTAAAACCAAGAGGGATTTAAAAGGTAATGTGGAGAGATATAAGGCTCGTCTTGTAGCTAAAGGCTTTACTCAAAATGAAGGCATCGACTATAAAAAGACTTTCTCTTCGGTTTCAAAGAAGGTCTTATTTAGGACAATGATTAGGGATGGCAGTGGGGCGGATTTTCACGGATATCCGTCCCACTCGCCCCGTTTGGGGGCGGATTTGGTAAAGGGTCCCTGGATCTTGCGGCGGATGCGAATTTTCAATCTGTATCCATTTATTAATCGGGGAAGATACAGATTTAGCCATATCCGCCCCACGGATATCCGTTTAATCGATGAAATTACAAAAATACCCTTAGACTATATAATGGGATAAACCTATCATCTTTCACTCTCATCTCACACTCCCCTTATTGTCACTCTCATCTCCAGTCTCCTTCTCACAACGAAGGCGTCCCTTCTTCTCTCATAGCGAAGGCGGAGGCCGAAGGGTGTCCCTTCTTCTCTCTCACAGCGGAGGCCGAAGGGTCGTCTCTTATTCTCTCTCACAGCGAAGGCCGAAGGGTCGTCTCCTTCTCTTCTCACGGACACTCGAATCTCACACAGTCGAGCCATGGCCATCGTGGTCATCTCTGTCTCCTATCCATCCCGGCCGCCTCTCTCTCCCATCCCTTCCCCGCCTTTCCTACAAGAAAGATCTAAGATCTGAGATCTGAGATTTTTTAGATCGAATTTTTTTTGTATGGTTTTTGTAGATTTTGTTATAATTTTTATATGGATTCTTTGTAATTTTTTGTTATAATTTTGTGTTACTGATCTAATGAATGAAGTATATTTTACTGTAGTTAGATGGATAACCAACAACTCCAAGGGTTAGCAAATTAGGAAGAGGAATAGCTAAATTAGGGGCTGAGATCCGGCAATCCAGTAACACAACTGCAAACCGTAAACGGATTGGCGGGGCGGATATCCGCCAATCCGCACGGGGCGGTTACGATTTTTAATTAAAATTGTAAACGGATTGGTGGGGCGGATTTGGGGATCCGTTATTCCTGACGGATTTGGGGATCCGTTATTCCTGACGGATCGGGGATGGATTTGCTCAAATCCGCCCCATTGCCATCCCTAACAATGATGGCACTTGTTGCGCAGTTTTGACCTTGAGCTACATCAGATGGATGTTAAGACAACATTTCTCAATGGCGACATTGATGAAACAATTTATATAGTGCAACCAAAAAACTTTGTGTCTGGAGACCCGAAAAATATGGTTTGCAAACTAAAGAAATCCATCCATGGGCTCAAGCAAACTTCCCATCAATGGTACCATAAATTTCATCAAGTAATTGTCTCATTTGGTTTCGAGACAAATGCAGTTGATAATTGTGTGTATCATACGTTCAGTGGGAATAAGCATATCTTCTTGGTTTTGTATGTTGATGACATACTGCTTGCCACTAATAACAAAGACATGTTGCACGAAACTAAGAGATTTCTATCAAAGAAATTTGATATGAAAGATCTTGGTGAAACTTCTTTTATTTTAGGGATTCAGATACACCGAGATCGCTCTGGGGGTATTCTTGGATTATTGCAAAAGATCTATATAGAAAAGGTGCTTACAAGATTTGGCATGCAAAATTGTAAACCAGGAGACACCCCTGTAGCTAAAGGAGACAAATTCAGTCTTAAAGAAATGCAAGAGATTCCCTCTACACAAGCTGTTGGGAGTCTAATGTACGCTCTGGTTTGTACACGTCCAGATATAACATTCATTGTTGGAATGCTAGGCAGATATTTAAACAACCTTGGGATGGATTACTGGAAAACAGCCAAATGGGTTATGAGATATTTACAGAGAACTAAGGATTACATGCTCACATATAAGAAATTAGATCAGTTGGAGATCATAGGGTATTCTGATTCCGATTTTGCTGGATGCCAAGATAGTAGGAAATCTACATCAGGCTACATTTATCTGTTAGCCGGAGGAGCTATTTCTTGGAGGAGTGCCAAACAGACACTCGTAGCTTCTTCCACTATGGAAACAAAATATGTAGCATGTTTTGAGGCATCCAATCATGGATTATGGCTGCGAAATTTTGTCACCGGGCTGCGTATTCTGAGGAGTATTGAAAGACCACTAAAGTTATATTGTGACAATAACTCAGCAGTTCTATATGCCAACAACAACAGGAGCTCATCTGGGTCAGATCATATTGACATAAAGTTCTTGATTGTGAAAGAGAGAGTACAGAATAAACAGATTTCCATAGAGCACATTGGGACAAACTCCATGATTGCGAATCTGCTTACTATGGGATTACCACCCAAGGTCTTTCATGAGCACACTGCTCATATGGGTGTTATATCATTTGAGGATATTTTGGTTTAGTGGGAGTTTGTATATTTGATTGCTCTATATTGGTTTTTTTGACACATTTTGTGTATTTGAGTATTTTCTGCAGAAATAAAGTATTCAGTTTATTCACTCTTGTTTATTGTGTTAAACTTCGATCTCAATAAAGTTTAAAGTAGGACCAGTTGGAAATAGACATGTTTAGATCACGTTACATGTAATTTCCATGCTATGCATCCATGATTGATCTATGTCATTTGATTGTATGAGTATACGTGACTATTGATGAATTTAGTCGCGCTAAATGTGACGAAAGTTCCTTTAGTCCTATATCTGTATAGTTAATGGACGAGATTGTTTGAAAATACCTTCATATGTGATAGCAAATTTTTAGCTCATTAGGTTATACACATTTTTAAGGTAACAAATGTGGCCCAAGTGGGAGATTGTTGGAAAAATCCAACATGTGTGGGCACACATATGTATTTAATATGTATTGCTATCTTAAAGTATAGCCCAATGAATTGTGATCTAATATGGTTAATTAGGCTAGGGTATTAAAAGTCATGGGCTTAATGTGTAGATACACTTAAGCAATTTCTAATTTGATGAGGGACCAAATTAGAAATTGGTAAAAATAACTGATAACCCAATCAGTTATAAATACTGGGTTATGGTCCTCAGTTGTGCGTGTGTTTTGTTTATTCTGGAATTCCCTTCTACAGAGAGATATACAGAAAACATATGTTATCAACTGGAAGATCAAGACTCATCCCTTACTTGAAAGTGATATCATGGATCAAGGTATGCTTCTGCTTTATTCTTGATTGTTTTTCTTCTCATTGAATCAATATGGAGCATACATGTGTGTCTGTAGAATATTATTCTTATAGATAATCTTATAAATATCTAATAGCTTGAAGATTAATTAAATGCCCACACTGTGTACATCATTGTCACAAGAAATCAACTCAGGGTGTGTTTGGTTGCATGGAATTCTATGTCATGAGAATTCATGAAGGAATCCCTACATTTTAGGCTAAATTGAGGTATCACTCCACATCCACTATTTGATTTTGTGATTAATGGTGGGAATGAAAGTCTCATCAACATGGAAATTCCACGACGTGCATGTGGTGTTACACCTCAAATTAGCCTAAAATATAAGAATTCCCTCATGAATTCCCATGACATAGAATTCCATACAACCAAATATACCCTTAGTGTAATCTTATGCGGATGTCTATCTTAAGATGGGACAATTTGAAATCAGAGAAATACGGCTCTGTTTATTAAGATTGTGTCCTGGCCCCTGGTTGGGTTACAAATATTAGAATGAGTCATTATTTGGATTAGGATGAGCTTAAATCGACCAAGTTTGTATGTTATTTTGGTTTTTAATAAGTGAATAGAATGTATGTCGTGAAATTTATTTTGTAACTTTATTTGCTGTCTTAACGGAAATGGTCTTTGCCTTGTGTCTTTGGGGGTCTTTAGAGATGGGTGGATAACCTCTAATGAGCACTAGTATTTAGGGGTGGGCACGGGACGGGATTGGACGAGATATACCCATCCCTATCCCATCTCGTTCATACGGGATCGGGACGGGATCAACGTGCTAATCTAGACATGTCAACTAGATTACAGGATATGGGCGTAAGTAAAATGTCAATTTGGAATATGAACATACGAGATGAAATAAATAATCTAAGGCTATTAGATATCAGAACTAGTACTAACCTGCATCTTTTCAGGAAGAGTAGGCTTGATGGAATCATACATTCCGAAATAGAGACCTCGGTAGACAATGATACCAACACATGAAATGTTGAATCCACGGTAAAGACCAGCAATACCATCGGACTTCAAAGCTTTCCTGTAAACGTCAACCAAACCATTGAATTGTCTCTCACCACCTCCCTTGGCTGCCTTAGCATCATTGGCAAGACGTGTTCGGGCATAATCTAGAGAGTAGACAAAGAAGAGTGAAGAAGCACCAGCAGCACCTCCGGATCCCAAGTTTCCAGCAAACCATTTCCAGTAGCCATCTCTGTCTTTCTTGAAGTTAAAAAGGCGCTTGAAGTAATCCTTGAATGCAAAGTTTAAGGCCTACAAATACAATACCAATAAAAATCATTTTGGATGGAAATTTTGTTCCAGCTAAAGATAAAAGCTCAGCAACAAGACTTACCATAGTGGGGAAGTAACGGATCACATTTGCGGTGTTTCCTCTCCATAATGAGACCATACCTTCATCCTTGATAGTTCGGCCAAAACAATCTCCAATACAGAGTGCTTCTTCAGTTCTTCTTCTTGAAGAACAGAGTGCTTCAGTTCTTCTTCTTGAATCTCTCTTCAAGAACTTCTTCAGAAGTTCAATCTCGCTTATCGGTTTCTTGAAGAACAGAGTGCTTCTTCAGTTCTTCTTCTTGAATCTCTCTTCAAGAACTTCTTCAATCTCGCCTTTCTCTTGTTTATCGATTTCTTGAACCTCTGCTATGCTTTTGTTATTTGTTCATTTGCTAGTAACCCTAAAAACCTAACCAAAAGAATGACCGAATGTGAGATCAGAGAGATGAGAACTGAGAAGTATTACAAATTTACAAATTAATCTAGAGATATGTGTGAAAGATTCATTGAGATGCAAAAAATGTTATATACATCAGTAAATTTGTATGGGCATCTACAATCCTAAAATAAATAATTAAATAAAAATATTAATAAATTAGTTCGGGATTGACGGGATTGAAAATCTTCATCCCATCCCATCCCATTCTAGATCGGGACGGGACGGGATCAGGATGAAATTATTCAATCCCATTAAGACCCGAAAAAATCGAGATGAGACGGGACGGGATCGGGATCGCGGGATGGGATGCCCACCCCTACTAGTATTTTAAACTTTTCATTTTTTGTCAAGGTTCTGATTATATTAGAAACTACTTGGAGGAGTCTCCAAAATGTGTAATGCAACAGAGTATCATGAGCCATAAGTATTCTCAAGCCTCAAAACACAAATGATGAAGAGGAGGCGTTAAGTGAAACAGTGGAGTGCACTTAGGAATTACCATTTCTTTCTAAAGGGAGGGAAGTTTGTTGAGTTGTGCATTTAAAGTTGTGAGCCCCACCACAAAAAATGTCAAAATGTGGATGTTTGCGTTGTTCAACAACACCCACCACCATCACTACACTTCGTGTACTTAACTTCTTCTTCACCAAACAAATAACATCACCAATTTACCATCTCTCATCTCCTATTTAGAGGGTTTGGGGGTTTTGTGCAGGCAGGAGCAATAACATCAGGCATGGCAAACGATGCACTTGTCCTCCGATCTACTCTGCTCTGCTTGGGAGCAGTTGTGGTATTAATTGGTCTCTACACCCACTCCTTCAAGAAGATGTTTGCGACTTATGCTTTGGGTCTCTGTGCAATTGCTGGCATTCTCTTGCCTGATTGGGAATTCTTTGATCGTGATTTCTCTCAATGGCTCTACCCCATGACTATCAACACCACTGATTCTTACTTTCAGATGTCCTCCACATCCACAAGGTAACCTCTTTCTATCTTTAATTATTTGTGTTGTTGGTTGAGAAATCTGGGTTATTACCTCATTATGAATTTGGTTTGAAGAGATTTTATAATGTTTAAGAGTGTTTGTATTTCGCAACAGAGAAATCTAATACAAGTCTGACTTCTTGATAAACTTGCAGTGTTTCGCAACATTGGGACTTCAAATAAAATTAAGAAACAACCCTATAATTTATAGAGCTTGTTAAATTAAGAAGAACATCAAATAGTACAGAACAGTGTTTTCAAGGCATTGAATTAAAACACAATAAGTTAGAGAAAAAAATGAAGTTAAGATAAAACTGACGAAATGGAAAGCATAGTACTGTACTTAATCTACCCCTGGAAACAAAACAACTGAAACTGTAGATCGTTTTCTTCCTTTTCGGTTTTGTAGTTAGTTCTTATAACATTGTCACAAGTAGTTTACATTAGTTTGAGGTAAGGAGGATACCAAATAATGTTTTCTTAAGATATGATGAATGGAGGAAATTTAATGCCTTATATTTGTGGTATTAATTATTTAATTTGTCATTCCTCAAGTTTTTTCATTTACCATTTATCCAAGTTACAAATTCTAAAATGATTGTTGATCACATTATCACTATTTGCATTCTTATTTACAAAACAAAATCTCATCATTATCCTCAGTGGAAATTTTCTTGAACAGTGAGGGAGTGTCGCACCAAAATTTATAGGATTTGAAATTTTTTATCCCTGTCAAATCATTTATTCAATGTAACGATGAAACCCGATAAAATTGAAAGAATGATAATATTTCGATTCTTATCGCAAAGTAACCAATGTTAAAAGTTTTGGAATGAATTAGATTTTTGTGGGATTGATCTATATGGTGTAGGAAGATTTTAAATAGGGTTTGGCTATGGTCTGGATTAACATGAAATTAGCAATTGATCCCTCTTTGGCAAAATTTTATAGCTTTGGTGTTATGGCCCATACTGCATATGATGCATATGTGCTATCTCTTGGTCTCATTTATGTATCTGCCTAGGGTTGAGATGTAGGTGAAAATTTTGCACCAAACGTTGTCCTCGCTGTACAACCTTCCATATAAATGAACACATAAACAATAAAAATAGGACATGAAGTACGTTATTTGCACAAATATGCACTCTGCAAGACAAACGACTAATATTTCCAATTCAAGTCTCTGAAACTGCACATGCACATGCTTTGCATTATGCAAAACATGTTTTTAATTTTATAGCTTTTACTATTTCGCTTGACTTGAATATTTGTGAAAAATGAAATGCCAACATCAGAAACAATGTGTCAAAATTGTAGCTCATTTTGTCACGTTTGAGATGAAGGGAATTTCTCTATAAATATTCACGAAACGGATGTAGCGAGCGAGGGCCCACCTTGTGCATGATAGAAATCGACTGATAGGTCGCTAGCGCCCATTGTCCAAGACTAACCCCTTGCAAGTGGTCCTTAAACACTCATAAAATACGTTTATCAAAGTAACTTTTTCAGAAAATTTCAACTTCAAGGGAGCTCAAACCAGTTAAAAACTTTTTTTTTTAAAGTTTGCTTGGGACCTGAAATGTAGAATTATGAAAGGTGTCTTGCTGGGTATGAATTAGGAGTTTGAGGGACTCCAAGCCCAATGCCCAACGACTAGATGATAGAAACATATAGTTGGGTTTTCACATGTGCACCCCATGATACCCCAATAATAAGTCCATCAAAACAGGGACCAATGGATGAATTAAAATTTCTAATTTGAGAATAGTAATAAGGACATGGAGAAAAAACCCTTTAAAATGATTTTCCCTCTCCTTTTCAAATATGATTTTTCCTTCTTGGATTCTAACACTTGGCTTTAATTCTCAATTTTTAACAATCAAGAAAAAACACGCCTTTAATTGCGGTATAAAAATTCATGGAATCCTTGAATCTGAGACTACCCTTTTGATATTATTTTTACTTTTTTTTTCATTAATAATAGTATTACTATAAGCTTAAGCAAAACATATGCAAGACGACACTTCTCCTCTAACATTTACATACTTCTCCCCATAATTTGATGCTTGACATGTTTTTCTTAGTTTTGGATGCATCAGTACCACACTAGGGATGGATTATGCACTTCCTGCTGTTCCTTCTGTGTGAAGCATACTTCAAGAAATTCTCTGTAGCTTTTGTAGTTTCTGGTTATCTGCATTTAAGTTGTGCCCATGGGTTATTCTGTTGATTGAGCAATTTCCAGTTTGAAGCTGGTGCTCATGTGTATCGTATATTCAAATGATATGATCAAATCAAACAAGTGAACATATTATATTTTATTTCTAACTGATCTATATGATATACTATTTTTCCTGTTAATTGTGTTTATCCTAAATTTATGAAGTTGAGTGTCTTGCAGTTACCTTGGATTCTAACGAACTATAATTATTGTTTATCTCTCTCGACTTGCAGGTCCAGAGTTTCTCCTCTTAGGTTGATTTTATACACCATAGTCTATGGGTTTGGTGCATACAAATGGTGGATGTTGGTATTCAACTAATGAATTTAGTTCATCAATCTTATAATGCACTATGAGATGATTTCTAGCTGGATTGAAGAAATTTAGATGTGTAGGATTGGATCAATACTTTTTTTTTAAATCTACTCATTATCAAAGAATGCAAAAAATATTCACTTTATTTTAACTTGACCTTTGGTTAAATATTATAGTTTGAGGTCGTTAAATTGGTGTTATGGATTGAGTGAGTAGTTTATTCGATACTGAACACATCTTCATTAGTGGTTCACCACTTTACATTTTCGTACTGTTGATATTTTCTTTTAGCATGCTTCCGGTTCATGGTTCATAAATGCAGAAGATTTCTTCTCATATAATGCAACAATTTTTTATCTCTTCTAAACTCAGTTAAGGCGTACAGATTAGAATGTCATACTTTCGTTCTATTCTAATAGCTCAGATTATAGAGAATGCATTTGATTTATAGGTTGCTAGTGTGTTGACACGCTAGTGCACATACATTAGTGGGGTTTTTTTTTTCCCAAAGGGTAAAAAACTACCCAACCATAAGGTCATGAATTTTATTTTTTAATCAAAAGTAATTATATTGATTCCTCAAAAGAACATATATGTTTTCTTGGAATTTATAATTTTAAATAGTAGAGGATAACCAATTGAAAATTATGGAATGCTAGAGGGGTGAGTCGTAAGTTCTAGAAGAGGACTTATATTGGATAATAAAATATTGGAGGAGCATTTTTTATTGTAATGATGAAATTTTGATACATATGAACAGTTTATGTTGTTAATCTGCCCAGTTTGATGAGATGGGGTAAGTTGGCTTGCATGGAAAGATAGAAAGGAGGAGGGTTCCGGCAGTAGTGGTGATTTGCAGAATGAATGGAGAGATGGAGGAAGGGAGAGTGGCGGGTGGTGGTGATTGGGCGATTTGAATAGAGAGAAGGGAAGGGTTTTAGTGATGGTGGTGTTGGTAGGTGAATTCAGACAGGGTGACAGAGGAAGGGAGAGGGGTCGAGGTCGGGGCGGCGGTGGTTGTTGAGGAAGAAGAGGAATGGAGGCCAGTGGTGTTGGGAGAGAAGAAAGGGAAGGGGCGTAAGGTGGGTTGGAGAAGACGGGAGTAAATGTGGGAATATCTTGAAAACTAGGAGGGTAGTTTCAAAATGTCGAAAATGTGTGACACACACTCAAAAACACTATTCCTCCGCCCCATTCTCATTATATGGTTAGACTAGTGGAATATCCGTACCGTTGGCACTATCGCAGAGTACATCATACTTAAACGGCTATGTTGAATACTCAAATTTGTGGTTTTATTTAAATTTATAAAAACACTTGCATCATTGTCTATTACAACAGTTATGATGAATTAATTTTGTAAAAAGTTAATACTATTGAACAGTAAAACAATGTTAATAAATATGATCAACGCAACCCATGTGCTAAGGAATATAATCTCCACCAAATGTCAACTTAACTAAAAATAAGAAGGAAATATATCATATTTGTCCAAGTGAGTAATGGCTGAAATTGATTAGGAAGAATATCAAACTTGTCATAAGCATTTGTACCTCATGTAATTTGAAATATTTAAACTTGTCATAAGCATTTGTACCTCATGTAATTTGGCATTTGTACCTCACCGTTTTCAGTATACTAAAAGTGTTTTTTGGCGGTCGAAAAGACACGCACACAAAATTATATCCAAAAAGTCAATTTTATGAATAAAGAAATTTATCCGAACAAATTTCCACACGCCAAAATAATATAAAAACGTGTAAGTACATCAAAGCCATACATTGTTTATACCTATACACATTTAAAGAGCATGGTTTCCACCATTTATCTTTTCAAAAAATGAGAACAAAAGTAACCCACAATATACAAAAATGGGTTAAACTGCATATGTACATCAAAACTATGTATCAACAACTGCTCTAAACATCTTCTGCATCACATGATCAAATGACTCGGCGTCTATATGCACCAACTTTGAGCAAGGAGGGAATATGACTGAAATCTACAATTTATCACACAATATTAGAAAAAAAAATGTTAATAAAATAAGCTATTTTCAATCATCGTTAGAGATAAACTACCTTATTTGCCAATTTCCAATGACGCCCACCATTATACTTTTGTTTTTTAATGGATTTTTTGAACTCCTCGACAATGATATCCCAATTCTACAAAAATGTATAATCAATATTAGATTCATATCGTATGAAAGCAAAACATCAATATCAATAGAAAATTTATTAAAACATACCTTTAAAAAATTCTTACAACAAAACTTCTGGATAAACAATATTGGTCGTAGAATCCAGCCCATCTTGAGGTAAAAGGACACTGATTCTATTAGAAGCTGTGCATCTAGATAATGCAATATAAAGTTGGCCATGGCTGAATACCGGTGTTCGTAAATCAACTCCAACGTATTTCACAGATTGACCCTGCGACTTGTTTATCTTCATTGCATATGCCAACCGCACTGAAAATTGACGCCTTTTCATTTTGAAGGGAAACTCGGAGGATGATGGCGTTAAAGAGATTCTAGGAATGAAAACTAAATTGCCAGCCTTATCCCCATTTAAGATTTTTGCTTCAATTATACGCTTTGCACAACGCATAACCATAAGACGTGTTCCATTACAAAGTCCATCTTTAGGTGCGATGTTTCTCAACAACATAATTGGACAACCTACTTTTAATTCTAACTTAAATGGCGGCAATCCAGAAGGATTAAGCGAGTTCAAATACTCAGTTGGATAACGGTTGGCAATGGAATGATCATTTTCATAATGTTCCGCCATTTTATCTGCGGCAAAATAAACAATGATTTCTCCTGGAAAATCAGATAATGCAGCTTTGTTAATGTCGCAGACATCGTCATTTCGTGCTGAGAGAATTGTTCGCTCAGTCAAATAATTCGGAGACGCTGTGCCTATTACATTTAGTTGAGGATAAACCAAAGAAATTAGTTCACTTAAATCTTTGCACTTGTGCACCGTTGTTGGAATACGAATAACATCTTGTGCGGTGCTTCCAATCTAAATAAAATAAAAATAATCAGTAATTAAAAAATGGCAATGTAGTAAAATGTAGAATTGTTTACACAAAAATAATACCTCAGTCAAAAACTTCATAAACCCGTCATTGCCTACCCCATTGTCCAACCGCATATTCAAACTCAAAGTCAGAACTTGTATGTTTAACCAAAGCTTAGAACGCCTCAAAGATGCAGCCACAATTTGCTCGCGGACGCCTTTGGGTATCACTGGCAATATCTGTCGAAAATCACCCCCAAGAACAACAGTAATACCACCAAATGACTTATTGGTGCTGTAAATGTTTTGTAGTGCACGATCAACTACTTCAACACAATATCTATGTTGCATCGGAACTTCATCCCAGATAATTAGTTTGGTCTCCCTGAATAACTCAGCGTGCAATGACTGTTTATTAAACCCACACACTGAATTTTCCATGACATCCAGCGGAATACGAAACATTGAATGAGATGTTCTACCTCCCACTAATAGTAACGCCGCAATACCAGATGATGCAACGGTAATGACAATGTGTCCAAGGCTGCGACATTTTGATGCAATGGCGTTGTATAAAAAAGTTTTTCCTGTTCCTGCACCTCCATTCAAAAAAAAAATGAATTCCCTTATTTTCAAGCACTGAAGTTACTATTGCAGTATAAGCAGAACGTTGTGCCTCATTAAGACGATCGACGGATGATTGTGCATCGGATTCTTGACCATCATACTGAAGTTGTCGGTGTTCCCATATGAGTCTGTTACCAACTATCATGTCCCAATTTTCAATTGGCAGGGGCATAGGTGGGAACTTCGTTAAATTCTTCCCTCCTTCTTGAAGAAATTGATTTATGAGATACAAACCATAATCCAGAGTATGAGCATCTGTTGGATATGAAATACCGAACCTTGTTCGAAGTTGGTGCGAAAGATCATCACATATATTCACTGAGAACCTTGTCCATAGCAAATCTGGGTGAAGTGGATGACATTCCATTAGAATCACACTAAACAATCTTCTCAATTGATTCCCAGTTTTCATGATCGCAGCCTCTTCAAGGCACTGAATCCATTCATCATCATCTTCTAGGAGTCATCGTGAGGTGCAAGCTAATTTGAAGGTGTCGTGTAAAACATTGTCATATGTGCGCAAATGTTCAAATGATTGTGGCCCTTTTACAACCGTTAGAAGCAATCGCAAATAAAACCTTTCACCTTCATGAGGACTGGCAAAATACATTCTTCCAATTGCATAGCCCTTTTTTCTTTTTGTCCACATTTTTTGTGATTTCTGCCAAACAAATTGTTGGGGGAATTGTTGGTAGGTAAATGTACGTGCAAACGGATCTACAGCACAACATGCAAAAAATGCAGTTAAAGTCGACATTTGGTGTCTAGCTCTAAGTAAAATTGATTGTGCTTGATCTTGAGGATTGAACACAACATGATGCATTCCAGGTAAATGAAGCGCCAATCGAACCACTGTAGGATTTTCTTCGTGTAAAAGATGACCAAATATCCGCCAGGCAGCTTCCGGAGGACCAATATATCGAGCATCAAGATATTGCTGAATTTCATCTACTCCCCCTAGTACCATTGTTGTTCTATCATGACCTTTATAAATGTACTTGTGTATGTATTTAACACATCTAATTCCCTCACACACTTCCACATTAATATGACAATCAAACATCCTTGAAAGATATGGATTATATGGCACTACATCTCTATTATCAACTGGTTGACCCTTCACATTATATACTCGGCCAGTATTGCGGCGTCGATAAATAGGATATCCATCTTGGCCCATTGTTGTTGTTTCTGAATATTCGCGAGGATATCTTTTTGTGCACCTCCCATTCTCCATACATGGTGCTCCAGAATTTCGAACACCACACGGTCCATGCACCATACAATGTAAGACTGTTTGAAATAGCATCGGATCTTTATCCGGGTCAGGAAATTCTGCACACACGATCTTATCAATTTGAGCAGTAGTGCGAATTTTTTGTAAATGGTGAAGGAATATAAGTGCGTGCATATGAGGTAGCCCACGCTTTTGGAATTCAATGGTAAAGACATGAGCTACAACATCACCGAATGTGCCTCTTTTGATAATCTTATCCATTAGACATTTTCTTTTTAACTCAAAAACTCGAGATACTAAATCTGGGCGATCCGTAGGCTTTTGGTGAGGTAACAAAGCATCCATAATTTCAGGCCATTTTGGATTTGCAGTCATGGTTAAGAAAACATCTGGATGATTGTTGTAACGTGTGATAGCCATTGAATCTTGAAATATCTCAAACATGTGTCTTGGACTACCAATATGGGATGACGGCAAAATAAGTCGCTTCCCAACTTGATCTGGTCTTAACCCATCGGGCCCAATGTCCGTCAGACCTTCATATAGCTCAGCCCTGAGCTTTGTTTGATTGTTCCTCACATACATTAATCGATTTTGCTCTGTTGAAGCCCAAGCATCTACTAAAAACTCCTGAAGCAATTTGCCACCTCTCAAAATTGTTGAGTACTCAGTTGGTCGTTCGAACAAACGATAACTGTAAAACTCCATCTGAGTAAGTCGTTTATTTGAACACCTATTAGTTGTAACATCCCACTGAGTTAATTCAGGTTCCCAACCTAAGTCGCCATACGGAAATAATAGCACATAATGAAGCGGTAAGTAAGCTGGGTGACATTCATTAATTTTCATCAACTCTTGATTTCCTCGCAAATATACGACAATATCTCTGGTTGTGTTTACTTCAGGGACATCTCCAGGCAAAATAATTGCTATTTCATTTGATGAAGGAAGATTGTAACGCCGCCGATCTTTATGACAACTATAGTGTAAATACACAGGTATGTTTTGGTCAACAGAATTTGTCTGATTCAGAATCTCGTATGCTTGACGGTATTTCTCCACAAACACATTATACTGCAACAAAGCATCTTGAATGATTTTGAGCACATCTAATCTCAAGCGTGGATTTCGACGACTGCGGGTATGTAATGCTGAATCGGGATCATAAATGTAAAGCTGTGAATATACTGCATCTTGGCCTTGTTGCGGAATTAACGCTCCCGTTTGATGTCGTAATTCTCCATGAATAATAAAGCTTGTGGGACCCCTCCCATTGAGTACCCTTGGATCAAATTTAGTACCAAGACTCGTAAATGCATTCGCAGCATTATACTCGCGAATATGCGTACGAAAATTATTTGATTGAACATCATCTCCCTCATACAACACTTGAAGCAATGGGGGAGGGGTAGATAACAGTGGCAGCTTCACCTTTCCTTGCAAACAACACGTCCCGAAAAAAGGATTCCTTGACGAAGATGCCTTCAATTTTTCATCATTCCAATGTAGTGCTGAGCAATGAGGACACAAAAAATTCATTTTGCCTAAGAAATGACGTGTTTCTTCTTGATGAGCTTGTGAGTCAATTTCATGCCGGAAATCCAAACCACTATGACGGGAAGTATCGTCATTAGGAAGTCGGTCATTTGTAATTGGCCTAAACAAATTGTAAGATAGATAATGAGTTAAAATTTAGAAAACTTGATAAAGTTAAATTATATGAGAAAATAGAAAAAAAGAAGTATACATGTTTGTTGGTGCATTTGGGGATGCGTTAGGCGTAGAAAATGAACACCTCCTTGGTTGTTGTGGTGGCAACACATTTTGATCTAACACAGCAAAAAATTCAAAATCCATGCATCGGGGAGGGATGATATTGAGCACAGCCGTTCGTGATTGTTGCCGCAGCTTTTGTGGAAAAGCGCGATCATTGGGTGTGAAAGAAGGAAAAGGTATTTGAACAGGAGGCGTCCTACATAAAATTCTCTCTTTGTCTCGACGCAAACGTTGTGCGGATGAACGTTTTGAATTAATATTCAGAACAATGTTGTTATCCTAAAATACATTTAAAATGGTAAATGATTACACACTAAAAGAATTAAGGCATGCATATAATCTAAACAATGAAAACGTGCATAGACAATGGGAAAATAAGAAGGGGCCTATATAACACGGTAAACAATGAAATAATAATAAAGGTACGCACTTATACATACCTGAATAAATACAACTTTTCATTTACCCTTTTGAATAGAACCGGCATTTTCCTTGCCCTTGCATAAAAAACTTAAGTAAATAAGCATAAGACGGTAAAAACAATTAATATAGATAATTGCAGTACACAGATCAGCACACGCATTGAAAGTTAAGAATGTTGTACACACCCCAACAAATTTGCTTTTTCCCTTTTCGGCAATTGTGGATTTTGTTTTTCCTTTTCCCTAGAAAGAAACACACACAAATATAAATTTAATTTTCGAAGGTGTAAGGTTAAAGAATCATATGTACATACTAATATACATTTTGTTAGGAAAAAACATATGTACATACCCCAAAGCATTGGAGTTTGGATATTCTCTGTTTTGTAGTATTCACATTAGCAGTCAAGGTAGTGTCTAACTTAGGTTGATTTTTTTCTCTCTCTCGACGCAAACGTTGGCCTAGCGCACGCTTGGAAACGTTACTGTCTATAGGGACATTTTCTTTTCCCTTTCCCATATCCATATTTGGCTTTAACAAAAAAAAAAAAAACAGATAACTTGGTATAAATAAATATGTATATATTTATTGTTAGACATAGTGAAAAAGTAAAAACAAATAAATAAATAGAAATAATACCTGTTGATTTGGAACATTGGACCTGAGGCCATTATCTATAAGAAATTGCTCCTAGTAAAAGGATGACATGTTAAAATCTTTGGCTAATTTATTAAAAAATAAGTGAAAAGAGAAATTAACAAAATTTCTTACTGTCCTCGGCAAGTTTGAATCAACTTGCTCATCACGAACTGTAACCCTGACGCCTTGTTTTTCTAGAAATTTGATCTATAGCAAACATATAAGTAAGTGAGTAATTTTAATGTGAAAATTGTAAGATAGATGGCGGAAAAACTATGCATTTTTCTTACAGATCCTTCTACGGCTGAATCCACCTGCAAACAAAGAAGGTGTCATATATATGAGACAACCAATTAGAAGTAAGATGTAGTAGTATCAACCTACTATAGTACCTGGCCGAAAATCATCATTTCGGAGTAGGGTGGATTGTGAACTAAGTGGTCCATAATTACGGTCAAGTACAATGAAAGGTTAGGGATCCCTGAAAAGAAAAAGGAAATGTTTTTATATTGCAACAAAATCTTTACAATTGAGCTATATTTTTGGAACAACCATCAATTCAATATCAATTCAATAAGCATCAAAAAAGAATCAACAACATATTTCTTGAATGGGAAGTTGATTTAAAAAATAAATCGATTTACAATCAAAACAGGGGTACATGACGACTTTACCCGTATATAAAACGAACGAAGTTAAGGACTTAGACCAAACAAAAAAGACCGCAACACTATCCTCGAAACTGGACTTGAGAAATATAAGCCACTACTCAGTTATATATAAAAAAAAAAAAAAAAGCCACTACTCAGTAATTTAAAAAAATAAATAAGAAAAAAAATTGTATAACAAAAAAGAGAAAAACAGCAAGCAAAACTGAGACAGGGTAAGCAGCACCGCACCCCCCTGTCCAGACTGCAACCTCGCGCCTGCAGCACGTCCAGCACCAAGCATCCCACCGCTCCCTGCCTTAGCCAGACTGCAAGGGCGAACCTGGATGCTCTTGCCTCGCAGCCGAACCGCCAGCCAAAACCGGCCATTCGCAGGGCCTGTCTCAGCCTAGCATCCACTGTTTTACAGAAAAACAGGGAGCAAAAATAATTTTCCTGCAGATAGCACCCAGTCCCATACAGCACCCAGACTGCACTCGTCTTGCGCGCAAGACAGTCCAATCTCCAGTTCACTGACCCAACTGATAGACTGACCCAACTGATATACTGACCCAAATGATAGACCGCAACCTCAGGAATAGGAAAATGATTTTTTAATCCTTTGTTGACATACACCACAGAAAAGTTTTCATTTGGATTGCTGGTTTCCTTAATCAAGAAAGGAGAATTCCAGATGTCTTGAATAAGAACAGCTCTGATGCAATGTAATGTTTCCGATGAAATAGAAAGAAAGAAGAAATAAACAATTTAGAGTTGAACCTTTTTGGATGCCTTTGTTGTGGATGGTAATCTTTTTGAATTCCATCATAAAAATCAAACTTCAGGGAAAATGAAAAAAAAAATGAAAAAAAAAAAAATCCAGAACCATGAAATTGTGAATACCCAAAAGTGAAAAAAGAAGAGATTTGATAAAGACGTAGAGGCGCTAGGAAAACCCCCTATCACAACATTCAACAGTAGAAAATGAAATCCCAAAAAAATAAAATGTGTAAAATGAGAGTATACATGCTTAGTTATATGGTTGTTGAAAGAAGAAGAAAAATCACCATGAGTAGTCAACATCTGAAGGAAATGAGTTAATTAACCATTTGAAGGAAATGAGTTAATTAAACATTTGAAGAAAAGCAAGTCAGTAGAAGGATTCACAACAAACCACAAACATCACATGTTGGGGCGATCCGTTGCGTCTGGGCAGTCCGGCTGCGGACTTATGGCGATCAGCTGGTGCTGCGATCTGTTGTGGCGATTGGCTTCCAGCTTTGCGAAACAGGACAGTGATGGGTGCGCTGTGCGGGGTCACTTGCGAGGGCTGGACTGCATTGATTAATTGGAGAATACTTGCAGGTACATTGAGCTGCTGTAATTTCAGCTTGGGCGCAGGAACGGCCAGGAGCTGCTGGTGCGGTGCTGACAGTCGGCGGAGCCGCGTCTTGCCGGTCCAACTCAGGTGCTGTCCGAGTGTGTTCGGCAGGCCAGTGTGTCCTGTTAGGCGCTGCAGAACAGAGTGGGAGGCAGAGCACTTTGCTGCAGAGACTCATAGAACGGAAGCTGCTGCTGTTGCTGCTCTGCGTTTACTGCTGCGCTGCTTTTGATGCTGCTGCTCCGCGGATTTGCTGTTGCTGTTGCTGCTGCTGCTGCTGCTGCTGCGCTGCGTTGCCGCTGATGCTGCTGTTCTGTTTTTGTTTTGATTAGGTTGCGGCCTGCTAAGATGCTGCGACACGCGTCGGGCTTTGTCGCAGGAACGCGCGTAGTGCTGCGTGTTCTATGGCTGCGAAACTGATATTGCGGGTGCTGTCCGGGTTGTGTTTTTAGTTATTTACTTTGGCTTTCATGCGGGTAACGTCGTAATGTACGCCCGTAGCGTTTGTAAATCATTTTTTGTGATAAGTAATTAAGGTCTGGCATTCAAAAAAAAAAAAAAAAAAAAAACCACAAACATCACATTTTAATTGAAAACTTTTTAAGGTTGGTTACTAAGAATAGCAAGTTAGTAGAAGGGTCACATTCCTTCAAAGAGAGGGACTCTCTACTGGAATATAAATGTCCCAGTAATTGATTAACATTTAGGAAATTGCTTTGAATGAAATTTAAAAAAAATGAAACATACCTATAACAACATTCAACCAAATTAAACATACCCATCACAACATGCAACCATATTTCTTTAGGATGAAAACACAAAAGTGAAAAATCGAAGAAATTTGAGAGATATTGCAAATATTAAACAAAATTAATCATACTCATCTAGCTTAATATCTAAAGTTGAAATGTCCTGTGAATCTCTCCAGAGAACCTCCTTCCCTCACTGTTGTTTCCCAAACCCTAGCGGCGGCGGCCTGGGGGTAAGGAGCCGACCTTCCCAGTTCTCTTTGTTTTCCCAAAACACTCTAATGTTTTCGTCCTAGCACAAAGTCGGTTTATTGTTCTTGCGAAGAATTAGTATCCCACTTAATAAGTAAATTTTCGAACCATTCATTTGATGCAACTAAATGATTTCACCATATGTTATCATCCATATTAATTACCATATTGATTTCACCATATTTCTTTTGCAGGTGAAATCAATATGGTAATTAATATGGATGATAACATATTTGACTCAATGGACAGTTCAACTTTAGATATTAAGCTAGACCACCACACATGTTTTGTACCAAAACAATGTGCTTTCGTAATCAATTTGGTTATCAATCACTATTGCAACTCTGGCATACTCAATGACATGCAAAATTCCATATGCATGAACATCAATGTTTATGTAGATCACTAATAAAGGATAACATATAGGAGCACTAAGCAAGCGAGCATGCTGCCTGCAAGCAAGTTGCCTGCAAGCAAGCAAGCTGCCTGGATGCCTGCAGGCAAGCAAGCCGCCTGGATGCCTGCAGGCAAGCAAGCCGCCTGGATGCCTGCAGGAAAGCAAGCAAGCAAGCATGCTGCCTGCCTGGCAGCAAGCAAACTCATTGAGGTTGAGTTTAGTCCATGATCCAACAATTATTACAAATGGTAGTTTGGTTTTAAAAAATATCAAACAGCAATGTGAAAAAGAGGTTAAAAAGTATCATGCACATGTAGAATAGGAAGTGTTCTCATGGCTGAGATATATGGTTGAATTACGTGGCCGATAGTGGTTAAATCAATATTTGAAAAACTTTCTTGTTCCAATATTTTGCAGTTGAAATCAATATGGTAATTAAGATATTTGACTCAATGGATAGACCATTTCTTTGAAGGATAGACCATTTCTTTGAAGGATTACAAACCCAATAATACCCTTATAGCCCGACCATTACTTAATCAAAGAAAATGGACATTTCAAATAAAGAAGAATTTAGGAGAGTTTGTTCAAATAAAGAAGAAACATACTTTGTTCAAATAGAATATCATCAAACCCATTTTTTGTGCATATTTTGTGCATCAATTCTTAGATTACTAATACGAAATATAGAAGAAACATATTATGTGCATCAATTCTTCACTACTTAAATGGGTATGAAGTTCACAAACCCCAATTTCAACCAAACAAACCTTAAATGGGTGTGAACCTCAACAATCACAAACCAAAAACCCCAAAACCAAAAACCATAACACCTCAACAATCAAAACCCAGTAAACCCCAAAACTTTAAACAAAAAACCCTAACCCAAACCTAATCACAAACCACACAAATTGCCCACCTGAACCTGCCAATAACAAAGAAATGGAATTTCCCTCACTTATGATCTTTGCTGCAGCTATTGCACTAAGTGATGATTGTTTCACATCACCACCTTCATGTTCCCCCAAAATCTTTGTGTTTACTTATCAACACAGAGAAAAATCAAGGAACATAACCACACAAACACGACTATCAATAAAACAGCAAAGTGAAAAAGAGGTTAAAAAGTATCATGCACATGTAGAATAGGAAGTGTTCTCATGGCTGAGATATATGGTTGATTTACGTGGCCGATATTGGTTAAATCAATATTTGAAAAACTTTCTTTGTTCCAATATTTGAAAAACTTTCTTGTTCCAATGGAAGGTTAAAACTTTCTTAATATGGATGATAACATATTTGACTCAATGGATAGTTAAACTTTAGATATTAAGCTAGACCACCACACATGTTTTGTACCAAAACAATGTGCTTTCTTAATCAATTTGGTTATCATTTCACTATTGCAACTATGGCATACTCAATGGCATGCAAAATTCCATATGCATGAACATCAATGTTTATGTAGATCACTAATCTATCTAACATATAGGAGCACTAAGCAAGCGAGCATGCTGCCTGCAAGCAAGCAAGCTACCTGGATGCATATTTTGTGCATCAATTCTTAGATAACTAATACGAAATAAATAAGATGGATTGAACATTTGCGCACATATGAAGAGAGTGTGCATTTGAGCGAATCATTGAACTAAAGTGAAAAGTTTACTTGTTATGAGTTACGCGGGAAGAAGAAACCAAACTCCTCCTAACGTTGTTTCAATTAGGGCACGTGAAACTACAATTTGTTTGATGAATATTTGAAGAATCAGTTTCGCGCAGATGAGCCATGCCCGCGTTGCCGCGAAAACTCATCCAGCTCATGTATGCCTCTACAGTTTCCCGTGGCGGATGTACGCCGTATGACATTGGTCCAGCACCAACAAACCTGCCACTCTCCTTGTTATGAGTTACGGGGGAAGAAGAAACCAAAACTCCTCCAAACGAACTTAAAAGTCTTTTACCATCCATTGAAATGTTCTGATGCTTGCAGGCAGGCAGGCATGTTGCTTGGTTGCAGGCAGCATGCTTGCAGGCAGGCAAGAAGATTGCTCGCATGCAGGCAGCATGCTTGAACAGCCAGGTAGGCTTAGTGGTCAATTTTTTAACGTACTTATATAGTACTTAAAAAATTTAGCAACGTCATGAAAGGGACAGTGAATTTAAAAGTTTGTTACCTTCCATTGAAGTGTTTTGATGCTTGTAGAAAGGCAGCATGTTTGATTGCAGGCAGCATGCTTGCAGGCAGGGAGGAAGGCAGATTGCTTGCTTGCAGACAGGCAGGCATGAAGATTGCTCGCTTGCAGGCAGCATGCTTGAACCGGCAGGTAGGCTCAGGAGTAATTTTTTAAACGAACTTATATAGTACTAAAAAAATTTGGCCACTTGAATGATAGGGACAGTGAATTTAAAATTTTGTTACCTTCCATTGAAGTGTTCTGATGCTTGCAGGGAGGCAGGCAGGCAATTTGCTCGCTTGCAGGCAGCATGCTTGAATAGGCAGGTAGGCTTAGTGGTCAAATTTTTTAACGAACTTATATAGTACTAAAAAGATTTAACAACTTCATGGAAGGGACAGTGAACTTAAAAGTGATTTACCTTCCATTCAAGTGTTCTGATGCTTGGAGGCAGGCAGTTTGCATGCTTGCAGGCAGCAAGCTTGAACAGGCAGGTAGGCTTAGTGGTAATTTTTTCAACGAACTTATATAGTACAAAAAATATTTAGCAAATTCATTGAAGGGATCTGTTACCTTCCATTGAAGTGTTCTGATGCTTGCAGGCAGGCAGGTTGCTTGCTTGCAGGCAGCATGCTTGCAGGCAGGCAGGCAGTTTGCTTGGTTGCAGGCAGCATGCTTGAACAGGCAGGTAGACTTAGTGGTAATTTTTTTAACGAACTTATATAGTACTAAAAATATTTAGCAACTTCATGGAAGGGACAGTGATCTTAAAAGTCTTTTACCTTCCATTGAAGTGTTATGATGCTTGCAGGCTTAGTCGAAGAGACATGCAAAAACTAAATCATTATATCACCAAATTAATTGGCATAAGGAAGATTAAATTGGTGTTCCCTGTTGCTACAGTATCTGGAAATTTTCTCGCCAGCCTAAAAACTAAAAATAAGTTGGGGAACTTTTCATTATAGTATTTAGAAGCTGTTTGTTTCATTTGGATGTACTAAGTTACAAACCATAATGAATAACCTAATATTATGATCAAAGTAATGGGCCTAATTCTTTTGTTATGATCACAGGAATGGTTAAAGTTTAAGAAAGCTTACATTTATACATATACCGTAGAGTTGCTCTAAGGCTCATTGCATATTATAATTATTCTCATCTACTACATACACATACACATACACATACACATACACATACACATACACATACACATACACATACACATACACATGAAAAAACAGGAAAAGTCCAACATGCTAATTGCTAACAACCTTTATGAAAGGGAAACAGTGTAACAAAATATAGTAAAAATAACCAACTTTATGAGAAACAGTACCTGATTTCGTTCAACAGGACCTGATTTAGTGAAATATTTGTATTTATCCCTTCCCTTATCGATCACACGTGCGAGTAAAGTTGCGGGAGAATCATTTTACTATAGAACCTGCAATATGCATGATCAGTTTCAAAGTAATAAAGCAATATGAAATGGACATAATGAAAATTAATCATGGCAAAGAAACATGGCACATCTATGGAAAGTTTCTGCAGTGGAGCTCTGCAGTATATTCACTTGCTTTGCAGTATCTATGGATCAGTCAAGTTAGAAATAAGTCTTTTAAGCCTAATAAGCTGGATTTTTGGCTATATTTTGCCCGCACTTGCCACCAAACTAATAGGTTTTAGGTCAACGACCTCTTCAGGGATAAGGATAATGACAGTACTATTAAGATTATATCCTTAAAAGTTGGATCTTTAAAATTCTTCCACCATACACATAAAAGAACACTGAATAAAACTTATTGGGGAATCCATCCGGCTCAGGGCTCTATTTCAGTTTATATGACCTCCTTTTTATAAAAGGGCCATTCACACCAACCCCAGTCCTCGGATGAAATAGGATCAAAATCCAAATGCACAAATGGTTCCCATATGAAATCAATAACATGAAAATGGTTCAAAATGGTTCACATACGAAATAGGATCATAATGGTCCTCGGAGGAAAATGCACAAATGCACAAATGGTTCCCATAGGAAATAGGATCAAAATCCAAAAGCACAATTGGAACACAATGTAATAGCATAACTTGATTATATCAATTTCAAAACAGCAAATCTTGGAGCACACAATTAACATAAGTAGTACCTTTTTGCAAAACTTGATGTTGGGTTTTCAAAACATTGGAACTCCAGTATAAAACTTTATTACATCAATTTCAAAGTGCTACCCATGAAAGCAACTACCAAATGGAAGTTTGCATTGCACAATGCACAATCAAAGTCATGGAAGTATGTAGAAGGCACAATCGAAGTCAGATTAACAACCAACCCCACGCAACTTCATTAATATTTATTTTTCATCAGACAACTTGGATGAAAATACAGAAACTTTCAGTATATAGACAGTCGCGAATGCTGCACTATACTCGTCCCTTTGACAGATTATTTTTTATGATTAAATACTGAAATTACAGGTCGATATGAAACTTGCTCCAGATAGGAAGAAGTTCATGGATGTGTTAGGAGGAAAAGGTGATCTCAATCCAACTTGGATGAGAATACTGAAACTTTCAGTATATAGACAGTCGCGAATGCTGCACTATATTCGTCCCTTTGACAAATTGGAAGGATGAGTAGGATAAGCATCTGGAAATGCCTCTGTTCTTCCTTAAGTTTTAGTTTTGATTGGATTTCATGATTTCCTGAAAACATGTTGAAAATACTTCATAGAAGTTGTCAACTACAACATAGTAAACGTCCGTAAGTACTGTTTATCTGATAAAAGTTAGAAGAATATTTGAAGAATCAACACCAACAAAGTCTTTTACCTTGCATTGACTAATTATTCCATTTCGGGTTGTCTATCCATCGAATCTGTGACTAATGTTATCGTACACAATGTGCATAGATATGGGTGATTGTGTACCATCAAAGGGACCTAAGCAATCAGACGGTGATGGAATAACTATCAGACACTCAAGTAAGATATGGGTGTACCATTGGTTGTTGGCCGAGTGCACAGATGGTTTGATAGATGTAACGGACGGGTCTACATCGGTAACGATATCAAATAGGTTATTTACGCGCCATGATAAGGTCATGTAATGTTATCATAACACAAAGGTTTACAGAAACTAACAATGTAACTTAAGCTTTAAGATTTTAGAGTAGATTAACACAGTTTATCATATCACAAACAAACATTAATGTAGTTCACTAACATGCAGGTGCCGGTAACTTTTAATAACTTTGGGGAGGGATTGAAAGAGAGAATGCCAAGGTGTAGGTTTGGTTAATCACTTTTAACCAATGGGGAGAGTACGCAGTGGGTGGCAGTTATCACCCGACGATCAACAGCCAGGGAAATCGATATCTTGCGCCTCCTAACTCCAATATAAAGTTTTGAGTGTTTTTTGTTGGAGTTAGGGAATATTTCACTATCATGCATTTGTCTAAAAAATATAGGGACTCAATTTTCAATCTTTCCTGCTCTTCTTGGATGATGTTATATGCTAAAGGTATTTACAGAACAATGGTACATCCGCCATTTCATCAAACAGCTGAATATCCCATTAAAATGTGTTCAATGGAGAAAAAAACTTACAAATGTCACTAACAAACCAAAAAAGATAACAGCTTTAAACAACACCGAACCCTTTACACAACATGCAAATAAAAACAATGAGGACGTTGAATTTTTGGCAAAAATTTTCACCGATTGAATTGAACGACTACTTAAAAATTGAAAAAAAAAATTAATAAAAATCATTGAGTCTCAAACATAGCTAAGAGGGAAACTACTAACCCCAAAACTTCATTTTCAGGAATTTCAACTCACAGAGTTCATACCTTTAGGATCAATTCAATGCATATGTGCTGGAGTAAATGGAATTGGAGGACTAACGGGGATATAATTCATCAAACACGCAGATATAATTCACAGACAACCCCACTCAAATTCATAGAGGAATTTCATCAAACATATATTGTGTTTTATATATATTGGTCACAGAAATCTTTTAAATAGAAAAATAAATGGAGTTGATTACCCCATCAAAAACGCAGAGAGCAAGATGGAGTCCTTCACGCAGCAAATCACGCAGAGAGGTGGACTCCTTCAAGCAGCAAATCACGCAGAGAGGTACTACTTGACGCAGCAAATCACGCAGAGGAGAAGATGGTGAAGCAGAGAGGTTGACTCCTTGAAGCAGAGAGGATGTCTCCTTCACGCAGAGAGCGGTAGATTCCTTCACGCAGAGAGGGGGACTCCTTCACGCAGCAGAGGAGAAGATGGACTCCTTCACGCAGCAGAGGAGAAAATGGAGAAGCAGAGAGGTGGAGAAGGGTTGAGATGTAGAGGTCTACAAAATGGAGAAGCAGAGAAGTCCAGAGGTGGAGAGTGGGAGGGAAAGAGAGTTTGAAATGGAGAGTTTTTGGTTGTTTGAGTTTGTACGCGGGGTGAGAGTAAATGTTTTAAGTTTGGCATAAACACAAAGGTTGCCACGTAGGACAAAGAGACTCATTTCACTGTTCATCAAACCCATTTTTTGTGCATATTTTGTGCATCAATTCTTAGATTACTAATACGAAATATAGAAGAAACATATTATGTGCATCAATTCTTCACTACTTAAATGGGGTAGCCCACATCAGGTGAAATCAATATGGTAAGTGCGTGCATATGAGGTAGCCCACGCTTTTGGAATTCAATGGTAAAGACATGAGCTACAACATCACCGAATGTGCCTCTTTTGATAATCTTATCCATTAGACATTTTCTTTTTAACTCAAAAACTCGAGATACTAAATCTGGGCGATCCGTAGGCTTTTGGTGAGGTAACAAAGCATCCATAATTTCAGGCCATTTTGGATTTGCAGTCATGGTTAAGAAAACATCTGGATGATTGTTGTAACGTGTGATAGCCATTGAATCTTGAAATATCTCAAACATGTGTCTTGGACTACCAATATGGGATGACGGCAAAATAAGTCGCTTCCCAACTTGATCTGGTCTTAACCCATCGGGCCCAATGTCCGTCAGACTTTCATATAGCTCAGCCCTGAGCTTTGTTTGATTGTTCCTCACATACATTAATCGATTTTGCTCTGTTGAAGCCCAAGCATCTACTAAAAACTCCTGAAGCAATTTGCCACCTCTCAAAATTGTTGAGTACTCAGTTGGTCGTTCGAACAAACGATAACTGTAAAACTCCATCTGAGTAAGTCGTTTATTTGAACACCTATTAGTTGTAACATCCCACTGAGTTAATTCAGGTTCCCAACCTAAGTCGCCAAACGGAAATAATAGCACATAATGAAGCGGTAAGTAAGCTGGGTGACATTCATTAATTTTCATCAACTCTTGATTTCCTCGCAAATATACGACAATATCTCTGGTTGTGTTTACTTCAGGGACATCTCCAGGCAAAATAATTGCTATTTCATTTGATGAAGGAAGATTGTAACGCCGCCGATCTTTATGACAACTATAGTGTAAATACACAGGTATGTTTTGGTCAACAGAATTTGTCTGATTCAGAATCTCGTATGCTTGACGGTATTTCTCCACAAACACATTATACTGCAACAAAGCATCTTGAATGATTTTGAGCACATCTAATCTCAAGCGTGGATTTCGACGACTGCGGGTATGTAATGCTGAATCGGGATCATAAATGTAAAGCTGTGAATATACTGCATCTTGGCCTTGTTGCGGAATTAACGCTCCCGTTTGATGTCGTAATTCTCCATGAATAATAAAGCTTGTGGGACCCCTCCCATTGAGTACCCTTGGATCAAATTTAGTACCAAGACTCGTAAATGCATTCGCAGCATTATACTCGCGAATATGCGTACGAAAATTATTTGATTGAACATCATCTCCCTCATACAACACTTGAAGCAATGGGGGAGGGGTAGATAACAGTGGCAGCTTCACCTTTCCTTGCAAACAACACGTCCCGAAAAAAGGATTCCTTGACGAAGATGCCTTCAATTTTTCATCATTCCAATGTAGTGCTGAGCAATGAGGACACAAAAAATTCATTTTGCCTAAGAAATGACGTGTTTCTTCTTGATGAGCTTGTGAGTCAATTTCATGCCGGAAATCCAAACCACTATGACGGGAAGTATCGTCATTAGGAAGTCGGTCATTTGTAATTGGCCTAAACAAATTGTAAGATAGATAATGAGTTAAAATTTAGAAAACTTGATAAAGTTAAATTATATGAGAAAATAGAAAAAAAGAAGTATACATGTTTGTTGGTGCATTTGGGGATGCGTTAGGCGTAGAAAATGAACACCTCCTTGGTTGTTGTGGTGGCAACACATTTTGATCTAACACAGCAAAAAATTCAAAAT
Organism: Berberis vulgaris; assembly: GCA_963556465.1. Classification (NCBI taxonomy): domain Eukaryota; kingdom Viridiplantae; phylum Streptophyta; class Magnoliopsida; order Ranunculales; family Berberidaceae; genus Berberis; species Berberis vulgaris. The sequence goes on along the minus strand of OY747131.1, from coordinate 47,941,824 downwards.
CCATGCATCGGGGAGGGATGATATTGAGCACAGCCGTTCGTGATTGTTGCCGCAGCTTTTGTGGAAAAGCGCGATCATTGGGTGTGAAAGAAGGAAAAGGTATTTGAACAGGAGGCGTCCTACATAAAATTCTCTCTTTGTCTCGACGCAAACGTTGTGCGGATGAACGTTTTGAATTAATATTCAGAACAATGTTGTTATCCTAAAATACATTTAAAATGGTAAATGATTACACACTAAAAGAATTAAGGCATGCATATAATCTAAACAATGAAAACGTGCATAGACAATGGGAAAATAAGAAGGGGCCTATATAACACGGTAAACAATGAAATAATAATAAAGGTACGCACTTATACATACCTGAATAAATACAACTTTTCATTTACCCTTTTGAATAGAACCGGCATTTTCCTTGCCCTTGCATAAAAAACTTAAGTAAATAAGCATAAGACGGTAAAAACAATTAATATAGATAATTGCAGTACACAGATCAGCACACGCATTGAAAGTTAAGAATGTTGTACACACCCCAACAAATTTGCTTTTTCCCTTTTCGGCAATTGTGGATTTTGTTTTTCCTTTTCCCTAGAAAGAAACACACACAAATATAAATTTAATTTTCGAAGGTGTAAGGTTAAAGAATCATATGTACATACTAATATACATTTTGTTAGGAAAAAACATATGTACATACCCCAAAGCATTGGAGTTTGGATATTCTCTGTTTTGTAGTATTCACATTAGCAGTCAAGGTAGTGTCTAACTTAGGTTGATTTTTTTCTCTCTCTCGACGCAAACGTTGGCCTAGCGCACGCTTGGAAACGTTACTGTCTATAGGGACATTTTCTTTTCCCTTTCCCATATCCATATTTGGCTTTAACAAAAAAAAAAAAAACAGATAACTTGGTATAAATAAATATGTATATATTTATTGTTAGACATAGTGAAAAAGTAAAAACAAATAAATAAATAGAAATAATACCTGTTGATTTGGAACATTGGACCTGAGGCCATTATCTATAAGAAATTGCTCCTAGTAAAAGGATGACATGTTAAAATCTTTGGCTAATTTATTAAAAAATAAGTGAAAAGAGAAATTAACAAAATTTCTTACTGTCCTCGGCAAGTTTGAATCAACTTGCTCATCATGAACTGTAACCCTGACGCCTTGTTTTTCTAGAAATTTGATCTATAGCAAACATATAAGTAAGTGAGTAATTTTAATGTGAAAATTGTAAGATAGATGGCGGAAAAACTATGCATTTTTCTTACAGATCCTTCTACGGCTGAATCCACCTGCAAACAAAGAAGGTGTCATATATATGAGACAACCAATTAGAAGTAAGATGTAGTAGTATCAACCTACTATAGTACCTGGCCGAAAATCATCATTTCGGAGTAGGGTGGATTGTGAAATAAGTGGTCCATAATTACGGTCAAGTACAATGAAAGGTTAGGGATCCCTGAAAAGAAAAAGGAAATGTTTTTATATTGCAACAAAATCTTTACAATTGAGCTATATTTTTGGAACAACCATCAATTCAATATCAATTCAATAAGCATCAAAAAAGAATCAACAACATATTTCTTGAATGGGAAGTTGATTTAAAAAATAAATCGATTTACAATCAAAACAGGGGTACATGACGACTTTACCCGTATATAAAACGAACGAAGTTAAGGACTTAGACCAAACAAAAAAGACCGCAACACTGTCCTCGAAACTGGACTTGAGAAATATAAGCCACTACTCAGTTATATATAAAAAAAAAAAAAAGCCACTACTCAGTAATTTTAAAAAATAAATAAGAAAAAAAATTGTATAACAAAAAAGAGAAAAACAGCAAGCAAAACTGAGACAGGGTAAGCAGCACCGCACCCCCCTGTCCAGACTGCAACCTCGCGCCTGCAGCACGTCCAGCACCAAGCATCCCACCGCTCCCTGCCTTAGCCAGACTGCAAGGGCGAACCTGGATGCTCTTGCCTCGCAGCCGAACCGCCAGCCAAAACCGGCCATTCGCAGGGCCTGTCTCAGCCTAGCATCCACTGTTTTACAGAAAAACAGGGAGCAAAAATAATTTTCCTGCAGATAGCACCCAGTCCCATACAGCACCCAGACTGCACTCGTCTTGCGCGCAAGACAGTCCAATCTCCAGTTCACTGACCCAACTGATAGACTGACCCAACTGATATACTGACCCAAATGATAGACCGCAACCTCAGGAATAGGAAAATGATTTTTTAATCCTTTGTTGACATACACCACAGAAAAGTTTTCATTTGGATTGCTGGTTTCCTTAATCAAGAAAGGAGAATTCCAGATGTCTTGAATAAGAACAGCTCTGATGCAATGTAATGTTTCCGATGAAATAGAAAGAAAGAAGAAATAAACAATTTAGAGTTGAACCTTTTTGGATGCCTTTGTTGTGGATGGTAATCTTTTTGAATTCCATCATAAAAATCAAACTTCAGGGAAAATGAAAAAAAAAATGAAAAAAAAAAAAATCCAGAACCATGAAATTGTGAATACCCAAAAGTGAAAAAAGAAGAGATTTGATAAAGACGTAGAGGCGCTAGGAAAACCCCCTATCACAACATTCAACAGTAGAAAATGAAATCCCAAAAAAATAAAATGTGTAGAATGAGAGTATACATGCTTAGTTATATGGTTGTTGAAAGAAGAAGAAAAATCACCATGAGTAGTCAACATCTGAAGGAAATGAGTTAATTAACCATTTGAAGGAAATGAGTTAATTAAACATTTGAAGAAAAGCAAGTCAGTAGAAGGATTCACAACAAACCACAAACATCACATGTTGGGGCGATCCGTTGCGTCTGGGCAGTCCGGCTGCGGACTTATGGCGATCAGCTGGTGCTGCGATCTGTTGTGGCGATTGGCTTCCAGCTTTGCGAAACAGGACAGTGATGGGTGCGCTGTGCGGGGTCACTTGCGAGGGCTGGACTGCATTGATTAATTGGAGAATACTTGCAGGTACATTGAGCTGCTGTAATTTCAGCTTGGGCGCAGGAACGGCCAGGAGCTGCTGGTGCGGTGCTGACAGTCGGCGGAGCCGCGTCTTGCCGGTCCAACTCAGGTGCTGTCCGAGTGTTTTCGGCAGGCTAGTGTGTCCTGTTAGGCGCTGCAGAACAGAGTGGGAGGCAGAGCACTTTGCTGCAGAGACTCATAGAATGGAAGCTGCTGCTGTTGCTGCTCTGCGTTTACTGCTGCGCTGCTTTTGATGCTGCTGCTCCGCGGATTTGCTGTTGCTGTTGCTGTTGCTGCTGCTGCTGCTGCTGCTGCTGCGCTGCGTTGCCGCTGATGCTGCTGTTCTGTTTTTGTTTTGATTAGGTTGCGGCCTGCTAAGATGCTGCGACACGCGTCGGGCTTTGTCGCAGGAACGCGCGTAGTGCTGCGTGTTCTATGGCTGCGAAACTGATATTGCGGGTGCTGTCCGGGTTGTGTTTTTAGTTATTTACTTTGGCTTTCATGCGGGTAACGTCGTAATGTACGCCCGTAGCGTTTGTAAATCATTTTTTGTGATAAGTAATTAAGGTCTGGCATTCAAAAAAAAAAAAAAAAAAAAAAACCACAAACATCACATTTTAATTGAAAACTTTTTAAGGTTGGTTACTAAGAATAGCAAGTTAGTAGAAGGGTCACATTCCTTCAAAGAGAGGGACTCTCTACTGGAATATAAATGTCCCAGTAATTGATTAACATTTAGGAAATTGCTTTGAATGAAATTTAAAAAAAATGAAACATACCTATAACAACATTCAACCAAATTAAACATACCCATCACAACATGCAACCATATTTCTTTAGGATGAAAACACAAAAGTGAAAAATCGAAGAAATTTGAGAGATATTGCAAATATTAAACAAAATTAATCATACTCATCTAGCTTAATATCTAAAGTTGAAATGTCCTGTGAATCTCTCCAGAGAACCTCCTTCCCTCACTGTTGTTTCCCAAACCCTAGCGGCGGCGGCCTGGGGGTAAGGAGCCGACCTTCCCAGTTCTCTTTGTTTTCCCAAAACACTCTAATGTTTTCGTCCTAGCACAAAGTCGGTTTATTGTTCTTGCGAAGAATTAGTATCCCACTTAATAAGTAAATTTTCGAACCATTCATTTGATGCAACTAAATGATTTCACCATATGTTATCATCCATATTAATTACCATATTGATTTCACCATATTTCTTTTGCAGGTGAAATCAATATGGTAATTAATATGGATGATAACATATTTGACTCAATGGACAGTTCAACTTTAGATATTAAGCTAGACCACCACACATGTTTTGTACCAAAACAATGTGCTTTCGTAATCAATTTGGTTATCAATCACTATTGCAACTCTGGCATACTCAATGACATGCAAAATTCCATATGCATGAACATCAATGTTTATGTAGATCACTAATAAAGGATAACATATAGGAGCACTAAGCAAGCGAGCATGCTGCCTGCAAGCAAGTTGCCTGCAAGCAAGCAAGCTGCCTGGATGCCTGTAGGCAAGCAAGCCGCCTGGATGCCTGCAGGCAAGCAAGCCGCCTGGATGCCTGCAGGAAAGCAAGCAAGCAAGCATGCTGCCTGCCTGGCAGCAAGCAAACTCATTGAGGTTGAGTTTAGTCCATGATCCAACAATTATTACAAATGGTAGTTTGGTTTTAAAAAATATCAAACAGCAATGTGAAAAAGAGGTTAAAAAGTATCATGCACATGTAGAATAGGAAGTGTTCTCATGGCTGAGATATATGGTTGAATTACGTGGCCGATAGTGGTTAAATCAATATTTGAAAAACTTTCTTGTTCCAATATTTTGCAGTTGAAATCAATATGGTAATTAACATATTTGACTCAATGGATAAACCATTTCTTTGAAGGATAGACCATTTCTTTGAAGGATTACAAACCCAATAATACCCTTATAGCCCGACCATTACTTAATCAAAGAAAATGGACATTTCAAATAAAGAAGAATTTAGGAGAGTTTGTTCAAATAAAGAAGAAACATACTTTGTTCAAATAGAATATCATCAAACCCATTTTTTGTGCATATTTTGTGCATCAATTCTTAGATTACTAATACGAAATATAGAAGAAACATATTATGTGCATCAATTCTTCACTACTTAAATGGGTATGAAGTTCACAAACCCCAATTTCAACCAAACAAACCTTAAATGGGTGTGAACCTCAACAATCACAAACCAAAAACCCCAAAACCAAAAACCATAACACCTCAACAATCAAAACCCAGTAAACCCCAAAACTTTAAACCAAAAACCCTAACCCAAACCTAATCACAAACCACACAAATTGCCCACCTGAACCTGCCAATAACAAAGAAATGGAATTTCCCTCACTTATGATCTTTGCTGCAGCTATTGCACTAAGTGATGATTGTTTCACATCACCACCTTCATGTTCCCCCAAAATCTTTGTGTTTACTTATCAACACAGAGAAAAATCAAGGAACATAACCACACAAACACGACTATCAATAAAACAGCAAAGTGAAAAAGAGGTTAAAAAGTATCATGCACATGTAGAATAGGAAGTGTTCTCATGGCTGAGATATATGGTTGATTTACGTGGCCGATATTGGTTAAATCAATATTTGAAAAACTTTCTTGTTCCAATATTTGAAAAACTTTCTTGTTCCAATGGAAGGTTAAAACTTTGTTAATATGGATGATAACATATTTGACTCAATGGACAGTTAAACTTTAGATATTAAGCTAGACCACCACACATGTTTTGTACCAAAACAATGTGCTTTCTTAATCAATTTGGTTATCATTTCACTATTGCAACTATGGCATACTCAATGGCATGCAAAATTCCATATGCATGAACATCAATGTTTATGTAGATCACTAATCTATCTAACATATAGGAGCACTAAGCAAGCGAGCATGCTGCCTGCAAGCAAGCAAGCTACCTGGATGCATATTTTGTGCATCAATTCTTAGATAACTAATACGAAATAAATAAGATGGATTGAACATTTGCGCACATATGAAGAGAGTGTGCATTTGAGCGACTCATTGAACTAAAGTGAAAAGTTTACTTGTTATGAGTTACGCGGGAAGAAGAAACCAAACTCCTAACGTTGTTTCAATTAGGGCACGTGAAACTACAATTTGTTTGATGAATATTTGAAGAATCAGTTTCGCGCAGATGAGCCATGCCCACGTTGCCGCGAAAACTCATCCAGCTCATGTATGCCTCTACAGTTTCCCGTGGCGGATGTACGCCGTATGACATTGGTCCAGCACCAACAAACCTGCCACTCTCCTTGTTATGAGTTACGGGGGAAGAAGAAACCAAAACTCCTCCAAACGAACTTAAAAGTCTTTTACCATCCATTGAAATGTTCTGATGCTTGCAGGCAGGCAGGCATGTTGCTTGGTTGCAGGCAGCATGCTTGCAGGCAGGCAAGAAGATTGCTCGCATGCAGGCAGCATGCTTGAACAGCCAGGTAGGCTTAGTGGTCAATTTTTTAACGTACTTATATAGTACTTAAAAAATTTAGCAACGTCATGAAAGGGACAGTGAATTTAAAAGTCTGTTACCTTCCATTGAAGTGTTCTGATGCTTGTAGAAAGGCAGCATGTTTGATTGCAGGCAGCATGCTTGCAGGCAGGGAGGAAGGCAGATTGCTTGCTTGCAGACAGGCAGGCATGAAGATTGCTCGCTTGCAGGCAGCATGCTTGAACCGGCAGGTAGGCTCAGGAGTAATTTTTTAAACGAACTTATATAGTACTAAAAAAAATTGGCCACTTGAATGATAGGGACAGTGAATTTAAAATTTTGTTACCTTCCATTGAAGTGTTCTGATGCTTGCAGGGAGGCAGGCAGGCAATTTGCTCGCTTGCAGGCAGCATGCTTGAATAGGCAGGTAGGCTTAGTGGTCAAATTTTTTAACGAACTTATATAGTACTAAAAAGATTTAACAACTTCATGGAAGGGACAGTGAACTTAAAAGTGATTTACCTTCCATTCAAGTGTTCTGATGCTTGGAGGCAGGCAGTTTGCATGCTTGCAGGCAGCAAGCTTGAACAGGCAGGTAGGCTTAGTGGTAATTTTTTCAACGAACTTATATAGTACAAAAAATATTTAGCAACTTCATTGAAGGGATCTGTTACCTTCCATTGAAGTGTTCTGATGCTTGCAGGCAGGCAGGCAGGCAGGTTGCTTGCTTGCAGGCAGCATGCTTGCAGGCAGGCAGGCAGTTTGCTTGGTTGCAGGCAGCATGCTTGAACAGGCAGGTAGACTTAGTGGTAATTTTTTTAACGAACTTATATAGTACTAAAAATATTTAGCAACTTCATGGAAGGGACAGTGATCTTAAAAGTCTTTTACCTTCCATTGAAGTGTTATGATGCTTGCAGGCTTAGTCGAAGAGACATGCAAAAACTAAATCATTATATCACCAAATTAATTGGCATAAGGAAGATTAAATTGGTGTTCCCTGTTGCTACAGTATCTGGAAATTTTCTCGCCAGCCTAAAAACTAAAAATAAGTTGGGGAACTTTTCATTATAGTATTTAGAAGCTGTTTGTTTCATTTGGATGTACTAAGTTACAAACCATAATGAATAACCTAATATTATGATCAAAGTAATGGGCCTAATTCTTTTGTTATGATCACAGGAATGGTTAAAGTTTAAGAAAGCTTACATTTATACATATACCGTAGAGTTGCTCTAAGGCTCATTGCATATTATAATTATTCTCATCTACTACATACACATACACATACACATACACATACACATACACATGAAAAAACAGGAAAAGTCCAACATGCTAATTGCTAACAACCTTTATGAAAGGGAAACAGTGTAACAAAATATAGTAAAAATAACCAACTTTATGAGAAACAGTACCTGATTTCGTTCAACAGGACCTGATTTAGTGAAATATTTGTATTTATCCCTTCCCTTATCGATCACACGTGCGAGTAAAGTTGCGGGAGAATCATTTTACTATAGAACCTGCAATATGCATGATCAGTTTCAAAGTAATAAAGCAATATGAAATGGACATAATGAAAATTAATCATGGCAAAGAAACATGGCACATCTATGGAAAGTTTCTGCAGTGGAGCTCTGCAGTATATTCACTTGCTTTGCAGTATCTATGGATCAGTCAAGTTAGAAATAAGTCTTTTAAGCCTAATAAGCTGGATTTTTGGCTATATTTTGCCCGCACTTGCCACCAAACTAATAGGTTTTAGGTCAACGACCTCTTCAGGGATAAGGATAATGACAGTACTATTAAGATTATATCCTTAAAAGTTGGATCTTTAAAATTCTTCCACCATACACATAAAAGAACACTGAATAAAACTTATTGGGGAATCCATCCGGCTCAGGGCTCTATTTCAGTTTATATGACCTCCTTTTTATAAAAGGGCCATTCACACCAACCCCGGTCCTCGGATGAAATAGGATCAAAATCCAAATGCACAAATGGTTCCCATATGAAATCAATAACATGAAAATGGTTCAAAATGGTTCACATACGAAATAGGATCATAATGGTCCTCGGAGGAAAATGCACAAATGCACAAATGGTTCCCATAGGAAATAGGATCAAAATCCAAAAGCACAATTGGAACACAATGTAATAGCATAACTTGATTATATCAATTTCAAAACAGCAAATCTTGGAGCACACAATTAACATAAGTAGTACCTTTTTGCAAAACTTGATGTTGGGTTTTCAAAACATTGGAACTCCAGTATAAAACTTTATTACATCAATTTCAAAGTGCTACCCATGAAAGCAACTACCAAATGGAAGTTTGCATTGCACAATGCACAATCAAAGTCATGGAAGTATGTAGAAGGCACAATCGAAGTCAGATTAACAACCAACCCCACGCAACTTCATTAATATTTATTTTTCATCAGACAACTTGGATGAAAATACAGAAACTTTCAGTATATAGACAGTCGCGAATGCTGCACTATACTCGTCCCTTTGACAGATTATTTTTTATGATTAAATACTGAAATTACAGGTCGATATGAAACTTGCTCCAGATAGGAAGAAGTTCATGGATGTGTTAGGAGGAAAAGGTGATCTCAATCCAACTTGGATGAGAATACTGAAACTTTCAGTATATAGACAGTCGCGAATGCTGCACTATATTCGTCCCTTTGACAAATTGGAAGGATGAGTAGGATAAGCATCTGGAAATGCCTCTGTTCTTCCTTAAGTTTTAGTTTTGATTGGATTTCATGATTTCCTGAAAACATGTTGAAAATACTTCATAGAAGTTGTCAACTACAACATAGTAAACGTCCGTAAGTACTGTTTATCTGATAAAAGTTAGAAGAATATTTGAAGAATCAACACCAACAAAGTCTTTTACCTTGCATTGACTAATTATTCCATTTCGGGTTGTCTATCCATCGAATCTGTGACTAATGTTATCGTACACAATGTGCATAGATATGGGTGATTGTGTACCATCAAAGGGACCTAAGCAATCAGACGGTGATGGAATAACTATCAGACACTCAAGTAAGATATGGGTGTACCATTGGTTGTTGGCCGAGTGCACAGATGGTTTGATAGATGTAACGGACGGGTCTACATCGGTAACGATATCAAATAGGTTATTTACGCGCCATGATAAGGTCATGTAATGTTATCATAACACAAAGGTTTACAGAAACTAACAATGTAACTTAAGCTTTAAGATTTTAGAGTAGATTAACACAGTTTATCATATCACAAACAAACATTAATGTAGTTCACTAACATGCAGGTGCCGGTAACTTTTAATAACTTTGGGGAGGGATTGAAAGAGAGAATGCCAAGGTGTAGGTTTGGTTAATCACTTTTAACCAATGGGGAGAGTACGCAGTGGGTGGCAGTTATCACCCGACGATCAACAGCCAGGGAAATCGATATCTTGCGCCTCCTAACTCCAATATAAAGTTTTGAGTGTTTTTTGTTGGAGTTAGGGAATATTTCACTATCATGCATTTGTCTAAAAAATATAGGGACTCAATTTTCAATCTTTCCTGCTATTCTTGGATGATGTTATATGCTAAAGGTATTTACAGAACAATGGTACATCCGCCATTTCATCAAACAGCTGAATATCCCATTAAAATGTGTTCAATGGAGAAAAAAACTTACAAATGTCACTAACAAACCAAAAAAGATAACAGCTTTAAACAACACCGAACCCTTTACACAACATGCAAATAAAAACAATGAGGACGTTGAATTTTTGGCAAAAATTTTCACCGATTGAATTGAACGACTACTTAAAAATTGAAAAAAAAAATTAATAAAAATCATTGAGTCTCAAACATAGCTAAGAGGGAAACTACTAACCCCAAAACTTCATTTTCAGGAATTTCAACTCACAGAGTTCATACCTTTAGGATCAATTCAGTGCATATGTGCTGGAGTAAATGGAATTGGAGGACTAACGGGGATATAATTCATCAAACACGCAGATATAATTCACAGACAACCCCACTCAAATTCATAGAGGAATTTCATCAAACATATATTGTGTTTTATATATATTGGTCACAGAAATCTTTTAAATAGAAAAATAAATGGAGTTGATTACCCCATCAAAAACGCAGAGAGCAAGATGGAGTCCTTCACGCAGCAAATCACGCAGAGAGGTGGACTCCTTCAAGCAGCAAATCACGCAGAGAGGTACTACTTGACGCAGCAAATCACGCAGAGGAGAAGATGGTGAAGCAGAGAGGTTGACTCCTTGAAGCAGAGAGGATGTCTCCTTCACGCAGAGAGCGGTAGATTCCTTCACGCAGAGAGGGGGACTCCTTCACGCAGCAGAGGAGAAGATGGACTCCTTCACGCAGCAGAGGAGAAAATGGAGAAGCAGAGAGGTGGAGAAGGGTTGAGATGTAGAGGTCTACAAAATGGAGAAGCAGAGAAGTCCAGAGGTGGAGAGTGGGAGGGAAAGAGAGTTTGAAATGGAGAGTTTTTGGTTGTTTGAGTTTGTACGCGGGGTGAGAGTAAATGTTTTAAGTTTGGCATAAACACAAAGGTTGCCACGTAGGACAAAGAGACTCATTTCACTGTTCATGAACAGTGAAAAAACCAATGTGAAATGTGAAAAAACGTAGCGACCTAGTCTGCAACTTTGCTTGATTGTCCCATTGTAATGCTTTTTTTTGGGTGTTCTTCAGAGATTTTGTGGTTATATTGCTAATTAATTTTTTTTAAATAAATTCAAGAGTTGTAATTTTTTTTTTTGTTAATTAGTTGTCCATTGTAAAATGGTATTTGCTATCAATTTTAAGGTGATTCCTTGATGTGGATGCTACTCAATCAACAACATCCGTCAATAATGACATGTTTGAAGGATGACACTCCTGCCTTCAAAAGCAAAAACATTTTTCTATCTTACCTGCAAAAAAAAAAACTAAGACATTGAGAAGTGGGCCTCTGATGGTGTTAATTGCAGAAACTACATTCCCAATAAACTGATGGATGATTTTCATGATTACTAATATAAACTTGTGATTGATTTACATGTAGGGAAAGCTCTTCGAACAACAATTCTAAAAAGCACCGCTTTTTTACCTGGAATTTTGCCTGGATGGTGCCAAGAACGTGCACCATCCCACGTGCCAGTCACGTGCCTTTAAAGTGGGGAAAAAAAAAAACCAATCGAAACCAATCGGGTTTGAAACCCTAGATCAGTTTTTGCCTCTTTCTCACATAAACCCTAGCTCCAAACGAGATTGAAACCCTAGATCCAATCATGCAAGAAACCAATCGGCTTCCCTCTTTCTCATAAAGCCTAGATCCAGAGGAGATTGAAACCCTAGATCCAATCACGCAAGAAACCAATCGGCTTCAGCTGCAACTGCGAGATCATCCTGCGACAAATTGTAAATCGACAGAGTCGACAGAGAAAGCATTTGGGTTCCCTCTTTCGCATAAACCCTAGATCCAATTTCGATAGGAATCTTCGTGAGGCTGCCTCGGGTTAGGAATCTTCGCAAGCGAGGTATAATGAAAAATTTTGGAATTTGTGTTTTGAACTTGCACTTCTGTGAATGCTATTTCTTTGTTAAGTGAATGCTATTTCTTTGTTAAGTGAATGCTATTTCATTTTTTTTGTTGTTAGCAATATGAATTTCTGGAATGCTATTTCAATTTCTGGAATGCTATTTCTTTGTTAAGTGAATGCTATTTCTTTGTTAAGTGAATGCTATTTCAATTTCTGGAATGCTATTTCAATTGTAAATCAAGCACTTCCTTGTTTTCAGAAATGAAGATGATGGTTTTTCAGTGGATTTTCTCTGAATTTTCAGTGGACTTCCTTGTTTTTCAATTGTAAATCAACACAATTCATTTGTTGTTAGCAATATGAATTTTCAATGGATTTTCTCTGAATTTTCAGTGCATAATGAAAGAAACTAATCCATTCAAATTTCAAACAAGAAAAGGAATATAGTTGATGGAGTTGCTATATATCATGGAGTTGCTATATATCATTGCGTGTGTCTTTCACTTGGTGTTATTCTCCTACAAGTTAAACATAGTTGATGAATCAGATTGGATCATATAAATCTTTTTGACTGGTTCTTTGTCTGGGCAAGATGATGTTGATTATGTTTAAAGTGCATGAATGTAGGCTTATATCATGGAGTTGCCATATATCATTGGTGAAGTAGGCTTTCAAATGGGAAAAGTATAGAAGTTCAGAGTAAAAAAAAAAAAACCAATCTTGATTATGTTTAAAGTGCATGAATGTGTCATAATTATTTCCAGAAACTTATCTCATATTGATGCATAAAGTGCATATGCCTCTTCTGGTAACTAGAAAAAAAAATGTAATTTAGTGATGGTTTTCTTGAAGTGTTGTAAAGTTTTATGTTGCTTATGTTGTGATCAGTGTTGTAAAGTTTTGATTTTGGTTTAGAGCCAACTAACATCTGTTACTTTGCCAACGCAGGAATGGCATACGTAGCTTATGTTGTTTATCGTGGGCATGTACCTGGCATTTATGTTACTTGGTCAAGTTGCGCACTACAAGTAAACGGGTACACGGATGCTATCTACAAGGGTTTCAATTCAATTGAAGAAGCGGTTGAAGATTATGAAATGTGGAAGGAGCAGGAGGCGAGAAGAGAAAGAGAACAAGCGTCGAGAAGAGAAAGAGAACAAGCGTCGAGAAGAGAGCACCAATCAAGAACAAGAACAAGGGAGTCAAGAACAAATGACAGTGAAGAAGTGGTGGACCAACCCAATAATGCTCCCGAGGGTCGTCGCAATCAAGCTCATGAAAATCAACTGAACGATACTTGGGCTTTTACTAAGGACCTTATCAACAGTATATTAGTAGTAGTTTTATTAATTCTTGTACTTTTGTTTTTTAAGGTCTTGGATAGTATGTGAGATGTAAATGAATATGTTTTGGATGGTAAATGAATTTGAAGATCTTGGATGATATATGGTGCTATGTTTTTATGTATGGTGTTATGTTTTTATGTTGAATGAATATGTTTTTATGTTTTAGTATGTGTTTGCATAAAACTGCAGTGTTGCTTATGTTGCTATCATAGCAGGAAATTGACAGTGTTGCTGTCTTCTAAACACTGTCAGTTCATAGCAGGAAAATTCTGTGTTTGCATAAAACTGCAGTGTTGCTGTCTTCTAAGCCCATAAACTGACAGGAAATGCTATGTTGCAGGAAATGCTATATAAATCTATGTTGCAGGAAATGCTATGTTGCAGGAAATGCTATATAAATCTGACAGTGTTTGCAGGAAATTATCAGGAAATGCTATATTATCAGGAAATGCTATGTTGCTATGTTTCCATATAAAACTGTCAGAAATGTTGCAATGTTGCAATGTTTCCAGTGTTTATGTTGCTATGTTGCAATGTAGCTATTGTGAAATTTCTGATGACAGAGTTTCTATCAGAATTGCTATCAGAATTGTTGATAGAGTTCCTGATGAAATTTCTGATAACATTTCTGAAACAATTTCTGACAGAGTTTCTGATGGTGTTGAAATTTCTGATGAAAATTCTGATGAAATTTCTGACAGTTTCTGATAAAAATTTCTGACAGTAAACACTGGAAATTTTCTGTGAAAGTTTCTGGACAGATGAAGATTAGCATGAACAGTGGAAATTTTTTTTGAAAAAACACTGGAAATTTTCTGAAAAAACAATGATAAACACTGAGATACTAAAAATTTCTGACAGTAAACACTGGAAAAACTGAAAAACACTGGAAATTACATAGCAAATTATACGAGTTTACACTCTGAAAAACTGAAATTACACCCTGAAAACCCGACAGTACACCCTGAAACACTGAAAATTACATGAAACTCATGACTTGCAACAATGAAACTGCATGAACTGGATCCTCAACGCTTCCATATGTCTGACACTATGTTTGAATGATCTCTTTCAGGGTTGGAGAATTCATTTGCAATATCTGTACAATCTCTGTACGACTCCATGTCGTTGCTAGAAGTTGGTCGCTGCAAAAATAAATGATTAAGGCTTACAATCTTTATGTGGTTGTTAAAATGACAATAAACATGTAAATTATCTACCTGTGATATAAGTGAGTAAACCTGACCAAGTCCACTAGGTTGTGAATAATATGACCCCATACTTTCACCCTTCAAACGACAAACACGTTAATCATAGTGAACAATCATAGCGGGGCAAATCAAAAGTGAAAAATCTTTGTACTAACAGACAAACCTGCGTAGCTGAAAGATGTGTCATAAATTGTGAACTTTCAAATCCAACTTGGGTAGAACCCTACAAATGACATGTGAAATTAAAAATATATTATCTTGAATCGAAAAACTAAATATATTCATTGAAGCAAAACAAACAAGTAAACCTACCAAATTATTCTCTTTTTGTGTTTCTTTCTTCTTCTTCTTCTTCTTTTTACAGGCTTTTTCCATTGTAGATTGCATCCTCGAAGTAGAACGTCTTCCTTTGCAACGAACATGCAATGGACTATGAATTTCAGCACTACTTTTAGCGCCAACTTCGAACAACCCCTCTGGCTCAACATTGACATCACCATCACCTTTTGATATCTTTAGTTAACGAAGCTTCATTTGTAACCACTGTTTAACATTGTTTGTCTCCTTTTGATCCTCGGAAGCTATGTCAGCCATTTCATAAAAGATACTGCACATCTCATCAAACCGTTCATTTTCAGGCCTCATTGCCCAATCTGAATATACAATTTTAACCTTCTTATGACACCTCTTAACATCTTTCCTCGACCTTCGAAGAATAAATTTTTCTGGTAAAACATTAATCCTCTTTTGAGACAATACCGATAAAATATGTTTGCATAAAATCCCCCTAAACTCAAACAACTGACAATTGCACTGAATATTGAAGTCGTCATTATTAAAATAAACCTTAAAATTGATTGATCTGTATGCGCTTCCTATCAACCTGTCTTCCGAAACATAATAAACCTGACTGCCATCCAACTCGTTGACATGATTAACTACACAACATAATCTTCCTGCAATCTCTGTTTGAAACTCCTTAAATTTATTTGTGGTGTAGGCAGCTTGAAATTTTTTCTCAAATTCGTACGGAGTAATGCAAGGAAGCCAACGGTTAAAGGATTTAAAGTCTTCTTCAACTTCTTTTTGAACCTTACTTCGTAGTGCATTCTCATATTGTTCAACAAATTGCTTTAGAGTGGTCTTTGAATTTACATAACCATCGAAGAAAGCATTCATACTTTCACTCCTTTGTGTTGAAGACATTCCTGCCCAAAAAGTATTCCTCTGAAATGTTGGTACCCAACGAATTCTTTCATTGTATAATCCACTCAACCAATCATTATTTTGAAGGTTAAATTTCTCAATGAACCCATACCAATATTCTTCAAACTCTTCATGTGACAGGGAATCATAAACTGCTCGTTGCATTGCAAACTTTATAGCCTCATATTGATTGCAACCCGAAAGTTTTTCAGGCAACTTTTTCATAATATGCCATAGGCACCATCTATGGCGTGTGTTGGGAAACACAATTTCGATGGCTCTCTTCATTGCTCTATCCTGATCAGTGATTATAGCATCTGGAGCACGATCATTCATACACACGAGCCAAGATTTGAAAAGCCAAACAAACTCTTCTACTGTCTCACTACAGATCAATCCACATCCAAGAAGTATTGACTGACCATGATGATTCACCCCAACAAAAGGATCAAATGGCATTTCGTACTTATTAGTTAAGTACGTAGTGTCAAAAGTAATGGCATCACCAAACTCCTTGTAAGCTGCTCTACTCCATGCGTCAGCCCAAAATACATTTCTTAACCTCCCTGTTTCATCCAAATCCATCAAATAGAAAAATTCAGCATTGTTGGCTTGCATCTTTTGAAAGCAGTTATGAAGTGCCGACGCATCCCCCTCACCAAGTCTCAACTGCCTTATTTTATGCAGATAGTTGTAACAATCTTTTTGGGAAAATGTCAAATTATCATTCACACCAGCTTCAACCACACACGAAGTAAAACTCTTATTTGGCCTAATGCCCGCCCTATCATTATATTCAAGTCTCTTCTTCACATATTGGCTCATAACTCGATTTTTAGAATAATATCTCGATTTTCCAGGGCTCAAATCATGATTGTGCTCATCACTTACTGTTGTCACTTTCACTGTTCCATCAGGGCGTATACGACCTCTCATCTTAGCCTTACAACCACATTTACCCATGGGATGCAATTTTATAACACTTTCTGCTTTACTTTTTGATGTCCCAGTCCGACCACATGCAAGAATAACATATCTAGAATTTCCATCCACATCTTTTTCAGTCGACCTTACTCTCACTGGAAATCCTTTTTTATTACCATAATCATGATAATACGACTGAAACTCGTCAATATTGTTAAATTCCATCCCTATGCAAGGCTCTTCTATCTCATCTAAAAATTCTTCATTTTCAATACATTCATTATTTTCTAATGTATCCATCCCTGAAAATATGAAAAATTCAACACAAGCAAAACCCCATTAAATCTCTAATACTACTATACTGAAGTTAACAATAATATATACTGAAGCAAAATCCCATTATTTATTTGGGTAATGAGGTTATAGATTTTTATTGTTAAAATCTCTATTGTTTAGAATGTGGTTGAAGATTAGAATTAGCTGTTTTTATAATTTCAACTCAAACATTTTTAATATAGTTAGTCTGCAAAAACATTAATTTGTGGTTCTACAAACCCTAGAAGTTCCTATTTGTCGACTAGGGATAGCATTTCCTTCCTATTTTAACTTAACATTTTATTGATCTATTTTAAAGATGAAATTGATTCGGTTTGGTTGAATCAAAGTGAAAAGCACCAAATTGATTCGGTTTGGTTGAAAGAAAGGGATAGCATTTCAAAATCAAAAGGAGATAAAGAAATGGAGAAAAATACCTTTGTGTAGTGTTCTTCTTGGATTGGATTGGATTGATATGGATTGGATTGATTACACAAATAGATCTAGGGTTTTGGATTCGGTTTGCTTGCTAGAGAAAACTTCTTCTCTGTCGATTTGGGTTCTTTTTTTTTTTTTTGCTCACCTTAATCGCACGTGCTTGGCATGCCTTGATGGTGCACGTGCCTAGCACCATCCAGGCGAAATACCAGTTAAAAAACCGGTGCGCCCTAGCATCTCTCCTCTTCGAAATAAGTACGATTTATAAGAAGTGGACTTTAAATATGTTCTTAGTTAGTAGACTTTCACTCGGTAGATATTAGTTTACATAATTCTTTGAGGGAATAAATATAGATAGACTGGAAGTAACTATAGATTTGATATTTGGTGACTTGAATATCTTTGGCAAAATTAGTCGATTTTGAAAATCTTGACTTAAAAAAGTTGGAGACTAATACTACAATTTTAGAGAAGTTTCCTACATGTAGTTTCCTATGGCGCACTATGCAAGTTGGGCTATTAATTGCTTTGTCAAAGAGAAGAGTTCGTGATTGATGTGCAGTGAAGTTGAGAGAAAAGGGGAGGAGAAGGAAGAAGATGAAGTGGGTTTTTTTAACCAGTACGATCTCTTCGAGATAGTCATTTGTCATCCTAATATAAACCTTACATTAAATTTCATTAGACGTCGAAGTGCTTTACGTGCATATATATAGTATTGGGGTGGGTTTGGCTAAATTTTTTAAGTTGGCTAACAAAATATTATCTTAGAAAAATTATGTGCTAATTTTGCTAGTATTGAAAAATATAATTTAAGTTTTATTAAAAACAATTTAGTGCACTATAGTCTATTGTGTATGATTTTTTCATTTCTTGAATGGTATGTGATAGATCAGTTTTCGTTCTCCTTGACCTTGACCTGCACAAGGAACACACGTGAGCCAAAGACCACCATTGTGGCAGGCGATAACACTCTAATTCTAAAGTCAGGCAAGGTATGAGAAATGTGTATTGTTTGAAATTAAGGTTTTGTAGTGTACCTTAGTTCCTCAACCTTGTTCTATTTATCATGCAAAAGTCCTTGTTCGGCCATGCCTTTGGTGGCGTGGTTTACGGAAATATATTTGTTAGAGATCATTTCCTTGTTGAGAGTTGTCTATGCAGGAGAATTTTCATGCACGACTTATATTCTGATATTTGCTTCCTAATAAGTGTCAATGTCTTGCTGGCCTACCAGTCTTAGGCAAACTCCTAGATACTTGCCTTATTTGGTCTTATGAGTACTGGGCTTGACCATATGACTTACGAGCTTAATATGGCCTTGCTGATTGAGTCCAACTTGCAGATACTCACCTCAGTGGGCTTGGAGTAATTTGGGCTTTGTTTACTGGCCTTTTGGCCGGACCAGGGCAGACACTCACTTGGAGGCCCGTGCTAGCTTGATCATCATGACACATGTACGATGCTGATTATTGGACTGTTCGGTGTATCATTAGTTGCTCCCCTGAGTTAGTGGGCCAGCTCGTCGGTCCACTAAGTCACGTCACGAGGGAACTGGGCAATCGTGATGATTGAGCCTAAAATGTTTCCTCAAATCCTTACTTTTATTTAAGCTTTCTTCTTTGCATAGTTGAGTTTCTTTACTTGCAATTTATCATAGACTCTGCTTTGTTGCTTTACTTATGCGTTTTTGCTTCTTGCTTTGCTCAACTTTTACTTCCGCAAGTGTTAATCGAAGGTTCTTACATTCTTCAATAGCGACCCAGAATCAGCTTCCTGATAAACTAGTTGCTGAAGGCTGTGCGTTTTTCAAGTATAGGTTAATTTCAGAGGTGGATTTGGTGAATCTTCACGAAAAGTATCAGATCTTTGACGATCTAGATATTTTTACCGTGGGAGTTGGTCAGACACCCTTATCTCCTCCGAGTGGATTCATTTGATTGCACATGGGTATATTTCAATCGGGAGTTCGCTTTCCTGTTATGGAGGAAATCTAGCGCTTCTTGGTGTACATTGGCATTTCGCCCGCTCAGTTGGTGCCAAATGGATATAGAACTGTGATCGTCGTTCTAATCAGGGCGAAAGATGTTTTCCTTCGATTGTCTCTGAGGGCGATCCAACAGCTCACATATCCTCGGTTTAAGAAGCATGTTGTTTATGTGTTCAGGTCACTGGGCTTATTTGGGCACTTTTCTTGATGATTTTAAGTCATTGCAGAAGTATTGCTTTATGGCTTCTGCGGACTCGAATTATTTCAAGCTTGACGATCGTCCGGTCAATTGGAAGTTCAAACAACTAAGTGGGTGTGATACCTTTCTTGCTCCAAATTGTGTTGATTGCGTATTGAACTGTTATCTGTGCTTTTTGAAGGAAAATTTTTGACAGCTCCTTTTTCTTCAAAAGATAAAGAAGCCTTCGACCAATTTGCTGACCTGCCCTTCATGAGAATAAAAGATGTTGTGCAACCTGACATCATCAAGCGCAATGGACCGTGGGATTACTAGCATGAGGCTCCTACTCTCTTCAGAATTTCGAAGTCGAAGTCTGTTGGTGGATCTGCTTCGAAGAAGAGGAAGCTCTCGAAGGTCAAGATTCCCTGTCTGTCAAGGAAAACGGAGTTGGATGCAACACTCCCCCCATATCTGCTTTCTAAGGAGACTCGTACTGCAGCTAAGACTGCTTCCAAGCCATTAGCCCTTTCAGAGAAGGAGTTAAATGTTGCGGAGCGAGTGCTTGCTGTATCAGCTGGGGTGAAAATTGCCACGTCTGAGGGACAAGATACTCAGACTAAAGCTCTTGTTTCCCTTTCGACCTAGAGAATGGATATCTGAAGATGGTGGGGGTGGATGATGTGAGACAGATAGGCACTGAGCAGGCTAAGATCTTGAACAACCTGCTGTTGCAAGCGGGAATGGTCGCTTCTCTTGAAGTTGGCCAGACTCATCATTTTTCTTTGAAGGACTTTAAATATGACCCCTCATTGGATCAAGAGTCTCCTTAGTTTGGTGAAAGGTTGCCTGACCGTTGTTCCTACGGTGAAAGGTCCCCTCCTCATCATCCGTATTGTCCTTTGTCTGCTTCTCAACCTCAGCTTAAGGTGGCGGTTGATTCGAGAAGTGCTTCCCTTCCTTCTTCCCCTTCAACTTCTTCTGAATTGGTAAGTGAGAGGGAGTCGGTCGCTGTGAGCAAGGGGAAAGCGCTGGAGAAGGCCCCAGACACGATGAAGACGACGAAGGGCGGTGCTGGCGTGATTGCGGTCCCAAAAGATCTTCATCCAGATGCACAAATTAATCTATTTGCCCCAGACATAAAAATGAGCAATCAGGCCTGGCATCAGGAGGTGGACATTTCTTATGCTTCCAGGAAGCATATTAGCAGGTGGTACGATTGGCTGGCCAATTGCATTTTGAAGCCAAAAAGGGATACGCTGGGTGGACTTATGGACAAGGAACAGAGACATCTGATGCTAGGGATGTCATATCTGAACCAAGTTGTCGTTGTTCGGACGGAGATAGAGGTTGCTCGTTAGAAAGTGTACACCATGGAACGAGTTTTTGCACATCTGCAGAAGTCGTATTCTAATACTCTTAGCGAGATCGAGTCACTGAAGAAGCAACTTGAAGGCTAGAGGGCCGCTCAATTTGATGTCAATTTGGAGGCCTTGCAAGCAAGATTGGGGGCTCAGAGGGTCCACTTGAGCTTGACTTAGACAAGGTGTTGTCCGTGAGGGTCAAGTTGGAAGAAGAGCTTAATCATGCCCAACGCGACTTGAAGCTTGCTCAAGAGACTGTTATCAAAATGCAGACTCTGAGCATTGAGAAGAGCCACAAGGATTCCGAATGGGCTGTTCGATGTGAGCAGTTGGAGGTTGACGTTGCTTTCAATGCCAAGAGTGTAAGGACGACAAAATAACAACTCCTTTCAAATCCATGAGTGTAAGGACAAGCTAAATACTGAGCAATCCAAAGCTGATGCCCTGACGAGCAGGCTAGAGCAGTTAGAGCAAAAGGTCGCAGAGTCGAAAGCTCGTTAGGAGGGGCTTCTAAAGGCCTAGGGCACGTTCAGTTTAGCAGAGTTGTGAAAAGAAGGCTAGAGCTGATGAAAAAGGATCATGCTAATTGGAATCTCTTTTATCTAAAATGGCGGCCTACGCAGAGTTTGAAGAAGCTTCTGACCAGTCACAAGAAGAGGACGATCTAGGTCAGGGTGCTGATGTTGTAGTACGCATGGAGCCATCCCCTGTTTCCCTTCCTGTTAAGCCCAACCTCACTATATCCGAACCTCCTCCAGATAAGGAGTAAATTATGTATTTTCTGAATCATCAATGAAAGAAGATTTGTTAAGTAACACTTTGTACCTTCTAGACTTTTCCTGCTGAATATCTTCTGAGTTGCCTTGCCATGGTGTTGGTCTTTAGACAAGAAATTTCGCTAAGTTAGGAAACTCTCTAGTTGATATGTTAATGAGAATTCTGACTGCTCAACTTGCGACTGCTCTTGTAGTCGAACAATTTTGGTCTAAACTCTTAAGAGATCCAAAAGTTATCTTGGCCAAACCTTTTAAGTTGGCTAAACTCTGTGCAATAGAGTAAAAATAATCTTGGTGGACCAAAAATCATTCAAGTTCCCAAGTTAATCATAGTTTCGATTCCTCAAGCCGTTTTAATCCGCTATTGGCGGACTAGGCTGTAGAGCTTACCAGAAGTGTCTTCATCAGTCTTAATGAACTGACTAAACTTTGGTCAAGTTTGGCCATCAATGTCTGTGGTCGGACAATGATCCCTGACAAGTTGTCTTGGTCAGGCTTCATGAGCTCTGATTAGATTTCCACTTCCTGAGCCATATTTGTTCGTTTTTGGCGAACTAGGTGTTAGAGCGGACCAGAAGTTATTTGTAACACTCCTACTTTTCCAATGACAATAAATATTTATCTTCATAAAATTCAATTGAAAATTTTACTTTTAAATCTTTTTTTGTTTGACAAGTCGTATTTATCAAAATCCAGTCAATTTTCTTACCTTCCGAATCTCCATTTAATGTGTGTATAATGTAACACCCCTAAATTTTATAAAACTATTTTATTTTATTCAAATAAAATAGGGTTACATTTAATTAAATTCAGGTTTCAAAAATTTAGGGTTTATTTGGTGAGTTAAAGGGTGGGTGCTCTCAAAGTTTTGTGGGGGCGAATAGCCACCCATAATATAAAACAAAAACCCTCCTTTTCCTTCTTCTCTTGTGCAACAGAAAGAGCAAAGTTTGCTCTTCCTCTTATTCTCTTCGGCGGCGACGAAGGCTAGGGAGGCGCGAGGATGATGGGTTGCTGGCGATGTGGTGGTGGTCTGGCGAGATGATTGTTGCGATGACAGAGAGGTCTGGTGTGTCAAGGGCTGTGTGCTACTGACCTGTGAGTTTTCTTTCACAAATCTCTTTGATTCTATTGCATTTCGCAATTCTAAGTAATTTCGCAATCAACTGTCTATTTATTCGAGAGGATGAGGCCGAGGCGATTGTTGTTAATCTCTTCCTGTGAGTTGTCTCTTAAATTGATTTCTTGGTTTATGCACTTCTCGGTGTTTAGGTTTTGTTGCTTTGATGATGATTTTGGTAAGATCTGATCAGTTTGACGAATATTTGGGGTTTGTTATAGTGTTTTGGCCATGGCCTAAATGTTCGAGATTGGTTTGTGATGAAATTTAATTTTTTTTGGCATTGAAAGTGTGCGGCATTTGCTATGGTGCGGGAGGATCTCATGCCTTCTTATTCCATCTATTTGTATGCTTGACCTATAGTGATTACTTGGTTTTTGGCCGAGTTTATGGTCCTACTAGGTGTAGGAATGCAGAGGGAGTCCTTTTAGAGAAGTTATATGGCATTAGAGCGTTAAGGATGCGCCGTGGTTGATCGGCAGGGATTTTAATGTTATTAAGCTTGTGGATGAGAAGACTAACAATGTTGCTATTTCCCGAAGCGTGAGAGAGTTACTAATTTGTTGAATGGCTGAGATTGACATATTCCTAAGTCAATCCAATCCTCAGCTGCTGGAAAATTTTTTAGTAGTTCAAGATTGGGCACATCATTGGGGTTGCATGGACTTGTTTGTTCTAGGATAAGTTCTTAGCAAGTGACATCTGTTTCTATATATATATTAGTCAAGAAACTAATCAAGGCCAAGCATTTCTTGAATGTTTATGTGCCTTGTTTGTTAAATATCACATTCAATTCTTACATGAAAAGCTTTGTAAGTGTACTAGACAATCCCTTCCTAAGTAGTTGTTTCTTCCTAATGGCCCATCCTCTCCAAAATTGTCTAGTCCAGCTTGGGCTTTGGCAAGCACAAGGGATTCTTGTTTAGTTGAATTATAGTGTATTTTAAATTTTACTGTTACTGCCAACCACTCCTAAATGTCATGAGCGTCAGTTTGATCTTTTGGTCAAACACTATCAGACTGTAGCAGTGAATTTGTAGTCTTGTGTTCAATTACATTGCATTTGTAAATTATGTCATGTCCTAAATATTAGCAAGGAGTTTAACCTTGCTCTTTTTGTAACTAATGGTGTTTTTGGGAACTTTACATGAGAAGAGAGGAAATGAGAGGCATTGTGATGGTGAGTTTCTTCATCTCACTGCTCATCTTTGGGTATTCAAATTTCTGCATCCTAAGCCTGTCAGGGAGCTGCTGCTCCATAGTTACAATATTGGACATTCTGGTCATATTCTCTTCTAAAGTATAGAAGCTGCTGTTAGATATCTTTAGCTTTTGGTGTCTGCCTTTGTGTTCTTAGGAGTAGGGAACATGAATATGCAACTGACTTTTGGGTTTTGGACATCCATTAAATAAGTTGAACCTGTACTATTTCCAAGAAAGTTACTTTTAGATACCCCTTAGGCAAACGTTATCCGTTAACTATGATGTCCATGACATGTTGCACAAGATGGTCCATCTTTTATGGAGCATTACTGCTATGCTTGTATATTTCCTCCAAACTCCTAATTGTTATTTTGTGATGCACTTGAGAACATCACTTGATCAGATGTCTATGTATAAAAAGCACTATTAGGCTTTTTAATTGAACTTGTAAGCCGTTTACAAGGAAGTTGGGAGTTGGTGGGAGCTCTGGTGGAATTTTTTGACACCTTGTTTTGCCTTAACAGTGAAACTTTTCTCTTTTATTAGGATTGGTTACCAAAAGTATGTATTTATAAATATGATATAGCTTATTGTAGGACACATTAACCATTCAGATGTTCATCAACTATGAACATAAGAAAGTTCATATGACCAGGACTTATAGTTTTGAAGGACCACAGTTGAAAGGAACAATACAATGATGAAAGAATTGTTAGACGAGAGAATATATATGCCAACATAAACAACTGTTAGTGCTCAGGTATTATTAGTACAATCTGTAAGAGCACCACTTATATCAGATTATCATTTTAATTGAAATATCAACTTTATTTGTTGAACCGTGTCAAAATCTAAACACAACACAAATAGCCACTATGAAAAATAGAGAAAAAAAGGGAGCTTGATAAACTTTTGAAAAGGGACGACATCTGTTGGAAGTGCAAATCAAATGTGGATGCCACCCTCTGTTTGATGAGATTCAAAGGTTTCCATGGTAATTGTGTTTCGTCACGTGAAGATGGACATGGGCTTATGTGCATTCTTTTAGTTTTCATGTAGTTTATGTGCATTATGTTGTTTTGTAAATATGTAGCTAATAGTGAAATGTGGAGTGATGCTATAAATATGAATACTTAATTGAATCATGTTGGAGTGGTGCTTACCACTGTCTTGTTAAAAATTATCATTGTACATCCTAATCTATTGTTTTGCTAAGTCATACTAATGTATTGGTTTATATCTTAGTTATTATGTTATAGGATGGTGAGCGTGTGGCTCATGTTGTTTCCAACACTGAATGTATGCAACTGAAATGATTACATTTCCCCAAAAATAATGGGTGGATTGATTTACTTATGATTGACAAAATGTTACATGATCGCCATGCTATTATAGAGCATGATTTATGAATGTGCTATGCTTCCCCGAAGGAATGGTTTGATAAATGACAAAATGTCCTTGTGAAAGGAAAGTGGGATATCACAATAAAAGATATCGATAAACTTTGGTTCCCAAAAAATAAAAAAATTTAAATCACCTGGAATTGTATCACTTAGAACTACCACACCTCTTTTCTTTGTTTATTATTTCCCCTTTCTTACAAGAGAAACTAAATAACCCGCGGGTTGTCTTGCGGAGCTGGGGCACCTATTTCCTACTAGAGAAACTAAAATAACCTTTGGGTTAGTCTTGCAGAAATGAGGTGAATTTGTATGCCTAAAATAGGCTTTGATATTTATCCGTAAAAAATGTGACGTGACTTTATGCGCATTGATAGCCCAAAAGTGGCTTTTGTTACTCATATAGTTAGGAGTATCCGGAGATGCATGCGTGTATGTGATGTGTCCCCACTTGCTGACCCAAGTGAGCTTTTGCTTCTTGGGTACATTCCTTTGGGAATGTAGCCGATGAGCCTTTCAGGTTTAGAGACTTTTGAGCAGCGATACTGGAGTTTCGCTAGTGGGGCTAGCAACGTCAAAATTTCCTGGTTAGAGTTTATTACAAATTTTAGTTTGTTTCTATCTTCTAAAATATGTTTTAGTGTTGCTGCTAAATGTGTCTGTTGTTATTGAATTTCACGTCCCGAGTTTTGGGGAAACGGATAATCCTAAGTGGATTTTGGAAAAAAATTTTTCTTCGAAAATCAGGGCGTGACATTATCTTCATCAGCCTTAACTAACTAAACTTTGGTCAGGTTTGGCCATCATTGTCTTTGGTCGGACAATGATACCTGACAAGTCATCTTGATCAAGCTTTATGAGCTTTGACTAGACTTCCACTTTCTAAGCCATATTTTTCCATTCTTGGCGGACTAGGCATTTGAGTGGATCAGAAGTTATCTTCATCAGCCTTAATGAAATGACTAAACTTTGGTTGGGCAGGGAAGTCATCTTGATCAGGCTTCATGAGCTCTGACTAGACTTTCACTTTCTAAGCCATCTTTGTCCGCTCTTGGTGGACTATGAGTTAAAATGGTCAAGAAGTTGTCTTCATCATTCTTAACGAATAGACTAAACTTTGGTCAAGTTTGTCCATCATTGGGCCTTGAGAATATAAGCCTGACTTGGGTGTCCCGACTTATTCAACTCACATAGTAGTCTGACACAGAGGTCGGACCAGCAAATCTGACACTCTAGTCAGATTATAATAAATTGGCAAGATATTTTGCCAGACTTTATGAAAAACAATGATACTTTAGTAAAGCAAATACTTTGAAACTATCGATAATATTTCTTTAGGTGCTCTACATTCCACGGTCGCTCAAGGCTTTCACCGTTCATATTTTCTAACCAGTATGCATATGACATGTTGACCTTAGTCACTATATAGGGTCCTTCCCCTTTTGGATTTAGCTTGCCTGCACCTGGTTCCTTAGTGTTTTGCTGAATACCCAGTTTCCTATTCTGAACTCTCGTGGCTTGACCTTCTTATTATAGTATTGGGCCATTTTTGTTGGTAGGCAGTTAGTTATCTTGGCGAAAGCCTCATCCATATTTTCTTATTAAAGCGTCATCATTGTCATCCAACCTGAACTCCTCCATTTTGAACGTTGGCGTTCTCAGTTCTACTGGGATCATTGCCTCCATTCCATAAGCTAGAGCGAATGGTGATTCCCTAGTAGGGGTTAACGTCTTGTTGGCTTGCCAGGTCAAACTCCTAGATACTTGCCATGTTAGGTCCTATGGGTTATGGGTTTGACCATTTGACTTGTGGGCTTAATAAGGCCTTGTTGATTGGGTCCACCTTCCAAATATTCAACTCAGTGGGCTTGGAGTACTAGGCTTTGTTATTTGTCTTTTGGGCTGGATCAGGTTAGGCACTGACAAGATCATCATGCCACATGTACGGAATAGATTGCGAGACGGTTTGGTGTACCATCGGTTACTCCCCCAGTTAATGGGGTTGCGTACAGTGCCATTAATTCGATGAATGTTGACTGGTGCAGTTGTACTTGGAACCGTTGCCTTCTAATTCCCCATGTAGCATTTAATGATGATATGACTGCTGGGTGACCTTATTCGGTGAACCATTGTGCCTATATACAAGTTGCTTATCGCAGTTTCAAGCATTGCCATAAACACTTTAGAACATGTTCCTCAAATGTGTCTTTTCAAAAAATGTGCTTTGACCTCGCTAAGGGACGAAGGAGGATCTCCGTTGGTGGAGTCTTCGAATGTTCTGACATTTGCAGCGATGAGTCTTAACAAGACCTGCTATTGGATGAAGTCACCTTGTTTGAATGAGAATCCAGTGGTTCCATGGGACTTCCGAATTTCTTCTTACATCGCAAAATAGAAGTATGGACTTCCCCTTAGGGGCCAAGTTTGTCCTTCATCTTCTGGTGTTATCACGGCGTCTTTTGCCATCTAGTTTGGGGATAACGCCTACATCCAACTTGGGGTGGCCATTCGTACTACCCCTTTCTAGGTTTCATTCGCGATGCCCTAGCCGGAAGGCTAACAGGCGGAGGGGATTCCAGTGGATGTGGCTTGTGGTCTTGGGGAGCTTACTCTACTTTTCCCCAGACATCCCTTTTTGAGGGATCACCCCCGCAACCAACTTTGGGTCATTTTGCTTTCACTTCCAAATCCTTTTTTAAAGGCAGATTGGTGGAGCAAAGTATCGACGTGTGTACTGGTGGATCCTTACTCGTGCCTGTCTTTGCACCAATCTTAGATACTTGTAGTGTGTAAACTTTTGTACTAGTCAATCAATCAAATTTTGTAACAACTTTTTGATAATTAATAAAGTCTGTTTTTCAAAATTCGTTTTACTTGTTTGCCCTGAATGATTGTGGATCATATTGGCTTGTGCTAACAACTCTCCCGAATCAGCCTGTGTAGTTCCCTTGATGAAATAACATGATTCGATAGTGATAGCGAAGTCACTGAAGAGTGATCTTAACATGGGTAGGTCGTGTCTTGCTGGTTGCTCGCTTTCTGAGTAGGCATTATCCTATTGAAGTACTGCTACTTAGCTTTGTATAGAACTGAAATGATTGACAAATAGTCTTTTCAGAACTAGATTTCGACTCATCATTTTGTTGAGTCTTAGTGGTCAGGGCTTTGCCTTGGTCCGTATGGATTAGAATGGTTAGATGCGTTGAGTTGTCTATATAGACCTCCATGGTTCTACCAATTTCTTCCTTGGACATCTGGTTTACCAGTCGTTGATACGTTGTTCCCGTGTTTTTTAGACCGAACGCCATCACCCAATAGCAGTATGTCCCTCTTTCAGTTATGAAGGAGGCATTCTCTAGGTCTAGGGGTGCATTTGTAATGGTTGTATCCGAGATAAGCATTAATGAAGCTTAGAAGGTTGTGTCCGGACGTGGCGACCACGATCTTATCAATGCGAGGAAGTGAAAGTTGTCTTTCGAGCAAGCCTTGGTCAAACATGTGTAATCCACACAGACTCTCCACTTCCCATTCTTCTATTTTACCAAGATGGTATTTGCCAGCCAGTTTGGGTACCACACTTCCTTAATCATGTCAGCATTAAGTAGCCTTTGTACATTTTCATTGATGATCCGATTTCGTTCGGGGGCTATTGGTCTCTTCTTTTTCCTTTTCGGTTTTTGCTTAGTGTCAACTTCCAGTCGATGGGTGATTACGAAGGGGGTCAATTCCCACCATGTCCCACATCGTCCAGGCGAAGATGTCTTGATTCTCTCTCAACTGCTCTATCAGCCGTTCTACCAATTCTTTGCTCAGGCAGGAACCTATCTGGATATGTTGTTATTGGGGCTGTCAAGGTAGACTGCGACTAACTCCTCCTCTGGCTGGCCGACATTAGGTCTTCCCCTTGGACTGACTGGAGTCTCATCATCTGAGTGGGGACTCTTCTCTAGGCTCGAGCTCTGAGATGTCTGACTTGCAGGCCCAGACAATGATTGCTAGCTGTCCAACTACTTTATTGCTACATAGTGGCAATCTCTTGCTGACGACCGATCTCCTTGAATGGTCGCTTCCATCTGATTGACAAGGTACTTGATGCATTGATGCAAAATCGAAACTACCGCCTCCATCTAATGGACTCAAGGCCTTCCCAAGATGATATTGTAGGTAGATGAGGCATCGACCACCGTAAACTCCTAGAACATGACTTTCTGGAGTTGTGGCTCTCCTGCCACCACCGTCAGCCTAATCTTTCGATAAGGAAGCATTTCTCTTTGCTAAACCCAATCATGGGGTGATTGGCGGTCATCAAGTTCTCCTATTTAACTGCATGCTGTGTAACACATTGAGGAACGAGACATTCAGGGAGCTCCCTGTGTCCACCAAGGATATCTTTACTTCCCATTTCGCTACGAGGACTGAGATAATCAGTGTGCCATTATGAAGTGAATGGACGCCCTGGAGGTACTTATCCATGAATGTCACCGACAGGATTGGGCACTGAATATGAGCGTATTGCACTTATCGGTCTTCATAGGTGGACCGAGTCTGCATCTCGCAGAGTATCCTCTTTCAGGATCTGTTGGATTGTTCACCTTCCGAGCATACCCCGTGCATAACATATATAATGCCAGCCGCCTTTTCTTCGCCAAGTTTTGTCTCTTTCTCGGGCTTAGGAATTCTTTGAATTTTCCCTTCTAAATCCAATACTCAATCTTGTTTCTGAGATTTTTGCAGTCTTCAGTGTCGTGGTCGCTATCCTTGTGAAACGAGCAGTACTTGCCATTGTCTCATCGGGAAAGATCTCCTTGTTGTCTGGAGGGCTTCTTCACTTCTCTCTAATTCTTAATTGTATTGAAGATGTCAGACAGGCTGGAGTTGATGGGAGTGTAGGATTTGGATCAGACGAAGTTTGAGGCTTTATCTTGCCTCGTTCTGCCTGAGTCAGTCTTACTATCACCCCACTTCCTCTTGTTATTTTCGTCCTCCTCCAGCTTTCTCACTTCCTTATTATCTCGAGGGCTAGGGGAATATTTCTTTTAAGTTTCTCCCTTTTTTTGGCAGCCCACGTCTCCTCAAGGGTGATGTATTTCTGAGCAATCTTTAGCAAGTCCGCCATGTTCGTCGGAGGTTCCAGGGTGAGGAAGTTGTAGAATTGGCCTCCCCTTAGACCCAAGGTGAAGGCTGTGACTGAGGTGTCATCGCTATAGCCGTCGATCAAAGTTAACTCATCATTGAAGCGGGTGATGTACTCCCTCAGTGTTTCATTCGATTTTTGCTTAAGGCTGAGCAAATAGTGCGAGCCCTTCCTAATCCGTTGGCTGTTGACAAAACAAGTGATAAACGCTTTCGTCAGCGTCTAGAACAAGTTAATACACCTTGGAGGGAGACCGTGAAAGCAGGTTAGCGTTGCTTTCTTCAAGCTGGTGGGAAATGTTCGGCACATAACTGCTTTTGATCGTTCTTTCAACGCCATTACATGATGGTAATGGCGTAGGTGGTTGGACGGGTCCATTGTCCCGTCATAAAACTCTAGCTTTGGGGGGCTGAACTTCTTCGGCAGTGGTGCGTTCATGATCTGATCCGTGAACGGGGGAACAGTGAGGTTGTACAACACAATCCAGATTGATGGCCCCAAGTCGGAGGGGGTTTTGTGAAATGGGCTTGTCAGCCTTAGATGTCGGGTCTCAATAAACCACTCCATTCCTTAGATTCCCAATGTCCTTGGTCCCCTGAAAGTCGAAGGGGACATAGTGATTCTCCTGAACGCGCTCCCTACTATCTTGCAGGGACAAGGTTCTTTTTGCCTCCCTGTCTCTTCCTGCAGATGGTGGGTTTTGGTGAGCTAGAATCTCCATCACTTGTGCAATTTGATGCACTTGGGCCATAGCTGATCCACCCTAGAGTCTTTTGTGGCTATAGCCGGCACGGGGGCCTGGGTTGTTCTCCCCGCCTGGTTGGTACCACCGAAATTGGCAGCATTAGTATGAGATCTTGTGGCTACCATCTTTCGAGACTGTAATGGAGTGTTATCTTTGTTTTCTTAGGAACTTCATTGTTCCCCACGGACGACGCCAAAATGATAGATCAGTTTTTGTTCTCATTGACCTTGATCTGCACAAGGAACACACGTGAGCCAAAGACCGTCGTTGGCGACCGATGGCACTCTGATGCTAATGTCAGACAAGGTGTGAGAAAGGTGTATTGCTTGAAATTAGGGTTTTGTAGCGCAATTTAGTTCCTCAACCTTGTTATTTATTTATCATGCAAAAGTCCTTGTTCGGCTATGCCTTTGGTGGCGTGGCGTAAGGAAATATATATGTTAGAGATCCTTTCCTTGTTGAGAGTTGTCCATGTAGGAGAGTTTCCATGCATGACTTATACTCTGATAATTACTTCATAGTAGGAGTCAATGTGTTGCTGACCTGCCTATCCTAAGTCAAACTCCTAGATACTTGCCTTATTGTGTCTTATGTGTACTAGGCTTGACTATTTGACTTATGGGCTTAATAGGGCTTTGTTGATTGGGTTAAACTTCCAGATACTCATCTCAATAGGCTTGGAGTAATCTGGTCTTTGGTTTCCTTGCCTTTTGGCCGGAACAGGGTAGGCGCTCACTTGGAGGCCTGTGCTAGCTTGATCATCTTGACCCGTGTACGGTGCAGATTACTGGATGGTTTGGTGTATCATCAGTATGTATAAGACATGTCCCAAATAGAGCTTAAAAACTCATAATCCATGAATCCAGGCCCAACATTAAAATATGTGGGCTTTATTAAAAAGTGTTTGTGACCCACTTAGCTTTTCCTGTGGAGAGCTTAAGTCCTTTAGAAGGCCCATGCAATGGGTTTTTATTTTTTGCTATACTCAAACGATCCAGCAACATAAAGCTGATTGAAAAGTGACAATAACGATGGCATTTTCGAAATTCCGAAATAGGGACAGACATCTCTAGCAAAACCACAACTCAAGTGCAATTATAAAGTAGATGTGTACATAAAGAGGTGTTGGAAATTTATGTATTTTCATATTTATTGAACACGCAAATCGTACATTATGTAAACTAATTACATAAGGTTCTTTGAGCTAAAAATTATTTCGTCTCATATCTAACATGTAAAGTAATTTTAGCTTGTTTATATACTTTATATTAGTTATATAGAGTCTGCCCCAAGGGACACAATAGGTGCTTATGAATGGAGACTATGTTAAACATGAATAATGTTAAATACACCACACGTGCATGCGCACCACTACCGCCGTCACGCTGGGCTCGGTTCCTTACACTTTTTGGACAAACAACCCTCAATTAAATACTTAGGATTGTATCAATATGTCTCCAGACCAGCTGGTGTGCCTGGTCAATTGTTTCTTCTACAGCAGGTACGTTGTTGTTTTATTTTTACATACAATACAAAACAGGTTCTCTACTTTTTCTTTTCAGAGAGTTGGAGACTAACACCATAACATTTGCACCTAGATGGGTCGATTATTGTCTTAAGGACATTGCTATAGCAAGCCTCTGATCACATATTCCTCTGTTACAGATTGTTACCAACAACCATAAGACAATACTATTCGAGAATCTACAATCTATATCAGTTTCAGAGTTTGTTTACAACTCTAATCATATACATCCAGAGCACATCACTCTGGTCAAAACGTGTTCAATTTATCAAATACATCCAGAGCACACCACTTTGGTCAAAATGTATTTGGTTTTATTTACAAACTTCAAATATGTTTCAACTATTTTTTCGTATAGTAAAATTTGTACAGATTTATTAAACCATACTGTTTTGTACAATACGCTTTATTTATACAAATTTATTTCAACATATTGTTTCGTACAATATGTTTCAAAGTTCATACTATTTTAGAACTCTATTTATATTACTATTTTTATTATGTGTAAGTTGTATATATTAGATTTGGAGTTTATAAACTTTAGAACTCTGATTAAGATACTGAATTTACAGTACTTGGTCTAGTTAAAGTCCTTACTCATGATAGGCCAGAGAAGTTCAAAGGAGTTGACTTTAAAATATGGCAAAACAAGATGTAGTTTTACTTAACAACATTTGGTTTGGCAAAGTTTCTCACCGAAGATTAACCAAAGCCAAAAGATGGAGAAACACAAGAAAGTCACAAGGAAATATTATTTGCAATTGACGCTTGGAGGCATTGTAACTTCCTGTCCCGAAATTATGTGTTGAATTTGC
The DNA here is from genome assembly GCA_963556465.1 of Berberis vulgaris. NCBI lineage: Eukaryota > Viridiplantae > Streptophyta > Magnoliopsida > Ranunculales > Berberidaceae > Berberis > Berberis vulgaris. The sequence goes on along the minus strand of OY747131.1, from coordinate 47,908,098 downwards.
TAGATGAAGTATTGTACAAACTCTATAGTAGTATGTTGGGGGGGGGGGGGGGGGGCTTTGGAAAAGAAATACAAAATAGAGGTTGCTGGACCAAAGAAATTTATCGTTGATAAGTTTATGGATTACAAAATGACCAATTATGTCATTATTCAGATCCAAGAACTCCAGATTTTCATCTATGATATGCATGCTGAAGGCCATGTCATCAACGAATCTTTTCAAGTTGCTGCTATTATTAGAAAGCTCCCTCAAAATTGGAAAAAGTTCAAGTACTACTTAAAACACAAGTGCAAGGAGATGAGTCTTGAATATTTAATCATCTTGTTAAAATTTGATGAGGAACAGACAAGCACACACTAGTTGAAACGAAAACACATGTAATTGAGAGTTCAAAGCAGCATAAGTACTCTCATAAAAGAAAGCATTCTTCGAATAAAGAGGGGAATAACATTAACTCCAAAAGCCATGCAAACTTTAAAAAGTTCAAAGGCACTTGTTATGTCTGTGGCAAGAAGGGTCATCTTGCAAAAGATTACCGACATGGCAAGGATGAAGACAACAAGGGCAAGTCTTCTCAAGAAAATTTGTCAAAAGCTCTTGCATGTCTTATTTAAAGGTTACAATTCAGTGCAAATGTATCTAAAGTTAATCTTGTTAATCATCCTCGAACATGGTGAGTTGACACCTGTGCCACCCGCCACATCTGCAGTGATAAATCTATGTTCTCAACTTATGAGAAGTTGAATAACGATGAAAAGGTTTGTCTCGAAAACGGAGGGCAAAGGAACTGTGGTATTAAAATATACCTCAGACAAGCACGTCACTATGAAAGACGTCTAGCATGTTTCAGAGATTAGGAAAAATTTAATATCTAGTTATCTTCTGGTAGAAAATAATTTTAAAATAGTTTTTGAGTCGAAGAAATTTGTCCCGTAAAAAAATGGATGTATGTGGGGGTGTGGATACCTAACAGATAGTCTTTTTAACGGCAATTTAATGGTTATTAATAATAAAAAAGACAATTTCTTATTTGTTTTAGTCCCCTTTACTTTGGCATGATAGATTAAGTACTTTAAGAAAATGAAGAAATTGGCTAGTTTAGGGTTAATCCCTAAATTTGATAATAAATCACATCGCAAGTGCAAGGTTTGTGTATAAGCCAAATTTACTGAACATCTTTTCCATTAAGTTCAAAAGAATAGAAAAAATTTTGGATTTAGTAAACAATGATTTATGTGATTTCAAATCAATTCCTACTCAAGGTAAAAAAATTTTTTTATCTCATTTATCGATGATTGTTCAAGGTATTTCTATGTGTATTTACTAAATAGCAAAGACGAAGCAAACAATGCGTTTATAAAATAAAAAAACTAAAGTCGATAATTCGTTAAATAAAAAAATCAAAATATTGAGATCTGATATAGGCGATGAGTATGAATCTCCGTTCGCAGAGATTTGTGAACGAAATGATATTGTACACCAAACCACTGCTCCATACTCACTACAATCAAATGGAGTTACTAAAAGGAAAACGGAACATTGAAAGACATGAATAATACCATGTTTATCAACTCTGGTCTACCCGAAAGCTTGTAGGGGGAAGCACTCCTTATGGCAAATTGTATTTTAAATCGAGTATCTCATAAGAAACTTGATCAATTACCATATGAGATATAGAAGGGTGGGGGAGACAATCATCCTATAATCATATTAAAGTGTGGGGATGTTTAGCAAAGGTTTATGTTCCTCCACCCAAAAATAACAAACATGGAACAAATCCATTGATTGTTATTTTTTGAAAATGTAAAAAATAACGGTGCGTACAGGGTTTTTGATGTTTAAGTCTGAAATCAATGATATTCATGTAAATACTATCCTTTTGTCTAGAGATGCAGTGTTTTTTGAAACCGTATTTCCTCATATGAAAGATTACATAGAATCAACACCACATATGATATGCCAGATGTCGAGTTCTCTTAAAAGAACACATGAGGTGTCAAATGAAGGGAGTGAGCAAAACTTCAATTCCAACGAAGATGGAAATGATGACAGCTTTAGACGAGGCAAGAGAGCTCGAAAGTCCAAAATTTTTGGTCCCAACTTTCTAACTTACATATTAGTAACAAAGCCTCAAACTTATAAAAAGCAATGTCTACTTTTGAAGATTCTTTCTGGAAGGAAGCTATAAACAGTGAGATAGAATCTATTATGAAAAATCATACTTGGGAACCGGTTGATCTTCTTCCTAAACATAAACTAATTGGATGCAAATGAATCTCTAAGCATAAAATGAAACCAGATGGTTCAATTGACAAATGCAAAGCTCGATTGGTGGCTAAAGGGTATAGTCAAAAAGAGGGTTTACACTATTTTGAAACCTATTTTCCAGTGACAAGGATAACATTGATCAGGATGTTGATTGCCATTTCAACACTTTACAAATTGGGAATTCACCATATGGATGTAAAAACGGCGTTTTTAAATGGAAAATTAAATGTGAAAATATATATGAATCAATCAGAAGGGTTAAAAAATAAAGGACATGATTACAAAGTATGTAAGCTTGTTTGATCCTTATATGGACTAAAACCCCAAAGAATGTCATGAGAAGTTTGATGGAGTCATGTTGGAAAACAGATTCAACATAAATGAGTGTGATAAGTGTGTCTACATAAGAAGATAAATGTATATGTGATCATATGTCTTTATGTTAATGATATGTTCATATTTGAGGCTAATAGTCAAGTTATTAAGTCCACCAAATTTATGCTCACTAAATATTTCGATATGAAAGATCTAGGAGAAGTAGACGTAATTTTGAGAATCAAAATAATTAAAATGCCTGATGGGTTAGCCTTGTCTCAATCACACTACATTGAGATGTAGTAGACAAGTTCAAACAATATGGAATCAAGAAATCAAATAATCCGTTTGATCCATCTCAGGTGTTACGCAAGAATACAAGTCCAAGTGTTTCACAACTTGAGTACTCTCGCATTATTGAAAGTTTAATGCATATGATGAATTGTACAAGACTGGATATAGCTTATGCTGTAAGTAGACTAAGCATATATATGCATGTAATCCTAGTAAAGATGACTGACCATGCACTGGCTTAAAGTTTTAAGGTATTTGAAAAGTACTTCAAACTATGCATTGCAATATGGTAGATGATAGATATCCTAGTATCCTTGAGGGATATAGTGATGCAAATTGGATTTCTGATTCTGAATCAGTAAAATCAACTAGTGGTTATATGTTTACCATGGTAGGCAGTGTCATATCCAGAAATTCTTCTAAACAAACATGTATAGTTAGTCCACAATGGAATCTAAGTTCATAGCCTTAGACAAGACTGGGGAAGAAGCAGAGTAGCTTCGCCTATTTTTAGTACCGTCCATATACATACATTGTGAAAATCAAGCCTCTATATGTAGAGCTCACAATTTTATGCACAACTGTCGATCACGACACATATGTCGAAGGCATCGTAACGTGAGGCAGTTGCTCTCTAACGACATAATGTCCATTGATTTTGTTAAATAAAAAATAACCTAGTGGATCCATTTACTAAAGGTTTATCTAAAAATTGCATAAACTATGTTTCGGAAGGCATGGATTTAAAAGCCTAATACCCACGAATTATAACATATGGAAACTGATGTAGTACATTCCTGCATTCTCCTTCCTCACTGCTTACCTAGACCTGCACAAGTAGCACACGTGAGCCAAATACCACCATGTGGTGGCCGATGACACTTCGATTCTTAAGTTAGATAAGGCTTAAAAGAGGCTTAAAGCTGAAAATTGGGTTTATGTAGCATACCTTAAGTTCATCAACCTTATCTCTCTTTTATAGTGTAGGAGTCCTTGTTCAGCTAGGCCTTTGGTGGCATAGTTTAGGAAAGATATCTTGTTGGAAATCCTTTCCTAATTGGGAGTTGCCCATATGGGATAGCTTCCCTACACGACTCATGCTCCTAGATATGCGAGAGAGGTTTCCCTTTCTGAGTGTTGTCCATGCAAGAAACTTATATTCTAGTATTTTTTTCCTAGTCTGATCCAATGTGTTGTCATCCTGCCAGTTTTGGGTAAATTTCTCATATACTTGCCTTAGAGGTCATACAAGTATTGGGCCTGACTGTGTGACGTGTGGGCTTAATGGCTCATTCCAATTCAGACCCGACTGTTAGGATCGTGCCAATGATGGGCTTAATGTGTTTTGGGCCTCGTTGGATTGAGCATGCAATCGGGCCTGCTTTGTTCTGTTGACGAGATTATCATGACACGTGTACGGTGCTGATCAGAGGATTGTTTGATGTATCATCAGCTACTCCCCCCGAGTTGGTAGGTCGTCTCATCGATCTACTAGGTCATTTCATGAAGCAACTGTGCAGTCGTGATGATTGAGTCTGAGTTGTTTCCTCGAGCTGCAAATTTAATTAATTGAGTGTGCGCCAACTTGAAAGAAGGAAAGGCGGGAGTTCAATTTTCTATATAGATCTGTTGCCTGTGGAATATACCCCCTTTACTCTTTCGATATCAGAGATTTTGCTTTGCCGTACTACCTTCTGTGCTTTTGACTTTTCTTAATCTTCGTATTCGAAAGTTTGTACTTTCTTTCATGGCGGGCCAGAATCAGCTTTTTGATGAACTGTTTGCTAAGAGCCATAAGTTTTTTTTATGAGAGGTTGCTCTCTGAATCTGATCTGGAACTCCTCCGTAAGACATACGAAATTCATGATGACCTGGTGCTCTGTACTCTGGGGGCCGATTTGACGCCATTGTCCCCTCCCAAGGGGTTTATTTGTCTTCACTAAGATATGTTTCAATTGGGTGTCCGCTTTCCTGTTATCAAGGAGATCTGGCAGTTCCTTGCATACCTCGGTATTGCTCTCGCTCAACTTGTGTTGAACGAGTATAGAACTGTCATTGCCATTTTAATTAGGGCTAAGGACACTAGTGTCTGAGTGTTTTCGAGGGCGATGCAATTGTTTACTTCTCCTCGAATACACGAGCATGCTTTGTGCGTGTTGACGTCACCGGACTGCTTCGGCAATCTACTTGATAATTTAAATAATGACAAAAGTTTTGTTTCATGGCTCCTGCGGATTCAACATACTTTGAGCTTGCTGATTGTCCGATTGAGAAAATTTAAACCACTGAGTAAGTTGACTCTTTTTCCGGTCTTGCTTGTGTTAACTGCATATTAGATTGACCCATTCTGGTTTTTGCAGGGATATTCCCAACTTCGCCACTTTTTGTTGAAGATAAAACAACTTTGGATGCGTTCCATGCATGCCTTGTCTAAAGGTAGAGGATGTCGTTAAGTCTTCTATTGGCACAGCGGACTGTGGGCTCATTGGCACGTGGCTCCCACTCTTTTTCGGGTAAATAAGCCAAAACTCGAAGGTGTGTTTGTTTCGAGGAAGAGGAAACTTCCCAAGATCAGGGTTTCGAGCCCTTCGAGGAGGGCAGAAATAGATGAAGCACTTCCTTCTTCTATGCATCTGAAGAGGTTTCGTGATTTTTCTAGATCCATCCAAAGGTGTTTGGCTTCGTCCGAAGGATGTGATGTTGTCAGGTAAGTGCCGGATGAGACTGATGTTTCTGAGGGGCGTGATGCTTAGGCCTTGGCCCCTATCACTCTACTTGACTTGGAAAGGGATCATCTGCAAATGGTTGGCGTGGAGGATGTGACCAAACTGGGCACCAAGCAGGCAGAGTTTCTAAATAGAATGTTGTTGCAGGCGGGCATGGAAGCTTCAGATGGCCATCCCTTTTCAAAAAAAGACTTCGAGCTCCACCTTTCTCTGAATCACGAACCTATTGAAGAGTCGTCCAATCGTCGATGCCGTGGTGAAGAGTCCTTTGTCATTGCCCGTACTGTGTTCCATCTCATTTCTATCCTCATATTGAGTTGACGATGGTTCCAAGAGTTAACTCCCTTCCCTTTTCTCTATAAACTGATTCTGAATTGGAGCTTGAAAAAGAGCCGATTGTTGTGAACAAAGGGAAAGTTGTTGATGAGGGCCATAATGCAATAAGAGATGGCCAAAGGCTTTGCTGGGGTGATTCTGGTTCCGAATGATCTTCATCCAAATGTTTAGATCAGTTTGTTTGCTCTAGATGTAGTAAGGATGAACAACCAAGCTTGGCATCAGGAGGTTGACATATCTTATGTTTCGAGGAAGCATATCAGCAGGTGGAACGACTGGCTTGCAAACTGCACTCCAGAGCCAATGGGAGAGATGCTAGGAGAGCATATAGATAAAGGGCAGAAACATCTTGTGTTGTGGATGTCATACCTGAATCAAGTGGTCGTAGCTGGAATTGAAGTCGAGGCCGCTTGTGAGAGAGTGTACACCATGGAGCGAGTCTTTGCAAACTACAGAAGTCATATTTTGATGCTCTCTACAAGATTGAGTCATCGAGGAAGTAACTTGAAGCTTTCTTAGATACTGGAGCGAAGTTCTGATCCATTAGGTTGGAGGCTCTGAAGGTTTGCTTGGAGGCGCTTGAGTCCGACTTGGCGGGGGCAGAGTCCGCCGCGAGAGATCGGTTCAAGAATGAATTGAACCTTGTCCGTCGTGACTTGCAGCTTGCCCGTGAGACTATGGCTGGAGTGCAAGCTGAACTGCAGGTTTTGTATGCGGAGGGGATAGAAAAGGAGTCAAAATTGACTGTCCGATGTCAGCAGTTGGATGCCGATGTTAAGTTAAATGCCAAGTGTGCACGGACCGCTGAATAACAGTTTCTTCTGGCGCATAGTGAGTTGAATATTGTCAATGATAAGCTAGGTGCCCAGCAGTCCAAGACTGACATGGTGTCGGCGAGTTGGAGCAGGTAGAGTGGGAGCTCGCCAAATTAAGAGGGCGCAAGGATAAATTTCTCAAGGCCCAAGGTATGTTTGAATTTAGCAGAGTCATGCATGGAAGGCTGGAGCTGTTGTATCTGATGAAGGAGGAGCATCCCTACTGGGATCTCTCCTATTATAAAGAGATTGCATATGCAGAGTTTGGAGTGATTTCCGATTCATCTGAAGAAGGCAGCCTTGCTAAGGGGGATCGAGAAGCAGCACCTACAAATGTGTCTTCTACTTTTCCCCTGCTAATTCTAGTTTTGTTGTATCTGACTCTCCTCCTAATGAGGGGTGAATCTTGTATTTTGTTTCTAGTTTGCAAATGAATAATACTTCACACATGTTTGACTTTCTTTTCTTTTTCTGCTAACTTTCACCTATTTTGTCTTATTTCAACATTAATTGTTAGACGAGAAGCTCTGCTAGGCTAGGAAGCTTTATGATTGATCCGCTGTTGAGTGCTCTGATTTCTTGTGCTGCAATAGTTTGTAAAATTTTGGTTAGACTTCTTTTTAGAAATCAGGAAGTGCAATACACCCTCTGTTTGGCGGCTTGGTTGTCTGTTGGACCAACAATTGTTGTTGCTGTTATAAGCGAATTAGTCAGACTGTAATCCCAACGCATGCACCATTGTAGATGATCAGACAGTAGTCCTTGTGAGTCATCTGGGTCGAGTTTTCAAAACTCTGACCGAAATTTTGACTAGTTTTTACTTGCTATTCGTAGAATAGGCTTAATTGGACCGAGGGTTGTTATCGCCAGTTATAACTAACTAAACCAGGGTCAAGTTTCGGCGATCCATCTTGATCAGACATCGAGGGCACTAACTAGACTTTCACTTTCCAATCCATCTTGATCCGTTCGTGGCGGACTAGGAATTGGAGCGAACCAAATTTTATCATCGTCAGTCATTTTGACTAAACTTTGGTGGGGTTCGAGTATCATTATTTGTAGTTGGCCATTGATCCCTTGCAAGCCGTCTTCACCAGGCTACATGAGCACTGACTAAGCTCCCACTTTATAGGCCATCGTAATCCGTGTGCAGCGAACTAGGCTTCGAGCAGACCAAAACCATCATCATAAGTGGCTACTGACTAAGCTTTGGTTGGGATTTGGCGATCACTGTCTGCGTACGAGTAGTGACCTCCGACAAGCCATCTTAATTAAGCATAGAGAGCGCAGACTAGACTCCCACTTTCTAAGCCGTCAAAAATTGTTATTTGCGGACTAGGCTTCAAGCAAACGAGAAGCCATTGTCGTCGGTCGTCACCGACTAAGCTTTGGTTAGGTTTGGTTTCAATTGTCCATCTTTGAACAACGATTCTTGGCAAGACATCTTAGGCATCAAAGCCTTGACTAATCTGCCCTTCTCTAAACCGTTGACACCCATTTAATTTAACGGATTAGGCATTAGTGTACCAGAAGCTGTTGTCATGGTTGAAATCGACTAAGCTTTGGTTAGGTTCGACGACCATTATTTATAGTAGGACAGATGGTCCCTGGCAAGCCATCACGGTTAGGTATCACAAACACTGACTAAGCTCCTACTTTCTAACCCATCGTCATTCGCTTATGGCAAGCTAAGTGTTAGAGCATACCATAACCTGTTGTAATCAGTCAGAGCTGACTAAGCTTTGGTTAGAATAAGATTTTGGGCATGTAAGTCTAACTTGGGTGTTCTGACTTACTTAGCTCGCCTGAGGGTCTGATTCTAGTGTCGAATTGATTGATTAGACTAATAAAAATATTGGTCGGCTTTAATGAGCAGCAACGGAATAATAGTGAAGCTGATGCCTTGGATTTAATGATAACACTCTGTATGCACGCTCCTTATTCTGTGGGCACTCAGGACCTTTGTTGTTTGTTCCTTCGCGTATGCTAGGCCGGATCTGGCAAGGCATAAGCTTGGGCCCATTAGTTGAGGGTCCCAATTAGAAAAAGTCTTTGTGGGTCAGTGTGCTAATGATACGACGCATTTTGCGAGACGGTTTAGTATCTATTACTTCCCCTAGTTAATGGGGCTTTTTGCATGGTCACTAATTCAAAAGATGTGGACTTGCGCAGTTGCAATTGGAACTGTTGTTTTACCGATTTCCTGTACGACATTCAATGCTGAAGTAAGTGCTTGTTAACGCCTCTTCCTGAACCATTTCGCCTATATGTAGGCTGGCTATTTTTGCGTTCAAGCATTGTAATGAGAATAGTAGAGCATGTTAAGCAAATGCATCTTACTGGAGAGTTTGCTTTGGGTTTTCCAAAGGCTGAAGGAAGATTTCCATAACTAGAGTCTCAAATGCTCTGACATTTGCGCCGATGAGTCTTGATAAGACGTACTATTATGAAATGCCACCTGATCTGGGATAACACCAGGTTGATCCCATGAGGTTTTGTAATATCTTCTTACAATGCGAAGAAGAGTTACAGACTTTCTCTCGGTGGTCAGGTTTGTCTTCCATCTTTCGGTGCTCAAGCACTCTCTCATCAGTTTACTGTTGTCAGGGGATGGTCCTCGCTGCTAGTTTATGGTTGATGGGAGCATTGGAGGTCATGACTCTCATTCTCGGGGTGGTATCTCTACGTCACCCCAAGCATTACACATTTGAAAGGAGTCCCCATTTAGCAACATTGTGAGACCTCAACGATCCCATTGTTTCAGGATGTTATTGTCAGCTTTCTATCACTTCCTTCTATTCCGTTTCATGAGGCAGACTGGTAGAGCAAAGAATCGAGGGAGTACTCTCAACCTTCTTCAAGTACTTTGCTTGCTACTTTCGAATCGTCTTTGTGGGGTGATTCGATGGAGCAATGAATTGAGTGTGTTCCTTCGTCTTTTGTTGTGGACACTTTACTTTCACTACCTTCTCTCCTGGAGGTGGATAATAGATCGGAGTTTCTACCCTTATTTCAGCAGATAGATGCTTGTATCAGACTTAGATACTTGTAGTGTATAAACTGATGTACTAGTTGGTCGGCAAGCTTTGTAATAACTCTCATTGTAATCAATAAAATCTGTTTTTATTTTTGGAATGTGTCTTGTACGAACAACTCTTCTAAACTAAAAAACAGAAAACAAGAAACGAAATCAAGGCCACAAAGAATTTAACTCCGAACGGAGACTAAGCTAAACCAGCCCTGAAGAAGGCGAAACTGGTATTGGCTCTGATTGCATGGTCCCTTTAGCAAAGCTTTTTTAAAACTAACAAAGTTACTGAATAGTGGACTTCGTCTGGCGAGTAGTTCCTTGCTGATTAACAACTCTTGGAGTTGGTGCTCGTTTACTGAAGTATCGTTACTTAGCTCTTTATTAGTTTGGATTGCGTTGCTAGCTCTGACTTCTGGATCTCAGTATAGCTGCACTTTGGTTATCTTGGCTTTTTCGTCCTCATAGAGTGATTCTCCTATTTTGTCTAGGCCTGATGCCTGACATGTTGGTTTTGTAGGCTCGAGCTGTAACTGGCAACAATTCAACTACTTTAGGGCTGCATAATGGCAGTCTTTTGTTTCTGGTTGATCTCCTCGGATTGTTCCTTGGGTAAGGTTGGCAGTACATTTTAAGCATTGGTACAGGGTGGAAACCACTGCTTCCATATGATGAAGCCACGACCTTCCCAAGATAATGTTGTAGGTGGATGAGGCATCAGCTACCATGAACTCTTAGAAAAGGTACTTCTGTAACTGTGGCTCTCTTACCACCACCATTAGATTGATCTTTTCGATGGGGAAACACTTCTTTCCACTGAATTCAACCATAGAGTGGGTGGCAAGTGTTAATTCTTTCTGTCGTAGCTACATGTTGCGAAATGCACTGAGGAACAAGACATTCAGTGAGCTTCCAGTGTCCACCAAGGCCCTATTTACTTCCCACTTAGTGATAAGGATGGAGATGACTTGGGTGTCACTGTGAAGAGAATGTACCGCCTAGAGACCCCTCTCCGTAAACATCAGTGATGGGATTGGGTTGTGAACTCATGCGTGCTGCACTTGTCGGTCCTCATACTGAGATGGAGCTGCATCTCGATTAGTGTCCTCTTGTGAAACCTATTTGATTGCCCCCCTTCGAAACCGACCCCATGGAGGATGTAAATGTTGCCAGGAGCTTCTATTTCAATCTCCTTGACCATGCCTTCTGTCTGAGCCTAGGAACTCTTTGAGCTCGCCTTTCCTGATCCAATACTCGACTTATCCTCTGAGGTTTCTGCAATACTCAGTATCATGTCCATTTTTTTAGGGTAGGTGCAATATTTTCTATTGTCGCGCCGAGCAACGTCTCCTCGTTGTTTAGGTGGTCATTCCAGCTCTTCCCAATCCTCGATGGAACCAAGGATGTTGGACAGGCTGGTATTGAGAGAGGTAACAAACCTAGACCTGACGTAATTCGAGGCCTTGTCCTGCCTTGTGAGACCCGAATCGGTTTTGCTGTCTATGCGCTTCCTTTTGTGACCGTCATCATCCTCTTTCTTCTTCCCCTCCTTTCCATCCTTTGGGACAGAGGGTTTCTTATCTGACTTCGTTTCTCTTTTGACGACCAACATTTCGTCAAGAGTGATGTCTAGGCATCTTTTAACAAGTCTGTCATATTGGTTGGGGGTCCAGGGTAAGGAAGTCATAGAACTTGCCTTTTCTCAAACCCGAAGTGAAAGTCGGGATGGCGGTGTCATCACTACATCCGTCTATGAGGGTCAACTCATCATTAAAATGAGTGACATACTCCCTCAATGTCTCTTTCTGTTTTTGCATTAGGGTCAGCAGATAATGCGGGCCCTTCTTGAGCCTTTGGCTGCCCACGAAGCGTGTGAGGAACGCCAACGCCAACGCCAACATACAGATGAATCGATGGATTTCGGGGGAAGGTTGTGGAACAACGTCAGTGTTGACGTCTTCAAGCTTGCAGGGAACAATCGGCACATTATCGCATCAGGCCCTTCCTTGAGTGCCATAACATGCTAGAAGTGGTATAAGTGATCGAGCGGGTCTCCTGTCCGATTGTAAAATTCCAATTTCGGTGGTGTGTATTTATTTGGCCGCAATTCATCCATGATATGGTCCATGAACGAAGGGACCGTGAGACTAAACAACATGTCTGGGTTTGTGGCCCCGTTGCAGATATGGTTGTGCGAGACATGTCTATCAACTTTAGACGCTGGGTCTCTATTGGCCGCTCATCCACCTCTTGTCCATTAATAAGCTGTTGAGGCAGCACGACTCTCCTGAACTTGCTCTCTAGAACTCTCTGGTGACCGTGCCCTTCGATGCTCATGGTTTCCCTCTGCAGGTGAAGGATTCAATTGTTTGAGAGGCTCTAGCATTTTTGTGATTTGCTGCATCTGTTCTGATAGTAGGTCCACCCTTGGGTCTATTGCGGCTACCACCAGCGTGGGGGTCTGAAGAGGTTCCTCCCATGGTGGTGACGGAACGGGCAGTGCTCTGTCGGTTCAAGTGTTCGAGGGCTCAACAGCTTCTCCATTGCTGTGAGACCTTGTTGTTACCATCTTGCTGATTCTCTTGAAAAAAGGTTGTTGATGCAGTCAATTTTTGCTCCCTGCTGACCTGCACAAGTAACACACGTGAGCCACAGACCACTGTGGGGTGGCCGATGGCACTCTGATCTTGAAGTCAGACATTGATCTGAGGAAGGTGTGATGCTGTAACAGGGATTTTGTAGCGTACCTTAGCTTACCAACCTTATGTCTTATTTATAGCGCAAGGAGTTCTGGTTTAACCAAGCCATCGAAGGTGTAGTTTAGGGAGGAGATCTTAATGAAGATCCCTCTCTAATTAAGAGTCGTGTTGTAGGAGGGAGGTTTTTTGTTAGCTCTGCACTCCTAGATATGTGGGAGATAGTTTCCAATCCAAGAGCAATCCGTAGAAGAGAGTTTCCATGTGTGGAAGATACTCTGGTGTTTGCTTCCTAGTTGGAAGCAGAAAGCAGTTGTAGTTGCCCGTCTGAAGCTGATCCTCGAGATATTTGCCTTAAAAGGGCTTATGGGTATTGAGGATGGTTGTGAGACGTGTGAGACAAGCATACTATGAGAGACCGGGTCCGCTTTGTCGAACTGAAGTTGAGGGCTTAGATCCGCTTGTGCTGGATTTGTGTTTGGACGATGCTTGAGCCTGTAGTTCCTCGAGATCATCAGGACACGTGTTCGGCTAAGGAGTGTGACTATTTTTATGGATTATCAGCTACTCCCCCAAGTTAGTGGGCCGTCACATCGGATCGCTAAGTCATTTCTTGAAGCGATGAGTCTAAATCGTTGCTCGAGCCGCACACTGCATTAATTAGGCATGCGTTGGTTCAGCGAAAAAGAGGTGAGAAACTGTCCTCTATATAGGTCATCCGCAGTGTTGACGCTGACCTTTTTGCTATACATGCTTTTGAAGATATTAGTCTAAAAGGTTCGTTCGTCTTCTTTATGGCTCGAGAAAACCTTCTTGATGACGTTATTCTGGCCAAGGGCCTAGAGTTCTTTGAAGATAGTTTGTTGTCCGAGCTTGGTCTCGATAAAATTCGTGCAGGTTTGGATTCCTGAAGACTAGCCGTTGTACCTTCTGACGGGCGATCTGATCCCAATGTCGCCTCCGGCCAGTTTCATTTGTTTGCATCGAGGGATGCTTCAAACTAGAGTGTGTTTTTCGGTTCTGGACGTGAGTTGGGAGTTCTTGGATTTCTTGGGGATTCCTTCGGCTCAGTTGGGACTCAATGGATACATGATCATTCTCATGATTTTGCTCAGTGTTATGGAGGCTTGTGTTGGCGTGACTCCGTGGGTGATCCAGTTGTTTTTTTTTTTTTTTTTTTTTTTTTTTTTTTTTTTTGAAAGGTAAGCGTGCCGCCGGCGGGTATAGAACCCAAGACGTGGGGATTAAACCACCACAGCCTTAACCATCCAACCAGGTTACCATTGGCAAAAGAAATACATAGGGTGATCCAGTTGTTGACTTCAACTCGGCTGAAAAGCAAATGTTGTCTGTAAGATGACGTCGCCGAAGTGATTCGGTAAACTGCCTGATGATTTCAAGTTCTGGCATAAGTACTACTTCTTGGCACCTGGGGATTCAAAGTATTTCCGGTGCAAGGGTCGTTCGCTTGAGTGATAATACATGCCGCTTCGTAAGTTCAACTCCTTTCCTGTGACTTTGATGTGCTTGATAGCGGTCTGAATGATCATTGTCTGTGTTCTTTTGCAGGAAGGTTTCCCACTGATCCTCTTACCGTAGAGGAGAAAATCACCATGGAGGCATTCTGTGTCAAGGCAAAAAGGGAAGCGGTTGATATCATAAGAGTTTCCAATTTCGTTCGTAGTGGGATGTGGAACAACTGGCACGTCGCCCCCACTCTGTATCGAGAGTCGCGCATTAAGATGGAACAAGGGGCCCCTTCCAGGAATGGGAAGGATGCTAGGGCCAAGACTCTCGTTCTGTCTGATGTAGAAGATCCGTCTGAGACGCTTGCTTCCTTTGTGAAGAAGAATCCTCGCGTTAATGATGGGCCATTTTCGGCACGACCAGCTCCGTTGAGATAGAAGCATGAGTCTGCTAGGCCTGTTGAGAAGGAGATTAATGTTCCTAGCTTGGAGAAATATTGTGTGCGGTTGGCGGGAGTTGCTGATGGGTCGAACCTTAGTGACGTGCAAGTTGAGGCTCTGAATGACCGTTTGGTACGGGTTGCAATGATGGCTTCAGCTGACACTGATTCGCATGGGGCCGCTCTGGTAGTTGGCTCTGTTGAAGATTCACTTGAGGTGGTAGAATCTGATCACCCCATCGGCAACTCGCTTGAAAGTGGTCGTGGTACCAGCCGTGTTTCCTGTAGTCCGCATTGCTCACCATCTAATTCTAGGCCACCGCTAGAGTTATTGGAAGGTCCTTTGGATACTTCGGTTTCTCCTCTACCTCCGGATCGTGTTGGGCCGTCTCATAATAAAGGGTCGATCATTTTTGACAAGGGAAAAGCCACTGAGGAGAGTCTGAGGACAGCGACGACCGTAAGGGCGGTGCTGGAAAAGTTCTTGATCAGGGAAAGCTTCATCCTGATGCACGGATAAGTTTGTTCGCACCGGACTTGGTGAAGATGAGCTCACATGTCTGGCACCAAGAGGTAGATGTTGAGTATGCTTTGAGGAAGCATATAAGCAGGCGTCAAAGCTGGCTGATGGACCACGCTTCGAAACCCGGGGAGGATATGCTAAAAGAGCGTGTGGACAAGGGTTTGAAGTATCTTATGCTTGGTATATCTCATATGAGCCACGCGACCGTTGCTGGGACGAAAGTAGAAGCGGCTCGCGAGAGAGTATATACCTTGGAGCGTGTCTTCTTGCACGTGCATACGCTATATTCTGACGCGCTTCATGAAATTGAACGACTTAAAAGCAAGCCGAAGAGATGCAGTCAAATCAATAAAATGTGACCGCTGAGGCTCAGAAGGCTCGTCTGGAGGACCTTGAGCGTAATCTGACCGAGGCGGTATCCATGAGGAAGGAACTTAAGCATGAGTTGAGCTGGCTTCGTCTAGAGGTCGAGGTTGCGTAGGAAGCAGCAGCTAAGGTGCATTCTCAGTTGCAGTCTTTTGCTGAGGAGAGCGCTTGAAGGGAGCTGACTGGGCTGCTGAAGAGCAACAGTTGGAATCTGATGTGGAGTTCTATGCTCGAGAAGCGAGGAAGGTAGAAGACCAACTCGAACTGGGATGGCATGAACTCTGTGCTGTGAAGAGCAGTTTGGCCAAAGAGTAGTCTCAAATCAATGCTCTAACTAGCAAGTTGGAGCTACTGGAGCGTGACCTTATTGATGCAAAGGTGCGAGAGGAAGAGCTTCTTCAGGAACAAGGCAAATGTGAGTTGTGCTGGGTTGTTCATGGCCAGCTGGAGCTGTTGTCACTGATGAAGGAGGAGCATCTAGAGTGGGATCTTAGCCGTTACAAGATGTCATATGTGGACTTGTCTGTTACCTCTGAGTCGTCGGGCGTGGAGGACAGTTCGATCCCTAAAGTCCAGGTTGAAGCGCGTACATATGCATCTTCTTCCCTTGTTCCTCCTAGGCTTAGCTCTTCTACTTTTGTACCTTATTCTAATTAGGATAAAACTTTGTGTGCTTGTACACTTTTGGCCTTGGCCATTAATAAAAACAATATTTTTCATTTCATACTTGGCATTTTTATTGCATGTTTTTTGTTTTGCCTTGTTGTCTTACTTTGGCATAGGCTGGTTGAATCAATAAGATGTTGTCTGGTCTGTCTATGGCAGAAAGATTGATCGTTTTGTATTGTGAATGACTCGGGGTCATTGCTGCATAGTTATGTCCAATAGCAGGCATGTTACAAACAAATTAACTGGGGGTTGTGTCACCTGAGTTGTGTCATGTCATATAGGTAAAATGCTTGAGCTTTTTCTTATTTGTCTGACTGGTCGGTTGTAGCCATTGCTGCGGGCAAGCTGTGGTGGCTGAAAGTACGTGTCAGAGTGTTAACACTGAGTCAAGCGCCGTAAGCTCAGGTTGGCATCCTAATTAGCTTTCATTTGGGCACCGGTTGTACTATCCTTGTATCACCACGAGTGGCATTTTCATAATGTTAGAATGCCAATTTGTTTGAGCATGAAGGTGCTGACTCAGCTAAGCTCATATTTTCGTCCGCAGTCCTGAGGGAGAGCGGAGGTCGTGTGGAGAGCTATTTGAGACTCCCACCTTTCGAATAGTTTATGACTGAGTAGAGCGATCGATAGATTCGGGGAGTAAAACTTTTACAACCAGGCTGAATAGCAGTGGTCCCGTGGCGAGCCATCGGAATTAGTTCAGGACTGACTAGGCTCCAAACTTCCGAACTATCTACACCCTCGCAGTGGGGTTACAAGTCCAGGTTTTGATCAGAAGATTTCGTTGCTAGTCATCACCAGCTAGGCTTACCAGATTAGATTCGGCGAACACTGACCGCGAATGGGGCGGTGATCCCTAGCAAGTCGTCGTCAACTGACGTGGCAACACTGATTAGACTCCCACTTCTTAAACTGTTGATGCCTGCACTAAGCAGACTAGGTGTCGGGGTGAAGCAAAAGCTATCGTCATCAATATTTACTGACTAAGCTTGCCTGGTTTGACCAGAGGTTATGCCGGTTTAGGGGCGTGCGAACCTAGTGGTTCAGGGTGTAGACGAAGTTACCTTAACTCGGAGAGTGGTAAAGTTCGTACGTCAAAGTTGACTAGGATCCACAAGTGCTTGTGCCAAGCATACAATAGGGTGTTGTTCGGATAATAGGCTGAGTCCATGGGCCCGTAGAGGAAGAACTGGGATTTCCTGCTTGGTGCATTACGTGTACGGCGTAGATCATGCGGTGACACGTGTATGGTGTACGCTGTGTGACTTTTGAGTATATTTGTTACTCCCCCTTCAATTATGGGGTTGCATGCAGCGCCATTAATTGATTGACGTGATCTATACAATTTCCTTGGGAACCGCCATCTTCCATTTTCCCATACGGCATTCAGTGCTTGGCAGTTAATGATGGAGTGCCCGTTTGGTGAACCACTATGTCTATATAATGGTGTTTTCCAATCATTGTTGGCACCATCTTTTGCTGAGTTTATTTCCTGTAATGTTCTTGTCTAGAGAAGATGCTTTGGGTTTTCCAAAGGCTGAAGTTGGATCTACATCACTGGAGTTTCCGAAAGTTCTGATGTTTACCTCGACCAGGCGTGGTGATAGTTGTTGTTATTTGTGGTCACCTGTTGTGGGTGGGCACGTTGTTAATCCGCTGAGGTCTCGTAGTCTCTTCTCATACCACGAAGAAGTAGTGCAGATTTTCTACCAAGGGAGATGCCTTGGTATTACACCGTACCACTTGTGTCTTTGTGTGCTCGGATCCCGCTTCTAACTAATGGCTGATCGAAGTGTTAATCGATGTGCGATGTCTCTTGGTGTGGTAGCTCTCAGTCACACCTGCCATCGCATATGGGAAAAGTGGTCCCTCTTGATAGCATTATGGGACCATAACTGCGTCGTTGCTCGTGGCCATCCTCATCTACCTTCTTTTAAACCCTTTGAGGAGGTTAGATAGACAGTGGGATGTCTCTTGAGGAAATCAACAGCTAGTCGTGAGGTCCTCGATGTTGTAAGGAGAACACTTTCCTGGAGTGATTTGATGGAGCAGTCTGACCGCTCAGTCCTTTCAATCCCCTCTTACACTTTGTCTTTATCTTGGAAAGGGGTCGAGCATCTCCAATTCTCTTAACTTCGTTGTCGTCTTCGAAAGGGGTCGAACAACTTTTATCTTTGCTCTCAATTGCAGATTACTCGTATCGAAGGGTTTGCGGGTTTTCGTAGGACTCTATTAATTGAAGAATTTTCTAAGCAAGTTTTTTTATTTCAGTTCGCACTGTATTCAAATGCTTGTAGTGCTTAGTCTTTTGTATTTGCCTCAGGGGGTTTGCACTATGTAGTCTTTTGTATATGCCTCAAGGTGTCTGTTGTTACATCTTTCCAATAATCAATAGAGTTTGTTTCTGAAATTCTTGTTTCATTTCTTAAATTATTGCAACTCACGTAAGTCTCTTAAGAACTCTAAACTCAATATTGACTACGGAAAGAGAAACAAACCACTTAAAGCAAATTAATTGTTGATGGAGATAAACTGATCTTGTCCTCAAAGCGAATTCGGATAGCTTTTGCGAATCATTTAGCATACTGTCAAGGCGTTACATAAGTCATTGAAGAGCAAACCTTGAATAGGGGCGGATCTCCGCGCCGACCGAATGTCGGGGAGATGTATTCCCGCTTGCCATTACCATTACCACTCGTTGGGCGGGAGAGTTGAATGCTCCTGTACCTCTTGAAAATGGTGTCTCTTCCGTATTTTGTCCTTGCACTTGGTCAATATGCTCTGCATGATGTAGCTGGATCTGGGAACACTCTATCTGTTTCATTCCGGCGTAATGGCAGGCTCGTGCCTTAGGTTGGTCTCCACGTATTTCCCTTCTGAGTTGTTAGCAGTATACTTACAACATTGGTGAAGGGTGGATACCACTTCTTCAATTTGGTGTAGCCACGGTCTTCACAGGATGAGGATGTATGATGATGGTGCGGTCCTCTAAGAGCTTTCCCTCCTTGAGGCCTGTAGTGAACGTCGTCACAGCTGTATCATCGCTACACCCGTCGATGAGGGTTAGCTTTCCCTCCTACTGCTCTTGCTGACCTGTTGACCTGCACAAGTAACGCTCATGAGCCACAAACCACCGTGGAGTGGCCGATGACACTCTGATGTTGAAGTTAGATAGGGATCTGGGGAAAGTGTAATGTTGTAACAAGGATTTTGTAGCTTACCAATCTCATGTCTTATTTATAGTGCAAGGATTCCTGGTTTAACCAAGCCATCGTAGGCGTAGTTTAGGGAGGAGATCTTCGTGGAGACCCCTTTCTAATTAAGAGTGCTGCTGTAGGAGGAAAGTTCCTTGTTACTCCAGTGTTTGCGGGAAATAAAAAGGAGTTTCGCTTTCTGGAAGATACTCTAGTATTTGCTTCCTAGTTGGAAGTAGAGAGTGGCTGTAGTTGCCCGTTCGAAGCTGATCCTCGATATACTTGCCTGAAGAGGGATTATGAGTATTGAGGATGGTTGTGAGACGTGTGGGCTTAGCATGTTGTGAGAGTCTGGGTCCACTTGGTCGGATTGAAATTGAGCGGGCTTAGACTCGCTTGGGCTGGATCTGTGTGGTCCGATGCTTGAGCCCGTAGTTCCTCGAGATCATCATGACACGTGTTCAGCTCAGGAGTTTGACCGTTTTTATGCATCATCAGTGGTACTACTGCTTTTTCTGAGGAACTCTGTCATTCTCCACGGACGGTGCCATACGGATGTAGTCATTTCCTGCACCCTCCTTTGTGGCTGCTTACTTAGACCGGCACAAGTAGCACACATGAGCCAATGCCCACCGTGTGGTGGCCGATGGTACTCTGATGCTTAAGTTAGATAAGGCTTTGGAGAGGCTTAAAGTTGTAAATTGGGTTTCTATAGCATACCTTAAGTTCATCGACCTTATCTCTATTTTGTGTAGAAGTCCTTGTTTGGCTAGGCCTTTGGTGGCTTAGTTTAGGAAATAGACCTTGTTGGAGATTATTTCCTAATTGGGAGCTGTCCATGTGGGATAGTTTCCCTACACGACTCGTGCTCCTAGATCTGCGGGAGAGGTTTTCGTTTCTGAGTGTTGTGCTTGCAAGGAAGTTTCATTGCCTGACTTATACTCTAGTATTTGTTTCCTAGTTAGATCCAATGTGTTTCTGGCCTGCCAGTCTTGGGTAGATCTTTCAAATACTTTCCTTAGAAGTCTTACGAGTATTGGGCCTAACCGCAAGACGTGTGGGCTTAATGGCTCATTACAACTCGGACCCAACTGTCTGGATCCTGCCAATGATGGGCTTAGTACTGTTTGGGCTTCGGTAGGTTGAGCATGATATCGAGCCTGCTTTGTTCCGTTGACGAGATTATCATGACACGTGTACGATGCTGATCAAAGGACAGTTTGATGTATCATCAGAAACCGTACTAAATGACTGGCGATCCCATGCACTTAGTTAAAAAAGAAAACTAGTGATGTATAATTCGTTGTTGAGCACTTAACAGTATAATACTCATTCCATTTTTATGAAGCACCTAATGCAAACCTACTGTGATAAAAAGAATGCACAATGATACACATTGTTTTTATTCTTCGATTTTACATCAAGAACTGATAGTTAAGTAGTTTCGATTAGTTACTGATTAGTTAAGTAATTCTGATACTCTTTTACTAAGGAAGGTTGAAAGTGAAAACTACCTATCTTGATGTAGTATTATTTCACGTACTCTTGACATCTCACGATTTTCTAATTCATGTGGGAGATTGTTGGAAATATATGTATTTCCATATTTGTTGAATAAACAAATCGTACATTATGTAAACTAATTAGATAAGGTCTTTTGCGCTAAAAATTACTTTAGTCCGATATCTAATATGTAAAGTAATTTTAGCTTGTTTATATACTAAGTATTAGTTACATAGTGTGACCTAAGGGGTACAATAGGTCCTTAACGGAGACTATGTTAAACATGAATAATTTAAATACATCACATGCGTACGCACTGTCGTCCAGCCGGCTCAAGCTCGGTTCCTTACACTTTTTGGACAAACAATCCTAACTAAAACATATCAATGAATAATAAAAACATGTTTTCTACTTGTTTTTTTCAAAGAGTTACTCATTGTTGTACTTTGCACAGAGACGGGTCGAATATTGTCTTAAGGACATTGCTAGCAAGTCTCATATCACATATTCCTCATTTCTATTATGTTGATGTTGATATTTCTCAAGGAACTCTTGTAGAACATGTTCTTTTCACAGAGAGAGTTACACATTGTTGTACTTTGCACCGAGACGGGTCGAATATTGTCTTAAGGACATTGCTAGCAAGTTTTAAATTCCTCCTTTTCTATTGTATTGATGTTGATATTTCTCAAGGAACTCTTGTTTTCTTGAAGTGAGAGAGGAGGAAAAGTCTTTATCACTAAAATAAATAAATGAGGAAATGGATTGCCACCACTTTACCAACACAAACAAAATGGGTTTGGGTTTGACTCTGCGGCCTTAGCGGTTAACTCACTACTATAAAAATGGGCAATTCTGGCGGATAATATATGACACAAAAGGCACACTCTCGGCGGATTAAGGGTATACGCCGAAAAAGGGAAAATATTAACACTTTTATCCGCCAGGATAATGTTTCTAGTGTTTATATTCGCCACGAAAATATAAGGAGGGAAATTGCCCTGCCCAATGCTCATTAAAAATTACTAAAATTTGTGACGGCGGTTATAAATCCTAAGCTGGAGTTTATATCTGTCATGAACGTCAAAAGCGGAATAAGGAGGGAAATTCCCCTGCCCAAATGCTCATTAAAAATTAATAAAATTTGTGCCGGCGGTTGTGAGGTTCATTACTAGCATTTTTATGGGCCACCGACCTAACATATTTTGCCGGATTTTGGGGCTTCGTCAGAGTGGTCACCGGATTTAATTTGCCAGTAAGTAATATTCCAGCCATGCGCCGACTGTTACTTCTTCCTTTTTTCCAATTTTCTGCCAGTTTGCTCACTTTTGAGTCTGTCTTTGCAGTTTAAAAAATTTCCTTAGTCCCGAATTCACTGTTCCGCAAGTTGGGAGCTTTGGTCGATAGGATTAGGGTACCGAAAACCCATTCCACTTAGGTTAGTGTAACTTTAATGCTTACTTGAAAAATACTTATTTTAAAAACTTGAATTGAATTGTTACATTATGTCGGTGATTGTGTGCGATTGAACAAAAGTTTGGGATTTGACACTCATGAGGTTTTGGAGATTTCGATTGTTGTGTTGGTTCTTTTGTGAATGAATTTCTGAAAGCGCGATATACATGAATGAAATGGAATAATGGCTTAATATAAATGTGGTCAGGCTTTGGTATAATGTCCTTGGGCTTATATGTTGTGTTTTCAAGTATGCATGGTATGACATGGTGAGACTAATGTCCCGATTTAATGACCTAATTTTTATTTGCAAAATTGTATTGATACTGAAAGAATTAGTTAATATGGCCTATGTCAACAGTTCGTGTGTAGATTGTTGAGTCTTGAACTTGTATGATTGTTCAACTCGAGGGACTTTATTGTTGTGAATTGGGTCATGTTGAGACTCTAGTGTAGTCATGGATTTATGAGGATTGCCTAGTTGATTATTATACACATCAGTTACGTTGGATTATGTATAAACTTGTAGTGCGTGCATGTTTAGATTAGTGTAAATGTCTTTACCCACTGTAACGCCTGTTGTTTCGATGCTTTAGAATTTGCTCGCATCATGAGTTTGGTAGGTGCTTCAGATAACTTGTACTTACGGACAATGTGGACGCTATCGCATGTGACATGTTCGTTGAGGTGCGGTGAGCACGCGCTTGCCACTAGAAAGTGTGATAGGATGGGTCCCAAAGGACGTGCTTCAGAGATTATTTGCTTTCCCTCCCAGCGCGCTTGAGTTTGATTTGTGTTAGGTTTGTTGTGTTAGGCTAGTTGTTCGGGACGTTTGAGTTAGCATCTGGGCATTTGGTACCCCATTAGGATACAAACAAGCCTGAAGTGGGGCTGGTGCACATTGTGGGATGTGTCTGGGTGAGACACATTAGTAGGGTATGCGGATACCTACGATATGAGACACTTTTATAGAATTTTTTATGGTTTCGACTTGATTACCATACTTAGGGGGCTATGCAGGATTGCGATATTGTCTTTGTCTTTATCATTTGATATTTACCATGTTTGAATCTCCTATAATGATGGACATATCTCATAAATTGCAGTTATTGTTCAATATGTAATGCTTATGTTGGTGTTTGAACTTAAAAATATTATCCTTAGAGATATGGTGGTGATACAGACTTTAGAAACTTGTTTAGGGACACCGCACCAGCTAGCTTTGTGGCATGGATTTCTCCTGTATATTGTTTTCTTATTTGTATTTAGTTCACTCGCACCAGCTAGCTTTGTGTTTTGCTAACCCCGTAAGGGGTGTGCTTCTATTGGAGTGCAGACAGTGTTGTTGTTCCTGTTGATCGTGTCGTTTAGGCCTAGTCTCCAATTGTTGACTTGTTTTGTGTTGTTTAGTTTTGTCCACTCTGTAGGGGGTATGTTTTGTTTCCATTGTATTGTTATATACTTGTTAAATACTACATGTTTGTATATATTGGTTTTGTCGCTATGATGCAGGGCGGGGCAAATTGAATACTTTTTATTTGTTCAAATTTTATCGTAGTTGGTTATTTTCGTTTTGTTTCTCGTTTCAAGAATCTGTTATATTATGATGTTGTGTATGGTTACGATCCGCCTGTGGTTACGGATTCAGTTCATGCACAAAGCTTGGTATCAGAGCATTGTTTACCAGTTCACATGGAACATCATCGTATGGCATTTTCTTGAGTGAAATTGGGTATAGGAGTTAGGAGTTTTGTTTTGTAGTGTTGTTTGATGTATTGTATGTGTGTTTTCTTTTGCGTAGATAGAGTGTGGTGATGGCGCGTGGTAAGAGAACCCAAGGTGAGGGATCAGGCACTGCTGGAGGGGATGCCTCTCAAGCTTACATGGAAATGATGACACAGTGGGCACAAAATGTGAGACTGGGAAATTAGTCAGAGGATCGGTTTACTCGTCGCAACAAGAATTTCGTCATGGTGGTGAAAGATTTGATGGTATCGAAGATTCTCTAGTTGCGGATTGGTGGATCCGTAAGGTAGAGCTCATATTTGAGAGGATGGTGCTGACACCGATACAACGTATTGAGTTAGCAAGACACCAGTTTGACGTATTGGTTGGATTCCGTGAGGCAGAGTCGAGATGTGTTAAAAATGCAGTGGGATACATTCTGCGAGGTGTTTGAGCATCATTTTATTCCTGATTCTTCAAGAGCTGAGATAGTGGACAAGTTTCCACACTTATAGTAGGGATCTAGACCTGTTTCAAAATATTGAGTTGAGTTTATACAGTTGAGCCGTTATGCCACTTGTTTCATAGATACTACAAAGAAGAAGAACATGAAATTTTTTAGTGGTCTGAACCCGTTCCTAAAGAAATAGTTGATGGTGATGATCGATCATCCTTTCGAGAGATTAGTGGAGGCAAGAGACTTTGGTTCGATTGGCTAGAGGTACAGAGCACAGTCATATGTTTTGCCGAGGAAGCCAGACAGTTGATCAGGCACAACAACCAGAGCATGCCGCTGTTCAGCAGAGATATCAATGGGATCAGGCAGTATACTTATGGGAAACCGGGGCACTTTTCTAGAGCTTGTCCTCAGAGTCGGGATGTATTAGCACAACAGAGGGCCCCTCGTAGACAGTTAGCACCTGCGCCTGGAGTTGGTCCGAGAATCCCTCTCCCAGCACCGCCTGTTTTTCCCGCAGCTATTCCCGGGCAGGGAAATGTTGAGGGTATGTTATTATTTTTGATATAGTTGTGTGTGCTAGATATAGTGGGATATATGTTACATGCATCCTGCGTAGGAAAAAAATTGTATGTTAGTGTGCTGTTATGTGATTCAGGATATATGTGTTGTGTGTCAAGTTTTGTGCATTTGTCATTTTCCCAGTTGAGGGCTCTTTTCAATACGAGAACATCTAGGTATTTTATTTCTAGGCAGATAGTTGTTAGAGACCGTCTAGAGATAGTTCCTTTATAGGAACCCTTGTGTGTTGTCCCCTTTGGTCACTTTGGTTTGGTTGTGGGAGTATTGTCCTCGTTTTGAGTTTTCTTTGTTGGGGTACACCTTCGTGTTTGACTTTATTGTATTGGGTTTTGAGGGTTATCATTTGATTATAGGGATGGATGGTTGTCCAGTCATCCGGTAATCATTGATTGCTTGCATAGGTCGGTGACGTTTGCACAACCTAATGTTTCGCCTCGTGTGTTGGCTTGTGAGTCCAATTTTGTTTCTGTGATGTCGAGTTTTCTTGGCTCTTTTTAGATTTCTAGTCCCAGCACTAGGTTTGTAGAGGTTGTGTGTGAGTTCCCTGATGTCTTTCGAGAAATTCCTGGTATCCCTCCTTGCCATGAGGTAGAGTTTCAGATTGACATGGTTCCTGGTACTGCACCTATATTTAAATCAGCGTACAGGTCTACACCTAAGCAATTGGAAGAGATGAAAGTACAACTTGATCATTTGCTTCGTAAGAGGTTTATTCGTCCGAGCAATTCACTCTGGGGAGCTCCAGCAATATTTGTGTCTAAGAAAGATGGATCATTGAGGATGTGCATAGATTATCAGGATTTGAATAAAGTAACCATCAAGAATAAGTATTTTTTGCTTCGAATTGATGATCTATTGGATCAATTGAAAGGAGTCGAAGTGTTTTCACAGTTGGATTTGCAGTTTGGGTATTACCAGATAAGAGTTGATGAAGACCTTTTTCCATTTACAGCTTTTCGGATTCGTTATGGCTTGTATGAGTTTCCAGTCATGCCATTTGGATTGACGAATGCACCGGCTTTCTTCATGGATTTGATGAACAGATTGTTCAGTCCGTACTTGGACAAGTTTGTGGTAGTCTTCATTGAAAATATCTTGGTGTACTCGAGGAGTTTATAGGAGCACAAAGAGCACCTTCGCATTATTTTGCAGACACTCAGAGAAAATTAGTTGTATGCGAAGTTCAGTAAGTGTCATTTCTGGGAGCTTGAAGTTCGATTTATTGGACATGTCATTTCTAGTGGAGGTATTGCAGTGGATCCCGAGAAAGTCAAAGCAGTAAAGTCTTGGAGACGACCGAATAGCGTAACGGAGATTCGTAGTTTTTTGGGTTTGGCTAGTTATTACCGACGGTTAATAAAAAAAATTTCACTAATTGTGGCCACTCACTCAGTTAACAAGGAAGAATGTTCCTTTTGTGTGGTCAGAGAAATGTGAAAAAGCTTTTGAAATTTTGAAGCTTCGGTTGATTTCAGCACCAGTGTTGACTATTCTGACACCTGGTAGCCGACTGGTGCTATTTACTGATGTTTGTGGTACCAGATTGGGTGGAGTGTTGATGTAGGACAAGAGGGTTGTAGCCTATGCGTCTCGACGGTTGAAACCCCATGAGAGAAGATATCCGACACATGATTTAAAGTTGGCAGCCGTAGTCTTTACTTTGAAGATCTGGAGACATTATCTGTATGGTAAGAGGTTCGAGTTGTTCACAGGTCACAAGAGTTTGAAGTACTTATTCACTCAGAGGGAGTTGAATGTGAGGAAACAATGATGGGTTGATTTTCTTAACAGCTATGACTTAGAGATACAGTATCAGCCTGGTAAAGCCAATGTGGTTGCCAATGCCCTCAGTAGATGACATGCAGTAATGGCAACCATGATGATTCAGGAGTACAGAATACTCGAGACATTAGCTTCATTTGAAGTTCAGCCTACTTCCAGTACAGGAGGCAGCATGATAACATGTTTAGCATTTTATCCACTGTTGATCTGTAAAGTGGTGGAGAGACATACATCTAATCCAGTGATTTTGAGACAGATAGCAGATTTGGTAGTGGACACACTTGATGAGTGCCCTACCAATTGGTCAATTGGTTCGGATAAAGGGTTGAGGTTCCATGGGCATCTTGATTTTCCGTTTGATGAGGAGCTGTGGAGAGATATCTTACAGGAAGCTCATTGATCTAGTTTCACCATTCACCCCAGTGGAACAAAGATGTATAAAGATTTGAGACGTTCTTTTTGGTGGTGTAGAATGAAGAAAAAAATTGGAGAGTTTGTGGGGTGTGCGACTTGTCAGCAGGTTAAAGTTGAGCATTAGAGACCATTTGGGTTATTGCATCCATTGGAGATCTCGACGTGGAAGTGGGAGTATGTCACTATGGATTTCATCGATGGACTTCCACAGTCGAGGAAAGGACATGAGTCGATATGGGACATTGTTGATCTATTGACAAAGTGTGCACATTTCATTCATGTTAATACAAATCATACGGCACACAGTCTAGCAATGTTGTTCATTCAGGAGATAGTCTGTCTTCATGGGTCACCTGTGTTGATTGTATCCGACTGAGATCCATTTTTCACAACCCACTTCTGGCAGAGATTTCAGTAGGCTATGGGTACTAGATTGGACATGAGTACAACATATCATCCACAAACAAATGGTCAGTCTGAAAGAGTGAATCAGGTAGTAGAAGATATGCTTAGAACGTGCATCATAGACTTTGGAGGCAGTTGGAAAAATCACCTACCGTTGTGCCTGTTTGTGTACAACAACAACTACCACGTAAGTATTGGCATGGCACTGTTTGAGGCACTTTATGGACTACCGTGTAGGTCCCCTGTATGCTGGGCAGAGATTGGGGAGTCAGTTGTGATCAAAGAAACTACTTAGAAGATTGAGCTGATTAGAGCGCGTTTGTTCACAACCCAAAGCAGATAGAAGAGTTACGCTGATAAGAGGCGTAAGAAGTTAGAGTTTGCAGTTGGCGACCTAGTCTTTCTTAAAGTTTCCCTGATGCGCAGAGTTGTTAGATTCAGAGGTCGAGGGAAGCTTGCTTTGAGATATGTAGGACCCTATGACATTACTGAGAGGATTGGATCAGTGTTCTACAGATTGGCTTTGCTGCAGAGTATGTATGGTCTCCACGACGTGTTTCACGTATCCATGTTGCGAAAGTATTTGGCAGTCCAGTCACAGATTGAGGAGTCCGCTGAATTGAAGATTTCTGATGAGTTGACGTATCTAGGGAGGCCAGTAGCCATTATTGACTATGATGTGAAACAACTTCGACGGTGAAGTTGGTGAAGGTCCAGTGGAGTCACCGAGAGGGTGACATGACTTGGGAGCTGGAGGTTCAGATAAGACAGAAATACTCTGAGCTTTTCACCTAGTTTTTCTTGTCGTTGCTTGGTCTGATCTTGAGGACAAGATCTCTTTTGAGGTGTGTATGATATAATACCCGTAGTTTTTTTTCGATTGTTTGATTTTTTTTTTGGTTGTTTGATTTGCTTAACTTCGAAGTTTTTGAAATTTGTTTCAATAGTCTAAATTAAGTTAGATTTAATTTCTTTTACTTTTTTTTTGGATGTGTATTTTTAGAAATTTGAAGTTCTTCCTCTTTTTTTTTTTTTTTTTTTTTTTTTCTTCCAGAGCATCCTCTCCCTGCGACGTTCCTTCTTCTCCGGCGTGAGTTCATGGGATTCGTCGATTCTCCCGTCAAATCTCCTTATGTCTTCCTCATTTTTCCCTCTTTCTCCCCCCTCTTCTTCTTGCTCGAGTTTTTCGCATTAAAAATAGAAAAAATCAGGGTGTGGGCTTGATCGGAGCTATCATTGCGGGAGCGAGCAACATTGCTCCAATCAACCCCTCTGATAGCAGTTGGGGCGTCAGTTGGAACCAGTAAACCCCACCTGCAAGGGCGGTTTTCGTGGTTGGCTGGAATTTCTGAAAAAATTAGTTGTGCATGTTCTTTAGGGAGGTTCTTCGGTGTGAGTCTGAGTTTTGATCGTGCGGGTAAGCTGCGATTCACGTTTTCGATTGTTATGTGACCTATTTTTGGCCTGTTGTTGTTCGGAGACGATCAGATCGGAGTAGGGTGGTTTTTGGTGAGTTTTCACCGGATTTTGGGGTTTCATCGTAGTGGTCGCCAGATTTAATTTGCCGGTAAGTAATTTTCTAGGCATGCACCAACTATTAGTTCTTTTTTTTTCCAGTTTTCACCCAGTTTGCTCACTTTTGAGTCTGCCTTTGCAGTTTTAAAAAGATTCCTTAGTCTCGAATTCGTTGTTCCGCGAGTTGGGAGCTTCGATTGGTAGGATTTGGGTTTCGAAAAGCCACTCCGCTCAGGTAAGTGTAACCTTCATGTTTACTTTTAAAAATACTTATTTAAAATCTTGAATTGAATTGTTACATTATGCCGGTGATTGTGTGCAATTGAACACAAGTTCGAGATTTGACACTCATGAGGTTTTGGAGATTTTGATTGTTATGTTGGTTCCTTTGTGAATGAATTTATATATTGAGTTATCTGAAAGCATGACATACATGAATGAAATGGAATAATGGTTGAATATAAATGTGGTCAGGCTTTGGTATAATGTCATTGGGCTTATATGTTGTGTTTTCAAGTATGCTTAGTATGACATGGTCGGACTAATGTCCCGGTTTAATGACCTGATTTTTATTTGCAAAATTGTAGTGACACTGAAAGAATTAGTTAATATGGCCTATGTCAACAGTTCATGTGTTTTACCGTAGATTGTCGAGTCTTGAACTTGTATAATTGTTCGACTCGAGGGATTATATTGTTGTGAATTGGGTCATGTTGAGACTCTAGTTTAGTCATGGATTTATGAGGATTGCCTAGTTGATTATTATACATATTAGTTACGTTGGATTATGTATAAACTCGTAGTGCGTGCATGTTTAGATTATTGTAAGTGTTTTTACCCCGCTGTAATGCATGCTGTTCTGATGCTTTAGAGATTGCTCGCATCGTGAGCTTGGTAGGTGTTTGATATAACTCGTACCTACAGACATTGTGGATGTTATCGCACGTGACATGTTCGCTGAGGTGCGGTGGGCTCTCGCACGTGCTTGTTTATAAAGAGTGCGATAGGACGGGTCCTGGATAACGTGCTTCGGAGATTACTCGCTTTCCCTCCCAGCATGCTTGAATTTTATTTGTGTTAGGTTGGCCATATTAGGTCAGTCGTTCGGGACATTTGAGTTTGTATCCGGGCATATGGCACCCCATTAGTAGGGATGGCAGTGGGGCGGATTTGGCTAAGATTGTGTGGAGGTTGGGGCGGATACGGATATCCAAACTGTATTCGTTTCTTATTCGGGGCGGATACAGATTTGGCCATATCCGCCCCACGGATATCCGTTTAACCATTAAAATTATTAAAATGCAATTGATCTATAAATGGAAAATAAACCCTACCTCAAATCAGATCTCTCATTTCTTACCTCACATTCGGGATTCGGCTCTCTCATCTTCCTATTCCCCTCCCACACGCGGCTCTCACAAATGAGAGATCGATGAGGTTAATCTCTCATCTCCCTGCTCCCTTAGAGATCGATGAGATTGATCTCTCATCTCCCTGCTCTTTCCCCCTGCGGTTCTCACAGATGAGAGATCTCATCTCTCTGCCTCCTCCTTCTAATCTATTATCTTCCTCATCCTGATTCTGTTGAACGCTCAACGATCGATCAACCATGCTCGATTCGACGGAAAATGGATCTCACATTCTCACTCGGAAGATCAGATCAGATCTCTCATCTCCCTCTTCTTTATGTTCTTCGTGAAGTTAAGGTAGAGTTAAGGCTTGGGAGGTGAAAGGATTCATGAAGTTTGTGTGGATGATCTTGAACTCACACTAGGTAATGGTAAAATTTGGTGTTGATGATTTCATAGAAAGTATTTGATCAAATGTAGATGAGGAAAATTTTATTTCTCTGTGATGATGAGAATGAAATGGAAAAAATTTCAATTGCCTTTACATTCTATTATTAGCAAATCAAATCATTGGTTTTATTTTATTTAATCAATTTTTGGTATCACCTCGGTGTCCATTAGCAAACCTGTAAACGGATTTGTGGAGCGGGGTGGATATCTGCCAATCCGTACGGGGCGGTTATGATTTTTAAATAAAATTGTAAAAGGATTAGCGCGGCGGATTTTGGGATCCGCTATTCCTGACGGAGCGGGGATGGATTTGCTCAAATCCGCCCCGTTGCCATCCCTACCCATTAGGATACAAACAAGCCCGAAGTTGGACTGGTGCACGTTGTGGGATGTGTCTGGGTGAGACACATTCGTAGGGTATGCGGATACCTACGATATGAGACACTTACATAGAAATTTTTATGGTTTCGACTTGATTGCCATACTTAGGAGATTATGCAGGATTACGATATTGTCTTTGTCTTTATTACTTGATATTTACCATGTTTGAATAACCTGTAATGACTGACATGTCTCGTAAACTTGTAGTTTATTGTTCAATATGGAATGTTTGTGTTGTTGCTTGAACTTAGAAATATTATCCTTAGAGACACGGTGTGATTTAGACTTTAGAAACTTGTATAGCGACTCCGTTTCAATGTTATGGATCCTGCATCTAGGACTACTCACTTATTCATTACTGTGTGGCCTGGATTTCTCCTGTATATTGTTTTGTTATTTGTATTTAGTTAACTCGCACCAGCTAACTTTGTGCTTTGTTGACCCAGCAAAGGGATGTGCTTTTATTGGAGTGCAGACAGTGTTGTCGTTCCTGCTGATCGTGTCGCTTAGGCTCAGTTTCCAGGTGTTGACTCGTTTTGTGTTGTTTAGTCTTGTCCACCTTGTACGGGTATGATTTTCTTTCGTTGTACTGTTATATACTTGTTAATACTAGATGTTTGTATATATTTGATTTGTCGCTATGATGCAGGGCGGTGCGAATTGAATACTTTTTATTTTGTTCAAATTTTATCGTAGTTGGTTATTTTCGTTTTATTTCTCGTTTCAAGAATATGTTATATTATGATGTTGTATCCGGTTATGATCCCCCTATGGTTACGGATTCAATTCACGTATCGGCATGTTATGGGTCCCGTTGCGAGTCGGGGCGTGACAATATTAGTTGTATATTTATGTTTTTCCCTTGATTTTCAAGTCACCACTGACCACCAAATGCTAAAGCTGTCTTGAGCTAATTTAAAATACAGTGAACCATAAGCTTTTGTTTCCTATTTGTTGGTTCGGGCATTCTTTAGAACCTCGTGAAACTGTGGATCCAATAAATAACATTGATAATAATATTGTCCTAGTTTTGCAGTCTGTTTCCCATTTGCTTGTTTCTTCTGCTCCAATTACTACTTTGGCCTTGTTTTGCTTTGTTATATACTAATTCAGACATAAGAGCTAACTGAAGTAGCCATCTAATTGGTAGGTTGATTGGAGTGGGTTGATTGAAATTGATTGGGGTGGTAGGTTGATTGGAGTTGGTTTGCAAGTATAAGCTGATACCACTTTTTTGTTGATTAGGAAATTTTCTTGCTTCTGTCAACAGATTTTTGGATTTATTCACCGAAGGATTAGAAATACGCTTTTTCATTTGCAAGTATAATTTTGTTTCTTGAATCTTGTTTATTTGAAATTTTTTCATGGGTCGATCTCCAACGAGCTCAATAATCAGAGTTTGTATTAGGCACTCATTAACACTTTGAGTTCTCTCTTTGGCCATTGGCAGTGCACCTGTTCGGGTTCAATGAACCTTAGAATAATTTATTTGCTTTTCAGGCTACATGTACAATGATTCACTTACCATCCTAACTTAAGGATCTACAAATAAATTCCAGTTACTACATAGTTTTTAAGAAATTATTTGCTTCTAAAGCTTGATGTTTATCCTCTTAAGCATAGATTTGAAAAAAAAAACTCTTGAGTCGAGACAACATAGTTTATTAGAACTATCTTGTGAAGTTTTTTTATCTGTGGTAAGAAATACAGAAAAAATTCAGAGAAGAAAGTTGAACATACCTGAAATTGGCATGTCGGCGGCCGAATTTGTTGACCACTTTGTGTTGATTGGCTGGAAATCAGCTAGAACAAGCTGGATTGTTGAAGAACAAGTTGGAATTTGATTGGATTTTGAAGTTGTTTGGTTGGAACAGCTGGAAGAAGGAAGAAGAAGGTGGTGGAAGGATTTCCACCGCCTTCCACCACCGCCTATGAAGCCTATATAAGAAGGAGGAGCTTCCCTTATTCAATAATCATTTAAAAGATGTGAGATCTGTGAGTTTTGAGTTAGGGTTTATCCCTTTTGGAGCGTGAGAGGAAGAAGAAAGGGAGGAGAGGAGAGATAGTGTTTGCTTTGTTGTTTTGTTTTTGGTTTTGTGTTATACGCAACCAGCGTATCCGTGTAGTGTCGTTTAAACACTTGTATTTGTAACGTCCTTGACATTTTGTAGCTCTCTCCATTTGTAATCTTTCGATCTCACCAGTAAAGTTGTTATTTGTTGTGGACGTAGGCGAGTTTGACAAACCACGTAAATTGATTGTCTTCAGTATTTGTTAGTAGTATTTTGTTTGTAACTTCGCATTTCAGCATTTGTAATGCTTCCGCGAGTAACAAATTGGTATCAGAGCCGAAGGTTGTTTTGATGGGCTCGTTTGATGTTTCTAAAATGGTGGAGTTTTTTAAGGTCGTTCGTGGTGCATTTGTAAATTTTGAACGACCATTTGGAAGGGTAACTTGTATTTCTTGCAGATGAGTACGGTTATGCTGGTAAAGCAATTTGTATTGATGATGTTTTGGATGTTACTTTTGATGGAGTTACATCACTCCAGTGATACTTGTTTTGATGCCTCGAGGGTTTGGTGAAGCAACTTGTGTTGTTGGCCATGTGGATGTTGCTTTTGGTGGAGTTACATTGCTCCAAAGATGATCATTATGATGCCTCGAGTATTTGGTACGAAGATCTTCATTAAGTATGTTCATGCACACTATGTTTTAGACGTCTTGATTTGGACCTCCATCCTAGCCAAAGTGGAGATTGTTGGAACGCATTTGGAGGGGTGACGCCTTCACTCTAATAATATGTTTGACACCTTTGGGTGTGACGTTCATGAGGTTGTTTGGAGGGGTGATGTCCCATACTATGAATGATTTGTTTGTGTATGTATGGAGAGGTGATGTCCCTCAATATGATTGATATGTACGTGTATCACGCTATGAGTGCATGTGAAGGGGTAAGACCCTCAATCAATATTGAGTTGATTATGTTCGTTGGAAATCAGTTGCTTGTTTTTGTTCGTGCTCATGGTTGTTGTTGTCGGCTCAGATTTGTGAAATCTTCATCGAGGTAGAGAATTGTTGAAATACAGAAAAAAAAAATCAGAGAAGAAAGTTGAAGAACATACCTGAACTTGGCATGTCGGCTGCCGAATTTGTTGACCACTTGGTGTTGATTGGCTGGAATTTAGCTAGAACAAGCTGAATTGTTGAAGAACAAGCTGGATTGTTGAAGAACAAGCTAGATTGTTGAAGAACAAGCTGGAATTTGATTGGATTCTGAAGTTGTTTGGCTGGAACAACTGGATGAAGGAAGAAGAAGGTGGTGGAAGGATCTCCACCGCCTTCCACCACCACCTATGAAGCCTATATAAAAAGGAGGAGCTTCCCTTCTTCAATAATCCTCCAAAAGATGTGAGATCTGTGAGTTTTGAGTTAGGGTTTATCCCTTTTGGAATGTGAGAGGAAGAAGAAAGGGAGGAGAGGAGAGAGAGTGTTTGGTTTGTTGTTTTGTTTTTGTTTTTGTTTTTGTTTTTGTTTTTGTTTTTGTTTTTGTTTTTGTTTTTGTTTTTGTTTTTGTTTTTGTTTTTGTTTTTGTTTTTGTTTTTGTTTTTGTTTTTGTTTTTGTTTTTGTTTTTGTTTTTGTTTTTGTTTTTGTTTTGTGTTATACACAACCAACGTATCTGTGTAGTGTCATTTAGACACTTGTATTTGTAACGTCCTTGACGTTTTGTAGCTCTCTCCATTTGTAATCTTTCGATCTCACCAGTAAAGTTGTTATTTGTCGTGGACGTAGGCGAGTTTGCCGAACCACGTAAATTGATTGTCTCTAGTATTTGTTAGTATTTTGTTTGTAACTTTGCATTTCGGCATTTGTAACGCTTCCACACGTAACAGATGACTCACTGGATGGGTGGAAAGGAGAAAGGAATCATTTGATTTGATTAGTAAGAGATAAGTTAGTTAAGAAAATGATCGGGTTTACGGTTAACTGTATTTCTTAGTATAAAACTATTCCAAATAATGTTGAGCATAATCTGTCATTCAGAATGCCCAGTTGATTCCAGATAAATATTTGTTTTTTAACAATCTGTCTGCAAAATATAAAACTCTGTCAGCTCTTTGAAGTAATGGGATGTTCAACATCAGAAATAGAGATGTCAGTCTCGCATCTAGTGTTGTCCTACTATTGAACTCAGAATGTTGATTTCATTTAAATGTGAAAATAAACTTTTGGAACTTTGGTTTCCTTTAGATGTGTAAATTGACTCCAAGTATGACATTTCGTTGCTTGTTTGATCTTATCTTTTTCATTGTCTGCTCTTGATTACACACTCTTAGTAGTAATAGTCATCTCTCCCATTACTTGAAGTTATAGAAGATAAGGTAATACTTGAGTTTTATCAAATATGACTTGCCTTTCTTTTTCTTTGTTGTAGCTCGATTTGTTATCTCATAATAAAATTGCAAATGTCCTCCCTCCCATAAATTGTGATACTATACCTTTATTGCTGATTTTTTACTTCGATTTTATTAATGTCAGACTTTTACTTGTGAGGTTATGAAATGATTTGATGTATTTCAATTTTCAAACAGCCTGGTCTATATTAAGCCTAATGGGCCGATATAGCAATCTGATAATGGGCTCATAACTTCAATTTTGATGTTTTTTTTTCTTCTAATTTTTAGGGTAAATCGGGAAAGAAGTCGTGATAAGCAAACGATTGGGCATACATCTGGATCGAAGTCATATGCACGTGCTCGAAAAGATTATGTATATTTATTTTTCCTCTTATTATGTCAAAATTTTCATTAATGTACAAAAATATAATCTAATTATTTTTTTGTTTTTCATGTTCATATGTAGAAGAAGATGCGTGGAAGGCTTCCCGGTCCCGTTTCTTTCTTTCATTTCACCCACACAAGGAAATATGATTCTTGGATTGATGAGCCATCGCAACAAAAAGGAGTATTTGTTATTAATGAAGATTTTGCTTATTTGCTAGAGTATACAATATTTTTTTTTAGTTTTCTTAATTATTACTAGTTATAAATATTTGTTTGATAGGTTTCCATGGAAAATTCCCTTAAATCTCGAATTGAGGCTGGAGCGAAAGACTCAGACGAGCTTCGCACACAAGTTTATGTGGAGTAGATGGGTCCTAAGACTCGAAATAGAGTTCAGGGCAATGGAAATGGGGTGACTCTTGATTTGGTGCCTTATGCCTTGGGCAGCGCTAGTAGTTCATCAAAGAGGGCATCAAATACTAGAGAAGCCTTCTTGGAGTCTCAGAACCTAGAAATGAAAACCAAACATGAGGCTATGCAGAAGGAACTGGAGGAGTTACGGGCTAGCAGCAGAAATAGCAACAACAACAGATAATGATGATGTTGATGAATGCTATGCAGTCGTGGGGGACCATGCAGAGCTCTCAGCCATCACACCAGTAAGGACAAAGTCAACCATTTCAGCCTCTTTAGCCTATGTATCTGATGCATCCTATTAGACATATGCCTTTCGTGCTACCCTCACAACATTATTTTGATGACTTTCATCATTCTAATGGTGTTCCATTAGGTGGATTCAGCGGACTGCTTTTTGGTAATATGTCTGATGTGGATATGATTAGGCTTATTAGAACATTTGGATGATCAGGGACATATTCGGGTCAAGTTCAAGTAGTTGATTGGACTGTCTTGCAGATGTACGACGTGTTTTTTAGTTATTTTTTTATTATTATTTTTTTTTCATGCCGAAGATGTATGACACATATTTGGGACACCGGATATATGACATTTTGTTTTATATTAATATTATTTTTAGATCAGCTGCAAATTTTTTTTAATATTTACAAAACCTCTTGGCGGATAATATTAAAGTCCTAGCAGATAATGGGCAAATTTTCATGGTTGTTATAAACTCATTCCTGGCGTATAATACTAAATTTCATGGTGGTTATAAATTCATTTCTGGCGGATAATATTAAATTCCTGACGGTTATACATGCCGCCCATTCTGACTTTTTGTCAGTTATAAACTCATTCTCGGCGTATACACATGCCGCCCATTTTGGAGTTATGGTGTTTATAATTTTATAGTCAGCGTATATATGTGTCGTCCAATCATTTTCTCTGTCATTTCTAAGTGCCACGAGTAAATTTTAGCCGGGGTATATATGTGCTGCCATTAAATTGTGCTGGTGGATGTTGTGTTTTGTTTTTCAAGATTCAAAATAAATCCTGGCGGATTAAGAGACGTTTTCGTCGAGACAATCCATTTCCCAAAGCCAGCAATCCGGGCGAATAATTAATCCTCCATTGCAAGATTTCCCTGGTGGATATAGCTTTTCCTATGCCGAAATTAGGCCTTTCATGTCATATCATCCACCAGAATTGCCCAGTTTTGTAGTAGTTGCTGATTGTCTGATTGAGCATAAATTTAAACATACTTTGAGCTTGCTGATTGTCCGATTGAGCGTAAATTTAAACCACTGAGTAAGTTGACTCTTTTTCCGGTCTTGCTTGTGTCTGCATATTAGATTGACCCATTGTGGCTTTTGCAGGGAGATTCCCAACTTCGCCAATTTTTGTTGAAGATAAAGAACCTTTGGATGCGTTCCATGCATGCCTTGTCTAAAGGTAGAGGATTTCGTTAAGTCTTCTAATGGCACAGCGGACTGTGGGCTCATTGGCACGTGGCTCCCACTCTTTTTCGGGTAAATAAGCCAAAACCCGAAGGTGTGTTTATTTCGAGGAAGAGGAAACTTCCCAAGATAAGGGTTTGGAGCCCTTTGAGGAGGGCATAAATAGATGAGGCATTCCTTATTCTATGCATCTGAAGAGGTTTCGTGATTTGTCTAGATCCATCCATAGGTGTTTGGCTTCGTCCGAAGGATGTGATGTTGTCGGGTAAGTGCCGGATGAGACTGATGTTTCTGAGGGGTGTGATGCTTAGGCCTTGGCCCCTATCACTCTTCTTGACTTGGAAAGGGATCATCTGCAAATGGTTGGCGTGGAGGATGTGACCAAACTGAGCACCAAGCAGGCAGAGTTTCTAAATAGAATGTTGTTGCAGGCGGGCATGGAAGCTTCGGATGGCCATCTTTTTTCAAAAAAGGACTTCGAGCTCCACCTTTCTCTGAATCATGAACCTATTGAAGAGTCGTCCAATCGTCGATGCCGTGGTGAAGAGTCCTTTGTCATTGCCCGTACTGTGTTCCATCTCATTTCTATCATCATATTGAGTTGACGATGGTTCCAAGAGTTAACTCCCTTCCATTTTCTCTATAAATTGATTCTGAATTGAAGCTTGAAAAAGAGCCGATTGTTGTGAACAAAGGGAAAGTTTTTGATGAGGGCCCTAATGCAATAAGAGATGGCCAAAGGCTTTGCTGGGGTGATTCTGGTTCCGAATGATCTTCATCCAAATGTTTAGATCAGTTTGTTTGCTCTAGATGTAGTAAGGATGAACAACCAAGCTTGGCATCAGGAGGTTGACATCTCTTATGTTTCGAGGAAGCATATCAGCAGGTGGAACGACTGGCTTGCAAACTGCACTCCAGAGCCAATGGGAGAAATGCTAGGAGAGCATTTAGATAAAGGGCAGAAACATTTTGTGTTGTGGATGTCATACCTGAATCAAGTGGTCGTAGCTGGAATTGAAGTCGAGGCCGCTTGTGAGAGAGTGTACACCATGGAGCGAGTCTTTGCAAACTACAGAAGTCATATTCTGATGCTCTCTACAAGATTGAGTCATCGAGGAAGTAACTTGAAGCTTTCTTAGATACTGGAGCGAAGTCCTGATCCATTAGGTTGGAGGCTCTGAAGGTTTGCTTGGAGGCGCTTGAGTCCGACTTGGCGGGGGCAGAGTCCGCCATGAGGGATCGGTTCAAGAATGAATTGAACCTTGTTCGTCGTGACTTGCAGCTTGCCCGTGAGACTATGGTTGGAGTGCAAGCTGAACTGCAGGTTCTGTATGCTGAGGGGATAAACAAGGAGTCAAAATTGATTGTCCGATGTCAGCAGTTGGATGCCGACGTTGAGTTAAATGCCAAGTGTGCACGGACCGCTGAATAACAGTTTCTTCTGGCGCATAGTGAGCTGAATATTGTCAATGATAAGCTAGGTGCCCAGCAGTCCAAGACTGACATGGTGTCGGCGAGCTGGAGCAGCTAGAGTGGGAGCTCACCGAATTAAGAGGGCGCAAGGATAAACTTCTCAAGGCCCAGGGCACGTTTGAATTTAGCAGAGTCATGCATGGAAGGCTGGAGCTATTGTATCTGATGAAGGAGGAGCATCCCTACTGGGATCTCTCCTATTATAAAGAGATTGCATATGCAGAGTTTGGAGCGACTTTCGATTCATCTGAAGAAGGCAGCCTTGCTATGGGGGATCGAGAAGCAGCACCTACAGATGTGTCTTCTACTTTTTGCCCTACTAATTCTAGTTTTGTTGTATCTGACTCTCCTCCTGATGAGGGGTGAATCTTGTATTTTGTTTCTAGTTTGCAAATGAATAATACTTCACACATGTTTGACTTTCTTTTCTTTTTCTGCTAGCTTTCACCTATTTTGTCTTATTTCAACATTAATTGTTAGACGAGAAGCTCTACTAGGATAGGAAGCTTTATGATTGATCCGCTGTTGAGAGCTCTGATTTCTTGTGCTGCAATAATTTGTAAAATTCTGGTCAGACTTCTTTTTAGAAATCAGGAAGTGCAATACACCCTCTGTTTGGCGGCTTGGTTGTCTGTTGGACCAACAGTTGTTGTTGCTGTTATAAGCGAATTAGTCAGACTGTGGTCCCAACGCATGCACCATTGTAGATGATCAGACAGTAGTCCTTGTGAGTCATCTGGGTTGAGTTTTCAAAACTCTGACCGGACTTTTGACTCATTTTTACTTGCTATTCGTAGAATAGGCTTAATTGGACCGAGGGTTGTTATCGCCAGTTATAACTAACTAAATCGGGGTCAATTTTCGGCGAGCCATATTGATCAGGCATCGAGGGCACTAACTAGACTTCCACTTTCCAATCCATCTTGATCCGTTCGTGGTGGACTAGGAATTGGAGCGAACCAAATTTTATCATCGTCAGTCATTTTGACTAAACTTTGGTGGGTTTTGAGTATCATTATCTATAGTTGGCCATTGATCCCTTGCAAGCCGTCTTCACCATACTACATGAGCACTGACTAAGCTCCCACTTTATAGGCCATCGTAATCCGTGTGCAGCGAACTAGGCTTCGAGCAGACCAAAACCATCATCATAAGTGGCTACTGACTAAGCTTTGGTCGGGATTTGGTGATCACTATCTGCGTACGAGTAGTGACCTCCGACAAGCCATCTTAATTAAGCATCGAGAGCGCGGACTAGACTCCCACTTTCTAAGCCGTCGAAAATTGTTATTTGCGGACTAGGCTTCAAGCAAACGAGAAGCCATCGTCGTCGGTCGTCACCGACTAAGCTTTGGTTAGGTTTGGTTTCAATTGTCCATCTTTGAACAACGATTCTTGGCAAGCCATCTTAGGCATCAGAGCCTTGACTAATCTGCCCTTCTCTAAACCGTTGACACCCATTTAATTTAACGGATTAGGCATTAGAGTGTACCAGAAGCTGTTGTCATGGTTGAAATCAACTAAGCTTTGGTTAGGTTCGGCGACCATTATTTATAGTAGGACAATGGTCCCTGGCAAGCCATCACGGTTAGGTATCACAAACACTGACTAAGCTCCTACTTTCTAACCCATCGTCGTTGCTTATGGCAAGCTAAGTGTTAGAGCATACCATAACCTGTTGTAATCAGTCAGAGCTGACTAAGCTTTGGTTAGAATAAGATTTTGGGCATGTAAGTCTAACTTGGGTGTTCTGACTTACTTAGCTCGCCTGAGGGTCTGATTCTAGTGTCGAATCGATTGATCAGACTAATAATAGATTGGTCGGCTTTAATGAGCAGCAACGGAATAATAGTGAAGCTGATGCCTTGGATTTAATGATAACACTCTGTATGCACGCTCCTTATTCTATGGGCACCCAGGACCTTTGTTGTTTGTTCCTTCGCGTATGCTAGGCCAGATCTGGCAAGGCATAAGCTTGGGCCCATTAGTTGAGGGGCCCAATTAGAAAAAATCTTTGTGGGTCAGTGTGCTAATGATACGACGCATTTTGCGAGACGGTTTAGTATCGATTACTTTCCCTAGTTAATGGGGCTGTTTGCATGGTCATTAATTCGAAAGATGTGGACTTGCGCAATTGCAATTGGAACCGTTGTTTTACCGATTTCATGTACGACATTCAATGCTGAAGTAAGTGCTTGTTAATGCCTCTTCCTGAACCATTTCGCCTATATGCAGGCTGGCTATTTTTGCGTTCAAGCAGTGTAATGAGAATAGTAGAGCATGTTAATCAAATGCATCTTACTAGAGAGTTTGCTTTGGATTTTCCAAAGGCTGAAGGAAGATCTCCATAACTAGAGTCTCGAATGCTCTGACATTTGCGCCGACGAGTCTTGATAAGACTTACTATTATGCGATGCCACATGATCTGGGATAACACCAGGTTGATCCCATGAGGTTTTGTAATATCTTCTTACAATGCGAAGAAGAGTTACAGACTTTCTCTCGGTGGTCAGGTTTGTCTTCCATCTTTCGGTGCTCAAGCACTCTCTCATCAATTTACTGTTGTCAGAGGATGGTCCTCGCTGCTAGTTTATGGTTGATGGGAGCGTTGGAGGTCACGACTCTCATTCTCGGGGTGGTATCTCTACGTCACCCCAAGCATTACACATTTGAAAGGAGTCCCCATTTAGCAACATTGTGAGACCTCAACAATCCCATTGTTTCAGGATGTTTTTGTCAGCTTTCTATCACTTCCTTTTATTCCGTTTCATGAGGCGGACTGGTAGAGCAAAGAATCGAGGGAGTACTCTCAACCTTCTTCAAGTACTTTGCTTGCTACTTTCGAATCGTCTTTGTGGGGTGATTCGATGGAGCAATGAATTGAGTGTGCTCCTTCGTCTTTGGTTGCGGACACTTTACTTTCACTACCTTCTCTCCTGGAGGCGGATAATAGATCGGAGTTTCTACCCTTATTTCAGCAGATAGATGCTTGTAGTGTATAAACTGATGTACTAGTTGGTCGGCAAGCTTTGTAATAACTCTCATTGTAATCAATAAAATCTATTTTATTTTTGGAATGTGTCTTGTACGAACAACTCTTCTAAACTAAAAACAGAAAACAAGAAACGAAATCAAGGCAACAAAGAATTTAACTCCGAACGGAGACTAAGCTAAACCAACCCTGAAGAAGGCGAAACTGGTCTTGGCTCTGATTGCATGGTCCCTCTAGCAAAGTTTTTTTAAAACTAACAAAGTTACTGAATAGTGGACTTCGTGCTGGCGAGTAGTTCCTTGCTGATTAACAACTCTTGGAGTTGGTGCTCGTTTACTGAAGTATCGTTACTTAGCTCTTTATTAGTCTGGATTGCGTTGCTAGTTCTGACTTCTGGATCTCAGTATAGCTGCACTTTGGTTATCTTGGCTTTTTTGTCCTCATAGAGTGATTCTCCTATTTTTTCTAGGCCTGAGGCCTGACATGTTGGTTTTGTAGGCTCGAGCTGTAACTGGCAACAATTCAGCTACTTCAGGGCTGCATAATGGCAGTCTTTTGTTTCTGGTTGATCTCCTCGGATTGTTCCTTGGGCAAGGTTGGCAGTACATTTTAAGCATTGGTACAGGGTGGAAACCACTGCTTCCATATGATGAAGCCACGACCTTCCCAATATAATGTTGTAGGTGGATGAGGCATCAGCTACCATGAACTCTTAGACAAGGTACTTCTGTAACTGTGGCTCTCCTACCACCACCATTAGATTGATCTTTTCGATGGGGAAACACTTCTTTCCACTGAATTCGACCATAGAGTGGGTGGCAGGTGTTAATTATTTCTGTCGTAACTGCATCTTACGAAATGCACTGAGGAACAAGACATTCAGTGAGCTTCCAGTGTCCATCAAGGCCCTCTTTACTTCCTACTTAGTGATAAGGATGGAGATGACTTGGGTGTCACTGTGAAGAGAATGTACCGCCTAGAGACCCCTCTCCGTAAACATCAGTGATGAAATTGGGTTGTGAACTCATGCGTGCTGCACTTGTCGGTCCTCATACTGAGATGGAGTCTGCATCTCGATTAGTGTCCTCTTGTGAAACCTATTTGATTGCCCCCCTTCGGAATCGACCCCATGGAGGATGTAAATGTTTCCTCGACCCTGCCTTCTGTCCAAGCCTAGGAACTCTTTGAGCTCGCCTTTCCCGATCCAATACTCGACTTATCCTCTGAGGTTTCTGCAATACTCAGTATCATGTCCGTTTTTTAGGGTAGGCGCAATATTTGCTATTGTAGCACCGAGCAACGTCTCCTCGTTGTTTAGGTGGTCATTCCAGCTCTTCCCAATCCTCGATGGAATCAAGGATGTTGGACAGACTGGTATTGAGAGAGGTAACACACCTGGACCCGACGTAATTCGAGGCCTTGTCCTGCCTTGTGAGACCCGAATCGGTTTTGCTGTCTATGCGCTTCCTTTTGTGACCGTCATCATCCACTTTCTTCTTCCCCTCCTTTCCGTCCTTTGGGACAGAAGGTTTCTTATCTGACTCCGTTTGTCTCTTGGCGGCTATCATTTCGTCAAGAGTGATCTCTAGGCATCTTTTAACAAGTTTGTCATATTGGTTGGGGGTCCAGGGTAAGGAAGTCATAGAACTTGCCTTTTCTCAGACCCGAAGTGAAAGTCGGGATGGCGGTGTCATCACTACAGCTGTCTATGAGGGTCAACTCATCATTAAAATGAGTGACGTACTCCCTCAATGTATCTTTATATTTTTGCATTTGGGTCAGCAGATAATGCGGGCCCTTCTTGAGCCTTTGGCTGCCCTCGACGCGTGTGAGGAACGCCAACGCCAACATACAGATGAATCGATGGATTTTTGGGGAAGGTTGTGGAACAACCTCAGTGTTGATGTCTTCAAGCTTGCAGAGAACAATCGGCACATTATCGCATCAGGCCCTTCCTTGAGTGCCATAACATGCTAGAAGTGGTGTAAGTGATCGGGCGGGTCTCCTGTCCCGTTGTAAAATTCCAATTTCGGTGGTGTGTATTTCTTTGGCAGCGATTCATCCATGATATGGTCCATGAACGAAGGGACTGTGAGACTAAACAACATGTCTGGGTTTGTGGCCCCGTTGCAGATATGGTTGTGCGAGACGTGTCTATCAACTTTAGACGTTGGGTCTCTATTGGCCGAGCATCCACCTCTTGTCCATTAATAAGTTGTTGGGGCAGCATGACTCTCCTGAACTTGCTCTCTAGAACTCTCTGGGGACCGTGCCCTTTGATGCTCATGGTCTCCCTCTGCAGGTGAAGG
Source organism: Berberis vulgaris (assembly GCA_963556465.1). NCBI lineage: Eukaryota > Viridiplantae > Streptophyta > Magnoliopsida > Ranunculales > Berberidaceae > Berberis > Berberis vulgaris. The sequence continues at coordinate 47,863,528 of OY747131.1, read as the reverse complement.
ATTCAATTGTTTGAGAGGCTCTAGAGTTTTTGTGATTTGTTGCATCTGTTTTGATAGTAGGTCCACCCTTGGGTCTATTGCGGTTACCACCAGCGTGGGGTCTGAAGAGGTTCCTCCCATGGTGGTGGTGGAACGGGCAGTGCTCTGTCGGTTCGAGCGTTCGAGGGCTCAGCAGCTTCTCCATTGTTGTGAGACCTTGTTGTTACCATCTTGCTAATTCTCTTGAAAAAAGGTTGTTGATGCAGTCAATTTTTGCTCCCTGCTGACCTGCACAAGTAACACACGTGAGCCACAGACCACTGTGGGGTGGCCGATGGCACTCTGATCCTAAAGTCAGACATGGATCTGAGGAAGGTGTGATGCAGTAACGGGGATTTTGTAGCGTACCTTAGCTTACCAACCTTATGTCTTATTTATAGCGCAAGGAGTTCTGTTTTAACCAAGCCATCGAAGGTGTAGTTTAGGGAGGAGATCTTAATGAAGATCCCTCTCTAATTAAGAGTCGTTTTGTAAGAGGGAAGTTTTTTGTAAGCTCTGCACTCCTAGATATGTGGGACATAGTTTCCAATCCAAGAGCAATCCATAGAAGAGAGTTTCCATGTGTGAAAGATACTCTGGTGTTTGCTTCCTAGTTGGAAGCAGAAATCAGTTGTAGTTGCCCATCCGAAGCTGATCCTCGAGATACTTGCCTTAAGAGGGCTTATGGGTATTGAGGATGGTTGTGAGACGTGTGAGACAAGCATGCTGTGAGAGACCGGGTCCGCTTTGTCGGACTGAAATTGAGCGGGCTTAGATCCGCTTGTGCTGGATTTGTGTTTGGACGATGCTTGAGCCTGTAGTTCCTCGAGATCATCAGGACACATGTTCGGCTAACGAGTGTGACCGTTTTTATGGATTATCAGCTACTCCCCCCAAGTTAGTGGGCCGTCACATCGGATCGCTAAGCCATTTTTTGAAGCGATGAGTCTAAAAATCGTTGCTTGAGCCGCACACTGCATTAATTAGGCATGCGTTGGTTCAGCGAAAAAGAGGCGAGAAACTGTCCTCTATATAGGTCATCCGCAGTGTTGAGGCTGACCTTTTTGCTTCACTTGCTTTTGAAGATATTAGTCTGAAAGGTTCGTTCGTCTTCTTTATGGCTCGAGAAAACCTTCTTGATGACGTTATTCTGGCCAAGGGCCTAGAGTTCTTTGAAGATAGTTTGTTGTCCAAGCTTGGTCTCGATAAAATTCGTGCAAGTTTGGAGTTCCTAAAGACTAGTCGTTGTACCTTCTGACGGGCGATCTGATGCCAATGTCGCCTCCGGCCAGTTTCATTTATTTGCATTGAGGGATGCTTCAAACTAGAGTGCGTTTTTCGGTTCTAGACGTGAGTTGGGAGTTCTTGGATTTCTTGGGGATTCCTTCGGCTCAATAGGGACTCAATGGATACATGATCATTTTCATGATTTTGCTCAGTGTTATGGAGGCTTGTGTTGAAGTGACTCCGCGGGTGATCCAGTTGTTGACTTCAACTCGGCTGAAGAGCAATGTTGTCTGTAAGATGACATCGCCGAAGTGCTTCGGTAAACTACCTGATGATTTCAAGTTCTGGCAGAAGTACTACTTCTTGGCTCCTGGGGATTCAAAGTATTTCCGGTGCAAGGGTCATTCGCTTGAGTGATAATACATACCGCTTCGTAAGTTCAACTCCTTTCCTGTGACTTTGATGTGCTTGATAGCGGTCTGAATGATCATTGTCTGTGTTCTTTTGCAGGAAGGTTTCCCACTGATCCTCTTACCGTAGAGGAGAAAATCACCATGGAGGCATTCTGTGTCAAGGCAAAAAGGGAGGCGGTTGATATCATAAGAGTTTCCAATTTCGTTCGTAGTGGGCTGTGGAACAACTGGCATGTCGCCCCCACTCTGTATCGAGAGTCGCGCATTAAGCTGGAAGAAGGGGCCCCTTCCAGGAAGAGGAAGGATGCTAGGGCCAAGACTTTCGTTCTATCTGATGTAGAAGATCCGTCTGAGACCCTTGCTTCCTTTGTGAAGAAGAATCCTCGCGTTAATGATGGGCCATTTTCGGCACGACCAGCTCCGTTGAGACAGGAGCATGAGTCTGCTAGGCCTATTGAGAAGGAAATTAATGTTCCTAGCTTGGAGAAATATTGTGTGCGGTTGGCGGGAGTTGCTGATGGGTCGAACCTTAGTGACGTGCAAGTTGAGGCTCTGAATGACCGTTTGGTACGGGTTGCAATGGCGGCTTCAGCTGACACTGATTCGCGTGGGGCCGCTCTAGTAGAGGGCTCTGTTGAAGATTCACTTGAGGTGGTAGAATTTGATTACCCCATCGGCGACTCGCTTGAAAGTGGTCGTGGTACCAACCGTGTTTCCTGTAGTCCGCATTGCTCACCATCTAGTTCTAGGCCACCACTAGAGTTTTTGGAAGGTCCTTTGGATACTTTGGTTTCTCCTCTACCTCCGGATCGTGTTGGGCCGTCTCATAATAAAGGGTGGCGCTGGAATAGTTCTTGATCAGGGAAAGCTTCATCCTGATGCACGGATAAGTTTGTTCGCACAGGACTTGGTGAAGATGAGTTCACATTTCTGGCACCAAGAGGTAGATGTTGAGTATACTTTGAGGAAGCATATAAGCAGGCGTCAAAGCTGGCTGATGGACCACGCTCCGAAACCTGGGGAGGATATGCTAGAAGAGCGTGTGGACAAGGGTTTGAAGTATCTTATGCTTGTTATATCTCATATGAGCCACGCGGCCGTTGCTGGGACGAAAGTAGAAGCGGCTCGCGAGAGAGTATATACCTTGGAGCGTGTCGTCTTGCACGTGCATACGCTATATTCTGATGCGCCTTCATGAAATTGAACGGCTTAAAAGCAAGCCGAAGAGATGCAGTCAAATCAATAAAATGTGACCGCTGAGGCTCAGAAGGCTCGTCTGGAGGACCTTGAGCATAATCTGACCGAGGCGGTATCCGAGAGGAAGGAACTTAAGCATGAGTTGAGCCGACTCTGTCTAGAGGTCGAGGTTGCGTAGGAAGTTGCGGCTAAGGCGCATTCTGAGTTGCAGTCTTTTGCTGAGGAGAGCGCTTTGAAGGGAGCTGACTGGGCTGCTGAAGAGCAACAGTTGGAATCTGATGTGGAGTTCGAAGCTCGAGAAGCGAGGAAGGTAGAAGACCAACTCGAACTGGGATGGAATGAACTCAGTGTTGTGAAGAGCAGTTTGGCCATAGAGTAGTCTCAAATCAATGCTCTAACTAGCAAGTTGGTGCTACTGGAGCGTGACCTTATTGATGCAAAGGTGCGAGAGGAAGAGCTTCTTCAGGAACAAGGCAAATGTGAGTTGTGTTGGGTTGTTCATGGCCAGCTGGAGCTGTTGTCACTGATGAAGGAGAAACATCCAGAGTGGGATCTTAGCCGTTACAAGATGTCATATGTGGACTTGTCTGTTACCTCTGAGTCGTCGGGCGTGGAGGACAGTTCGATCCCTAAAGTCCAGGTTGAAGCGCGTACATATGCATCTTCTTCCCTTGTTCCTCCTAGACTTAGCTCTTCTGTTTTTGTACCTTATTCTAATTAGGATAAAACTTTGTGTGCTTGTACACTTTTGGCCTTGGCCATTAATAAAAACAATATTTTTCATTTCATACTTGGCGTTTTTATTGCATGTTTTTTGTTTTGCCTTGTTGTCTTACTTTGGCATAGGTTGGTTGAATCAATAAGATGTTGTCTGGTCTATCTATGGCAGAAAGATTGATCGCTTTGTATTGTGAATGACTCGGGGTCATTGCTGCATAGTTATGTCCAATAGCAGGCATGTTGCAAACAAATTAACTGGGGGTTGAGTCACCCGAGTTGTGTCCTGTCCCATAGGTAAAATGCTTGAGCTTTTTCTTATTTGTCTGACTGGTCGGTTGTAGCCATTGCTGCGGGCAAGCTGTGGTGGCTGAAAGTACGTGTCAGAGTGTTAACACTGAGTCAAGCGCCGTAAGCTCATGTTGGCATCCTAATTAGCTTTCATTTGGGCACCGGTTGTACTATCCTTGTATCAGCACAAGTGGCATTTTTATAATGTTAGAATGCCAATTTGTTTGAGCATGAAGGCGCTGACTCAGCTAAGCTCATATTTTCGTCCGCAGTCCTGAGGGAGAGCGGAGGTCGTGTGGAGAGCTATTTGAGATTCCCACCTTTCGAATAGTTATGACTGAGTAGAGCGGTCGATAGATTCGGGGAGTAAAACTTTTACAACCAGGCTGAATAGCAGTGGTCCCATGCAAGCCGTCGGAATCAGTTTGGGACTGACTAGGCTTTCACCTTCCAAATTATTTATGACCGAGTAAAGCGATCGACAAATTCGAAGAGTAACGATTTGGCAACTCGGCTGAAAAGGAATGGTCCCGTGGCAAGCCGTCGGAATCAGTTCGAGACTGACTAGGCTTCCACTTTTCGAACCGTTAACACCCTTCCCGCGCGGTGGGGGCTACGTGTTCGAAAAGGGTTTGGCGACCACGCTGAAGAGCAGTGGTCCCGTGGCGAGCCATCGAAGTTATATTGGGATTGACTAGGCTCCCACCATCCAATATATCTAAACCTGAGTGCACCAAGCTACAAATTTAAGAGGGTTCGGCGGCCACGCTGAAAATTTGTGGTCTCATGACCAACCGTCAAAATCAGGTCACGACTGATTGAGTTCCCACCTTCTAGACTATCTACACCCTCGCAGCACGGGCTACAAGTCTAGGTTTGGTGATTTGGCAGCCACGCTAAAAAACAGTGGTCCCGTGGCGAGCCATCGGAATTAGTTCAGGACTGACTAGGCTCCCAGCTTCTAGACTATCTACACCCTCGCAGTGGGGTTACAAGTCCAGGTTTTGATTAGAAGATTTAATTGCTAGTCATCACCAGCTAGGCTTACCAGATTAGATTCGGCGAACACTGACCGCGAATGGGGCGGTGATCCCTAGCAAGTCGTTGTCAACAGACGTGGCAGCACTGGTTAGACTCCCACTTCCTAAACCATCGATGCCTGCACTAAGCAGACTAGGTGTCGGGGTGAATCAAAAGCTATCGTCATCAATATTTACTGACTAAGCTTGCCTGGTTTGACCAGAGGTTATGCCGATTTAGGGGCGTGCAAACCTAGTGGTTCAGGGTGTAGACGAAGTTACCTTAACTCGGAGAGTGGTAAAGTTTGTACGTCAAAGTTGACTAGGATCCACAGGTGCTTGTGCCAAGCATGCAACAGGGTGTTGTTCGGATAATAGGCTGAGTCCATGGGCCCGTAGAGGAAGAGCTAGGGTTTCCTGCTTGGTGCATTACGTGTACGGCGTAGATCGTGCGGTGACACATGTATGGTGTACGTTGTGTGACGTTTGAGTATATTTGTTACTCCCCCTTCAATTATGGTGTTGCGTGCAGTGCCATTAATTGATTGACGTGATCTGTACAGTTTCCTTGGGAACCGTCGTCTTCCATTTTCCCATACGGCATTCGATGCTTGGTAGTTAATGATGGAGTGCCCGTTTGGTGAACCACTATGTCTATATAATGGTGTTTTCCAATCGTTGTAGGCACCATCTTTTGCTGAGTTTATTTCCTGTAATGTTCTTGTCTGGAGAAGATGCTTTGGGTTTTCCAAAGGCTGAAGTTGGATCTACATCACTGGAGTTTCCGAAAGTTTTAATGTTTACCTCGACCAGGCATGGTGATAGTTGTTGTTATTTGTGGTCACCTGTTGTGGGTGGGCACGTAGTTAATCTGCCGAGGTCTCGTAGTCTCTTCTCATACCACGAAGAAGTAGTGCAGATTTTCTACCAAGGGAGATGCCTTGGTATTACACCGTACCACTTGTGTCTTTGTGTGCTCGGATACCGATTCTAACTAATGGATGATCGAAGTGTTAATCGATGTGCGATGTCTCCTGGTGTGGTAGCTCTCAGTCACACCTGCCATCGCATATGGCAAAAGTGGTCTCTCTTGAGGAAATCAACAGCTAGTCATGAGGTCCTCGATGTTGTAAGGAGAACACTTTCCTGGAGTGATTTGACGGAGCAGTCTGACCGCTCAGTCCTTTCAATCCCCTCTTACACTTTGTCTTTATCTTGGAAGGGGTCGAGCATCTCCAATTCTCTTAACTTCGTTGTCGTCTTCGGAAGGGGTCAAACAACTTTTATCTTTGCTCTCACTTGCAGATTACTCGTATCGAAGGGTTTGCGGGTTTTCGTAGGACTCTATTAATTGAAGAATTTTCTAAGCAAGTTTTTTTATTTCAGTTCGCACTGTATTCAACTGGTTGTAGTGCTTAGTCTTTTGTATTTTCCTCGGGGCGTTCGCACTATGTAGTCTTTTGTATATGCCTCAAGGTGTCTGTTGTTACATCTTTCCAATAATCAATAGAGTTTGTTTCTGAAATTCTTGTTTCATTTCTTAAATTATTGCGACTCACGTAAGTCTCTTAAGAACTCTAAACTCAATATTGACTACGGAAAGAGAAACAAACCACTTAAAGCAAATTAATTGTTGATGGAGATAAACTGATCTTGTCCTCAAAGTGAATTCGGATAGATTTTGCGAATCATTTAGCATACTGTCAAGGCGTTACATAAGTCATTGAAGAGAAAACCTTGAAGAGGGGCGGATCTCCACGCAGACGGAATGTCGGGGAGATGTGTTCCCGCTTGCCATTGCCATTACGACTCGTTGGGCGGGAGAGTTGAATGCTCCTGTACCGCTCGAAAATGGTGTCTCTTCCGTATTTTGTCCTTGCACTTGGTCAATATGCTCTGCATGATGTAGCTGGATCTGGGAACACTCTATCTGTTTCATTCCGGCGTAATGGTAGGCTCGTGCCTTAGGTTGGTCTCCACGTATTTCCCTTCTGAGTTGTTAGCAGTATACTTAAAACATTGGTGAAGGGTGGAGACCACTTCTTCCATTTGGTGTAGCCACGGTCTTCCCAGGATGAGGTTGTATGATGATGGTGCATCTACCACCATGAAGTCCAAAAATAAGACCTTCTTCAGCCGCGGTTCTCCAGTTATCGTGGATAATCTTATCTTTTCAATGGAAAAGTATTTCACCCCACTGAATTCGATCAGCGGGTGATCTGATGGCACTAGGTTTTCCTTCTTGAGGTCCATGCTATGGAAAACATTGTAGAACAGAACGTTGAGCGAGCTTCCCGTGTCAACGAGAGCTCTCTTCACTTTCCACTTTACGATGGAAACGGAGATGACCAAGGAGTCGTTGTGCGGTGCTCGGACTCCATCAAGGTCCTTGTCCGTGAAAGTCAAAGTGGGAATGAGGTTCTGGATTTTTGAATAGCAAATGCGTTTGTCTTCATCTGCGGATCGTGCCGCCTATCGAGCAGAGTTCACTTGCGGGACCTATGCGACTAGTCTTTATTCGGTCTGACTCCGTGAAGGACGTATATTATCCCAGGAGTCTCCTTCTCAATCTCTTTGACCGACTCACCCTTGTCCCTGGTCTAGTCTGGATGCTTTTTAGACTTCAGGAAGTCTTTCAATTTGCCCTTGCGGATCCAGTGTTCTACTTCATACCTCAGACTTTTGCAGTCATGGTGTTGTGGGATTCACAGTACTTGACGTGGTCCCTTCTGGTAGGGTCTCCGCGTGCTTTAGGGGGCCATTTCAATTTCTCCCATATTTTCACGGAGTTGAATACATCCAACAAACTAGCATTTAGAGGTGTCATGGTTCTGGATCCTACGTAGTTGGATGACTTCTCTAGCCTAGGATGATCAGGATCCAGTCTGTTGTAAGTGTGTTTCCTCTTGCTCCGCTCCTCATCGTCGTGTCTCCTTCCCTCGTTTTTTTCCTAAGAAGCCGAGGGCTTCCTGTTGCCTTCAGTCTCCCTCTTAGTGATCCTTGACTTCTCCAGGGTGATGTGTCTCAGAACGCTTTTGAAGAGTTATGCCATGTCAAGATAGGGCTCCAAGGTGAGGTCCTCTAAGAGCTTTCCCTCCTTGAGGCCTGTAGTGAACGTCGTCACAGCTGTATCATCGCTACACCCGTCGATGAGGGTTAGCTCGTTGTTGAAGCGTGTGACATACTCTCGGAGCGTCTCGCCGGACCTTTGCCTTAGAAAGAGTATGTAGTGCAGGCCTTTTCTGAAACGCTGGCTTCCGAGGAAAAGTGTCCAGAATTTATTCGCCAATGTTTTGAAGGAGTCGATTGACTTTGGTGAAGGCTGTGGAACCACGTCAATGCAAGGCCTTTGAGACTGGTGGGAAATGTTCTGAACATGACGGATTTAGATCCTTCATTGAGTGCCATTACGTGCTGATAGTGGCGCAGATGATCAAAAGGATCGGTTATCCCGTCATAGGAATCTAGCTTCAGGTGAGTGAACTTTCTCGAAAGTGCTTCACTCATGATCCTATCCACAAATGGTGGGACGGAGAGGCGATATAGTACGTCCAGATCGTGCGTTCCTCTACGAAGAGGCTTCCCGGGACCGAGTCTCTCTGTCTTGGCGGCTGGATCGGCGTTAGCCGCTCAACCTCCATTAGTCCAATGAGAACTAGAGGGGGCCTGGCTCTCCTGCGCTTGTTCCCTATCGTCCACTGGAGGTGGAGGTTCATGTTGTTCCTAGTTTCCATCAACAACGGGTGGATTTCGTCGTGTGAGTGTTTCCACCACCTAAATGACCTGCTGTATTTGAGATGTCAACATCTCGATTCTAGAGTTTTTCGTTACTGCCACTGGTGTAGGGGCATGAGTAGGCTGCCCGTGCATAGCAGAAACTAGTATAGGAACAGCCGAAGCGTTGGACGTGTCCCCTGGTACGTTGTTGAGTGACCTAGTGGTCACCATCTCTCTGAGATTTGGTAGGAGACGTCACTTAGTGTAAAGTTAAGAACTATGTCGTCCCCACGGACGACGCCAAACTGATGTAGTCGATTTTCGCTTCCTGTTGTGACCCTGCTCTTGCTGACCTGTTGACCTGCACAAGTAACGCTCATGAGCCACAGACCACCGTGGAGTGCCGATGGCACTCCGATGTTGAAGTCAGATAGGGATCTGGGGAAAGTGTAATGCTGTAACAAGGATTTTGTAGCTTACCAATCTCATGTCTTATTTATAGTGCAAGGATTACTGGTTTAACCAAGCCATCGTAGGCGTAGTTTAGGGAGGAGATCTTCTTGGATACCCCTTTCTAAATAAGAGTCGTGCTGTAGGAGAAAAGTTCCTTGTTACTCCAGTGTTTGCGGGAAATAACAAGGAGTTTCGCTTCTGGAAGATACTCTAGTATTTGTCTTCCTAGTTGGAAGTAGAGAGTGGCTGTAGTTGCCCGTTCGAAGATGATCCTCGATATACTTGCCTGAAGAGGGATTATGAGTATTAAGGATGGTTGTGAGACGTGTGGGCCTAGCATGTTGTGAGAGTCTGGGTCCACTTGGTCGGACTGAAGTTGAGCGGGCTTAGACTCGCTTGGGCTGGATCTGTGTGGTCCGATGCTTGAGCCCGTAGTTCCTCGAGATCATCAGGACACGTGTTCAGCTCAGGAGTGTGATCGTTTTTATGCATCATCAGTGGTACTACTGCTTTTTCTGAGGAACTCTGTCATTCCCCACGGACGGTGCCATACGGATGTAGTCATTTCCTGCACCGTCCTTTGTGGCTGCTTACTTAGACCGGCACAAGTAGCACACATGAGCCAATGACCACCGTGTGGCGGCCGATGGTACTCTGATGCTTAAGTTAGATAAGGCTTTGGAGAGGCTTAAAGTTGTAAATTGGGTTTCTATAGCATACCTTAAGTTCATCGACCTTATCTCTATTTTGTGTAGAAGTCCTTGTTTGGTTAGGCCTTTGGTGGCGTAGTTTAGGAAATAGACCTTGTTGGAGATTATTTCCTAATTGGGAGCTGTCCATGTGGGATAGTTTCCCTACACAACTCGTGCTCCTAGATCTGCGGGAGAGGTTTTCATTTCTTAGTGTTGTCCTTGCAAGGAAGTTTCATTGCCTGACTTATACTCTAGTATTTGTTTCCTAGTCAGATCCAATGTGTTTCTAGCCTGCCAGTCTTGGGTAGATCTCTCAAATACTTTCCTTAGAAGTCTTACGAGTATTGGGCCTAATCGCATGACGTGTGGGCTTAATGGCTCATTACAACTCGGACCCAACTGTTTGGATCCTGCCAATGATGGGCTTAGTACTGTTTGGGCTTCTGTAGGTTGAGCATGATATCGAGCCTGCTTTGTTCCGTTGACGAGATTATCATGACACGTGTACGATGCTGATCAAGGGACAGTTTGATGTATCATCAAAAACCATACTAAATGACTAGCGATCCCATGGACTTAGTTAAAAAAGAAAACTAGTGATGTATAATTCGTTGTTGAGCACTTAAGAGTATAATACTCATTCCATTCTTATGAAGCACCTAATGCAAACCTACTGTGATAAAAAGAATGCACAATGATACACATTGTTTTTATTCTCCGATTTTACATCAAGAACTGATAGTTGAGTAGTTTCGATTAGTTACTGATTAGTTAAGTAATTCTGATACACTTTTACTAAGGAAGGTTGAAAGTGAAAACTACCTATCTTGATGTAGTATTATTTCACGTACTCTTGACATCTCACGATTTTCTAATTCATGTGGGAGATTGTTGGAAATATATGTATTTCCATATTTGTTGAATAAACAAATCGTACATTATGTAAACTAATTAGATAAGGTCTTTTGAGCTAAAAATTACTTTAGTCCGATATCTAATATGTAAAGTAATTTTAGCTTGTTTATATACTAAGTATTAGTTACATCGTGTGCCCTAAGGGGTACAATAGGTCCTTAACGGAGACTATGTTAAACATGAATAATTTAAATACACCACATGCGTACGCACTGTCGTCCAGCCGGCTCGAGCTCGGTTCCTTACACTTTTTGGACAAACAATCCTAACAAAAACATATCAATGAATAATAAAAACATGTTTTCTACTTGTTTTTTTCAAAGAGTTACTTATTGTTGTACTTTGCACCGAGACGGGTCGAATATTGTCTTAAGGACATTGCTAGCAAGTCTCATATCACATATTCCCCATTTCTATTATGTTGATGTTGATATTTCTCAAGGAACTCTTGTAGAACATGTTCTTTTCAGAGAGAGAGTTACACATTGTTGTACTTTGCACCGAGACGGGTCGAATATTGTCTTAAGGACATTGCTAGCAAGTTTCAAATTCCTCCTTTCTATTGTATTGATGTTGATATTTCTCAAGGAACTCTTGTTTTCTTGAAGTGAGAGAGGAGGAAAAGTCTTTATCACTAAAATAAATAAATGAGGAAATGGATTGCCACCACTTTACCAACACAAACAAAATGGGTTTGGGTTTGACTCTGCGGCCTTAGCGGTTAACTCTCACTACTATAAAAATGGGCAATTCTGGCGGATGATATATGACACTAAAGGCATACTCTCGGCGGATTAAGGGTGTACGCCGAAAAAAGGAAAATATTAACACTTTTATCCGCCAGGATAATGTTTCTAGTGTTTATATTCGCCACGAAAATATAAGGAGGGAAATTGCCCTGCCCAATGCTCATTAAAAATTACTAAAATTTGTGACGGAGGTTATAAATCCTAAACTGGAGTTTATATCCGTCATGAACGTCAAAAGCGGAATAAGGAGGGAAATTCCCCTGCCCAAATGCTCATTAAAAATTAATAAAATTTGTGCCAGCGGTTGTGAGGTTCATTACTAGCATTTTTATGGGCCACCGACCTAACAGATTTTGCCGGATTTTGGGGCTTCGTCAGAGTGGTCACCGAATTTAGTTTGCTAGTAAGTAATATTCCAGCCATGCGCCGACTGTTACTTCTTCCTTTTTTCCAATTTTCGGCCAGTTTGCTAACTTTTGAGTCCGCCTTTGCAGTTTAAAAAATTTCCTTAGTACCGAATTCACTGTTCCGCAAGTTGGGAGCTTTGGTCGATAGGATTAGGGTACCGAAAACCCATTCCACTTAGGTGAGTGTAACTTTAATGCTTACTTGAAAAATACTTATTTTAAAAACTTGAATTGAATTGTTACATTATGTCGGTGATTGTGTGCGATTGAACACAAGTTTGGGATTTTACACTCATGAGGTTTTGGAGATTTCGATTGTTGTGTTGGTTCTTTTGTGAATGAATTTCTTTATTGAGTTTTCTGAAAGCTCGATATACATGAATGAAATGGAATAATGGCTTAATATAAATGTGGTCAGGCTTTGGTATAATGTCCTTGGGCTTATATGTTGTGTTTTCAAGTATGCTTGGTATGACATGGTGAGACTAATGTCCCGATTTAATGACCTGGTTTTTATTTGCAAAATTGTATTGATACTGAAAGAATTAGTTAATATGGCCTATGTCAACAGTTCGTGTGTAGATTGTTGAGTCTTGAACTTGTATGATTGTTCAACTCGAGGGACTTTATTGTTGTGAACTGGGTCATGTTGAGACTCTAGTGTAGTCATGGATTTATGAGGATTGCCTAGTTGATTATTATACACATCAGTTACGTTGGATTATGTATAAACTTGTAGTGCGTGCATGTTTAGATTAGTGTAAATGTCTTTACCCACTGTAACGCCTGTTGTTTCGATGCTTTAGAGTTTGCTCGCATCATGAGTTTGGTAGGTGCTTCAGATAACTTGTACTTACGGACAATGTGGATGCTATCGCATGTGACATGTTCGCTGAGGTGCGGTGAGCACGCACTTGCCACTAGAAAGTGTGATAGGACAGGTCCCAAAGGACGTGCTTCAGAGATTATTTGCTTTCCCTCCCAGCGCGCTTGAGTTTGATTTGTGTTAGGTTTGCCGTGTTAGGCCAGTTGTTCGAGACGTTTGAGTTTGTATCCGGACATATGGTACCCCATTAGGATACAAACAAGCCCGAAGTGGGGATGGTGCACATTGTGGGATGTGTCTAGGTGAGACACATTAGTAGGGTATGCGGATACCTACGATATGAGACACTTTTATAGAATTTTTTATGGTTTCGACTTGATTACCATACTTAGGGGGCTATGCAGGATTGCGATATTGTCTTTATCATTTGATATTTACCATGTTTGAATCTCCTATAATGACGGACATATCTCATAAATTGCAGTTATTGTTCAATATGTAATGCTTATGTTGGTGTTTGAACTTAAAAATATTATCCTTAGAGATATGGTGTTGATACAGACTTTAGAAACTTGTTTAGGGACACCGCACCAGCTAGCTTTGTGGCATGGATTTCTCCTGTATATTGTTTTGTTATTTGTATTTAGTTCACTCGCACCAGCTAGCTTTGTGTTTTGCTAACCCGGTAAGGGGTGTGCTTCTATTGGAGTGCAGACAGTGTTGTCGTTCCTGTTGATCGTGCCGTTTAGGCCTAGTCTCCAGTTGTTGACTTGTTTTGTGTTGTTTAGTTTTGTCCACTCTGTAGGGGGTTATGTTTTGTTTCCATTGTATTGTTATATACTTGTTAAATACATGTTTGTATATATTGGTTTTGTCGCTATGACGCAGGGCGGAGCAAATTGAATACTTTATATTTGTTCAAATTTTATCGTAGTTGGTTATTTTCGTTTTGTTTCTCGTTTCAAGAATATGTTATATTATGATGATGTGTATGGTTACGATCCGCCTGTGGTTACAGATTCAGTTCATGCACAAAGCTTGGTATCAGAGCCATTGTTTACCAGTTCACATGGAACATCATCGTATGGCATTTTCTTGAGTGAAATTGGGTATAGGAGTTAGGAGTTTTGTTTTGTAGTGTTGTTTGATGTATTGTATGTGTGTTTTCTTTTGCGTAGAGATAGTGTGGTGATGGCGCGTGGTAAGAGAACCCAAGGTGAGGAATCAGGCACTGCTGGAGGGGATGCCTCTCAAGCTTACATGGAAATGATGACACAGTGGGCACAAAATGTGAAACTGGGAAATTAGTCAGAGGATCCGTTTACTCGTCGCAACAAGAATTTCGTCAATTTGGGTGGTGAAAGATTTGATGGTATTGGAGATTCTCTAGTTGCGGATTGGTGGATCCGTAAGGTAGAGCTCATATTTGAGAGGATGGTGCTGACACCGATACAGCGTATTGAGTTAGCAGCACACCAGTTTGACGGAGAGGCTATGTATTGGTTGGATTTCGTGAGGCAGAGTCGAGATGTGTTAAAAATGCAGTGGGATACATTCTGCGAGGTGTTTGAGCATCATTTTATTCCTGATTCTTCAAGAGCTGAGACAGTGGACAAGTTTCCACACTTATAGCAGGGATCTAGACCTGTTTCAAAATATTTAGCTGAGTTTACACAGTTGAGCCGTTATGCCACTTGTTTCATAGATACTACAAAGAAGAAGAACATGAAATTTTTTAGTGGTCTGAACCCGTTCCTAAAGAAATAGTTGATGGTGATGATCGATCGTCCTTTCGAGAGATTAGTGGAGGCAAGAGACTTTGGTTCGATTGGCTAGAGGTACAGAGCACAGTCATATGTTTTGCCGAGGAAGCCAGACAGTTGATCAGGCACAACAGCCAGAGCATGTCGTTGTTCAGCAGAGATATCAATGGGATCAGGCAGTATACTTATGGGAAACCGGGGCACTTTTCTAGAGCTTGTCCTCAGAATCGGGATGTATTAGCACAACAGAGGGGCCCTCGGAAACAGTTAGCACCTGCGCCTGGAGTTGGTCCGAGAATCCCTCTCCCAACACCGCCTGTTTGCCTCCCAGCTATTACCGGGCAGGGAAATGTTGAGGGTATGTATATAGTTGTGTGTGCTAGATATAGTAGGATATATGTTACATGCATCCTGCGTAGGAAAAAAATTGTATGTTAGTGTGCTGTTATGTGATTCAGGATATATGTGCTGTGTGTCAAGTTTTGTTCATTTGTCATTTTCCCAGTTGAGGGCTCTTTTCGATACGAGAGCATCTAGGTATTTTATTTCTAGGCAGATAGTTGTTAGAGTCCGTCTAGAAATAGTGCCTTTATAGGAACCCTTGTTTGTTGTGTCCCCTTTGGGCACTTTGGTTTGGTTGTGGGAGTATTGTCCCCGTTTTGAGTTTTCTTTGTTGGGGTACACCTTCGTGTTTGACTTTATTGTATTGGGTTTTGAGGGTTATCATTTGATTATAGGGATGGATGGTTGTCCAGTCATACGTAATCATTGATTGTTTGCATAGGTCGGTGACGTTTGCGCCACCTAATGCTTCGCCTCCTGTGTTGGCTTGTGAGCCCAATTTTGTTTCTCTGATGTCGAGTTTTCTTGGTTTTTTTTATATTTCTAGTCCCAACACTAGGTCTGTAGAGGTTGTGTGTGAGGTCCCTGATGTCTTTCGAGAAATTCTTGGTATCCCTCCTCGCCATGAGGTAGAGTTTCAGATTGACATGGTTCCTGGTACTGCACCTATATTTAAATCAGCATACATGTCTGCACCTAAGCAATTGGAAGAGATGAAAGTACAACTTGATCATTTGCTTCGTAAGAGGTTTATTCGTCCGAGCAATTCACTCTGGGGAGCTCCAACAATATTTGTGTCTAAGAAGGATGGATAATTGAGGATGTGCATAGATTAACAGGATTTGAATAAAGTAACCATCAAGAATAAGTATTTGTTGTTTCGAATTGATGATCTATTGGATCAATTGAAGGGAGTCGAAGTGTTTTCACAGTTGGATTTGCAGTTTGGGTATTACTAGATGAGAGTTGATGAACACTTTTTTCCATTTACAGCTTTTCGGACTCGTTATGGCTTGTATGAGTTTCCAGTCATGCCATTTGGATTGACGAATGCACCGGATTTCTTCATGGATTTGATGAACAGATTGTTCAGTCCGTACTTGGACAAGTTTGTGGTAGTCTTTATTGACAATATCTTGGTGTACTCGAAGAGTTTAGAGGAGCACAAAGAGCACCTTCGCATTATTTTGCAGACACTCAGAGAAAATCAGTTGTATGCGAAGTTCAGTAAGTGTCATTTCTGGGAGCTTGAAGTTCGATTTCTTGGACATGTCATTTCTAGTGGAGGTATTGCAGTGGATCCCGAGAAAGTCAAAGCAGTGAAGTCTTGGAGACAACCGAATAGTGTAACAGAGATTCGTAGTTTTTTGGGTTTGGCTGGTTATTACCGACGGTTAATCAAAAATTTTTCGCTAATTGTGGCCACTCACTCAGTTAACAAGGAAGAATGTTCCTTTTGTGTGGTCAGAGAAATGTGAAAAAGCTTTTGAAATTTTAAAGCTTCGGTTGATTTCAGCACTAGTGTTGACTATTCTGACACCTAGTAGCCGACTAGTGCTATTTACTGATGTTTGTGGTACCGGATTGGGTGGAGTGTTGATGCAGGACAAGAGGGTTGTAGCCTATGCGTCTCGACGGTTGAAACCCCATGAGAGGAGATATCCGACACATGATTTAAAGTTGGCAGCCGTAGTCTTTACTTTGAAGATCTGGAGACATTATCTGTATGGTAAGAGGTTCGAGTTGTTCACAGGTCACAAGAGTTTGAAGTACTTATTCACTCAGAGGGAGTTGAATGTGAGGAAACAATGATGGGTTGATTTTCTTAACAGCTATGACTTAGAGATACAGTATCAGCCTGGTAAAGCCAATGTGGTTGCCAATGCCCTCAGTAGACGACATGCAGTAATGGCAACCATGATGATTCAGGAGTACAAAATACTCGAGACATTAGCTTCTTCTCTGACGTGAGTTCATGGGATTCGTCGATTCTCTCATCAAATCTCCTTATGTCTTCCTCATTTTCCCCTCTTTCTCCCCCTCTTCTTCTTGCTCGAGTTTTCCGCATTAAAAATAGAAAAAATCAGGGTGTGGGCTTGATCGGAGCTGTCATTGTCGGATCGAGCAACGTTGCTCCAATCAGCCCCTCTGATAGCAGTTGGGGCGTCGGTTGGAACCAGTAAACCCCACATGCAAGGGCGGTTTCGTGGTTGGCTGGAATTTCTGAAAAAATTAGTTGTGCATGTTCTTTAGGGGGGTTCTTCAGTGTGAGTCTGAGCTTTGATCGTACGGGTAAGCTGCGATTCACGGTTCCGATTGTTATGTGACCTATTTTTGGCCTGTTGTTGTTTGGAGACGATCAGATCTGAGTAGAGTGGTTTTTGGTGAGTTTTCACCGGATTTTGGGGTTTCATCGTTGTGGTCGCTAGATTTAATTTGCCGGTAAGTAATTTTCTAGCCATGCACCGACTGTTAGTTCTTCCTTTTTCCAGTTTTCACCCAGTTTGCTCACTTTTGAGTCCGCCTTTGCAGTTTTAAAAAGATTCCTTAGTCTCGAATTCGTTGTTCCGCGAGTTGGGAGCTTCGATCGGTAGGATTTGGGTTCCGAAAAGCCACTCCGCTCAGGTAAGTGTAACCTTCATGTTTACTTTTAAAAATACTTATTTAAAATCTTGAATCGAATTGTTACATTATGCCGGTGATTGTGTGCAATTGAACACAAGTTCGAGATTTGACACTCATGGGGATTTGGAGATTTTGATTGTTATGTTGGTTCCTTTGTGAATGAATTTATATATTGAGTTATCTGAAAGCATGACATACATGAATGAAATGGAATAATGGTTGAATATAAATGTGGTAAGGCTTTGGTATAATGTCATTGGGCTTATATGTTGTGTTTTCAAGTATGCTTGGTATGACATGGTCAGACTAATGTCCCGGTTTAATGACCTGATTTTTATTTGCAAAATTGTAGTGACACTGAAAGAATTAGTTAATATGGCCTATGTCAACAGTTCATGTGTTTTACCGTAGATTGTCGAGTCTTGAACTTGTATAATTGTTCGACTCGAGGGACTTTATTGTTGTGAATTGAGTCATGTTGAGACTCTAGTTTAGTCATGGATTTATGAGGATTGCCTAGTTGATTATTATACACATTAGTTACGTTGGATTATGTATTAACTCGTAGTGCGTGCATGTTTAGATTATTGTAAGTGTTTTTACCCCACTGTAATGCATGTTGTTCCGATGATTTAGAGATTACTCGCATCGTGAGCTTGGTAGGTGTTTGATATAACTCGTACCTATAGACATTGTGGATGTTATCGCACGTGACATGTTCGCTGAGGTGCGGTGGGCTCCCGCACGCGCTTGTTTATAAAGAGTGCGATAGGACGGGTCCTGGATAACGTGCTTCGGAGATTACTTGCTTTCCCTCCCAGCACGCTTGAATTTTATTTGTGTTAGGTTGGCCATATTAGGTCAGTCGTTCGGGACATTTGAGTTTGTATCCGGGCATATGGCACCCCATTAGTTGGGATGGTAGTGGGGCGGATTTGGCTAAGATTGTGTGGAGGTTGGGGCAGATACGGATATCCAAACTGTTTCAATTTTTATTCGGGGCGGATAAGAATTTGGCCATATCCACCCCACGGATATCCGTTTAACCATTAAAATTATTAAAATGCTACTGATCTATAAATGGAAAATAAACCCTACCTCAAATCAAATCTCTCATTTCTTACCTCACATTCGGGATTTGGCTCTTTCATCTTCCTATTCCCCTCCCACATGCGGCTCTCACAGATGAGAGATCGCTGAGGTTGATCTCTCATCTCCCTGCTCCCTTAGAGATCGATGAGATTGATCTCTCATCTCCCTGCTCCCTCCCCCTGCGGCTCTCACAGATGAGAGATCTCATCTCTCTGCCTCCTCCTTCTGATCTATTATCTTCCTCATCCTGATTCTGTTGAACGCTCAACGATCGATCAACCAAGCTCGATTCGACGGAAAATATATCTCACATTCTCACTCGGAAGATCAGATCTCTCATTCTGCTCAGATTAGATCAGATCTCTCATTCGGCTCAGATCAGATCTCTCATCTCCCTCTTCTTTATGTTCTTCGTGAAGTTAAGGTAGAGTTAAGGCTTGGGAGGTGCAAGGATTCATGAAGTTTGTGTGGATGATCTTGAACTCACACTAGGTAATGGTAAAATTTGGTGTTGATGATTTCATAGAAAGTGTTTGATCAAATGTAGATGAGGAAAATTTTATTTCTCTGTGATGATGAGAATGAAATGGAAAAAATTTTAATTGCCTTTACATTCTATTATTAGCAAATCAAATCATTGGTTTTATTTTATTTAATCGATTTTTGGTATCATCTCGGTGTCCATTAGCAAACCTGTACGGGGCGGTTATGATTTTTAAATAAAATTGTAAAAGGATTAGCGCGGCGGATTTTGGGATCCGCTATTCCTGACGGAGCGGGGATGGATTTGCTCAAATTCGCCCCGTTGCCATCCCTACCCATTAGGATACAAACAAGCCCGAAGTTGGACTGGTGCACGTTGTGGGATGTGTCTGGGTGAGACACATTCGTAGGGTATGCGGATACCTACGATATGAGACACTTACATAGAAATTTTTATGGTTTCGACTTGATTGCCATACTTAGGAGATTATGCAGGATTACGATATTGTCTTTGTCTTTATTACTTGATATTTACCATGTTTGAATAACCTGTAATGACTGACATGTCTCGTAAACTTGTAGTTTATTGTTCAATATGGAATGTTTGTGTTGTTGCTTGAACTTAGAAATATTATCCTTAGAGACACGGTGTGATTTAGACTTTAGAAACTTGTATAGCGACTCCGTTTCAATGTTATGGATCCTGCATCTAGGACTACTCACTTATTCATTACTGTGTGGCCTGGATTTCTCCTGTATATTGTTTTGTTATTTGTATTTAGTTAACTCGCACCAGCTAACTTTGTGCTTTGTTGACCCAACAAAGGGATGTGCTTTTATTGGAGTGCAGACAGTGTTGTCGTTCCTGCTGATCGTGTCGCTTAGGCTCGATCTCCAGGTGTTGACTGGTTTTGTGTTGTTTAGTCTTGTCCACCTTGTACGGGTATGATTTGCTTTCGTTGTACTGTTATATACTTGTTAATACTAGATGTTTGTATATATTTGTTTTGTCGCTATGATGCAGGGCGGTGCGAATTGAATACTTTTTATTTTGTTCAAATTTTATCGTAGTTGGTTATATTATGATGTTGTATCCGGTTATGATCCCCCTGTGGTTACGGATTCAATTCACGTATCGGCATGCTATGGGTCCCGTTGCGGGTCGGGGCGTGACAATATTAGTTGTATATTTATGTTTTTCCCTTGATTTTCAAGTCACCACTGACCACCAAATGCTAAAATTGTCTTGAGCTAATTTAAAATACAGTGAACCATAAGCTTTTGTTTCCTATTTGTTGGTTCGGGCATTCTTTAGACCTCGTGAAACTGTGGATCCAATAAATAACATTGATAATAATATTGTCCTAGTTTTGCAGTCCGTTTCCCATTTGCTTGTTTCTTCTGTTCCAATTACTACTTTGGCCTTGTTTTGCTCTGTTATATACTAATTCAGACATAAGAGCTAACTGAAGTAGCCATCTAATTGGTAGGTTGATTGGAGTGGGTTGATTGAAATTGATTGGGGTGGTAGGTTGATTGGAGTTTGTTTGCAAGTATAAGCTGATACCACTTTTTTGTTGATTAGGAAATTTTCTTGCTTCTGTCAACAGATTTTTGGATTTATTCACCGAAGGATTAGAAAGTCGCTTTTTCATTTGCAAGTATAATTTTGTTTCTTGAATTTTGTTTATTTGAACTTTTTTCATGGGCCGATCTCCAATGAGCTCAATAATCGGAGTTTGTATTAGGCACACATTAACACTTTGAGTTCTCTCTTTGGCCATTGGCAGTGCACCTGTTCGGGTTCAATGAACCTTAGAAGAATTTATTTGCTTCTCAGGCTACATGTACAATGATTCACTTACCATCCTGACTTAAGGATCTACAAATAAATTCCAGTTACTACATAGTTTTTAAGAAATTATTTGCTTCTAAAGCTTGATGTTTATCCTCTTAAGCATAGATTTGAAAAAAAAAAACTCTTGAGTTGAGACAACATAGTTTATTAGAACTATCTTGTGAAGCTTTTTATCTGTGGTAAGAAATACAGAAAAAATTCAGAGAGGAAAGTTGAACATACCTGAAATTGGCATGTCGGTGGCCGAATTTGTTGACCACTTTGTGTTGATTGGCTGGAAATCAGCTAGAACAAGCTGGATTGTTGAAGAACAAGTTGGAATTTGATTGGATTTTGAAGTTGTTTGGCTGGAACAGCTGGAAGAATGAAGAAGAAGGTGGTGGAAGGATCTCCACCGCCTTCCACCACCGCCTATGAAGCCTATATAAGAAGGAGGAGCTTCCCTTATTCAATAATCATTTAAAAGATGTGAGATCTGTGATTTTTGAGTTAGGGTTTATCCCTTTTGGAACGTGAGAGGAAGAAGAAAGGGAGGAGAGGAGAGATAGTGTTTGGTTTGTTGTTTTGTTTTTGGTTTTGTGTTATATGCAACCAGCGTATCCGTGTAGTGTCGTTTACACACTTGTATTTGTAACGTCCTTGACGTTTTGTAGCTCTCTCCATTTGTAATCTTTTGATCTCACCAGTAAAGTTTTTATTTGTCGTGGAGTAGGCGAGTTTGACGAACCACGTAAATTGATTGTCTCCAGTATTTGTTAGTAGTATTTTGTTTGTAACTTCGCATTTCGACATTTGTAATGCTTCCACGAGTAACAAATTGGTATCAGAGCCGAAGGTTGTTTTGATGGGCTCGTTTGATGTTTCTAAAATGGTGGAGTTTTTGAAGGTCATTCGTGGTGCATTTGTAAATTTTGAACGACCATTTGGAAGGGTAACTTGTATTTTTTGCAGATGAGTACGGTTATGCTGGTAAAAAGATTTGTATTGATGATGTTTTGGATGTTGCTTATGATGGAGTTACATCACTCCAGTGATACTTGTTTTGATGCCTCGAGGGTGATGCAATTTGTGTTGTTGGCCATGTGGATGTTGCTTTTGGTGGAGTTACATCGCTCCAAAGATGATCATTATGATGCCTCGAGTATTTGGTACGAAGATCTGCATTAAGTATGTTCATGCACACTATGTTCTAGATGTCTTGATTTGGAACTCCATCCTAGCCAAAGTGGAGATTGTTGGAACGCATTTGCAGGGGTGACGCCTTCACTCTAATAATATGTTTGACACCTTTGGGTGTGGCGTTCATGAAGTTGTTTGGAGGGGTGATGTTTCATACTATGAATGATATGTTTGTGTATGTATGGAGAGGTGATGTCCCTCAATATGATTGATATGTACGTGTATGACGCTATGAGTGCGTGTGAAGGGGTAAGACCCTCAATCAGTATTGAGTTGATTATGTTCGTTGGAAATCAGTTGCTTGTTTTTGTTCGTGCTCATGGTTGTTGTTGTCGGCTCAGATTTGTGAAATCTTCATCGAGGTAGAGAATTGTTGAAATACAAAAAAAATTCAGAGAAGAAAGTTGAAGAACATACCTGAAATTGGCTTGTCAGCGGCCGAATTTGTTGACCACTTGGTGTTGATTGGCTGGAATTTAGCTAAAACAAGCTGAATTGTTGAAGAACAAGCTGGATTGTTGAAGAACAAGCTGGAATTTGATTGGATTCTGAAGTTGTTTGGCTGGAACAACTGGATGAAGGAAGAAGAAGGTGGTGGAAGGATCTCCACCGCCTTCCACCACCACCTATGAAGCCTATATAAAAAGGAGGAGCTTCCCTTCTTCAATAATTCTCCAAAAGATGTGAGATCTGTGAGTTTTGAGTTAGGGTTTATCCCTTTTGGAATGTGAGAGGAAGAAGAAATGGGGGAGAGGAGAGAGAGTGTTTGGTTTGTTGTTTTGTTTTTGTTTTTGTTTTTGTTTTTGTTTTTGTTTTTGTTTTTGTTTTTGTTTTTGTTTTTGTTTTTGTTTTTGTTTTTGTTTTTGTTTTTGTTTTTGTTTTTGTTTTGTGTTATATGCAACCAATGTATCTGTGTAGTGTCATTTAGACACTTGTATTTGTAACGTCCTTGACGTTTTGTAGCTTTCTCCATTTGTAATCTTTCGATCTCACCAGTAAAGTTGTTATTTGTCGTGAACGTAGGCGAGTTTGCCAAACCACGTAAATTGATTGTCTCCAGTATTTGCTAATATTTTGTTTGTAACTTTGCATTTCGGCATTGGTAACGCTTCCACACGTAACAGATGACTCACTGGATGGGTGGAAAGGAGAAAGGAATCATTTGATTTGATTA
The DNA here is from genome assembly GCA_963556465.1 of Berberis vulgaris. Taxonomy (NCBI): domain Eukaryota; kingdom Viridiplantae; phylum Streptophyta; class Magnoliopsida; order Ranunculales; family Berberidaceae; genus Berberis; species Berberis vulgaris. The sequence goes on along the minus strand of OY747131.1, from coordinate 47,840,371 downwards.
GTAAGAGATAAGTTAGTTAAGAAAATGATCGGGTTTACGGTTAACTGTATTTCTTTGTATAAAACTATTCCAAATAATGTTGAGCATAATCTGTCATTCAGAATGCCCAGTTGATTCCAGATAAATATTTGTTTTTTAACAATCTGTCTGCAAAATATAAAACTCTGTCAGCTCTTTGAAGTAATGGGATGTTCAACATCAGAAATAGAGATGTCAGTCTCGCATCTAGTGTTGTCCTACTATTGAACTCAGAATGTTGATCTCATTTAAATGTGAAAATAAACTTTTGGAACTTTGGTTTCCTTTAGATGTGTAAATTGACTCCAAGTATGACATTTCGTTGCTTGTTTGATCTTATCTTTTTCATTGTCTGCTCTTGATTACACTCTTAGTAGTAATAGTCATCTCTCCCATTACTTGAAGTTATACAAGATAAGGTAATACTTGAGTTTTATCAAATATGACTTGGCATTCTTTTTCTTTGTTGTAGCTCGATTTGTTATCTCATAATAAAATTGCAAATGACCTCCCTCCCATAAATTGTGATACTATACCTTTATTGCTGATTTTTTACTTTGAGTTTATTAATGTCAGACTTTTACTTGTGAGGTTATGAAATGATTTGATGTATTTCAATTTTCAAACAGCCTGGTCTATATTAAGCCTAATGGGCCGATATAGCAATCTGATAATGGGCTCATAACTTCAATTTTGATGTTTTTTTTTCTTCTAATTTTTAGGGTAAATCGGGAAAGAAGTCGTGCTAAGCAAACGATGGGGCATACATCTGGATCGAATCATATGCACGTGCTCGAAAAGATTATGTATATGTATTTTTCCTCTTATTATGTCACAATTTTCATTAATGTACAAAAATATAATCTAATTATTTTTTTGTTCTTCATGTTCATATGTAGAAGAAGATGCGTGGAAGGCTTCCCGGTCCGTTTCTTTCTTTCATTTCACCCACACAAGGAAATATGATTCTTGGATTGATGAGCCATCGCAACAAAAAGGAGTATTTGTTATTAATTAAGATTTTGATTATCTGCTAGAGTATACAATTTTTTTTTTAGTTTTCTTAATTATTACTAGTTATAAATATTTGTTTGATAGGTTTCCATGGAAAATTCCCTTAAATCTCGAATTGAGGCAGGAACGAAAGGCTCAGACGAGCTTTGCACACAAGTTTATGTGGAGTAGATGGGTCCTAAGACTCGAAATAGAGTTCGGGGCAATGGAAATGGTGTGACTCTTGATTTGGTGCCTTATGCCTTGGGCAGCTCTAGTAGTTCATCAAAGAGGGCATCAAGTACTAGAGAAGCCTTCTTGGAGTCTCAGAACCTAGAAATGAAAACCAAACATGAGGCTATGCAGAAGGAACTGGAGGAGTTACGGGCTAGCAGCAGAAACAGCAACAACAACAGATAATGATGATGTTGATGAATGCTATGCAGTCGTGGGGGACCATGCAAAACTCTCAGCCATCACACCAGTCAGGACAAAGTCAACCATTTCAGCCTCTTTAGCCTATGTATCCGATGCATCCTATTAGACATATGCCTTTCGTGCCACCCTCACAACATTATTTTGATGACTCTCATCATTCTAATGGTGTTCCATTAAGTGGATTCAGCGGACTGCTTTTTGGTAATATGTCTAATGTGGATATGATTAGGCTTATTAGAACATTTGGATGATCAGGAACATATTCGGGTCAAGTTCAAGTAGTTGATTGGACTGTCTGGCAGATGTACGATGTGTTTTTTAGTTTTTTTTTTTTTTTTTCATGCCGAAGATGTATGACACATATTTGGGACACCGGATATATGACATTTTGTTTTATATTAATATTATTTTTAGATCAGATGCAATTTTTTTTTTAATATTTACAAAACCTCTTGGCGGATAATATTAAAGTCCTAGCAGATAATGGGCAAATTTTCATGGTTGTTATAAACTCATTCCTGGCGTATAATACTAAATTTCATGGTGGTTATAAATTCATTCCTGGCGGATAATATTAAATTCCTAACGGTTATACATGCCGCCCATTCTGACTTCTTGTCAGTTATAAACTCATTCTCGGCGTATACACATGCCGCCCATTTTGGAGTTATGGTGTTTATAATTTTATAGTCAGCGTATATATGTGTCGTCCAATCATTTTCTCTGTCATTTCTAAGTGCCACGAGTAAATTTTAGCCGGGGTATATATGTGCTGCCATTAAATTATGCTGGTCGATGTTGTGTTTTGTTTTTCAAGATTAAAAATAAATCCTGGCGGATTAAGAGACGTTTTCGCCGGGACAATCCATTTCCCAAAGCCAGCAATCCGGGCGAATAATTAATCCGCCATTGCAAGATTTCCCTGGTGGATATAGCTTTTCCTATGCCGAAATTAGGCCTTTCATGTCATATCATCCACCAGAATTGCCCAGTTTTGTAGTAGTGTCTCTCTCCTCTCTATCCACTTTCTTACTTTCTTTATTTCTTTCCCTGTCACAACAAGAAAATTGCAAGTTGAAAATTGAAACCGTTTTTTTCTTCTAGTTTCCGCTTCTCATTATCTTTCTCAATTGAGATTAGATTTCTGTTGTGTTGATCTGAAGAAGAAGAAAAAGGAAAAATTGAATTATTCAATAAAAATCAAGAAATCAAATAGCGGTAATTTCTCCATTGGCGAAATACAAACCAGTTTTCCTTGGGGATCAATCTGTTGGTTAAACCAACATTATCACTCGCTTCATGTATGACAAATTCTACACAACTTACCAGGTTACTTTTTCTTTCATTCTTTCCTTTCCTGCATTCCAATCTCTCTCTCTCTCATCCAATCTCTTTATTTTCCAATTTTTTATTTATTTTAGGTTTGTGTACCAATTGAACTCGTCTTTCTAAGGAACCTGCTTGGTTTTTAGTCACATTTTGTTTTGAATTTTAGGGTGTGTTTGATTGGACGAAGTTTTATTCCATGGGAATGCACGAGAGACCCTTAGAGTTTGTGATAGTGACAGAAATGAAAGTCTCATTGAACATGAAAATCACACTCCATCCTTGCTTTTCCCAAAATATGTGATTTTCATGTTCACAAGACTTGCATTTCCACTATTGATCACAAAATCTAATGTTGGATTGATGATTAAACGAGAAATTAGCTTAGAGATTTTCATAGAATAAAATTCCATGCAACCAAACGCACCCTTTCCGTTGTAGCATTCTTGAATTTGATCACAATAAGGACACGGTTTTATATGGTTGCAACATAAACTGTATATTTTTCATGTACGTAGAATCGTCCATTTGCCATTAGAAAACAATATGTTAAACGGGAGAGAGTGAGAGGGGGCTATTCTTAAAGAGACCAATACTTGAGCGTCGAACCCCAATCCAAGCACGCATTGCTTTCCCCAAATTTAAAAAAAATTTAGGGTGTCTTTGACGTGCACGACGCTTTAATCCTCCAACTAGAGCCTCCTCTTAAAATTTTAGAAGTACCTTTTTATAAAGAGGTTAGATATCTTACTGAAACAAGCAACCCCCTTAATGTATTACGTGTTGTGCTTGTGGAAGTTGGATCCAACCAATTATATGTAAAATAATATTAAAAGAGAAAATGGGTGAGAAGAATTTAACTAGCTAGAATTACTAAAATTATAGACACCAGTTGGACCCACAAGCTAGGAACATCAACCCAAAATGCGTGCAGTTTTACAATAATTCATTAAGTGTAGGGTGTCGGAAATAATTTCTGAAATTGGGATTATGTAGTTCAATATCCTCACGTGCTTCTGCACCAATTTGAAACACAAGCACATGATGTCAATGTGGAAACAAAAAATAGTGTTTCACACCAATAAAGTTAAGCGAGATCTTGTTTCTTCTTTTATTAGGAAAATAGGGTATTTTTTGTGCGGTTGGTACTATAAAAGTTTAACATGATAAATGAATATCATAATGTTGGGTATGAAAATTGAACCCATGTACTCTTGGTACTTTAAGTTTTATGTGATCCGTTAGATTTTTATATTTGGTAAATCTCAGCCTCTTATCTAAAATCTCAAACACCATTCTGATTTGTAACATAGACTAGGTATTCTTCGTGCCGTTGGCACGATAAAAATTTAACATGGTAAATAAAGTTTATTCTACTTTATTTTTCTAGCATCAACACCCCATTATATTTTGTCAAAACTTAATTAAGCCAATATATTATTGATTAGCCTTAAGTTTTCATCATTCATACTTACATGCCTAATCATCACCATCAGCATTTGAAGAAAAATAAATATCAAAATTTTGGGTATGAGAATTGAACCCATGCACTCTTGTGCTTTAAGTTCTATGTTATCCGTTAGATTTTTATAGTTGGATAAATCTCAGTCATCTTTTATCTCCAACCTTAAATACCATCCTGATTTGTAATATAGACTAGGGTATTCCCTGTGTCGTTGGAACGATAAAAGTTTAAAATTTTTCAAAATATGATTACCCTTGAGTTTTCATCTTTTTATACTTACATGTCTAATCACCACCATCAACAATTGAAGAAAAATAAATAAATATAAAAAAAAAATGTTGGGTATGATAATCGAACCCATGCACTTTTGGTGCTTTAAGTTCTATGTAATCCATTATATTTATATATTTGGTTAGATCTCAGCCGTCTTTTATCTCCCACCCCAAACACCTGTTTTGTATATATAAAATGGCTATTTACAAAGAATTGGATTCCTTGAAAATGAGGGAAATAAAAGAGGAGTCGATGAGAACAGAGAGGAAAGGGATGTAAAGGTTTTGTTCAAAATGACATTCTAATGACATTTTTTGCAGGAAATGTTTTCCTTCCCCTTCCTCAAATATGAGAAACTTGAGAATTTGATCCTTGAATTTTTTCAAAGTAGTCAAAATGGAGAAATGCGTATCTTAAGGTGGATGTGTGGTAAAACCCGTAAGGATAAAATTAGGAATTGAAGAATTAGGAGACACTTAGGTGTAACGCACATAGATGACAAAATTCACTACACCAAAAATACCCATCCGCAACGGTTTGGGACCATGGGGGTAAGCTATTGCCATGGCTTAGAGGCCTAGCCATTTGAGGCATCGCCAAATCACCTTTGACGGCTATAAACCGTGGCAACACTTATTAGCAACGGTTTTATGTTCGAGGACGCTTGATAATTTTCTGCATTTAGCCACGGTTTTAAGCCGTTGCAAACATTATGGCCACGATTTTAAGCCGTGGCAAGTGATGGCCACGGTTTTAAGCCGCGGCATGTGATGGCCACGGTTTTAAGCCGTGGCAAGTGATGGCCACGGTTTTAAGCCATGGCAAGCATGAAGTGCCACAGTTTTAAGCCGTGGCCAGTCAAAACAAAATTAAAAAAAAAAAAATCTAATTTGTTGCGAGGGTTTGAAACCGTTGCAAATTAATATAATCGAAAAAAATTTACATTTTTTTTGCTGCTGCAGCAAAATCACAGCCCCACACCTGCAAAATCAGTCCTTACTAAGATGAATATTAATAGCAAAAAGAGATGTGCTGCATTCTATCATAAATAAGACTACAATGGCAAAGAGAGACCTAGACATGGCTATAATAATATTAATAGCAAATTAACAATAATTAGAAGAAAAAAAATTGTGACTTAGTTAGAAATTATAAACTATAAACAGAACCACCAATGAGATTAAATAGGAAAGTACCAAGTAAAATTCAAATCTCAAAACTGGAATACCAATGATAAGAAATGGAGCAACTTGGATGGTGTAAAGTTCAAGAAAATCATACAAGTTCCCAAGCTTCAAACTGCGGCTTCTCACATAAGAACGTACTATTCACCAATCAAGCAAAAAGAAAAGACATTAAACTTTTATTCAAAAAGAAAAGAAGTTAAACTATCAGTAACAATGTATCAAATTTTCAAAGTTGTTTCAGATTGAATTTCTCAGTTGAGGCCAAAATGAATCAGGTACCAATACATCAAGAGATAAAACAACGCTGCATTTACCCTTTTACTCACAGTATCATACACAATAAGTCATGTCACTAAGAAAATTCAATATAACTTTTGAAGTTAAGAGTTTAAAAGAAATAAACTTGCCAAATTCCATTATGCAAATCACGGTGATTCCGATGACCTGAAACTCTGTAATCATCAAAAGATATTAACTGAAAACCACCAAGCAAAACAATCTTATATGAGAAACACACAACAAATTTGATATATATATATAGTCAGTAGTTATATAAACTAAAAGCACATTGTTGTAATGAGAACAGACATGGAGTATAGAAAGGTACCTACTTATGCCAATGTCTTACCAAGTCAATGTCTCGAGAAGCAGTTTCTTCCCGAATAATTTTGGCTATAAAACTAAAACTTCACGCTTTGTCAAACCCATCCTAATAGTGAACCATAACCAAATTAGACACAACATAAGCCAAAAGATAACCACTTTGAGTAAATGCTATGCGTGAAAGGAAATTTAACACTTCAAAACAGAAAATCCTAAAATTGAGTTTGTTATTCACCTGTAAATCTGGATGATCTAAAATCTTAACTTGTTCATGTGGGACCTGTATAACATCTCACATCACACAACTTAAAGCCAATATCAAGAAAAAAATGTTTCGCTGATACTCTCACATTCTCAAAGTGCATAAACCAGCCGGAAATGTTTTTATTTGATACAGTTCTTTTGACTCGATTAAACTTAACCTTGTCTGAGAAAGGCTTAGAGCGTAGCTTAATTGTCCTAGATCTATCATCTACGGGGGATATTATACTAATAACTGGAGCGTTAACTTTTTTTATGCAAGAAAGAATCACAACCTCACCTTGAGAGTACTACAAGCATGATAAAGCTCGTCCTTTCTTATGTTTCCTTTGCCATCAGCATTACCTAACAAGGAAGGTAAATTGAAGTCATGAATTAACAGGATCCAAATAAAATATAACTTTATGGACTTTGAAATTGAATTGGTCATGGACTAACTCAATCTTAGTCTCTTGAGTTCAACACCCAAAACCTGCACAGGGTTATTGATGGACTAACCATTTTCTGTGAACTGAAGGAGTGATTCGCTAACTTGCTATTGACTTCCTAAGCATTTAAAGGGATCAATTTGAACAGTATAATGGCATAACCTTCTTTAATGATAAAATTACAGACCACCCATATTAAACACCTAAAGAATCATGGTATTCAAATTAGGCAAAACAAATTTATGGATACAACCATGGGTTACAACTTAACAAATCTATGATGACAATGCCACTTGTAGGTTACCACTTACCACCCATAACCTCTCAGTGTTTTTCCCGCATACATTTCCAAATCACCATATGAATAGTTGTGTGTCTAAAGAAATAAAGGTTTTCACCAACATGATAGAATGTGAGTATGTGACTATGTCTTACCTGTCTTAAGTATAAATTCTAGAAATATAAGTATATAAATTTAATCAATATCCTATATATAAAGCAAATACATAGATGTACAATGCAAGCTCGATGTTCAATATTTATATCTTCAACCTCAAAGCAATAATATGACTTTCATTTGCTGCAATCAAGTACATGCTAAGTACTAATCAGAAATTGATTACAAAATACCTGTTGACAAGCATACAATGTGGAGATTATGTTCTTTTTGTGCTTCAGTGAACAAAAGAAGTTATCTATTTATTTATTTTCTTTGCTTTCAAGGTATGTTAAGAATTACTACCATAAAAGTACTGTGATCATGAAAACCCATCAGCAACAGTTGCAACAAACATAGGTCGTTACCTCAATTATTAAAACCTTAGGATCAATTTCTCGTGCCCGTAATGCTTGATTGCGCCCAATTGTAAATTTTCCAAGCCAGCTACCAAGATTTTTCAACAAAGAACACTCTTCTGAACTGGATTTTATAAGTTCTGGCCTTAGAAGAACCTGAGAAGAAAGTTGTATACAACAATAAATGTTTCCATCAACAACTGCTACAAAGATTCAGAAACAAAAGGATGAAGATAACACATGTACCTTGCAATTCTCATCTGTTGTGCCCAGTGAAAAATGTGGCTAGATTCATGCATCCACCACTGCAAGCTAAATAAGAAGTTGAGAAGCAAAATACCTCTATTGGAGTGTCCCTCCTCTCCGCAGCAGCAACAAATGTTTCAATGTTCAAAGCAGAACCAAACCCAGTACTATACGAGTGTTGTCTAGGCATGCCTACAGAGTTTAATAATAATAACGAAAAGAAACTGATAATCATGAGAGGCACTTGCAACGTACTTTTAGTCTATAATAGAACAAAAAATTGTATCTGAAGTAGTTGGAAATAACTAATATCTAGAGAATTACCAGTTATTGATCGTGAAGGGCGTAGGAAACTTGGGGAGGATGATGAAGTAGTTGTCCCACTCACCGAGCTCAGAGATGGCACTGTTTGCTGGGACTGGGTACTACTTGTCTACATAGGAGGAAAAAATCCAATTAGAAATGCATAAGCTGCAATGGACATAAAATGCAGACATTGAAATTGCAGAATCCCCTATAATCAAAATGTTGGATGTACCCTGTGATTCAGGACTGCATCAGTGGCACTCCCAACTACAGGCTGCCCAGTAGAAGATAGAAGGGGCTTCATGTAGTTAATTGTACCAGCTGCAGACTGATGCCTGTCATCTAGAAAACCTTGATTTCTCTGTTGCATCTGGAGTGGAGAAGGGAGTTGCTGCCCAGGCTAGTCGGTGTTGGATCCGACTAACTTCCATGAGGACTCTGATGCCTGAAATAGATATTATTCCTCAACAACCATGTCTAAAGAGAACGATTGATTTCCTTGGCAGAGATGAAAATGAACAATCTAGAAAAGACAGAGATAGATATCTCTAAACACTATAACCACAAATACAACATAAATAAAATAGAAGTACACCCAAAGGGTTACCAACAAGAAGCTATATGAGGCCGAAGGCTATAATCACACCTCGAAAAGAGCAAAATATGAAGATGAAGTTAGAACAAACAATGATATACAAATTTTGTTTTTGACACTCCATTAGTATATTTTTCATTTCCATATTGTCTCTCTATTCTCAACGTGCAATAGAGAGTTATTTTGATAGAGCAAGAATTGGAATAGACTCTTCAAGGGAGAGTTTTTTTATAAGTTGAATACTTGAATTCCACTCCAAATTCATTCACCGTTATGTCCATCTTGATAAAACATAAGACCTCCATTAGCCATCTATCTGATTTGGACCTTCGAATATGAACCTACTTCTTTTCCTAGTAAGATTTGTCTAATTCGCACAACTTGAAAAGTTCAACAAGAGGAGGAAGGGGGTAGGGCGGACTACATCTATGCTTTTACCTTAGGCAATCAACTTTGGCGGTAGGAAGCTGATAGAGAACAATCATTCAAAACTTCCCTAGATATCATAATATTTTTGTGCACTTGCTTCTCACTGAACCTTTTTGCTAGCAACATATTACCAGCTTAGAATGAAACCTATCTATCATTCCTACATCAAGGGAGGTCCCAAAAACATATTACACATTTAAGCATATAAAAGACATAAATAAGATTTATCTAAGCTAGGAGGTCCCAAAAACACTTTCATTGTAACATATTTTTGCACTAGTGAATTCTTGAGCGATTGTAAGCTTCATCATCCTTTATTTTTATTATTAATATAAGGTTTGGAGATTCTCAAAACCCCTGCTCGCTTTCCAAACAAAAAAAACATATTTGCAAGCTATTGGTTATCATCTATCCATTTATTCGTGTCACATGTACAAGGCCGGTAGATCCCTACATTATCTTATATTTGAATATCTTAGATCAATGTATGTATCGTATCAAATTTATTACCAGGCCGTCCATAACAGGAAAAATACAGAACATAGCAACAATATTTAAGATTTCTTTCTCGAGGTAAAACCATTTCGCAATCACTAACTTGGGTCATCTCTTTTTGGTCCAAAATGAATTTCATTCTCCTTATTGGTTCTTACAAATTCGACAATAAAGTCATACAAACTAATAATAAAAAAAAATTTAATTACCTACCTTCTCCTTGATTGCTTGATCCAAGTTTCACTATTAGATATTCCCTGTCAAGATCAAATTTTAAGAAAGTCAAAATCAATTCATTCTTTTACACATAAAACTGTGAAATCAATCCAACATCAACACTGATAGGGAAGATCAACACTAAAATAGACTCATCCAAAGTTTTGATTCAATCTCTATCTCTCTCAAGAGAACCCCATTTCACAGCCACCACAGAATTACATGGGAAATTTTGTGATGAAGTGGTAAACATGAGATTAATTTCAAAACAATATGCAAATTACAATAAAGAAACACAAATCAAGCAAAATCGATGAAAGCAATTTACAAACCCTAAACTAAGTCGCTCAGATGCTCTGACACCTCAATCGATTGAATGTATCGATTGCAACAACTGGGTTGATTGAATTCACTGAATCTACGTGAATAAGATCAATCGATTGGGTCTGTAGACGAGAGAGTAGCGTTGGTTCTTGAACCCTAACCCTTGCACCCCAAAACCCAAAACCCACTCTTTTGATAAGCTTAAAACAAAGAAACAATCGAACCAAAGAAAAAAAAAAACCTACCTCCTCACCCTGATTTGAAACAAAAATGGAGAATCGCTTTCCTTCCCTGCTCCTCACCCTGATTTGAAACGAAAATGGAGAATCACTTCTTTGCTTTCCTTCCCTGCTCCTCACTCCCTCTCTCTCACTTTCCTTCCCTGCTCCTCACTCTCCTCTGCTTTCCTTCCCTAAAATGAAAATGGAAGGAGGTGGGACTTCCAATTTTTTTCGCAAGAGCGTGAAACTGTTTTCGCAATGGCGCCAAAGAAATTTTTTTTTATAGCCACGGTTTTGGGCCGTGGAAAATAAACTAACGGTTTTGAGCCGTGGCCATCTCCGTGTAGCTAATCAAGCCTTTTGGTGTAGTGGCGGTTTTAGGGTTTAGCCACGGTTTTAGGCCGTGGCAAATAAACTAACGGTTTTGAGCCTTGGCCATCTCCGTGTAGCTAATCAAGCCTTTTGGTGTAGTGATTAGATAAATGTGTTTAACTTGGTTTGGTCACATGCGGAGGAGACCAAACACGACGCCAATTAGAAAATGTCTAGATTGGCAAGTTAATGGAAGGTGTAAACGGAGGGGACGGCCGTCGAAAACTTGGATGAAGGCGGTGAATGAAAACATCATTGAGCTTAGATTAGGCGATGATATGTGAGAAGACCGCATTGCTTGGAGAACCAAAATCCATGTAGCTGACCCCGAAAATATCGGGAATGGGCTTTGAGGATGATGATGATGATGAGTCAAAATGGAGAAGTGTGGTTTAAACTGACATTCCAATACTCATTTACTAGATAACGTTTCCCTGCCCCTCCCCTCAAGTAATAAAAATTTGAGATTTGATTCCTAAAGTTTGTCAAAAATCTTAGGATTGGACATGATCACACTCTTGCAAAACCCTTCAAGATGGGTTTAGTTTCAAAGGAATTGAATCCTGGCAAACCAAACATATCCTAAAGATAGGGTTGGCAGTGGAGCGGATTTTCACAACTATTCGCCCCGATTAGGGCGTATATGGATTTTCTTAAACGAATTTCAGGCCGGATTCGGGGATTCAAATCACATCCGTCAAAAATTTGGGGCGGATACGGATTTGGCCATATCCGCCCCAAGGATATCCGTTTATATAAGTATTTTACTAAAATAACCTTAAGCCCTTAACAAAACCCTAACCCTAAACAATTTTCACACACAAATCTCAGCCTCTCTGCGATCTCAACTTCTTTGCACTCTGCGATCTCATCTAGCCTCTCTGTGATCTCAACCTCTCGCCTCTCTGCACTCTACTCTCTTCATCTCCCTCTTCTTTTCATCTTATTATTATTCTTCTTCTTCTTTTTCTTCTTCTCCACTAAATATCTTCCAACCTCTCCCATACAAATCCCTAAGGGCCGCAGCAGAGCAGATCTTTGCTTTGGTTTCTAATCTTTGCGCAAAATCTCAGTCGAATAGTAAGATTGGGCGAAGATTCGCTTAAAAACTTAAAAATGGAGGAGAGGTGTTCGTTCTTTTTTTTTTTGTAGCCAGATCTGAAGAAGTTGTGATTATCAAGGAAGCTAACATCCATATGGAGATCGATTTTGCAGGGGTCGAAACAAATAGGTAGATCGGTTTTGTTGGGATTAGTCAGATTTGAAACAAATAGGGGGATCGATTTGCATGGATTAGTTAGATCTAAGATCGATTTTGCAGGGATTACTAATTGGGTTTGCAACCTAATATGTTTCTTCTTCAATCAATTTTTCTTCTTCACTCGAATTTTGCTTCTTCAATTGATTTTGTATGTATAGGTAACAAATATACATACGAATAGGGAGAGAGAGAAAGATGGGATTGAATCTTGAATTGTCAATTGTATGTGTAAATGGTTAGAGAAATGAAATCAATTTGTATGTATATATGTATGCGTACCTTCTCCTGTTCTAATTCATTCAACATCTTTTTTTATTTTAATTAAATGGTTAATTGGGACGGGACGGATATTTGCCAATCCATTCGGGGCGGAGATGGTTTTTAACAAAATATATAAACGGATATTCGGGGCGGATTTGGGGATCCGCGATCCCTGACGGGGCGGGGATGGATTTGTCCAAATCCACCCAAATCCGCTCCGTTGCCATCCCTACCTAAAGAGAATTAGAGCAAGAATCCAAAACAGAAGAAGCTTCACATATGACTTAACCCATCAATAAATTGTGTCTGGCATTTCTTGAACTCTTATCTATAAAAAACGCATCATTCTCAGTGAGTTTTTCTAGAGAGTCTGGCCAGTGCCAGGCCAGCCCAATACCATCTATCATCTTAGAGATTGGGCCATTTCCAGCATCTCTAGGATGATAATATTGGATTTAGGGGAAACATTTGCGCAAGGAACCCTTCAAGGAGTTTATGGTATTGGCAATTATGAGGGTGGACTGAATTGCATGGAAATACAAGGTTCCGTTTCAGTATTGGTTGGGGTTGGGGTTGGGGTTGGTTGATGTTTATTTGGACAAGACATCAAGATGCTTAGATAAAGATTCCATTGGTGGATCCTGTGATTGCATAAAGATCCTATTTTTCCTTTCTGATAAACCAGAAACATGGGACAAATTTCACTGAAATGAATTATAGTATCAGACATTAATATCTTTTTATTTTGATTGTCTCATATTTTAACGTGCAACATCACAACAAACATGTTTGAACTGTTCAAATCAGGACTGATGTTTATACTGGAAATGGTCTCGAGAGAAATGGAGTAAGAAATTATCATAACGAGATTACAATGAGAGCCTTGAGGGATATGTAACGGAGCCCACAGAAAGATTGTGTTTCATTTCAATTTTGGATCTGCTACTTATAGGCAAATTTAAATTTCCTCAAAGTAGGTGAAAAGTCATACATTTTAGTGAGAAATCCTTGTTCATCCATCACATGTCACAAATGTGATAGAGTTAGCTGAGTTCACAATCCTAGTCAAGTCTCTAAAATGTGCCTCCTGAGCCTCATTCTCATAAACTATTTGTTTAAGTCGTTGAGTGCCTAAGAAAGGGAGCCTTGACACTACGCTAGCAATGGAACCGCTGACTGTGGTATGCCTAAACCTTAAGTCCGTTGGAAACACCCTAGTGTGGTAAAAACTTTGCCCCCATACTAGTACCAAATATGTTTTCATTGTGGATGTCAATTGGCCCGACCAATCCTTGTCATCTACAACAGCTATTAAAGTTTCTAACAGTGCCCTGTTTATGTTTGCATTTTTTTTAAAGTGTGATTAGGCATTTTAATTATTTTAAATTTATGCATGGACAACAATATAAGCTAGTTTAATGTTCTGTTTTACAGGCAACAATTGGGATAGATTTTCTATCAAAGACAATGTACCTTGAAGATCGAACTGTCCGTTTGCAGCTTTGGTAGGAGTCTTTCCTTCCTGGTTAGTCCATACAAATTTGCTGTATATGCTAAGTTTCATAATCTTATCTTGGTTTATGGAAGGTGACTTTTTGAAGTCATTAGAGACAACACTTTTTTGTTTAGGCAAAAAAAAAAAAAAAATGTAATCTTTTTGTTTTGAGAATATTGTAATAATAAAATATAAAAACAAAAAAAAGTGAAGGTGGACGTGAGCGGCCAAGGCTGTACAAAGCACCCTTGTGAAATCAAACTTAAAAATCTTGCGAAGTATATGTTTGATCTCATCTACTGAATAAAATATTTAGGAGTAGAATTGAATAGCAAAAAGTGATACAATTCAGAAAATTTTAACGAAATAGCTACGTACTACATGTGAAAGGGAGATGTATGGTGACAGGGTGCCATTTGGAGCCCCGAAATGAGATAGAATGGGAGCCGATCTTCAACTTCTGATTATTAAACTTTGATTAGGAGTTGAGTTGATGTGTTCATTACAGAAGCTTTTGGTCTTTATAGATGTCAAACCACCAACATAAGGTAATTGACAAGTCCTATGAGATACAGATTAACTTAGACCATTTGTTTTATATCAAAGTTCATTACCATATTTAGTATCGTTAGAAAAGAATCCATGCTTAATTTTTTGATGATGATCTTCAGATAGATTGGATTTTTCATTGTAAAAATTAATAGTTATTAATTTCCATAGGCATTATGAATGAGTGTAAAATTAATTCGAATGGTCGAATTCTCTGAAATCTGATATCTTATATTTTTCAGGGATACAGCAGGTTAGGAGAGGTTTAGAAATCTCATCCCAAGCTACATCAGAGATTCTTCTGTTGCAGTAATTGCTTATGATGTTGCTAGTGGAGTTACATGCCACATAATTTGTCTCCAGAACAATTTATATTTGTTAAGTCGTGCAGATCATTCTGACTATATATTAGAGAAACAGTAGGAATTAATGCAAGATAAATACAATAGAATTAAAGAAAAGTTAAGAAATCTCTTTACTTGTTCTCTCTCTTCTATGGCATTAGATTCATATAAAAATGTATAACTTGTCCTTTTATAATATTTTTGCAGGTTCTTGTATTTTGTCCACCCCTCTAAAATTATTGATATTTATCCACATTTCTAGTTTAATTCTTCCATATATATATATATATATATATATATATATATATATATATATATATTTATATTTTCTTTATTTTTTTAAACCTCCAGAGGGGAGGGGCAACTTTGGGATGCCAAACCTTTATTACCTTGCAAAAGCTGAAGAACAACATGGGTACTTTACAACTTTACCCGTAAAGAATATTCTAAGTTACATCTAACCTACGGATATATGCAGTGTGCTTTATCCAGACTCAAAAGCACCTTCGGTCTTATGGGTTGCAAAAAACTTCCATACAACCTAGTTTGGGCTTCGACTTGCGCCAATCCTGCCAACACATCCGCCACAGGATTTACCTTACGGAACACATGAATGCAAACTACCTCCATGTCTCTTATCAACTCATGAATCTCCCCCCTTGTATTTTCTAGCTGCCAAGGGATTTTAAATTCTCAGTGGAACCAACATCTCGCCAACATCGAATCAGTTTGAATGTTGCATTTTGAGATTCCCACCTCCTACACAGCCGTAGACCTTCTAATAGCGGCATACCTCCACCTTATTGTTTGAACCATCTCCTAAAAAGATTTGTTTACCCTCACACACTCACCTGCTGCACACCTGATGATCACTCTCCTAGTAGCCTTATGGTTCTTCGATGATCCATCGGCATTCAATACAGACCAACCTGGTGGTTGGAAGGTCCAATAAGCCATTGGTTTGGTTTACATCGGACGCACTTGCACATGTATTGAATTCTACTTAATGTTTAGCAAAACTACTAACCCTAGTCTTCATTTTTGTTGTTGTTGTTCTTGTTGTTGAAAGCTAACCCTAGTCATCAAATCCTTGCTAATGGTCCCAATGATCTTGGCTAACCTTTTTTTAGTCAAAGAACTCGCCAAACGTTTGTGATTTTGAACTACAAGTGCAGTGAATAAGATTAGTGTTATAATGATATTCTGTTCTTTACATAAAATTTATCTATTTATGTAGACTGTACGTTTCCCCTCAGCTTCATTGTTGGTGTACCCCTGTTATTAGTGATAAGTTCATAGAAAATACAATTTTTGAAAAGCATTATTAGTAAAGTGGGTAGCTCTCTTTCTATTAGAAAGATGAGTGCATTTATCATAATTGGGGTGATACCTAACTGTTTGGTTCTAAGTTTTTATAGCTCCTCGTGATTTTTGAATCAGCCTGATATCTCCCTTCCTGCAGATCTCTACGCCTCCGAACCTGCAATCAAATCACAAACATGGGTTGTCCCTGTATTATGAACCTCCGACTATCAAGTAAGTGAACAACCGAGAACTAAGATGAAAGAAAACCTGAGTTGAAGTTTTAGTCTCTCTAGAGCTCCCTTAGAATCCAACCCTTTTCCTCGTTCACCAAGATGATCTATTTATACTACCTTCCCCACCTACCTGTCCCCATCACGTGCACAGAGAATCATGTAACATTTGACCCTTTGCCAAGATTTGCCATTGTCAAGAGCTGCACTTTCGGCTTAGGTTGTTTTCCTCTTACATGGCTGGACACTGAAGTCCGGCTCTAGTTCTGTAAAGAATTATATTATTGTAATTGTTTATTGTTTTTCTTCTTTTATTCATTGAATAGAATACAAGCTTATATAGAGCTAACTTTGACATAACCTAATAGAAATAGGAAACCTAGCAAACTTAGGAAACCAAAATACAATAGCTAACTTTGACATAACCTAATAGAAATAGGAAACCTAGCAAACTTAGGAAACCAAAATACAATAGGAAACCTAACCAAACTTAGGAAACCAAAATACAATAGGAAAGTCTTCCTAACCCATTCTGTAACACTTTTCTATTCTGTAACATAGGTAGACTTCTATTCTGTGACACTTTCCTATGTTGTAACATAGGTAGACTTCTATTCTCTAACAAGTTCCTTTCTTGTCTAGTTCATGTCCTTCCTTAGATCCACGTGTCACCTCCAAATTGGTTGTTCTCCATCGGATCCCCTCTGCTAGTAGTTTTAGTCACTATCCTGAGCAGTTGATTGGATCCTCTTGTCAGAACTCCCAACATGCTTCCCTCTGATTGGACAATACACCCTCTGCAATCTCTTTTTTCATTGTTTCCTATTGGTTCTCCTTCCTCACAGTTTGTTGCTTATATCATTTTGCCAGCAAATCCACCTATCCTCTTCTTGGCCATCCCCAACCTCAACTCTCTCTTACTTGCTGAGGAAGAAAGCTTCAAGTGACGCAAGTTTCCCTCCATCATTTTCCTTTTGAAAGTCAAAACTTCCCTCTCAAAAACTCACACGCTCGTCGTCTGCCTAAACCTCCACTTGTGATTCGCATGCCATGAAAATTGTGGTACAAACAGTAACCATATCATGTATGCGATGCAGATGAACAATAGCTACTGTAAATGTCTTACTAATATAACAATGGGATTATTTATTTGTAAAGTGAGGTTAGATGATTTGGTTCCTAGTGATAAGTTATAAGGACTAATTTTGATTATTGTTAGATATAAGCATCTAATTTGTGAGGATTGAGGAATCGTGCACTGATGTACACATAAATTTGTTCTAACATTCGTGCTTAATGTATGCAGATCGGCAATCATTTTTAAACACATCCAAGTGGACTGAGGAAGTACGAACAAAAGGAGGCAGTGATGTCATCATTGTCCTTGTTGGGAACAAAACTGATCTTGTTGATAAAAGGTGGTTGACTCTAAATCCTTGCTTGATTGGGCCAATTATTTATGTAGTAACCTCTATCTATTCTCACTACACCAAATTGGCATATTTGTAACAACTCCCATAACAGTAACACTTTTGAGCTATAACAATCCTTCAAACAATTTCTAAGTCAAAATTAAATTTAGTCAAAAAAATGAAAAACAATTACACAAAAAAATGATACAATAAATTAGATTACAATGAATAGTATCACTTGTAGGACCATACTCTTCATGGTGATACAATTATTGTGCCACTTTGTTTGTGAAAATGTGTAAAATTGCTTTGCGAATTGTTATAGTTCAAAAATATTACTGTTTTGGGGGTTGTTACAAAAATCCCAATTTGTTGTAGTGTCTTGTCCTTATACTATCTTTTTATGGCATTTCTATGATATGTTTTCTATTGGTTTCTTCAATATATTTAGACATACACTATGTTAGGTTTCAGAGAATCAAATTCTCAAGAAAACGAGGAAAGGTTGAGGGACACAATGGAAGGGTTAAGGAGAAGACAGAAAAGGGAGAAAAAGGGAGAGGTCACCAAATTCTTATTCCTGCAGACATCAGATTCTTTGCCCCATCCCAAAATGACTTAATCCCATATGCAGTGGAAATCTAAGAGTTCAATACCCATAGAATTACAAATGCACTGCGTACACCCTACTTTCTTGAGATTTAAGATTTTTGCAACCAAACCTACTTGTTATGAGCTTTCTTGACACAGATATATGGTAGATGTTAGGTGCATCAGTTTCTTCCCTTGCCAAGGGTTATGATTTAGTTTTCAGTTTGACCTTTTTAGAAGTTGTAGTGCTGCAACTTTGTTTAATATCAATTTAAGAACCAGTTATATAATCCAAAACATTGAGAACTCAGGCACCAATTTTATTTCCTGAAAGCTGACTATTCAAACGTTTGTTGTATGTTTCTACCTAAATTTTCAAATTTATATTAGGTTGTGTTTGGTTATGTTGGCTAGTTTAATGGTAAAATTGTCAAAGGTCTCTTGAATATGGATTCAATTCTTTGTGCAAGTCTTTATCAATTGAAAAATGATTCATGAGCATACCTTGTTTCTCATACACGTGAGAAATTCATTTCTATCAGAGGAGTGGGAAATGGTTTTCATGCCTGGGAAGCCTCTTGTTTCTAATGTCTATATGTTGCTTGATCTAGGTGGTCAGTGGTCTGTACAATTTATTGGTAGAACCAAAACTCAGCTGCGCATGATATGGCGTATGCTTGTAATAAGGCTATTTTGAGCTCTGCTTTTTCATGCATACATATATATATATATATAATGTGTCTATCAAAACAAAAACAAAAAAAATACTATCCTCACCCAATTCCTATATAAAAATGGCTCTCGCCAATCAAAGAAAGTTTAAAGGATTTCCTTATAAAAAAATTTCACACAACCAAATACAGCCTTATGACTCATTTTGCTGATGAACTTCCCTAGATTAAGATGCCTGCTATAAGCCAATACATGATCAACTTATGATTCATCAGCTGTTTTCATATCATTGTTAGAACTAATAAAGAACAGCTAAATTCGAAATTTTGATGCATCTCAAGTTTTGTAGCAATGTTAGCCATTGATATAGTGGGAAAAATTTGCAGACATTAATGATCTTGATGATATAATTCCTTTGAACAGTCTGCTTGTGGAAAACATTGAATTATCTATCACTACTACAAATATTAGCTTAGGTAACGCCACTTAGATAGCGCTTTTTTAAAGAGCTATCCAAGTGGGCACTAGGATAGCGCTTATTTGTCTTTAAAAAAAAATCAAAAAAAAAAAAAAAACACTACAATAGCGCTTTTAATTTTTTTTTTCTTCAGTTAAGCGCTATCTTAGTTATGTCTTAGATAGCGCTTAAAAAACGCTATGAGAAAAAAACGTTACCAAAGCTACCATAGCGCTTTTAATTAAAGCACTTATATAACGCTATCTTAGTCTAATAATTAAAAAAAAAATCAAATATCAAATTAAATCTCAAAACCCCCCCTACACCCCTAAACCTAACAAAAAAAGCCCACCTAAACCCCTAAACCACCGAAGCAGCGCCCCTGTTCTCCTAAACCTAACAAAAAAAAAAAGAAACGGCGCCCCTAAACCACCGAAACAGCCACCGTTCAAGCTGCCTCCAAACCCACCGTTCTCCATCGACTTCTCCAGCCAAGCAGCGGTTTCTCCAGCCAC
Organism: Berberis vulgaris; assembly: GCA_963556465.1. Taxonomy (NCBI): domain Eukaryota; kingdom Viridiplantae; phylum Streptophyta; class Magnoliopsida; order Ranunculales; family Berberidaceae; genus Berberis; species Berberis vulgaris. The sequence continues at coordinate 47,820,288 of OY747131.1, read as the reverse complement.
CGTTACCGGTTGCTTCGCACTCGGCTTCAGCTCACACAACGACTGCCAAACATTGCAGCCACCGTTACCTGCTGCACTTTACCTGATAAAGAATCTGCTTCAGGTTGGTTTGGTCTCTCTTTTGTGGTTGCCTCATCATTTTCTGGTAGATGAGGCAAATTAGATACTTCTTGTTTATTTGTTACTCAAACGAAAGGGCAAAAAAGCTAGGAAGCACGGATTCGCGAAAAAACCCTGCCGAATACATGAAAACGCGAGTCGGATACGGATACGCGTGCGATTCGCGTCGGATACGTATCCGACACGTGGTCAACGTGTCGGTCAACTTGACCTGGTCAGGATACGGCATGGATACGGTCCGGATTCGTTTGCTAAATTTTTTTTTTTTTCAGATCTTGATAAGATCGGACGGTTAAGATCACAAGCCCTAATATTAAAACCTAAATCTCATTTTTTTTCGTTTTGATATTGGCTTTGTTTTTCAATAACACAGAGAGGCGAGGAGGCGAGGAGGCAAGGAACCAGAGGAGGCGAGGAACCGAGGAAGGAGGCGAGGCGAGGAGGCGAGGAACCAGAGGAGGCGAGGAGGCGAGGAACCGAGGAAGGAGGCGAGGAACCAGAGGAGGCGCGGAGGCGAGGAACCGAGGAAGGAGGCGAGGAACCAGAGGAGGCGAGGCGGCGAGGAACCGAGGAGTCGGAAGCTCAGGACCAGGTTCGTCTCTCTCGCTCGACTCTCACTCAGTCACTGTTGGTTTTCATTCTTCTTGCTTCTTTTTTTTTTTTTTTTTTTTTGTGTGTTTTGTGTGTGATTCACTGATTATTAGCCTATTTTTTGTGTGGGAAGAAGAAGAAAGAACTGTTTATTTTTTCCATCTGTTTTCCCTCTTCATTGGTACACCCTACAGTCTACACCTTCACAACATGATTTCGGTTTTCAAATAAACATATGCCCCTTGATTGAGTGAAACATTTTCAGTCTCCATGCATGAACTGAGTTGAACTCACAGTCTCACACTGTATCTACTTTCTGTGTTTGTATCTCATGTAATGTTTGGCCTTAAACTCATGATGAATTGTTATTTTTGGATTCGGATTCGGATGCATCACAGTTGAGTTGATTCCACAACATAACTACAAGCTTGATGTTCATTCTATAAACACTCGGCATCCTGGAGAGGTATGCATCTGATTAGATGGCTTTGAAATTTGAATTGTAACCTATCAAAATCTTTGCATGTCATTGCTTGTTCCTGGTGCATAAAGCTAAGCAAAATTTTCAGTAGAAATTAACTCTTCATCATTTTTTAATGGCAGTTTGAATGCAGAGAATTTAGAGAATCAATTCTTGGTGTTTTGCCACATCAATACTAGCTGGTAGCTGCAGTATTTCTCTTCTTGTAAGTTTTTCTCCTGTCCTTTTCGGCTTGTCCATTTGCCGTAAAATATTCTACTATTCTAGCAATATTACCTGCAAGTTTGCAACACGTAATGACGTAAATAATTGTCAGTCTTCAATACTACTTACTAGTTACTACTTAGTACTTACTACTTATGACATTATGTTAATAATTTTTTAATAAAATATAAAAATAAAAATAAGATTTGATTGACGTGTCGCCGAGTCCCCGAATCCTAGTTTTTTGAAAATTGCCGAGTCGCCGTGTCGTATCCGTATCCGATACGACACGCGTATCCTAGTCGGTGCATCCTTGCAAAAAAGAGTAGTTGTTCAAATGTTCAATTTATGGAGATGATTCTTGTTGTTTCTGATGTCCATGGTAGCTCTCACCATCCCTCACTGTTTTTGTTTTTTATATTCAGTTTACTCAGTATTAGTTAGAACTTTCATTAGTATATAAATGCAATGTAGGGTTCTTTGTTGGCATTAAAATTGTCTTCTTATCTTCTTTGCTTATGAAACAATTACTTCTGATGAATCTTCTTTGTAACTGTTCTGTAACTTTCTGCAATTTAGTCTTTAATATCTTGGAAATGTGAGGGATGGTGAGAGTGTTACTGAAATCAGAGGTAAATGCTTGATGCATAAAGCTGCAGAGTAATTGGCTCTGAATCATAAGGCCAACACTTGTTTTGGCTTTATCTGTTCCTGTGGTGTTAAGTTACCAAGAGAAAAAATAAAGATCGTAATTTTGTCGAATGTAGGAAAGCAGGACCACTCTACCCATGTTGGGTCTATTCTGACATCATTTTAAGCATTATTCTATATAAGCATGCTTTTGAGTCATTCGGAGTAGTAAACTTTGAACTTACAAACATAAAACTCCATATAGGCATATAGCTTTATGTTCAAAATGTTGACATATTAGTGTTTCATGTGTAGTATCTAATGGAATGGAATGAATGTGTTATTAAAAATGTATAGTTATACTCGTATGAATGAATTATTGTTTCAAAGATATATGGACTGTTTTGTTGAAAAAATCTTTCAATCAAATTGTGACAGAGTGTATTAATATAACTTATTCAAAATGAAAATGTAGTACTCCGTATATGTTTCGTCATATTTTGATTCCGACCAGGTTTCTAAGTCATTTCTCTATGATTTATTGTTACGAAATTGTTTGGATTCGATCTTTGTCTTCTCTTTGTGTATGATAGATTGGACAAATATAAATATTTCATGCTTAGCTTCCACTAATTAAAGTGACTGTTCATAGAATTGTGTGCTAGTAAGAATCTTGCTAAGTCCCAAGAGTGGAAAGAACAAGTAAAAAATGTGGATTCATGGCAATGGAGATTGATGTATTGATGTTTTTTTGTAGTATTGTTTTTAATGGATCGAGAATGGGTAAATGCGGATCGATTATCTGAAGAGTACAAGAAAGGGGTGGAAGAGTTTTGTGCTTATGCAACTAAGAATGCTAAAAATCCAATGTTCATTAAATGTCCGTGTCGAAAATGTTTAAATGTAAAAGAGGTTAGTGGTCAAATGAAGTTGCACGAGCATTTAATGTGTCATGGTATTGACAATACATATAAGGTTTGGACATATCATGGTGAGAGCAAAGATAAACGTAGCTCAATTGGCAAACGTAAACATAGTTTATCAAGTCAATTGGGCTCCCAGTTTGAGTTTATAAATAAAATGAACACAAGTGATATGGGAGATGGTAATGAAAAATCTAGTCCTGTGAAGAATTCCCCAAGTGTTGTCAATGAAGAGTTGCGGGATCATCCTGATATGTGTGATGGCTTAAGAGAGGATGTTGGGTTACCGTTGTGGCCGAGTTGTACAAAGGCTACAAAATTGTCAGCTGTGTTGACTTTGTACAACTTAAAAGCTAGTCACCAAGTTTCTGATGTTTTCTTCACAGAGATGTTAGAAGCTGTAGGTGAACTATTTCCAGATGGGAATGTGCTCCCTCGAAGAGCATATGATGCTAAACAGTTGCTCAAATCTATCGGGTTAACACATGAGAAGATCCATGCTTGTCCGGATGATTGTATTTTATATAGGAAAGATTACGCAGAATTGAATGAATGTCCCAAGTGTGGTAAGAAGCGGTATAAGAAAAACAACTCCCCGGCCAAAGTTATGTGGTACTTTCCTATAATTCCTAGATTCAGGAGGTTGTATAGTAGCTTTGATGATGCTAAACACTTGACATGGCATTATGATGAAAGAACAAATGATGGAATGTTGAGGCATCCAGCTGATTCACCTCAGTGGAAGACATTTGATAATAAATGTCCAGAATTTGGGAAGGAATCAAGGAACTTGCGATTGGTACTTTCAGCAGATGGAATGAATCCTCATGGTGTTCAAAGTACTTCCCATAGTACATGGCCCGTGGTTTTGATGATCTATAACCTGGCCCCTTGGTTATGCATGAAACGCAAGTATATGATGTTGTCTATTTTGATATCAGGACCTCGACAACCTGGTAACGACATTGATGTATATTTGGCTCCATTAATCGAGGACTTAAAGTTGTTGTGGGAAGAGGGTGTTGATATATATGATGGATACAGAAAGTCTAATTTCAGATTGAAGGCTATGTTGTTTGGAACGATCAATGATTTCCCAGCTTATGGGAACCTTTCTGGATATACTGTGAAGGGGCATTGTGCGTGCCCATGGTGTACCGATAATACCGATCATCTTCGCTTGAGTCATTGTAAGAAGTCTGTTTACATGGGGCATAGACGGTGGTTGGATCCAAGTCATCCCTACAGAACGATGTCTGAGGCATTCAATGGTGAAGTTGAAGATCGGTTTCCACCTTCTACATTGTCAGGTGTCGATGTGCTAAAAGAGGTGGAAAACATTGAGACACAGTTTGGTAAAACGTTTGCAAAGTTTGTTCCCACTAAAGGTTTTAAGAAACAATCAATCTTTTTTCAGTTAGCTTATTGGAAGGACTTGTTTGTTAGGCATTTTATTGATCTCATGCATAATGAGAAAAATGTGAGTGCTAGTGTGATAAATACTTTGTTATGTGACTCTTCGAAATCTAAAGATGGACTCAATGCACGAAAGGACATGGTTGATATGGGAATCAGAGAAGAACTTGCACCTGTATTAAAGGAGGGGAAAGCAACACCATACTTACCTCCTGCCGCTCATACTTTGTCTAAGAATGAGAAGATTGTGTTACTTGAGACACTTTAGTCCGTGAAGGTTCCAGAGGGTTACTCATCCAACATACAAAATCTTGTATCTTCAGACGGGTTGAAACTGCTGAATATGAAATCACATGATTATCATGTCATCATTGAGAATCTGCTCCCAATTGCAATTCGTTCTATCTTGCCAGAAAATGTGCGTAAGACTATCACAAAGTTATGTTGGTTTTTCAAAGCCATGAGCAGCAAGGTCATAGACCCAAGAAGTTTGTCAAGTTTACAGAAAGTGATTATAGAAACACTTTGTGAGCTTGAGATGTATTTTCCACCATCTTTCTTCGATATCATGATTCATTTGACTGTTCACTTGGTTTACGAGACGAGGATGTGTGGTCCTGCTCGTATGAGATGGATGTATGGCATGGAGCGGTATATGAAAGTGTTGAAAGGTTATGTGAGAAACAGGTATCGACCGGAAGCTTGCATAGCTGAAACCTATTTAGTTGAAGAAGCAATAGAATATTGGTCCGAATATATTCCAAATGTCGAAGCAATTGGACTTCCGAGTACTCGTCACACTAATAGGATTGAGGGTGAAGGTGTAACTGGGGGTCAACCGTTGTTGATCAACCTCGAACAGTGGCGACTAGTGCACTTGTGTGTTCTACATAACACAGTTGATGTTGTTCCTTATGTTGAGATGCACAAACAGGGTATCGCAAAAGATCATCCAGATAAAGGCCCTGATTGGGTTGAAGTGGAGCACAATCTTACCTTCATCGAGTGGTTTCGTGGTTGCATAGAGAAAAGTGACTCAGTATCAGAAAGGATCAAGTATTTGTCAAGAGGACCTGATATGCATGTGCATTCTTACAAATGTTATCTTATTAATGGATACACATTCTACACTAGAGAACACGATGCGAAAAGTACAATGCAGAATAGTGGGGTTTCTCTTAATGCCACTGCACTAAACCAGACAGATACGACATACTTTGGACAAATCATAAATATGTGGGAAATCGACTATGTTGGATTCCGAGTTCCGGTGTTTGACTGTAGTTGGGTTAGCATTCCTGATGGAGTACATGTTGAAAGTTCTGGATTCATACGCGTCGATTTAAAAAAGGTTGGGTACAAAGACGATTCATACATCATGGCAGTGCAAGCTAAGCAGGTGTTTTATGTGAGTGACCCAGTTGATAAGAAGTGGTCCATCGTTGTATTGTCGAACAAGTTCAATAATAGTTACCAAGTTAGTGACCATGTTGATGAGGACGTTGATACAATTAATGATCCTTTTGGGGACGTGTATGTTTGCCCGAGCACTTACGATTATGATGATCATCAAAACTTATATTTAAGATATGATCATGATGAGGGTGAATATGTAAATCCAGATTTAGTTAATGTACATGGCCATGAACGATCAAAGTCAACTACCAAACGAAAGAGGATATCTAAAGCCAAAAAGCCAAAAAGAAATGTATGTGTTTTTCCTATTATATATTTGTAATTTATATCCAGTAGTAAGTTGTAAGATCCAAAGTAATGTATGTATTTTTCCTATTGAATTATGTCCATTAAACATTAAGTAGTAAGATCTAGTATGTATTTTTCCTATTGAGTCATTTGTGTAAGTAAGTTGTAAGATCCAGAATAAATGAAGCATTTGTAGTAAGTACTCATTATCCTTTGCAATATTGGCTTGTTACTTATGATTTTGTGTATTAATTCACGCTTATACTCTTTATTTTACAGGATCATGACTGCTAGATCCCCGAGCAAGCGCCAGAGCAAGGGTCGTGCTCGAGAGAACGGTCGAGGGGATGGTCAAGATGATTCTAGAGGAGGTGAGACAGGAGGTTCAACTGGAAATAGTGGCTTGTCCCAGGTTCAGTCTCGAGGAATAGTCACTATGGTGAGTGTTAAGAAAAGAAGGGCCAAAGGAGATGTAATAAAGGTGAATTGGAATGAAATGGGCCAACCAATTGGCAAAGAGTCGATGACCTTAGCTCACTTTGTTGGATCTTGCTGTAGACGAACTTTTCCAATCACGATTACCAATTGGCGTAAGGATGATTTGTTGCCATTGAAAGAACAACTTTGGGATGAAGTCAAGGTATATTTGCTATCTCAATCTGCGTTTAAATTTTAGTAATTGGTGTGGTTGTTTGTTTGGATATACATATTGTCTTCCTGTTATGTTCTTAAAATCATATGTTTTTAATCATGCTGTACAACACTTTAATTGGGCAAACACTTTAATTGAGAAGTTATCGGACTCGTCGAGGCGGCTCTATAACAAAGGCTGCAATGAACAGATTTAATTGGGCAAACATTCAGGTAAATATTTTACAGTACTAAAAATTATTTTATATAATAAGACATGGTAACAAATTGCATATAATTAATTGGATGTTATTTCTCATAGTGTCCAAAGCAGATTGAGATGGATGGCATCCATTGCGGTCATTATATTTGTTGCTATATTGAGGATCTCTTGAATTCTGGTGATACAAGTATTCCTGTTTATGTAAGTAAATAGTTTTATTGAATTACTTTATTTGTTGATTTTTGAAGTATTTGATATCATCTAACTATATATTGATTGTAACTTTTGTATTTGCAGTTTGTTCATAAACAACCAATCAAATTTTATTCTCCGAAAAAAATGGAGAATTTCGTAATCAATTGGTCAGGATACTTGTACAACCGATTTCTCAAGGAGAAAATGGAAAGCTGAAGAAAACATTTTAATTATGCCTGTAGTTTAAGATATTTATTAGTATTGTGCTACGAACAAATATATATGATAGCATATTAACAATTTTGTATGAATGCTTAAATTATATTTTGAATGAATGAGAAACAGTTAGTTATCATGTTGTGTCTTTATTGATTGATTGAACGTTGTCATTATTATATTAAATATTATATTTAGCCCAGAAAATCGGTATCGGAAAAATAGAAAAAACAAATCAAATAACTTAGATAGCGCTCAAATAAGCGCTATCTAAGTTTAACATAAATACTACAATAGCGCTTCTTTTAGCGCTATCTAAGAACAATCTAATTACTTCCATAGCGCTTATTTACGCGCTATCTTAGCAGATAAACAAATCTAATTTAAAAAATTCATTTAAATTAAATAGCGCATAAAAAAGCGCTATGGTAGTTAATAAAAAAAATTCACCGAAATTAAATAGCGCTTTAGAAAGCGCTATTGAAGCTAATTAAAAAAAATCAACAAAATTAAATAGCGCTCATAAAAGCGCTATTCAAGCTAATTTTAAAAAAAAATTAGCGCTTACATAGCGCTTTCTAAGGCGCTATTGAAGTTAATTAAAAAAAAATCAACGCTTAGATAGCGCTAAATATAGCGCTATCTAACGAAGCGCTATTCAAGTACGCGCTTGCATAGCGCCTAACCATTCTCGATCCATTAAAAACAATACTACAAAAAAACATCAATACATCAATCTCCATTGCCATGAATCCACATTTTTTACTTGTTCTTTCCACTCTTGGGACTTAGCAAGATTCTTACTAGCACACAATTCTATGAACAGTCACTTTAATTAGTGGAAGCTAAGCATGAAATATTTATATTTGTCCAATCTATCATACACAAAGAGAAGACAAAGATCGAATCCAAACAATTTCGTAACAATAAATCATAGAGAAATGACTTAGAAACCTGGTCGGAATCAAAATATGAAGAAACATATACGGAGTACTACATTTTCATTTTGAATAAATTATATTAATACACTCTGTCACAATTTGATTGAAAGATTTTTTCAACAAAATAGTCCATATATCTTTGAAACAATAATTCATTCATACGAGTATAACTATACATTTTTATTAACACATTCATTCCATTCCATTAGATACTACACATGAAACACTAATATGTCAACATTTTGAACATAAAGCTATATGCCTATATGGAGTTTTATGTTTGTAAGTTCAAAGTTTACTACTCCGAATGACTCAAAAGCATGCTTATATAGAATAATGCTTAAAATGATGTCAGAATAGACCCAACATGGGTAGAGTGGTCCTGCTTTCCTACATTCGACAAAATTACGATCTTTATTTTTTCTCTTGGTAACTTAACACCACAGGAACAGATAAAGCCAAAACAAGTGTTGGCCTTATGATTCAGAGCCAATTACTCTGCAACTTTATGCATCAAGCATTTACCTCTGATTTCAGTAACACTCTCACCATCCCTCACATTTCCAAGATATTAAAGACTAAATTGCAGAAAGTTACAGAACAGTTGCAAAGAAGATTCATCAGAAGTAATTGTTTCATAAGCAAAGAAGATAAGAAGACAATTTTAATGCCAACAAAGAACCCTACGTTGCATTTATATACTAATGAAAGTTCTAACTAATACTGAGTAAACTGAATATAAAAAACAAAAACAGTGAGGGATGGTGAGAGCTACCATGGACATCAGAAACAACAAGAATCATCTCCATAAATTGAACATTTGAACAACTACTCTTTTTTGCAAGGATGCACCGACTCGGATACGCGTGTCGTATCGGATACGGATACGACATGGCGACTCGGCAATTTTCAAAAAACTAGGATTCGGGGACTCGGCGACACGTCAATCAAATCTTATTTTTATTATTATATTTTATTAAAAAATTATTAACATAATGTCATAAGTAGTAAGTACTAAGTAGTAACTAGTAAGTAGTATTGAAGACTGACAATTATTTACGTCATTACGTGTTGCAAACTTGCAGGTAATATTGCTAGAATAGTAGAATATTTTACGGCAAATGGACAAGCCGAAAAGGACAGGAGAAAAACTTACGAGAAGAGAAATACTGCAGCTACCAGCTAGTATTGATGTGGCAAAACACCAAGAATTGATTCTCTAAATTCTCTGCATTCAAACTGCCATTAAAAAATGATGAAGAGTTAATTTCTACTGAAAATGTTGCTTAGCTTTATGCACCAGGAACAAGCAATGACATGCAAAGATTTTGATAGGTTACAATTCAAATTTCAAAGCCATCTAATCAGATGCATACCTCTCCAGGATGCCGAGTGTTCATAGAATGAACATCAAGCTTGTATTTATGTTGTGGAATCAACTCAACTGTGATGCATCCGAATCCGATGAATGTGCCTGCCTGCCTGGGTGTTCTGCAAACCAAAAATAACAATTCATCGTGAGTTTAAGGCCAAACATTACATGAGATACAAACACAGAAAGTAGATACAGTGTGAGACTGTGAGTTCAACTCAGTTCATGCATGGAGACTGAAAATGTTTCACTCAATCAAGGGGCATATGTTTATTTGAAAACCGAAATCATGTTGTGAAGGTGTAGACTGTAGGGTGTACCAATGAAGAGGGAAAACAGATGGAAAAAATAAACAGTTCTTTCTTCTTCTTCCCACACAAAAAATAGGCTAATAATCAGTGAATCACACACAAAACACAAAAAAAAAAAAAAAAAAAAAAAAAAAGCAAGAAGAATGAACACCAACAGTGACTGAGTGAGAGTCAAGCGAGAGAGACGAACCTGGTCCTGAGCTTCCGACTCCTTGGTTCCTCGCCGCCTCGCCTCCTCTGGTTCCTCGCCTCCGCGCCTCCTCTGGTTCCTCGCCTCCTTCCTCGGTTCCTTGCCTCCTCTGGTTCCTCGCCTCCTCGCCTCCTCTGGTTCCTCGCCTCCTTCCTCGGTTCCTCGCCTCCTCGCCTCCTCTGGTTCCTTGCCTCCTCGCCTCTCTGTGTGTTTGAAAAACTAAGCCAATATCAAAACGAAAAAAAACGAGATTTAGGTTTTAATATTAGGGCTTGTGATCTTAACCATCCGATCTTATCAAGATCTGAAAAAAAAAAATTTAGCAAACGAATCCGGACCGTATCCATGCCGAATCCTGACCAGGTCAAGTTGACCGACACGTTGACCACGTGTCGGATACGTATCCGACGCGAATCGCACGCGTATCCGTATCCGACACGCGTTTTCATGTATTCGGCAGGGTTTTTCCGCGAATCCGTGCTTCCTAGCTTTTTTGCCCTTTTGTTTGAGTAACAAATAAACAAGAAGTATCTAATTTGCCTCATCTACCAGCAAATGATGAGGCAACCACAAAAGAGAGACCAAACCAACCTGAAGCAGATTCTTTATCAGGTAAAGTGCAGCAGGTAACGGTGGCTGCAATGTTTGGCAGTCGTTGTGTGAGCTGAAGCCGAGTGCGAAGCAACCGGTAACGGTGGCTGGAGAAACCGCTGCTTGGCTGGAGAAGTCGATGGAGAACGGTGGGTTTGGAAGCAGCTTGAACGGTGGCTGTTTCGGTGGTTTAGGGGCGCCGTTTCTTTTTTTTTTTGTTAGGTTTAGGAGAACAGGGGCGCTGCTTCGGTGGTTGAGGGGTTTAGGCGGGCTTTTTTTGTTAGGTTTAGGGGTTTAGGCGGGCTTTTTTTGTTAGGTTTAGGAGTTTAGGGGGGGTTTGAGATTTAATTAGATATTTGATTTTTTTTTAATTATTAGACTAAGATAGCGCTATAGTAGTGATAATTTAATTTAATTTTTTTTTTTAATTGCTAGACTAAGATAGCGCTATATAAGCGCTTTAGTAGTGATATATAGGATAGCGCTTCCGAAGCGCTATCCTAAATGTAAGTAGCATAGCGCTTCGGAAGCGCTATGCAAGCACTTTAAAAGCGCTATGGTAGCTTTGGTAACGTTTTTTCTCATAGCGTTTTTTTAAGCGCTATCTAAGACATAACTAAGATAGCGCTTAACTGAAAAAAAAAATTAAAAGCGCTATTGTAGTGTTTTTTTTTTTTTTTTTTTAAAGACAAATAAGCGCTATCCTAGTGCCCACTTGGATAGCTCTTTAAAAAAGCGCTATCTAAGTGGCGTTACCTAAGCTAATATTTGTAGTAGTGTTTATTTGGAGGAGCTCTGAAATTATGATCCAGAAATTAACAAAAGAGATGATCACCAAGTTCCTTTAAAGTACGAACTATCATGTCGAACAGTAATGACATCCATTCCCATGATTGGCTTGCATATTATTATAGATCTTATGTGGAAAGCCTCATATGAGGAGAATATGACAAAATGGTTAATTTCACCATTTTGTAGAATTGATGATGAGAAGAAGATGAATAAGCCAATACACAATCCAGAACCAGCCAATGTTATCACACAGATGTTTGTGGAAAAAGGTAAAGAAAGTATAAGGAGCATATACCTAGTTGGTTTCTTCTTCAGCAAACCATCTCCTGTTGGTGAGAGCTGATGTGCAGAGAATATAGAAAGGTAAATACTTCACATGAAAATTTTTTGTTCTTTAAGTTTTATAATCAGGTAGAGAAAAAGCAACAGAATCAAGGGCCTGTTCTAATTAGCCCCTATCATGATGACTTGAAAAGATGGGGAAGAAGAAGGCCTGAGTTTTACGTCAACTGCAGTTCAGAAAGAATGAATTTCGACAGAGCTATTGCTAGGAGAACCAGATTGAAAATGCATGGGAGTTTGGATGAAATTGTGAGGAATTACCCCTGGCAACCCGAGTATGTCCCAAGTTTGGGAATGAGAAAGGAAAATGTATGGAAGACCAAGGCACAAAGCACATTGATGCAAACAGTAAATATTGACAAAGTGATAGGAAGAGCAGGATTGTAATAACACTGGTAGAACTATCAGGAAATGCAATTGGAGAAACAGGAAGTGAATTAGCTCTGATTCCATCGGAAGTTGTACAGGCTACTATTTTCAGAATCTAGACGAGGTTGTCAAGAAGAAAACTAGACCAGGTTGACCAAGAAGAAAACGAGATAATGATGATACCATGAACAGAGAATCTGAACTTCAAAATTTCATCTACCTTTATTCTACATCCTCTTGAGTATACGGGTGAACTTAGCTTCAAATCAGTATTAACTCGGCCAATTTTCATTCTCACTAGGTAATTTCATATGATGCCGGGTCACAAGTTGAAATCAGCAAGTGTTTATCTAACTCAATGACAAATATAATTGAGATCCTAGGTGCAGACTCTTCATAACAAATTGCATTTAGTTGAAAGCATGGTTCAGGCAACATCCACAGAGAAACATAAACAAATTAATGAAAGGTGCAAATACACTGTAAACATTGGAATTTACAATTACAATTTTGAAATTTCTCTTTTTAACTTGACACTAAACATTGGAAAGTTTTCAGTCTCTATCTGTTGTACATCATCCGTAACACTAAGGGATATCTTTGCAGTTTATCTACAGCATCGTTGTTACTCCTCATGTTGAAAGAAATTAATTAGGATTAGTTATCTTTATTAGTGGTTAATAAAATCCCGATATGTAGGGATATTTTTAGTGTAGTTGTTGGGAGTTACCAGTAACTGAACCACAATGGGGTAGTTTTTCAGTTCAGATTGTAAGGCATATATATGCCAGACATTTGCATGAATAATATCAGAGAATTGAAAACGTATTCATCTTCATTTTTGTTTTATCATTTTGTATCAGTGGTATCAGAGCAAACTTCACACAAGGGCCTGGTTTTTTAAGAGAACAACAACAGCAAAAGGAGAAGGAGATGACCTCTGAAAGCAGTTTCGTGCAGCCTGCAATTCCTAGATTCGATGGGCATTACAACCACTGGAGTATGCTCATGGAAAATTTTCTGAGGTCTAAGGAATATTGGGGCTTGGTGGAGACTGGAGTTAGGACAGTGGCTGAAGGAGTACAGGCCTCAGAGGAACAAAGAAGGCTCATTGCAGATCTGCATCTCAAAGACTTGCGTGCAAAGAATTACTTGTTTCAAGCCATCGATCGCTCAATTCTCGAAACAATTTTGAAGACGGACACTGCAAAGGACATTTGGGATGCAATGAAGATGAAATATCAAGGGAGTACCACAGTGAAGCGAGCTCAGCTTCAACCACTCAGGAAGGAGTTTGAAGTCCTCCACATGAAAGTAGGTGAGTCTGTAAATGACTACTTTGCACGCACCCTCACAATAGCTAATAAGATGAGAACTCATGGAGAGAAGATGGAGGATATGATTGTTATAGAAAAGATCTTAAGGTCAATGGCTTCTAAATACAATTATGTGGTTTGCTCAATACAATTGATGAACTACAAAGTAGCTTGTTAGTTCATGAACAAAGGTTGAATAGCCATGAAATCGAAGAACAGGCTCTGAATGTCTCACATGAGGACTATCAAGGTGGTAGAGGACGAGGGAGAAGTGCCTTTCGAGGACGAGGAAGAGGTAGAGGAAGACGGGCTCAAGACAAGTCACTTCTGGAATGCTACTACTGCCATGATCTTGGACACTTTGCGTTTGAGTGTCCAAAAATAGGCCAACCTGTTCATTATGCAGAAGCACACGATGAAATGCTCTTGATGGCTTATATTGAAGACAAGAAAAAAGGGAGTGAGGAAGCTTGGTTTCTGGACTCAGGTTGTAGCAATCACATGTGTGGAAAGAGGGAGCTCTTCACTTACCTAAATGAAGGGTTTCGAGAATCAGTCAAGCTAGGGAACAACTCAAGTCTTGCCGTGGTTGGTAAAGGTAATATTCGTATGCAAGTTGGTGGAGTCACTCAGGTTGTAACTGAGGTATTTTATGTACCTGAGTTAAGGAACAACTTATTAAGCATGGGGCAATTACAAGAGAAGGGTCTGTCTATTCTCATTCAACACAACAAATGCAAGATTTACGCATCTGGTAGAGGCCTAATCATGGAGACTACAATGTCAGTAAATAGGATGTTTGTCCTATTGTCTAAGGTCCCTAAAGCTCAGCCTCAATGCTTCAGCTTTTTGAGTTCAGATCCCTCCTATATCTGGCACTGCAGATATGGTCACTTGAGCTATAGTGGCTTAGAAACCTTGAAGCAGAAGAATATGGTGATAGGATTACCTAACATGAACTCACCTGAAGCTTTGTGTGAAAGTTGCCTCAAAGGGAAGCAACAACGTGACTCATTTCCGAAGGAAAGTAGCTGGAGAGCCTCATGTCCATTGCAGCTCATACATGCAGACATTTGCGGGCCAATCTCTCCTATTTCAAACAGTCAAAAGTGGTACATTCTGTGTTTCATAGATGATTTCACTCGTAAATTATGGACATACTTTCTAATAGAAAAATCAGAGGCTTTTGAGGCATTTAAGATATTCAAAAAAAGAGTGGAGAAGGAGAGTGGCTTGAGCATTAAGGGACTAAGAACTGATAGAGGGGGTGAATTCACATCAAATGAATTCAGTGAGTTCTGTAGTGTCAATGGGATCAGGAGACAATTGACTGCAGCCCACACACCCCAACAAAATGGGGTTGCTGAAAGGAAGAATCGAACTATCATGAATATGGTTCGATGCTTGCTTTCAGATAAAGGAATTCCAAAGACTTTCTGGCCTGAGGCAGTAAATTGGACTGTGCATGTGCTGAATAGAAGTCCTACATTGGCAGTGAGATATAAGACTCCTGAGGAGGCTTGGAGTGGGAAGAAACCATCTGTAGAGCATTTTAGGGTGTTTAGCAGCATAGGGTATGTGCATATACCAGATGCAAAAAGGACTAAGCTCGAGGATAAGAGTATGAAGTGTATTCTCTTGGAAGTCAGTGAAGAATCTAAAGCTTACAGGCTTTATGATCCTTGGACTGAAAAAATCATAGTAAGCCGGGATGTAGTATTCAGTGAGAATGAAAGGTGGAATTGGGGTGATAAGCATGATACTTGGGAACTAACAGAACTTCCAGTTGGAGGGAGGACTATTGGAGTCAAGTGGATTTTCAAGATAAAGTTGAACGATCAAGGTGAAGTAGACAAGTACAAAACTCGACTTGTGGCTAAAGGGTACAGTCAAAAGGAAGGGATCGACTTTGGAGAGGTGTTTGCACCAGTAGCTAGAATGGATACTATTCGTCTAATTCTAGCTCTTGCAGCTCAAGAGGCTTGGCCAATCTTTCAGCTGGACGTGAAATCAGCCTTCCTGCATGGAACTTTAAACGAGGAGGTCTTTGTGCATCAACCACCTGGTTTTGAGGTAAAAGGAGAAGAGCACAAAGTTTACAGACTGAAAAAAGCTTTGTATGGGCTAAAGCAAGCACCTAGAGCATGGTACAGTCGCATTGAGCAATATTTTCTACATGAGGGATTCACAAAGTGTCCATATGAAGCAACTCTGTTCATCAAAAGGGGAGAAAGGGGTAAACTGTTAATTGTCTGTCTTTATGTTGATGACCTTATATTTACTGGAAGTGATGCTAGCATGTTTGATGACTTCAAACAATCAATGATGTCGGAATTTGACATGACTGATCTCGGGAAGATGAGATTTTTCCTTGGCATTGAGGTGAGACAAAGAGATGAAGGAATCTTCTTATGCCAGAAAAAGTATGCACTGGAAGTGTTAGAAAGGTTTAAGATGGAAGACTGTAATCCAGTGAACAATCCAATTGTTCCATGGGTTAAGATTGACAAAGATGAGAATGGAAGGAGAGTAGATAGCACCATTTACAAGCAAATGATCGGAAGTTTAATGTACTTAACAACTACAAGGCCTGACCTCATGTATGATGTCAGCCTCACTAGTCGGTTTATGGAAAACCCGACTGAAATGCATCTTCAAGCCATCAAAAAAATTCTACGGTATGTTAAGGGTTCTCTTGATCTGGGAATATTTTATAGCAAGGGAGGAGATAAAGATTTAATTGCATATAGCGACAGTGACTATGCTGGGGATTTAGCAGACAGGAAGAGCACATCTAGTTCAGTTTTCATGGTGGGAACAGGTGCAGTCTCTTGGTCATCAAAGAAGCAGCCAGTTGTGTCTTTATCCACAACTGAGGTAGAGTTCATAGCAGCTGCAACGTGCTCTTGTCAAGTAGTGTGGCTGAGGAGAATCTTCAATGAACTTGGAAGGAAACAGGAGGAGGCAATGCTGATCTTCTGTGACAACAGCTCCACAATTAAATTTGCAAAGAATCATGTTCTTCACGGACGTAGCAAGCACATTGACGTGAGGTTTCACTTCCTTAGAGAATTAGCGAACAATGGAGTTGTGAAGATGATCTACTGCCACACACAAGATCAATTGGCCGATATCATCACCAATCCAGTTAAGTTGGAGACATTCTTGAGGCTGCGCAGCATGCTAGGGATGAAATCAAGTCAGGGATTAAACTGATCGTTGCATGCATGCATGATCAGTTTAAGGGAGGATGTTGAAAGAAATTAATTAGGATTAGTTATCTTTATTAGTGGTTAATAAAATCCCGATATGTAGGGATATTTTTAGTGTAGTTGTTGGGAGTTACCAGTAGTTGTTGGGAGTTACCAGTAACTGAACCACAATGGGGTAGTTTTTCAGTTCAGATTGTAAGGCATATATATGCCAGACATTTGCATGAATAATATCAGAGAATTGAAAACGTATTCATCTTCATTTTTGTTTTATCATTTTGTATCAGTGGTATCAGAGCAAACTTCACACAAGGGCCTGGTTTTTGAAGAGAACAACAACAGCAAAAGGAGAAGGAGATGACCTCTGAAAGCAGTTTCGTGCAGCCTGCAATTCCTAGATTCGATGGGCATTACAACCACTGGAGTATGCTCATGGAAAATTTTCTGAGGTCTAAGGAATATTGGGGCTTGGTGGAGACTGGAGTTAGGACAGTGGCTGAAGGAGTACAGGCCTCAGAGGAACAAATTGAAAACGTATTCATCTTCATTTCTGTTTTATCATTTTGTATCACCTCATTCTCTTTCCAGAATTGAGAAACAGATGTACCAATAGCATGGTAGCATACCATCGTAACTTTGGATCCTTCACCACACTTTCTCTTGACAAAGTTGTTGGTATGGTAGGCAATTCATGGCTGGAACCAATGCGTAACAGTAGAGTGGGCAGATCAGTAGTATTTGGTGCATATCTCCAAGCATTTTTTTCCTGTTAGCATCTCCAAAACCACACATCCCATAGCCCATATATCTGAAGGTGGCTAGTATTGGTCATGGGTAACTGATTCAGGCGCAGTGTATAATGGGGTTGCTCTAATGTGACCTTTCTCGTGATTATGAAAGAGCCCATATTTCTAAGGCTCCTGCTAAATAACACCACTAATTCCATTGAGAACACCACCAACACTTTTTTTTCTTTTCGAATCTACTAAGGACACTACCACTATATAATAAAATAAAATGTATGTCTTTCCTTTTCTCCCAAATCTAGTGACTCTTCCTCTCCCATTCGCATGAACACTCCATCTCTCCCACCCTTTTATCCTCCCAATCTCGCTGGAAATCTAACCGCCGGCCACTGTCTTCATCCTCCCTTTCCTTATCTTACTCATCTTCATCCTCACTTTCCCCTCTCTACTACTTCAATTTCTCTCTCACGCGAGAAAACACCTCTTCCTCCCTCCCTCGTTTTCCACTGGTTGTCTTCCATTCCAAGCTCGTTGGACGACCCCAACACCGGCGTCTCTCCTTTTCTATATCTTTGTCATTTGTCTCTCTCTTCATCTTCCTTTGTTAGGGTTTTGGTGAAGTTTGTATCTAGAAATGGACGAGTTTAGTAAAAATGTTGTTGGTAGGCTTCAAGATGATAATGTTGCAGTTGAGATTCAACATTGCACTCCATTTATAGGTGTAAACAAAAAAGATAAACATTTTCAAGACGAAAAACGACCCACTCCACTCGAGGTACACTCTCAACTTGAAATGAGCTTGCATGTGTATTTTATTATATTTTTTTTGTCATTATCGTAATATCATGTTTAATTTCCTTTTTGGTTTACTTGAAGCAACATTGTTATTATTAGGGTTATTACTTATTTGTTAATACTTGAACCCTAAAACTTGCATATTTTCAGGGTTAGTTTGATCGTTGATTGTTGTTATTTTGTGCATAGAATGCCATCGGCGATCTAATCGATTTCAAGATACCTTCACGTAATCTATAGAACCTAGAGACACTTAAAGAATATTTGGAAGATACAAACCTTTTAGAAGTAAACTTTGCCCTTAATGATTTTATTCATTACCTTACTTAATAGATGATTAGAATAACAAATATTTTTATTTACTTAATGTAGAAGGATGATGCTGAAGCGAATGATGAATAAGCACTAAAAAAGGTAGTTGATGATGGCGACTTGTTTATGACGGAAGAGGTAAGGTTAATTCTTGTAGGCATGACATTATTTAATCTAGTTTCACAAGTTCATTGATTAGTATTCCTAACGTCAGTATGCATTATTTTTTGTAGGTACTCTCATCAAAGTCATCTTTAATAGCTTGGTGTCAAGGTGTTGGCAGGGAGAATAACTTTGTTCTCATTATCATAAAGTCGGAACCTACTGATAATAGACGCAAAGGAAGAATCCACTTGGGATGTGAGAAGGGAGGGAATATCAAGAAAAATTAAAAGCAAAAATTGGATGTTGGTCGATCGACAAGTTCAAAGAAGTGTGGGTGCCCATTCCTGTTGAGAGGGGTGTCACAAGGTAATGATCGTTGGAAGCTGCAAGTGACCTATGGAACCCACAATCATCCACGATCAAAATCTTTTCTTGGCCATTCATTTGCTGGGAGACTGAATGAAGCTGAGATGAATTATTTGCATAACATGTCCACATTTGGTGTAGCCCCTCGATACATATTGCCTGGTCTGAAAGATATGTTCCCAAAAAATGTGTCATATTTGAAGACTGTTTACATGCCATTCAGCAGCTAAAGACACTTCAACTGTAAGGCATTACAACTTTGTAGGCCACAATGCACTTGTTGAGCAAGAATGGTTATATTGAGTAATATTAGATGATCAGAATAGAGTAACAAATATTTTCTAGTGCCATACCAAGTCAATCTATTGGCTAACTGTTTCCCAACGGTTATGCTTATGAACTGCACCTACAAAACCAATCACTGCAAGATGCCGTTATTTGAGATTATAGGTGTGTCGTCAACCGAGATGACTTTCAATGTTGGTTGTTGTTTTATGTCGTCTAAAACTGAACACTCATACATTTGGGCATCAGAAAAACTACTGGGAGTGTTTGAGCCAAACAACTTGCCAAAGGTGCTTGTGACCGACAAAGAGCTTGGGTTGATCAAAGCCATTGAGCGAGTCTATCCAGAAGCAACGAGGTTATTGTGCAAGTGGCAAATAAATACAAATGTGGAATAAAATTGTAAAAAAAAAAATTGAGGATAATGAATGATGGAACGATTTTATTGAATCTTTCTCAAACTTGTATAGATCAGCGACAAAGCAAGAATGAAACAAGGGCATTATTGAGTTCGAGAGAAGATGGACATCACAACCCAAGAATTAGGACTATCTGCGGACCGTTTGATATCCGCATAAGGAATTCTTTGTGAATGCATGGACAAACAATTTTATGCATTTTAGCTAACAGACAACTGATCACATTGAAGGCACACACTCTTGGGTGAAGAAAATGTTGGAGAATTTCCAAGAGATATTTTATAATCTATGAATGAAAATGCATGACATTATTCAAGTCCAACTTGTAGAGATTGAAGTGTCCTTTAGAAAAAGTCTCACGAAGGTCAAGAAAGAACATATTGTTCCATTATTTTGAAAACTTCATGGGTCCGTGTCTCATAAGGCTCTTGACTTGATGCTATTTGAAATTGGTAAGTCTAATGCTGAATTTGTAGGCGCCAACCCAATCAAGTGTCGATGTGTGCTGAAAACCACTTATTGGTTGCCTTGTGCTCATGAAATGGCCCAATATTTCACTCCTAATTGTCAACTTTCATTGTCTATGTTACACAAGCACTGAATGCAAATTGGAAAAAAAAACGTCTTCGTGCAACTGCAAATGTGATTATATATCCAGTGGTAGACGCCATTAAGCAAAAGTTCTTAGAATCAAATCTTGATCAGTTGGCGTTGAAGAGGAAGCTGCTAGATTTGAGCTGTTAGATTGAACCTACTGAACCTATAAGAGAGCAAGGGGAAACCTAAAAAGAAGAAATTGTCTAAGCATGAGAAGTCCACCAAAAGGGATTTGTTTGGTCATGAATACGCGAAGGCATAAGAGGAGCTTAGAAGTCAAGATAGTGTTTCTAATCTAAAAGATAAGGCGACAAAGTGGAAAACTACATTTATTAAGCAAATTCCTCTGTGGATTCGGAATTATGTTGAGGACATTTAGAATGTACTCACTGATGGCCATTGTGGATTCAGATGCATAGACAACTTCTTAGATTATGACGAGAAGATTGGTTGGAGGCAAGTGAGACATGAGCTATTGTTGGAACTACAAGGTAACCATACCTTGTGGGTTCGAATGTGAAATGACAGAGGGGTGAAAATTGTGAAAGATGCTCTGACAATTCTCGAAGGCATTGTGCGCATTGTAAGGGGAAAATGGTTGATTCAACCGGATATGTTAGAGCTGGTGGCCAACCGTTATAGTTGTGTTTGTGTGTTATGGGAACACTACATGTTTTCCATATATTCCGTCGCCATCAAACTTGAATGACACATGGATGTGTTTCTTGGCACACCTTCTCTAGTAAACACTTCGTCTTGCTTCATATACACCAAGACCACCACTGCCTCAGACAATACCTGCTTGGCCTTCTCGCATGTTTTTAGAAGCAATATCATGGAAGACTTCATTCGATGGCTAACTGCAAATAGGTTAGATGATGGTTAAGAAGTACAATGCATAAAAAACAAAGAAAAAGTCGGAAGAGATCGTTCTACTATATGATTGAACCACATTATGAAACTTTTTGCACATTTTGTAAATGACATGTACACATATGATGATCAAATTGTAAGAGAATTCAACTTTTTGCAGTATTGACTTGTATCTTTTGGATCATTAAATATCAACAAATTATATTTTATATTTAATGAAGATTTGTATTGGTTTTGCATTTTATGGATGACTAGTTGTATTAATGTTTTATATCATGGTAATGGCTAAAAGTAAACTTATATTAACTTTTTTGTGTTTTTTTCAATTGAGCACAGTAAAACCAATCACACTCGTAGTGATCTCTTCGAGCACAGTAAAACCAATCACAAACTAAATTGCTATTGGTGCCTAAAAGTTAATTAACAACAAATGCAGCAGATCGTGCGAGCAAAAATTTTACAGTCGCAACTGCTACTGCAATGTAAAGATTCATAATCGCAGCTTTGGCTGCGTTTGGACAGGAATCAAACTTTGTCCAAATTTGTGATTTTTGAATTTGAATCTTTTTTATTTTTTCAATTCTTATGGGCTTGATACAATATTGACATATTTGATATATTGCAAAACCCCACTTTTGACCTTCTCAAGTAGATGTATTTCAAATTGGGGTTTTGCAATAAATCAAATATGCCAATAGTGTATCCACCCCATAGAAATTGAAAAAAACACAAAAAAGATTGAAATATAAGAAAATCCAAAAATTGAACAGAGTGTGATTTATGTCCAATCGTATTGGAAGTTGTGAATGGGATAGACATAATCACAGCTTGGACAAAAATCAGACTGTGTCCAAATTTGGGATTTTTTGAATTTGAATATATTTTTAAAAAAAAATTAATTCTTATGGGTTTGATACACTATTGGCATATTTGATATATTGCAAAACCTCACTTTTGACCTTTTCAAGTTGGGGTGTTCCAAATTGGAGTTTTGCAATAAATCAAATATGCCAATAGTGTATCAAACCTATAGGAATTGAAAAAATTAAAAAAAATCAAATTAAAAAAATCACATATTTGGATAGAGTCTGATTTCTATCCAGACGTTGCGGTTCATGCGATTATTAATCTCATGATCGCAGTAGCGGCTGCAATTATGAATATTATCTTTGCAAGTGCTGTTGGGTTTGTTGTCATTTGGTTTTCAGGTACCAAATGCATGTTATTGTGCGACTGTGTTTACTCTGATCGTAGTGGCTACTGCGATTATATGTATCAGATTTGCAGCAGCTCCTGCGTTTGCAGACAAAACTTTCAGATTTTACATATAGGTGACTTTGTGTCAAAATTTTCAGGTTATTTCATAGAATTTGTCACTTTTACTTGGACTACTGTTAACTTATAACCATTATTGAGATATACATAAATACTGATGAGAATCATAATTGATTGCATAAATGTATAATTATTAATACCATAATTGTGAAATCATTGTTGACTCCATAAACGTATAATCATTTCATTTTCGCTAACTAACTACAAAAAATACAACAAACAAAATTGTATCTCAAAATTATACATCAAGTCCTCTTAGTCTTTTTTCGAGGTTCAGTTAAGTGATATTCTTCTCATGCCTCTTCTTCGTTCTACCCTTAACACCATCACCAGTAAAGACTTCTTCACTGTCATTAGCACCACCACCCTTGAAGCCCTTCCTCTACGACCAGCATCAACACCATCATCACCCCTTCCTCTACCACTAGCACCAACACCACGATCACCTCTTCTTCTACCACCAGCACTACCACCATCAGACCTTCCTCTACCACCACCACCACCATCAGACCTTCCTCTACCATCACCACCACCACCCCTTCCCCTACAACCACCTGCAACACCACCACTCGAAGCACCACCAATTGGAGCACAACCACCATCACCAATTTGACTAGTTTGTTGTTCTTCCTCATTATCTCTTAAAGAGAAGAAATGCATAGACATTCGCCTTAGCAGGTCTCCTATTTTTTTTTGCCTCATGAGCAACACAACCTTGTTCACATTCCCTCCTTCTTCAATAGAGGCGTCCATCAACTTAAGAGCCTCATCAACCAACTTGTTATGCAAGGAAAAAATTGATCTCAGTAAAAAAAAAAAAACAAATAAATTATGTATTTCAAATGTGAGCTAATTTGTTAAAATATAGATCAATTACCCGATTGTGAGATATGAACAATTAATTTCTTAGTGGATGTGTCCTCATAGTCTTCGGTAGTAGTCCTTGTTGCAATCCCATTGAAACTTCACTGGCACACCTTGGTTTTCAATTGACACAGGATGATTATGCTAAGTTGCAGCAAACCAAGACAATATCTCATAATTCACCGAGTAGTTGTGGCCAGATCGACCTATTCTTCATTTTGGCTTGGACAAGGGGATTTTGAATGACATGTACCCTTCTAATTTGTCTCATCACACGATCTGGGTGATAGGGTTCTTCAACACCACATAACAAGCAGTTTTGGAACCATATAATGTTGTAAAGTGGAGTTTTTTGCTTGGATTCCACATAAGGGTTCCAAATAACCTGATTATACAAACATGAACTTATTAAAATAAATGACTAATTTTTATCTCTTCAGGAGACGTCATCAAGATTCTCCCTAACAGTCAAAATTTATTCACTCATGACCCCGCTAAGTTAGGGACAATCCCACTTAGCCATGGTGGGGAGACGATCCTTCCACGAGACTCGTGCCGTACCCCAAAGCCTAAAGTGATCGTATATCCAACACAACAAAAAAATTAGACATATCAATATAAATAATCAATATCTGAAACACTAAAAAGATAATTAACTGAACAATTTACCCGAAAATTGTACCTCCAAAGCGGTAGATATTCAGATATTTGTTTGGTACCCACTCTACTAGCACAACCAAGTTGACGATACAAGAACGCCAAAGTACCAACTCCCCATGCGAACTTCCCAGCATCATCCACCTTCATAGCAACTTCAAATATTCAGTGCGCACCTTGGTTCCAGTCTTATCAGCGAAGATAGTCATGCCCAAAAGAAATAACAAGTAACGCCGTGCAACTTGTTGTTTTATTTGAAGTGAATCATTTGTGCTCACTTTCCCACAACATTGCTTCTTAATAAATTTCATCTCCACGAAACTCTGATACTTCTGGACATGCTTTTGTGCTTCGCTCTTTTGAATCCCCAAGCCATTAACAAAATGTTGAACACACTCCTCTGACTTCATTTGAGTTTTCTTCACCATAATTGGCTTACCAACAATCGGCAAATGAATGATACAATAGACATCATTGATGGTAATGGTCATTTCTCCAAAAAGGGAAGTGAAAAGTGTTGGTCTCAGGTTGCCAATGCTCGATGAAAACACAAATTGTGACCCTATCGTTATCATCCTTACAATGGTCGGAAACCACTCTTATAGACCATTGAAATTATTTCTTCCGACTCGTCACTCTACCTCTAAACTATAAAATTCTTGTACTGGTATCGACATCTCAACACTACCACCAACACCACCATCAACCTCTAATACAACATCTTTGTTTGTCTTTGCTATACTAAACATTTAAAATAAATATAAAACAATTAGAACAAAACAAACATGTAGATTTATAGTCATGGAAATGAAGATTTAGAGTTTACCTGAATTTGTGGGTTTGGTTGAATGCAAAAATGAAGTCCGACAACAACAATCGAACACAACGAAGCAAGGAAGAGACCACATACCAAATCAACACCAACTAAGCCCTAGAATCGCACAAAATTTGAATTGTACCAACACACTGAATCGCACACCAACAGACCCCAAATCACACATATCGCACAGTGATGGTAGAGGGAGAGTAGAGCAAAAGAGTAGGGGAGAATGAGGACGGGAAGAGGGTGCGAAGTTCAAACTTTGGGAGAGGGAGAGACCATTTCGTTTGGGAGAGAAAGGGTAAATTTTTTTGTTTGGGAGGTTAAAGGCTTATATTAGTGGTGTCCTTCAGAAAAGGTGGTGTTGTTTTTCAGAAAAGGAGGATGTTGGTGGTGTCCTTTAGTTGAAATGGTGGTGTTATTTAGCAAGGGCCCATTTCTATAAGAATGTCATACTCTCTCTACAAGAGCAAAGCCTGAAATCTTTGAAGCAAACTTATGATTTGAAGCAGGGCCAGGGGAATCGACAAGTAGAATATTGTGGCGTCTAAAGTCACAGTGCACATAGTTGCACTTGTGGATATCGTCCACACCCTGAAGAATGGACTGGGTGTATCGGTGCATGAAGGATTCATGAAGTCTAGGACCAAAAGCAATTGTATCTACTAGATTTCCATTGGCTGCATATTCTAAGAAAAGATAGCAGTGGCATTTGTGATTTTGGGAAGTATAGTGGCTCCATAACAATTAATGATGTGGGGTGAGTGTTGAAGCCATTAAAGAGGGATGAGGTGAGGGAGGAATGCGCAAAAGAGAAGGGCATGTTGTCAATGTAGCCAATGAGATTGACTCTACTGCCATTCCTTCATTGCCCAATAATAACATCAAGTTCCTTCCATCCCCTGTTTGCTTCAATGTTTAAAAAAATTAAGAAGACAACAAAATAGACTATATAAAATTTTGAATTTACAAGAAAGAATAGTTACAACACTACCAAGATTTAAACAATCCTAAAACATAGTCAAGAAGTTCCTTCAGACTTTGGTAACTTAAAGCGGCAATTTAGGCAAACATGGTTCATTTTCAACCATGGAGTAATGCATCTCCCATAAATGCAGTGAGCACAAGACATGCGAGTGATTACACACCCTTCTTGAAATCATCCATACATATGGTGCAACTCGTATTAGTGGAGTTCCTGCCATCGAGTCTCACCCTCTCCAACTTATCAATGAAATTATCTTCCGCTAGAACAAATCTATATTGACCTTCTTGCTCATGCTCGGTAATGGATTTCTCTCAACCTGGCCTCCAGTGACTTTATTTCATCTTGTAGATAAACATCTACTAGTTGTATATAAAATGTGCAAGGTTTTTTTTTCTTTTTTTTTGGTAAGGCTTATAAGCTACTATAGTAATAAGAATGAATGAGTACACAATTTTAGACCAATGTCGGAAGCAAGTTGGTGAGTCTCAGTATTGAGTTCTTGTTTACATTCACATTTAGTGTGCATAGCTAAAAATTTATTATACTACCAGTAAAAGGTTTCCAGATCCAGTAGTCATACAAAATCTTGCTAGTAGAGAGATCCGGCTGGATGATGGACAACAAGGCATGCGAGTCTCCTAAAATAAAGCTCCGCTTCTACTGGTTGGCTTAAATCAAGAGAATAGTTGCTTCCATTGCATGACACTCTACCATGGTACTACTCAAAACTTTCTCCGCAATTTTGAAGGCCACTGATATTCACGTAATTATTACATAATATATCCCTTAATTTATATATGTTAGTGTTTCAATTATTATATTTTATTCTAATTATTTCGTTTTCATGTCTTTGTAGGAATTTGAGCGTGAACAATGAAATCGCATTAAGACGATCAATTGGTCGATTCTAGCGGTGGTACAAAGTAGAGGGTCACATACTTAAATCTAACCCAAACAAACCTAGGTCCACCTAATTTAACCTAAGCCCAAGCCCAAAAAGCTAACCTAAAAACCCAAGCCCAATAAAATAGGAGAACCCTATTTAGGTTATCCCCTTTTTGGAGAAAACCGGTCAGCTTCCCTTGGACATTCCTCCACTCCCCTCCTCTCTTTTCCAGCCACCACGCCAATCCACCTTTTCGGCTATCCTCGCTCGATAGGAGAACCGGCAGTGCGATAATCCCGCCGTCACCACCTCACCACCAAAACAGAGTCGTCTCCACCACCCACTCTTTGTTCCTTCATCTCCCATGTTTCTCTCTCTAACAACCACCACCTCGCCTTCCTTTCTCACCAGCTCGTCCTCGCTCGCTAGACAGAACCGCCACCACCCAGTTCCATCTCGTGACATAGCCGCCACCACCCCTGCTTTTTTGTCCGCCCTCACCCCTCTGTTTCTCCCACTATCTCGGCCCTCCTTCCTGTTTCCCTCTCTATTTCTCACTATTTCCCTCTCTCACGACCACCATCGCAAGCGGCGCACCAGCTCGCACACAAACACTACGATAGGATCAAAAACAGGGAGCACCGCCCTTGTTTCTCTCCTTCTTTTTTGTTATCTTTTGCGTCTCTCTCTGTTCTTCCATCTCTCTCTTTCTTTTGCAGGTACCGGAGCCGGTCAGAGGAAGAAGGAGCTCGCGAGGAGCGAAGACGAAGCAGCGCAGCTCGCTGGAGACGAAGAACAGAGGAACACGCGACTTTTGGCGATTGAAAACTGTTTTTCAAACAGTTTGGTTATTCACACCCTGAATACTTGTTATCTGTACCGCCACATTGTAGTTGCAGCGATTTTTGGGATGCGCATTCGTACTGAGATGGATTCCACCTACACCATTGTTGTGACCACCGCCACCATGATCTTCTAGACCCCGCGCCAAGGCGAAGATGAAACCACAAGGGGTTTCCTAGAGTTTGTTGTAATTGAATTTATTGTTTTCTATATACTTGAACGTTAAACACACAGTTGATTTATGAGTTTCAATAATTTGCTTTCACCAATTATATCCGGATTAATTATCTAGACTAGACAGTAGTTAGAAGTACCCTTTATTGATATTCAAAGCTTGCTTTAATCAATTAAAATAAACCTGTGATTGTATGTGTCGTAGAAAGACATGCAATGTTAGGGATTTATGTCTTTGCTGAAATCAATTGCGAACTTAGATTAATCTTTAGGTTAGTCGTGTTGATTCTTGCAAACAATAATTTGGATTATACAAATCTCGAAGAACCTGTGGTGGATTCGATGTCTCGGTCTCCTCTCTATCATCTTATCAGTTTAATTTTAGTTGTCAATTTCATTTTCTTAATTTAGTAATTTTCATCTGCTGTAACCTCCAACTCTAAATTAGTTCAAATAAGTCTTAGAATTCGAATGTCTCATCAATCCTCGTGGGATCGACCTGTATTTGCCACTGTCTACCAATTAGACAGCCGTGCACTTGCGGTATTACAAGTAGGGTTTATTAGCTTATTAATTTAGGTTAATAAAAACTCCATCAAGTTTTTGGCGTCGTTGCCAGGGATTGTAACGGTACAATCGAAATTTAGGGTTGTTTTTGTTAGTTTATAAATTAGGTTTAATTTTCTTTTTAGAAACAGTGTTACGAGTTAGTTTCTTATTTGTTTTATTTTCTTTTCTTATTTGTTTGAGTTTGAATTATTTTTGCAGACGGTCACACACATAGGAGCTCAAGTGGGAACGAAGTGAAATATTGAGATTCACAAGGAAACTCTCAGAAATTGATTTCTACCTACCGCATCTGCACGTGGTTTCTGTGTGATCACTTGTGTTTAGTTTGCTCTAGGTAGTATTGCATGCAAATTTGAATAGTGGCAGGATTTAGTTGAAACTTTTGTGCCCTCTACCACGGATAAGTTAATCACCATCTATTTTAGGGTTAGGAACCTAGACCTTCACTATTTAAAATTTGTAGCAAGATAATTATCTAGGACAGGTGTGACGCTCATAGGGACCCTCTTTGGACGATTGATAGCGTAAAGTGGTCGAGTGAAGGAACATATCCCATCTGGGAACGGTTCTTGAACTAGCATTTCACTTTGAGCTAGAGAGTGGAAAAAAGAGGTAGGAGTAACTATGTAGTGGCGGATTGATAGGAAATTACCGTGCCTCTCCCACGGTTAGGTAATTTGAATTGAATTTAAGCCCTATATTAGTAACAAAGCTCTAGGGTCGTCTGCCATTCATTTTATTTGCGCATCATTTAGGTGTCATTTAGGGTTCCATTCTTTTTATTTTGATTTATTTATTTAGAGTCAGGTCATCTTCATATAGTGGTTAGGCGTGCATATATTAAAAAAAAATCTTGAAACCAAGGAAATGGCTGAGGAGAAAGACTTTAAAGATTACTTCTCTCCTTTTACCTCGAGGTTTGAAACAGTTCTTATGACGATGACTCAAAAATTAGATGCACTTATGAATTTGACTCAACCCCTACCTCCCACTAATGTTTCATTTGAGAGTTGTGTTGCATGTTCGAGTCCTAGTCATTCTACAACTGATTGTGATTTGCAATATGATTATCTTAAATATTTCGTTGAGCAAATCCATTCTTTTAATGCTAATTGGCGACCTGGTTATATTTCAAAGTCCAGCTATTACAGCCCTGGTTTTTCCAATAATCAAAATCTCTCATGGGCTCATAACTCACACCAAGGGGGACATAGTTTCTCTTAG
The DNA here is from genome assembly GCA_963556465.1 of Berberis vulgaris. NCBI lineage: Eukaryota > Viridiplantae > Streptophyta > Magnoliopsida > Ranunculales > Berberidaceae > Berberis > Berberis vulgaris. The sequence continues at coordinate 47,790,660 of OY747131.1, read as the reverse complement.
GTCCTCAATACCCTAATCATGTTATGCCTCAATTTAACCAAGCTCCTCCATCCAACACATCAAGTTTAGAGGAAACGATTAACCGTTTTATGCAGCGCACCGAACGACTGCTTGAACATGATTCTCAGGCTATGTTAGAGTCAAAAGTCACGATTCAACACCAATCTCAAGCCGTCAATAGGCTTGAGATAGTTGTGGATCATATTACTGAGGCATTATCTGAAAGTGAGTTAGGAAGAGTTCCTAGTCACTCTGTTCAAAATTCAGAGGGTCAATTCATAACTGGTAGCACATCAGAACCTGAGTCAGATGATGTTTTTGAGGATAATGTGATCGAAACTACTTTACTTCCTGGCTCATTCCTTTCCTCACATTTTCATGATGACCCACTCGACATATGCCTTCCTAGTGACTCTTGCATGAAGTATAATTCTCAATGTTCTTTGGAGTCAAGCATCGACTATTTTCATGATACGAATGACCCCATAATTCAAGAAATAGTCAAGTTGTTATCGGATGACGCATCTAATGAGAGACTACATGCCATAGGTAGTGCTAATTCTAGGTTTGGGGGTGTTGTTGCGTTGTCTAACTCATCATCTTTGTGTAGTTCATTTTGTTATGATGAGCCTGTACCACCCGATATATCTATAGACATAGCTCGTTCCATCCCTTTCATATTGACCGATGCTACCTATGTGGATCCATTGTTTGTAAGAGATGATTTCAGTTTTGACCACCCTTTTGTGATACATATTCAATCTTTTGATTTGCAACCTGACTTAGGATGTCCCTTTTTAGGAGTAGGTAGGAGTTATTTGTTGGATATCATTGTTTGTGACCCCTTTCTGCTCAAGGTTCCCACGGATTCTCTAAGAATGCGAGTTCATTTGCATTTTCTCTATGATTTTGCATGGCGCCTTCGTAGCTTTTGGGATGTGTTAGTATACATTGTGTCACATGTGGTTGCTACTATTAGTTGGACGGATCCTCAACTTTTTAGGTTGTTGCTATATGATTCCTTGCCCCCTTTTGAGGAGAGTGTTCGTTATGTTCTTCCTCGTCATTTTATGGTACATCATTTATGAGAAAGAATATATGTCGGGCTGACGACGTTAAACCAAGCACTCCTAGGAGGCAGCCTAGCTTCAGTTGTGTCATTATGGTTAGTCTGGATTGATTTTCGAGTTCTTTCTAGTTGCATTTCACTCATACTCGTTAGCTCTGTAACAATTTTGACTTACAACTGATACATTTAATTATTTTTTTCATTATTTCATTTGTATATCTTTTTGTGTCCTGTATTGTTTTTATCAATTTATTATGATGAGTCCACAATTCTTATGATGTTGAGCGTTCATTGGTGGATGATTTCGTTGAAATTGGTAAAAAAAATTTCATGGTAATATCACTCTAACTCTCATCTTTTCTTTTTCCTGCATTTGTCATGATCATATTTTATAAATTGAGGACAATGTTTGGTTTAGGTTTGGGGGTGAGGTTTATGAGTTTTTTCTGCATTTTTCAAAAATTTTGAACTAAATGTATTTCACAATTGATTATTGTATTCTACTCAATCTTCATTGAATACATAATTAATTATGATTATGTGAAAATTTTTGGATTTGAAAATGCATTCAAAATCTAAGTTTCTTTCCAATGAAGAGGATGTGCTTTCAAGTATGCCTGAAAATTTTAGGAATGCATGCTTACACTTGTCGCTTTTATATATCAATAGGAAAACATATGGTTTGATATTATCTTTAAGTTAAATATATTTCATGATATTTTTCGACTCGACCACTCTTGCACTATAAGCCGAGTTAGCATAACTTGAAGTTAATCGGTAAGATATTAATTAAAAAACCTTAGAATAATAGTGGAGACTTAACCCTTGTGAGTTTTGAGACATTTTATTTTTCTTGAGGGTTATAAATAAATTCTTACTTTTCTTGAATCTGCATTATCTCGTTGATGATCTCATTGTTCTTGTTTCTTTTATTGATTGCTTTGAGAATGACGTTAAAATTGAATTATTACACTAGAACTTCTTGATTTATTTAGTTGAGATGTCTTAATACCAACTAGAGCTTAAGAAGTGATATAGGCAAAATTTTTTTCTTTGAACCGTTCTTTAGCATTTTAGCCTACCTAATAATAAATATCCGTTTGCAGCCCTTTGACCCTTTAAATAAACTTTTTCTTTGCTAACCCCATCTCCATTACCTACTCCAGTTAGGGAGTAATATCTCATACTATTTTTATCCTTACCCAATGTCTCTGAGAATGTGTATGGTTGATATATTTTTTGAATGGGCAAATAAAAAGAGCTAAAACTAAATATTCCATGAATCCTCGGGACTGAAATGTTTTATTGTGCAGAAGGGGAAAGCATGTCAAAAAAAAAAGATTGATACTTCGAAAAAAAAATATGAAGAATTTTGAAGGAAGAAAAATTAATGGTGTACAACAATGGTTTATTCTTCATAGCCCAACGTGTTTATTAAATGGTGTATCCATTCTCAGAGAATTTTCTCATATCCTTTTCCATTCTTGTTAGCCAAAATCTTAGCCTCATTACAACCTAATAAAGTCCTAATTGATCTTAAGTAAAGGTCTGGTTCATAGAGGTGGATATTAAATAGACAAGAACTATGGCGTATGATTCAACATTCTCAAAGTAATTGATATTCCTATCCATGAGATCATATTCATTTCATTCTTTTAAAAGTCCGTGTTTCATGATTATTATATGTGAGATAGTTTTGTTTCCATAATTTATTCTCTTTCACACATATAAACTGAGTGATAACTAACCAATTTATGAGTGATTCATTTCTGAGTGACAAGAGAGATTTGTAGTCGAAGCGTACAATTCAAAGGTTATCTAGTCGTATCTTAGCTGAGAAAAATAAAGTTATGTTGATAAGGTCATGCAGACACACACACTTCGAGTTAGGAATAATTGATGAAATTTATTTAACCTTTGGATACTATTAAATTGTTGTTAGACGACTTTGACATATTATTCTGACATTGTTAGTTGTTTTCGGAAAATTTTGGCAATTAGATGATTACTCTGAGGATAATAGATAGAGTGACTAAGTTACCATGTTTTGGAAATTTATTGAGTCATAATGTTTGTGGTTAACATTTTCGGAAACCCTCACGAGACCATAATTCGTCCACTAGAGGTAATCTAGCGGTTTAAAGCCTTGTTGCACAGTTAAGGTAAGTGCAACCGATGATTCCTGCGAAAGTGAGTTAGAATTTTATTTTTATTGTTTTGCTCCAGGACTAGCAAAATATAGGTTTGGGGGTATTTGATATTCACATAATTATTACATAATATATTCCTTAATTTATATATGTTAGTGTTTCGATTATTATATTTTATTCTAATTATTTCGTTTTCATGTCTTTGTAGGAATTTGAGCGTGAACGATGAAATCGCATTAAGACGATCAATTGGTCGATTCTAGCGGTGGTACAAGTAGAGGGTCACATACTTAAACCTAACCCAAACAAACCTAGGTCCACCCAATTTAACCTAAGCCCAAGCTCAAAAGGCTAACCTAAAAAAGCCCAAGAAAATATGAGAACCTTATTTAGGTTCTCCCTTTTTCGGAGAAAACCGATCGGCTTCCCTTGGACGTTCCTCCTCTCCCCTCCTCTCTTTTCAAGCCACTACGCCAATCCACCCTGCCGGCGATTCTCGCTCGATAGGAGAACTGGCAGTGCGATCATCCCGCCATCACCACCTCACCTTGCCATCACCACCGAAACAGACCCACGCACCACCTTGCAGCCAGCCGTCTCCACCACCTACTCTATGTTCCTTCATCTCCCCTGTTTCTCTTTCTAGCAACCGCCACCTCGCCTTCCTTCCTCGCCCGCTCGTCCTCGCTCGCTAGACAGAACCGCCACCACCCGGTTCCATCTCGCGACAGAGCCGCCACCACCCCTGCTCTTCTGTCCGCCCTCACCCCTCTATTTCTCCCACTCTCTCGGCCCTCGTTCATGTTTCCCTTTCTCTTTCTCACTCTTTCCCTCTCTCACGACCACCGTTGCAAGCGGCGCACCAGCTCACACACCACCACCGCGACAGGAGCAGAAATAGGGAGCACCACCCCTGTTTTTCTCCCTCTTTTTTGTTCTCTTTCACGTCTTTCTCTGTGTTCTTCCATCTCTCTCTTTCTTTTGCAGGTACCGGAGCCGGTCGGAGGAAGAAGGAGCTCGCGAGGAGCAAAGATGAAGCAGCGCGGCTCCCTGGAGACGAAGACCAGAGGAACGTTAAACACCCCGAATACTTGTTCTCTGTACCACCATAATGTAGTTGCAGCGATTTTTTGGGATGCGCGTTCGTGCTGAGATGGATTCCACCTACACCAGTGCTGTGACCACCGCCATCATGATCTTCTTGACCCCGCACCGAGGCAAAGATGAAACCACAGGGTTTCCTAGAGTTTGTTGTATTTTAATTTATTGTTTTCTATATACTTGAACGTTAAACACTGTTGATTTCTGAGTTTCAATAATTTTCTTTCACCGATTATATCCGGATTAATTATCTAGACTAGTCGGTAGTTAAAAGTACCCTTTATTGATATTCAAAGCCTGCTTTAATCAATTACAATAAACCTGTGATTGTATGTGTCGTAGAAAGACATGCAATGCTAGGAGTTTATACCTTTGCTAAAATCAATTACGAACTTAGATTAATCTTTAGGATAGTCATGTTGATTCATGAAAACAATAATTTGGATTATACAAATCTTGAATAACCTGTGGTGGATTCGATGTCTCGGTCCCCTCTCTATCATCTTATCAGTTTAATTTTAGTTGTCAATTTCATTTTCTTAATTTAGTAATTTTCATATGCTGTAACCCCTAACTCTAAATTAGTTCAAATAAATCTTAGAATTCGACTGTAGGGGGGTTAGAGTAGATGAAAATTACTAAATTTAGACAGTCTTATTTGCGGTATTACAAATAGGGTTTATTAGCTTATTAATTTAGGTTAATAAAAACTCCATCAGCCACCTGCGCCAAAATCCTCCCTTGCATATCAACAACCATAGCACCAGCTGCTCTCTGTTTGGAAATATCATAGAAAATGGCGTCATAAGTAACAATAACAAAAAAAAGGATCTAATGGCATCTTTAATAAGATTGACAAAATCCTCCCTTGCATATCAACAAAAAAAGGATCTAATGGAGTAACAATAACAAAAAAAGGATCTAATGCCAAAATCCTCCCTTGCATATCAACAACCATGGCACCAACTGCATGAAGTTGGGATTTAGTAAGATTGAGTCTTGGTAACAGATCAGAAGGCACCGGGGATCTAGGATTCAAGGAGGCATCCGAAAGGGGAAGGTTGTGTGGTTGTCTTTGCAAGGTGTGAGTTGTGGTTGTTTCTTCTAAAATTTGGTACAAGGATTGGGGTGAGGGATTCCTAATGGCATCTTTAAGGGGAAACCAGTGTTTGTTCCATGGTGACCAAGTAAGGTTGAAGGTGTTAAGAAACATTTGAAGGCAATGTTTAGCTCTACGAAAAATGTTGTTCCAAATGGTCCAAATAGATAAAACGAAGGTCGTGAATTGGGAGAGCATGGTTTTACTCTCTAATGCATGGGCTTTGGCAGTGACCCACAAGAAACAGATGAAGAACTGGATAGTGGATAGGGGAAATTCCCATTTATCTAGTCAATGGGCATTGGAGACAGCTGCCACCATTGGTTGACAATCGGGCAGATGAAGAATAAATGCACTACAGTTTTTGAAGCTTTGTGACAGAAGGTGCAGCTGTCCTTGATGGAATGTGAATGCAAGAAAGGTTGGCGAGGTTTGGGATGACATTCTGACTTATTTTCCACAACAGGAGAAGAACTCTGGGAAAAGCTTTTATTTTCCACAGATGTCGAAGCAAGTTGGCTAGAAATAAGTGATAGTTGTTATGGGAGGAGGTAGAATTGTTCATCTGGTCTTGGAAAAAAGCTTTGGTGGCATTTCTAACCGAGAATTCACTTCTTTTATCAAACAACCACATAAGTCTATTTGGGTTTGAAGAAAGTCGGATTGTAATATCAAGGATATTTCATGCAACAGAAGCAGGGAAAAGAAACGGACAAGTTCCTCGTTCCAATGGACATTCTAACGGGAGTCAGACAGCCACAAATCAGTGATAGAAGTTGGCCACAAATCACTGTCAGACAGTACCAGCCCTGTTTAACCCAATTATCATTCCACAAGTTGATTTGCTGACTAAAAATAATTTTCCAAATGAACCATTTTTTCATTTTAAGTAAGGTTGAGAGACACCCTCGCCAGGCAAAAGAGGCCACAGCAGAAGATTTTCTTAGTTGAGAAAAGTTTTTGTTGTGAAAGTTTTTGTTTTTGAGTTGTAGAACCTTAGGGTTGGGTGGAAAGTTAAGAGCCTACCGGATTTTTTTTGCCATTAAAGCAAGGTTTTTGTTCATAGATTCAAGAATATTGAGCCCTTATAATTTTCGATGGCTATACAACTTCATTTGCATAGATGTTAAACTTTGTTATCCACATAGCCATTCCACCAGAAGTCTCATGTCAGGTTACCAAGTCGGGTAGTCACCGCACAGGGAAGGAGGAAGAATTTCATTGTGTAAATAGGAATAGAGTTTTAGGATAGTGTTGATCATGATCGTTCAAGCCCGCCTGAGAGAGAACTTCAGATTTCTAGCTAACTAATTTGTTATTAACTTTGTCAACTAGGAATTGAAAATCGTGTGATTTCTTTTTAGATATGAAAAGAGGTGAGCCGAGATACTTATCTTTGGGGTTGTAGACTTTGGATCTCAAAATCCTATTAATCATTTTAGCATGTCTATTATGGACAATGGGGCTAAAATAAATAGAGAATTTATTAAAGTTGACCGCCTGTCCAAAAGCCAAATAATATTTTTTAAGGATGTCTTTAACATTGTGTGCTTCTTCCAGGTTAGCCCACAAAAAAACTCAACAGCAGAATATGATATATAGTCGATCAAAGGATCATAACATTCAAGATGCTCAACATGAAACTTGAATCCGAATTTACAAAGCATGTTCCGAACATGTCGGTCCAATATGAATATGAAGCTAAAGTGAGTAGGATCCTTGTGTGTGGTGGAAACCTCAATGTAGTCGCGATCTTGAAGCATTCATTATTCCATCCGAGTACCGAGTCTTGAGTCTTGCAACATGTTGATGATGGATGTCGAACTTGAAGTGCACTGACTCTGTATCTTGATCGCTTCTTGGTTGAGGATCAATCTTAAGCTCAAGTGGTGCAACATATGCCTTGTAAGTGAATATCTTCCTTAGTGTCTGAGATGATATCTTGAACTCAGGATGGTTTGATTTACAAACTATCTAACAAGTTAGTGAAATATCTTCTTTCGTGTCTAGGGCGATATCTTGAACTTAGGATGGTTTGATTTACAAACTATCCAAAATCACAACTTCGTGAAAGAGACCTAACTTTTTGTTGAAAATATGGTTTTTTAAAATAAAAGAAAATGGGTGTGAACCTGGTTTTGATCTCTGGATCTCTCTCTAGTTTTAGTCTCACATCTTCTATACAACTCATTGTGGAAGAGTTTATAAGGAGATTGTTAGGACTTGGGTTTGGACCCCTTGGGGGTACCACACTTTTGTGAGGAGGGGAGAGATAGACTCTCGCGCCCGCCGCCGTCCGGTCGGTCGGGTCGGGTCGGGTCAGGTCATTTAGAGAGCAACCCATTCTTTTTGATAAAAATTTATTTAAATGAAAATAAATTTTGAATTGCTGCAGAGAGACTGAGTCAGATGCATCTAGACAGGTTTTTGCATTTGCTGTTCCTCTCTCACACGTTACGCCGCAGTTAATTCCCACACGTTTTCCACGATTTCTGTCCATGCATCTAGACGGGATTTTGTCCATGTATCTAGACATTTTCCTAAATCCCACACGTTTTCCACATTTTTTAATTGTGTTCTCCACGCGATGTATCTAGCCGTGTTTTCGTATTTCAACGGATGTGTTTTCTCCCTATAAATACAAACACAATTCAGAGTTTAAAAAAACAAGAAAAACCAAAACATTTTGCAAACAAGAGAAGAGTTTTTGTAAACAAGAGCTTTAGTATTTTTCAATCAGAGAAGAGTTTTTTCTTGTTGTTGATTTATATACATTGTATTGGTGGTTTTGAGCAAACAAGAGATTAAGGGTGGATAGTATTCCGTTCATCAACAGTGCATTTGTTTGAACGAGACATATAAGATTCTGGGATGTTTTATCCTGGGGACGACGGGGCTACAAGACTGCTTGCACACTTTTGGGCAGAGCCGCGAAATGTCTTAAAGAGAGCAACCTAGTCCGCGACTCAACCCAAGAACAATTGGTAACCTTGTTTCTGTCTTTTAATTTGAATTACAACATTTACAACAATTTTAAGACGCTCATTTCTGCCATGACTACAATTACTGAACTTGCTGCAAAAGACCTTAACATGCCCTTTCGCTTTGAGGGAGAACATTTTAAAAGATGGAGACAAAAGATGTTGTTTTTCCTAACAACACAAAAGGTTGAATATATTTGTAATACTGAGAAACCTAAATTGCCTGCTAAACTTGATGAAATCCACACTAAAGAATTAGATCGTTGGATTGAAGATGATTTTTTGTGTAAGAATTTTATCTTGAATGGTCTTTCTGGTGATCTATATGATTATTATTGTTCTGAAAAAACCGCTAAAGATATTTGGGAAGCCCTTAAGAACAAAATATGACACTGAGGAGGCTGGCACAAAGAAATATGTTGTTAGTCGTTATCTAAAATTCCAAATGACTGATGATAAGTCTGTGGAAACTCAATCACACGAGCTTCAAAAAATTGCTCATGAAAATTATCTGAAGGAATGATCTTAGATGAGTGATTTCAAGTAGCTGTTGTGATAGACAAATTGCCCCCTAGCTGGAAAGATTTTAAGAATGTCCTTAGGCATAAGACCAAAGAATTTTCCCTAGAAAGCCTGATTACCCGACTTCGAATGAGGAGGAAGCCCGAAAACAAGATCAGAAAGATGATGTTCTAATTATTTCAAACCCAAAGAAATCTACCCCTATGGCTCTGAAACCCAGTGGAAAGACGATGAAAAATCAGTGTCATAAAAAAAATCGAAACCATCAGAACCAGAACAACCAGAACCGCAACCAAAAGAATCAGAATCCTCCGCGAAATCAGAATGGACAAAAACACCCCTCAAGGACTGAATCAGCACAGTTCCTTTGCTACATCTGTGGTAGGCCAGGGCATATGGCCAAGAACTGCCGGAACGGATCTCGTCCTGCACCTCAGGCAAACCTAACCGAAGACCAACTTATTGCCATGATCTCTGAGATCAACTTTGTTGGTGGATCCGAGGTATGGTGGGTTGACACTGGTGCTTCTCGACATATCTGCTATGATCGAGAAATGTTCAAGTCCTATTCTGAAGCTGAGGACAAGAAAGTGTTGTTGGGTGATTCTCACTCCACTATCGTTGCTGGAACTGGAGTAGTAAAACTGAAGTTTTCCTCTGGAAAGATTGTTATCCTGAAGAATGTTCTGCATACTCCAGAGATGAGGAAGAACTTAGTCTCTGGTTACCTTCTGAACAAGGCTGGGTTTACTCAAACTATAGGGGTTGATTTGTATACTATCACGAAAAATAATGTATTTGTGGGGAAAGGGTATGCTACTGATGGAATGTTTAAGTTAAATGTTGATGCTAATAAAATTTCTAGTTCTGCTTACATGTTGTGTACTATTAATATTTGGCATTCTAGACTTTGTCATGTTAATAAGCGTATTATTAAAAACATGAGTAACTTAGGACTAATTCCAAAATTGTCCTTAAATGATTTTGAAAAAAGCAATTATTGTAGCCAAGCTAAGATAACCAAAACACCACATAAATCTGTTGTTAGAGAATCTGAACCCTTAGATTTGATACACTCAGATATATGTGAACTTGATGGTGTTTTGACTAGAAATGGAAAACGTTATTTTATTACATTTATTGATGATTGTTCTGATTATACCTTCGTCTACTTAATGAAAAATAAGAGTGAAGCCCTTGACATGTTTAAATTATTTTTAACCGAAGTTGAAAGTCAATTTAATAGAAAGATAAAGAGACTTAGGAGTGATAGAGGCACTGAATACGACAGCAGTACTTTCATAGAGTTTTATAATTCTCAAGAAATTATTCATGAAAAAACTGCACCGTATTCTCCTGAGATGAATGGCAAAACTGAAAGGAAAAATAGAACTTTTACTGAGTTAGTAGTTGCCATTCTACTTAACTCCGGTGCTGCATCGCACTAGTGGGGAGAAATTATTTTGACGGTCTGTTACGTGCTAAATAGAGTCCCCAAATCGAAAAGTAAAACCTCTCCTTATGAGATTTTGAAAAATAGACAACCAAACTTGTCATATTTGAAAACTTGGGGTTGTTTAGCTTATGTTAGAATTCCTGATCCTAAAAGGAATAAGCTTGCCAGTAGGGCATATGAATGTGTATTCATAGGATATGCCATGAACAGCAAAGCTTATAGATTCTATAATCTTAAAGATCACGTTATTATAGAATCAAACGACGTTGACTTCTATGAAGATAAATTTCCTTTTATTTCGAGGAATAGTGGGGGTACATCCTCAAATAACGTGCCTTTGATCAGGATGAATGAAACTAATAAAGCCACAGAATCTGAGCCTAGGAGAAGTAAACGGAAACGAACTTCTAAAAGCTTTGGCCCCGATTACTATGTCTTTTCAGTCGAGGAGGATCCCCTTAGCTTTCAAGAAGCCCTATCCTCTATAGATGCCAATTTTTGGGAAGAGGCTATTGATGATGAAATGTACTCTCTTGAGTCTAATAGAACCTGGCATTTAGTTGATTTGCCACGAGGTTGCAAGACAATAGGATGTAAATGGGTATTTAAGAAGAAATTGAAACCCGATGGTAATGTTGAAAAGTTTAAGGCTCGTCTCGTAGCCAAAGGGTTTAGACAGAGAGAAAATGTTGACTTCTTTGACACATATTCTCCTGTTACCAGAATTACATCTATTCGAGTGTTAATTTCTCTTGCTGCAATACATAATCTAGTATTGCACCAAATGGACGTTAAGACTGCGTTTCTTAATGGCGATTTGGAAGAAGAAATTTACATGGACCAACCTGAAGGTTTTGTTATTCCGGGGCAAGAACATAAAGTTTGCAAACTTGATAAATCACTTTACGGTTTGAAACAAGCTCCAAAACAATGGCATGAAAAATTTGATAATCTTGTTATCGCACATGACTTTAAAGTGAACAAAAGTGACAAATGCATTTACTATAAAGCTGAAAATGGCATTTGCACTATCATATGTCTATATGTGGATGACTTGCTTATCTTTGGTTCTAATATCCATGCCGTGAATAAAGTGAAAGCTTTATTGTGTGCGAACTTTGATATGAAAGACCTTGGAGAAGCAAGTGTAATCCTTGGTATCAAGATTACTAGGTCTGAAAAGGGAATTTCTTTTGATCAATCACACTATATAGAGAAGATCCTAAATAAATATAATTACTCTGACTGTAAACCTGCATGTACTCCTTATGATCCTAGTGTAAAGTTGTTCAAGAACACCGGTAACGGTGTTAGACAATCTAATATGTGAGCATCATTGGTAGTCTTAGATATGCTACCGATTGCACTAGACCCGACATAGCTTATGTCGTGGGATTACTATGCCGATTTACACAGCATTGGCATGCAATTGAAAGGGTCATGAGGTACCTGAAGAGGACTAAGAACCTCGGATTACATTATCAGAAGTTTCCCGCTGTCCTTGAAGGATATAGCGATGCTGATTGGAACACCCTCTCAGATGACTCCAAAGCCACCAGTGGCTATATTTTCAGTATAGCTGATGGAGTTGTTTCTTGGAAATCATAGAAACAGACCATTCTGACACAGTCCACGATGGAGTCAGAGATGATAGCACTAGCCACGGCTAGTGAAGAAGCAGGTTGGCTAAGAAACCTGCTAGCAGAGATCCCTTTATGGGAAAGACCGATTCCAGCTGTGTTGATCCATTGCGATAATACCGCGGCTATTGCAAAAATACAGAACCATTATTATAACGGCAAGAGACAACAAATACGTCGTAAGCACAGTACAGTTAGAGAGTTTTTGTCTACTGGTACTGTGAGAGTGGATCATGTACGAACTGATGCGAACTTGGCTGATCCTTTGACGAAAAGATTAACTAGAGAGAAAGTTTTCAAAACCTCGAAAGGAATGGGACTAATGCCTTTAGATTGATGAGTTATTCATGATGGTAACCCAACCTATAGACTGGAGATCCCAAGAAATAGGTTCAATGGGTAATAACAAGTCGTGAATGATATGAAGTGAATCATGCTGACAGAATAGCAATCCCATTCCTAGATTAAAGCATGAGTTCTTGAAGCGATAGTAGGATGAGTTAAAAACTCTTAATGAGATCTATACTCTATGTGGAGTGGAGTACCTAGCTACAGGAGTACTCTTGATAGACTCACCTAAGTGATTGTGGAAGTTTGGCCGCTTCTTATGGAATTTGTGGGCAAAATTCCTAGAGCCTTCACTATACTGGGATATACGTGCATGGCCGTAAGGCACGTGCTTTTTAGACTTCACCCTTGTAAGGTTGTGCGTGTAATGTCTGTTAGAGATAGAGTTCAAAACTACGAGTTACTCTAGTATAATCTAAAGCATGAACACTACGCAAGAGTTCAAGTCGAAAGACACTTTTGTTTATGCACAATCTTATATTTTTTAGATTGCTCGATGAAAATTGTTTTTAAAAATCCAAGTGGGGGATTGTTGAAAATATGGTTTTTTAAAATAAAAGAAAATGGGTGTGAACCTGGTTTTGATCTCTGGATCTCTCTCTAATTTTAGTCTCACATCTTCTATACAACTCATTGTGGAAGAGTTTATAAGGAGATTGTTAGGACTTGGGTTTTTTCCACGATTTCTGTCCATGCATCTAGACAGTTTGTCCATGTATCTAGACGTTTTCCTAAATCCCACACGTTTTCCACGTTTTTTAATTGCGTTCTCCACGCGTTGTATCTAGCCGTGTTTTCGTATTTCAACGGATGTGTTTTCTCCCTATAAATACAAACACAATTCAGAGTTTAAAAAAACAAGAAAAACAAAAACATTTTGCAAACAAGAGAAGAGTTTTTGCAAACAATAACTTTAGTATTTTTCAATCAGAGAAGAGTTTTTTCCTATTGTTGATTTATATACATTGTATTGGTGGTTCCGAGCAAACAAGAAATTAAGGGTGGATAGTATTTTGTTCATCAACAGTGCATTTGTTTGAACGAGACAGATAAGATTTTGGGCTATTTTATCTTGGGGACGACGGGGCTACAAGACTACTTGCACACTTTTGGGCAGGGCCGCGAAACGTCTTAAAGAGAGCGACCTAGTCCGCGACTCAACCCAAGAACAGTTGGTAACCTCGTTCCTGTCTTTTAATTTGAATTACGGCATTTACAACACTTATAATTCCATGAAATCACGCCTTACAACCATTCTTTTCACCTACTTAACTACAATGTCTGTAACTAACTTTGGGACCCACTGACAAGTGGTCCAATGAGATGCATTTTCTTTAAACAAATCACTAATACTCTAATGACACCTTATTTCTAATAGTACCCTTTTTTGGGACTGTACCTTCTAATTTTAACATCCTTGATCTCAAAGATGAAAATGAGGAAAATTAGCAGCAATGTGGGACTGGTCTTCCCATGTAGCATCATCAGGGGAAGCATTAGGCCACGGTACTAGTACTTGAGTAACAACTTGATTATTCCTGGAAACTAATCATCTTTGTAGGATAACAATGGGTTATACTAGCATCTGTCATTCACTCTCCACAGAGGCAACAATGGTGAAGGAACTATTCAGAACCAATTTTTTCTTCAGTTGTGACTCATGAAATATAAAATGAATCTTAGATCATGGTGGTAGTTTGAGTCTATAAGCCATCGCACCAATTCGATCAGTCACCTTAAATGGGCTATATAATTTAGCTGACAGTTTGAGGTTTCGTCTAATGGCCATACTTGTTTGCTTATAAGGTTTAAATTTCAAATAAACCCAATCTGTTTTCGCAAATTCTCTATAAGTTGTTCTCCTCTCTGCATAATATTTCATTCGAGCTTGGGACTGGTGTAAACTCTCTTTTAAGATGTCCAACATAATCTTTCCTTGTTTGAGGTACTCATAAACAACAGCAATGGACAAGGATGGGCTCGCTCGAAGGGATAATTGAGGTGGAATGTAGCCATACAAGGTTTGAAAGGGGGTAAGTTTGAGGGAGGAATGATGACTAGTGGAACCACCACTCAACTAGGTGTAACCGTTGAACCCAACTCTTTGGCTTTTGGCTGGTCATGCACCTCAAATAATTCTCCAAGGATTGATTTACTCTCTCTGTTTGCTCATCTATCTGAAGGTGATATACAGTACTTAGATGAATGTCAGTCCCTAAGGCCTTCAGAATGTCTTTCCAAAAACCACTCACAAAATAAAACTGTATCTCTATCAGAGACTATAGAATGAGGTAGCCCATGCAGTTTGTAAATAGTAGTCTTAAAAGTTGTGGCTACTGTTGCAACATTGTATGGATGAAAAAGGTCTACCAAGTGGCTATATTTGGCGAGCCTGTCAACAACCACCATAATTATAGACTTACTTTCTGCCTTGGAAATTCCCTCAACGAAATCCATAGTAACATGTTGCCAAGCTTGCTTAGGAATAGGCAAAGGTTGTAATAAACCAGCTAGAAACACATGTTCACCTTTATTTATCAGACACACACATCTATAAGAGTCACCAATTCTTTCTTTAATCCAGTCCAATGGAAGTATAACTTTGCTATCTGATAAGAGGCTCGAACACCATAATGACCACCAATAGAAGAGATGTGAATAGTTGTAAGCACTACATCAAAATGGGTAATTAGTAACATCAATATTTTTTTAATTTGTAATTCTTAATTGTATTACAAGTCTTGTAACCAAAAAAGATGTTACTAATTATTGAGTTAAGTTACTATTAGTAATTTTAATAAATATATTATTTATAAAAATAGAAATAAAAAATATTTAGTTAAATTACTAATTATTGGTTCCTTTTATTATTCATTTCTTTTCTAAACCCAACTTCTGCAAAACCTGAAAACTATTTTCCAACGCTGATCTCGATCTCAAATTCTCTACTTCATTTCGTCTCTCCCGCTCGTCGATCAAACAAACCTAAAAACTATTTGTTTGATCTCAAATTCCCAACTTCATTTCATCTCAATTGGAGATCTCTTCCGCTCTCGATCTCTCCCGCTCTCAATCGATCTCTTCTTCCCTCTAGATCAATCCCTTTTTCACCACTCTCTGTTGATCGATCTCTATTCATATCACTATTGATCGATCTCTATCCATGATATTGTTGATCGATATCTGCTCATGCCACTGTTGATCGAAGGATCAATAACTTCTCTCTGTCTCGCTTTTGACTCTTTCTCAATGGAGTCTCTTGAATAGTGATGATCTGGTATTATATTATGAGAAGGAAAGGTGAGAGACTGATAGAGAATAAGAATTGCAAATTGTCTTTTAGGTTTTGCTCAGATCTGTGTTCCTTTTAGGTGTAAAATCGACGACTTAGATCTGTTGTTCACTACTTTCTTCTATCCGCGCTATATGATTTTCGTAAATGATTTGCAATTATTGAATCGAAATCACGATTTCTATTTCAGTTATTTGTTAACTAATTTCATCAAACATCTTCTTGATGTATTTCTGACATTTTGTTTTCAGAATCGGAGATAAAGTGGTGGTTAGTTTTTTAGTAATGTTGAACATCGACATAGAAGGGATCTTGAAGGAGCTTCCAAATCATGGAAGAGTGCCTTGATTACATGTACAGACAATGGATGATAAGAATGTATTTTCTAATGTTATGGAATGCATGACTTGTTAATTAAGCTGCATTTGAAAATGGAGATGGATGATAATGTTTATTCAGAAGTTCTGACTTGGTTATGAACATATTGCTTATTCAAATACATTCTTTTGTATTCTATACATTTGGTGTATTTCATATGGATCCGGGAGCGGTTAGGGCAGCTCGAGATTCGTTGGACCGTGCATTTCACATTTTGCATATTTTAGACACAGGACTAGATCGACACACCATATCTATTCTCACACTACATTAAATTGGCATATTTGTAACAACTCCCAAAACAAAAACACTTTTGAGCCGTAACAATCCACCAAACAATTTCAAGTCAAAGCTAAATTTAGTAAAAAAAAATGAAAAACAGTTACACAAAAAAAGTGATACAATAAATTGGATCACCATGAATAGTATCACTACTAGAACCATACTATTCATGGTAATACAATTATTGTATCACTTTGTTTGTGAAAATGTGTAAAATTGTTTTGTGAATTGTTATAGCTCAAAAGTGTTATTGTTTTTGGGGATGTTACAAAAATGTCAATTTGGTATAGTGGGTCATTACTCTGTGTGACTTGGGTGTGAACCCAGAAGCACTTGCTGCATTGGTCAAGGAGCTTCGGAAGGGACATCCCCTAATGAAGACAGTCTCTTTGGCACCTTGAACTGGGTAATTTTTAAGGCCCTTTTGGTTTTCTTCATTTGTTGTTAGCAAGCAAATAGTTGCTTTTGTTATGTGGTTACTGTCACTGGATGAGCATGAGCATATGTAACTTGTCGATTTCACACCAAATTATTTTTAGGATTTTGTTTCCAACTTTTGATTGATTGTTTGTTGTTGTTATTAAATTACCCTGAGTTTCTCCATTTCCCTTTGAAAGTTGTTCTGACTCATCTCCAAAGTTCTAAGATTAGACTTGGTTATTTATCTCTGCCAAATATATATGAAATTTTTTAGATTAGATGGTAATGATGGTAATCCAAGTGTAGCCCAAGCTTCAACCCTAAGTACAAGAGTGGCTAGCTCACGACCCTTTCTCTTTGATGGCGTGGGAATTATACTAGACAGAAGCATGATCATAGCCTTTTCCTGGCCGACGAATACTCTGAGAAAGGTTCCTGACTGCACAATTTGATTGGAAAATCTGGGAAACATACAAACTCATGCAACATGACACTGATTTTTGGAGACTGTTCTAAAAATTTCAGTTAGGAATTTGGTCGGGGTTCTTGATAGATTAGGCTTGGGCTCTTTAATGCTCAGAATGATAAGTGTATAAACATCAGTGTAAATCATAAGAAGCGACATCTCGCTCTTTATTGTTTTTGCCCTTATTGCAGAAAGACAACAGGGATACACTTAAAAACATATAGCTAGGCTGATGGGACATAAGATTACTAATAAACTTGAAATTCAACACCAACCACATTGACTAATAGCCAAAGAAGGCTATTGAGTGCATGGGATGCATTTTGATACGAGGCATGTAACTCCATTGAGGTAACATCCAATGTAGCACACCACGTAACTAGCAGGTGGGTTGCCAATTTTGCATGTGGAGGTACACGTGGCTATAGTGGTTTGGCATCTGCCACACATGCCAACAAATTCTCTACTTGGCCATCTGCTTTGACTGTTAAAGCAACAAGGACCATCATAAACACCACAGTGCACTTGATTTTCATTGGTGTCATTGATTGCTTAGTTGAACAAGAAGGAAACCCTTGCAAGCTTAAGTATGTCCTATGATATTGGTATAGGATTCCAAGTTGATAAGATTATAGAATTGATATTTTCGGTCTATGTTCCTTAATTTCAAACAGAAAAGTTAGTCAGTCTGTTTAGTTTTTTCAAGCAGTGCTTCTCAACATCAACTCAGTTGACCCTCTAGCACGTCTGTGACACCTGATTTTTTCTTTTTTCTCTATACCATCTTGTAGTGGTGCTTAGAAAACTTGTGGTTGTACATAACCACCATTCTTCTACAAGTTTCTACAAAATTCTCTACATTTCTTTATTCTTATCCTTAGATATTTTTGTCTATTGGTTTCTCAGAGAGAAATAAAGCTAAGCTCAAAGAGGGGAGAACTTGAGTGAGAGCTCCTAAAGGAAATACATATAGGATCTTGGTGCATGTTGTGGAGGAGATGGTTTTTGCTTTGAGGACTGCAAAAGATGTAAAAGGTGAGTAGATCTCTTCCAATTGAACAATTTCTATCAATTTGGAGAGCTTACTACCTGTTTTCACCGTTTTTTAATGTGCAACTAGGTGTCTTTGCAATACGATATTTTCTGATTCGGTAAAGGTCTTTGTCTGTGATTGGTTCCATTAACATATGAGTGTTAGATCTTTCCATCGGTATCTTATATGATTAATTTGAGTAAGTATTGAATGAGATAGATATATGTGTTGGAAGTTGGGTAGTTCAACTGTGTTTTCCCGAAAATTTAAGTATGAAATCAAAACGTGATGAACAGGGTATGAAAACTGGATTGTATCTTCGATCTAAGAAATAAATTAGGTATAAAGCTTGTATCTTTAGAAAGTAGAAGATGAGAGCTTTCCAACGGTATAAGTATTGTTGTTTTTGGTTGACAATTGTGACTTTTGTTTGTGCTGGAAGTTACCTTGTTGAAATGAAAAATAATCCTAATATGAGGAAGAAGACGAAAGTCATCTGTTTGACTTCAATTTTGACCGAACTTTGACTAATCATATAATTTGAACCGTACATCTGTTTTGAGTACCTTTTTCACCGTTGCGATCACCGTGACAATCTTTAATTTTAGAACAAATCTATCGTATTATAAAATATTTTAATTTTAGCAATATTATGCCTTGAGATGCGTGTTTTCAAGTAGATGTTTATTATTGAATCATTGTGCACCATATGTGATTGTGATCTTTAGAACTTAGTTTCATCTAATGATACTATGGAAATGATGTGATTGGATAAGTATTGAGAAATCGTGATTTTGACACGAATACCCTACTCCAGCGTTTAAAATGTACAGAATGGTACAGTATGGCCCTAGAGGCTTTGGTTTATGATATTTGTATAATCAGTATAGATTGAGTTATACAGAGCTTGTCTCCAAAAGGGGAAACCTAAGCCACTATACGAGTCATGACTCGCGTGATATAGTGGAGTGTTCCTTAGGAGAGCTCGATTCCTAAAAGAAGAAAACTAAGCCACTGTACGAGTCATGACTCGTGTGATACAGTGGAGTGTTCTTTAGGGGTCAGGGGAAGAGTGTGAACTTAGTTCTCTTCCAGCGCGTAGTTTTATTGTTGATTTGGCTCGTGTGTCCAGTCTTTTGAGGTATAGTACGCATTTTAGATACGACACCCCGTTTGAACTGCATACATACTCAAAGTGGGTATTGGTACACGTATGGAGATGTGTCGGGGTGATACATATTCGGCACATGGATGGGTGCGATAGGGTATTCATGAGGACCAATACTAAAGGGCATGTCTTGAAACAGAGTATGTCATAATAAAAATGTTATGATATGTCTTAAAACAGAAAAAATCGTGATAGGAAAATGTATGATCTGAATTTAAAAATGAGTATGTGAGAATTTGAGAAAAATGATATGTGCAAGAGATTATGGAAATTCTCATCCATTAGAAAGGATTGGTTTATTCAAAAGTTATGACTTTGTTGATCGTATAATTTGTGCATACGAATAGTTGATCATATGGTTGCTGCATTATAAATAAGTTTTATAATTTGATGTAAGGCATATATGGACATATTAGAAACTATGGATCAATATATTCATGTTTTAATTGCAGCTAAATTTTTTTTATTCTACTCATACCAGCTTTAGCTGACCCATTTTGCTTTGTATTGTGGCAATTTGTTGTACTCTTATTGAAGTGCAGTATCTGGAAGCGAGTTTGTTGATCAAGCCGAGCATAAGTAGATCCTAGTCCTTTCTAGGGTTTGTAAGATGTTTTGTATTTTTCTTTTTGGTGTTTTGTATTCAAGTTATGTTTTGTGTCTTTGCTTTGGTGTGTGGATTTGTGGGCGAAGATTGCCAGTGGAATGGTTGTATTATTTTGGAAGTTTGTGTAATATAATGGGATTTTGTTTCCGAGAACTTTTATGTGAGAATGTGGTTAGGTTGTATGTCATGTGCCCGTTTGTAGGAAATATTCCTCTTTGTTGGGATTTTCCTTATGAGCGGGTCGTGACAACGTCAAACCCGCCCAAGTTGTAATCCTAACACTAGAGCCTTTGCGAGGTTCTTGATCATGTTTGGACCATGAGCTGAACCTAGTCCTTGCTTGGGGAATTGGGGTTAAAGGTAGACCTGAGTATGTGCGTAAATGCTGCAAAGCTAGTCTTAAGCACCTTGGTATAGAATATATTGATCTCTACTATAAGCTTTTTAAATTCGTTCTCATGGTTTTTATTGTTATGTTTGAGATTGAACATGGCAAAATGATCTTGTGATGATTTAAATTTTGGGTTGAAAGATGGGAGGGCTAAAAAAGTTGGTCGAATAAGGAAAAGTGAAGTCTGTAGGATTATCTGAGGCTAGCTCGGACACGATAAGGAGAGCGCATGCGGTCCATCCCATTATAGCTATGCAAATGGAATACTCTATGGAGTCGAGACATTGAAGAAGAAATCATCCCTCTTTGCCAGTAAGTTTTCATTCACTATAGCTTTCATTGTTTCACTTATTGTTTAATTAGGAGGGAAAATCCTTGTATCTCCAGTTAAACACATGCAAATCTCTATGGAATTCATCACTGCAATTAAATTTCACTCATGAGCTATATATATTCCAAACAATTCAGATTTCTATTGGATTAAGGGAAGAAAAAAAACTCGCCTTAGGCCATTGTATAGAATTGTATTAAGATGACTATTAATTAGAGAATGCTCAGTACATGAGAAGATGACCACTCAATCCTTGGGAAAAAAAGACAATATTTAGATCATGCGATTTTGCTACATGATAAAGTTGCATGTCAGTCAGGAGTTAGATAAGAGTTACATGAATGTTCTCATTCCCAACTAACAAAACTATTACCTCGCAATTGCGCCGGATGATAAAGTTGCAGACTTCATTCAAGAGTTCAATGAGAATGATTTCATTCCGAACTAAATAATAAGTGGGGTGCTTGTTTTCTTTTTCTGGTGTACTGTTGTTCTTTCTGATTTTTTATTCATAGTAGGTTTATTCATCAGTATTCAAGAATTTTATGTTTGTTCTGTGGGGGTTTTTTGTGTTTCTTCAAATTTCAAACACTGCTAATGTTGCTATCTCGGCTTGTATGTTGATTTATATTTATTCAATGGATTTCTTCCTTTCAACTTATTTAGGCTTCTATAAAAAATTGTATTGAAATATTATTGTATTATTGTATTGTTGTATTATTCATTGAATAGAATACAAGCTTATATAGAGCTAACTTTGACATAACCTAATAGAAATAGGAAACCTAAGACTTCTATTCTATTCTGACTTTTCTAACCTATTCTGTAACACTTTCCTATTTTGTAACATAGGTAGACTTCGATTCTGTAACACTTTCCTATTTTGTAACATAGGTAGACTTATATTCTTTAACACTCCCCCGCAAGCTGGACATGTAGACGCAGACAAAATGTGCAGCTTGGAGGAAACTTTGAAGTCCTATTTGGTGATGAAATCATTACAGTCGAGTCTGGATGATTCTTGCTCCAGTATGATTCTGGATGATTCCTGTATGAAGAAACCATGATTTTGGATGATTCTTGTATGAATAAATCTTGACTCAAATCGAGTCTTGGTATTGGTGATTCTTGTATGAAGAAATCATGACTCAATTCGAGTCTTGGTAATGATGATTCCTGTATGAAGAAATCATGACTCAATTCGAGTCTTGGTGTTGCTCAATTCGAATCAACACATATTTTGGTAGTGACCAAAGATGGTGGGTGTGAATAGTGGAGTAAAAGAGTTTCAAATTTCTTTCTTTTCCCTCCGTTTCTTCTTCTTCTTTTCTGCCATGCGATCTGATGTGCGATCGAACTTGTGACAAGGAGGATGAAAGAAAGATTGTGTGATCTACATCTGTCTGGGTGCTGCTGTCGTGTGCGCCAGATAGAGATGTTGCTGCTGCTCTTTGTTGAGATGAGTAAAACTCGGGGTGCTAATAGCCTAGAGCTTTATATCAGTTTGAAGAAATTCTTTTCTTTTCTTGAATTGTAATAATATTGTATTTTTTTTGTGGTCAGTTGGTGCACTGACTAAATCTTGAGGTGTTAATAGTTGTGGGTAGCTTCTCCTTCCTTTTTTTTTAAGTTTATGGGGAGAGGAGCTTGAGAGGAAGAACATAGTTCCTTCTTCTTCTTGTATTTACTAAAGTTCTCGCCCCTCCCTGTTTTCTCATCGATTTAGAAAGCGAGGGAATAGGATGATGGTTCGATCTTCAGAATTTTTGTTGATCTCTATTAATCGAGATGAAGAAGATCTTCGTTGATCAAGGTCGAGATGAAAACGATGCTCAACGGTGATGGATATCTATGTTGATGCAGACAAGATGATGGACGACGATCTGATGATCAAACAAGGTGATAAAGGGTTTGATTAGTTCAAATGAGAACCTCGCTGATTGCAGTGCTATTTGTTGATGATGAGGATTGATTGCAGTGTTGTGTGATGAGGATTGATGAAGGGTTTGATTGGGTGTTAATGGAGATTTCTGTCAAAGTTGGGTGTTAATGGAGATCTCTTGTTAGCGATGATGATCTATGTTGGTGATGATGATCTCTGTTGGTGATGATGGATTTGATTGACGAGATCGATGTTCATCAGAGGTTGAAGATGTTCATCAAAGAGTGTTGCTCTAATGATGATCGACGAGATCAACGATGATGTTGATTGTGATCGGTGATGATCTTTGTTGGATGGATCGATGTTGTTCTGATGGATCAATGTTGATCTTTGTTGGATGATGATGATGTTCGGCCTCTTGTTGGCGAGTGTTCGGTCAGTTGTTGTTGTTGTTATGATTGAGAAGAAGAAAACGACTTTGGTTGACAGCGGTTACTAGTGGACTGCGGATGGCGAGATGGTGAGGAGGAGGTGCGTCCCTATTTTATTAATTGGTGCGCCTCTGTTTCCGGACGGTGTTGGCGATGTGGTGAGGACGTGTGGCTGGACGAGCTATGGTGTACCTGATTCTGTGTTTGTTTTTGTGTTTGTGTGCAGTAGCGTGTTCTGTGCGGAAGCAAAGAAATGCAATGACTTATGATTTCCCTTCCCCGCTTCTCGTGTCATCGATCAAAGTGTGTACTCGTCGGAGGCGGGGAAGAGCTTGAGTCTCTGTAGTTGTTTTAGGTCACTAAAGAACCGTGTGCTCTGATACCATGTAAAGAATTGTATTGTTATTATTGTGTTGTTCATTGAATAAAATACAAGAGCTTATAAAGCTAACTCTGACCTAACCTTGTAGAGATGGGAAACCTAAGACTTATATTCTATTCTGACTTTTCTAATCTATTCTGTAACACTTTCCTATTTTGTAACATAAGTAGACTTTTATTATTTAACAACTTCAATGCATAGCTGAAATTATGTTATTGGTTTTGACTTCAGCCCTCTGTTATATGTTCTTGATTTGAAATGGAATGCTTGTTTTGCTGAGATTTGATCTTGCTTTTGTTCTGTTTTCGATAATTAGTTGCTCGAGGTACTTGTTTCAATCTACGTTTCGCAAACAATGTTGATCCCAAACCAGGAAGGTGTAGAAGATTAGACGGAAGAAATGGTTGTACTCGCAAGATGTGGCGCCAGATCAAAAATATTGTGAGCGATACATGCACCGAGACCGCCCTCGTTCAAGAAAGCATGTGGAAGTACAATCAGATATCAGTAACAACATCGACAACAGTAACACTCACTCTATTACTTCTAGGATGCTAACAGCAAAGAATGCCTCTAGTCATCTTGATGCCTCAATCAAGACCATATAATCAGCCTTCTGCGCCTTTCTCTAAACCTGATTTCAGAATCCCTCTTTTTTAACCAATGGTTTCTACTACACCGTACAAGAACTAGAGGTGAGCATTAATTAATATAACTTAACTGTTTTTACTTCTGAGTAGATTAACCAAGTTTGGATCATACTAAGAAAATTTGATTGGCGTGTTTTTGCTTGGATGGTGTGTTAAACTATTTGGGATGATCCAATCAGGTTCAAAATTGACAAATGTTGTTGAATAAATTTAAGAATTCTATTATACATGTTTTGAGAGATTCTCTTGTTACTTTTGTTGAGTTGTTCTATTGGCTGCTGAAGGTCTACAAAATGGATGCTCAAAGGGTCAAGTGTTCCAATGGCTTCATCGAACCAGGATTTGCAGCAATTGATGCAAGGGAAACCCAACTCTATGTCAAACTTATCAACTTTCCATCTGCTTCAAACGCAAGCCTTGATTTTCTAATTTTGGTGTTGTATAGAAACAGTTGTTTGCCAACCTTACGAAAATGCCTTCTTCCATGTTACCCCTCCAAAATAAGGTCATGATGTGAATGGTATAATAGATAGAAGAAGGGAAGTAGAAGAAGGAAGGTTTAGTCTTTAGAAGGTCCTCTTCAATAATATGTGTGGTGGAGATGTTCTTTAGAAGGTCCTCTTGTTGTTAGCATACTAATGATGTACTTGATACATATATATATATATATATAATCTTGCAACCATTACAAATACCACTATTAATACCCAAATTAAAATAATCTTGCAACCATTACAAAGTGAAATAGTCGCAATCAATCGTTTTTCATATTAGATCAGTATATATATATATATATATCAAGATTATTTTAATTTGGGTATTAACAGTGATATTTGAATATTTGGGTTTTATAATCTTATTGGAGGTCATTCATTAGGTGATACTTTTTTATTTATTTAATTAAAAGCAAATAAAATTTTACATATTGATTTTTGTAACACATCAAGGTGTTGCTAATATTTGAACGTTGTAACATGCTACAGTGCCATTGGACAACTGTTACGAAAGTTGAAGGTTGTAACACGTCGGGGTGTTACTAATATTTGTAATGCCAAGATTTGCAAGATGTTTGTGGTGTTACAAAAAGTTTTAGGAACAAAGTTAGTGTGTTACAAATTGTCATTTATGGTGTAATGAAGAAGTTGTTTCCTAAAGTCCCCATTACTGCCAATGTACACCCTTTCACTATATCTCAAAACTCCAACATGGTAAGAGTAGTAACCTTGTGTTGGAGGTTGCACCAGGAATTGGGCAATAAATTGTGAAGCAAAATGAACATTTTCATAACTTTGACCACTTCTTGTAACCAGTGAGGGTGTACATTTGAGATAGCATGACATCCAGCTTGGTTTTATACCAATCTAGAAAGGGTGTTAGTTGCTCTATTGTCTTCTTGGCCTCTCTTATAATTTAATATAAATTCAAAACCCAAAAGTTTAGTAAGCTAGCGTTGCTGCATTAGTGTTGTTAATCGTTGCTTCAAAAAGTATTTGATACTTTGTTGATCAGTATGAATCACAAAATGGTGTCCAGCCAAATAAGATCTCCACTTTGTTACTGCCATCACTCTGGCCAAGAGTTCATTCCCATAGGTGGAGAACCCTAAAGCCTTGTTGTAAAAGGCTATTGGTTGCCCTCTTGCATTAGAACAACCCCTATACCTCTTGCTCATGCATCAGTTTCTAACACAAAGTGTTCTATAAAATCGAGAAGGGCCAATACCGTTGTAGTGACCATGGCAATTTTGAGTTGTATGAATGCCTCCTCAGCTATAGAAGACCAAAATTATTTTTTTATCTTTCTTAAGCTTGTCAGTGAAAAAATAAACATGCTTATAGTGCCATATCCATTAACAAACCGCAAGTAGTACCCAATGAGACCTAAAAATCCTTTTTATTTCTTCAAGGTGTTGGGTTTAGGCCAAGATTTCGCATGACTTCAGTTTTTGTTGGATCTGCTGCTACTCTCTGTCTGGTAATGAGATGCTCCAAGTAGTCCAATTGTTGCTACCTAAAACTACATTTTGAGGGCTTGGCAAAGAGCTGATGTTGTCTCAATTGTTGGAGAGTGGTTCTTAAGTTAGTAATGTAGGACTGCATATTAGGCCAGTGCACAAGAATATTATCAAAGAATACCAAAATAAAATTTCTAAAATAAGGTTAAAAAATTTCATTCAATAGAGCTTGAAACGTTACTGGAGTGTTAGTGAGACCAAAGGGCATCACTTTAAATTCATAATAGCCCCGATGGGTTTTAAATGCAGTGTTGAAAATATCATTCTCATAGACTCTAATTTGATGATAGCCTGCCCTTAAATCGATTTTCGTGAACAATTGAGCCCCATGCAACTCATCGATAATTGACATTGGGAATTTATCTTTAATGGTGAGGTCATTCAGCTTCCTATAATTGACACTAAACCGCTAACTTCAGTCCTTTTTTATTAAAAAGACTGGTGATGCAATGGAAAATGACTCTTTTGAATGAGTCCAGACTGCAACATTTCCCAAATGAGTTGGTCAATAATGCCTTTCTGCATGTGAGGGTACTCGTATGGCCTTTGATTTGTGGGAAAACATTGGGTTTTAGGGGTATATGGCGATAAAGTGATCGGTGAGATGGGAACTCTTTAGGTTCTGAAAAAAAAAACATCTTGGAATTCATCTAATAGGGCTTGAAGAGGAGCTAGTGTATCCTGGTTGATGGAGTAGCCGAAATAGAAAACACTTGACCAAATAGCCCATAAGAATTTTTTTTCAGAAACCTTTTAAGGGCACGTCCTGACATCAATTTTAAAGAAGCCTATTCTTGTCCTCCCTTTAATCTGATCTTTTTACAATTTTTTTAAAGGATACCAATAATTTTTGAAAGTTGATAAAAACACATCTCCACAAATGTTTAGCCAGTCACCTCATCCACCTAATGGTAATAACCTCTACAAATTGATGACTCACATTTCCCATTTGAGGATAAATAAATTTACTTATTATTTTCTCTATTAGCCACAGTAACGAACATGTGAACAGTTGGCTCTGTAGTAAACCCCATTTGTCTAGCCACATTAGGGTAAAAAATACATGTGGGTAGACTCTGAATCAATTAGTATGGTTATAGGCCGTTTCTTGGAGAAACACTTGGATCCTAATAGTGTTTTGGCTAACATTTCAGTCAATGCATGGACTGAAATCTCCATGTCAGTTTCTATCTGTTGCAACAAATCTTCTTATTCACTTTCGATTCTTTGTTTCTCTTCGACCCCCTCTTCACTAGCTACTAGCTGATATAGTTGTTGGGTTTTGCATTGATGCCCAAATTTCCACTTCTCATCATAGTTGTAACACAATCTTTTTTCTCTTCTAGCTCTCATTTAGGCACCTGATGCACTATTTTACTAGCACACAACTTAATATCCTGCTATGTAGTTATAGTAAAGAATAAATAGGGATCATTCTAGACCGAGAATTAGAGGGCTCGCTAACTAACACTAAGGGTAACTAAATGACAATTAACAAACTAAATAAGAAAATGTTGGGGGATTGAGTTTTTTGTAATTTTAAACTAAGAAGATTATTGTAAGACTAATAAAAACTTGAGGGAAGTGGATGATAAGAAATTAGGTAAGGGTTTTATCTCCACACACTTGACTTATGCTTATGAACTAAACTACAAAAATCTCTTATTAACTCATGAAAAACAATACTCAGAATTAACTGTGACCGCACTGCATTAACCTTATTATTTTCTCAAATTCGTTGAATTAAACTAAGGGTCGCTTTCAAACTATTTTTTTCATATTATCTAATCAGAAATCGCAAGTTAGAATAATAATCCAACATCATTAAGTTGAATGAAAAATATGAACATTGACTAGGCAATACAAGTATGATTAGCATCTTGTTCTAAACCTCGGTTTTTACTTAACCTTACCAACTTTCCTTGGTATTTACTACTTGTGAATATAGGATTATAACGATTAGGTGAAACTCTCCTATATTCTAGCATCAAATCCTAGCATGCTTACTAAGTTGACCACCTTAACAAACATACAAAAAAATTTATCTATAAAGCAGTTAAGCAAAACACAATCACTAATCAACAAGGAAATATTGAATTCAATTGATTCAGAAAACACATGTTTGGGGCTTTGAATCCACCCCTAGCTAAAAAGGAGTTTAGCTAGACATATTAATCATGTTCAAACAATAGTCCATAATCAATATCAAACTAAATACGAAAAAGTTGAAAGAAAGCACTATCGACAATGTGTGGTGATGCTAAGTGGGATTTTGGGGGTGCGGATAGCGGTAAGAAATGATTTCTGCTATGTTCCTGGTTGTGACTAAAGAATGAGGGATCAACTACTAGAAGAGAGACTCTGCGAGGGTGAGAGAGAAGGCGACAGTGGCGATGGGCTTCCTGATTTGTGACAAACACAAAAATGAAGGCGGGATAGAGTGGTGATGGGTTTAGGGTATGGCTGTGACAGTTTGTGAAGGTGATAGAGGGCTGGACAGTGATTGTCTAAGCCGATGGAGACAACGGGTCTATGTGGTGCTGAAGAATGTGTGCGAGGATGATGGTGGAGGTCTGTGGCGTTGGCTGGATTGCAAGATGATCAGATAGAGAAATAGATAAACAATGAATGGCAAATAACAGGAGGGATGAGAAGATCTGGACTATTATGGCTCTGTGCATGACTATGGATGGAGGCTTGCGGCTGCGTGATTGCAAGGAGGGGTGATCTCTCCAAATCCAAGTATTGTCCCTTTTATACACATTCTCTGTAGGTTTCCTATTTCGTGTAATTTCCTTTCACCACAAGTATTTCTAAATTGCCAATTTACATCTTTTCGCTTCTTTCTGGAATTTTGGTATTGGCAACCTACAAAAACACAAAATATTAACTACTACCGTAATTAACAAGAAATAACAAAAAAAAAATTATATATATATATATATATATATATATAAACAATTAAATAAAGTAGCATTAATAAGCTCATATCAAATGACTCAATCTATACTTTTCAACATTTGTCTCACAGATTTTCAACATGACATGATAAGATTCTTTACAAACACAAGATTAAATCTACATCATTCGAAAACTAATACACATTCATAACAATGATACAAAAATTCACAATTAGATCAATCTATGCAACATGTGAAATTCAACACATGCCAAAAAACAATTAACTCAAAAATCTTACTGGATGCACTCCTTTTTTTTTTATGATTACTTTTCACTCTTCCTATTCTAGTTATATGTGAGAGAATTGATGTAAAAGGGACCTGAATTGCTCACATATGAATAACAAGAAAGAAATGCATTTTCTGACATATTTTTTTTCCTCGGATATATGATCTCATGGAAGGAATATTACTACTTGAATGCAAAAACTAGTGACACCATACGATCATACCTCATTCAAAACTCCAAATCACGAAATTATACAACACACTCAATCAAAAGGTCTTAATTTAGGTTGTAATGGGGCCAAGTGATCAAGGGAAGAGAAAGAATGGATAATGAATTACAAAGGGATTAAAGAAATGGCGAAAACATGCAATAAGATTAGAGACACTAGAAAGGAACCACATAGTTCAAGACATCAACAAAAATGCAACACTGATACATCATCTCATGTAGGAAAGGGAAGAGGTGGCCTACTGAACTATCTACCATAAAGGCCTTCCCCTACACTTGATTCTACATACCTTGAACCATAATAAAGTCTCTGCAAATCAAATTATGCTTCACTCTTCTGATTAGGTTAGGTATGAAAAATGAGGGTAATAAAACTAAAAGGCTAAACGGGGGTTAACCTAAAGGAAATATATCATGGATTATGCTTATTTGGCAATGGTGGAAACTAGGTGCTTTTATCATGTCGTGCAATTCAATATAATGTTTTGAGCGAAATTAATAAAAGTTCTAGTGTTTAATTCTTAATTATGAAAGCAATCCAAGTAGCAACCAAAGCAAACAAAAATGAGATCATGCAACGAATTATTATTGACAAAAGAAATGAAAAATGAACTAACTAGAAACCCTCAAAATCAAGGAACAGTAGGCTCAAAACTCATATATGGGTTATATTGAATTAAATTTCATTAAGCATGCTATGAGTACCAATTATTCAGTTGATTACATGTGAATCCACATATGATAATCATGAATAAGAATTAACCAAATAATAATGTTAGACCTTAAATCATACTTATAAATTACCTTAAATTCATGCAATTAAAACCCAACTCTCATCATTGTGTTGGAAAGTATCAAAAGACTCAAAACAGACTGACAGTTTGTTCTAATTTTTTTTCAAAACAAAAACAACGTTTTTCCCCCCGCACTTAAACCTAACATTGTCCTCAATGTTGACAGATTATAGCACATGCAAACAAAGATGTAAAACAAACAACTAACAAACAAAAACAAAAATAACAAAAATGAAATAAGGGGATAGAGAAAGCAAATCTGATTTGGTTGCCTACCAAGAAGCGTTTGTTTTAACATCATGCAGCCTGGCGGTATCTCCGATTAATCCTCAAAATCAGTGGGAACATGGAGTGATATGTCCTCCACGTCATGCTTCACAAGTGACTCATAATAGGGCTTATGTCGATGCCCTTTCACCTCAAACTCCTTACCAATTGTGACACTCTTAATTTGTATAGCAACATGGGGAAAACATTAGTAAGAATAAAATGACCAACCCATTTAGAACATAAATTACCAACTCTAAGAATGATTGGGAAAGCAAGACTTTCTTTCCAACAACAAAAGTATTTCCACGGATCATCTGATCATGAAAAACTATGGTGTTCCCCTTGTAAATGTTTTACTTTCATAGGCCTTATTCCAAATCTCTTCAAGCTCATTCAGCTGCAATCTATTACATTTCTTTGTGTCATAGGGAACTCTATTGCTCTCATATCCAACTGTAGTAGATGACGGTCTCAAGTTCATTCCCGTTCCTGCCCTCTAACAATTTCTGGGCCAAATTATCAATCACATTAATAGAGAAACAAAAAATGATTATCAGTAGGATACCTTGTGACTTCAAAAATAATGAAGCCAATCTCGTCACCGTCAAACTCCATGGTCAATTTCCCTGCATATACATCAATCTTTGTCCTTACCATTTTCAAAAAAAAAGGCGACCAAAAATAAGTGGTAGAGGTGCTGAAAATGTCGAATCATCCATCTCGAGAACATAGAAATTCGTCGGAAAAATTAAATGGTTAACTTGCACAAAAACATCTTCCAACTAACCTCGAGGATACGCGTTAGAATGGTTAGCTAATTGAATAATAACACCATCATTTTTAATACCGAGATTCATAGAACGATAAACATAATACAATAAAGGAAGCACCTAAGTCTAACATTGCATGTTCAATTTTAGTATTACCGATTACACGAGGGATAGTGAAACTACTCGGATCCTTACACTTAGGCGACAATTTACTCTGAATAACTGCTAAAATATTCTCACTCACCCTTACCACTTCTCTGTCTTGAAGTCATCTTTTTGTGATGCAAAGTTCCTTAAAAAAATTGCATACTTAGGCATTTTCTTAATAGCATCAAGAAACGAAATATTAACCTGGACTTTTCGAAAGGTTTCCAAGATTTCCTTCTCCTATTCATCATTCTTAGACTTGGCAAACCTACCTGGGAAAGGCATAAAAGACAAATAAGGATCAATAGAAACTGGATTTGAAACATCACCTTCTTACCTTGGGGTTTTTGTGACTCAACAGTGGGTGAAAGACTGCCCGAATTCGACTTTGGTTGGCTCTGCTTGGTTAATGCTTTGGTCGGATCCTCATCCTTAATTTGCCTACCATTTCTTAGTGAAATGGCTTTTACAGTTTCAAACATTCCCTTCAGATTTTGAATGGTAGAACTAGGAAATTTGCCTTGCTCGCAAATTTGGCCATAAACTTAGTTATCGGTCTCATCTGTAGCTTTAAATCTGCTATATCCTTTGCTTGGTTCTGCTGAGAAATATTTAACGATTTCAAAATCTCATCATAATTAAGGGACGTATCTGAATTATGCTAAGGTGGTTCTGGCGGCCTCTGTAAGAAACCAGAGAGCGACCTAGTATAGGCTTGTTGCTGAGGCTATTCTGAATTATTCCATCCAAAGCTGGGATGATTTTTCCACCCTTCAATATAAGTGTTAGATTAAGGTTTATTCCTATGGTGATTCTACCCCTAAAAACCCACAACATTAACACTTTCCCAACCGTCATTCTCAATCAGCTGTAGACATTGATCATATGCATGTCCTCACAAAGTGCACAAGCTACAAACTTGTGCAACTCCTAGCACTTTTGGCTTTCCTAGAGCCTGAGACACAAGTGAAGTAAGATTAGCATATTGAGCTTCTAAATTAGAAGTGGTACTTACTTCATGGACTTTTCGTGGAGGCTCTCCAATTCGTTCATACTGTTGGGCGTTCAAGGCTCGGTTTGCAATTAAAACTCCTCCTGCTGCTGCATCTAACATTTGTCGTTCAAGAGGAAACAATCTTTCATAAAAGTATTGAATCAGGAGTTCATATTTCATCTGGTGTTGCAGACATGATGCTATGAGAGTTTTGAAACTCTCATAATATGCTAGATATGATTCTTCGGACCCTGTTGAATACCACTGATTTTCTTCCTCAACAAGATGATTCTCGAAGTTGAGAGGAATTTCTCTAGAAATACCTTCTTCATGCTATCCCAGGAGTATATTGTTTCGAAAGGTAGTTCATAGAGCCAATCTTTAGCATTGTCAGCCAGATAAAAGGGAAAGGCTCGCAGCTTCAGGATTTTCTCACCCACAGTGATTGGTGTCATACTGAAGCATACAACCTCAAATTCCTTTAGATGTTTCCATAAAAAGGCCATGGTACTCGAAATATGGTGAAATGGGCTAGATTTAAGCCCGGCCGACTTTGTCTTGCCCTGTGCTGCTATTGGATACTGAATGCACAGGGGTGTGGTATTATCCAAGGTGGATGTAGAAAGTTCCTTAATAGACATGTTGTCTGCCATGTTGAGCTCTTATGATTCAAATTCAGAGCTAGACATTTGTGATTTTTTTGTTTCTCTCCTACGTCTGCTAAATGTTTTCTTATGCTCTGTATCGTACTCTAATAAGTACTCATCAGATTTCTTATTCCGCACGAACTAGAACCTGAGATTTAGACAGAAAGGAAAAGAATTAATAAAAAATTTTAAATTTAAAATATAATAAGACAACTAATGAAGTAATTAGGAATTTTACTAATCCCCAGCAACGACGCCAAAAATTGATGCACTGTTTTACTAGCACGCAACTTGATACCTTGTTTTGTAGTCGTAGTAAAGAATAAGCACGGATTGTTCTAGATCGGGGATTAGAGGGCTCGCTAACTAACACTAAGGATAACTAAAAGACAACTAACAAACTAAATAAATAAAAAATTGGGGATTGTATTTTTTTTAATTTTAAACTAAAAAGATTATTGTAAGACTAATAAAAACTTGAGGGAAATAGATGATGAGAATATAGCTAAAAGTTTTATCTCTACATACCAAACGTATGCTCATGAACTAAACTCCAAATATCTTTTACTAACTCGTGAAGGACAATGCTCATGATTAACCATGACCGCACTGCATTAACCTTATTATTTTCCCAAATTCGTTGAATTAAACTATGCGTCACTTTAAAACTTTTTTTTCATGCTATCTAATCAGGAATCACAAGTTACAATAACAATTCAAGATCATTAAGTTCTATGAAAAATATGAACATTGACTAGGCAATTACAAATATGATCATCATCTTGTTCTAAACATTGATTCTTACTTAACCTTACCAACGTTCCTTGGTATTTACTACTTGTGAATGTTGGATTATAACGATTAGGGTAAACACTCATTTACTCTAGCATCAAATCCTAGCATGCTTACTAATTTTACCACCTTAACAACATTAAAAGAAAAGTTCTTTATAAAGTAGTTAAGCAAAACATAATCAATAATCATCAAGGAAAGATTGAATTCGATTAATTCTCTTCTTCCTCACGATCTTTGATTTGTTCTTAGTTGTGAATGAATAAGGAGGGATCGATTGCTAGAAGAGAGACTTTGTGAAGGTGAGAGAGAAGGCAACAATGGCGATGGGTTTCTTGATTTGCGACAAACAGAAAGATAAGACGAGATAGAGTGGTGATGGGTTTAGGGTTAGTTGTGTCATGTTGTGAAGGTGATAGAGGGTTGGACGATGATTGTCTTGGATGGTGGAGATGAAGAGTCTGTGTTGGTTCTGAAGACTGTGCGTGAGGATGATGGTGATGATCTGTGGCGTTGGCTGGATTGCGAGATGAACAGGGAGATAAAGTGATGAACAATGGATGGCGAATAACAGAAGGGATGAAAAGATCTGAACTATGATGGCTCTGTGCGTGACTATGGAAGAGGCTTGCGGCTTTGAGATTGCGAGGAGGGGTGATCTCTCCACAGCCAAGTATTGTCCCTTTTTATACACATTCTCTGTAGGTTTCCTATTTCGTGTAATTTCCTTTCACCACAAGTATTTCTATATTGCCAATTCACATCTTTTAGCTTCTTGCTGGAATTTTAGTTTTACAAAAACACAAAAATGGAAATTACAACCATAATTAACGAGAAATAGCCAAAAATATATTAAGAAACAATTCAATAAAGTCGCATAAATATGCCTCTATCAGCACCATTTAACTTCTTAATTGGTAGTGTTGTTGAGAAGGCCTTATTGGTGTTAGTGGGTTTTGATTGGGTTTAAAGGTGATATGAAGTTTAGGATTTGAATTAGAAGTAGTTGTATCCTTATTGGAGGGGTTGAATTGGAGAAATAAGACGTGGTTGCCGCAAAGATTTTGGAGTAAGATTTAGTTTTCTTGCCTTGTGCTTCTAAGGCACTCTATTGCATCCTGGCCAAATATAAAACTTGAGTCAATCTCAGAGGCCTAAACATTTGTACTGAAGCCTTAATTTCTTCCTTCAATCCACATAAAAACTTAAGAGCATAATATTCTTCACTGAGTTGTTTGTTTTTCATCACCATCAAGGCCTTAAGTTCCTCAAACTTTTTGTAGTACTCCTCAACTAAATCAGTTTGAGTCAATTTGTTAAAGCTCCCCACATAATTCTCCTGTACAACATCCTCAATTTAATCTCAAAAACAAATGTCCTCCAATAATTCCTCCCAATCCATGAATTCCTTACCAGCCTTGTAGTCGAGAAACCAGAATCTACTTTACCCACAAAATGCATTGATGCTATATTAATTTTCTGAGTCTCATCCACAACATGTAATTCAAAATATTGATTGCATTTTTCTAGCCCAATTTCTAGGGTTAGATCCATCAAATGTGGAAATCCAATCTTGAGGGTTCTAAAAAACTTACCTACATACTCCATGGTGGAAGAATGTTGTCTGTTGAAGTGTGATCTACTCCCTCCATTATCTCTAATCACCTCTTTGTGCCCTTTGCCGCATTCATTTCTACTTTCTTGATGTTTTTGCTTCACATTCTGAAACGCTTCATCCAACAACAAAAACAATTGCTCGAAACAATTTTTGATCCGTTTATCTGATCCCTCTCAAGCTTTTGATTCTCTCGCCATTCGCTTTGCAAGAGAGTTGAAGTGTTGAAGCCTTGCCTTGTTCTTTTTAACCATTCCATATAATTCATTCATTCTAGTGGCATCAACCATGGTTGATCACCTTTAGTTTGTTAGCTTTGATACTACTTATCCTGAACTCAAGATAGTTTGATTTACAAACTAACTGAAAACACAACCAAAGATGTAGAGTAACAAAGATAACAAAAAAAGAAAAACTTCTCTTCACAACCATTCTTCTCACCTATTTAACTACAAGGACTATAACTAACTTTGAACAAACCATTAATACTCTAATGACCCCCTATTTGTAATAGTACCCTTTTTTCGTGACATATGTATCGCTACTGCCATGGTGGTAATGCAGTTAACAAGAGAAAAATAAGTTAGAGAGACAATAGCTAGAGTTTCTTAAAAATCTTCAAGAAATTGATTGGTAGATCGTGAGAGTGAGTGAATGTTTTGTGTATTTGAGTTTGGAAGAATGGAAGAAACGAAGAAGAAAACTGTAGAAGATAGCCTTATTGTCGGGATTTTGATTGTTTAAACCTAAACACTTGTCTTGAAGGGAAGCTAACAAGTCAAAAATAGAAACTAGAAATCAACGGTCCAATTTTTAACTTGAATATAGGGTAAAGTTTAGGTCGATCGGCTAAATATCCTAACTATACAAACGCTCATTTCTCCATGTGTTTTGCTTGAGCATAATTTTAAAAGCAATATAGAGTAAAATTTTGGAATTTTTTCACATACCCTCATCTCCATTTCAATCACTGAAGCACCACCCCATCCCACCACCACGTCCAACACTGTCATCAACCCTGCTGATGTAAAGCATCAAGCTATCTAATTCTTGGAAGCTTTTGACAAAAATTGAAACATTTAAGTTATATTTCTAATGAGATTTCCTTATATATTTTTTCATGAGTTCTATTCAAATAGTACTCCTATTTTCTCTAGGATTCTTATAATAATCAGATAATATTTATGTTAGGCAGTTAGTTCATTGTTAGGATATTGGATAATGATATTTTTTGTTTATTGTAAAATTGTCGTCCATATCGTATATAAAGGAGACGACTAATTTGTTTAGAGAATCAACCAAGTAATTATTTCATTGAATACAATTTCTTCTTCAAACTTCAACTTCTATCTTTTCTCATATTCTTCTTCCAACCTCAATCATTTTCATATAAATTGTCACGTTCAAAGTTCCATTAAGTGGTATCAAAGATCCCATGATTCTTCAACCAACAGTGATGAGTTCTTGAAGAAGTCGGATTTTGATACTTTCATAGCTGAGATTGATAAAACAACACTACACCACAATGGGCCATTAATAGCAGTTGAGTATAGCGTTTTTTACGTTTGTGATGTGAAAAGCTCAAATTTTAATGACATTACAGGAAAAGGAGCGGTAGATTAAAAAAATTAAACTGCTCAATTTTGGTGAAAATATTTAGAAAACCGCTCGCTCCCTCGACAAAAAACCAATAAAAAATCATTGTTCTCTCTCTCTCCTTTGTTGTTTCCCTCAAACCAGCGAGAAGTTTTCATATGAGCAATAGAGTGAGAGGGGGATATCCAGGGAGAATGGGAGAGATCGAGATTCAGGGAGAGAGAAATCGAGGGAGAGAGTGAGGGGGATCGAGAGATGCACAAAACCATTTACGCACACACACTGTTCTTTGGATCGATCGATTTGAAGAGGAAGAAGAAATGAAGATCTTGTACTTGTGTTCAGGGTGCTCTCGTTGGTGGTGGCAGTGCTGGAGCTCAACAAGAACAACTACCATTCATCATCACTTCCACTGTTTTCAATTCATTCAATAACAATTATGTCGTTGTCTACTCTCTCATGATGGGTAAGCTAGCTCTTCCATTTAATCTACATTTATCGATCTGGGGTTGAGCATTTATGTTGTTTGTTTAAATCTATGTATCTTCAATTTCATTGATTTTACTGAGTTTTAGATCTTGGCGTCTTTAACTTGCTTGTAATTCGATCATTTAAGCTTGTTTTCATACTAGGGTTTGGACATTATTGGCTAATCTGTGGTTAAGATGTTTAATCTGTAATGGGTGTTCAATTTTTGATAATTAATTGGTCGATTTTAGGTTAACTGGTAGGAAATGATCATGTTTTTTAGTGTTTTGTTGCTTGTAAAGTGTTTGATATGTTGTTTCTGACATTCTGTGTATCAGCAAGCTTCATTGTGGCGCTGCCAGAAGATCTGTTGTTGTGTAGCTGAGTCTGTCCTTGCTGTTGGGGTTGCTAGTAAAAGTGCTGCCGAAAAATGGTTAGCTTCTGATGATGTTGTATGTGCTTCGAGAGCTTCATAACAGCAAATTCTTGCAGTTGGTAGTAAAAGGAGTGTTGTTGCATTATATGATTTAGCAGAATCTACATCACTTCTTCGACCTGTATCTTTGTATGACTGGGGGTAAGCCTTGCAAATCACTGAGCTGAAATGATAGTTTTCTTAGTTACTTATATATGTTTGGCTTTCTATTGTGTTCTGTGAAATGCAAAGTATAAGTGCTTAACCTCACAATTGAGTTGAATGGGCAACATTGAATTTGAAACCTGAAATATTCCAAAACTTTGTATGTGCATTACGGATTTTCTGATATGCATCCCAAGCAGTCATGTTTTGTTCCTTGTAAATCATTTGGTTGTGTGCTTCAGTCCATGTCAGTTAGTTGATTTTAGCTTGTTGGGTTCTTCTCCTCTTTGATCACGTCAGTAGAATGTTGTTTCACTTGTTGGGTTGTTCTCCTCTCAGATGAATTTTTGTTTTTGTTTTTTTTTTCTTTTTTTAGTTGGATGTCTTATTCTTATTTCTAGTATGTCTAATATGTGGATATTTCTTTTTCTTGTCTTCTTGATATTTTTCCAAGCGTGAAGATAGAGTTTATTGGTACATGTTCCTAGCCTTTTGAAGATGGTAACATTGCGCTGCAATTGCTATCATCCTACGTACATGGTTGGATTCTATTTACTAGTATGATTATGAAGAACCATATATTGACTTATTTTGGATTTTATGTATTGTGTTGATGAGACTTATTTTGGAAGAACCATGTATTGACTTATTTTTTAATTCTATGTATTGTGTTGATGAGACTTATTTTGTAAAAACCATGTATTGACAATTGCATTTTTATATACATGGTTGATTATATTAATGTTGATGAGATTTTTACATAGTTGAATTCTATTTTCTATTGCACTTTTATACAGTTGGATTGTGTATACTGTTGCATTTTTTAATAGCAGATACAGATTGCAAATGATACGTAAAGCTAAAAATAAATGGGGGGAAAATTCACCGAAGACTTTTAATAACATTTTTAAGAAATTACAACATCGTACAAAACTATATGACAAAAAATTTTAAACGCTACTAAAGGAGTTACAACAATGTAAAAAATGTATATTACCACATTTTATAAAAGCTATTATAGGATTTACCACAACGTCTCGGAAACGCTATTAAAAGTACACTTTTAATAGCATTCCAAAAACCCTATTGAAAGTGTACTTTTAATAGCGTTCCAAAAACGCTATAATAGTGCAACACTTTTAATAGGGTCGGTTGACATAGCGTATTTGATAACGCTATCTTATCCAATAATAGCGTTTTTTGGCACACTATAAATGAGGATTTGTGGTGTAGTGCAATGGGAGAACTCATATTGCAGATTTTAAAAAAAAAATTATCTTCAAAGACTCATAGAGTTTTTCAAGATTGAATACCGCTCCCCCTTCCCAAGATCCAGCCTTACCCCCTTCCTCTTCCTCAACCATACCTGATGAGATCAGAAAAAGCTACTTTTACTCGCAAAGCTAAATATCTAAATCAACCTTCTATACCTAGCCAGCATCCATTGTCGCAACTTTTACTATCAGAATCCGTAGATCCCAATGTACCACCGAAAATGAAACAAAAATAGAACGGTTCCGTAGAATTCTAGACGAGAAAAAAACTCAATGAATCGACCAAAATCAATTCCTTTTTACTCAGATAATATTCACATTGAAGAATATCTTAATTGGGTTTACGAAGTTGATCATTTTTTTCAAGTTTAT
Source organism: Berberis vulgaris (assembly GCA_963556465.1). Taxonomy (NCBI): domain Eukaryota; kingdom Viridiplantae; phylum Streptophyta; class Magnoliopsida; order Ranunculales; family Berberidaceae; genus Berberis; species Berberis vulgaris. The sequence continues at coordinate 47,750,831 of OY747131.1, read as the reverse complement.
GGAAGTACCAAAAGGCAAACAAGTTAAGATAGCTACCTACAAACTTAAGGGAGTTGTCGCTACATGGTGGTTTAATCATATGAGGAAAATCTCGAGCAAGGAAATATGAAATTTGTAGTTGGAATCACATGCAAAGATTATTGTGTGCTCAATTCTTACACAAGATTATCATCAACAACATTTTGAAAATAAGAGTTGTCGACATGGTGCTAGACCAATTGATGAATATGTGACATAAGTTTTTGCTCTTATTAATAATAATGGTATTAAAGAGAGTGAAGATCAGTAGATTGCTCATTTTATTGGTGGACTTACTCGCATATTCACTCAATCTACTTACAACAACTGATCACAAACATTTCAACCCAATGGCCTAATCCATTTCTTCCAGATTTTTATTATTCTCTAGATCTTGCATATCCACCTCAAACTTCATATTCTCCTTACCCCCGTCCTTTTTACCAAAAAAATTCACCTCCTAATACCTCCATGTTGCTCTCTTTTTCTGATAATTCGCTTATCCTACCACGGCCACGGGGTGCTTCATTACCATATCTCCCAAATTACCAATTGATTCCTGTTGAAAATGCCATAATTCAAGGATAAATTGAAAATTTACTTAAGAAGGGTTTGATTAGAATAAGCGAAAGCGATTATGTTTGCCTTGCATTCTTAGTTTCAAAGAAAATTAGGTGATGGTTTATCTAGTGCATTGATTGTAGTGTACTTAATCGGAGTACGATTCCTTATAGATTTCTAATCCCTCGGATTGATGATATGAAAATATGTTTTATGGCTCTGTTATATTACTAAGCTTGATATTTGTAGTGGCTATCATCAAATCTGCACACATCTTGATGATGAATAGAAAGTTGAATTTAAGAATTGTGCAGGAATTCTACGGGTGGCTTGTTGTGCGTGGTTTATCTAATGCACCAAACACTTTCTTGAAGCCAGGCAAACTTGCTGAAGCAATACAAAGAAGTAAAAAAAAAAAAGTTGAAATAAGGTGGCAAAGAAGCAGAAAAGAAGGGGGTCGCTATCATGGAGAGAAATATGGGATATTGCAAGCAAAATGTCATTACTCGCAAGCTTTGATCAACAATTGCGTCTACAATCTATTTGATGATGTCTATGTGAAGGTTGTAGCTAAGGCTCCCAACTATATTGGAAAGATTATTGAGTTCTATCAAATAATCAATGAAAAACCATACTTCACTTCACAATGGTATTTCAAAGCAGAGGACACGGTCATTGGAAACCATGCAAATCTCAAGACGTATACTTAGTTATGATGTGAGGGATGACAACCCACTAGATTGTATTGTCTCTAACATAAGTATTTTACAAGTTTTCCCAAATATAAATTTGGAAGCAAAAAATGTCACAACACCAAACTGTGACTTTTATTGTGATATGAAATGCTCATTGGAGTATTCAACATTTTCCACACTATCCAAAGAAAATGTTGGTGCCAGTGATGAGACATCCTCAACAATGTCAATCGAGGGTAACTTATTTTGGAATCAAGAATATTCCTCAGTTAATAACTTCTCACACCCCAATTTTCTTTTACAATCTAAATTAGTAGATTATCCAAAAATAAAGGCATGACATGAACATTTACAATGTCACATACATGAATAAAATAATAAATAATAAACTAACATCCCAAAATCATCATCTCATAACTAAGATCAACACATTCATGCCATCCACAAGATAAATCATAACTTAAACATGTTTAAATTTATTACATCAACCAACCCAAAGTCCTTGACTTCAAATACGGAAAGAAATGTCCCACATATTATTACATATGTGATAACTATAATAAAAATTCTAATAGAATAAGTCAACACCACTTCTAACACCACAAAATCACTCGCCTTTATGCTCCAAACTAATCGTACTGAGTCTCTTGAGCTGCCATCATTATGCATGCGTTAAATTTGTAAAAAAAATTATAATTTGGTTCAATAATTTAATACCGGTGTGAGAAACTTACATTCAACAAAAATACACATCATAGTCAATAAAACACGATCATGAACATTTCATCTTAAGGAAGACATGTAGTTCTCGTTCTTGAACATGTGGATCGTTTGGCCCATTAGCATTATTCTGCCCATTATCACCATTCGATAAAGTGTTCGCGATTGTCTTCAAGCAAAATAGATCGTTAATACTCAATATTAAAAAAATGTTCATAATCCATTACCACGTTTTCGAGAATCAACTAGGCCTACCCCATGTCCAGGGTAATCATATGGTCTGATAACATATTATCATGCCCATTTTATTACAATCTAAAGTAATAGATTATCCTAATAATCAAGGCACGCTAGGAACAATTACAATTGTATAGACATGACTAAAATAATAAATAATAAACTAGCTTCCCAAAATCTTCCTCTCATAACTAAAATCAACATAATCGTACCACGATCCACCAAGATAAATCATAAGGCAAACATGTCTAAATTTATTACATAAACTAACCCAAAGTTTGTGACTTCAAATATGGAGAGAAATAATTGTATCCTAATCTAATTACATACACGGTATGCAAAACTAAAAATTCAATGAAATAAGTCAATACCACCCAAAACGATATGAAGCTAAAACCTTTCGCCCCCAAGCTCAATACAAACCTTGATGAGTCACACGAGTTGCATTCAATATGAATGCACCCAATATATATATATATATAATTTGGGTTAGTATTTTAATATTGGAGTAAGCAACTTATTTTTAACAAAAATACACACCATAGTCATCAACATACAATTATGAAAATACCAACAAATGAGCATTTTGTCTTAAGGAATCCATGTAGTTGTCATTTGATGATCGAATGAGTGTTTAGTTTCTTCCCTCAAGAAAATTGTACAAATAAAAAAACAAAGTAATTAGGAGTTTAAGCACGTCAAAGAATACAAATTTCAGTGTCAGTTAATTCCACAAAAAATTAGTGTGACCCATGCCCAAGCAAAGCTAATATTGGAAACCAAAATTTTAAAATAAAAAATTCTATAGAAATATAAATTTTCTGCAAAAACTAATCCAAAACTTAGAAAAAACTATTTCACAAAAGTTGCTTAAATTTATCTTTTGTATAGGACTGTGAAAAGATTTAACAAATTCTCAGTGTACGCAGAGATATTCAATTTCTATCAAGGATTGTGATTTCGTTTTTCATCTTATTTTTTATTTCCTGATTTTAAGAAATATTTTAATCTTTAAAGAAAAAAAATTCGAGAATAGATGAAATATATATAATGAATTTCATGAGTATATGAAATATGTGAAAAAATAAGATGCAATTAAATAAATCTATTAAAAACACTAATGAAGCCAAAATAATAATAAATGTAACAAACATAAAATCAATTATATAATTAGGAAATAACGGAGTGGTTTTAAAAATCAATATATAAGTAGAAGAAATGATAAATAGAAATTTAGGGGGTGGTTTCAAAAATCAAAAAATAATTAGAAGAAATGATAATTAAAATAAAAAAAACCACGAAATTTTACAAAATACCTCGAAAATTTTCCAAAAAACCCTGGAAAAAAATTTTAATTTTTGGTAGTTAGATTTTATATTTTCATAAAAAATTTTATGAAATTTTTTGAAAAAAACCATTGAAAAAATGTAATTATTTTTTTCGCACTTTTTCTTTTTGTAATTTCAAAAAACGAAATTATCGCCAAAATTTTGCATAATTTCTCCAAATCACATTCCTTGGTTTCTATTACAATTGGTTCAATCGATATAATTTCGTAAAAAAATAACAAGGTCATCATAATTTGCAGTTTCTGACCAAACCAAGCAGAATTAGCAAAAAAAAATGCATTTTACAAAAAAATATTCAAAATTCAATTTTATATAAAACCATAAAACAAATTTTTAGAATTAATATGTGTATAAAGTTATTTGAGTTTTAATAAAGGTTGCATTTACGTAAAATTGATGTCTTTGTTATTGCCCCATTTTTTTTTTTACACACTCGCTTTGATGTTGAGCAGACCTTAACCAAGTGTACATCCCTTACCTTTGAAACCAAGTGTACATCCCTTACCTTCGAAATCACCAAATCTATACGATAAAGTTGTAAAAATACACCACCTTGAGAAATAAACTAACTCAACCCTAAATATTAGAAATCAAACAATATTTATTACCATGTGATTTTCTTATATATCTAAGTTTAATATCTTTCCCAAACCATATGTAAATCAAACAATACTAGTATCATCCTACCAAAAAAAAAACCAAAAGCATGGACCAGTGCGGACCCATTATTTCAGTCAAGGAGGGGCGAAATGGTAAGGAATTATTGGTCATTAATATGAGTCATTAGGGCGAAGCAAAAAAAATTTGTATTCCAGACCAAGGATTATGATTTCGCAAAATTTTGTGAAATAATTCTTTTATTTTAGGTCTCGAAAAAGAAAAATGTGTTATTTCGTGTTTTCTTTGTAAATTTCGACATTTTCGTGTAAAACCCAAAACATTATGTAGCAAATTACATTTTTTCGATAAAAATATTTCATAATTTTTTGCAATTTTTTTAAATTTTCGTGTAAGACCAAAAAAATCATGAAGCAAATTACATTTATAGGGATACTTAAGTATTTAGGCTTCGTTTTATGTATTTATTAAGTAATATACTTGTCTATATATTTATTTATGTTTGACATACCCTCAAATTTTTTTTACGTTTTTTCTATATACAACGAAATATTTCTTAAAACTAGGAGACCAAAATTAATTAAAAAAATGAAATCACAATCCTTGCTCCGAACTGATAATTCAACAACAAATTTATAATAATATCTAAAATAAACACTAAAATCAAAAATATAATTCTAATTGTATTCTCATGAACTTAATCTAGTACTACTATTAAAAAAATAATAAAAAACACATTATGTAACACCCCTAAATTTCATAAAGATAATTTATTTTATTTTTAATTAAATAAAATAGGGTTACATTAAATTGAATGTGAATTTCAAAATTTAGGGTTTTATTTGGTGAGTTTAGAAGGTGGGTGCTTTCAGAAGTCCAGTGTAGGCGAATAACCACCCACCCTATAAAGAGGAAGAAAACCTTTTTCCTTTTCCCTTTTTTCTTTTCTTCTTTCTCCTTCCCTTTTTTGCGTTTTCTTCTTGATGGCGGCGTGAGAGAGGGATTTTTCTGCGTGAGTGTTTTTCTCTGCGTGGTGGTGATGTTGTCTGTGGGAGGGCAGTGGGAGGTTGCGATGAGATAACGAGCAGAGAGGGGTTGTTGGAGGTGTTGTTTGCAGTGGGTTTTGAAGGGTTGTTGCAGTGGTTTTGAGGGCGTGGATGGGCTGCGTTACAGGCTGTTCCAGGGTTGATTGCAGGGTGTTCAAGGATTGTTCCAGGGAGTGAAATAAGAGTTGTTCTAGGCTGTTTAAAGGGCTGAGTGCAGGCTGTTTACTGTTTCAATTTGCAAGGTGGTTGTTTCCTACTACCGGTTGGCTGTGTGTGTGGAAGGGGGGTTTGTTAATGGTGAATCAGTTGAGAGAGAGATTGTGAAATGAGGTTAGTTAGGAAGAAGATGATGATTAAGACGTTGATTTAAATGCCCGATTTCCATATTCCTTTATCTCTTGTTCCTTTTCTTCTCATTGTTGCGAAGTGGTGATGATTGGTGTGGGGGAAATCACGAGGTTGAGAAGAAGTGGCGGATTGGGTGTTGGAGACTGTGCTACTAAGTGGTGAGTTTCTTCATTTTTTCTCTTTTACTGTGAGTTTTCTTATTTTCCTCTTCTGATTTTGTATGAAGTTGAGAATACTATGTTGAATGATTTAATCTGAGGTTTGTGAGTTTTAGTTGTTTTGTTTGCTAATCATTGTCGATTACTTGTTTGGATTTATCACTGCTTCTACAAGTTTTGTCGATTCAATGTTATTGAAGTTAACGATCGTAGTAGTAAATTCGAGTTGAATTTGAGGGATTTGTTAGCATTAGGAGAATATATGTGTTGTTTGTGTATAAAGTCATGAGTTCGTCTTGAAAGTTAGAATCAAATTAGCTGGTGAAGATCAAAATTAGCAGTTGTCACATTATGTGGGTTTTAGTGGAAATTTGATGATTGGTTCGTGCATTTTACTGAATATGAAGTATTTTGGAAAATTGAGATAGAAATTGGTGAGATGAATTGTGTCAATTTTGTTGAACTTATTCGGTGAATGCACTAGGGAGAGTGAGCTGTTGAGGATAAGTTCAAGGTGAGTTTTAGGATGTTGTTTATAAATGTTAGCTGATCAGTTGTTTAGATTCAGCAAGTTTAAGGATTGATTGTCGAAGAAGAAGGTGTGGTGACGAAACCTTCCCTGAAACATCTAGCTGAATTGGGCTATGTTTCATCGCCAAATATGGTGATTTGCAGGGCTGCTCGGGCTAGCAGTTTGGGACACTTTGATAGGTTTGGGTTTCAGGGATTTTGATCATCTAATTATGCACCTGCTTGTGTTGCATCCTGTCCAAAATCTGCAATTTCATGATTTATTACCAAGTTCATTTGTAAGTTTGTAACAGCTTTGCTTTTAAGCATAACTGCCAAAATTGCACATCAGAAGTACTTTAGTTAAGCATTTTTTTTTTATCACTGTATCAATTTGTTCTGCTCTGCTCTGTTCTATTGTTCCAGAGCTTTAATAACTTATAACTTATCCTTCTAATTTAAAAATGATCTTTGTCTTCAATTACAGTCCAACAATCCAACTTCCTGCTAGGCTAGTTTGGTTCATTACTGCACTTCTTCACTGGGTGTGTGAGAAACTGGGTTACCAGAAGAACCCATATTCAACACAAATTGCAGTTTTAATCAAGCCACTTAGTATATATGGGGTTGAGCAAATTCACAAACATGGTTTCAGTTGAGAGTAGGGGGTGTTTGAGTTTAATAAGCCACAATGTCCATACTTTCAATTAAAGTCATAAAACAAGGTTGTTTCTTTGATGTTCAGGTAGTTATTACTTACAAATTACAATGGTATTCATATAAAAATAGTAATTGTATATTTGCCTCCTGTTTAGTGTTATACCATATTGTGCTTGAATAAGGAGAAGAATTTATTCACAAGTGATCATTCAATGGTTATTTTTGTATATATCTTTGTTTGGGGAAAGGGTAGAGTACAACTTTAGTTGGTGTTAACTAGGAATTTGTGAATGTTTTCAACAACTTAAGATATGTGTGTTGTGCTGGGATTTGGATAGTTGCTTTGGTGTAAGTTAGTGTCCACCCATGTTTGTCATGCACTTTCTTGTTTATGTGTTGAAATTGTCTTTTCGGAGATTGCATGTAGTGGCTTTGTTGGATTCAACATTTGAGATACTTTCTGTCAAACTAGGATGTATGTGTTTATCCCTAAAATCACATTCTTATGGAGAGTACTATGTGTAGTAGTGTTTGATTTTACACTATGGTTTGTTTTGTTTTGATGTCTCGTTGATTCTATTGATATAGGACCATTTAAGAATAATGGTGTTCCTTTGTATGTATGCATCTTGAAATGGTTATGTTCTCCCAAAGGAAGGGGTGGATTTCATTATGAATGACAAAATGTCACTCGATCACCGTGTTATTATAAAGCATGATTTATGAATATGCTATGTTTCCCCAAAATAATGGGTGGATTGATTTACTTATGAATGACAAAATGTCATTGTGGAGGAATTATGAATTTATAAAAAACAAATGATATTGGTAAACCTTGATTTCTGAAAATATAAACCACTTGGACTTGTGTCACTTAGAACTACCACACCTCTTTTGTTTATTATTTTCCCTCTCTTACTAGAGAAACTAAATGACTAGTGGGTCGTCTTGCAGAGTTGGGGCGCCCATTTCTTACTAGAGAAACTAAAATAACCTTCGGGTTAGTCTTGCGGAAATGAGGTGAATTTGTATGCCTAAAATAGGCTTTGATATTTATCCGTCAAAAATGTGACGTGAGTTTATGCGCATTAATAGCCCAAGAGTGGCTTTTGGTACTCATATAGTTAGGGGTATCCGCGATGCATGCCTGTATGTGATGTCCCCACTTGGGCATGGATGACGGAGTAGTCCTCCTTTATATGAGAAAGGCATACAGGCATGTATGTTCGGCACGGAGGTGGTGTGAATGTGGTATCGTCTAAGTGATCAATTCGTTAAAAAGATGAATCAAATTCAAATAAAAATGAATAAAGTAAGTTTATATTACTTCTAACCATTTTCATGAAGGATGACAAGTCCACTAATATTTCTGCAGGTCAGACTTGCCATAGTCGACTCCTATAGGGTAAGTATAAGTAAATGCATTTTTACTTAATTGGGATGATGATATGATGGCCTCGATGAGGAACTAAATTCTTGGAACTGTGTTTTCTTACATCACACTTTTGCCTCGTTGAGGAACTACTTGTTGGTGTGTTTTTGTATTGTTTGTGTTTAACTTGATGTTTATCACGTGCGATTTTATTGTTTTTGGGATGAAGATTACTCACACCAGCTTTATTGCTGACCCAAGTGAGTTTTTGCTTCTTGGGTACATTCCCAAAACATTCCTTTGGGAATGTAGCCGATTAGTTTTCAGGTTTAGAGACTTTTGAGCAGTGTTACGGGAGTTCCGCTAGTGAGGCTATTGACGTCAATTTTTCCTGGTTAGAGTTTTGTATAAATTTTAGTTTGTTCCTATTTTCTGAACTATATTTTTTTCATTGCTGATAAATGTTTCTGTTGTTATTGACCTTCATGTCCCGAGTTTTGGGGAAACGGATAATCCTACGTGGATTTTGGGATTTTTCGTTTTCTTCGAAAATCGAGGCGTGACAGTTTGGTATCAGAGCATTTGGTTAGCCTAGGCTGGGGTAGAGTCTAGGTGATCCTCGAAATGTGGATATTGGTGTGTAGGAGTGTAGAAGACTTAAGATGGAGTGACAAGGTTGAACATTGAAACTTTAGTATTATTTCATTTTCTTCGTGAATCTCATGATGAGGCTTCATTGACTTGTGTGTGCGCGAGTAATCTTATTTATAATTTCGATATTTGCTTGACATTATTCCGTATTATTTTCTTTTTAGGGGTTTGATATCCGTAGTGTTCACTTAACACTTTCTGTGAATCTCGGGACGAGATTCCTTTTGAGTTGTATTTAATGTAACACCCCTACTTTTCCAATAACAATAAATTATTTATGTTTCTAAACTTCAATTGAAATTTGTGTTTTAAAATCTTATTTTGTTTGACAACTCGTATTTTTCGAAATTCAGTTAACTGTCTTACCATCCGAATCTTGTTACGAGATTCCATTTAACGTGTCTATAATGTAACACCCGTAAATTTCATAAAGATAATTTATTTTATTTTTAATTAAATAAAATAGGGTTACATTAAATTGAATGTGAATTTCAAAATTTAGGGTTTTATTTGGTGAGTTTAGAAGGTGGGTGCTTTCAGAAGTCCAATGTGGGCGAATAACCACCCACCCTATAAAGAGGAAGAAAAGCTTTTTCTTTTTCCCTTTTTTCTTTTCTTCTTTCTCCTTCCCTTTTTTGCGTTTTCTTCTTGATGGCGGCGTGAGAGAGGGATTTTTCTGCGTGAGTGTTTTTCTCTGCGTGGTGGTGATGTTGTGTCTGTGCGAGGGCAGTGGGAGGTTGCGATGAGATAACGAGCAGAGAGGGGTTGTTGGAGGTGTTGTTTGCAGTGGGTTTTGAAGGGTTGTTGCAGTGGTTTTGAGGGCGTGGATGGGCTGCGTTACAGGTTGTTCCAGGGTTGATTGCAGGGTGTTCAAGGACTGTTCCAGGGAGTGAAATAAGAGTTGTTCCAGGCTGTTTAAAGGGCTGAGTGCAGGTTGTTTACTGTTTCGATTTGCAAGGTGGTTGTTTCCTACTACCGGTTGGCTGTGTGTGTGAAAGGGGGGTTTGTTAATGGCGAATCAGTTGAGAGAGAGATTGTGAAATGAGGTTAGTTAGGAAGAAGATGATGATTAAGACGTTGATTTAAATGCCCGATTTCCAGATTCCTTTATCTCTTGTTCCTTTTCTTCTCATTGTTGCGAGGTGGTGATGATTGGTGTGGGGAAAATCGCGAGGTTGAGAAGAAGTGGCGGATTGGGTGTTGGAGACTGTGCTACTAAGTGGTGAGTTTCTTCATTTTTTCTCTTTTACTGTGAGTTTTCTTATTTTCCTCTTCTGATTTTGTATGAAGTTGAGAATACTGTGTTGAATGATTTAATCTGAGATTTGTGAGTTTTAGTTGTTTTGTTTGCTAATCACTTTCGATTACTTGTTTGGATTTATCACTGCTTCTGCAAGTTTTGTCGATTCAATGTTATTGAAGTTAACGATCGTAGTAGTAAATTCGAGTTGAATTTGAGGGATTTGTTTGCATTAGGAGAATATATGTGTTGTTTGTGTATAAAATCATGAGTTCGTCTTGAAAGTTAGAATCAGATTAGCTGGTGAAGATCAAAATTAGCAGTTGTCACATTATGTGGGTTTTAGTGGAAATTTGATGATTTGTTTGTGCATTTTACTGAATATGAAGTTGTTTGGAAAATTGAGATAGAAATTGGTGAGATGAATTGTGTCAATTTTGTTGAACTTGTTCGGTGAATGCACTAGAGAGAGAGAGAGCTGTTGAGGATCAGTTCAAGGTGAGTTTTAGGATGTTGTTTATAAATGTTAGCTGATCAGTTGTTCAGATTCAGCAAGTTTGTTGATTGATTGTCGAAGAAGAAGGTGTGGTGACGAAACCTTCCCTGAAACATCTAGCTGAATTGGGCTATGTTTCATCGCCAAATATGGTGATTTGTATGGTGATTTGCAGGGCTGCTCGGGCTAGCAGTTTGGGACACTTTGATAGGTTTGGGTTTCAGGGATTCTGATCATCTAATTATGCACCTGCTTGTGTTGCATCCTGTCCAAAATCTGCAATTTCATGATTTCTTACCAAGTTCATTTGTAAGTTTGTAACAGCTTTGCTTTTAAGCATAACTGCCAAAATTGCACATCAGATGTACTTTAGTTAAGCATAGTTTTTATCATTGTATCAATTTGTTCTGCTCTGCTCTGCTCTATTGTTCCAGAGCTTTAATAACTTATAACTTATCCTTCTAATTTAAAACTGATCTTTGTCTTCAATTACAGTCCAACAATCCAACTTCCTGCTAGGCTAGTTTGGTTCATTACTGCACTTCTTCACTGGGTGTGTGAGAAACTGGGTTACCAGAAGAACCCATATTCAACACAAATTGCAGTTTTAATCAAGCCACTTAGTATATATGGGGTTGAGCAAATTCACAAACATGGTTTCAGTTGAGGGTAGGGGGTGTTTGAGTTTAATAAGCCACAATGTCCATACTTTCAATTAAAGTCATAAAACAAGGTTGTTTCTTTGATGTTCAGGTAGTTATTACTTACAAATTACAATGGTATTCATATAAAAATAGTAATTGTATATTTGCCTCCTGTTTAGTGTTATACCATATTGTGCTTGAATAAGGAGAATAATTTATTCACAAGTGATCATTCAATGGTTATTTTTGTATATATCTTTGTTTGGGGAAAGGGTAGAGTACAACTTAAGATTTGTTGGTGTTAAATAGGAATTTGTGAATGTTTTCAAACAACTTAAGATATGTGTGTTGTGTTGGGATTTGGATGGTTGCTTTGGTGTAAGTTAGTGTCCACCCATGTTTGTCATGCACTTTCTTGTTTATGTGTTGAAATTGTCTTTTCGGAGATTGCATGTAGTGGCTTTGTTGGATTCAGCATTTGAGATACTTTCTGTCAAACTAGGATGTAATGTGTTTATCCCTAAAATCACATTCTTATGGAGAGTACTATGTGTAGTAGTGTTTGATTTTGCACCATGGTTTGTTTTGTTTTAATGTCTCGTTGATTCTATTGATATAGGACCATTTAAGATTAATGGTGTTCCTCTGTATGTATGCATCTTGAAATGGTTATGTTCTCCCAAAGGAAGGGTTGGATTTCATTATGAATGACAAAATGTCACTTGATCACCATGTTATTATAAAGCATGATTTATGAATATGCTATGTTTCCCCAAAATAATTGGTGGACTGATTTACTTATGAATGACAAAATGTCATTGTGGAGGAATTTTGAATTTATCAAAAATAAATGATATTGGTAAACCTTGATTTCTGAAAATATAAACCACTTGGACTTGTGTCACTTAGAACTACCACACCTCTTTTGTTTATTATTTTCCCTCTCTTACTAAAGAAACTAAATGACTAGTGGGTCGTTTTGCATAGTTGGGGCGCCCATTTCTTACTAGAGAAACTAAAATAACCTTCGGGTTAGTCTTGCGGAAATGAGGTGAATTTGTATGCCTAAAATAGGCTTTGATATTTATCCGTAAAAAATGTGACGTGAGTTTATGCCCATTGATAGCCCAAGAGTGGCTTTTGGTACTCATATAGTTAGGGGTATCCGCGATGCATGCCTGTATGTGATGTCCCCACTTGGGCATGGATGACGGAGTAGTCCTCCTTTATATGAGAGAGGCATACGGGCATGTATGTTCGGCACGGAGGTGGTGCGAATGTGGTATCGTCTAAGTGATCAATCTGTTAAAAAGATGAATCAAATTTAAATAAAAATGAATAAAGTAAGTTTATATTACTTCTAACCATTTTCATGCAGGATGGCAAGTCCACTAATATTTCTGCAGGTCAGACTTGCCATAGTCGACTCCTATAGGGTAAGTATAAGTAAATGCATTTTTACTTAATTGGGATGATGATATGATGGCCTCGATGAGGAACTAAATTCTTGGAACTGTGTTTTCTTACATCACACTTTTGCCTCGTTGAGGAACTACTTGTTGGTGTGTTTGTGTATTGTTTGTGTTTAGCTTGATGTTTATCACGTGCGATTTTATTGTTTTTGGGATGAAGATTACTCACACCAGCTTTATTGCTTACCCAAGTGAGCTTTTGCTTCTTGGGTACATTCCTTTTGGAATGTAGCCGATTAGCTTTTCAGGTTTAGAGACTTTTGAGCAGCGTTACGGGAGTTCCGCTAGTGGGGCTAGCGACGTCAGTTTTTCCTGGTTAGAGTTTTGTATAAATTTTAGTTTGTTCCTATTTTCTGAACTATATTTTTGTCATTGCTGCTAAATGTTTTTGTTGTTATTGAATTTCACGTCTCGAGTTTTGGGGAAACGGATAATCCTACGTGGATTTTGAGATTTTCGTTTTATTCGAAAATCGGGGCGTGACACATTATATATATCAAACTGAATCGGGTATAATATTTTAAGCTAAATTGTGATAAAGTCGTCGACAATTTAACAAATGTAAATAAGCCTAATAACTATAATACATGATTAAAATTGTAAAATAATTAAGATAAATAAGTAAGTTTAATTTAGAAAATTTTGAAGCGTGCAAACATAATAAAACCCTAATTACAAGTTTATAGAAAAACAATGGGGTGGGGGTTAGCGAGCCAATCCAATCCCCAAATTTTATATGAGTTTGAATAATGATATATATTTTCATTGAGTTCTATACTTTGTTATCTTAGATTTTAAATACAGATTTTTTTGTGGGCTTTATTTATGACATTGTCTTTTGTTTGTGTTTCATACTACTTGTGAACAAACAAGTCTTTGTTAAACTATATATTTTTTTCTTTTAATATATTCATATGATTGCATAAAAGCATCTTATGAAAAAAAAAATTCAGGATTTAACATTTAGAGAGAATAAAAAAAAACATCTAAAAATTCTTACACTCCATGGGAATCGAATTCAGGTCATTAGTAATGAAGTTTTAAAAACTACCATCAAGCCAAATTAAAATATCTTATTTTAAATAAAGTTTTATAATATCGTGCCTTCACATTTATTTTAAAAGTTTCAAAAATGCTACATATATACTATTTTTTTTTTAATTGAGGAGGGGCAGCTGCACCTTCTGGTCCTTTTGTAGATCCGCCCCTGGCATGGACTAAGTTTAATAATAAAGTTAAAAATTAAAGAAACTAGCTAACCTTTTTGTTGATCCAATGTTGGAGAAAGATTTTCTCTTCCTTTTCACCCTATCACCTTTTGTTTTACATTGTTGATGAGCAAAGCTTTTGTGTGTCTCCTCTTTTTATTTTAAAGAGAATTTAGATAGATATTTTACCCTAAGTCCAACTCTCTTTATTATATTTTATTCTAGGTTTTCCTAATTTAACTAAACACACCATACACACCCATATATGTTTATCTCTTTAGCAAACTATGAACAAAAGAAATCCCTTGCATAATACGAAAAATTAAATATTGTCACAAAATAATAAATTGGTAGTATTAATATTTATTTATTTATTCGGGTATTATGATATAAGCATCTCAAAAGAATCTTGTCCTGAGATTCGGTATGAGGAGAGCTAAGCAAATCATTCCGGGTGCATTTTCTTTGCTTTGTCCTCCATGCTTCGGGAATATACCAAAATATCATCAATGAAAACAATATCAAACTTATCTAGGTATGGCCGAAAAATACGATTCGTCAAATCCGTAAAGAACGCAGGAGCATTTGTTAATCCAATAGGCAAAATTGGATATTCATATAATCCATACCGATTATGAAACACTATTAGAGGTATGCTATGTTCTTCAACACCCATCTAATGATACCCAATCCTCAAATCAAAATGTGAAAATACCATCGCCCTTTTCAATTGATCTAACAAATCATTTATCATGGGAAGAGGGTACTTATTCTTGATGGTCACCTTTTAAACGGTTCACCTACCATTCGTTTCTCCCTAGCCTCTTGGAAAGTTGTTTTTTATTCTTCAAACTTGAGAGTTAGGTTTAAAACTTTGTCAATTTGTTCTTTATCAAAAGGTAAAAGAGATTTTGATAAAGCCTAAACCACTGATAAACTTTTGGTTCTTCTTTCCAATAGCATCCACCAAATATAGAGCATAACGAGTCAACTCATTAAACTTAGTCACGGTCTTTGTACCATGAGGCGAACATGTAAATTTCGCTGCCAATTGAGATTTCACAGCTACAGTTACAAGCTGGCTATCAAAATTAGACTTAAAAGTTTCCCAAGTCATAACGGTCGTATCCATACTCTCCTCGATAGAATCTCACTAATATCTTGCATTCCCATCCTAATTATTGGCAAGTAACTCTTGTTTCTACACCTTAGTTAGTTGCAACTTTGTAAAATTGTTTCACATTTTTCGAATCCATTTCTCAGCTGCATTTGGTCCATTTTCTCACTAAATCTCTTACTACCTAGATTCCCAAACTCCTTATTTATCCTAGCAAATGGGTCACCGTGATTCTCTTGAGGATTTGAATGACTAGCAAAAGTTGTGTCATCGTAGCTCTCACATCTACCTAAACCATGTTAGGATTCCCTCTTCAGCATTTGGAGTGTTTTGCCTATTAGCATTAATCTTTCCATTGCCATCATTCTGCCCATTAGCACCATTCGATTATATGTTTGCCATTACCTTCGAGTGAAAAATAAATAGATCCTTAATATTCAATATTCCAAAATCTTCATAACCCATTACCACGGTTTCAAGGATCAACTAGAACTACCCCTGGTCTAGGGTAATCAAATGCTCTAATACCATACTGTCACACCCCGAATTTTTTTTTAATTTTTTTATTTACAATCTAAACTAATATATTATCAAAAATTAGAGCGCAACATGAATAATTACATTGGTATAGACATGAATCAAATTATAAATAATAAACTAACTTCGCAAAATCATCCTCTCATAACTAAGATCACTTAATCTTGCCATATATCCACCGAGATAAATGATAAGTCAAACATGTCTAAATTTATTACATCAACCAACCCAAAGTCTTTGACTTCGTGTACAAAGAGAAATAATTCTATCCTACATCTTATTACATACACAATAACCAAAACTAAAAATCTAACGAATAAGTCAATGTCACTCCTAGCGGCACGAAGCTAGAATCGCTCGCCTTCAAGCTCCAAACTAACCATGATGACTATCTTGAGTTGCACTCAATATGAACGCACCCAAATTTGTAAAAAAAAAAAATACAATTTGGGTCAGTATTTTAATATTGGTGTAAACAGCTTACTTTCAACAAAAATACACATCGTAGTCAACAAAACACTATTATGGAAATACCAAATAATGAGTACTTTGTCTTATGTAAGCCATGTAGCTCTCATTCGAAGATCGAATGAGTATTTAGTTTATTCCCTCAATAAAAATATACATCTATAAAAACAAAATAATTAAGATTTTAATACGTCAATGAATACAAAATTTTAAGGGCCAGTCAATCCCACAAAAAATTAGTTTGACCTAATGCCCGCTCAAATCTAATATTTCAAAGCAAAATTTTAAAATAAACAATTCTGCAAAAATATACATTTTATGGAAAAACTAAGACAAACCTTAGAAAAACATTTTTCACAAAAGTTGCTCAAAATTATGTTTTGTACATGTTCGTGAAATAGATTTAAAATTTTCTCAGTGCACATGGAGATATTCGATTTCTATTACAACTAGGACAATCGATGCAATTTAGTCAAAAACTAAAAGGGTCATCATAATTTGCAATTTCTGACCAAACCAGTCAAAACTAGCAAAAAATACATTTCATACAAAAATATTCAGCATTTGATTGTTTTTTAAATCTTAAACAAATTTCTATAATTTAATATGTGAAGAAACTTATTCGAGTTATAATATAGGTTACATGTTATGGTAAAATTGATATTTTCGTTACTGCCCCTTTTTTCTTTCTTTTCACTACTTTTCCATAATCGCACTCTCCCCGTTGAACGCGCCTAACCAAAGTGTGACTCCCTTGTTTTCGAAGCCACTCCATGGGTGCATATCCTAGATGGGTTGCCACTTCAAGGGTCATGCCATTACAACCAAAGTTTGATCCATGACAAGTATGTTCTAATCAAGTATACAAGCAAGTCTCTATACTTACACTACAACAAAAATGAGCATTTATAGCTTTTGAGAATAGCGGTTTTTACACAACCGCTATAAAATGCTATTGAAACAGTGTATAAACAATTGTAAACAGCTATCAATCCAATTTCATTTGTGCGCTAAGTGAAATGCTATGAACGCGGGAGTTGCAATTCGCTGGGCGCCAACTATCCCGCTCGAATCGAAAAAAAAAAATAAAAGCAAAACAAAGAAGAAGGAAGGAAGGAAGAAGAATCCCGCTCAAATCCCACTCTCCTTCTCGATTTATATCTCATTCTCCCTCTGCAATCTGCTCTCCCTCTCCGATCGCCCTCCCTCTCCCTCTCCGATCGCTCTCCCTCTCCCTCTCCGTTCTGCTGTCCCTTTCTGATCGCTCTCCCTCTCCGTTCTGTTTCTCCCTCTCCAACGTGTTCTACTCCTCACCGTACGTGCTCTCGCTCTCCTTTTCAGGTCGATATGATTGCTTGGTGTTTGAGTTTTGTCCTCTCTGTGGGGTTTGAAATTAGTGGCTCTTGCAGGGTTAGCAACAACAAGGTTAGCTTCTTCTTTTGATAGATGGGGTTTACTTCTTCTTCTTTTTGGGTTCTTTTTGATGGATTAAGAAAAAAATTATGTTTTTTTTTTTATGGATTTCATTCACTGTTTGAAGATCTAGGGTTTTTTTTTATGGATTTCATTCACTGTAGTGGAGCTTGAATTTCTTTGTTTATTCTTAAGATATGAAGTGGATCGAATCCTAGTGTTTTACTGGGTTTTTTTTATAGTCATTTGAAGTTCCAATGTATATTGAGGAGTATAACCGAAGCTTTGATTGAAAGAATGACAATTAACTGTTAAAGATGTTTAGCTTTGTACTCGACTTACTGAAATTTCATCTTTGTTCAGGAATGACAAGAGTACCTCTTTCTTTTGATTGAGGTAACAAAAACTCTTTTGCTCTGATTTCTTTCTTCTTTTTTGTGTTGTTTCTGTGATCGATCTACTAACACAAATGTTCAGTGGGCTTTAGGAGTTGCACATGTGAAGTGGGTTATTGAGATTCAGACAGAGAAAAATAGTGGGGATGCATGATTGAAGCTGCTTGTTCTATGATTGGATTTTTGTTCTTCTTCTTCTTCATCAACTTTTTATGTATAGAAACTTGGTCGCAAAGCATCTTCATTGTTAGTCTATCATTGGTAAGAATTGATTGATTAGCTGGTTTTAGGAATATTTTAGATGTGGTCTACTTGTCAATGAGATGGACAGGAGGCGAAAATGGTCACAGGTTGAGTTGGAGAAGTTTTGGACCATGGTTCCAACTTGAATAAACCCACTTTCTATTTATCTACATTACTGTTTAGTATCAATCTAAAATGTTAATAATCATATGAATAATGCACTGTTTCATTCCATTCTTGTTATAGCTAAAAAAAAGTGTCAAGGAACCAAAGGTTGTCCATCGAGATGTAAAGTCCAGCAACATTTTATGAGATCGACAATGGAATCCTAAGGTGTCTGATTTTGGGCTTGCAAAGCTATTATGTTTTATAAAACAGTTACGTGACGACTCGGGTGATTGGAACATACGGGGTAGTATTTTTCTTACACAAGTTCTCCGTCCTTCATCTAATATCTACTATGCATTTAGCAAAAAAGTTATGATGGACATTTTGATTTTGTAGCTATGTAGCAGCTGAATATGCTTGCATGGTTATGTTGATTTCTCATCGCTTGGCTCGGCAGGTTTGTTCAAATATTTTTTTTTCAAGGATGCTATGTCTTTAATGATTTTGAATGGAGGATGGTATACCTATGACGCAATGGGTAATTCATTGATGCAGGGAGCTATAGTCGGGATGCTAGCAGATCCAAAGGAGGCAAGTAATGGTGATGATAATGAAGCATAAGAGTTTTCCTTTGCAGATTGATTGATAATGGAGTCTGTCAATCCTATCTGCGTAACCTTTTTTCCCTGTATTAACACTACCAACAGGCATGGGCTGGCATTCAAGAGGTCCATTTCCTCCCATTTAATCCTACCAACAAGCGTACAGCTTTGACTTATATAGATAGTGAAGGCAAAATGCATCGAGTCAAGAAAGGTGCTCCTGAGCAGGTATTTTTCATAAACATTTATATATTTAAGTATTTTGTATGGTCTATGCATGCTTTGTTCTGACTATTATGTCTTGCAGATTCTGAATCTTGCTCACAACAAGTCAGATATAGAGCGAATAGTTCATGCTGTGATCGATAAGTTTGCTGATCAATGCCTACGGTCACTTGCAGTAGCTTACCAGGTAAATAAGTTTTATCCTTCAATAACTTCCATTGTTTACTGAATACTAATCCTCAGGGTGTTTTGTCTTGGTATGAAACGGGAAGTTCCAGTTGGAAGGAAAAAGAGTCTCGAAGGTCCATGGCAGTTCATTGGTCTTATGCCTCTTTTTGATCCACCTCGCCAGGACAGTGCTGAAACTATAAAGAGGGCCCTGAACCTTGGGGTAAATGTTAAAATGATCACAGGTATGTGTCTTGTGATATAGCATCTCAGTTTACATAAGTGACATTCTGTATTTTAAATGGGGTTGTAAATTAATGAGATATGAGCCTCAATTACATATTGATATATTAAGAGGGTTTCTGAAGTCACAAGTGTTGAAATCTCCTAGAAACCCTCAATTACATAGTGGATCACATTATGCTTCGTGCATGGAGTAAGGATGGTTTTAGTATAAAAAAAAAAGTTGGGTTTTTTTCTTCTAAAATGAAGTGAATCAAGGTTGATTTTGAGGTTTGAATTGTAGATTGTGTAATGAAGCCTTAATGCCCTAAAATGAGGTTCTTATGGTTTGAATGATTGATTGTTCTGCCTCTCTAATTTGGATTGAGTGATTGATTTAGGGGGTTTTAATTCAATTGTAGATTAGCGTAAATGGGTTTGGTTAAAATAAGTTTAGTCTCTTCATTGTTTGTTCTGTTGATTGTTGCTTCTTCTACATTTTCAGGTTGCATAGTTGTCATCAAGTAAAATGGTTGTTAGCTTCCTCATTTTGTGTTTGCTAACAGGTTAGTAGTCATTGCTTTTATCCATGTAAATAGTAAATTATTTTGGAAGAACCACACATGCATTTCATACTCTACACTGTCCATTACGAAGTAAAGTATTTGTATTATAGCTCATTCATTTTAGACTAAGCAAAATATGTGATTTCAGAGTTTATATCATAAGTGGTTTTACATTATTGTCATCATTCTTGCAGAAAATCATAGTACCAGTGGATCTTTTGGACTGAATTTTAAAGAGGTCGCTATTGTGAAAGATTTTGGAAGTCAACACTAGCTTTTTTCATTGAAGACATTGTATCGCAGAAAGCTGCAATTCTTCACATCGTCTGAGAAGCTATATGCCATTACAGGAGGGGAGAGCACTACATACTGGGTGCTATGTAAGGTATTCCTTGAAGAAATTTCATGATGAGAAGCCTTACAAAGAGGTACATGTAAGTTCTTTATGGAAGTTAAATTGAAGCACAACTAGAGCAACCAAAACTGATCTATTAAGGCTATTTTTTCGTTGGTTTTTGTGAAGTAGACCTCATCTTTAAATCCAATCATAACAATCAAACCATTATAGACTGCATTTTTTTTGGGTCGGGTGTATGATTGATTTCTGATTATATAATTTTTTTATTTCATTTTCATGCTTTTGATTTAGGATTTGGATATGCTATCATGTCAAACACTGTTTGGATCTATGAATAGAGGGTCTCCTCATTACATAAAGAGACAGGGCAAAAAACTTCACCATTTGGATCTCATGTTTTTGGGGTTTGTTGTGTGCACTAGCCACCACAAAAATGGACAGAGAGACAGAGAAAAATTATTGGATTTTCTATGCTTGTCTAGCAAATTGAAGAAAGAGTACTACAATAGAGGTTCAAATCAAAGAATGGAACTCATTCAGAGACTCTTAAACTTTGTGATTGATATGGTCCAGAAACTGATGCACATAAGCTTCAAAGAAAGAAGTAATTAATGGGATGATCTGATGTTTATGGAAGAAAAAACGGTTATAATTCTAATCCAATATTTTTTTCTCTGTTTGCTCTTCTTTGCTGCTTCTCTGTTTTGAACTAAGCCTTCAATGTTTGAACACCAAGATTTCCAAAACATCCAAAATAAGAGTCTTTTCTACCATAAATGTTTCATGTCCAAATGGGTTTTGATTCATTTCAAATATTAAACAAGACTGACCTTTGCATCCAGTGGTCTCTGCAACAGTTGATTAAAAAATGTCAGAAGTTTCAATAAGGAAATGTTCCTTCAATAAGAAAGAATCGTTCAGTTCTTCTTTTCTTTCCTTAATGGGTAATTCAGTCTTAAGTGTTTTATTCATGTGCCAATTAACACTTTCAACTTCAATCAGGTGATCAATTGGCAATAGGAAAGGAAACTGGACGTCGTCTTGGGATGGGAATCAACATGTATCCCTCATCTGCTTTATTAGGCCAGACCAAGGATGTGTCAATTGCAGCCCTGCCAGTTGATGATCTTACAGAGAAAGCTGATGGTTTTGTTGGCGTTTTCCCTGGTATGGTTCTGATATCAAGTTATAGCTAGGTTCTAGTGTCCATGAGAGGAGGTTGGTAGTTGCTGCTAGGTGCTTTTACTTAGAATATGCTTTTTCATCTTTCCTTGCTTCTTTTAACTGTTGCTGATGCAACGGACGCATCTCGCAGTGCTTCTGACATTGTTTTGACCGAACCTGGTCTTAGTGTCATCATAAGTGCTGTATTGACCAGTCGAGCCATCTTTCAGAGGATGAAAAATTATATGGTAATGTGCCTGGAAACATCTGATCGAAGCCTAGATACACGCAACATAATACTGAATTAATAGTTTCTATTTTGTATGTATTATACTTGGATCTCCATGGCTGTAAGAAATGGCCTGCATCATTCAGATGTTTTCAGTGTGGAGTATTTGCAATCTTATGGTTAGGTTTTATAAATACCATTCTAAAAGGTGCTAAGTTTTGTTTGATAACAAAATATCGTATTATAAAGAATCTATTGGCTTTTGATACTCTATATTTGGATAAGCTTTATCCAAATTAACTTTACTCCTTCCTGTGGTTACATATCATGAAATGTCTTAATGCTATTATTGCCTTGAAGGGTTGAAAAGGATACTTACTAAATGTTAGGCGTCTGAACATATTTCAATTAACTAGGAATATTGGATAGACTGACTTTCCATGGTCTCCATGATGAAATTGGCTATTGATTAATCTCCATGTGATTGAACCTCGTGTGAAAATTGTAACAATGATCTTGCATCCTGTATCTCCTGTGCTGCCATTATATGTATCTGTCCTGGCCATTATGCATCTGTATATAGTCCCTTGTATTGGCACCATTTTTTCTATATTATGTTTTCTTAGTCATGAGCTCATTTTGTAGCTTGCTTCTTACATTTTTTTTTTAAATTAATTTGTAGCTGTTGCAAAGGCGTTAAGACGGGTAGCTGAAGGGAAGGCTTCTGCTCAAGCTGAGGCAGCTGATTGGAAGCGGAAGTATGAATTAGAAAGGGCACGTAATCTGCACCAGGAACATAAAGGTTTGAAAAAAACATGATTACTTTTCAGTAAATAGCTCATTTTCGGTGACAACCAACTCTCAACTTTTAGACTGTTACAATTCTGTTTGGAGTAGACGATCTCTTTATTCAAAAGTCATACAAGCATGAACTTGGCATTGCCATTGAGTGTGGATGAGAACATGCTGTGGATTTATCCATTCTTTATTGTCATTTGTCCTAACCACAGTTTGCTTCACTATCCATTCTCATAACTATCATTTCAAGTTTCAATCTTGCACTGTCAATTATCTCCAAATGCATTGTTGTTGTATGATATCTATTTGGCAGAGCTTGGTTTTAGTCTCCCATAAACTCTGAGCTCCCAGGAATTTTAATGTTGGATATTGTAGTTAGGTAGTGGTGGTGTTGTGTTTTCTTAACAAGTCAAGTTTATGAATTTTTAATAGCTTAAAAACAGCAGAGAGCCGATATAATCGTGGTACTGAAAGTATGTGTTAGTTTTAGGCCAGAACATAAAAAAATTTCAAATTTTGATCATTTGCAGAGATGTTGGAGGAGCTGTCAAGAAGAGAGGTTGCTTGCTGCTGCTGCTGCCGCTGCTGCTGCTGCTTGCTGCTGCTGCTGCCGCTGCTGCTGCTGCTGCTACTGCTGCTGCTGCTTCTTGCTGCTGCTGCTGCTGTCGTTGCTATCATTGCTTGCCACCTCTCACTGATGAATCCATTGCTAAGGAGATCGATTACATGCTAGCCAAGGGATGGGTCCCTTGCCTTGAGTTTGATCAGGTAACAACATGATTTTTATGTGCATATTGTGGGATATTATTTCTTTCATCTTTGCTGAGTGAGTGCAGTACTGATGTGGTTTTAATCTACAGTTTGTATTTTATTTGATTCATTGTTCGTCATTAGTAATATAGTTATTGTGCTTTTTCGGTTTGAAGGTGGGTTATGTGCACAGGACCAATAACAATATTCTCGGGTACTACGATGGGAGATACTGGACCATGTGGAAGCTGCCCATGTTCGGTTGCACCGACGCTTCTCAACTCCTAATTGAGATTCAAGAATGAAAAACACTTTCCCAAATGCTTATATCCGATGCTTGGCCTTTAGCAATGTACACCAGTCACAGTGCATGTCCTTCGTAATTCAAAAGCCTACCACCACCTCCTAACTTTTTTTTTTTTTTTTTTGGGTTTTCTCTTTGTATGTTTAGCGTGTTGCTAGTTTATGGTACTAATAAGCTACTGCACTGGATTCGTGTCAATTTGAACATAAGTTTTTTTTTTTATTATTGGTTTAATATTGTTATTTGATTTTGATGTTGTATTTGGCATTTTAATGTCATTGTGCATGTTTAAGTTCTAGGGAAGAACATTCAGTTTTTCTACCAATTTTAATGAGAAGACACAGATACTACCAGTTGTTTTAGCTATCAATTTATCATATGTTCAAGAAAATTTTTATTTAACTTTGGCACATTTAAATTTTTATTTTCTAGACATAAAACTTATGAGATGTGTAATAAAAAGTCATTTGATAGTTAAAAAAAAAAAAAAAAAAAAAAAAAAAAAAAAAAAAAAAAATTTGCTATGTATACTTACCATAGCGTTTTTAAAACGCTATGGTAGAGTCTACCATAGCGGTTTTAGAGTCTACTATAGCATTTTTAAAACGCTATGGAAGAGGATACCATAGCGGTTTTAGACTCTACTATAGCGTTTTTAAAACGCTATGGAAGAGGCTACCATAGCGGTTTTGAAACGCTATAAAAGCCAAACTTACCATAGCGGTTTAAAACCGCTATAATATCCCCTGGGTCTATTATAGCTCCGGCTGTCATAGCGGTTACTAAACCGCTATGGTATCCTACCATAGCGGTTTTTAAACGCTATTAATCACAATTTTTCTTGTAGTGTTATTGGGATAGAATACCAAGTATACAAGCAAGTTTCTATACTAGAACACATAAATTTCATGGGGCATTGTCTCTGTGTTTTCTTCCATCTTAAAATTTTAAAATAAATAAATAAATTCTAGTCAATGTACTTTTTCCTTTCCTTCTATTCGCATTTTTTTTGGAGTTGTGGAAAAGAGCATTACTAACCTTGGAACTAAAACACCCAACGTGCATGATTAACTAGAATCAATGGATAACACATGAGGTACCATTTCACTTATCAAACCAAGCTAAAATAATTACTTAATAAAATTTCCAGCAAATCGATTTGTGTGTCAACAATCAAAATCGCATTACTAACCATACAAATCACCAAATCTACAATGAAGTTGTAAGAATACACTACCATTAGAAAGAAACTAACTCAAACCCTACATATATAAATTCATCAGCATATATTAGCACGTGATTTTCTTATAGATCTAAGTTTAATATTTTTCTCACAGTATCACCCTATGAAAAAGAAAAAGAAAAACCTAAAGCATGGACTAAGGTTAATAAAAAAGTTAAAAATTAAAGGAAGTAGAGTCTACTAACAATTTTGCAAGATCCAAAGTTGGAGAAAAGTTTTTTCACCTTTTCTTTTACATAGGTTGTTGAGCAAAACTTCTTTTTTTAAGGAAAATTTAGATAGTTATTTTACCCTAGGTCAAACTCACTTTATTAGATTATATTCTAGGTTTTATTAATTTGAGTAAACACACCCATACACTCATATACAATTTTTTTTTTTATCTTTTTAGCAAACTACAAACAAAACAAATCCCTTACATAATAGAAAAATTATAATATTAATATTTATTTATTTATTTATCTATACGGGTATTACTTAAATCTCAATAGTCTAGATGAATGTAATCCATTTGTTTTATGGTTGTGGTGCGATGTATACTGGTTCGTACCTTAGTGCTCAATCATCCGCTGAAAATCTTGTGACCAAGTGGCTTCTTGACATAAATTCGTATGAAATTGCAAAATATTTTCGAGAATTTGTCGAAATCCTATAACTCTAGAACCGAGATCCGCAATGAAATTGTAGAAATTTCTTGAATTTGCTTTAAAATGGGAAAAACTTTGTAAATATTTTTCGTTTATTGAAACTAATACTTCACAAGAGGAAAGTATAATGCAAATTTATGATGTTTCACAAGAGGAAAATATATTCCAAATTAGAAGGAGATTCAAAGATCTCGAAGGTAGAACAAAATAAAAGAGAAATCAATAGATGAATGTTTAAGGAGAAAATTGTAGAAGATGAACAAACAATAAAGAGGATGATATATCGGAGAAAAATAATTGATTGATAATTCTAAATGTGTCATTCTTACAATGCTTGAGCTTTATCTACTTACATTAAAATACTATTCATAACCAAAATAAAAAATAAAAAAACCTACAACTTACTATTATAATTGAAATACCTAAAATAACTAGACTTGCTTAATTGAATTACTAATAAGACTAGAGAATTAAAAAATAAGAAAACCCTAGAACCTATTATGTTCTTGCATCATAAATATGAAATGGGGTATAAAGACCAACCTAATGATTCTTAAATATGTGTTATTAAATGCAAAATGTCATCATGAAATTGCATTCACTTTCATATAAGTCTCTACCCTTATAATCTTGACGAATCCCGCCCACAATGCTACTTTATAAGCCCAATAACCCCCCCCCCCCCCCCCTCCTCCATCTCTTTATTTCTCACTCATTAAAAAAAAAAAAAAAAAAAAACCTTTAACTTTTTGTATCTTCTCTTATGACCGCCCCGCTCTACTTCAATGGTGTCATCAAAGAAAAATGGTCACCCCCTAACCAAGAAGAAACCCGCCATTGCTAGTATAGAGGATGTTTATTACAGTCCCTCCATAAACCCATTGTAGAGCATGTCAATAAACCTCGAAATGTCGAAACCAACAAGGAAAAGGCAGAGAACCCAACCTTTTTTATCCCAAGGAAAAATAGTTTAGGAAGAAGAAAAGTAAGGTGGAAGACGAGAATGTAGAGGAGATGAAGGTAGTGGATAGCAATCACTGTGAGTTTTATGGAAAATCCATTGCATATTCGCAAGCCAAGGCAAATTGGCCAAAGTGGTATGAAGAAGTAAAAAAGGATGCAAATAAGCAGAAAATGAAGGAGGTGGCACTATCATGAAAAGGATTATGGGATATTGCGAGCAAAATGTCATTACTTTTAAGCTTTGATCAACAATATCAACAATCTATTTGGTGATGTCTATGTGAAGGTTGTAGCTAAGGCTCTCAACTATATTGGAAAAGATATCCTAAACAATATCAAACGAGGGTAACTTATTTTGAGATCAAGAACATTCCTCCATTGATAAATTGTCATGCCCTATTTTTCCAATCTAAACTAATAGATTATCCATAAATCAAGGCACTACATGAACAATTACAATTGATGATACATCAAATAAGACTATCATCACGACCATACACGTGGCAAAAATCACTTATCACGAAGACCAAGTATCTCAAGACTGAGCCGACTCACAAAGCCCAAAAAGGGTCCATCAAAACAAATCAATATCAGAGGCCCAAATCCAGGCCCAACAAAGCTCTCCTTTAAAGAGGAGGAACGTTATAGAGAAAAAGAGTCATGGAGAGAATTACTCACCCAATGACGTATTTTCATAAAGAAGAAGGCCATTATACAGAACGTCTCCCCTCGTTGAGCCTCACATGCTTAAGTCACGCAGATAATCAATAATGACTACTATATAAGGTAAAGGGAACACTCGACAAAGGTATGCAATTTTAATTGATTTCTGTCCAGATTAATCTCCATCACCAACTGAATTACTAACTTAAGCATCAGAATGCCTTCGACCACCAAATAGGCGGTCTTCGGCAATCTAACCTTTGTTTTGCAAGTCAGATTTACAGGAGACAAGATTTGGACGCATCAGTTTGCCACCGTCCGTGGGGAACAACGGTTTACTTTCAAGAAGAGAATTTGTAGTTGAAAACTCCCTTAGTTCTAATTAGCAATAAAAAAATCAGAGCAAATGGAACATTCTACAAACCCTCAACCCTGCAACAATCACGACAACCCTTCCACTGGTAAAGCTGAGTTACCAATAATGCCTGCACAAAATCCAATCTCAATCGGGTTAACTGAGCCAGGTAACACAATATCACATCAAGGAATGATAACCCAATCATCTCACACATATGGTGGCACTGTCACAGATCCCTACATGGATCAACTCCTGGCCCAGATGGATCATCTGAAAAAGTGATAGACAAACTCACTCAGGAACGTGCTCAATCTGCTGACCATGTCCAAACACCACTACAACATAACTCTGCCAACCATGACCGAGAAGATAACGGATTACCGCAAGAAGATAGCTTTTAGAGCGATGGGATCCCTACACAAGTTCCATTCAGGATCGGAGTCACAAATCCCAACGCACTATAAGAATTGGCCAGACCGCCCCTCTAATGCACTCATGTGGACTCCTTTACCAAAGAAGTTCACTCTCCCAAAGTTCAAAGCATATGATGGCACTACCGATCCGACAGACCATCTGCAACACTTCCACAATATGATGGCCTTAAAAGAAAGCACGAAGTCTATTTTGTGTTGAACCTTTCCAACCAGTCTCACATCCACGACAATGAGCTGGTTCAATAGTCTACCGCCCAAGTTGATAGACTCCTTCAAAGCGTTAGCCACTATTTTCATTACGAGATTCATTGGGAGCCAGCGAATGAGAAAGGGTCCACATTTCTTACTACATATCAGGCAAAAACCTGAGGAAACCATTAAGGAGTACATTACTCATTTCCCTGACGAGTTAACTATGATTGACGGATGCAACGACGACACGGCCATAGCCACCTTCACATCCGAATTGAAAAGGGGAGGACCATTCTACAATTCTGTGAACCTAGACCGCCCAAAGAACATGGTGACTCTATTGAAGACCGCTCAAAAATACATCACTCTCGAGGAGATGGTGGCTGCTAAGAAGAATAACAAAATCTAAAAAGAAACATGCTTTAGTTAATTGGGATAGAAGGGAAGAAAGACGAAGAAACGACAAACCTCGGGAAGAAAATGGTTGGTCAAAAAGATATCGAACCAATGCAGGTCCGAGTTCATAAGACAAGAATCTGAAAGGCTGCAATCTGGAAAATTTGGATATGATCGGTCGACAAATACACTCAACGAGACATACAAATTGTTCACGACTTTGAATACAAGTTGAGCTGAGGTCCTGAAGACCATGGCAAAATGGGAAGACGTTAAATGGCAACCCAAAATGAGAAGGGGTCCAAACAGGCAAAATAAGAGCAAATATTGCTCTTATCACAAGGGCTACGGGCACAAAACCGAACACTACTACAACTTGAAGGATGAAATCGAGCACCAAATCCAAAAAGGACGACTCTGAGAGTTCAATAGGCGGGAAGACTCCAAAGGGAAAGAGAAGGCGGACGCCACTACCAAATCAAATGAGCGAACAAGGGAGCTGATATATGTCTTGCATGGCATGACTTGAGAGGAGTTATCCAATCGATCGCAAAAGCGATCAATCCAGGATTTATGAACAAGGATCTGAAATCTATAGCCTTTCGTACAACGCACCAAAATGACACAACGAACTCTGACCTTCTCCAACAAGGACGCAAAGGGAGTCCATTTCCCTCATAACGACGCTCTGGTGATTTCCGTACTAATAGCCAGGTGGGAGATCAAAAGAGTACTGGTCAACACGGGTAGCTCAGCCAACCTTCTGTACCTAACAGCGTTCCGTAATATGCAATTCATGGAAGAAATGTTCTTGCCCAATGATCAACCAATGGTGGGTTTCAGCGGTGAACAGTGTCGTCCATTCTAAATAATCCAATTACCAGTCGAAGCGGGAAAACCAGGTAGACGACGAGTCTTGTTTACAAATTTCAATGTTGTCGACGCTCCATCCGTGTACATTATGCTTATCAGACGTCCTTGGATATACGAGATGGGTGCAGTGTCCTCCACTGTGCATCAATGCCTAAAGTACCATACCGATGATGACGTCGGGATAATCAAAGGAGACCAGCCAGTAGCACGTGAATCCCACTATGTAGCAATGAAAACTCTGCACAGATAGCAATCACTGCAATGACCAGAGGAGTCATTGCACCGACCTGGTCGAATAGACTCTGACCTCTCGGACGAAAATACGGCGCCAACCAGTCCAAGAGATCAACCAAATACTAGACAACCAAAAGAAGAAACAACAGTAGTCTACTTGGACAATGGGGAGGAAGACAAAATAGTTCAGATTGGCACGAAAATCCACCTAGAATTAGCCATGAAGCTTATCCAACTACTGAAGGATAACTGGGACGTTTTTGCCTGGACAATGAAAGATATGGTGGGAATTGACCCCTCTGTCATTACTCATAGATTGCAAGTCAATTCGAATAAAAAGCCAATCCGACATAAAAGAAGGTCAGTTGCCCCCCAGAACACAACCAAGCAATAAATGAGGTACACCGTCTGATAACTGTAGGGATGATTAGGAAATCTCATTCCCCGGATTGGTTAGCTAACATAGTCTTAGTGAAGAAGAAGAAGAAGAAGAACGGCAAGTGGAGAGTATGTGTAGATTACTCTGATCTGAACAAAGCATGCCCAAAAGACAATTTCCCACTCCCTTGTATAGATCAAATAGTGGATGCAATTGTCGGACACGAACTTTTGAACTTTATGGATGCATACTCTGGCTACAACAAGATACAGATGCACCAGCCTGACTAAGAAAATACATCTTTCATAATAGAAAAAGGTACATACTGTTACCGAGTGATGTCGTTCCGACTAAAGAATGCAGGAGCAACGTACCAACATCTTGTCAACTGAATGTTCAAATACCAGATAGGCAAGACAATGGAAGTGTACATTGATGATATGTTGGTCAAAAGCTCACGCAGAGCAAACCATATCAAACGCCTTGAATAGACCTTCTCCCAGCTCGAAGATATAAAATGAAGTTGAATCCAGAGAAGTGTACATTTAAAGTAGAATTAGGTAAATTCCTCGGATACATGGTCAATCAAAGAGAAATCGAAGCTGATCCAAAATAGATACAAGTACTCCTCAACATGCAGTCGCTGACTAAAATAAAGGGTGTGCAAAGCCTCAACGGCAGAATAACATCTTTGAACATATTCATTTCCAGGTCATCAGACAAATGTCTACCATTCTTCAAAATCTTGAAAGGAAATAAGACAATCAAATGGAATGAAGAATGCGAAAAAACTTTCCAAAGCTTGAAGGCATACATGGGGAGCACAAAATTGTTGTCAAAATTGAGCATGGGAGAAACATTGTATTATACTTATCCATGTCCGACCATGCGGTAAGCTCAGCATTGATACGAGAGGAGAAGGGCGCACAAAAGTCAGTAAACTACGTCAGCAAAACACTTGCAGATGCAGACATTAACTACCTGGCTTAGGAGAAACTGGCACTCACCCTGATTGTATCTTCAAGAAAGCTACGACCATATTTTCAAGCTCAACCCATCATTATCATGACTGAACAACCGCTTCTGTCGGTACTGCATAAACTAGAACTATTTGGAAGGATGGTGAAATAGGCGATAGAGCTTGAGCAACCGCAATAAAATCTCATGCGTTAGCGGACTTCATCGTTGAATTCACGGGCAGCAACGAACTCCGACAAGACAACAATCACGAACAGGAACAAAAGGAACGAGTTGTTCACGAATGGATCTTTCGCTTTGATGGAGCGTCCAACGAGTCGAAAAGCAGAGCTGACATAATTCTGTATAACTAAGAAGGGGTCATGTTGGAAAAGGCAATAAAGTTCAGTTTCAAAGTCTCAAACAACAAAGCCGAATACAAAGCAGTGATAGGTAGTTTGCAGTTGGCTAAACACTTGGGAATAGAAGAAATTGGCATCTTTACTCACTTCAATTTTGTGGTAAATTAGCTGAACGACAAATTTTAAGTCAAAGATGCCCGAATGAAAGCCTACCGCCAAAAGACTATCGAGTTGATGGAAAGTTTCCAAGCCGCAATGATTTGGCGATGTGCAAGAATAGAGAGTAAAAGAGCTGATGAACTAGCTTAGGAAGCATCACGAGTTGAAAAAAAGATAATTCGCTCGTCATGATACAGGAAAGTTCTATATACTGGAAAATCAAGCGCAAGAAGCATGTGCAACGGGTTAGGGAAATAATTGGACAACTCCAATCCTAGCATACATAATGAACGAAGAACTTCCAACGAATAAGATGGAGGCTTGAAAACTACGAAATCGAGCAACATGGTACACACTGATCAATGACAGACTCTACACGAGATCTGCCACAGGACCACTGCTAAGATGCCTCTCACCCGATGATGCTGACTATGTTCTGTGAAAGATTCACCATGGTATATGCAAAAACCATCCAGAAGGAAGAACATTAGCCCACAAAGCTCTAACATTGGGATACTATTGGCCAACAATGCAAGCAGATGCAAATCAGCTAGTCCGTGCTTGTGATAAATGCCAAAGATTTGCCCCATATTTTCACATGGCTGGCTAAAATCTAATCTCGATAAGCAGCTCGTGGCCATTCGCACAATGGGGAATGGACATCGTAGAATCGTTTCCAATGTCCGACAGAAAGAAATTCCTCCTCGTAATGGTAGATTACTTAACTAAGTGGGTAGAAGTGGAGTAGTTAGCAAAAACATGAGAGGCTAAAATCGAAAAGTTTATCTGCAAAGATATAATATGCAGATTTGGAGTCACAAGATTAATTGTCAATGACAACGGAAAGCAATTTGAAGGCAAGAAGGTTAAGAAGTTGTGCGAAAATTTGAGCATCCAACAACACTTCTTAGCACCCGCCCATCCACAAGCAAATCGACAAGCCGAGGTCACCAACAGAACAGTCCTAGAGGAGATAAAAAGGGAAGCTCGGAACATCGAAAAGACTGTGGGTGTTCGAATTACCAGGCATCCTTTGAGCTTACAGAACAACGAAAAGAACATCGACATGAGAAACCCTGTTTGCCATCGCATACGGATCTGAAGTAATGATACCAATAGAAATTGGTATGCCTACATTCAAAATTGAAGAGTTTCGAGCAGAGGATAACAACGAAGCACTGAGGGTCGGATTAAATATCCTCGAAAAGAAGCGACAAAAGGCTTCGATCAAAACAACAGCCTACCAACAACGGATGGCTAGCTACTATAACAAAAAGTAAAGCCTCGCACATTCAATATCGGCGATTGGGTACTCCATAAAATTCAATTCAACACAAAGGAACCGGGCATGGGCAAACTGAATCCAAATTGGGTATTCCGAAAAAGTCTGCCATTTCCCTCCAAATTGTTTTTTTTCACGTTTCTTCCTCTTCGCTGCTTCTTATCTCTGCGACCAGCTCTTCTTCCTGCAAGAGAATGAAACTCAGAGGATGGGTGAGAGAGGAATAACAGGGCGAGGGTGCAAGGTGAACTCGTTCCTATTTAGTGGTGGTTGCCAGACGTTGTGGTGCAAGGTGTTGTTTCTATCTCGTGTGTGATAGGGATAGAGAGAGATGAAAACAGATGAGGGGAAATAAGAGAGAGAGAGAGGCGAGAGGGAACAATGTTCTCTGTGTGGCTGGCAGTGAAAGAAAGAAGGGAAGAGGCCTGTGAATCGAGAAGGAGATGGTTGTGAGAAGAAGGCGGTATGTTTGGTGAATTGCTGTCAAAAGGTGGCGATGGTGTAAGAGAGGCATGACTGAATAGAGAAAAACAAAAGAGGGGAAGATGGTGGTTCATGGTGGCTATGTGAAGAGATTGTAAGGAGGTGACGAGGGTGACGAGATGGTGGTAGTTGGTTCTTCTATCGAGCAAGAATCACCGACGATGAGGTGCGATGAGCGGAGAAAGTGAGATGGAGAGGGAGATAAGGGTGGTTGCCAGAGAAGAAGGAAACACGACATGAAAAAAGATAAGGAGAAGAGATGAGAGAGGAGAAAAAAAGATTAAATAGGTTTTTTTTTTCTCCAGTTTAGGTTGGGCTTGGGTTTCGGTTAAGACAAAGTAGGATTTGGGTTTTTATGTCAATGTTTGGGCTTGGGCTCTATCATCGACTTCACTGTCCGCGCCAGTTCAGGCTAGCTCTTCCAAATTCATCCCGCTAATGCGATTTCATTGTTTAAGCTCCAATTCCGGCAAAAACATAAAACGAAAATAATTAGAATAAAATACAATATTTGAAATATTAACAAATATAAATTCAAAGATATTTTATGTAATAATTATGTGAATATCAACGGCGTGCTCGATCTTGCCAAGTGGTCAGATGATGATCCTCATGTCATCAGTAATAGGATGATGCAACTCGCCCTGGAGCTATCTCGTGATCCAACTAGTACAAAGACCATAGTTGACTTAGGCTACAACCTTATGTTTGACGAGGTTGAGGTTGAAGTTGACCGTGGTCAAAGTTCCAAGTTTCCTCCTTCTCCAACTTGTTTTGCCAATGTAATGGAATTGCCTGCTTTTTCTCTCGTTCGTCTCACGCTTACCACTGTTGTCCTGAAAAAAATGGCTAGAGTGGTACTTCATCCCACACTACTGTTAAGTCAGAAACTTTTGCGAGGCTTACTATTGTTGAAGGAGAACTTGTGTCGACCAGGAGTGAGCTTTCAGCGGTTACGAACAGGTTAAGGGTTGCAGAAGCAGTGGACTGGAATAGGGTCGTTGATGGCAAAATTGAGATCATCGACTTTATTGAATGGGAGGTGGGTCTTGATATGTCAAAATATCATGATTTGGTTGACCAAGTCTTTGAAAACGATGACGATGAGGGATATATTCCGGATCAGCCAAGAGATCTAGCTAACAAAGGTCAACTGTCTTCTCCTCCCTCCGATTTTGTTGTTATGGTCGAGACCGATCCTGTCGGTGGAGGTAAAACACCACCATCATTTGCTGAATAGAAGGGTCTGACTCCTTCCAAAGACAAGACTTCTGCTCCTCTTACTGATCATACCATTGTAGTTGATACTCAACCTCCTCTGTCAGTCCCTGCTTCAATCTTTTTTGTTATCTTCTCTCCCATTATTGTATTTTTTTCCCCAGATATAACCAAATAGATGATGAATGAAATTTTCTTTTTGTTTTACTTGTGTGCTTTTTGATTCTGTCTTTTTCGTAATGATTTGCATGTCTCTGCTTATTTACTGTTTCTTTGGAAATTGTTGTAGTCGTAGCCTGACTAACGCCTAGACTAACGCTGTTATCTAGTCATATGCAATAAATATGGTCTAACTTCATCATTTTTACCTTGTATATCTCTTTGTTTAACTTAGTAGTTTAGACTTGGCTCTGCTTTTGAACTTGCTTCTTAGTTGTCTGAAACTTTTGATACATTCTGACTTGTTAGATGTACTCCGTGATCCGATATGGTGATCGGTTTAGAGGCTGTACGACTAAGTCTAACTTAGGTATCCTGAATTTTTTAAGTACACTTCTTGGTTCGACTTGTTGGTCGGGACAGAAGATTTTTATTAGTATGACTTATATATCCAGACTAAATACACTTTGTCGTCTGATATGTTAATCGGGCCAGAAGATTTTTTATTAAGTTTGACTTATACGTCCAAACTTTTTTTAAACACACTTCATGGTCTAACATGTTAGTCGGGCTAGGAGATTTACGAGTAAGTTTGACTTAAACATCCAGACTCTTTTAATCACACTTCATGGTCCAACATGTTAGTCAGACCAAAAGATTTACGAGTAAGTCTGACCTATACGTCCAGACTCTTTTAAGCACACTTCTTGGTCCGACATATTAGCCGAGCAAGAAGAATTACGAGTAAGTCTGACTTATACGTCCAGACTCTTTTAAGCATACTTCGTGGTCTGACATGTTAGTTGAGGCAGAAGATTTACGAGTAAGTCTGACTTATACGTCGAGACTCTTTTATGCACACTTCCTGGTCCGACATGTTAATTGAGCCAGAAGATTTACGACTAAGTCTTTATACGTTCAAACTCTTTTAAGCACACTTCGTGGTTCGACATGTTAGTCGAGTTAGAAGATTTACGAGTAAGTCTGACTTATGCGTCCAGACTTTTTTTTAAATATACTTCATGGTCTGACATGTTAGTCAGGCCAAAAGATTTTAGGGGTCTGACTTATATGTCCAGACTCATTAAGTTCACTTCATGGTTTATCAAATCCGACGTTTTATGGGTACGCATGACTTATTTGTCCTGACTCCGTTTTTAAGTTTGCCTCGTGGTCTGACATATTGGTCGAGCTAGACTGGATTAGATTGTTTGGACACGAGACGAAGGGTTCCTAGAATTCGAAAGTTTATTGATAATACTTTTTCAAGTGTTCGACATTCCATGGTCGTTGTAGTTGTTTATCCTTCGAATCTTCTAACCAGTATGTTTATGGTCTATTGATTTTCAACACTTTGTATGGAATTTCCAAGTTTAGGTTCAATTTACCCATGCCTAGTTCTTTTGTATTGAGTTGGACTTTTCTGATCACCCAGTCGTCGATGCTGAACGTACAGGATTTTACATTTTATTGTAGTAATTTGTCATTCTTTGTTGGTAGGCTGCAGTTTTGATCGAGGTTTTTTCTCGTTTCTCATCGAGAAGGTCCAGTCTGACTCATAGTGCTTTGTTGTTATCCACTGTTCGGAACTCTTCGGTTCTTAATGTTGGCATGCCAATTTCTACTGGTATCATTGTCTCAGATCCGTATGCAAGGGTAAACGGTATTTCCTTGGTCGGAGTTCTCTTCGTTGTTCTGTAGGCCCAGAGGATGCCTACAAATTCGGACACCCACAATCCTTTTGATGCTTCAAGCTTCTAGGATTGTTCTGTTGGTCCATTTTTCTTGTTCGTTTACTTGTAGGTGTGCGGGTGTTTAGAAGTGTTGTTTGATACTTAAGTTTTCGCACAACTTTTTGACTTTCTTTACTTTGAATTTCTTTCTATTGTAAGTGACAAATACTCTAGGGATTCCAAATCTACATATTATATCTTTCCAGATAAAGCTTTCAATTTGAACTTCTCCAATCTTTGCCAACAGTTCTACTTATACCCATTTGGTGAAGTAATCCACTGCCATGAGGAGGAATTTCTTTCTGTTGGACACTAAAAGTGGTCCTACGATGTCCATTCCCCATTGCTCAAATGGCTACAGACTACTCATCGAGATTAGGTTTTAGCATGGCATGTGAGTGTAAGGAGCGAATCATTGACATTTGTAACAAGTCCAAACGACTTCATTTGCATCTTTTTGCATTGTTGGCAAGTAGGATCCCAATGTTAAGGCTTTGTGGGCTAATGTTCTTCCTCTTGGATGGTTTCTGCATATGCCGAAATGAATTTCTCATAAAACATAGTGGGGTGAGAGGCATCTTAGCATCGGACCTGTGGCAAACCTTCTGTAGAGTCTGTCATTAATCAATGGGTACAGTGTTGCTCTGTTTCATTGTTTACGGGCCTCCATCTTCTCCGTTGGAAGTGTTCCGCTTTGTATGTACGTCAAGATCGGAATCATCTAATTGTTCTCCTGATCTATTATACATGTTTCTTGCACCTAGTTTTCCAGTATTTAGCTCTTCTGTACTGTGATGAGTGGATTATCAGTTTCTTCAGCTTGTGATGCATCCTTGGCCAGTCTATCAGCTCTGTCATTTTTCTCTATTGTGCATCGTTGAACAGTTATTGCTTTAAAGCTTTCAATCAGCTCACTTGGATTTTGATATAGGCTTTCATCCATGCATCTTTGGCTTGGAATTTGTCATTCAACTGGTTGACCACCAATTTGGAGTCAGTGAAAACGTTGACTTTTTTTACTCCGAGGTGTTTGGCCAATTGTTATCTGGCTATTATTGCTTCATATTCGGTTTCGTTGTTTGAGGCTTTGAAACTGAATTTTAGTGCATTTTCATATGTCACACCTTCCGAGTTGTATAAAATTATTCTAGTTCCACTCCCTTTCTTGTTGGATGCTTTGTCGCAGCGCATGATCCACTCATGAGAATTTGATTCGGTGTATTCTTCCTATTGATTGTTGTTCGGTCGGTGTTCGTTGATGTCTGTGAACTCGACAATGAAATCTGCTAATGCTTGAGCTTTTATTGCAGTCTTAGGAGCATAACTGACGTCGAACTGACCGAGTCCACTGTCCATTTTACCATTCTTTTAGATAGCTATGGTTTGTGTAATACCGACTGAAGTGTTTGTTGATCATGACAGTGATGGGGTTGGCTTGAAAGTATGGTCGTAACTTTCTTGAAGATACGACCAAGGCGAGCGCTAACTTCTCCAATTAGCTTCTACGTCGAGCATGTGTCTTTCTGACGTAGTGAATTGGCTTTTGTGTCATTTTCCTCTCGTATTAGTGTTGTTCAGACACTGATAAGTACAAATACATTATTTCTCCTATTTTTGGCTTTAACAATAGTTCAATGCTCCCCATGTACGCCTTCGGGCTTTGGAAAGCCTTTTTTCGCATTCCTCACCCCATTTGAACATTTTTTTCTCTTTCAAGATCTTGAAGAAGGGAAAACTCTTGTCTGACAACCTGGAAATGAATCTGTTCAAGGCTGCTATCCTGCCATTGAGGCTTTATACTCCTTTAATGTTGGTAGGTGACTGCTTGTTGAGAAACGCATGTATCTATTGTGGATCGGCTACGATTCCTCTCTGATTGACCATGTATCTGAGGAATTTCCCTGACTCTACCATGGACATACATTGTTTCGGGTTTAGTTTCATTTTGTACTTTTGGAGGGGGAAGAAGGCTTGCTCGAGGTCTTTGATGTGGTCATTTTTGCATAGGCTCTTGACTAGCAAGTTGTCAATGTACACCTCCATGGTCTTGCCTATATGATCTTTGAACATTTTGTTCACAAGACGTTGGTACATGGCTCCTGCATTCTTTAGTCCGAATGACATCACTTGGTAGGAATGTGTCCCTCTTTCTGTTATGAAATATGTTTTCTTCTGTTCGGGTGAATGCATTTGTATCTAGTTGTAACCAGAGTATGCGTCCATGAAGCTTAGAAGCTCGTGTCTGGAAGTGGCACCCACTATCTGATCTATTCGTGGGAGTGGGAAACTATCTTTCGGGCAAGCCTTATTTAGATCCTTGTAGTCTATACACACCCTCCATTTACCATTCTTTTTCTTAACCAAAATTGTGTTGGCCAGCCAGTCCGGGTAGTGGGATTCCTTGATCATTCCAGCATTCATTAAATGATGCACCTCCTCGTTGATTGCTTGGTTATGCTCTGGGGCAACTGGCATTCTTTTATGCCGGATTGGCTTCTTATCCGAATTGACTTGCAACCTGTGAGTGATGACGGAGGGATCAATGCCTACCATGTGCTTCATTGTCCTGGTTGTCTTTCAATAGTTGGATTGGTTGCTTAGTTCGTTCTGGGTGAAGTTTTGTGCCAATCCGGACTATTTTTCTTTCTTCTTCACCGTTCAGATGGACTGGTGTTTTTTCTTCTTTCGGTTGTACAATGTTTGGTCAGCTTCTTGGACTAATTGGAGTTGTGTTGTCCTCTAGTAGGCCGTGATTGATTTATAATTGATCGGGTTGTTGTAATGGCACCTATGGTCATTACTACACCAAATGGTTAATTAGTAACATTAATAGTTTTTAATTTGTAACTTTTCATTGTGTTACTAATTATTTACTTAAGTTACTATTAGTATTTTTATAAATATATTATTTATAAAAATAACTAAAACAATTACTCTACTCAGCTCATTGAGATTACTTAGTTTTCTCTCTCTCTTTCGATCTTTCTCATGGAGCTCTAAAACCAGGTCAGTCCACTTCACGGCTTTGAAGCCTCTTTTGTTCTTTATTTTGACAATTTTTGTTGTTGAGCGTTTCTTACAGAAGTTTAGATTTCAAGCCAAGGTGAGAGAATCACGAAACCCTAGAAACTATTTGTATTTCTTTCAATCTTACTGTGATTTCGTTATTGGAGAGTTCGATTAGGTGATTGAGTTGTTCAAGGTTGAGTGATTCGATTCGATTTGGTGTGAAGAGTTGAAGTTAGGTTTTGTTTTTGCTTCGTTTGCATTTTTTGTTCAATATCGTTTGATGTTTTCGATTGTAATCGATTTGTGATTGTGCTTATTAGGATGTTTGCTTGAGTTGCTGAACTGATTTGGAGATAAATGGAGTACATTAAGAATGAAGGTTTTGATGAGGCGATTGATAAAGGACTTCCACTTATGCTTGTTGGTTCTCGGATTTCTTCTTCTAAGGGTCTCGAATCAGTTTTTCGAAGCTTGGGCTAGCTCAAGGGTATAACTTTCTTCTTACTTGTTTTTTTGGTCTCTACAGTAGAGTTATTTTCTCCTCTACTATATCAATTGACTGTAATAGTAATACAGTGGTTAGGTTTACTTGTTTTTGTTTATATTTAGAATTCTCGATCATGTTGTTGCTATTGAATTCAAGTTATGTTAGATATAGTAGGCCCTGAGTTGCACGTTGTAAATAAAAACAAGGGTTCTATTTATCTTGAGGCATAGGCCTTGGTTTTTCTAACTCTCGATCAAGGGCAAGAGGCCACTTCGCAATTGTTGCCTATCAATTTCAATGGACTAGGCAAGGTGAGCGATTATCATACTTATCATAGTTATAGTATGTCAAAATTTGTACCAGTGATTCTTGCTAAGAGAGGTCGAAATTTACAAACTGGGTCCTCGTTACTATGTTTCTTGTTGTAATAAGCTCATGTTTTGACCAGGGTGTAATACTATGATAATTTTGCCTTGACTCATATGTTGGTTGGACATTATTTATCAAAGAATGCAAGTCTTTATATCACATGTCATTAGGGATTCATAGCATACATTTAGATGTTAATTCTGTGTGATATGCAGCCCTGCAAAAAATGAAAATTGCAGATGCAGTAAAGACCTTGGATTCCTAGTTGTATGTGGTGTCCATGTCCTTTCTTAGGATCATGAATTGTGCCATGCTCAAAGGAAGGTAACAACAACTGAATATCACCATCCCCTCTTATTTAGTTTTGTTAGTCTTGGAGTGGTAGTGTGTGTTCTATTTTTTTAGTTCATTCTGTGTCAGATTCTGCCAAACCTGAATTAGTAATGGTGTCAAGGTAACCTGTTGTTGTGAGTAGGTTATTGCATTAGAAATATTTTATTCGGCTGCACTGTTTTGTGTTTCATCATACTAGCTTGTAAGGAACCACAATTCTAGACTTTTGGAATCAAATGACATGGTATCAATTTGATATGAGTAGGTGTTTCTACACGATGGAATATCTAAATACAGAGCAAATTATCTTTCTATAGTTGTGAAATTCAAAAGCAAAATTATATTTACAGCGGCTACTACTTCAAAGATGATTTGAATACTTTATACGAGGCTGAGATAGCAATGTTGGACTTGTACTGTGAGAGGGCCCAAATTGAGGATGGTTAGAGTGTTCTGGATCTCGGGTGTGGTCAAGGAGCTTTCACATTACATGTAGCTCAAAAGTTCAAAAAATGTCGCGTTATAGTCATTACCAATTCAGTGGCACAGAAAGAGTTCATAGAGGATCAAGCTAAGTAAGTATTAGACACCCACTTTGCTTGCTTGCTTGTGATCTAATGTTGGTGTTACCTAGCTTTACATATTTAGCTCATCCTCTAGTTACTTCCTTTTATTGTTAGGAAGAGTAATTTGTCAAACATGAAGGTCATGCTTGTAGACATAACAAAGCATGAGACAAATGACACTTTCGATGGCATGGTGGTCATCGAGTTGTTTGAGGTACACATTACAACACTCTCATTAGAATGTAAGTTTAAGAGTTCATTTGTACGTCAGAAACTCATATATTTCTTGTTTGGACTCGGTGCAGCGTCGAACAAATGATTTTGGTTGATATGTTATAACACCACATACCACCACAAACACTCTTATGTTACTTTTTGAGTTGGGTTGTACTTAATGTAATGTGATCTTAATATGTTTTTTTGTAGCATATGAAGAATTATGAACTACTTTCAAGGAAGATATCCAAATGGATGTCAGAAGATGGATTTCGTTTCATTGAGCGCATAAGCCACAAAACTTTTGCTTATCACTATGAGGTAAAAAGAGCTTAGTCTTGATATATATTTTCCTTCTCAGTATTGCATTTGTGTTGAGCAAGGATTGTGATTTTGTTTTTCGATGTAATTTCGATAAGTTAATTTTAAGAAATATTTCGTGAAATATTTTGTTGTGTATAGAAAAAACGCAAAATTTTCGGTTGTAATTTTGAATTTATCAATATAATTTAAGCATTTTAAACTCTTAAATACTACATAAAGAGGACTATAAGACTCATAATGTCACACAAACAATATATTGCATAAGAATAACTTATATAACAAAATTTTAATATTAAAGTTAAAATGTAGGAAAATTGAGACTAGTCTAACGAAATAAATTAATATTCAATGAAATTTCAACATTTTTCGAGAAATCACATTCCTTGGTGTTGAGTATGTATCAGACACGTTGAAATCAAATTCGAGTATAAACTCGTTTCTTCCAAGCTTCATTTCCTAATACCTAGTGATAATTGTAAGAACTTTATTTTGTAGCCTATGGATGAAGAAGACCGGTTCACCACTTTAGATTGATCCTTCAATCATTCTTTATCAATCTAAAAATGAACTCCTTAAGTTTCGAGTTTGTGATAAATAATAAATGGTGCTTCCGAGAACTTGCAATTTTTCAATGTTTTGTGATATAAATGGCAGGGTGATGTGATTAGACTCTTAATGGGAAGCATTTTTCTCGTAGTTGGTAAGTGCAAGTCTAAAGATTTATATGAGAGTGATGCTTGTTTCCCTTGTCAAATGATCTAGTGCGAAAAAGAATTTCATTAGCTCTAATTCTGCAAAACACTATTATGTTTTACAGTGAGACTTGGTTGAAGAGAATCGATGCAAATATTGATATAGTAAAAGCAAAATTTTTAGGTGAGTTACTTTAATTTTCATTCTTCAAAGTCTACATTTTATGTTCATAAGCTGTGAATACTTACTCTTCAAAGATGTGAATATATACTAAAAGCAAAGGTTGGTATGCATTTTTAGCAAGACTAAAAGGAAATTACTTCAACACTCCTTTGTTGCTGCATTTGTTCACCTTGTTTGCACCATAGTACAAACTCTTTTTATATTAATTGTGCACAGGTTAGTATGTCATGCTTATGGTTGCTATTATATGAACAACCACTTAGTTCACGTTTGATGCATCGTGTACAGAAAGTAGGTGTGTGAACCATATGAACAAAGGAAAATCAATGAACCGGCGATGAAATTAGGTAGGTTTTATTCGGAAAATGACTTTTAAGGCTTACTTTTTTTTTTTCACAAAATAGACAATTTAGATACCGTAGTTAATGTAATGGTTAATTTGTGCATATTTTTATACTTTTATGACCAACAAGGACTATTTAATTTACCCATGTTAACTCGTAAACTTATAGGACATATTTACCCTTACTAAACAAATAAAAAACATAATTTTATACTTTTGTGAC
Source organism: Berberis vulgaris (assembly GCA_963556465.1). NCBI lineage: Eukaryota > Viridiplantae > Streptophyta > Magnoliopsida > Ranunculales > Berberidaceae > Berberis > Berberis vulgaris. Next base: position 47,707,680 of record OY747131.1, on the reverse strand, counting down.
CGACAAAGACTCTTATTAATGATTCTAATTTTTTTTTGTTATTTTTACTTTTTTAAACCCTTAACCCCTCCCACCCCATTAATCATTTTTTTAATGTTATCTAGTTTTTTAATTGCAGTTTGAGCAATTATTTTATGACATTTGTTAGCTAGAAATGACTACATTAATATTTTCATGTTAACATTTTTTTTATTCTTGAATGTTTTGTCACTCTGAATGTGTTTGATTTGACTAGTTGTGAAGGTATATCTGAGTTTGAAGAACATTTTTTTTCAATTAATGGTTGCTTCAATTCTCTGTCACTATTTAGTTTATATGAAATTATCTTATTCAATATTGACTCCCATTTTACCTCTGAGGTTATGATCATGTTTTGTGGTAGATAGCTTATGACAAAAAATAGCCGCAAAGAATAAAATATATTACTTTACAAATACCCATGCATTGAAGAATAGGAAATCAAATTTCGATAGTGAGAAAATTGATTTTATTAACTATATTACGGAATAAGAAGCAATGATAATTAAAACCAAATTTCTAATCATCATTAAGAAAGGTAATGCACGGGTACCTGTAAACTTTTCTAATCAAATTTATGAAAAGTTAATCAAATTGATTTTATTAAATAATTAAAACTAAATTTCTAATCATCATTGACTACATTATGAAAAGTTTTATGCTAAGGTTTAGCATAATAATTTGATTAACTTGTCAGTCAATGAAAATTTATAAAAAATTATAATTGGTTGCTCATAATTAGAATCATTAATATCGAGTACCTACCAGTGGCATGGGGTGGGAGGGGTTAAGGGTAAAAAATAAAATAAAAATTAGAATTATTAATAAAAGAGTCATTATTGGTCAAAAAAGTATAAAATTAGGTTTTCTATTTGTTTAGAAATGGTAAATATGTTCTATAACTTTATGAGTTAACTTGGGTCAATAAAATAGTCATTGTTAGTCATAAAAGTATAAAAGTAGGCACAAATTAGTCATTACATCAACTACGATATCTAAATGGTTTATTTTGTGAAGAAGTAGACCTTAAGAGTCATTTTCCGTATTTTATTCCAAAACCCATTGAGACTGGGTGAGAAGTCTTAGGATTGTACAATGTTGTCATGTGGATGTAATCTTCCAAAGCATTGCCTGAAATTGGTCCAAAGTTATTGGATTTGCCCCAAATGCAAAATGAGGTGAGGTCCATAGGATTCATGTGTTTTTGTCAAAAATTAAAACAATTGGAATTTGAAAGTACCCTTTGAACATGCACGAAAGATGCGTCGTTTATCACTATTTAATCAATACCTACTTTTACAATAGTATTTAAGTGAGGCCATCGTATGATTGACTTTCAGGGGAGCTGGAGAAATGAAGACAACTTGAAACAAGTTTCTATTCTTTTTCTTCTTCTAGTTTTGTGGTGGTTGCCTTTGCAACACTCATTTGCTCACAACATAACTACCAATGTCAAGTTTAATTTGGATACTTGATACTTGATACTTGATTTGGATGAAGTGGCTGGGACAGTAAAGTTAAGTAAACATGAAATGCCCTATTGTTAATTGGTTGTATAAATATATAGAGTGGTCCAATTCAACCTGCTAGACTTGAGCATCTCAATGTGAGTCCGACTTGTCTGGTCATCACAGGTTAATTGGTTGGGCAGATTGTATTATTTATCATGAAATGTACTGTTGGATAGTTATTAATGTGAAAGATTTATGTAACAATAGTCTTTAAGTTTTGCAATATGTTGTTTATTCTGGCAACTAAATAAGTTTCGTTTTATGTTCCTCAGGTAGGGTTCTTCTCAGGGCGCAAGAAACCTATTTATACTAGGTTTATGATACTAACAGTGTTCTAAAAATCGGTCTAGGCGAGCTGGGCGGGATATGCGATCTCCTAGGCTGATTTTTGAATTTTCTAGTTTGAAAAAAATAAAAAATAAAAACTTTGTTTTTGTATACATTTTGCATATGTATCTTGGCATTAAATTAAAAGTAATTTATATGCTATTATGATTAAAATTTATAAGTTATAAATTATAATAAATAAATAAATAAACTGTCTAGACCCCGCCTAGTCCTCTGGGCGCTAGTCCCCTACTCACCGCTCGCCTATTGCCTAGCATTTTTTAGAACACTGGATACTAGTATATTAATTGAAGACTTTATTCAATATGATTTATTTATTTAATTAAAAATAAATAAAATTTGACATATTGATTTTTGTAAAAAAAACATTTGTAACACGTCGGGGTGTTACTAATATTTGAATATTATAACATGCTACACTGCCATTAGTAACCTTGGACAATTGTTACAAAATATGAAGGTTGTAACACGTCAAGGTGTTACTAATATTTGTAATGTCATGATTTGCAAGAGTTTTGTGATGTTACAAATTTTTTTAGGAACAAAGCTAGTGTGTTACAAATTGTCATTTTTGGTGTAGTGCGTGACTATGACTGCTATCTGTTTTGGGCTTTCATTGCTGCGTAGTGGCATTCACACGTAGTTGGCTGGTCTCCTTTGATGACCCCAACGTCGTCATCAGTGTGATACTTCAGACATTGATGCATGGTAGAGGACACTGCACCCATGTCATGTAGCAAAGGCCTTCCTAGAAGCATGTTGTATGCGGATGGTGCATCAATAACGAGGAAGTCCGTTAATAGGACTCAGCATTTACCTGGCTTTCCCGCATCCACTAGTAAGCGGATTAGTTCGAGTGGACGACATTGTTCTCCACTGAAACCTACCATCGGTTGGTCGTTGGGTGTAAGCATCTCTTCACTGAATTGCATTTTGCATAATGCTGCCAGGTACAGAAGGTTGACTGAGCTACCTATATCGACTAATACTCTTTTAATTTCTCATCTGGCTATCAAAACCGAGATCACGAGAGAATCATTGTGTGGGAAATGAACTCTCTGTGCATCTTTTTTGGAAAAGGTTAGAGTTCAATGATGTATTCTAGCGCGCTCAACGGAAGGCTCCGGGTATCGGATTCTCCTCCGTAAATCCCAGATTGATTGCTTCCGTGATTAATAATTCAGTATCACTGACGGAAGGGTTGCCTTGATTGTTGCCAAGCTGAGAGTTAGTAGTATGTTCCATTTGTACTAATTTTTTATGTTACTGATTCGTGCTAAGGAAATTACCAACAAAAGACTCTCTTTTAGAAGAGAAAACAGTTGTTTCCCACAGACGACGCCAAAATGATGCATCCAAATCTGGTCTCCTAGAGATCAGATCTACAAAACAAGGTTAAATTGCCAAAGACAACATTTTTGATGTCCGAAGTATAGTTCAGTTAATCTGATTTGGACATAATATAGTTTAGTTGAATTTGCATATCTTTTGTCGAATGTTCCCTTTACCTTATATAACGTTTGTCATTAATTCTCTGTACGACTTAGGCATATAAGGCGTGATGAGGGGAGATATTCTTTGCAATGATCTCCTCCTTCATTGAGGTATGTCATTGGGAGTGATTCCCTCCACGACTTGTTTCTTCTGTAACATCTCTCTTCTCTAAGGGAAGAGATCCGTTGGGCCTAGATTCGGGCCCTTGATTACGAGCTATTATCAATGACCTTTTTCAGACCTCTTAATGACTAGGTTTGTTTTTTCGGGCTTCTCGGCTTGGAGCCCAGATTGAAGTGTGTGATAGAAATATTTGCCATGTGTACGGTCGTGATTATAGTCTTATTTGATGTATTATCGATGGTGGTACAATTTTAATGGATTGTGAAGAGGAAGAGGTGAGATGGAATGGACTTTGGAGAGGAAAGTGAGAGATATAGTGGTGCCACATAGATGATGGTGGTGTGAGAGTGTAAAGTGATGGTCTCATTCATATCATACATGGGAAAGGCTAAATTAGGAATTTAAATGGCTGACAAGCATGGGGCATGGAATGGTTGGGATGATTGAGTTGCCAAAATTTGAGGCACGAGTGATTGGCTTTCCGAAGCACGTGTTGTGTAGTATATATAGCACCAGCGCTTTACATCCCACCAGCGCTCCTCAATATCACAGTCACTTATCTCGAGTATCCATCACTTTTTTTTTGACATCATTAGATGGTTAGCTGGATTTTGGGCTTTCCAGTTTAAGCCACTGATTTTTACGAACACGCATTGCGATGCAACATTTGAAGGTTCGATGTTCACTAGGCAAATTGAGTTAGGTGATACCGCTGGGGGGCCCACAACATATAAAATGAAGTTGAGTGGCATTGTTTTGTAGAAAGCTTTTGGCTGTTGCGCCACGACCCCCCACACGACGACGACGAAGTCTCGTACGGCAGAAACAGAGAGAAGCAATTTCTGATTTTAGAGAGATATACCTAACTCCCCTCAAAGAAAGCATAAGTATCTCCGCAAACACGGAGCCACGCACAGACACAGTCTCACTCTTGCTTTTCATTTATTTACATATATAGAAGACGAGAACCATACTCCCTGCCTCTCTAAACTAAATTAGACTTGCAAGTGTTTCTAGGGTTTTCATTTTTTTCCTACTGTAGATCTGAGGGGCGGAAAGCTCAATCTTCTTCTTTTTCAATGGCTTTTTCCACTCTCATCAGATCTGCAGCTCCTCTCGTCCAAGGATCTCGTCCTGACTTCTCCAAGTTGGATTCTGTCGTTACAACTCATGATCGCTTCATGGTTTGTATACACTTTACTTCTTCTTTGATTCAAATTTTGTTTGCTTAGTTATCTTCCTTCATTCTCCTCAGGTGTCTATGGGCGGCGGCTTTAATCAGAAGAGTTTGAAATCCGCTAGGGTACACACCAGCTCAAGTATTCTGCCGATCAGAGCCACCGCCACTGAGATTCCAACTCCCCTTCAGAGTAATAATAACTTTTTCTTTTCTCATCAACATACGTGATATTGCACCCTCTTTTTTATTTATTTATTTTGTTATTAATTTCGTTTTTTTTTTTTTTTTATCAATCAGAGTCAGGGAGCGCCGGGAAGATTAAGGTTGGAATCAACGGTCAGTTTTCATTAATCCCATAATTTTTCTGAATTTAGTGTTTTCTATCCTAATTTGTTGAAATAAACATTCACTGTAGGGATTTATGAGGTTGTTCAACTAATTATAGGTGCAGAAAATACGTTTATTTTTTTTTTGTTGTTGCTATTACTTGTGTTACATGATGCTTTACTGTTTTAAGAGGCTAGTTTTCGTCATGTCTACTGAAAACAATTGAGAACTAACTAGAGCTGTAGCATCCATGAGATGATGCTGATTTGTGATTTATGTATTTATTTTTTAACACAAGTGTTAGTGGCTGGATCTTGAAATTCGTATGTAGGGATTTAAGGATATAATTATGTTGTTTCATCCATTATTTCGCTTTATATATGTGTATTGGGTGTTATATGGTTCTAAAATTATGGTGTGAGGAAAATACTAAGAGTGTCCACAGTACACGCTCCAATTTTATTCCTTTGAATGATTCCTTAAATATAGAGAATAAAAACCTTACAGGACATGCCCCAAGCATCCCTTTTGTACTTGGCACATATAAAAGAGAATAGAAAAAAGAGACAAAGTGAGAAAATAAGTTTTATATATAAAAAAAAGAAATGAAATGCATATATGTATGTATGCCACACACACATTGGCTTGGGGTGGTTCTACAAATGCTCCCATTGTGTGCCTGATTTTTAGAGGTCTTTGTGCAATTATTAATCATGTGTAATTCTGGTTCCGTTTCCTTATTAAATTTTTACTAGTACTGTTATGCAGGTTTTGGACGGATTGGAAGATTGGTTTTGCGTATAGCAACAACTAGGGATGACATTGAAGTTGTTGCAGTAAATGATCCATTTATTGATGCTACATACATGGTGAGTAAAAATTATTGGTTGTGACTATTACTGCATTGCTCTTGATACACGTCCTATTATGTTAGTTCTGACGTCTAAGTGAGTACACAAATATCTATCATAATTTTCTTGTGGTCTTAGAAAATGTTGTTTAAAAACAATGCTTCTATTAAGGATTATTTACTGTTTACAAACATTATCATTGTAAAGATTCAGATATTGGCCCAAAATCGTCTTCCCTGTTTTTACAATTTCATTTATAATGTTATTTGGTGAACTGCAATTTCTGTTTCAAACTTACAATGCACAATGCTGCAGACACGCGGATGCATAGGCTGTTTCTACCATATCTTGATAGTTTTGCTTAGTCTTTCTTATATCCATATTCATTGGCTTCACCATTTTGGACCCCAAAGTAGGTAGTTTTAATTTCTGAATATGATGGTTGCTCTGATTTTGAGTTTGTGGATGGTATCCTAGTCTGGCTGCATGTCATGCTTAGCTTTAGTTGTAGTTGAAGTCTCGAATCCCCTTTCTTGGAACTAATTTATAAATATAAAGTTTTATCCTCACAATTCGCACCGCATTTTTTAGAATGGTAATAGTATCCTGACATGTACGTGTTTAATCTTGTTCTTCCTTTCTTCTTGGTTTCATGCTTTGCTCTTGTTTCTTTCCTTCTCCCTGGCCCCTCCTCTCTCGTTCCCCTTCATTCACACCGTAACATTATTAATTAATGTGATGAGTGTTTTTCTTCTGTTCCATTTTGAGCTTGTGCTCATCTGTAATTTCTTTCAATCCCTTTTTAATGGAATGCGAATGTTTTATTGATTAAAATGATGCATTCTTGGGAACGTAGTGAGGACCAGAATGAGAAGAAAAAGGAAGAAATTTATTTCAAAGAAAGATGCAAATGATCAAGGAGGATGGTTAGGAAGAATATGAGGTGATCAGGGGTAGGGGTGGAGAGAGATGGTGTTTACACTGTTATTCATACCACACATATCTTCAAATAGGTAATGTGCACCATAGCATTTTGAGGGGTTTCTATGGTCCGTACTCTGTAGTATCGATTCTATTCTGCAAAGCGTATTGCAAATAGCGTAAGATACATGCAATATGTATGTACGCAAGTTGTACTGTATTGCATCCAATGTAAGAGAGCCTATTGATGTATTCTAGGTGGTATACAAGAAGAGTCTGTCAGTCACATTTTTATCGTCTTTACATTTCCAAAGTCAGGATTGGGTTGTTTGATCAATCATAGCAGGGAAGTGATGACAGTGGGAAACTCAGTGTAAGAGTGGTTAGGTTAATGGAGTTCCTGAAATTGCATCGCCATGCGATTTGATTATGGGATCACTTGTTTCCAACTGCTCTATGGGGGATCTCTGGCGAGAAAAAAATGACAATCTTTCGAAAAAATATTCAATTCAGTGGAGTCAATCATAGTTGACATAAAAATAGTAGTCTAGTTTTGGGTGTGGGATTTTTTTATTGCTTCCCTCTTTCTTAATTGATGAGGTACTCTTTTGAGTATCCCGCTTCAGCTTCTATTGATAAAAAAATCTGTTTTGTTTTAATTGTGTTTTTTTCACCCCCCACTGGTTAAAACCTTTCTTTTTAGGTTAAATAAATGCAAGTTAACTCCTTTTTGTCCCACCCCTTTTTTTAACCAAGAAAGTGATAGGAACCTGGGATGAGAAAATGCAATAAAAAAAAACACTTAATATTCTAAGTAAAATAGGATGCTAATCTGAGACTTAGATGGAAGTAAATTGTATTGTATTGATATTAGGAGATAATCCAGAATTTCGAGAGCCTGGTTTCTCCACTACAATATTTTTTTTTCTTATATCCCTCCCTACTCCCATACCTTCCCCTTTTATAGCTACTACTACAATATTGACCACTCAAAAATAACAACCCAACCAAACAACTCAGCTAACAGACTGGACACCTCGTCCTTCCCCTTCTAGTGAATGCTAGTAGTTCCCTGATCCTTCTTCCTCCTTGCATAAGTGAAGTTGATTTGGGGCCTATCAATACTCCCCCCATGAACTTTCACCTTGTCCTCAAGGTGGAAGGTCGGAAATTGTGTGCGAATTAGATCAAAGTCCTCCCAAGTGGATTCAAAATCAGGAAGATCTTTCCATTTGATGAGTACCTCCAACAAACCATGGGAATTGTATCGCAATTTCAATGCATCAGCTGGTTCAACACACCATTCCAGCTCATCAGACAACAGATAAGGGAGCTGCTGAGGCACACATTCTTGGCCCAAGGCCAGCCGTAACATGGAGACATGGAAGACGGGGTGGATAGTGGATGTGGCAGGTAAGTCCAACTTGTATGCGACGTCGCCAATGCGTGCTATTACCTTGTAAGTGCCAAAATACCTTGGAGATAGCTTCTCATTGAGTCTACGGGCCAACGAGCATTGCCTATAGGGTTTGAGCTTCACGTAAACCGAGTCACCGCACAGTAAGATATTGTCCGCTTTGGGCCCAACCGGCCCGCACGGCTTTAAAAGGCCTCTTTACACTGTCCCCACACCAAGTAATGAGATACTCCTAATGGATATGATTGGTTTGTCAGTTCCACTTACATTTAGTTATCTATTTGGTAAAGGAACTTTTTAGGAGATTTTGACTAGTTCAAGAAAACCCAACAAAGAGAAATTTGTTAAAACTGGAAGTTAGAGTTGTATAACAATGAGGTTCTCTGTGCAAGTCCAAGATAGGGAAAAATCCAAACTACTACACTCAACTATTTGAACCCATCACTCCAGTAAAGTTTATAGAGATGCCAAAACAGAAATGCACATCAAAATCCAAATCCATCAAATACCATAAGCAACTCACCTAACTAATTGAATCCATTAAAATTTCAAGAAACTAAATGCACAAAGAAACAGATCCAACACATTCATTGTGAACTACTAATCCTATATGGACTGATACAAAAAACAAGAAAAACCCGTGGACACAATCCTCCTACAAGTAACTGAATTAAACATCCCTGCATTTGGGTTTCCTATCCAAATGATTGCCCTGAATAAGAAAACAAGACTCAACTGGGGCACTATTTGTGTTTGACCTATCTCAGATGAGAGATAAAACATAAAGACATATAGCCATTGTGATAATAAATTTCACATTCCAGATCCCAAATCCAATTTCATCAACCACAATAATCAGAGCCTAAATTGATAATTTCCATTTGGATTCACAGAAATAGTTGATAACAAAGAAAACCAATTGACAATATCAATCAAAATCTGCAAATCCAATCAAACCAACAGATACCCAAACACCAAACAATACTAGAAAAAGAAAAAATGGAGAATGGGAAAACACACTCAATCGTCAGTAAGCCATTAAACACACCAAAATCAACAAACAAAGATATGGGTATTTCAACAAAAAGGAACTCGTATAAAGAATCAAAGAAGACTCACAATCGTCTCTGAAAATCACTCTCGGATTCTGACTCAGAAATAGAGGCTTCATCTCGACACCACTGCCAGACTCGATCAAAGACACCATCGCATGCTCCCTGAGGGGTAATCTCCTCAGAAATGATGGAGGATCGAGCAGTGCCATTGATTGCGTCGTTGATGGAAGGCGACGAAAGCAGAGGTGCAAAACGCTTTCCTTCTCGTCTCAGCAAAGCCATCGCCATTTTCCCCGAATTCCAAAGGACCCCAGACCTCACCTTCCATCGTTCATCCTCTGAGAAATCCCTCAACCGACGCCAAAGCTGCACCACCAATCCCGACATAGGTCTCTCCATCTCAATCTCCTCAATCAACTCAAGCAACAACCAAAATCAATCCCAATCATGTGTCACCTTCAATATCAGAATCACCTTCTTATTCCCCTTCTTCACGAGTTCATCTCTCTCATTGCCTGCTCCTCCCTCTCTCTCGTTGCCTGCTCCTTTGGTGAAGAAACAAAACAGGAAGGGAAAAAGGAGAAGGAAGGAAAAAAAAAAAAAAAAAAAAAAAGGAAGAAGAAAAAAAAAAAAAGGGTTTTGTTTCTTTTATATGGTGGGTGGCTATTCGCCCCCACCGAACTTCCGAATGCGCCCACCCTATTTCACAAAATAAAAACCCTACTTATTAGTTTAATAAAAGCCCACAACCAAGTCCAAATACAATTGGGTAACAACCCATCAACATTAGGGTTTACAAAAGAAATTTTATATATTTATTTAATTAGGCGGGTATTACAAGCTGATTTATGCATTAGGTTCTGAGCACGCAGCAAGCGCTGCTTTAATTCCTCCGGTAAAGCATCGCGGTTCCGCAATTGTGACACTATCTCGGAGTTAGTGATGGAGTGCCCCAACAGACGGAGCAAAGGGGGAGGAGGCCGATTGTACACCACCTGGAAAGGAGTGGTGTTGGTGGCTGTGTGGAAGGATGTGTTACCAAAATTCAGCCCAAGGCAAACACCGACTCCATTTCCTTGGTTTATCCCCGGCGAAACACCTCAAGTATGTCTCAATGCTCATATTAACGACCTCGGTTTGTCCATCCGTTTGAGGATGGTATGCGGTATTATGTTTGAGAGCCGTGCCGTGGAGTTTGAACAATTCTGCCCAGAAATGGCTCATGAAGACCTTATCACGATCGGACACAATGGATTTAGGGAAGCCATGTAAGCGAACCACCTCTTTGATAAATAGGGCCGCCACTCCTGGAGCGGTGAAAGGATGCTTGAGGGGCAGAAAATGCCCATATTTGCTCAGTCTGTCCACAACCACCAAAATGCAAGAATATCCCTCTGATGGGGTAATTCCCTCAATGAAGTCCATGGATAAGTCTTCCCAAACCTGATCCGGAATTGGTAGGGGCTGAAGTAAGTCGGCAGGAGATAGAGCCATTGTCTTATTTCGTTGACAAACCCCACATTTTGCCACATACGCCTGAACTTGTTTTTTTCATGCCTACCCAATACACATCTTGCGAAAGACGCAAATAGGTTTTTAATACCCCCGAGTGGCCCCCTACCGGGCTATCATGATAAGCCTCTAATAATTTCGTAACCCAGGGTGACGACGACGGAATGACCAGCCGACCCTGATAAATCAAGCGGCCCTGCACCAATTGATACCTTGCTGGTCCTTCCTGTTCGGCCGACAATTTGGCATGAATAGGTCCCAAGATGGTATCCTGCTGTACCTCTTTGTGTAGTTCTGCTAAATCTGTAACCCAAGAGGTTGATAGAGTAGCTACACTTATAATTTCGAGCTGGCGGGACAGTGCATCAACTGCCTTATTCTCGATGCCCGGGCGGTATTCAATGTCGAATTGGTAGCCCAACAATTTAGAGAGCCAACGCTGATGCTCCTTTGCCGCTAAGCGCTGATCCAACAAATATTTCAAGCTTTTTTATCAGTGCGAACCAGAAAACGTCGACCTAAGAGGTATGGCCGCCACTTTTGAATTGCCAATACTATGGCTATTAACTCCCGTTCATAAACCGATTTTAGCCTAGCCCTTGCTCCCAAGACTTGGCTAAAATAAGCCACTGGGTGGTGATCCTGCATCAATACTGCACCCAATCCGACCCCTGAGGCGTCGGCTTCGATGACAAATAACTCCGTGAAATCCGGTAAAGCCATGACTGGTAAACTAACCATGGCTTCCTTAAGCCTAGAAAATGCTACCTGTGTTTCTTCGGTCCACCCCATACTGTCTTTTTTCAGTAAATCGGTGAGAGGAGCAATCTGGCCATATCCCTTCACAAATTTCCGATAGTAACCTGTGAGGCCCAAGAAGCCCTGTAGTTCCTTGAGATTATCCGGAACCGAGCAAGACTGCATGGCTGAAATTTTAGAAGGATCCGCGGCCACTCCCGAAGCTGACACAATATGACCCAAATACTCCAATTCTCGCTGACCAAACAAACACTTACCCTGATTGACAAATAAAGAGTGTTGACGTAAGGTAGACAACACCATATGGAGGTGCTTCACATGGTCTTCTTCGGTTTTGCTATAGACCAAGATGTCTTTGAAGAAAACCGGGACGAACTTACGCAAGAAGCTCTTGAAGACCTCGTTCATCAAGGCCTGGAAGGTGGCCGACGCATTAGTCAAATCGAACGGCATGACAAGGAACTCATAATGCCCCTCATGAGTCCGGAAGGCAGTTTTGGGAACATCTTGTGGTCGCACTCAAATCTGGTGGTAGCCTGATTTCAGATCCTATTTCGAAAAGAAAACTGCCCCGTGCAACTCATCTAGTAGCTCCTCAATTACTGGAATCGGAAACTTGTCGGGTATTGTGGCACGGTTGAGAGCGCGATAATCCACACAAAAACGCTAACTACCATCCTTCTTCTTGACACGCAAAATTGGGCTCGAGAAGGGACTGTGGCTTGGTTGGATAATTCCTGCGGCTAGCATCTCCCCAACTAATTTCTCAATCTCATATTGACTTGAGGGTAGCGATAAGGGTGAATGCTGATTGGGGCAGTCCCGTCCTTAAGCACAATGGCGTGATCATAGTTACGTTGAGGAGGCAATCCCTGGGGTACACTCAGAACATCAGCATATTGTGCTAATACTGCCGTGACACTAGGTAGAAGGGGCTCTTTGCACCTGTTGTTTCCCTGGTCCTCCGTGGCCACTGCCCGTAATTCCAGTAAGACTCCATGCCCTTCGTGTCGAACTGCCCGAACCAGTGCTTTGAGGGATACTTGTGTTCGACAAAGGCTTGGGTCTCCTCGAAGTGTAACCGGGGTCCTTCCTACTGTAAACTTCATCACCAAGGCCTTCCAATTGACGTGCATGACCTCGAGTTTTTCGAGCCATTGCATCCCTAAGATCACATCAACCCCGCCTAATTCAAATGGAAGAAAATACTCTAACAACTTCGATTTCTGGGAGGGAGAGCACCACCTCTTTACAAATCCCTTCCGTGCGAACTGAATCCCCTGTACCCATTAAGACCCCATAACTGGCAATGACGGTGAGTGGAAGCCCCAATTTCACCACAATGTGTTTGGCGATGGAATTATGCGTTGCCCCACAATCAACCATGACTGTGACTGGGTGGGAAGCTATCTCGCCCCTCAGCTTCATAGTACGCGAGGAAGTGAAGCCAACCACTGAGTTCAGGGAGAGTTCCACCTGCCCTTCTATCGTCTCGAAGGTTTCCCCTGATGGTGGATCGGGGTCGGGCTCCTCAGTGTCAGGTTCAGCCTTGTGGTCTGCGTTGGTTACCTTCGTATCATCCACCAAGAGGACTTGCAATTGTCGATTTCGACAACGATAGTCAGGAGCGAACTTCTCATCGCATCTGTAGCAGAGGCCTTGGGCTCGTTTGCTCTGAATTTCGGCCTCAGTGAGGCGCTTGAACCCTCCATCACGACGGTGGCTTGTCGATTCGGTCCTCTTTGTGACTGGTGGCCGCCGTGGAATCCCTTTGTTTTCTCAGTGAATGGAGGAGCGATGAGGGGAGGTACGAAATGGAGGTGGATTAGGGTTCGTGAGCATCGTTTGTGAGGGAGGCAGTGTTTGGGCCGTCTTAGCCCAATAAGTACCCGACCCATTCCAGCCCAATACTCTATTACAGTCCTCGACCATTTGGGTCGCTTCCATCAAATCCATTAGTGACGGGCCGCAACAGTCGCACTTCGGCCCGAATCTCCTCCTTCAACCCGTTGACAAAGGTGCTCTCCAACACTTCATCAGAGAGATCTCGAAGAGGGGACGCTAGGGTTTCAAACTTCTCCACAAATTCGTCCACCGAGCCATTTTGACGGATCACCAGGAACTTCTCTGTCAAGGTTCCTTCTTGAAGCGGTCGAAATCGGGTAAGAAGTAGCCGCTTGAACTCATTCCAGTCTTCCAAGCTTCGTAGACCCTCCATCCAAGTGAACCAAGCTAATGCTCGGCCGTCCATGCTCACCGCTGTCGCTTCAAGCTTCTCCTTCTCCGTCATATGGTTCATCGTGAAATACCTCTCAGCCCGAAAGATCCAGCCATCCGGGTCATCCCCCGTGAAGATTGGGAATTCCAACCTCCGTAGTCCCCTTGGTTCTGAGTTATCCATCTCCATTGGGTTCTCCGGGCTGCTTAAAGGAGATTCTAAGCCAGAGGAAAGGTTCACCTCTCCCTCCACTTGCTTGTTTTTCTCCTTCACTATCGAGGAAGGTCCCGCGCTAAATGAGGAAGGCCCAGCACTGTCCTGCTTCAGCAATTGCTCAATTCTGCTTGTCAAATATCCCAAGGATTTCTCAATCACCTCGAGGCGACTCTCCATACTAGGTAATTTCTGGAGCCCAACTTGTACCGTAGTCAATTCCAGTTGCAATTCTCCTTGTACCATCTCTAGTCTTTTCTCTAGTGCTTCTATTTTTTTTTTGAGCAATGATTAAGGTCCAAGAGATCTGGCTCTGATACCAAATTGATAGGAACCTGTGATGAGAAAATGCAATAAAAAAACACACTTAGTATTCTAAGTAAAACAGGACGCTAATATGAGACTTAGAAGGAAGTAAATTGTATTGTATTGATATTAGGAGATAATCCAGGATTTCGAGAGCCTAGTCTCTCCACTACAATATTTTTTTTCTTCTTCTTATATCCCTCCCTACTCTCATACCTTCCCCTTTTATAGCTACTACTACAATACTGACCGCTCAAAAATAACAACCCAAACAACTCGGCTAACAGACTGGACACCTCATCCTTCTATTCCCTTCTAGTGAATGCTAGTAGTTCCCTGATCCTTCTTCCTTCTTGCATAAGTGAATTTGATTTGGGGCTTATCAGAAAGGTTGGGCCGTCAGCAGGTGTCGCAAGAGGTAAAGGGGTTTTAAGACTTTCTTTCTTTGGTCATACTAAGGGTATGCACTTTTCGCCAAGCTGGGAGCATAAAGTACAACACAACAAAAGTGGCAACAAAAGTGGCAGTTGGTGGCAGTTCATTTCATACATAATAGGTGATGTTGGGCCTCATTGTTTAGAGTGTTTATTAGAGAGTAACAAGACACTTGCTCAACCAGGAAGTTGGACTCAAGACAAAGGGAAGAAAAAGAATGTGAACAATTCATACGAGGACGTGGTTGATAAATTCTTTCAATTTGAGAGTCATTAATCCAGTCATAGTTTCTGACTTTTTGTGAAGTGATTAGTGTTTAGTAACTTTTTATATATGGAAGTAGTCAAGTAAGCATTAAAACCCTACTTTTTAGCTACAAAGGTTTTCCTTTGGATCAAGTGACATGAATGATATACCAGAGTGAAAGACTTTCTTGGTACCTATTTGCAGGGATTTTCATAAACCATCTCATATATATATTTGCGCCATATCTTGCATACACAATACAAAATACACGTAATATAAATGAAGGTTTATCGTACATTTTATGATGTGTATCCACAATCTTGTGTGAGAAATGTAATATTGCAAAGCCAAGATGGTATTGAAACAAATTAAAATGTGTGTGGTGTTTAAAGACAAACTGGTGCCTGAGATGTTTGAGGTTTGTATATAATGTTCTTTTCATTTTGAAGCAAATATCTCAGCATTGTTACCTTCTTGTGGGATGCTATCTAGTTTAAGAATAATGACTAGAAAGTTATCTACTTTATATAAATCCCTGTGTTGAATTTTGTTCTTGAAGTAACTCCGAATTTAATGTTTTGCAATGCTATTTACTTGTGGGCATCACTTTTTTTTATCATGATATCACTTTTGTTCTCATGATATCCTAACATTTATCGAATTATAAAAGAATAAATCTCTAGAAGGTCCTAAAGAGGTCCTTCGTTGATCTTTTGGGCTGGAATGTTTTGCCCATAAGTTCTATACATTTCTACTTACTTTCCCATAACTCCTCCCTACAATCCACTCTTGATTTATTGATCACAAAGAAAACTATTAAGCGTTGGAACCTTTCCCTTTTACAGGCTTACATGTTCAAGTATGATTCTACCCATGGTCCTTTCAAGGGAACTCTTAAGGTCACTGATGCCAACACTATGGAAATAAATGGGAAACAGATTAAAGTTACAAGCAAAAGGTACTGCTCTCTGAACAACTCTTTGTTAACAGTTGTTCTACAGTGCTGACTGGCAGGATTCCCTTCTAAACTCTGATTACAGTAGTTATCATGTCATTGCTCTTTATCATTTGTATGAGAATTCGCTTATACTGGTATAAATGTTGAAAACCCTGATGTCATCTGAATCAGGGACCCAGCAGAAATTCCTTGGGGTGATTATGGAGCAGACTATGTCATTGAATGTTCTGGAGTTTTCACAACGATAGATAAGGCATCTTCACATATGAAGGTTAGTTGTTGTTCAGTGTAAAATTTGTTTTCCATGTTAAATTACTTTAGTGTATGGTATCCACTCTATCCCCATGTCAGATTCTGACGATTTTTCTTTGATTTGGTTCCATAGGGTGGTGCCAAGAAGGTTGTAATATCAGCCCCATCAGCTGATGCTCCTATGTTTGTAGTTGGAGTAAATGAGAGAACCTACAATGCAAACATGAATGTGGTCTCCAATGCTAGCTGTACAACCAATTGTCTTGCTCCTCTTGCAAAGGTTTGACAATATATTAAGTATCGAAGTTATTCAAATATATGTCTCTGTTACTCGTAAAAAGTGTTTTGATATTTACTTGTGTTATTTAATTGGTGATTAATCGACAATTAATCTCCTATTAATCTCCTCACTAGTAGAGTGTTACAATTTTTTAATTAATCGTTTGAATAATCACTAATTAATTAGCAAGAATTGGTGATTTCTCGCTGAATTACCAACTAAACGCTTTTGAAACTCACCGACTAATCGATTCATGAAAATGTGTTATAAATGAATTAGAAAAAATCAATGTATTTTTTAAAAATTTACCATGACTTAATCAATAATCTATCATAGGCAATACCTAGTGTGAAGAGGCTAGAGAGAAAAAGAATGAAAGAGAATATATATAAAAAAGATCTAAGGGATAAAGAAAAATGACTAAAGGATTATAATTATCAAACTAAAGAATATTGGAAGTTGCACCTTTATCTAACATTGATTTTTTTTATTTTTTATTTTTTAATTTTCCTCAAATTATTGTATGTGATGTTTTCTTGTAATAAACATGTTACTTAGAAAGATAGAGAAAATTTGTTTATAAAATAGATGTCAATTAATTCTGATTAATCTCGATAAATGTCATAACTATCTGGAACCGGTTATGGTCAGAATAATGATAACTACATAGGTGTTGACGAGGTTCAGTTTGATTGCATTCCTTAGTGGGTTATAACGTCAACCCAAATACCAAATTTACAAAATGAAAAACTCAGAAAAGGGAATTATGTCCATGACAAGATGTGAGAATGCACGGCCTTACCAAGATATGGTAGTCTACTTAAGTACATCTGGCTTGATAATGATATAAAAAATTGATGAAACACATAGCATTCAGGTTTTTGTTTTTTTGATGACATTGTATACGAGGTGTTTTCATGCATGCCTTATCAGTGTCGTGTTTCTTACATCGTTAGCTACTGAGTGTTGTCTGGACCACACATATTACCCTTTAAGTATTGATCGCATTGCAACATTGATATGTATACATTTTTTTCTTTCTTTCTGTGTATAACCCATATATAATTGTTTAACTCAAAGATTGTAATTTGCAGGTGGTCCATGAGGAGTTTGGTATCCTCGAAGGACTGATGACTACTGTTCATGCAACAACAGGTTTTTTTACTCATGCACTTTAAGATGCACATAAATATTTTCTTTTTATTAGATCACCGACTTCATTGTTAAGTACCAGTAAGGTCACCACAAATTTGCATTCCATTTCAGCAACACAAAAGACTGTAGATGGCCCTTCGATGAAGGATTGGCGAGGTGGGCGTGGAGCTGCACAGAACATCATACCTAGTTCAACTGGTGCTGCAAAGGTATCAGCCAGGAATACCTGAAGCTGTTTTGGTACTTTTGTTTGTTGGTGAAACTCATGAATTTTCTTATGAAATCACAGGCTGTTGGAAAAGTTCTTCCAGAGCTCAATGGTAAGCTCACTGGTATGGCCTTCCGAGTCCCCACACCAAATGTTTCAGTTGTGGACTTGACTTGCCGACTTGAAAAAAGTGCTTCATATGACGATGTGAAAGCTGCTATCAAGTATGTGAATTGTTTGTTTTATTACTTTTCACTTGCAATTGACACTCGTGACCAAGCTAGTGTAGATAAATTTTTATTTTTAATCTGCGTTCTGGTGCCAAGTTATACTATACTAAAGTGACCAACTATTTGATTTTATCGTCAGGTATGCTTCTGAAGGTCCATTGAATGGAATACTTGGTTATACGGATGAAGATGTCGTCTCCAATGATTTTGTTGGTGACTCGAGGTATTTTTGTTAAATCATTAAAAGTTTAGTTAGGATCAAAATTTGTTAGAAATCTTGGGTAGGGTAATACAAGTTTGAATCGAGTTGAATGAGTTGTCGTTCAGAAACAGATGGGTCGTGGATACTCTTTATATTATTGGAGTTCCAAATTTTCAGGTCAAGCATATTTGATGCTAAAGCTGGCATAGGACTCAGCTCCTCCTTCATGAAGCTTGTGTCATGGTATGACAATGAGTGGGGTTACAGGTACGTTCTATCCGCTTTAACATGCAATTAAAATATATGATTTCACTGCAATGATCTTGGTGACCTAAACTGCAATGAAATGGTTTTTTGCATACAGCAACCGCGTGCTGGATCTGATTGAACATATGGCCTTGGTAGCTGCCAGTCAGTAACTGAAGTGGGCAAAAGGCAAATCATCTGTCATAGCTTTCATTTTGTTTTAGGAAGAGAAAAATGGTTGGTAAGAGTTATGTAGTAGGCTTTATTTGAGAAAACTAGTTTTTGCTGGTAAGGGTCTCTCTTTAGTGTGGCCCTTTGCAGGAGTAGTGCATAGTGTTGGACATGTAAACCTGAACACAGAATGATAATTTTAAACCTTACCTTGCATAAGGACGATTCAAATAATAGTGTGTTGATTTCACCAATTTATTAGCCAAGACCTTTTTTGATTATATGGCTTACTTTTTATTTTTCTCTCCTCCAATTTTAATGAATCTTTTTTCATATTAAAAGAAATTGAAAGTTGATCTTTATTTTGCATCACAATAACCCAACCCAGCCAGGAGAGGGTGTAGGGAGGATAATTAGGAGAGTAGTTTTCCTTTTTTATTTAAAGATAAAATAGATGTGATCAAGGAAAGGGGATGAGCATCGGGGTATCAACTAGCATTGCTTCCTGCAAAGACAGCGTCGCCTGAGTCCACTGCAGTGGCTACCCAGATGAAAACCTTTCCTCCTGCAGATTTTGCTACATTTGAATTTTCTGTAACAGTCCCTGGAAAAGTGTGCTTGGGGCTTCACATACAGTTGCACCCACTTCCATCATCTCATCTTGTGCCAGTAGCACCACGGCCATCATCATCAGCGTTAAAACACACCCAAATGAACGACACCTGTTATTCAATGCCATTTCTCACCTCACAGATGCTCTTACTGTTCTTGAACATTCATTGATATTTATAGTACCCAAATTTTAGACAGCCTGGGGGGGGGTCGAAGATACAATTTTGCCCCCCCTCTTTAAACACCTTCTCCAAAAAGTGTTTAAAGGGCCGGAGGGGGGGTAGCAAAATACAATTTTCGCTCCCCAGGCTGCAGACCCAGGTCCTGTAGAATAACTCACCATAAGTGTTTCTTAGCTGTAGCTCTCGGTGGTTTAGGGATTGGGTTGGGCAGCTTCACAAACACTTGCCCATGTCCAAGCCTAGCCTTGACCTTTGTTCCGCCCAATCCAGCTCTCAAGAAAACGAAGAACGGTTTGGTTTATTGGATCTAATCTCTAAATTGAGAGTTTTCTCTAATGTCCCCATTTTCACAAGGATGTTGCTATGCGTTCCTACTTAGTTTCACTCGATTCCCTAATTTTAAGTAACACCACCATTAAATAGCCAAAATTCCTCATGTTTGCTCGATTTCAGCGAGAAGGGGGTGAATTCTTTGTTCTCTCTTGACCAACAACACTTCTTCCTGCCTCTCTCGACCTCTCTTTTAGTTTTTTCGACTTCCCTTGACTCTAAATATTCCCATCTTTCCTCACTTGAAAATCGTTTTTCTCTATTTTTAAACTCTTTGAGAGTTGGGGCTTTAGTGTTTAAAAGATTTAAGGGTGATATAGAGATGAAAAGGAAAAATGTGAGGAGGAAACATTAACAAACCAAAACGAAAAAAGAAGCAACGAATTAAAAAAAAAAAACTAAAAATAATTGAACTGTTGAAATGATTTTATACTATTTACGTTCTTTAACAAAGTGCAGCATATGCTGCGAGACCATGCCTTAATCTCGCATGATTTGCTGTTTCAACAGTTCAATTTATTTTTTATTTTAATTTTAGTTTTTTTTGAAGTTATTGTTTTCGTTTTGATTTGTTGTCTTTGTTTTGGTTTGGTTTGGTTTGTTTGTGTTTGTGTTTTCTCCTCACGATCTCCTCATCTATAAATGACCCCTAAATCTTTCAACAGAAATTCTAAGTGTCGAGGGAATGGGCGAGGAAATGAGCGAAGGAAGTGAGGTGGCGGGGTGAGAGCCATTCATCCCGTTCGGGATGCGTGAGTTGACTTTTCGCGCGCGCATCCCGAGCGGGATGAACGGCTCTCACCCCGCCACCTCACTTCCCTCGCTCATTTCCTCGCCCATGCCCTCGCCCTGTAGAATCACTCATCTTTCAAACACCAACCTACGCTCAAAGAATTCAAAAATGGAGAATAAGGATATTTAGGGAAGGAAAGACGAGAAAATGGTCGAGAGGGTCATACAAACAAAAAAGAGGTCGAAAGAGGCATAAATAAGTGCTGTTGGTCGAGAGAAGTAAGAATTCCAATTCTTTCTCGCTCGAAATCGAGCAACCTTGAGGAATTTGGCCTATTTAATGGTGGCGTAACTTAGAATTAGGGGGTATTGGTGCCCGAAAGTGGAACTGGTGGGTCACATCAAAACAACCTATACAAAAAAAAAAAACCTTCCATCCCTTAATTTTCATATGAAGCACCACCATCAAGTCAATCACAGTAAAAACCACCCACCACCATTCAACCATTGCTACTGCGCCAACAGTCAAACTCATACGAAGAATTGAATGAAACACTAAAAATCCTAAACTCAATAGGGTGAATGACACACTAAAAACCCTAAACTCAAGAGGGTGAATGAAACAAGACATATGTACGTGTTGTGACAGGGGATGCACATGATTAGGGACTAAATAGACATTAAGAATTACTATTTAAATTTCCTACAAGGCCCAACTACCTAATGCCCATATTAAATAAAATGATGTTCTCACTTTACTATTGAATTTTAATCTACAAGTGGAAAATGACCAAAATTTTTGTAGTTTATCCCAAAATAAAAAAAGAAAAAAAAACATTGAAATTATGAATTTAAAAAAAAAAAAAAAAAAAAAAAAAAAAACCTCTAGTGGAGAGGGGCAACTATGGGATGTTAGACCTTTATTACTTGATCAAAAAACTTAAACACCAGTCGGGGGTACATGACAACTTTACCTGAGAAATAAGAAAACTATTGGACATACATCAAAGATAAACAAAAAATCTATGTCCATGAAAAAAACTATCCGAAAACATTATGTGCCATTGATCAAGAAACCTTATGAAAAAAGGTCCTTGATCAAAAGGCCTAGTTTACCAATGGAGTAGGCCTTACAAAATAAGGTCTACCATCAAGTAAACCATTACATAACAAAAAAGGAAAATTGAAAATCAGTCCTAATTCACCAAGTATAAGGCCTAATAAGGCATAAACCATGGAAAGTTTAGGCCTTAAAGACCTTATTCAAGGACTAGGCCAAAACCCCAAGAGAAATGTCTCATAAACAAACAAATAAGTAGGCTAGCATAGACCTTAGCCAACAAGGGCATGAAAAAACCAAGCGATTTCACAACTTGCAACTTGCACAACTTACAAATTACAACTTGCAATTTGCGCCAATTGCAAGTTACAGGCATAACACTGCACCTACCAATTTGCAACACCAAGCAGGCGGAATTACAAAACGCAAACCTTGCAAGCACCTCCACTCAGTTCCCAGGCAGCACACTCAGATCAACAGCAAGCTGTCCTGCGACAGCACAAATGCCTCGGCACAGCAGACTGCGAAATTAGATGCTGCTCCAGTCACCTACAGCAACGTCGCCCAACTGCAACTTCCAAAGCCAGCCCCTCGCAGCAACTCCACTGATGCCAACAACTCTTGAATCATTTCACCAAATCCACTGATGCCAGTCATCACTGTGGCTTGTTGCTTGAATCTGAATGCTATATGAAAACAAAGTTTGCAACTCTGTTTTGTACACAACACCCACAAAAGTCCTCGCCCACCACCTGTTGCCAGCTGCAAAGCCCAGCGCTGCAAGGCACCACCGCAAAACCACCATCCGCACAAGACTGAAAAACCCGCAACCTAAGATGGTCCATCGCACGACAAAACACCTCATTTAGGAACATAAATATATGGGGTATGAACCTTGTCCAACAAACCAGACCAGCAATCCTGCAAGGGAGATTCGTGGCATAGAAAACACGACTAACACTCTCATCCTGAGCTCTATTCGCCAAAGCGTCTGCTACCGCATTAGCCTCCCTGAAAATGTGAACACAAGTAACTTCCATACAAGAAGCCAATCTCTTAATCTCCCGCCAATCATTTTCCACGTGCCACGAAATTTTAAATTCCTCATAGAACCAACTGCTCACAATTTTAGAATCCGTTTGAATGCAAACCTTTGAAAATTTAAAACTGTTGCACAATTGGAGCCCCACCATAACCGCTCGAACCTTCGCAAAATTATTAGAACCTTCACCAAGAACGACTTGTTCAGCCACCAGACACTCGCCCAAACTATTCCTGATAATAATGCCAGCTGTTGCCTTGGTTTTCCTCGACGACCCATCAACATTAAGTGACACCGAGCTCTCCGGGAGAGCATTCCAATATACCACTCTATTTCCCTTCGTAATAACAGTAGAAATAGGTTGACCAAGGGCTAAAAGAGGGTTATTGTTCTCACTCACCCGTTTAGGAATAAAAATGGAATTCGCCAGACGAATGCTCCTCCTGACAAGCAAAATTACTATTACCACGTTTGGCTTTCCATTATCAAAAACACCCCGACATTGTTGTTTCCATATTTCCCAAATGATGAACATGGGTGTTAAGAAATAGAGCAAACTGACTTGAGATTTCTTATTCGATCTCCCAAACCAAACTCTCAAGATCGTGGTGATTTCCGCCGGCCTCCTAATATGTATATCAAAAATGGCTTCAAAATGACTCCACACCCCTCTGGCCGGGCCGCCTTCAAGGAATAGATGATTTAGAGTTTCCACACTAGGAGAAACACAACAACAACACCTCGACGCAAGGTTGACCCCACATCTGTGAAGCCCCCCATCAACTGGAACACCTCTTCAAAGAAGCTTCCAAACAAAAACTGAGATTCTAGAAGGCAAAAAGGACAATCAGATTTTATCAAACAACATATTTCTACCTTTCTTGTCATGGAGAAGCTCATATGCCAAATGCAAACTAAAGAGGCCATCCGAATCCAGGGTCCAAATACAAGAATTCGTATCCCACTCGTTCCCCTGAATTCTACCATCAAATAGAGATTTCGCCAACACTCTCACCTCAGGACTAACGAGCTCAAAATCTCCACTCCAAACCTCCGCTTCGTGGGCCAGATCCCTTGAGCCTCCAAACCACCCATCCTCAAGAACACTGTCGAAGAGTTCCAATTAGAAGCAAAGAAACTCAAATTCCCACAACCAATGCGCCAAAGACTGTTGCCAACAAAAACTCCTTTATATTTCATGATCTTCTTCATAAAAGGCGAAACATTATTCTTTTCTAACTGATAGAAGACTGGGACCCTGTCCTTCCAGTATTTACATCTCATGTAATTTTCCCACAAAGAATCATAATTTATTACACTCCAAAGGGCTTTTAAGCGAAAGGCCTTAGTGACAGTAACAAGATTCCTAACACCCAAGCCTCCTTCACACTTGGGGAAACAAATTTTTTTCTCAAGAGATCCACTTCTTTTTTTATTTGCCTTCATAGTCACCTTAAAAGAAATTTGCTAGTAATTTATGAATTCTAGCGATAACTTGATTAGGAACACACATGACGCTTAACGTATATACTGAAATAAGCTCAAGACATGTTTAATCAAAGTCAATCTCCCACCTAGGGATAAAAGCTTTGCCTTCCACCCACTGATCTGCTTTTGGATTTTGTTAACCAGCTCATCAAAATAAATAATCTTGCATCTTCCCTGAAAAATAGGCACTTCCAAATATTTCAAAGGAGATCCTGTATATTGGAAGCTTGTATAGGTCTTAATATCCACCACATGTTCCACTGTTGCATTTTCCTCTACCATGAAAGAACTTTTCGCTGCATTAATTTTTTGTCCTGAAATACGCGCATAATTTTCCAAAAACCTGATACACCCTGTAATGGAATACTTTCTCCCATTTAGAAAAATAAGGGTGTCATCTGCGTACAAAAGATGCGTTAAAGGCCGACAATGTCTAGGCGTATAATAGTAACAAATATCACCTCTTGCAAAAGCGCCAATATTCCTCGACTGAGAACCTCCGAGGATATAACAAATAACAGCGGAGAAAGAGGGTCCCCCTGTCTCTATCCTCTGGAAGACTTAAAATATCCATTATAGACTCCTTGCAACAACACTTAGAATCCACAATGAGCAATACAGTTGGAAACAAGATGGCAAACTCTATTCGAAAACCCAAATCTCTTAAGCACGGATAAGAAGAAAGGCCACCCAACCTGTCATATGCTTTCTCCATATCAATTTTAAGAACAACATTACCATCTGTTACCTTTTTATGAATGTCACGAACCATTTCCTGGGTCAGGCCAATATTTTCCACAATGGACCTACCCCTAACAAATGCCCCCTGTTCTTGGCCTATAATACCTGGAAGCAGTAAGGCTAGTCTATTGCAAAGAATTTTACTGAAAATTTTGTAAATAACATTGCAAAGACTAATTAGGACGAAAATTAGAGAAAGAACCTAGCGAGTCCACCTTAGGCAGCATAGCTATAAAACTAGTCGAGAAAGCCAAAGGCAAAGCTTCACCTTCAAAGAACTGAATAGACGCCTTCCAAATATCAACACCAACAATCTCCCAGCATGACTGAAAGAAACCCGCTATAAGCCCATCCAGACCTGGCGCGCTATTCCTTGGAATATCAAAGGTAGCATTCTTAACTTCCTCCAAAGACGGACTCGCAACTATACGGTCGCACTCCAAACCCGAGACAACCGAAGGAATACAATCCAACAAGTCACTATCAACTCCTTGAGCATCCTGAGAAGAAAGAAGTTGAAGGAAAAATCTATTGGCTTCTCTGAGAACTTCACCCGAATCAGAAATCACCCTGCCCCACTGCAAAGTGATTGAGGAAATCGACCTTTTTCTGTCTAGATTTGACCGAGGCAAAAAAATATTTAGTACAGGCATCTCCATCCTTAAATTATTTCTCCCCCGCTTTTTGCATCCAAAACAATTCCTCCTGCTTAAGGAACAATCTATATTTAGTACAGGCATCCCCGCTTGACATCTGCTCAAGTTACAGCAAGCGTTGATATCCCAATTAGCATCCACATTGAATCCATTGCGACTATTCGTTTCCCAACCTGAAATCAAATGATTTTTCCATTGACTCATTTCATCCTCTAGAGCCCTAAGTCTACTGAAAACATTACCAAAAACATCCCTATTCCACTGGATAAGCGCTTTACGAATGGATTTAATTTTAGAGTCCCCAACGCCCTCCTATTGGAACACTCCTGACCCCAAACCGATTCCATCAAGGTGTGAAAAGTCGGATGGGTCGTCCACATATCCAGAAATCGGAAAGGGGAGAAGCCCGCCCTAGCCTGCATAGGAAATGAAACCAAAATTGGTGCATGATCCGAGAACGTTCGTTGAAAATGTTCCACCCTCGTATTAGGAAAATTGGTAAACCATATTAACGAACACTCTATCCAGTCTAGCCCAAATATGGTCACCACCGCACCTATTGTTACACCAAGTATATTTAGGGCCACTATAGCCACAATCAATCAGTCCACAATGCTCAATACAATCTGAAAAGTTCGACATGCTTGCCAGAGAAGGAGGACTCCCGCCAAGTTTCTCTTGCTCAGTGACAATAACATTGAAATCCCCTCCCACCATCCAAGGACCATTATATTGAGCCGCCAAAGACTGCATCTGGGACCATAGAGCCCTTCTCTCTTCCGTTGTATACTTAGCATATATGAAAGTAATAAAGAAAGACTGATTATTTGAAATAGTTACCTAGCAATGAATGCACTGATCTGACACATCCAATACCGACACGACTAAATCAGAATCCCAAAAAATCCATATCTTTCCACCCTCTGCTTCATTAGACGTAAAACCTGACAGTTTAATTTTGTTGCCAATCTCCAAGAAACGACTAGCATCAATCATAGGTTCTGCTATCATAATGAGGCGCACTTTAAACTATTTAACCATTGTCTTAAGTCTGCATTTCGCAGCTCTATTACTTACTCCACGGGCATTTCAGAACATAATGTTGTCAAACATCTTTGGTTTGTGTATTAAAATCATTCAGCCTCTCCATACGACGCGTACCCGGAGGGTGCACCATCCTGACTTTCTTACTCTTTTTCGTACTTTTCTCTCCCACTGACACTGCTCCTAGATCCAAATCACTACTCAAAGCTGCCTGCGGACCAACCTCGGACTCTGAACCAATGTCATCACTATAATCACTGGTGTTTTCTAGCGAGTTAATGTTTAATTTCTTTCTCCGTAACCAACGCGATTCTTTAAACAAGGAAATGGCCTTGTTCAAAGTATCTCCCAACGTACTGATTTCATGATTTTCTACTTCTCCTTGTTGCCTAATCTCTGGCCTGATCTCTGACTTACTCATAATAACTAGAACATTACCATCTTGTATCGAGTCCTCTCCTACATGACCCTGAATCAGATTAATACAAATAACCGCCATACTCGGCTCATGACCAGAAATTACACCCACTGAACCAGAACGTGCAACCAAAGGACGTGCTGATCCAGGGCGTTCATGCACTGATCCAGAGTGTGTTGTCTTCACACTGCCAGCAGCAACAATGACCACTACATCCCGTGCAATCACGCGATCAACATTAGCCATACCAGTCCCTGTTTCGACCTCTTTCACAGCCAATACCATTGGCACCAAACCTGCATTATCCGGAGTCCCAATCCTAGTCGAAAACTCCTCCGACTCAGCTTGCAAAGCTTGTGCAATCTCACAGGAAGTGTACCCAACTGCTAAACAATCAGATTTGAACTCGGACACTTTCCTTTCCATCGAACTCATAATAGAAAGTCCATTGTCACTCGAATCAGCTTCCAAAACTGTGTCATTGCCATCTTGAGTCTCTGATTTAAGATTAGAATTTATTCTTCCTTTCAAAATAACAACAAGTTCCTTGTTTTTATTTCCTTGAACACCAGATTTTGTTTCTAAATACTCCACTGATTTTGATTCGAGAATGGCATTCTCTAAAACAACTTCTACTTGCTCAGCATGATTGGCATTAACTAGAACAGGTTTGGCACTTACTACAACATATTCTTCTTGCTTAATAAGATCTAAACTTGCTAAAACTTCAAACCGATTTTTGGACAATGTATCACCATTTTCACCTTGCTTAGACAAAACCTTCACCTCTTGGCTGACCACCTCAACGCCCGCATCATCCTTCGCCTCGCTAGGACCAACATGACCCACAATAGGACCAACGTGACCAACTACAGTCCAAATTTTCTCAGCGACTTTCAATACAAGTCTGTAAACTTGTTTAGCTTCCCCATTTTTTGACTGAAACCCCGGTTCTTAGTCCCTAAGAACAGTGTTTTTTTGCTCCCCTCTAATACTTTATTCGTTGCAACATTGTCCCCCTCTTTTCGGGTATCCTTGCGAATCCCCAATCACTTCCTACAAGCTTTAAAGGTGTGGCCAATCATAGCGCAATTCTCACAATATTTAAAGTCCGAATACACAATCTTTTGCAAAAATTCGGCGAATCCGGAAAACTCTAACCATATGTTACTAGGAAGCTCATCTGACAGATCCATCTTTACGCACATCCTAGCCACCCCAGGACGTGTGAAACCAAAAGTGCTATCATCAATTCTAAGAAAATAGCCAATGGAATCTCCAACTTCTTTTAAAAACAATGGATGAAAAAATTGTGAAGGCAAATTAGGAAGATCCACCCACAAAGGGGCTAACACTGGATCTTCCCTAAGGCTAAATCCTTGATGCCAACGGAAAGCTTTGAATCTAACCCCACGGACCATTAAAGAATCCCGTGACAAAGCCTTATTAACTTTCTCTTCCGACTGAAATCTAACAATTACATGTCTTGGATCTAACAAACCCATGGTGAAATCACCCATAACTCCCCAAGATCTATGGATGGTTTCACAGATAGCCTCAAGGGAAGGGCGATAACTAGAGAACTTAAGAACAATAAAAAAACTTTTCCACATACCTTTCACATCTCCTTGCTTTAGAAACATTCATTGAAAGTGCCGAGCAACCATCTTTGCGAAAACGATTTAGCTTCATAGGCTCTTCTTCAATGACTGCCTTCTTCACAACTCCCAATGCTTGGAGAAAACTACGATGCTTGACCTCGATTGGGGCTCCACCACTTTCCAATGGAGGATCTCCTCCCTTGGCGGCTTGGAGAGCTGATAATCACATAATTATAACATTTTTTACCTCTTATTATTTTTTTGTTAATCCTTGTTTTTATCTTATTTTAGATTAATTATTAAATTTTTATGTTTTTGTAGAATGTGGAGCTGTAATGAAGAAATCAGAGAAAAATGCAATGAACAATCCCAGATGGTGACTTCAGAGAAAGTGGAGGTGAAAATAACCTGAGCCCTTTACTTAAACCCAAAACGAAACCCACAAACCCAAACCCAATGCCAAGCCCAATCAAACCCAAAGAATATTCTCCCAATTATCCCATATTCAGTTTTGATTTTTTTTCCTTAAATCACTCATTGAATCCTCCCCTTAACTTGTCCATATTCATTTTCTTAATTCTCTATAAATACAAGAGAAATTAATGAGAAATGGGAGGAGGAGAAGGGAATCAAGCCTTAATAGCCAAAATCAAACCCTCTTCCTTCACAAAGTGATTTTCATCACACCCATCTCATCATCATCCATCTCTCACTCCCTCTTTGACCAGATCACTCCGCCATTACCGCTACCAGAGCCACCACCATCACCCAAACACCACCACCACCACCACCACGAAACAGGGGCGTGACAACCCATTTTCACGTCAAGTCTTCACCTCGCCACCGAGCACCACCATCTGTCATCACCATCCGCACCGTACGCGCAATCGGACAGCACGCAGCCACCCTGTTTCGCACACCCCCAGCCGCTACCATCACTGGAGTTCCCTCTCTCCCATCTCTCTCTCATCCTGTTCTTCTTCTTCAGCAACGCAACCACCTCAGAGTGACGCGAGCCGCCATCATCGTCACGAAACAGAGCAACGCGAGTCGCCATCACCCACCACTGCTACAGGAGCAGAAACAGGGGCAATGCTTCCATTTTTTTTTCTTGTTCTCATCGCATATCTCTCTCTGTTCTTCCATCCCTCTCTCTCTTTTGCAGGTACCGGAGCCGTTTGGAGGGCAAAGGAGCTCGCGAGGAGTAGAAACGAGGCAACGCGAGCGGCACTGCTCACTGGAGACGAAGGCGCAGAGAAGCGCTGCTTTTCGAACGGGAAACAACTGATTTTCGAATTAGTTGGCTATCGGCACCCCATCCACTTACTCTGTGTACTACCACAGTAGAAGAAGCTGGAGGCTATTTGCGCCCACCGGACTGTTCAAAGCATCCACAGTTGCTGATTTTCCGATTATGAGGAGATGAGTTGTGGCGTACCACACCACGAGGAGATGACCACCGCTACCATGGAGAGCTAAACCCCTCGCCAAGGCTAAGATGAAACCAATTGGGTTTCAAGAGTTTGTTCTAGTTTGATTTTTTATTTTATTATGTGATTAACTGCAAAATACATTTAATTTCTGAGTATTAGTAAATTACCTTCACCGATTATATCGGATTTGGTCTAGACTAGTCGGTAGTTAGAGTTTTCTTTACTAATATTTAAAGCATTGGTTTTAATTGGTTAAGTTAGACTTGTGATTGAGTGTGCCGTAATAAGACACTCAATGCTAGGAGTTGAAACTTAATAAATTAGACTTGTGATTGAGTGTGCTATAACAAGACACTCAATTCTAAGAGTCTATAATTTATGCTGAAGTTAATTGTAACATTGGATTTTAAAACTGAATTGTTCTTAATGATCACATCATCGATGCAAGCAAGGGATTCTCATCCCTAAAGCTTCTCGTTTATAATTTCAGTAATTTAGATTTAAATATATTTGCTAACTCATCGGTGAGTCCAAACCCCACAAAATCCATCTCATCCATATTTTCATTTCATTTTATTTTTCTTATTTTTAGTTTAGTTTTAGAAACATTGTAACCCCATTTTTCTGTAAATTAGTTTAGGTAAATTATTAAATTCAATTGCATCCACTTTCCTTGTGGGATCGACTCATACTTGCCGTTGTCTACCAGTTAGACACCGTGTACTTGCGGTTATTACAAGTGGGTCAAATTGGCCTATTTATTTAGGCCGGTTAAACCCGCAACAAGTTTTTGGCGCCGTTGCCGGGGACTGTAGCGGTGTAATTGAATTTAACAGTTTATTTTCACTAATTTGTAGTTTAGGTTAATAAATAAAAAAATATTTTAGAAAAAAAAAACAAAATTTTATTTTATTAAGTTCTTTTTACACTCATTTTGTGTTATTTGTTTGATTTTGCAGAAGACACGCTTCTCGAGAAAATTGGACGATCCTGCAAATATCAAGCAAAGTTATTTTTATTTTTTATTTTTATTTTTTTTTGTGAAGAGAGTTTTAAATTTTTTTTCACCTCGTTTTACGAGTGTGTGGTGTAGTAATTTTTAAACTCTATTGTTTTCCATTTTTAATCACCTAAAAAAAAACCCAAAATTTTCCAAGTCAAAGGAAATTATAGGGAAACAATTTTAATTGTTACCCAATAATTTCTTGTGATTTAGAAATCCGACTTCTAAGACCAAGACCAGTAAATTTATTTGCATATGCTTGTGTGTTGAGTGAAACGGATAAAAAGAAGTCGGACATTTTTTTGAATTGTGCTAACTTTTTGTGCAGAACGGAATACGCACACTGTAAGTATTTCTATCACACGCAATGTATTAGCGACCCGGGTGCTTTATGTAATTGTTTGCAATGGTGTGTTGGTTGTTTAAATTATGTAATTGTGGATGCTAAACTTTAGTAATTCATAATAAGCAGACCCAACTTCTAAATAGAAACTGGTGGGACTTGATATCCCCACCTCATCACTCCAGCTGTGTGCAACCAATAGCCAAACATAATTAAAATCAATTAGCAAGTTAGATAGAGCCATCTTTTAGGTACGGTGTTCATAAGACAACCAAGACCAAGGTGAATCCAATAATTTTTGTGTTGACCACTGCTAAAAGTGACGATGGGTTTAATCATTCAATGAACTCCGAGAGGCCACTGCTACAATGGTAATTTACCTGGTATGCTAAGTCATAAGTAAGCTACAATCCACAAGAAGAATTGGTGTAACTAACAGTTTTGGGTTAGGAACACAAGCCTCAAGTGTACATTTAACATCACATCGTTCTCACATCTATTGGCTTACAGAGCGGTAGCACAAGGAAGTACTTAATTGGACCATTGTGACCTCTTTCTCTTGTGCGATAATCCGGTTTCTTTGAAACAAAACTCTAGGCTACTGATTTTGAACTTTGTGGTGTAAAGTATACACTCTTAGGATCATTTTGTAGCACCCATTGCTCTGTCATAAAGATTAATAAGAAATATTTGTCCCCCAAAGATAAAAAGATAATTGATCTCAAAAATGTTGATTGCTTAGGGAGACATGTTTCTTGTGCATTTATTGGTTGCTGATTGCGTGTGAGTCTGTGTATATTTTTAGAGTTAGTGATTTAAAAAAAAATGAACACAAGGGATTATCCAGCCTATTTTTCCGAGCAAGTTAATTCATTTTATGATATGCAACGACCTGGTTATGATCCATATTTAGATTATTACAACCCAGGTTTAGCCTATCATCCTGACTTCTCATGGGATCATGGTCAGTACCATGAAGGCCCTCTAGACACTCCTCAGACTCCTCAAGCTTTCATTCCTGATAATGAGTCTCAATTTCATCGAGTTGTTCCTCCATCCAACACATCAAGGTTAGAGGATATTTTGAACCTTTTTATAGAGCGAACAGGAGAAATGCTTGAGCAAAATTTTCAGGATATAAAAGAATTAATAATTATTTCTCAACAAAACTCCCAAGCTATCCAAAAACTTGAGATGACTGTGAGTTAGATAGCTGAGTCACTTCCTGAGATAGAGTCAGAAAAAATCCCTAATCAACCTATTTTTAATCAAAAAGGTCGATTCGAAATTAGTGGCACATCTGAGCCAGATGATGAAGATGTCCAATGCATTACTACCCTTAAAAATGAAAAACTGGTTGAAAATCAGGTAGAAATGCCTGATATGGGTGTCTATGAGTTGTCTAGACCAATATCTCTATGTGATTCATGCGATGAGCCTGTACCACCTGATATATCCATTGTCTCATCTACTTGCATCACATTCCCATTTACTGAGGCTACTTTCATCGATCCCTAGGATTTCAGTTTTCACCATCCTATTGTAAAAATTATTCAATCTTCTGAATTGGAACCAGACCTAGGATGTTCCCTTTTTGGAGCACGCAAGAATCCTCTGTTGTGTAAGACTACTGGTCACTTTTGGGATGTCCTAGTGTATTTGGTGCCCCATGTGATTGCTATATATGGGTGGACTGATCCTCAACTGTTCAGGTTGTTGATATACGACCATGGACTAAGTGTTTGTCACGTTCTTCCTCTCCACTTTTCGATACACCATTTTTTAGGAAGAATATTTGTCAGGCTGACGACGTTAAACCAAGCGCTACTGGGAGGCAGCCCAACTTTTGTTGTAAAGGTGCATGTTGAGTGTGTATTTTATCTATCTCTATTAACTAATCCACAATTCTTTTGTCTCCGAGCTCTCATCGGTGGATTACTTGTGGAAATTGGTAAAATCTTCACTGCGGTAATACTGTTCTAATCTCCGCTCATGTACTTATTTCATTCATTTGTCAGAATTATTTTGTTAAACATTGAGGACAATGTTTGGATTAGGTTTGGGGGTAGGGTTCATGAGTCGGTGAATTTTTCATAGTGTTTTCTTTTCTTATTCTTAAATTTTTTTTTTAAATTTGTGCTTTTCTGTCAAAAAAACTTGGTCTTTTGCGATTATGAAAATGGATTTTAAATGTTTTATCCTCAAGAAAATGCAAGCCAACTTGACATATTGGTATATTGATAAAGACTGAAAGTTTAGTATGATCCTTAAGTTAGATCTAGTTCATAAGATTTTTCAACTCGATTATCTTTGCACCAGAAGCCATGTTAGCATAACTTGAAGTTGATGAGTGAAGTATATACTAGAAAACCTTAGAATAATAGTGGAGACTTAACCCTGAAAGTTTTGAACTTTTCTATTTTTTTCGAGGGTTATACATAAACTCTGATTTTTCTTGAGTCCGTATTATCTCATTGATGATCTCATTATTCTCATTTTTTTGATCAATTGTTTTGGGAATGACATCAAAATTGAATTATTACACTAGAACTTCTTGGCTTATTCAATTGAGATGTCATAATACTGACCCGAATTTTGAAAATGATCTAGGCATTTTTTTTCCTTTCCTTTTTTTAGACCATTAACTAGCCTTTTAACTTACCCATAACATTAACCTTTTTTGTAGCCTTTTGAGCCTTAGAATAACTTTTATTTGTTAACCCATTAACCTTTACCCAACTTTTCTGGGAATGTGTATGGATGAATAAACTTGGTGTAAAAAGGGCATTAAAGAGCAAAATATGAGATATTTCATAAATCCTCTATGTGAAAAAAATAAAAATAAAATATGATTCTTCAATGAGGATAAATATGTGAAAATGAAGAAAAAATTGATGGTGTGCAACATTGGTTTATTCTTGACAGCCCTAATTGTTCGTGAATATACATTCCTAGAAATTTTTGTTAGAATCCTTTGACATTCCTTATTAACCATTACCCAAGCCCCGTTACAACCCAACAAAGTCGTAGTTGATCTTAGGTAGATGTTGGTTTCAAAGATGTGGAGATTAAATAACTAAGAACTATGGTGTTTGATTCAACATTCCCAAAAGTAATTGATATTCCTGTCCTTGAGATCATGTTCATTCCATTTTTGAAAAGTACGTTCTTCATATTACTATATGTGAGATGATTGTTTTTCATTATTTACACTTTTCCTCACATATAAACTGAGTGAAATACCAAATCTCTGAGTGTTTTATTGTGAGTGACATGTGAGGTTTGAAGTCAAAACAAACTTTCTACAGGAGATTTAGTCATTGTTTTACTCTGAAATGAAAAGTTATGTTGATAGTGCTATCCGCACACACACACATTGAGTTGAGGATGATTGTGAATTTTTTCTAACATTTGGAGAATATTAAATTATTTGGAGATTTGTTGATACACTAAAATGACATTGTTGGTTTCTTGCATATCTTGAAGTTTTAAAATAAACACTGTTTGACCAAGTTTGTTGAGTCAGTAATGTTTGTGGGTAACATTTTCTGAAAACCCTCACGAGACTATAACTCGTCCCCCAGAGGTAATCTAGGGGTTCAAAGCCTTGTTGCACGTTTTCAAAGGTAAGTGCAATCGACGATGCCTGCGAAAGTGAGTTAGGATTTTCTTTTCAGTTTTCTTCTTTGTTTTGCTCGAGGACTAGCAAAATATAGGTTTGGGGGTATTTGATAATCACATAATTATAACATTTTTTACCTCTTATTATATTTTTGTTAATCCTTGTTTTTATCTTATTTTAGATTAATTATTAAATTTTTGTGTTTTTGTAGAATGTGGAGTTGTAATGAAGAAATCAGAGAAAAATGCAATGAACAATCCCAGATGGTGACTTCAGAGAAAGTGGAGGTGAAAATAACCTGAGCCCTTTACTTAAACCCAAAACCAAACCCATAAACCCAAACCCAATCAAACCCAAAGAATATTCTCCCAATCATCCCATATTCAGTTTTGATTTTTTTTTCCTTAAATCACTCATTGAATCCTCCCCTTAACTTGTCCATATTCATTTTCTTAATTCTCTATAAATACAAGAGAAATTAATGAGAAAGGGGAGGAGGAGAAGGGAATCAAGCCTTAATAGCCAAAATCAAACCCTCTTCATTCACAACGTGATTTTCATCACACCCATCTCATCATCATCCATCTCTCACTCCCTCTCTGTCAAGATCACTCCGCCATCACCGCCACCAGAGCCACCACCATAACCCGAACACCACCAACACCACGAAACAGGGGCGTGATAACCCTGTTTCACGTCAAGTCTTCACCTCGCCACCGAGCACCACCATCACCCACCATCTGTCCCTCACTCTCTCCGCCACCTGGAAACAAGCCGGAGTCATCACCATCCGCACCGTACGCGCAGTCGGACAGCACGCAGCCACCCTGTTTCGCACACCCACAGCCGCTACCATCATTGGAGGTCCCTCTCTCCCATCTCTCTTTCTGCATGTTCTTTTTCTTCAGCAACGCAACCACTTCAGAGTGACGCGAGCCGCCATCATCGTCACGAAACAGAGCAACGCGAGTCGCCATCACCCACCACTGCTACAGGAGCAGAAACAGGGGTAGTGCTTCCATTTTTTTTTCTTGTTCTCATCGCATCTCTCTCTCTGTTCTTCCATCCCTCTATCTCTTTTGCAGGTACCGGAGCCGTTTGGAAGGAGAAGGAGCTCACGAGGAGCAGACACGAGGCAGCGCGAGCGGGGCTGCTCGCTGGAGACAAAGGCGCAGAGGAGCGCTGCTTTTCGAGCGGGAAACAACTGATTTTCGAATCAGTTGGCTATCGGCACCCCGACCACTTACTCTGTGTACTACCACAGTAGAAGAAGCTGGAGGCTATTTGCGCCCACCGGACTCTTCAAAGCATCCACAGTTGCTGAATTGCTGATTTGTCGATTATGAGGAGATGAGTTGCGGCGTACCACACCACGAGGAGATGACCACCGCTACCATTGAGAGCTAAACCCCTCGCCAAGGCTAAGATGAAATCAATTGGGTTTCAAGAGTTTGTTCTAGTTTGACTTTTTATTTTATTATGTGCTTAATTGCAAAATACATTTAATTTCTGAGTATTAGTAAATTACCTTCACCGATTATATCATATTTGATCTAGACTAGTCGGTAGTTAGAGTTTTCTTTACTAATATTTAAAGCATTGGTTTAATTGGTTAAGTTAGACTTGTGATTGAGTGTGCCGTAATAAGACACTCAATGTTAGGAGTTGAAACTTAATAAATTAGACTTGTGATTGAATGTGCTGTAACAAGACACTCAATTCTAGGAGTCTATAATTTATGCTGTAGTTAATTGTAACATTGGATTTTAAAGCTGAATTGTTCTTAACGATCACATCATCGATGCAGGCAAGGGATTCTCATTCCTAAAGCTTCTCGCTTTAGAAAATAATTAGTTAGATTAAAATAACTTGAAAAACTGAATTGGTGGATTCAATGCCTTGGTTTCCCTTCTCATATTCTTAAAAACTTTTTATTTTGCTTTTTAATTTGATTTTTAGTTTAGATATTTTGATTGCTGTAACCCCCATTTAAATTAGTTTAAGTCAACTCTGAAATTTAATTGCAACCACGGTCCTTGTGGGATCAACCTGTACTTGCCCTTGTCTACCAGTTTGACACTGTGCACTTGCAGTTATTAAGATTAGGTTAAATTTACCTATTTATTTAGGTTAGTTAAATCTGCATCAAGAGCTGTCATGAAGATTATGACGAGCCCTAAGGTCGACGGTACAAATTAGAGCTTTGGATTGATCAAATGGTTCTAACTTAATCTGGTAGAAATTACCGAGCTGCCCTTAGAGAAAACAAAATCGCATTCGAAATCGCCTCTTAAGAGCTTTGGTCCAATTCTAGACAAAAAAAGTTGAAATTATGAAATATTACACCTTAGTGAAGTTCATTACCAAAACAATCCTAGTTTGCACTGAGTTATATACTTAAGACCAGATGTTGGTGAGCTTTGCCCAAACCTTAGAAAGTCATTTGTTTGCCCTTACCTATTATATATAGTTGTAGCTTTTTCTGGTATGGCTATAGGGGCGTCCTGTAGAAGACTATCTAATTCAAGCCTTTGGTTTTAGGGATTGCATATAACTTGTAGCCTGGGGCTAAGGAGATTCTCTACAAGTTGATTGCAACATCCCAAATTATTTTAGCAATATGAAAGGGAAAGCTTCACAAAAAATACTACAAGATGCAAAAATTACTCAAATGATACCTAATAGCAACCCTTTCCTGAATTGATATTGAGACCCCTAGAAATGACCAAGTTGCCATATTTTCCATTTGACACTGATGGACAAATTGAATTGTAACAACCTTATGTGGGCAGACTTTGAGGCTGACGGGTTACCTTGTGTAGGCGGGTTCTAAGACTGGTAGCTCTGTATGTGGGCTGGCTCAGAGGCTAAAAGGCTATCATGAGTGGGTGGGCTCAGAGGCTGGCAAACTACCTTGGTGTTATAGTCCCATATCGTCTGGGTGAGGAAAAAAAAGATTGTATTATATATGTGCGAGGTTGGATCCCCTTGATACAAAGCGTTTTAAAACCATGCGGGTGGCTGGGCCCAAAGCGGACAATATTGTACCATGTGGATCGGGTCGTTGCTGAATGGTACCAAAGTGTGATTGTGTTAGCATGTTCTTTCCAACGAGAGAAGAAAGTCATTTTCTTCTTCTTCTTCTTCTCCCTTTCTCCCTTCCAGGTTCTCTCTACTGTAAATTTTTTTTGTCTATACACTCGACTTTCACTAGTTCTAACAAGCCTCAATCAAGTCTCCTTTTCCCATCTCCCAAGAGTCTTATTATTTCTTTCTTATCTTTTGTTCTACTGAAACTTCTCTTTTATGTAAACTCGATTCTCACTCGAGGTTGGATAGGTTCTTCTTCTTCTTTGTTTGTAATTCTCTATTCTCTGAATTTTCTCTCACTAGACTTGAATCCCACTTTAAAAATGATTGTTTGTGCATTTTATCGAACCTTCTGTTATGTTTGAAAAGTCTCATATGATCGATTACTTGAAGCGATTATTGAAGAAATCAATTTAGCGAACCTTTAGTGCTATTTGATTCGTCTGTATTTGATCCTCTAATATCGATTGGTCATAGATGGAGTCACCAAAGAAGGTAGTATCGAAAACCCTTTTCTGTGTTCCTCTTCATTTGTTAAGTTAATATATTTTTTTATCTCAATTTGTATTGGCTATATTGTCTTTCATGCATTGTTCGATGAAATGAGTGAAAGGAAATATCCCTTTTTATTGGTAATGTCTTCCATCTCTTATTTCATACAATTTTTTGGGCATATTTGATGATTTTGTATATTTACTTAATACTTATGTTTATGTTGATATCAATGTTCTAATTAATAACATTTCTAATTAATAACATTGATGTTAATTTTTTCCTCGTACAACTATATTGTGTTTAGTTGAGGATGATGCTTTTGGTGAACTTTGGAGCTAGGGGTTGTTTTGATGCTGATGAGACATCAAACAGTCATCAATCACAGTCGTATATGTGGCATGGACTAACCGTAACACGTAAAATCCTTCAGCGCAGTCCCAAGCGGACCTATATGCAAATTATTGTTCAACTCGTAAGTCAAGTGTCCAGGCCCAAGACACGCCAGCCCTAGAGGTACGAGTCTCAGGGCTTGGCCTAGGACAATAAGGCCCTAACAATGAATCTCAGAGCTGTCACAGGCTCGAGATCCATTCTTACGAAATCAACTCTAGCCCAATCAAGCATTGGGTCCTAAATAGAGCCAAGCGCCGAATAACTCAATCATGCACAGGTAAGATCTTTTTCAAGATCTCCTCTTTCCATCACGCCCTCGATTGCAGGGACAGTTGGGGAGGAAACAATAGTTTATAAGAATCAGTGAAAGGAGGAAGAAAAACACGCATACACACTGCAATTTACATACAGTCTTCACCCTTCTTTGAATCGATATCTGATTTAAGCATCGAGTGCCTTCGACCACCACAACGGTGGTCTCTAGCTTAACTGCTGCTCATTTTTGCAAGTTTGATATCATCAGGATGAACGAGGACAAATCTGACCTCATAACATTATTTGGATGGATAACTTCCTGAATAGGCATCGGCGGGAGAGTAAGAAGGCCAACTTTCATTTTTCCTCTTTAGAAAGTGGATGGCATATTCGGGTACCTCTACTTAGAGACAGTGAATGAGTTAGACACTTAAAAATATTAATAGAAAAGTAAAAAGAACTTACGGAGGTCCCCAAAGAGACATATGGTCTGTAAACCATTAAAAGATAAGTACTTAGACTTCACAGAGGAAAAAAACAGTACATTTTCCAATCCTCCAGATCCTCGAACTGGCCAGTCAGACAACGTGGCCTCCACACCCAACAGACACCATGGTTGTTCATCCTGATGGAAGCCAAAAAATTAAGCAACCTCATCGACATGTGAATTCTGTCGTCCTTCACCCCAATCAGAATAACAACCAGTATGCCCCACCCAGTCAACATTATCTGAGTTGTGGCAATGTCCAAAGAATACAAGATGATGCTAGGAACAAGGAAGTGTAGGCCAACCTCGAACATGACATTGTACAAGTAGATGCGCCCCTTCGGTAGAACAATGTGGCAATCCCTATCCGTGAGAAGCGATACTCTCAGATTACTGGGGAGTTTGTATTACCTACACAGGGCAACTGGGTCTTCCTCGGACAACATTGACTTTCTATAGAAGTCTAAGCTTCTTTGATGCCTCTGTTGCGAGAAATTAAGCTGTGCAGATATGATTGAATAAGAACTCAGGCTCAATCAGGCCGAAAAAACATAGTACAAAACAAAGAAAAGCTTTGAGAAAGTAAGTGTGAAAACTCCCTCCAAAATAGGCTTATATAGGTTTGGCGCGAAGGGGAGATGTTTACCTAACTGTTGCATAAACATTTAATGCCACACGAAAGCCAAAAATATGCCATCATGGCATACCACAAACCCCCACACTGTAAGTTAGTGGCCCAGCGTGCAGACCAACTAACTAGGGGGAGTAGTTGATGAGATATCAAACAGTCACTCAATCACAGTCGTACATGTGGCATGGACTAACCCTAGTACGTAAAAGGTTTCAGCGCAATCCCAAGTGGACCCAAGCACAAACTATTGTTCAGCCTGTAAGTCAGGTGCCCAGGTCCAAGACACGCCAGCCCCAGAGGCGTGGGTCTCAGGGCTTGGCCCAGGACAATAAGGCCCGATTAACAAATCTCAGAGCTGTCACAGGCCTGGGTTCCACTCGCAAGAAATCAACTCTAGCCCAATCAAGCATTGGGTCCTAAAC
Source organism: Berberis vulgaris (assembly GCA_963556465.1). Taxonomy (NCBI): domain Eukaryota; kingdom Viridiplantae; phylum Streptophyta; class Magnoliopsida; order Ranunculales; family Berberidaceae; genus Berberis; species Berberis vulgaris. The sequence goes on along the minus strand of OY747131.1, from coordinate 47,666,964 downwards.
AGAGCCAAGCGCCGCAAAACTCAATCATGCACAAGTAAGATCTTATGTGTCACGCTCCGATTTTCGAGAAAACTAAAATCCTTATATCCACGTAGGATTTTTGCTTTCTTGAAAATCGGGGTGTGACAGTTTGGTATCAAAGCATTTGGTTAACCTAGGCTGGGGTAGAGTCTAGGTGATCCTCGGAATGTGAATATGAGTAAGAGTGTAAAGGTCTAGAAAAAAAGTGACAAGGGTGAACCTTGAAACTTTGCTACTTTTCATTTTCTTCGTGAACCTAGTGATGAGATTCATTTGATTTATATGTGCGGGAGTAATCATATTTTTTTTAATGTCAATATATGAGGGTCATCATTCGGTTTAGCTTTTTTTTTTTAGTGATTTTATTATCTTGAGTGTTAAGTTAGTCATTTTATCGAATCTCGAGACAAGATTCCTTTCAAGGTGTATATATTGTATCACCCGTACTTTTCAATGACAATAAAAACAATTATGTACCTAAAGTTCATTTGAAAATTTGTTTTAAAGTCTTAGTTCGTTTGCCAAGTTGTATTTTTTGAAACTCACCCAACTTTCTTACCTTTTGAATCTCGGAATGTGATTCCATTTTAAGGTGTGTATAATATAACACCCATAAAATTTCCTATGGCTAAATTATTTAATTTTGGATTTTTGGATAATTACAATAGAGTTAAATTTATTTAAATTTAAAATTTGATTTTAATGCTTTATTTTGGTGATTTTATAGGGTGAGTGCCCTCAGAGTTGCAGTGGGGGCGGATAGGCACCCACCTTAAAAGAGAAAACCTTTTTCTTTCTTTCTTCCTTCATTCTTCTCCTTCCCCCAGGCGCCTCTTCCTATTTTTCTCCAGTGACAAGCTCGGTGTGTGACCGAGCGTCGCAACAGCTCCCACCGGCCAAGCAACTTCATTTCTCTTTATTTCTCATTCCCCTCAGTTCCTTCTCCTTCCCATTTGATTTCAGTGCTAGAAACAAATCGAATGAGAGAGAGGGGCCGTTATGAAATGTTGCATTCTTTGTAGGCAAGATATATGGTTGTTTGGCGGCGAGGTGAGTGTCAAGGGCGTGAGGTTATGGGGGCTGGAAGGATGCGTTTTGGTGGAGAAGATCACATGGTGAGTTTTCTTCCTATTTTTATTTCGTCGATTCGTTCCATCTAATTTATATGATCGATCGATCGAATCATGCTCTTCACGATTGTAGTTTTTGTTCATTGACTCTTAGGGTGTGTTTTGTTGCATGGAATCTTATGCCATGGGAATCCATGAAGGGACCCCTACATTTTAGGCTAAATTGATGAATCACTCCTCATCCACCATTTGATTTTGTGATCAATGGTGGGAATGGAAGTCCCATGAACATGTGAATTCCACTCCTTGGTCCCCAAGGCATGTGATTCCCATGTTCATGGGACTTTCATTCCCACTATTGATCATAAAATCAAATAGTGGATGTGGAGTGATACCTCAAATTAACCTAAAATTATAGGGGTCCCCTCATGGATTCCCATGGCATAGGATTACATGCAACCAAACACACCCTTAGTGCTTGCGATGAGATTTATTGATTTGGGTTCATCTTGAATCACTGTTAAACTTCGTCGTACGACTTGTTTCGATATCGATTTGTGAGATATTTTTTTGTCTAATTGTTTGGGTGAGAAGGAACTCTTCCCATCATTGATCTATCTCTCTAATTAATGTCTTCATACCTATAACGATTGATTTGTTTTTTTATCGTCTTATTCTTCTTAAACAAATGTGGTGTTTGTCCCACATCTTGTAGGAAATTACTGTAGTAAATATAAATAAGTTTGGTGACCCTTTATTGTTCTTTACTATTTGAATCTGATGACACTGTCATCCATCTTGTTAATGTAAATATTCTATCAAAGTTACTTGTGTTTAGAAACTGGATACCAAAAGTCCTAAGTTTCATTCGATCAAAAAATATCCTACAAACACAATAGAATATGTTTGTTAAATGGAACTAGCAGAGATGGCTAATAAGTTGAAATCCATCACTTATCAAGCCATAGAACTAATAGAAAATGTTGATTGTGGAAGAACTGTTGGAATATTAAACCCACTCCAATTATCCATAGGCCTAAAATTGTCCATGTGCTTATCCACGGTAGTACCGTGTGAATTTATGGTGTAGTTGTATGATTGGTACCCACCGATATAGTTGTAGTCTCATGACCCCGCTCTTGCTTCCGCTTGATATATGATTGGATTTGCCTTCTCTACAAGTTTGAGCTTTTAGAGAGTTGGCAATTTATCATGGTATCAGAGCATTGGTCCTCGGAGGTCGTGGGTTCGAGTCTCGTCCAGCGCAATCGCTGCGAGAATTTTCTGTATTTTTCTCGCGCTAGCGCTGAGGAGGAGCGTTGGAACATTAAACCCACTCCAATTATCCATTGGCCTAAAATTGTCCATGTGCTTATCCATGGTAGTACTGTGTGAATTTACAGTGTAGTTGTACGATTGGTACCCACCGATATAGTTGTAGTCCCATGACCCCGCTCTTGCTTCCGCTTGATATATGATTGGATTTGCCTTCTCTACAAGTTTGAGCTTTTAGAGAGTTGGCAATTTATCAAGAACTTGTTGGTTTATATGAAAAGGTATTCATATAAAACCATCACGTTCAATGATCTTAACATTGATACTACGTAGTAAATCTGGAATGGTTCACTAAGTCATCCTAAATATGAAATCAAGAATGTTTGTATACCGACTAATTATGGTAGTTTATAATTTGGACTAAGTATGTTATTTACCAAATTGTAGCTAGTGGTGCAATTTCCTTAATATTACAAAGAAAATGTTAACAAGTTTTGGGAATGGTCCTAACTATTGTGAATATCACACCTTTTTATAATAGTACTTTCATAACATTAGTCGATTATAAAAAAAAAAGGTTTTCATCCAAAAACAAAAGATGGGTTACAGTTTCTACAGAGATTGTTTATATGTCTGTTTTGCTGAATATTGACAGTGGGAACTGTGAATGTAGACATCGGTAAATGTGTTTTTAAGTCTGTTTTTCTTTCTGACACAAAATGGGTTTCTCTATTTGTCATGCAAATCACTTTGGTGTGCAGGGGATAGGGATGTCTTGGGTTTTGATTATTATTTACAGGTTTGATTTGAGAATTGGTTGTGGATTTTGATTCCTAAACTTGGTATTGAATATTTTCTGGGAATTCACATTTTGCTTCCATGTGTTGTTGTTTCCCTCCTGTTATTGAATTTCATTAGAAAAGATATCGATTGGGTAGCATTGTAATTCTTGCAGTTTTTTTGAAATTCATCACTTACAAGGATTTAAGCATTGGTTTAATTTTAGGATTCAATTGTTGATTCTTTCAACCGTTTGTTGGAATTGATTGGCGAGAAAGAGGGAGAGTTTAACAAGATTTAGGAGTAGAAATATGAAGCATGTTCCTGAAGAGCACAATGGAGAAACTGAGGAAACAAATAGGAATGTCTTTGTGCTTTGAGTAGGGGCGATTTACTCTTTCTGATATGCATTCTGGGTATGAGTGGTACAATCCATGCATGCAATTCTGTGGTATTCCTCAACGTTTGTAATTTTGTTTCGATATTCATTTCAAATGGCATCTATGTGTGTTTTGTGCATTGATGTTGGAGGTGATTCAGTTTTGGTAAACATTATGTGAAGGCACCATGCAGGCAAGCTTGGGTTTAGATGGTTGGAGCAGTATAAGGAAGAGTGGGCATAAGTTACTTTTGGGCTTAAAAAACCACAATGAGTAGGATCAAACCTTTCTTCTTTAGTTTTCATGAATATGCATTGGTATACTATCTTGACTAAAGTTTAATCTATTCATCCTAGAATATAGATGGGTTAAAGTTAGCAATTTCAGTGAGTTTTGTTCTTGGTTAACCTATGTTATACTATTGATTATGTGTTGTTATATATTACTGCTATTAGTTATTAAAGATTTTCTTTTTTAGTGTGACTATGTTAGTTTTAACTTGAGAAGATAAGATGGCTAATCTGCTAGGTAATAAATGTACTTGCTTGATTGATGTATTGATCTTAATTTGTTTCTGATTTTAACCAAGAAAGAATTTTATTCACTGCCTTATATGAGATATTTCATTGACTAGGGATTTTATATGGAGTATTATTGATTGGCTAATACAGTCATCCATGTAGGAAGTAAAGTAGGAGGATTTTATTCTTTATTTGGGCTCAGGTGAAAAGTTATGGACCTTTGCCTGGATTGGTCTATGATTTTTATCTTTGCACATACTATCAATTATGTTGTGTTTGTATTATTTTTACAATCTTTGAGGATTGCTCCAAAGGAATGAATGACAAAAGTTGACATTCATAGTAAGAGAAAATATATTTGAGAACATGCATTGAAAATATAGTGGTTTGACAATAAAGTTAAGGAATGTGTATTTTCTATGAATGAAGGCTTGGAAGCATGATCTTGTGTTCACAAATTTCAATTACAATGAATTGTATCACTTAAAACTACCACATATCTTATATTTATGTTTTCCCAATCCTATAGAGAAACTAAATAACCTTCGGGTTGAGTCTTGTGGAGGAGGGCACCCATTTCTTATAGAGAAACTAAATTACCTTCAGGTTTGGTCTTGTGGAAAGGGGATGGTTTTGAATAGGGGTGGGCAAATGGGTCGAGGATCCGCGGGTTCAAATCGAACCGGGCCGTTTAGAGCAAAACGGTCTGGATTTTAATTTTGTGTTTTGAGATACGGTCCAGGTCCATTATAAAACGGTCCGGTCCCGGTTCCTATTATTTAAAAAGAAACGGTCCAGTTGGACCCATTTCAAATCACATTTACAAACTAAAAACCTAAAGATGGAAGTAATGAGGAGAAGAGAAAGTGAGAAACAGTCAAACAGAGCAAGCAGCCACAGCCCGCCTCCTCCGCACCTACATCCTTCTCCCGCATCCTCCGCACATGCATCCTTCTCTAACAGATCACCGGCATCCTCTGTAGCCGCACCTCGCACAGCTGCTAAAGAAGGTAAGAGATTCGTCATCAAGTTCAGAATTTTGAAGAACGTTGATTTATACTGTACTTTAATCCTTATGTTGGTGTTCTCTACTTGTACAGGCATCGACTGGATCAAGTATAAGAACACTAAAGAAGGCAGGGCAATGGAATGTTGAAGTATACTAATTTCTTCTTATACAACAAGAGTCTCTTGGTTTGAAGAAGCCATACTTGATTTCCTATTCTATGTAGATATGTAACCATTTCTTTTAGGATTTGTATTATGCCATTAGATCTGACTAAATCACTGGTTCATGTTCTGTCCATTTCAGAATTGTTTTTGAACTTTTCATTTGTTCTCATTCCTCAAAAAGGGCTTTTAGTCCAATATGACAAAGAATTTGTAGAATCGGAATCGTCTAGTATGATAAAAGATTTTATAGAATCTAATTTGATTGGAAGTTATATAGCATTGTTACAAACCATATATACCATATTCTGCAAATCTAAAACTTCAAAGTATGAAACTTATGTTGTGTGTGAAGTCTTGTGCTGCTATTCATTTCATGCTACATAATCTCAAAACCCAGAGCAAGCAATTTCCTATCGTGAGTGTATGAACATACTCATGATGATTCCAACCATTATATTCATGTCAATAGCTTCATGTTTTGCATCAGAACAATTATTGACAATGGCATTCAGAGATGATTGTGATAGCAAATGAAAAGCTTCTGATTCAGAGTTCAAATCAGACTCCAAAGAGACATTCAAAATAGGGTGTTCCCTAGAGCCTTCCACTACCTCCATTTTATATGAAAACACAGAGAAAAACATTTCTGTCAAAATTTGTTTGTTTTGAAAAATATGAGCATTTCTAACCTGACAGATGGATTGAATTACTGCCAAAGATTGAGAAAAAATTTTAAACAATAATACCATGATATATTCAGATTCTCATTTTGGAACCGTAGTAAATGTAAAAACCCTCAAGCCCGGCGAAAAAAGCATAGACAAACCTGCCCAAAACTCAACACATTGTTCTAAAATAAACATGGAAAGGTCCCCTTACCAAGAAAAAACAAAAAATCTTGATAGCCAGGCCCTAGAACTAGAATAGTGCCAAAGGGCTCTCTGTGCGTGTGATTGTGTTCGATTGGGGCATTATGAACATCTCTAGGATGATGTGTCTGGCCTAGCTCTTTAAACAAGTTCAGAAGAAAAAAAAAACTTTCTAGAGAGCGAGGCCAGCCCAATATTTTTCATCATCCTAAAGATGCTGAAAATGGTCCAATCTCTAGGATGATAGATGGTATTGATTGGCCTGACACGGCCCGGCTCTGTAGATTTTCTGGAGAAAAAAAAATCACCCAAACTTTTTTTCTTTTGGTCAAACACGAAGATGTTTATTAAGGAAAGAAAAGGAAACAAAAAACAAAGAGAAACATTCCTATATCAAGGAATGCCAAGACACCATGAAAGTGTCAAAGCCCAAATCCCTAAACAAATTACAAGTTGAACCCATCCTCCACAACAATTCTCTAATCTCGATAAAGATAGAGTGTTCTGATTTGTTGAGTCCTTCAAATACCCTTTTATTTCTTTCTTTCCACACACACCACATGAGAACGTGAGAGACCTACGCCATAACCACTCCCCCCGATGGGAAGGATTAGCTTGAGACCACCAACTTAGCCAATCTAAAATGGAGCCTTGAAACATTAAACTCAAACCAAATTCTGACAAAAAACTGCTCCAAATGGATTTGGAGAAACTGCAGTGAAGCATCAAATGGATAATCTAAGACCAAAGCAAAAACACCCAACACCAAGTATTGGCAGAGCAATAGATGCCAAATGGGACCCCTTTGTGAAAGGAGACCCCCCTTTGTGAAGTGTGAAGAGTTGAAAATGGCCAATCTCTAAGGATGATGGATGGTATTGGGCTGGCCTGGCTGTGGGGGCCTGGCTCTCAAGATTTTATGGAATGGAAAACTTTGAAAGGGACCCTGTCGGGTATAGAAAATGAAAGAGTACAGAGACAACTAAGCAATTGGGTCTGCTATAAGTTTAACAAAGAAACTGACATTTTGCCAAGGGTACCCAATTATGTTGGGGGACTGTTCCAAATCTTCCTCATTTTAGTAGTCTCCAAACAAGTATAAAATGAACCCCAAATCATCTCTTGGTGATCAGTTGCCAACTTTACTATAACACTCTTCATTCATTCATGGAGCTTCAACTTCAACTTGGTCTAGCTCAGCCTAAAAACTGGTGCAAAGGGTTCAATTTTGATCTGAACAATCATGTTTACGAGTCGAAGGAAGTGATCGGATTCGATATTTTGAGCCATGGATGCAAACGTGGGTTTAGTGAGGCGTTTGGTGGTGATGAAGAACATTTGAGAAAAACTTTGCATCTATTGTGGAATGATCGGCCAAATGATGAGGATGATCGAAAGAGCTACGAAGAGAATTTTGAATGTCCCATTGACCAGTATGTACTTAATTTTTTGCAAGTGTTAGTAATTTTGTTTAGACCAAAAATTAATTATGTACTTAATTTTTTTTGTAGGAATGATGAAGAGGATAAAGGAGTGGTGGGGTGGCCACCGATCAACCCCTCTACAGTGTAAGTATAAGTAAACAAATATTTACTTATTAGAATATGAATATACCATGAGTTTTCGCGAAATCATGGTATATTCAAATTCTAAAATTTTTCTATGTGTAAGTGTAACTCTTTTTTCTAAAAAATTTCGCGAAATCAAATTCCTTGGCCATAACCAACCCCTCTACAGTGTAAGTATAAGTAAGCAAATATTTACTTATTAGAATGACACATTTCCCTTTTGAGGAACTACCCGTTGTGTGGTTGTTCATCATTTGTGTTTAATTTTATGTTATCACTTGTTGATGTATTGATTTTGTGATGAATATTACTCATACCATCGTAATTGCTTACCCAAGTGAGCTTTTGCTTCTTTGGTACGTTCTTATTGAAACGTAGCCAATTAGCTTGTCTCATGTTTAGAGATTATTGGGCAGCACTACTTGAGTTGCTTTAGTAGGGCAAACCTCGTCAAAGAGTTTCCCAGTTTGAGTTTTCTTTTTGTTTGTTTCAATTCTCTAAATTATTTCTCAGTTGTTGTTGCTAAATGTTTATATGTTATTTAATTTCATGTCCCGAATTTGGGGGAAACGAAAATCCTACGTGGATATAAAGATTTTTGTTTTCTCAAAAATCAGGGTGTGACATTATGTGAGATATCCTCTCTCCATCACGCCCTCGATCACAGGGACAGTTGGGGAGGGCACACTCGCTATAAGAATCGGTGAATGGAGGAAGAAAGATACGCATACACACTGTAATTTACATACAGTCTTCGCTCTTCTTAAATCGATATCTTACTTAAGCATTAGAGTGCCTTTGGTCACCATAATGTCGGTCCCTGGCTTAACCGCTATTCACTTTTCCAGATTTGATATCAACGGGATCAACTAGGACAGATCTAAACGCATCTGATGTTATGGTGTTTCTGTGTCTCTTATGTTTATGTTTGTGTGTGGTGGTCTTTTTGGATGTCGAAGGGGTGAATTTTTTGCTCATATTTTGGTTCATTTACAATGAAAATGTTGGTTGTATTGCTGAAATCGACATGAGTTTTTTTAACATATATAGTCTGTCGTACTAAATTACTTTGTATTGGTTAATCCTTAATCAACACCGGTAATGGTTACAACACCAGTTTAGAGCAGAAAAAAACTGTTTCATGAACCATTTGGCTAATCAATACTTGACACCAGTTTTACCATAGCATTCCTCTCAATTGGACCTGGTATAGAATTGATTCAATATAGAATCATGAATAGTTATTGGCCCAATCGGAACATAGTAATGCAATCCATATTTTATTCTACAAGGTACGGATGGATATTTATCTGGAGATTACAATACTTTTTACTGATCAATTAATAGTGCAAGGAAACTCTTCCATGACCAACATGAATTAATTGCATTGGGGTTCATTTTCGTAATTTTATCAATTTAGTTAAAAAAAAAACGTTTATTCTGATATGACACCCACTTCAATTTTATCAACAATTAAGTGATTGATTTAATTAAAATTACTAATGTAATTGGAGATTTATCTCATTCCATTATTCTAGTTGTGAACCGAAGAACATCACACTTCTTTTTTTGGAGGCCACGAGCGAACCTAAACTTCGAGTTTCAGAATTAACTTCGATGTATAGTGTAAACTTTGATGTTTACAATCAAATCCAATTCACAACTCCAATTTAAACCAATTGTCAGGTCATTGCCACCTATAAACTTAGCGAACTAATTAGATACAAAAAAATCAAAGTAAATTAAACGAGATTGAAAGTTTTCATAAACGAGAGAAGAAGGGAGAATGCAATGGTTCCCGTTTTAAATGGAGTTTTGAACTTTTGGCAAAGAAGAACAAAGAAGAGAGATAGTGAAGTTTTACAAGTGGTGATTCCTTGTGAGTACAATATTAATTTAAAAAGGGAACAAATGTGTAAGAGTGTAAGAGAAAAACCTTTCCATCAGTCAACTTTTTCTCAATATCAATTGAGAAAATGGGTAAAAATGTTACTAAGTATTAGTCCAGGAAGATGATACTAATGGGTATCATTTGACAAATTTCTGCATGTTTGAGTATTTGTTTTGAAATTTTCTCAATATGAAAAGAGGTTGAATAACAAAGTTTCGAGGAATTATATTTTAATTATTTTAACCTTGCCAAAAAAGACATGCAGTCCATTTAATTATAATAAAATATTGATATTTCTAATGCAACAATTCTAGCCAGCTTTGTTTGCTGGCTTCTTTTGGGCATTTTTTTTTTTACAATTTCACCCTTCTATAAGTGGTGTTTGTGGTTGTATTTTAAAGATGATGGGTAAAAAGTGTAAAAAAGAGCTAAAAAGACCAGCAAACATGACTGGCTAGACTTACTCTTCCTAATGTAACTCTGGCACGTTGGGCCCTAACCCAATTATTAAATATAAAAAAGGCATTGGCATGTAAGAGACAAATTTAACTTTTTATGTCGGTTTAGGACCATATTTTCATTTAATTAGGATCCAACACATGATCTTTGTATCGTTCTCTATTTGCAACCACGTTTTCTCCCACTTTACACAAGCCTCCCAAAACGCGCTACATTGCCTCCTCTATTTCTTTCTTAAACAAATGAAGGTATTTCAACCAGAAATTAAAGCCATTTCATATAGAAATCAAAGTTGATTTTGCCCAGAATTGGATGTATTTTGGTCTAGCAATAATACTTATTTTAGGCGGAAATTAAATGTCATTTTGCCAAGAATTGAATACATGTGGTTGGTACTCAATTAAATATTTAGATTATGGTAGACACTTAATGAAGTCACTTGTAATTCACTGCCTATCATCCACCTGCAAGTTTCTGATTGTGTCAAACTCATACTGTCAAATATGATAGCACTCACTGAATGCCATTTTAGATTGTGCTAGGCATGCAATCACTGATCATTTGTAATTCACTGCCCATCATATATATGCAATATGGGATGCATATAAATTCACTACAGACCATTTACTTGTATGTTTCAAGTTCTTTCAAACTAATACCTACCATGCTGGCTATGGTAGACGCTCATTATTTGAAATCTGACAAGATTTCTACACATTAAAATTCAGAACCACTTCTTCACCACCCAACAGTTAAATTCACAAAAAAGAATAAGTTCCTAAATGAAATAATGGTAATGGTAACGTGTAGAAATCTTGAGTAGTAACATTGGATTCTGAAATGGTGAAATTAAATTGGTTTAATCACTTAAGGGCATAGAATTTTGTAGATCTAAGATCTTAAATTTTTTTTACAAGGTTATAGATCTCATTGATCTTTTGATCAATATTGAATAGATTTAAGGGATCAATATTAAGATCCATTTTGATCTTTGTCAATGTTTAGCACAGACATACAAAATAAAGTGCAAAAAATAAACCACACACGGTATAACATGGTTCACATTTAGAGTTGTAAAGACCAACTTTATAAGCTACATCCATAGAGAAAATATCTACTATAAAACAATATCACAATTACAAGATTTTCCACTTAAGACACTTACTAAACCATACACGGTTCCACTATGAACGAGTTTTTCACTTGCAACCAACTACTATATACGAAAGCTTGCTTCAATGATGTTACTCCGCGATCTCAACAACGTACTAAGGCCAAAAACAGTAGTTTCATACACACAAGTTAGATTAGGACATAGATTTATGAAGTTTCTAACACATTAAAAGTTTCTAACGCATTAAATGTTTCTAACACATTAGAGTGTTTGCAAAAATCAAATGTCTTCTTTTAAAACAGATGCAAAAGACTCTAAAACTTTCCTTTGACGTTGAAAGTTGAGGTTTTTTAACTCCAAAGTTGTACTTTCAACATACCTTGGCTCTCTTATTTATAGAGTTTTGAAATAGAAAAAAATCCATGAGTTTATATAGAAATAAAGTGCTGGAAATTTATTGTACTGGGCCAGTCTTGAGTGCATGACCTGTCTATTCGATAGGTCAAACTCAAATCAACTTGACTTGAAGAGCTCATTTTCCGAGTTGTTTGCTTGATAGGTCAAGCTCTTATCCTAACATGTTTGCTCAACATGTCGAGCTTTTATTCATGGCTTATTTAATTGGTCGATCTAGTTGACACTTTTAAAAAATCCGCAATGTGATTTCTCAAAGATTTTCAGTAGAATTATGTTCATTTAAAATAATTTCTATAATTGAAATCTTTTAATTCATTTTTACAAGGGTATTGCAATTTGTGTTCTCATCTTGACTTTTGATTGATAAGACGCCATTATGACTTGTTGACTTATACTCTATCTTCAACTCATTGTGGAACTCACCGAATCTAGCACTCATTTTTACACTAAATAATATCAACTTAAAATATGGAGGTTTCAATCTCTCCCTTTGATTTATTTATTGACAAACCCCAATATCTACCTATGCTTAACAAAATTTCAAATTGAGAATTGAAAATTACATTGGAAAAAATGGATTTTTTGTCATTGATTACATAAAAAAAATGTCTATCATAGATCCTAGTATTTAGAAGATGTGCAATTTGACTTGTCATAGTAACTTGACCAATCATCTAAATCAAAATACAGAAACTGTGACATATTGGGTTAGAGTATAAAAATAGAAATGTTATAACTTACTCTCCCTTTTTTGTCCCAAATAAACAAAGGATAAATAGGACAAGATGTCCATATATAAGAGAAAAGGAAAACGTTCATACACTCATACTCCCCCTGGGTTCATTATACCTAACAGTAATCAAAATAGTTCACCAAACTATAACATAATTACTTCAAGGTGTATTTTCAAACACTCAAAATGAAGATAAACCAAAATCCTCCATTTCAAGTTGATGTCAATGCTAAATAAATTTAGCAAGAACATTATAAAGTAAAGAGGAAACTAAACATGACCGCGGTCATTGACAACAAGGCCTATAGGCACTCCTATTTAGCTCAGGGGATAGACCATATGATCTAAAATACTCCCTCTTAATCAATGCACAATTTTAAATGCCGACTTAATTGATGCTCAAAGCATCATTGTGTACGTTAACGACACATAATGTGAATAAACACACATATTGGGGATTTGTGCATAAAGTATGCAACACATGAATTAAAAACTACTAACTGTTTATCAAAGAAACATATAGATGATATTTACACACCAAATATGACACTCGAGATGTACATGCATTTTGTGAGTTGGAAGACACATATCTTCTTGTTTTGCGCATTAAGGAACCCTATTCAAATTGAAAAATATCAATATTTGTTGATGTAGTCAATTTTTGCTCTCTTTCCTCGTTGCTTACCTAGACCTACACAGGTAGCAAACGTGAGCCAATGACCACCGTGTGGTGGTCGATGGCACTCTGATGCTTAAGTTAAATAAGGCTTAGGAGATGCTTAAAATTGTAAACTGGGTTATATTATGTACCTCTAGTTCATCAACCTTATCCCTTTTTTATAGTGAAGGAGTCCCAATTCGGCTAGGCCTTTGGTGGCGTATTTTAGGGAAAGTGATCTTGCTATGGCGATTCTTTCCTGATTGGGAGTTGTCTATGTGGGATAGTTTCCCTTCATGACTTGTGCTCCTAGATCTGCGAGAGAGATTTCCCTTTCTGAGTGTTGTCCAAGCAAGAAAGTTTTCTTGCCTGACTTATACTCTAAAACATGTTTTCTAGTCGGATCCAATGTGTTGCAGGCCTACCTATTTTGGTAGATCACTCAGATACTTGCCCTAGAGGTCTTACGAGTATTGGGCTTGACCGCGTGACGTGTGGGCTTACTGGCTCATTGCAACTCGGACCCGACTGTCTAGATTGTGCCAATGATGGGCTTGCTGTTGTTTGGGCCTCACTGGATTGAGCATGTTATCGAGCCTGCTTTGTTCTATTGACGAGATTATCATGACACGTATATGGTGCTGATCAGAGGACTGTTTGATGTATCAACAATTGCAATAGTCAGTTTGCCGTTATGCACATTAAGGAAAAGTATCAAATGTTGAAATATCAGTATGTTGTATTGATGAATATTTTATATACAATGCAATGAAATCAAGGATTTAAGCACTCAAGACAAATTATAAGGTCCTTGAATACTAACAACATGAAAAATTTTAGATAGATATAATTTATGCCGTAAATTAGTCTATAAGTAGTATATTAGGGTTGTAAAATTTGAGCACCGAAGGTGTTTAGAAAAACACATATTATGTGGTGGATTGTACATGAAAATATGCTCAAACCATACAAAAACACAAGGTGTTTTAAAAGGAAACACATAAATTTGACGTGTACAATGAGCATGTTTTGGCCAATTGTGTTTTACAAAAATAGAAAAAAAAAAAAACTTATTGGTTTGGAAATGTGTACATTTAGCATAAGAACCCAAAGTTGAGAATTTGAATTGTCTTATAAAAAATTCTATCAACAATTCAAGGAATTGATGGATGTTATTAAGACAATAAATTGTATCCACCATCACAATACAACTTCTCAAATACACTTTCAAAGTGTACATGTTGCATAAGAGTTGTGATGCCCATAAATCAAGTTTATTCAGCAAAGATCAGGAAACTGAAACTTGAAGATAAATGTGGAGAGAATCTCAAAAGCAATAAGATATTGAACCAAACTTACAACAAGAAACTTTGTGTGGAGCCATTGTGAACTCTTCAAAAAACTTAAAAAAATAAAATAAAGTGAACCCCCCCTTTTTTTAAGAAACTTTCATGCCCCACAATTGTTCTAAAAGACATTCAATACCCTTGATATTTTGAAAATTTTCAAATAAAAAAATAATTACAGACAAGGGTTAGGATTTAAAACCTCATGATTCAAGGTTTTAAGCTAAAGTGTGTAAACAAATTATTTGGAATATAGGAAATCATGTCTCGCCTTTTGAAAAACTCATTGTAGACATAAAGTAATTATATGATGAACACAAAGTAAGAAACAAACGCTAGTAGACTTGCCAACCTGCACGAAATAGTAAGAAACAAACGAGTGTAATTTCAAAATGCAATTTACTTTCAACATAACACAAATCATAATCTCTCTCAAGTGCTAGCTCTAGAAGGTAAGGACTGGTTTTTTCTACCCTTATCAGAACGCTTTGACCCAGTCATAGTGCACCCTTATTGAAATATCAACAAATACACATTTTACATTATGGAAGACATGTAGTTCTCATGATCGAATGAACATTTAGTTTCTTCCCTTAAGCCAATCATGCATATACACAAAAAATTGACTTCTTTTCCACAATTGCACTACCATTCTTGTGCCAAAAACACCCCACCCAAGTGTGCCTCCCTTGCCTTTGAAACCACTCGGACTATCATCTCACCGGAAGTTTTATCCATGGAAAGTATATTCTAATCATTAGACATACATTTGAACTCACATGAAATGATGTATCCATTATACAAGAAAGTTTGCATACTAAATCATATATCAAGTATATAAGCAAATCTGTATATTAAAATCATATTTTTTTTAATTCAATTTTTTTTCGAAGTTTTGAAAAATAATATAAAAATTAACAAATCTCAAATGTTGTTTAGAAAGTCTAGTTGCATCACCATCAAATACTTATATACACCATAGCGCATTAACATACATTCTCTGACCCTTAACATCTCAAGGATCACTATAAATCCATCAGTCAAGTTACATAACAATCAAATTCAATTCATGATAAGCAAATACCAAATTGCATAACAATTCAAATACTCAAATTCATCTCATCAATAAATGAATCATCAAAAATTAATTCAACGTACTAGTAACAACTTCACCTTTAAGGTGAACACGTAGCAAAATCTATCAAGTGTAAAGGTTATCACAATTTATCATGTAGAAATTTAATTTCAGAATATTAGATATTTAATGTTATATTCATATAATGTGCCCACCTATTTACACATAATAAATATTTCGATCGTTTAGCTCCAAACATATTGTTCACTCTACATGTATAAAATTCTAAAATTCAATTCCAAGGATATACTTTAAATAATATTTTTATAATCCACAATTTATATATTTCAATACTATCGAATAACATGTATTCTTAAATAAATTTTAAGTGAAATATTCAACATATACTAAACATAATACTACAAGTTTTCAAACAAAATTAAATCAGATTTTTATTCACAAATAAATATTTAGAATAAAAGTAGTCTATAAAGTGAAAAAAATATTCACATCGAGCTATCATGACTTGACCCATGAAACTCCCCAAAACTTCAAATTACATTATCTCTTAACAAAAAAAAACTAGTCTTATTTCAACTAAAACTGTGATTTCTATCTTCAAACAACACATATCATGTCAAACCACACATATAAGTTCGATCATACAATAAGATTGTAAAAAAAAATGACATTTTTCATAAAACCTAAGATTGACTAGGGGCTTCCTCTTCTTTCGCCTCTTCTTTACGTAGGGTTTTCCCTCCATTTGTTTTCGTGTATCAAAGAATATGGCTAGGTATTCCAAACTATTTTTAAGTGTCTAATTAGGATTTCCTTATTTTTTGCTAAACACACGCACCCACTTTCCATTCATTTAACCACTACCAACAAAATCATAATTTACAGAATAATAAATTAAAATATATACTACCACATACTAAATAAATAGTATTTATATTTACTTAATTAGATGAGTATTGCATTGGCCATATTATGCGATCCAGACATGCCATAACAAAACGTTGTTTAGTTGTAGTCGAGTGACAAATGAACTTTTAAAAATTGACAATAATTATCAAAAGTTCCCCTTACATACAAGGGTAACATGTTTTGACTCATTTTTAAGAATTCATTTTGAAGTAGTCACAAAGAGTATTTGCAATAAAATTGCAATCATTTGTGCCTGAACCAATTAAGAAAATGTTCCCATCACTTCCAGTAACGTAATCACCCTAATAAATATTCAAGTAGGTGAATTTGGGGTCATCGTCATTTAGTTTGTTTTAGGAGGCTCAACACCTTTTACCGTTGCAAAAGCAATGTTTGACTTCCATTGAGGTTGACGATCCTCTTTTCAAAGCCAAATAGATTTCAACTTCATTGGAGATTGTTTGGGTATGGGAGTCAAGGATTTTGGAACCTTTTTGGAAGTGGTCTTGTTGCTAGAAGTCTTAAGAAAATAAGATTTCATTAAACTAAACTTTTTACTATTTCTTTTACCTTTTTACCTCTTGGAATAATGGATTTTTGGGGTGTGTGAATGTCTGATGGTGGGCTTGATTACGCCCAAACAATATACACGGTCAATGCAGTAGAAAATGGGGTGTCGATCCCACAAGGAAAGCGATCTATAAAACAGGTTCAAGGAAGAAAGCTACACGAACAAAACACTAAACTAAACTCGAGAAAATTTTGCAAATTAAAAGAAGTAATTGAATTTAGGTGAATAAAAAATCAAATAAGAAAAATCACAAGGGTCCAAGAACCCCTCCTAGATTTGACCGCTTCAACCTGTATTGGTTCAGTTGCGATAACTCAATTATATGTGCCACATCCCAAACAACATAATCGAAAAATACGCTTTAACGCGTCATTATATTCTTATGTAAATAGATATAAGAATTCCTTTTTGTAGAAAACACAAATATTTGTCATATATGATATCTTAAATCAACGATATATCTGGAGACAATAACGCAATAAAAGACAATCACACATAACCAATCTAGCGGAATCAATTGAACCCTAAAACTCCACACATAAGAAGAACATGACTAACTTATATGAAGAAGAATAAAACACTCACTGGATTAAAAGAATCTATGGAAGAAGAAAATATAACCGACTGTCACACAAATGCATAACTTTTATATTAAATAAAGAGGAAAATTCTCAAATACCACTAGTCATTGTGAAAGCATGAAAACTAAATCAAATACAGATCAAACCAGCTAAATCTAGGAGTTCATCTCTTCATCTTGCATGGAAGCTTAGCCTAGCCTGCAATACTTCTCCAAAACTCTAACTAAAATTATTTGTTTTCTCTTCTAAAAAATGTTCTACTTTTAATATGCCTAAGGAGTCTTTTTACAAATATAGACAAAATGAGGCAGCCCTAGAGAAGATAACGAAACCCTTGGGTTTCATCTCATAGGCTAGCATGCCCCTCAGGTTGCTTCTTCTTCTTCGTTTTGGGCTAAATGCATACGTTGGCTTGCTCCAGGTTGTCTTGGGCTGATCCAGAAGTTGTGGATCACCTTGATCATATCTTTGAGAGCATTTTTCTTGAAAAACACACTAAAACACAAAGTTCTCCAAAATACCACACTTGTCAAGTAATTCAATGAATTATCAAAATAATCTTAACAAGTGAAAATTCTTAACTCTGTATAAAATGCATTTTCATGTTTTAATCACAACCCCCAACTAGCTCATTGCTAGTACCTAGCAATACAAGCGAAATAAGAAGCATGAAAATGTGTGTAACATGTAAGTCATAATCCAATAAGTTGCAAAATTGTCTAGTAAAATCTCCAAATCATGACTTTTAAGAAATATTGAGAGGGCAATAGGCCACAACCTTTCTTACCACAAACTAGTAATGCATATAACCTATAATTCAACCACGTAAGAGCCTCAACTCCATTGTCCTCATAGGTAAAGTGTCTATCAATCAGAACATGCAAGGTATTCACTCATGGAGTTTGGAATCAATGTAAAACTCTCATAAAAAAAGATCAAATGATTTAGGACAAGCAAGTAAACAAGAATTGATCATAGGATAGACTAGTCATACCATTCAAAACACTTAATCAAGCTTACCATAAATATGCCTCAAAATTTCAGTTGATGATGAAGCTCTTCCCTACTGAATATGACTAATACGATGTATTTCCTTACGCAACTGAATCCCCCTTATTTTGAATAAAAAACGAAAACAAAACTGAAACTTTGAGATTTTTTTTGTCACATGAAACGATTGATTACAATGAAAATAAACTTATAGAATAAGGAGGATTCTTGAGATATTGTCGACGATAAAAAATTAGCACAAATATCAATGATGGATTAGGAGGCCTTAAAGATTAACCAAATCATTTCTCCACATGCAAGGTAAACCAGATAAGACACCTTAAATGTTGACGAAACCAATTCCAATGAGCGATAAAAGTTCGCAATTTCATTTATCTCAAACTTTCAACTCAATCATGAAAAATGTGATTTAAACATGGTCAAAATAAAAAACCATATGCATCAAGTCTCCAAATCGGTCCACAAATCTTAACAAGTGCACAAAAGTGAGTTTCCAGAAATCAATCAATGTTGATCAAGATAGTATCATTAGACCTTGACGAAAACATTGTAATCATGCATCAACAATTCACAAAGACTAAAAAAACAACATGCTATGACACTTTCACACAAAACAATGAATAGCAACAAGCATGAATATGCTACTACCCCCAACCTAAATCTGACAGTGTCCTCATAGTCACCAAAATATAAGAAAATCATGCCAGTGAGAGATAGGAACACATGAGGGTGATTGGTTCTGAGCGACACCAGTAGCTAAACCAAAATTAATCTGAAACCCTCAAAGAAAAACATAAAATCAAACAACGAAAACAATAGACCTAAACTAAAATATAGATAAAAGTGGAAAACATAAATTAAAGTAAACAAGGGAAACTATCCACGGTTCTTCTATGTAACTCCACGGTGGAATTGGGTCAACTTTTGGGATCTCCACGATGGATGGTTGTGGTCTCGCTCTTTCTCTTGGCAACTCCTCAAAGCATGGTTGCCATTGTCGTCCTCCTGCATCCTTTGACCCTGAAAAAAAACATCAAAAATATTAACAGGACAAGGTAAACTCTCAAATTTGGAAACACAAAAGAGATACTCTAAAGATTCAAAATTTTTGCGTAAGAGAGCCTCCTCTACTATCTATGTGTCTATGATATCAATGTGATAGCACTTGATGCATCCAAAAATCGTCCTCCTATGGGTTTGACCTGCAAAACAACTGTTAGACTACCAAAGACCACCTTTTTGGTGGCTGAAGGCACTCCGGTGCTTAAGTCAGTAACTCTGTTGGAAGAAGGATGTAAATCTTGACAAAACTCAGTTAAAGTTGCATAGTTGTGTCGAATGTTCTCTTTACCTTTTATAATGGTCATGGTTAACTATCTGCGTGACTTAAGCATGTGAGACTCAACGAAAGAAGATGTTTCTTGTAACAATCTTCTCTTTAATGGAGATGCGTCCGGGGAGGCATAACTCCTTCCACAACTCTTTTTTGGTGCAACGTTCCTCTTCTCTATGAGAAAACTCGTGTCGGGCCTGGACTCGGGCTCTAATTTGTTTGGGCTTGGATTTGGGCCCTGTTTATGTCTCCTCAGTGGTGAGCCTCATTTGGGCCTCTGTAGTTGGCTTTATTTTCCTGGGCTTATGAGTTGGCTTGATAGATTGAGCGATGTATCCTCGTGATGAATCTCTATGCCACGTGTACGGTCATGATGATTAATCTATTTTGATGTATCATCAACTACCCCCCTTAGTTAGTGGGTATGTTCACGTATCCACTAACTGTGTGACGGTTGGTATTTCAATTGCGATTTTGCACTAAACTTAATGTTTAATAACTTTCGATCGGTTGATCGTCTCGATTCTGTTCGTTTTCGCACAAATTTCCTGAGGGTTTTTGTACCATTATGTCCCGGATGTCGCTCCGTGAGCAATCTCTTCGTTGCCCGGTTGTATAAAGGGTGTTGTGGCTACTTTGCCCCATTCTTTATATTATCTTTGTCGTTAAGTGTTACTTTTTCTTCTCCCAATGCATTTTCTCATCTTTTCTTTCCTATTTGCGATATCTGTCGGTGACCTACTGGACGGTGATCAGTTTGCTACCTGTGAGGCTCATTTTTCCCCAAATAAGGCTTTTCTGGATACTTTGGATAGTGCCTGTTCCAACTATGCTTTGCCCCCCGACCTTGAAATGGTTCTCCCTCATGAATATGCAGTCCTTGTTGTCGAAGGAAGGGATATATTGTGTTTTATCCTCGCATGTTCTATGCAGGTCTTCAGTTTCCAGTTTCGAAGCTATTCTGGTCGTATCTAGATTTCCTGGGTATTCCTCCTACTCATATGGGCCCAAATAGTTGGAGGGTAATGGTTTCACGTATGTCAGGGCCAATCTTTCTGGTATTCCTTTAATCGCTAGAATTTTGCATTCTTTGGTGAGGTTTAGCTTGAAACCCAACTGTACCTATTTCCTTCATTCTCCTATGCGTTTTGGCAATCTCAATGATGACATCAGAGGTTGGTCGCGGGATTGGTTTTATACGTCTGTTGACTCTAGATATTTCATTTTACGGGGTCTACAGATAGTAAGGTATTTTCGAGTTCCTATCAAGCGTCGAAATCTGCAATTGACTGTTGAAGAGCAAGTTATCAGCAAGTATTTCCTGGAGCTTCCGGTAGTTCCATTGGATGCCTATCTTACTGATGATATGGTGAGGTGTAGTGGTCTATACAACATGAATGAAACCGAGCGGGCCTTGTTAATCTAAAGGCAAGCGGCAAATATTGTTGACCGTGCTGCTTCTGTGTAAGGTGATGACGTTGTCGTTAATCGAAAAGTGAGCTCAGGCATTACGAATCTCAATGCTTCTATTCGTAGTGCTACCGGTCCTTCTTTTAGGAAGAGAAAAGTACCAAGGCCTGTTAGTCTATCAAAGCGATTGTTTCTGCCTTCTAACAATGTTTTGAAGAAGAAATGGCTTGTTGACTTTGTGCGTCGTACATCTCTTTATTCAAGTTCTGTTGATAGAGAACCTTCGAGAAAAGACTACTGCTCTTTGCAGGAGGCGGAAGAGATGAAGTTGGCTTTAGAGAGGTGTGAGAAAGATAGCATTCGTTTGTTGGACAATGGGGAAAATAATCTCATCTCTGCTTATGGTTGCCTTGATGCTGCCAAGTGTTCTGATGAGGATCCTCGACCCTTAGATGACAAGATGCTCTAGTTGGCTATTATTTAGTCTAAGAAGCTTGACAATCGTGATTGGGTTCCCGAGGTGTAGTTTCTTCCTCCTTCTTCCCCTCCTGTTGATGGAGGGGTGGAGATCCCTCCTTCCACAGTCTGCTTAGGTTCTTTTGCTCCCGTTGGGACCGCCATTCGTTTCGTTTCTGCTGAACAACGAGAGGGTGATGGAGGTTCTCATGTCATTCCTTATTCTTTCCCGGCCGTGGGTAGTGGTGGTTCCTCCATAATATCGGATATTCGTGTTCTTCATTCGCGGGTTAGTTGGAAGGAACTTACTCCTGAAGAGATTCGTGTCAAATCAGATAGGAAGTTCTACTGGTTTTTTCGTCTTAGTGTGCAAGATGGTGCACGTAAGCTGATTAGTGAACTGCATAGACGGTCGGTGGAGAGGCCTTCGATGTTCATGTTGAACCAGAATCTTCATCTTTAGGATGGTGTTAGGCTTATAATGGATGGGATGACCCATCTTGCCTATGCGGGAGTGATGGGTTTGAGTCATCAGGTTAATCACAATCTTGTGATTTCTTTGGAGAGGAAGCTCTATGTGCTGCTATTGGTATTATCCAATGTTTTTAACCAATATGACGTGTGAAAAGCGCGATGCTCTAAACGGATTAAAATGGTTGAGGTTGCTCAGGCTTCGTTGGTCGAGGTGGAGGGTGCACGGGATCGGTCTGTGGTCGCGTTTGAGTCCTTGAAAGCTAACTTAGGTGGCATCCACACATGTTTGCATGATGTGGATAAAGCGCTTTCTGCTGAGAAGGCGTTTCATGACGAGGTCGCGTGTGCCATGCTATAGAACTCTAAAAATTGTGACATTGTTGGACAAAGGGTGGAGTAGTTACTGGCTTCGCTTGACGAGGTCAAGGCAGATTCTTTCGTGATGCTCACTACTGTTGAGGGCCAACTCATCGCGGTAAGAAGCAAGCTTGCTTCTATTAAGGATAGACTCCGTGTTATGGAGGTGGCAGATTGGCAGCGCGTTGTTTATGGCCGGACTGAGCTTCTGGATTATATTGAGGGCCTCGGTGTCGAATTGTTTCAATATCGTCATCTGGTCTATTGGACCTTCGAGGATGACGATGGTGCTAAAGATCCAATGGCTGAAGAGCCGCCTCTTCCTCCTCTTGAAGAAAGAGTTATTATCAACGATCCGGCTTCTGTAGATGGTAGTGCTCAGGATGTTTTAGATATTTCCCCTTAGTCTTCCATTGCTACCTTTGAATGTAACTGAATAGATTTTGAATGAATGACAGGAGTTTTCTCCTTTATTTTTCTTCTTGTTGACTTCGTCAGTCTGTTGTTGTCGTGACAATTAGTATTTGAGCTTTGATGTTTTAAAACTATATCCTTAGCAGTCATTTAGTGATTTGAATTTTCCTATGTTTTGGCACACATGTTTTGATCTTGAGTTCGTCATCTCTGAATCTTTGTGGAAAGTTGTTTTGCTTGCTTGTCTTCTACTTTGTTGATTTGGTATGTTAGTTAATCCACGATTCTCCCGGGCTGTGCTAACTTATTCCTCCATTTGTTCACTATATTCGTTTGATCAACCACGAAGTTTGTTTCCTTCAAGTTGTTTGTTGATTCGATGGTCTCGAGGTTGTCTCTACTTCATTTAATCGTCCGCTCAACCTTTACTTCGTTAACTCAACATTTCAGTTAGTTTGTAGTTTTTCGGTTTGTTCAGACTTTTCTTCGTTATCTCGACGTTTCAGTCGACTCGAAGTTTTTGTTGATTCGGGTGTCAAACCTTAACTTCGTTGGTTCAACGCTCTAGTTGACCCGAAGTCATTTGACTCGTTCGTCTAGTTTCTACTTGGTTAGTTTGACGTTTCAGTCGACTTGAAGATTTTACTAGGTTGACTCGTTCGTTCAACTTTTACTTCGTTAATTCGATGTTTCAATCGACTTGAAGTTATTTTACATAGTTGACTCGTTTGTTCAACTTTTACTTCATTAACTTGGCATCTCGGTCGATTCAAATTTTATTTTTTTAGATCAATCGTCCTTTCAACTTCTACTTCGTTAACTCCACGTTTTAGTCGACTCAAAGTCATTTTACTTAGTTGACTCGTTCGTCCAATTTTTATTTCATTAACTCGATGTTTCAATCGACTCGAAGTCATTTTACTTAGTTGACTCGTTCGTCCAACTTTTACTTCGTTGGTTCGACATTCTAGTTGACCAGAAGTCATTTTACTTAATTGACTCATTCATCCAATTTTTACTTCATTAACTCGACATCTCAGTCGATTCGAAGTTTCCGTGTTTAGTTGATTCATCAACTTCTACTCCGTTAACTCGACGTTTCAGTTGACTCGAAGTCGTTTTAATTAGTTGACTCGTTCGTCCAACTTTTACTTTGTTGGTTTGACATTCTAGTCGAACTGAAATCGTTTTACTTAATTGACTCTTTCGTCCAATTTTTACTTTGTTAACTCAACATCTCGGTTGATTCGAAGTTTCTGTGTTTAGTTGACTCGGGTGTCCAACTTTTACTTCTTTGGTTGATCAGACCAGAAGTTTATTGTAAATATCCGACTTGACACTACACCAAAAATACCCATTAGTAATAGTTTGGGACCATGGGGGTAACCTATTGTCACGACTTAGAGGCCTGGCCATTTGAGGCATCGCCAAATCACCATTGACGGCTATAAACCGTGGCAACACTTATTAGCAACGGTTTTATGTTCGAGGACGCTTGATTATTTTCTGCATTTAGCCACAGTTTAGCCACGGCTACCCGGCATGGCTAGATGATCCACGTTCCCTAACCGTGGCAACATATATCACTTATTTTGAATTTCTTTGGTCTCACAACCATTGCAAGCATAAAGGACACGGTTTTAAGCCGTTGCATGCATGAAGGACCACGGTTTTAAGCCGTTGCCAGTCAAAACAAAATTCAAAAAGAAGAAAGAAATCTGGTTTGTTGCGAAGGTTTGAAACCATTGCAAATTAATATAATAATAAAAAAATTACATTTTTTTTGCTGCTGCAGCAAAATCACAGCCCCACACCTGCAAAATCAGTCCTTACTAAGATCGACCAGACACTTGCCATGTGGCGTGTACCCGTGCCTACGACACGGCTATCGTGTCATGCCTCCGGCATGAATAGGATTCCACAAACTATATGCTAGATAAATATAAAATCAACCGTAAAATGAAACCTTGGTATTGCATTCAAATGAAGCCAAGTATCTATTAAATTCACCTTGGAATTGTTTCTCATTCCATATTTTAAAGGGGGCACGAAAAAAAAAATCAATGCCACAACAAAACAAAATATCCATCTTCAAGCTTCTATCTACCATCGAAATAACTGATACCTTGTTGGTCCAAGAGGTAGGTACTTAGCCCTTGGAACAAAATAAAACAGCGAGACCAGATCAAGCAGCTTCTCATGGGTCTCATATAGCTTAATTAGTTCATTATCTGATCACTCCTTTTTTGCATTATCATGTGTTCGCATATCTCTATACATCCATGTAGATAAGATAAAGAAATCAGAGTTAAAGGAAGCTCAATATTCAACCAAATCAAATATCCATCTTAGACCTTACCTAATCAGATCGTCTTTTGCTTTATACATCTCATCAAGGACATTTAACATGGGATTTATCAAAGATCCAAGACCAGTGCCACTGGCTCCTTGATCTTCTCCATTACTAAGATACATTTCTGAAAATTGAGATTGTACTCCACCTTGAGCTAAGGCATATAAAAATTCATAAATCTGTAACCTAAAAGGCTCGCCAGATCTGATAGCGATGGTGATAAGAGCCTGAGCAGCCACAATGCGCACCTGCGATGGCATCATCAAGAAATGAGAAGTCTTAAATATTTAACACTATGTTCTGTAAAACATAATTAAACGTGTGTATATTGTTCTAATCCCATAAAAAAATTGCATACAGAATATGATGAACAACCACACTTCATAAATCAGAATACTACCCAGTGAATGATTTGAAAAGTGATATCACATATCCCATACGAGTTATTAGAGAATGCACAACTATGAATATCAAAGGGATCCCCAGTGAATGATTTGAAAAGTGATATCACACATCCCAGACGAGTTATTAGATAATGCACAACTATGAATACCAAAGGGAGACAACGTGATTCCTAATATAAGTGAACACCACATGAATGGAGGGTGGGATAAAAATCTTAATAATTTTCAAAATAAAATACCCCTGAAAATGAAATTTCGTTCACTAATAGGCAAAACAAGAAAGATGATGCTGTGATGTTATATTCAAGAATACAAAAAATGTTTTCAAACAACATGAGAAATAAACTTAGCTCTCAAGAAAGAGTGACAAGAGAAAAGTTTACCTCCCAATTCCCACTGAAAGCACACCTTTGGAGCGAGTCAATGCACCAGCTAGAGTAGGATTTCGTGAACTGGCAGCGACAACCATTTTATCTGCATCTAACATCATCAATGCAGTACCAGGAGGGGTCGCAGATTCCCAAGCATACTCAGATGCAGCATAGTTTGCATTTTCTCCAAGAAACCATACCTGCAAAAATATCTTAGTTTGTAAAGTTCTGATATGGGTTAAGTGTAACTGACGCTACATTGACAAGTCATGGAAGCATGTAACAAAAGAAACTTGTAGAAAAAGAATTCAATTAAAAAAATATGCTTACTGCTGCCTACACTAATCGTTGTAATGCAAGAGCCGACTTTGGGTCAGATGCCGAAACTCTATCTACAGATGTAAATCTTAATGTAGACCCAGGCTGCGGAGGTGGTAAATCAAGGACTATTGTAACCGCTTCCAAAGCTGTGTGTTTCCCATCGGGTCCAGCTCCAACAAGGCATGTCTGGAAAAGAAAAGATACAAATATTTAAAAAAAAAAAATATTGTAGTTATAAAACTGTTATGAACTGATTTGTTGTTGCTATGTTCTGCAGGATGGAAACAGTCCTATTTAGATCTACTGACAGATTCCAAGAAATAGATGGTGTAGTCTTTGCAGATTTAGCAATACTGGCAAGGAAATGAGATAAAGAATGCTGAAATTGCAATTGTAAACACTAGATCAATAGAAGCAATTGAAATGAGTTGTATTGAATGACAAGAGGGCTATTCGAGATGCCCAATCTCCTGTAGAGCAATTGCTCAGTGTACAATTTGTTTACAAATGAATGAATGAATCCTTGTTTCTCTCCATGTTCTCCTATTTATACAATATGCAACATAACAACTAACAATACTGACATCAATGCTAACAGAGCAATTAATAGCCATTCTAACAGAGCTAAAAACCTGACAGAGCAACTCTAACAGCAATTCTAACCCAGCCTTTTCCCACAGACAGCTTTGCATTTACTTATACTTCTTCCTTGTATACGTAAACCTGATAGGGGGTCTATGAAAAACACAAATTAATGATCATACTATATTACATGTGATGGTATGAACATACTTTCCATAATAGCTATAATACATCTGCATCAATCTTTCCTGGAACTTTTGTTGCAAAAATTCTTGCAACTTCAAGAAGAGTGACAACCATATCTGGAGTTGCCTAACAAACCATAAACCAAGAAAAAAAAAATCGACATGAGAAACAAACAAATTGGAACAATGGTATTCAAATTGATATGAACTTAAAAATAACTAATGAAAGTTATGGTATTCAAATTGATATGAACTTAAAAATAACTAATGAAAGTTACAAATAACTTAAAAACATATGGTATTCAAATTTGCATTTTCTCCAAGAAACCATACCTGCAAAAAAATCTTAGATTGTCAAATCAAATATCCATCTCTGAACAACGAATACATACATGCATTTACTGTGATTAATCCCAGTAACCTCATCAAAAGAGGAATCAATCAGATGAGAAGACAAACATAAAACCTTAATAAACAACTGAACTAGAGAAATATATGTACCTTGTAAAGAGGAATCTTTTTCACAGTAGCACCTGCTGAGTTTCAGTCTGCTGAGTTTGCTGCATATATATAAGAACCAGATAACCATATCACAATGAAAAAAATATAATGAAACTTGACACAAAAATTGATAAAGGTAAACATACCCTCATCCTTCCTCCTTTATCCGGGCTTGGGACCGGCAATGTAAGAAAGAACCTTTACATTGGCGGGGTTAAAAAAGGGTTGTTATAAATTTAAAAAACATAGGTAAGTATATATATATTCAACAAGAAAACAACACCACTAAGATTACATATTTGGGACTACCAAATCCAAATTAAAGTTACAGATTTGGGACTACCAAAACCAAATCAGCCAGGAGTGTGTAAGTCAAAAAACAAAAATGAATGTATCACTACTAAGTACTACAGTATTGCATGCAAGTCCACAAAAATAGCAAGGATCAAGGATATCGTTCAAGGTTGTAACTACCAAGGTAGTTGTAACTATCAATCATCAAGTTCCACATGATTTTTACACCATACGAAGAAATCACCAACGTCCAAATCCCCCATCATGTCTCCTTTTGGATCACTCTTGTAAAGTTTCACCTCAGTCATATATTTGAAGCATAAGGAAAGTTTGATCTCTGTTGCAGGATTCAATGATCCATGGCAATCGCAAGAGAATCGATGGATAGGATCAACAACCTCTTTTACTATCGCAATGACATTCTTATGCCAATCACAAACTTTGTAAGTCCTTGACACTGAAGGAACATGATTGCTTGGAGAAGGAAACCTCGCAACACCTTGAGAAGATGGTGGTAATGGAGATGGAGGTAATGGATTTTCTGGTTGCCTTGTCGATTGTGCACGGGATGAAGGTGTATCTTCAGTTCTTTGTGTCCCTCCTTGTGTTCCCTCACTTGTTGATGGTCTCACATAAGTTCCATTTTCAAGTCTCTCTCGTATCCATTGAACATTTTCTTCCAATCTATCATATTTTTGGCTCAATTTTTTTACTTCCAATGTTTTATCCAAAAGCAATGAACGAGTGGGAAGTGAAGCATCATACTTCCTTTTAGAGACGGTGGTTCCAACACAACGAACACGTCCCCTTTCTTCTTGGCCAAACACATGGCTTAGAGGATCATTATCAATAGTGAGGTCAGTGGTATCCTGGGTTGAAGATTCTTGCAAGGAGGCCTTTTTTTGCTTTAACTTGTTCCTTAAAAAGAATGAAAAAATAAAATAACACAGGACACAAATAATATTCAAACAACTACAAAGTAAATTAAGAATTGTGTATAAAAGACATCATTGGGCACATACCATATATAGTTCAGCACCATGCGTGGGTTTTCCATCCTTTCCCGTGTGACAAACAATCCATATATCAGTGCGTGTGACTGGTTCCCCATCAGGGTTCTTCTCAACCTATATACTTGAAAGATTAGTCTCAGCCTATATAGTTAAATGGTTATTATTGTACTAGTAGCTAGAAACTCAATTACCATTTCATACTCCACTTCTGCAGCACTCTTTTGGCCACCCCCCCCCCCCCCCCATACATACTTTGAAGCCTTTTTGTTTTTGGCATTTTGGGCTCTAATTGCCTTCGCTTCAGGGGTGCTCTCATAGCGAACAAACTCCTTCCAATCCTCCTTTCTTACACCATTTGGAACATGCTTCTCTTGTTCCTCAATGGTAGGATACTTATCCAAATAGTCCTTCTTAAGATCTGCCTTGAACCTTCTAAAATATTCTAGCATTTTCAAATGCACACTCCTTTTCACATAATTTGGGATGTCGTATTCACGCTGCAAATAAGCCATTGAGATATAAGTTGACAATAAAATAAAACATTATGAAAATCAATGATGTAAAATCTCACCTTGAGGGCATTCCACACATCCTCTTTGTAGTTGTCAGTAACATGGTGCCAACCCTTGAATTTGATGGGCACAACTGTTTCAACAAGCCTTCCAATGCGTTTATTGAAATTTCTAGCACCAGGTCCAACTGCTAAACCATGGACATTGAACTTTATGGTCTTTTTAACTTCACTGTCATCATTTGTAGATGTAGTGACATCATTGGTGGAAAGATTGCCGTGAGAACTACCCATTTCTATCAATGACATTATAGTTATTAACCATTATCAAACAAAAAGAAATAAGAAACAACTATATACACTACATTTATAGATAGTTTCCTTCCACAATATATCACCACAAATAGATTTTTATAAAGCATTGGAAAAGCCAATCTGAATACTTAGCTACAAAGCTTCCCTTTCCCAACTCAAAAGTCAAAATAATAAACAAAGAAAAAATAATTGGTCTCAACCAAAGAGGATGACTAAAATAGCATTAGAAATGCATCAAAAAATATTGTAGCATAGTCAATTAAAATTCCAGTAAGCTCTTCAGGTTGGGGTTGTCTTTCAAGATGCTTTGATACACAGTGGGAATTCTCTTTTTATCGACATTAGTGTTCAAGCCTCATTGAGTATGTAGAACTACATGCCACCCGTCATTTGATTGTTCTTTCGAATAAAATACCCCACTTGCTTCTTGAGCTAAAATGAATGGATCCTCTTCCACCTTTCCTTTGTCTTTTAGCTTCGACAAGTTTAGCATCTCATTGTTCCAAATTGGGTCCACCTTATATGCATTTTTCTTATCTTCCACTTTGACCCAATCATTATAGAAGAGTGTTTCTTTGAAATCTATGTAGTCTAGCACCAGTATGTCTTTAACAACTCCATACCATTTGACTAGTTTGTCCTTTGGCCTCTTATCTTTCTTACTAGCAACAAAAGGAGCAATGGCATCCATGGAGACACTACTATCTTGTGTCACCAAACATTCATCCGAAGAACTTGTCGCAAATGTGAAACAATTTACACAATATTTTGGATATCGGGTTGCCAAAAATTGTGGACCATTAGCTAACCTCCAAAGTGTGGTATTTGTTTCCCTAGTCTTCTCCAACTACATTGTAAAACAAATCATCTTAGAACTGAAATCTGAAATATATATATATATATATATATGAATAAATACACATTATAAAATACCTCATTACACAACCAAGGATTAAAATCAGTGGCTTTCTCAACGAATTTCCTTGACCCTTTTTTTTTGTAGCCAACTCCATGCAATATTCATTGTATTTTCTGTACAAGTTACCATATTATCATAATTCTAGATTTCTAGTTATTAAAAAAAACTAAAATATTATATATCTTACTCTTCCCAATCACTCGAATCAGCAAGTGCATTGAAAACTCATCTTCGAGCTTGTTTAAATTGTACATTATTTAGCATATAGTTTTTTCCTTTATCCAATGGCTTTTCATCGGCATACTCATCATTTACATCAAGCCACTCATCTTGACTGTATTTGTGAGTTCCGAACCATGGCTTTGTCATATACTCCATGCAGTATGTAATGGATTCATCTACAAGGTATGCTTCTGCTATTGATCCTTCTATGTATCTGAAATTTTTAGCATAGTCTTTGTATCGTTTCATTAACCTATCAATCATAAATAAAATGATAAATTAGTATGTAATATAATAAGATAACGAGATGACGTGCACTAAAATTAGAAAATTTATTTACCGCTCAAAGGGATACATCCATCGATATAAAACTGGACCACCAAGCATCGCTTCCTCGGTTAGATGAGCCATGCAATGCACACTTATAACAAAGAATGAAGGCGGAAGCTCCTTTTCAAGAACAAAAATTGCCTCAATCACACATTTGTGTGCCAACTGAAAATCTGTTTTGTTGATTACTTTAGCACATAAGATATTAAAGAATAAGCTAATTCTTTGAATAACAATTCTTAAATCTTTATCCTTCTTGTCACGAAAAACATGTCTAAGCAAAACTGGAAGTAAATGTTGCATAATGACATGGTAGTCATGTGACTTCAGTCCTCTTAGCTCCAGGGGATTGCCAAGAACGCAATTACTCAACTTGGATGAAAATCCACTCGGCAATTTCAACTCTTTTAGTGTATTCATAAATACTTTTTTTTCTTTCTTGGTCAAGGCAAATGATGTTTTTGGCATTGAAGTTTTTCCCGTTTCAGTGTCATGGCTCAACCAATATCTCTTATGAGTTCCCATGTCTTCTATATCTTTTCGAGCATTCTCACCATCCTTTGTTTTCTTAGAGACATTCAACAATATGTTCAATAAGTGTTCAATGACATTCTTTTCAGTATGCATCACATCAATATTATATCGTAGCTCAACAAACTTTCAGTACTGCAAATCAAATAAAATGGACCTTCTAGACCACGGTGGCGCAATGTTATTGGTTGGTTCATCATTGATGTTATCATTATCAACCATATTCTTGCACTTTTGACCAGTAACCCTACCTTGTGTAGAACTACCTTCCAAAATTTTCACTATCTTTCGTTCAACTTCTTCGCCAGATAATCGTCGTGAAGCACGACGATGTTCAACATCTTTGTTGAATCCCTTGTCATCTCTAAACTTGTGTTTTGTAGGTAAAAAAACGTCGATGGCCTCTATAGCATATCTTCCGACTGTTTGAAAGACGTTCAAATTCTACATCATCAACACAAATAGGGCATGCATTATAACCATGAACATTACAACCAGCTAGAGTCCCATAAGCAGGAAAGTCATGGATACCCCAAAACAACATTGCTTTCAACCGAAAATTGCTTTTAGTATACACATCCCATGTTGAAACACCATCTGCCCACAATTCCTTCAACTCTTCTACTAATGGCTTCAGGTAAACATCAATATTCTTTCCGGGTGCTTTTGGCCCTGATATTAACAAGGTTAACAAACAAAACTCCTTTTTCATGCATAAAGAAGGTGGAAGATTCAAATGTGCTATTATTACTGGCCAACAACTATAAGCATTACTTAGATTTCCACGTGGGTTAAAACCATCAGTCGATATTGCAAGTCTCAAATTCCTACTATCAGAGGCAAACTTTGTCCATCTCATATTTGTTGAAGTCCATTGTGCTGAATCACATGGATGTCTCATCAAATTCCCATCTGAACAAGCATCCTTGTGCCAAGTCATTGCTTCACCAATCCACGGTATGCTAAAAAATCTTTTCAACCTTGGAATCAATGGAAAATACTTTACAACCTTTTTAGCTTCTTTCCTGTATACCTTGCCAGACTCGTTGTCATCGTCATCCACATAAACCTTATACCTACCAGAACCACATTTTGGACAAGTAACCAGACCCTCATATTCTTTCCAATAGAGTATGCATCCATTGGCACATGCATGTATTGTCTTACATTCCATCCCAATATCTTTAATTGTGTTTTTCATGTTTGGGTAGTTATCTGGCAAATTACAATCATCCGGCAATAAGGTTTTTAGTCATTTTAACAACATTGTCACACTATTACCACTCCAACTAAAATGAGTCTTGAAATTCTGCAATTCAATAATGGTGGACAACGTGGTCTTATCCTTAGGACACCCATTGTACAAAGGCACAGTCGTTTTTTCCTTATACTTTTGATATTTCTTGTTCATAACTGTGTCAGGTTCACAAGAAAGTTCCGGACCACCTTCTGGATTACCGCCAAAACATTCTTCGACGGTGTCATTCAAGTCATTTATCCCATCATCAGCTTCCACAGTTTGCATGTTGAGGAATACATCATCAACTAGGTCGCTCATCCTAGGATATTCAAATGCATCATCAGGTTCAACCACTTCTGTCTTAGGTACATCAATCACCTGTTTGTTTATATTCTCTCCATGATGTATCCACGTGACATAATTGGTATCAATGCCATGGCTTAATAAATGAACACCTATGTCGTCAACACTAATGTTTCCCCTCGAGTTCCTACATCGAACACATGGGCAAGGAAAAAGACTCTCCCCATTTGCATTATCCTCAACAAATATTTGGAATTGTCTAACGCCGTATATATACATTGCACTTCCCCGTTTGTTCATCCATGACTTATCTAAAGGAATTGTTGACATTTCTACACACCAAAAATTAAAATATTAACTTTAGTCAAACACTCATGAAAATTAGGTGACATATATATATATATATATATATATATATATATATATATATATATATATATATATACGATTCTAGCAATTAGTAATGGCATATATCTTCAGCAGTTTTGTTATTACCTCTTCTTGGTAATGTGTGTTTTGTTTGATAAATTTATCAAACTCTTTTGCTTGTTCTTCAAGCTGATTTTTGAGATTTATAAAACCCCCCTCCTTGAAAGTGGGTTTATATAAGTCCTCATGGTCTGTAATGGAATTTGTAAGACCATGTTGTTGGGCAATGTGATCAGTAAGGATTAAATTACATCCTAAGATCTCATTGACATTGTTCAGCATATCGACACATGTCTGGATTCCTGATCCAGTGGCATTATGTCTGTAGTCAAGAAATTTTTCTACTACTACTTTATACTATTTTTCAATATTACAATGTTTGCCTTCATAATATATGTGAGGATGTTCTTTGAATGACATCCTAATGAAGTCCTTGAATATCAATTCTTAGACCTTCAATTCTTTGAGACATGCTCTTTAGCATTTCTCTGGATTCTTCCATAAGGTTCTTTTTGGGTTCCTTAGAAGAGCTAGACTCACCGCAGATGAATCTATTGTTCTTAATCATGCTTGTTGGATTTGCTCCAAGCATATGTTTCTTTTTAGAAACGTCTAAAGACCATACTGACTTTAGGGGTTCTATATCTTTGATAGGTATATCTTTGACACGACCTACATCTGAGAATACATCATCAAGTTCTATGTTCTCAGTTTTTCTATATCCCATACTATGATGAGAATTTGTTAAGGCATATCCTACAAGATAAGTGATGGAGAATGGTTTGTCTCCATTCATCAAGTCACTTCGTTCAAACTTATGAACAAAACTTAGGATTTCATTTATATTCTTGGTGCTGAGTGGCACACCATACTTAGGGTAAATTGTAAATATCAGTTTGCCATAAGCAAGATTTACTTGATAGATACCTAGAATACAGTCTTCACGATCATTAATCCTATTATCTAGTAAGGCACATAGAATAGGACTATTGATTCCTTGTCTAAATGTAGACTTTATACAGATTTGTACACCACCTATGTGAATGTAATCAATCTTTTTTCTTATGTCAAAAGGTATTTTAGCCATTTTTAGCTTAATATCTTCTTTTGTTATTAGTGGTATATTAATTCTACCAGTGGTATCCTTAATATCCAAAGTAAATTCTTTTGTTGAAACACCAAGATAAACATGATTTTTCCTAGTGATCAAAGATTTTGCTATCTTCGTTAAGACTCCTGAAGTCTTGAAGATTTGTTCAGCACTAAGTTTTAGATGCTGTGAAGCTATCATTTTTAACTTAGATTCTTCTATGAAAACATCAGCTTTGAAATTTCCATGTTCTTCATGAATTTCAACTTCTTCACATTGTTCCACATCATAATCTATTTGATATAGATCAGACATTATTATCATCCAGACTTCCTCAGTTCAGACTTTTCTTGATGCTCCGTGAGGAGGTACTAGAAAAGTTCTCGGTGATCCCGTTTCAAAAGGGTCGGGAAGTACTATACTAAGAACTGACTGGTCCTTAGATAACGTTGATTCTATGATCAACAAATTCTTAAGTAGTTCAATTTGAACTAGTTGTTCCAAGATTCTTAACATGGCTCTGATACCAATTTTTTGCCAAAATTCTTAACATATATTTTCCAAAACTAACAGTGGCATCTTCAAAAGAAACCAAAATAAATGTTATAACAACAAACATAAACCTCTTTAATCAGGAAGGCAACTCACACTTCAAAACATAAGTGTAGACCATTGATAAGATATCAAGTCTAAAACTAGTCAAACAAAATATCAAGTCTCGAACAATCCATGAGATATTAAGGTCGTCCTTTTAGTCATTCATCTACCACTAATTCTTTTCACATGCGAAAGATCTATTTTTCTAACAGATAAATGAGGAAAATTTCCAAGGAAAGTATTATTCAATAAAGGAGTTTATGATTCAAGCAATAATTTGCAATAGACCTCAACTCGTCCTTTTTTTCGTTGGTAAAAAGGGCTATGCAAATGTGCATCAATAAACATAAGGTATTCATGCTTACATAATAGTTAGTGAGTTCTAAATTTTTTCACTATGATCAACCTAATCAATTTTTGGACAGCTAAGCATTAAACAACAAAGAGATTAGAAATTACCAAAACAGAATATGCTGAGAATAGAGCATGAACTCCTTCAATCAGAGAATACCATCAATTACAGCTAGTCTGCCAAATGACGAAATCCAATATAGTATCAATGGAAATGCTAATCTCATAATCAATCATAAACTAAACAAATCAAGGAGTTTATTACCAAATCATCTAATGATAAATTACTTACAATCTTGAAGATTCAGATAACCTTATCCTGAAAAGACAACAGAACATGAACCACTTTAATCAGGAAAGGCTATATATCAAATCAAAACTAACACAAACAAAAAACACTATATCTCAAAAATCAAAAGAGGTTTAACCATCTAACCACACAAGATTACTTTCCGAAAGTAAAAGGAGGTAAAGTTACTATCAACATTGGCATGTCAAAGAAAACCTAAATCAAATGCTGATTACCTAAACCATCAAACATAAACACATTCTCAAGTGAACTACTAAAATTATCAGATACATCAATATTGTGGGTTTCTCAAACAATCAACATAATCATGCATCAACAAAGGGCTAAAACATTACTTCAATCTAACATGTCTTGAAAAAATTCAAAAAAAAAAAACATTCAAGAACCCAAGAAGTAAAAAAGAAATTCATTACCAGACCATGCCGTTCCCCGGCCCGAAAGATCGTCTGGGTATCCCCCACTGATTGATTATGGAATTTAGAGAGAGAATTGGCTGTGACAAAGAAGGTGGAATGCAGCCTTCTATTACCATCTTTTATAGGCCCAGACTCAATACTCTCACTTCCCATCTCCTTAGAAAAAAAGCATTCGATCCTCTTTTTCACTCTGAGCATCACACAATGAAGACAAAAGGGAAGAAGAAACACAAAAGAAAACATGGAATTGATGGATGGTTATATAGAGATGAAGCCAAGATGAATGGTTACCAAATGTAAAGTTTGCCTTGATGAAGATTCAAGAAAATCTCCAAGAATCAAATGGGGTCTGATATTCATTTGACACAAACTTTCCAACTTTAGCTGCTGGGTTCTTGTAATCTGGCAAGCCTTCTTTGGATTCCCTCTCACCATATTTATCTCTCTCTCATTCAACCAATTATAGTATCTTTTACTATTTGTTCTCAGTTTGATACAAACTAGTAACCATCAACTTTATCTCTTTTGTTAGTTTGATACAAACTAGAAACCATCAACGTTATCTTCAAAACAAATCTCTCCTGATTTTAAGAGAAGAAACAGATAATAACAGGAAAAAAAAATCGAAATCAACACCAACAACAAAACAAACGGATTATAAATCTATGGCTACCAACGATTTCAACCCTCAAAATGACAAAATCCCCTGTTGCCTAATCTTCCAGTTTTTCTTGCAGAGTCTTGAAAGCGAGATAATAAACAACATCAAAAAAAAAAACCCAAATAACACATAAATCATCTCACAAGCAAAAATTACCTTGAGTTTGTGTTTTCTTTCTCTTCACACTCTCCTCTGCTCCTCTCTCTCACTCTGATTTGAAACGAAAATGGAGTGATTCTTTGTTTTCCTTCCCTACTCCTCACCCTGATTTGAAACGAAAATGGAGCGATTTTTTGCTTTCCTTCCCTGCTCCTCACCGTGATTTGAAACGAAAATGGAGCGATTCTTTGCTTTCCTTCCCTGCTCCTCACCCTGATTTGAAACGAAAATGGAGCGATTCTTTGCTTTCCTTCCCTGCTCCTCACTCCCTCTCTATCACTTTCCTTCCCTGCTCCTCACTCTCCTCTGCTTTCCTTCCCTAAAATGAAAATGGAAGGAGGCGGGAGCGCCAATTTTTTTCGCAAGACCGCGAAAGTATTTTCGCAATTCACAGTACTACAGGTGCATTTTCTTTTTATAGCCACGGTTTTAGGCCCTTGGCCATTCAAAACACTATTTCAAAAAGTCATTTTTTTTACATTTGCCACGGTAGATTATCTAGCCACGGTTTATTGGCCGTGGCAAATAAACTAAAGAGTTTGAGCCGTGGCCATCTCCGTGTAGCTAATCAAGCCTTTTGGTGTAGTGCGAGTCCCGATTCCTTTTGGGCTTTATACGCCGATTGTTTCGTATAGCTTTGCTACGAAGTTGTACACCTTTGTGGGATGTCAATTCCGAAATTGAAACTTTATTGATTTTTTGACCATTTCTAGGGTCATTTTTCTGGAGTGGTTCTATTACATTGTGGAACATTTCTTCTTTTATTCTTGCGTGGCTGATGTTTATCCCCGTGTTGGTGTTTCATGCCCTGTTGTTCCTTTTAATTTATGACCTCATTTTCTTGGATTGTTATTGCTCCTTGTTTGTTACTGCTTGTTAACGCTTGATAGAGTTTGTCGTTGTTAATTCCTTTGTAAGTAACCTTGGCTGAATTTGTATCCGTTGTCCGATTCTTCGAGTTGGTTAGTGTAGTCATCTACAGGGCGTTGACATTTCTGCTTCGATATAGGTGTTCTCGGGTGGGAGATGCTTATTTAGGGGCAGATGTAGTGTAGAAAGCATATCGATTCCTTGGATCCTCTTTTTGATCCCGTGGCTGCAGTATCTGCTTTTCTTTTCCTTTGAACTGTTTGTCTAGTATGCCGATGAATTCATCCAGTCGTCCTCTTTGGATCCAATACTTGATTTCTTTTTTTAACTTGTAGTAGTCCGCGTTATCATGTCCGTGATCCTTGTGAAAAGAGCAGTACCTACTTTTGTCTCGTCCTTCCGGGTCTCCTTTCATCTTGGTTGACCAATTAACGTTATCCCAATTTGCTATGTGCTTTAAGATGTCAGTCCAATTTGTTTTTAGGGATGTGTACGGTTTGTACTCCTTCATCACACTGGTTATCCGCTCAAGACTGGGTTGTGCCGATTGTGATTTCCTTGATTCCCGCTGGTTGACTCAATACGTCCATCATTCTGATGTCTCTTTGAATGATTGTTATCCTCCCGTGATCTATCATCTCGCCTTCTTTCGTCTTTCCTTTCCCATTTCCTCAAATGGTTCTCCCTTTCATGCTAATTCTTGCTCCTCCCAGCTTTCATTTATTCAAGGGAGATATGTTTCTGAGCTATTTTCAGTAGGACTGTCATGCCTTTTGGAGGATCAAGGTTAAGGGCATTGAAGAAGAGGCATCTCTTCAATCCGGAGATGAAAGTTGCAGCGGCTGTGTCGTCGCTACATCCATCAATCATTGTTAAATCGTTGGTGAAGCGAGTGACATATTCCCGTATCATTTATTTGGGCTTCTGTCTGACGTGCAGGAGGTGGTGGGGTCTTTTCCTCATCCGCTTGCTCCCAGTGACTCTGGTAATGAAAGCGGTAGCTAAAGCCTAGAAAGAGTCTATCGGCCTCAGAGGTAGGCTATTGAACCAATTCATCGTTTTGGATGTGAGGCTGGTTGGGAACGTTTTGCACACGATCGACTCCGTGGTATCCTTTAGAGCCATCATGTGATGGAAATGTCTTAGGTGATTTGTTGGGTCAGTGGTACCATCATACACTTCGAACTTTTGGTGGAGTGAACTTTATTGGCATTGCCTTCTTCATGAGTGTGTCAGAAAATGGCGGCTTGGCTAACTCGTACAATACGTTGGGATCCGTGACTCCAATCCTGAACGCAATTTTAGCAATCGTTCTGCCGCACTGCGGAGTCTTGTCTTGGGGGAGCTCGCTGCTCTCGACATTTCCCTGTCGGGGTTCTGCTAAGGCTTTGTCGCTTCCTTGAATTCGGTTAGTAGAATTTTGTTGAGGTGGTGTCGGAGCGGGTTAGCTGGCTGAACGCGTTCCTGGGTGATTTTCTCCTACATCTTTGTTTTGTAATTCAACTGGGCCATGAGCAAATCCACCTGAGGGTCCGTGGAAGCGTCGATGTATGCTTAGGTTGTCTGGACTATCGGGTGTTGCGGACCCGCACTCTTGTATGTTATTTGTCCGGTGATCCATGATGTTTCTTCTCCCTAAGCTGTCAGTGATGCATCAGTGGGAGACTTGTCATGATCATTATTGGATTGGGGATCTGCATACTGCATTATTTTCTCTGATGGCTTGTTGATCTTTTGTCAAGTTGTGGTGAGCTTTGTCACTGTGTATTTCGTTTTTAGAATAGGAAACTCGTCGTTTCCCACAGACGACGCTAAACTGATGCGTCCAAAAATTGTTCTCTTATGGGTTTGACCTGCAATACAGTTGTTAGACTGCCAAGGACCACCTTTTGGGTGGCCGAAGGCACTCCGATGCTTAAGTCAGTAACTCTGGTGAAAAAATGATGTAAATCTAGACAAAACGCAGTTAAAGTTGCATACCTGTGTCAAATGTTCTCTTTACCTTTTATAATGGTCGTGGTTAACTCTTTGCGTGACTTAAGCATGTGATGTGCAAAGGAATGAGATGTTTCTTGTAACGGTCTCTTCTTTAATGGAGATGCGTTCGGGGAGGCGTAACTCCCTCCACGGCTTTTTTTGGGTGCAACGTTCCTCTTCTTTATGAGAGAACCCGTGTCGGGCCTGGACTTGGGCTCTAATTTGTTTTGGCCTAGATTCGGGACTTGTTTATGTCTCCTCAGTGTGGGCCTCATCTGGGCCT
Source organism: Berberis vulgaris (assembly GCA_963556465.1). Taxonomy (NCBI): domain Eukaryota; kingdom Viridiplantae; phylum Streptophyta; class Magnoliopsida; order Ranunculales; family Berberidaceae; genus Berberis; species Berberis vulgaris. The sequence goes on along the minus strand of OY747131.1, from coordinate 47,626,539 downwards.
CTGTAGTTGGCTTTATTCTTCATGGGCTTTATGAATTGCCCTAATAAATTGGGCGATGTATCCTCGTGATGAATCTCTATGCCATGTGTACGGTCGTGATGATCGGTCTATTTTGATGTATCATCAACACTCATCATCGTCATGTGGTTGATTTCCAATGTTGAATATGTTGACTTCTAGAGTCATATTCCCAAAAGATAACTTCATCAGAACATTCCTGCAATTAATAAGAGTGTTAGATGTGGCAAGGAAAGGTCGACCTAGAATGATTGGAACTGGAGACTCCATATTAACCACGGAATGAGTATCCAAAATAAGAAGGTTGATGGGGGTAATAAAGCTTCTTAGTCAATTGATCGGACAATTGCATTACCGCAGATGTGGGTTTGATTTCTCCTAGACCCAGTTGCAAGTAGATAGAATAGGGCATTAAGTTCACACTTGCTCCTAGATCCAACAAAGCTTGGCCGAACTCATGAGTCTCGATCTGGCAAGTGATCATGGGACACCCTGGATCTTTGTACTTGGGTGGTGTCTTCTGCTCGATAATTGCACATGCCTATTCAGTCAAGAAAATAGTCTTCTTGACATAATGCTTCCTATTGATGGTGCATAGATCCTTGATGACCTTTGCATAAGTTGGTACATGTTTAATCACATGCAGCAAAGGTAACTTAATTTTAACATGTTTCTGATGTTCTAGGATCTCACCTTGCATTTCCGAACTTTTCTCAGTAGGTCAAAGCGTTTGGGGAAAAGGGACTTGGACAAGAATGTTCTTATTTTGCTCATCCTCAGAGGTGTTCTACTTGCTACTTGGAGAGGTGCATGTAGTGGTTAATGGGCTTGGTCTATCAATATCTTACCACTCTGACTAGTTATGGCATTGACATCTTTAATGTTATGAGAGTCTGAAGTGAAGGTTCGTGCCATATGTAGCCCCTTGGATTTGCTTGAGGTTGGGATGGAAATTGGACTCGCTTGCATTGTCGGAAAACTTGTTAGCTTGGTGATCTAACTTTTGATCTCCTTGTTCTCTTCTACCACCTGTGTCAATCCGATAAGAAATTCCTATTAGGTTGTGCATTGTGTGAAGGTGCATGGTATGGCGGGTTTGTTCGAGTCAGACCTCCAGGCATATTTATAAGTGTCAAAAAATGGAGAATAAGGTTTCGTGTACATCTCTATGGAGTTACATTGTTCCTCATAAAACCTTCTAATCTCAGGTGTCCCCCCCCCCCCCCCCCCCGCAAATAAAACAAGTATCCCGTGACTCGACTCTGGTAACAGTATGCGTGACTCTACCATCCTTAGTCTTAAATGTCTCTAATTGCCTAGTCACTTTCTTTAATCGAGTTCTATGGTTGCATTCTTCCCTAAGTTGGTAGACCCTAGATAGTAGTGCTATGTTCATGCTCTCAGTAACACTCGCCCTAGTCCAGGTGTGGGTCTTCTCAGCCAAGTCATTCAGGTACTCAATGGCCTCGTCGGGGTCTTTATGGAGGAAGTCTCCATTACACATCATCTCAATGAATTGGCACTCTCTACTTGTAAGCTCCTCATAGAAATAACTGACTAAGCGCCAACTCTCATACCCATGGTGTGGACATGTATTCAATAGATCCTTCAACCTCTCCCATTCCCGGTATAATGAATCGCTATCATTTTTGGTAAAGGTAGAAATTTGTTTTTTCAGACCATTTGTTTTGTGGTGAGGGAAATAATTATTAAAGAACGCTTGGGTCATCTCCTCCCACATACCTATAGAGCTTGGTCGCAAAGAGTATAACCAACTCTTCACTTTTTCCTGAAGGGAAAATGAGAAAAACCTCAGTCTAACCGAGCCTGCAGCCTCAGCTTTGTTGTAAAACGTGGCCTCAAACTCTTTAATGTGAGCATAAGGGTTTTCACTCTATAGACCATGGAAGGTGGGTAATAATTGTATCATGCCCGGCTTAAAATCTAGTTGTGTGTGTTTAATGCAAACATAATACATGATGGTGTAGCAGTGCGCTTGGGGTGAAGATAGTCCTTAAGGGACCGAACAAGGTCATCTCCGGGATAACTCATGGTGTTGGAATTGGAGCTAGGACTTGTCTTGCTTTCAATGTGACCCTGTGGGTATTCTAACTCTAGGACCCTAACTAGTCTTCCTTGTTTGTCTCTTTTCCAACTCATACACCTCCAACACTCTTTTTTTAGACAATTAAACACGAAACAAAAGGAGAAATAAACTAAACAACGAACATTACATATATATACAGTGTTCTAAAAAGCCCTAGGCGGGCGCCCAGGCGGTTTTAGGTTTTGTATTATAACTTTAATAATTTACAAAAATTAAGCATAATACCTTATCAATTACATCCAATTTAATGTCAAGATACATATGCAAATTTTATAAACATGAAAAATTGTCAATCATGGACAAAATTTATTAAAACTCAAATGACTGAAGTTAGTCATGATGAGTACTTTATACAAAGTTTAATTTGTGGACAAATATTCAAACCTGCTATTTTATTTTTCTTCAAATTTCATGAATGACCTCAGTCATGTTTGATAAAATCTACATTACTAAAATTGGTACTGGTAGATCCTTTGAGAATTAGATTAAGTAATCATCATTTGCTACATTCAGACATATACTGAATAAAAAACAATTAAATTGTTTCTTTCCAAAAAATGGGAAAGAAAAATAAAGTAAAAACGCAATCAACCTTATTCAAATTAGCCTCAGCATCCTCTTTAATCGGCCTGAGAACAACCAATCTCAACTCCTCGTTCACATAAATTTTTGCAACCAGAAAAGAAAAAAAAAACCTGCCCAAACCGCCTAGACTGCCCGGACCCCGCCTACCCGATATTTCACCCCACCCAGCCATTAACTCTAGGACCCTAACTAGTCTTCCTTGTTTGTCTCTATTCCAACTCATACACCTCCAACACTCTTTTTTTAGACAATTAAACACGAAACAAAAGGAGAAATAAACTAAACAACGAAAATTACATATATATATATATATAGTATTCTAAAAAGCGCTAGGCGGGCGCCCAGGCAGTTTTAGGTTTTGTATGATAACTTTAATAATTTACAAAAGTTAAGCATAATACCTTATCAATTACATCCAATTTAATGTCAAGATACATATGCAAATTTTATAAACATGAAAAATTGTCAATCATGAACAAAATTTATTAAAACTCAAATGACTGAAGTTAGTCATGATGAGTACTTTATACAAAGTTGAATTTGTGGACAAATATTCAAATCTGCTATTTTATTTTTCTTCAAATTGCATGAATAACCTCAGTCATGTTTGATAAAATCTACATTACTAAAATTGGTACTGGTAGATCCTTTGAGAATTAGATTAAGTAATCATCATTTGCTACATTCAGACATATACTGAATAAAAAACAATTAAATTGTTTCTTTCCAAAAAAGGGGAAAGAAAAATAAAGTAAAAACGCAATCAACCTTATTCAAATTAGCCTCAGCATCCTCTTTAGTCGGCCTGAGAACAACCAATCTCAACTCCTCGTTCACATAAATTTTTGCAACCAGAAAAAAAAAAAAAAAAAAACCTGCCGAAACCGCCTAGACTGCCCGAACCCCGCCTACCCGATATTTCACCCCACCCAGCCATTAATTTAAGCGTTTCTCTAATGCCTAGTGCCTAGGGCATTTTTTAGAACACTGTATATATATATATATATATAACAACTAAACCAAAAAAAACTAGACCTAAAAATAAGAAATAGAAAGAAAACTAAGAAACTCAATGGGTATTCTAAAAATAAGAAATAAAAAGAAACTGAGCACTAATTTTTTTTTCTTTTTAAATAAAACTAAACAAGAAATAGAAAGAAAAATAAATTAAACCTAAAGTCCAAGAAAACTAAAAAAAAAAATATGCTAGAAAGATAATACCGAAAACCTCCTTGTATAATGTCGCTATCCCCGCCAACGACGCAAAATTTTGATTATGCCCAAAAAATACGCACGATCAATCCCACGAGGAAAGTCATCTACAAAACAGGTTCAAGGAATAAAGCTATGCGAACAAAACACGAAACTGAACCCGAGAAACAAATTAAAAGAAGTAATTGAATTTAGGTGAATAAAAATCAAATAAGAAAAATACAAGGGTCCAAGAATCCCTCCTAAATTTCACCGCTTCAACCTGTATTGATTAGTTGTAATAACTCAATTATATGTTTCGCATCCTAAACAACATAATCTTTAACGCGCCAATATATTCTTATGTAAATAGATACGAGAATTTCCTTTTCTAGAAAGCACAAAGATTTGTCATATACACTACACCAAAAATATCCATCAGCAATGGTTTGGGGCCATGGGGGTAACCTATTGCCACGGCTTAGAGGCCTGGCCATTTGAGGCGACGCCAAATCACCATTGACGGCTATAAACCGTGGCAACACATATTAGCAACGGTTTTATGTTCGAGGACGCTTGATGATTTTCCGAATTTAGCCACGATTTTAAGCCGTTGCAAACATGACAGCCACGATTTTAAGCCGTGGCAAGTGATGGCCACGGTTTTAAGCCGTGGCAAGCATGAAGTACCATGGTTTTAAGCCGTGGCCAGTCAACAAAATTCAAAAAAAAAAAAAACTGGTTTGTTGCGAGGGTTTGAAACCGTTGCAAATTAATATAATCGAAAAACAAATTACATCTTTTTTGCTGCTGCAGCAAAATCACAGCCCCACATCTGCAAAATCAGTCCTTACTAAGATGAATATTTTCTTCAAGTTATAGAGTATATCATAACAAAGCATCCATATAAAATCAAATCCTTAAAACAGTCAACTCAGACTACTACAAGGCAGCAACCACAACAATCTTTGCAAATGAATACTTTATTCCTAGATTGTAAACATCTTAAGTCATGAACTATTACACTCAATATTAGCACAGACAAAAATGAGGAAATGAAGAAAATATAAGACATGGTATTGTATGAACCTGAAGAATCAAACAACAACGACAAAGTAAAGCCTTAGTTCTATACATTTACTCATGACACCCAAAATACAAGAAGCTCTAGGCACACCACACACCTGTTATTTATCCAGATCTCAAGTTTTACAACAGAATTTTACACAAAAACACAAGGCTAAGACTGCATAAACACATAAAGGTTTGCCTTCAAGACGACTCTTTGCAAAAAGAGTTCACCTCCCACTACACCAAAAATACCCATCCGCAACAGTTTCTTGTGCATTTCTTGGATGCCTCTTGAAAACCCAGCAAGCCACAGTTTCTAGAAAATGTATACTTACTGACATTAATGATTGAGCAGTGGATATAATCAATAGATACAATTCACTGATGGTCAGTTAAAGTAGAATCATATTTTGTATCACCAGGATTTAGACAATAAAAGAAAGAAGGAAGAGGGCATATTAAAGGGTTGTAGAGAACAACTGAATAAAAACATGCAAATAGTTGATTCTTCATAGACAAGCATAAAGGCATGAGGTGAAACCTGTGCTATAGCTGAAACAATAAGAATGGGCAGGGTTTCCAAAGCCACTAGTGCTAGACGCCATTCCAGTATCATCCCAATAAGCACGGCAACAACAACAGCAGTGCCCTGAATAAATATTGAAAGCCGGTTGCTGAAAGTAGCACGGACAAATGTAGCATCATTTGCCAACCTCCACTGATGCCAACTTTTCCTGTCAAGATGTTCACAAGATGGATTGATTTCTATTCCTGTCATCGTATATGATAACATTACAACCACAAATAGAACAAAATGACATGAGTCTGACAACTGTTTTTCTTTGCCAGTCTGACATCCATTTTTGTTTTTGACTACTATAAGAGAGGACAGATGGTACATTAAAATGTTTTCCAGATTTTCATCCCACAAATCAGCCCACCCACTCACTCACGAGAAAACTTTATTTTTGTTCAAAATTTTGGGACAAAATCATAAAAGTATTAGCAGTAAATCCATCAGGCTTGCTCTCTGTGCAGGTATCTTCATGGGGGGCTTTGCTACCTTCAACAATGAAGATGAAGGTAATGACAAAAAGTCTTCTTCACAGAAAAAGAAAGCTAAGAAACAGATGGATAAGAAGAAAGGAGAAGAAAAAAGATGGATAGATGCAGAAGGGAAAGGCTCGGTGTATATGCCACCAACTCTTACTAGTTCTGTTCCAGCCAGTTCCAAGGTAAGAAAAAACAAGTGGATGGGCAAAGGAAAATAGACAAGCTTTGGTTCTTCTAGTATTATGGAATTACATTGTTATTATACAGATCATAGCAAATTTTGATGGTCTATGTTTTTTTGCGACTTTCGAATCATGACAGAGTTTTCTTTCTTTTTTCTCAGTTTTTTGTTAGTCTTAAATCTGTGCGAAGGTTGTGTCTCTGTTTTTTTTTGTGCTTCATTCTCTCTGCTTGTGTTTCATACATAGACCATATTCATGTGAATGTGATATTCTCTTGTTTATCGTATGATTACAGAATCATAAATACATCACTGGTCAGACTCAAATCAACTAGTAATGTGGAAATTGTAGCATGAATTGAAGTGAGAAATAGATGAACATCCAGACCAACTAAAACCACCATACAGAGTTGCCAATGTCTGACACAAATACAGGGTAGAAAGCTGACCCTCGTAGATGTGAAATGCAAAATCCTATTACAGTTCGCGACATAGCTCAAATACGAGGAAGGACATGGTGATCTCCAAACCCCCTAATTTCTAGACGATGGAGTCTCTCTGTGCTACGTAATGGGTATTCTTTTAAGACTGCTAATGAACATTAGAAGAGAAATCAAATGTTCTGGTAATATTATTTCTAAGAAACAACATGAAAATATCATTAAACTCCATAATTCATTATCTCAAGAGTCAAGCCACAAAAGGGAATTAGAATCTTATTACAAAACTTAGACAGCAGGATCTGCATTTAGAAGGCCAGGGCAGACCAAAATAAAACAAAAGCAAATAGCTTGAACATAGGGAGACCGTATGACAAACATGAATCAGCAGCTATGAATAAAGAATAAGTCGTTCTGAATAGAAATACCTGATACTCTTCCCAAATTCGGGAAATTTCGTCTTGGTAGTAATCTATTGAAGACCAGCTTCGAAAATTCCTAACAGCTTTGGTAGAACTTGACAAATCCTTGGGAAGCTTCTTTATAACTTTAACATCATTAGCAAGAGCGGATATAAAATGATCTTCATCGAAGACGTCTGAAAAGTTGCTGCAGTTTCAAATTCAGTCTTGTTAGAGATTTAAATCTTCCTCGCACTTTCACAAATAACTAATAAGTATGACATGGAAAGATCCAAACCTTGAATCTTGCCAAAATGACCGTTTATCAAGTTTAGTAATGACGAGAGTGGCATTTATAATACGAGCCACAGCAACCATGTCACATATCTGCAATTTAAACATGAGACAATTTGTGGCTAATTAGTCATATCTTTACTTTCTTGGGAAAATAATCATGCGTGTAAATAAAAGTAACTTGTGACAGGAGAAGTCGAACATTAACAGAAGTCTACCAAGTGGAGTATTTCTGGGCAAGCAATGAAGAAAGTGCTTTGTGCTTACAATTGCATCAGAAAGAACCTTTTTATTAGTTCCAGGGGAAAAAAATTTGTTGTGAAGCCCAACAAACATTTCACTTTAGGGGTTCATCAGAACTATTGTCCGGGGTAACCAACTAATCAATCATAAATTTATGAAAACATTTCTACCACTTGTACCATTCCTTACTATATTAATCTTAATGCAATCAAATTAGAATGACACATTATGATAACATCTCAACACCAATTCTAAGAGATGTCATTCTCAATGCCAATCTTGAGATTTTAACCACAGTAAATAAGTAAATTGATACTCAAATCAATCATAAGTTTTACTGGGATATGAGAACCCAGAAGATGAAATCACAAGATAAAAAACTAACCATTCTTGAAGAAGGTTTTCTGTAATAGCCTTGGTCTCAGCGGCTGACAGTGTATCTTCCAAGAAATTTCTTTCTACTTTTTTGAAATATTGATTCAACTCATTATTAACACTTCCTGAAACTTTTTGCATATCAAGCATTTCTTGTTGTAGCCTTCCCTTTGTTTCGATCTCTTGCTCATTCATGTTGTTCAACACCTTTGAGACCTGATCATAAACAGATGAGAAATGTTAATGACCATAACTTTATCATGGTTATGAAACCAAGCATGATCAAAAGGTTTGTGGTTGACCATAGCTGTTCTGTTAGATGTTAAAGTTCCTAATATGATGGCAATCTTTTCAAGGGTCACTTTCTCCTCTCTGGAAGACTCTTCCTGCACATGTAAAACTAGATTTAGTTAGTTTCTCTTTAAGTCCTAAGGTTAAGATCACACACAGATGATGTCAATCAGCTATGACCTGAAATGTTCTCTTCAAAGACGCCAGCTGCCGTGATTTTTCCACCTGATTCTCTTCAACAAAAGTCATGAGCTTGGATGAACGGTGATGGAGGTCACTGAAAAATTCATTTGTTGCTTTTGAAATCACTTGAGCAGTGATCAAACTCCTACGAAGTCCCTGGAATTCATAAAGAATGTGATTGTAATCAAGCATCCAATAATGACAGATGTACGAATAGAGGCATTACACAATGGAAGAAAGCATCGGAAACAAAGATGAAACCATGCACGTATTCAATTGAAACAGTTAATAATCATGTGAAGGTAACTGCAATAATACCTCCTCTTGTTGTTGAGCTGAAAAGTTTAATAGCTCTTTTTGCTCATAAAGGGAGTGCTGGATATCACGAATAACCTCTCCAGACTCATTCACTGCAGTAATCATAGACTGAAATGGAACGAAAATTACAAGCTGGCCAAAACAAAAATCTAGCATTTTGGATAGTTATAATTTGTTTATATATATATATAATTTTTTTTTCATACTTTCTCAATGGCAATTGTTTGAGCTATGATTGTAGATCTTATCTCCTCCAAGTTGGAGGAAGAGCCCTTCTGCATTGTCTCTGCAAGCTCCTTCATAGTTCTTAATCCAAGACTATACGTGTCTTTAGCTTTCTCAATTCTTGACTCCAGGACCTTGCTTGCCTGATAAGACATATGAGAAGTGAATAAAACATGTAGTAATCACGAAATCTTTAACATTAACTATATCAATAGAATTTCTTCTCTTACATCACATTTACTTGCAAGGAATGGGCAGATATGCTCTTCCATGCATCTTAGATGTTGCTGTTGTTGAGAAACGGAACCTAGTACTGTCTTGTGTAAGCTTTTCAGGCTCTGATCAAATTGAGACCCAAAAGTCAGAACTAACTGACGATTTTCTCTTTCCATATTGTTTTTCCTATCTGTAGAAAGTAGAAAATTCTTTATCTTATAGTCGAGGAAGCTTATTTTTCAAGTTCTACTTTGAAAGATAAAAGGTCCGGTAAAAATCCTTGTATGGACTAGGAAACTCTTTCAAGTAAAGAAGGGGAACCTATTTCTCCAGACAATACGCCAATGTCTTCTGATGCATTTTGCAAATTAGTGCGCAACTCCTTTGCCCGCTCGAGAATTGAATTTTCTAATATGCATTTCGATATACAAAATCCATAAGAATAAATAAACCTATAATAAAAATACTAAGAAAAAACTAGGGTACAACCTGAATTCCTCTACGCACTTACTTGAGTGTAGTAGATTTGAGATGATGAACTCTTTATCCTTCAGGGTTGAAATTGCTATCTGGTGGTTTCTTGAAGCTCTTGTAACGTCTTGTTATGGTTCTCCAAATTCATCTGAAAAATTAAAGAATCTGGATTGAGCTAAAGTGTCCGAGTAAATAGGATGAAACTACAAAATGCAAGTACATTTCTACCTTGCATTCTTTGAGCTGACTTTCTAAATCCAGTTTATGTTCTTGCTCAGATAGCTAGAGCTCTTGGAACTCTTGGACTTGCTGTAGTTAACACATATTAGTCTGGGCACAAGCATATAATATCATTAGACAAATGACTATCAGGTGTGAAACAAGATGTACCTTTCCCTTCACTTCGAGATCAATCAACAATTGCTCAATTTTCTCAGTCATGGCCTAATTATCGTAGAACATAAAAATGATTAACATATCCAAGTCAAGGCAGTATGTTTTGTACATGTATAAAGGTTAAGACCCTTATTCTATTTGTAACTTAGGAGTTTTGAAGTACAAGCTCTAACTTGTCACTTCTTTTCAGATTATAAATAAAAAAATTCAATATACAAGTGTAATACCATCAAATTAGATGATCATGGATATCCATCAGTTTGAGTTTTGTACACTTCATAAAGTAGAAGTTTTCGAATAAGTAATAACAACATACCTTTTTGTCAGCCTCATCTTGGGCAAACCTATCATGTGGGATGTATACACCATTCTTTTCTCGCGCTGCTCTGTTACCAATGTATGGAATATTTTTAATCAATGATCTTGGAAATTTTTTCAATCAAACAATCAAAATTTAAAGGTAAAAAGCGTCATGAAACCTTGTTTCATTCTTTCCATTTCCAGGTACAGATCCTTGAGCAACATGGTCTTGGAAATTTTTTGGTTTGCCTGAAGATGAGATTTTGCACATTCAGTAAAAAAAAAAAAAAAAAAAAGTAAATTATTTTAGGAGAAACCTGTAGGAAAGACAGAATTGAGTACTCATACAAACCTCTGGCTTGTTTTTAATGTTTTTGGCACGACAGGCATAATCAAGTGTGCTTAAAGTCTCCTCCAACGAGTGGACAGATGAAGAAATTGTAGCTATGACGCATGTTTTTGTTTTCCCACCCAAAGATTCTCTTAATAATCTTGTGAGCTTACTATCCCTGGATTGAAAACAAGGAGTTAGAATAAGAAACAAAGAAACCTCCATAACAATGGCCGTGTAGAACTTATAACTCCATATATACCTGTAAGGAATGTGGCTAGAATGATCAACGAGTGCATTTATGACACAACCTAGTGTTAGTAAGCTCTTATTTATCTCTCCCGCTTATCTTGCTCGACTCTGCACATTGCAGAATTGACTTTAGTTAATAGATATAAACATACACAAAATTTGTCATCTGTCTGATGGTTGTGTATGCTTAGAACATAAAGCAGGATTGAGCTTTAATACCAATTAAGGTAGCAATTTTTGTACTCTAATAACAAGACAATCATAGTTACAAGATCATAACTTACATCTCTTACGCCTGACCGTGAAATATTCTCTGAACCTGCCATGTCTACAAGGTTAAGCTTGCCACACTTCATGAGCTCTTCTCCTCCAATAGCTGCTTCTTTTACATGGATATTTATGGAGAAGACAGAATGTGACCGGCTGCATTTGAAAAAACATATACAATTTAATTATGCATTTATTTTGTACAAAGTTTGCGTTGTTAAGACATAGATAAATGCGACCTGCTGTGCTTGTTGAGCAGGGTCTCCACAGAGCGCCTTCTGGATGATCCGCGTTCCAAGAGACTATAAATTTCATTTGCACTGTACACAACCTCTTCTTCAAGGCCTCTTACAATCACACCACCCCTTCCATCCTCCATCAATGATATTGGTTTCTTTTGTCTATCATCCACATATCTAACAGAATCTTCGGGGGATAACAAATCAGTTATTTCTTCATTGTATAACTCCAAGAAAGTAACTTTCATACTATAGTCTGCTTTTTGTGCTTCTAATGTATCAAATATTTGACGCACAGCTCTTGGAATAACCCCAGCCTCAGCTGACAATTCTCCTCCCTAGTACGGGACAATGAATTACACAACTAAATAAAATACAGAATGTAAAATATTTGACGCACAGAATATAAAAAATACAAGATAATTTTTTCTAATATACCTTAGTTTTACCACCCTCCATTGTGTATGTTTTACCAGTGCCTGTCTGCCCATAAGCAAAGACAGTGCAATTGAAACCTCAAGAACCTCATTCACAATCGGGGAAATGGCATGTTCATATATTGATCTTTGCTGTGCTTTGGGCTCAAAAACCTTCCGAATATTTCAAAATAACGAAAATATTACTAATCAGTACTTTGTTACCAGAAAAGCTGTTCATTACATAGAAGACAAAGGAAGTGAATACCTTATCAAAGGTGAAAGCTCTGTCTACTTGCTTGTTAGCTACATTGTGCAGAACATTAACTTTTCTTCTCTGTTCATTACAAGATATCACCTTTGGAATGTTTAATCTTTGCTCGTCATCACTTAATGGCCTGATATTTTAAGTGGAGCAAATCAGTTGTAGATAAACTAGTAATTTCACAGAAGTAATAATGACAAGGACAACAATTATGAAGATGATGATGATAATAACAATTGCTGAAGTATAGACTTGTCTTAACAAAAAATACAGTTCACATATAACAATGACATGAAAAACGTACAGGGAGTAGAAGATTACAAACATCGCAAACATACATGCATTATATATATCCTTTCAGAAATTGACTATAGCAGAAGCACTATTACTTTCTTACTCATCTAAGAAAACACCTACTCATACAGCATCTAAGCTTATTCAAATACTCACTAGGCAAATGCATTGAAACTATGTGACCATCAATGAACATAAAAATCACAAACAACTCAAATGAGCTAATGCTTTCCTTCACAAATGGTTCTCCTCATAGAAATTTTTACAAACAAATGGTGTGCATCTTACTGAAGTGGGTTCCAGCTCAAATCAAGTCAATGACCAAACAAAAGGAAGAACCCTTTGAAAAAGAATCACAAAACAAAAGAACCCCAGACTAAAACATGAACAGAAAATAAGAAATAAGAAATCAGAGAACTTGTTACCTGATTGAGCAAAGTACAAGCTTTTTTGCTTTCTTTTCACTTCAAAATTCAAACCACTTATCCCAGACTCAAATCAAGCTAAAAATCGATGCTTGAGAATATAAAATGCTCCGAAGGAAGCAAATCAACAATCGGTTATTTCCAAAATATAGACTTTCTGTCAAAAAGGCTTCAAAAGGAGCATGAAGAAATGCTCCATGAGCTTCTCACAGAGACACTAACCTATCATCTTCAGAGTCGTCATTCCTGAAACACAACCAATTTCGCCGCAAAGAAGAACACTGACAGAACACAAAAACCCTTACTTTCTGCGTCCTCCCTCTCCCTCTCCCTCTCCCCAAATCTCTCAGCGTCCTACCTCATCCTGGGACCACCATTTTTCTTTCGCCAAGACCGCGAATTTTTTTCGCAAGACCGCCAATTTTCTTTCGCAATGGCGCCAAAGCAACATGTGCATTTTGTTTTTATAGCCACGGTTTTGGGCTGTGGCAAATAAATCAACGGTTTTGAGTCGTGGCTATATCCATGTAGCTAATCAAGCATTTTGGTGTAGTGACGGTTTTAGGATCTAGTCACAGTTTTTTGCCGTGGCAAATAAACTAACGGTTTTGAGCCGTGGTCATCTCCATGTAGCTAATCAAGCCTTTTGGTGTAGTGATATGATATCTTAAACTGACGATATATTCAGAGACAATAACACAATAAAAGACAATAACACATAACCAATCTATTGAAATCAATTGAACTATAATATTCCACACAAAATAAGAGCATGACTAGACTTATATGGAGAAAAATAAAACAATCACCGGATTAAAAGAATCTATGGAATAAGAAAACATAATCGGCTGTCACATGAAAACAAGGGAAAATTTCTCAAATACCATTATTCATCGTGAAAGCGTGAAAATTGAATTAAATATAAATCAAACCAGCTACATCTAGGAGTTTATCTCTTCACCTTACATGGAAGTTTAGCCTAGCCAGCAATACATATCCAAAACTTTAATGAAAATAAGGGGTGGGCACGGGACGGGATTGACCACATCCATCTCCCATCCCGTTTGTTAGAGATCGGGACGGGATAGACCTCATCTCGACCTCGTCCCACGTCTCATCCCAAACGGGTACGGGACGGGATGGGATGAACATGTATTAAATTTTGGATTGAAAATTTAACATGCAAGATTGAAAATTTTGGATTTACCAAACACACAACTCAACTCTACTTAAGTTTCCATGGTGATGGACTTAAAGGTTTTGGGTAGGGACAAATCCATTGCTTAGCTAAAATTAATTGCTTCTAAAAGCTAAAATTTATTGCTTAAAATTACATAGTTGCTAATGTTTTGGAAGCAAATTATCTTCCACAATAGCCTTCTATATATTACCTTTAGACTAGCACATGGATGCTTTGTAAAAATAAAAAAGTCATGTCAACAAATAAAATAGCCATGTCAACAAATAGTTTTATAGTTTCATACTACATAGTTCACACTAAATATTAAAAAATTAGTTCGGGATTGGATGGGCAGGATTGAAAATCTCTTTCCCCAATCCCATCTCACTCTAATCGGGATGGGATTGATCAATTTCAATAGGACCCAAAAAAATCGAGACGGGATCGGGATCGCGAGATGATGGCCACCCCTAATGAAAATTATTTGTTTTAAAAGAAAATTGTTCTACATTTAGTATGCCTAAGGATTCTTTTTATAAACATAGAAAAAATGAGGTAACCCTAGAGAACATAATGAAACTCTGGGGTTTCATCTCATGGACCAGCACGCCCCTCAAGTTGCTTCCTCTTCTTCGTTTTGGGCTGAATGCATATGTGGGCTTGCTTCAGGCTGTATTTGGTTGGTCTAGAAGTTGTGGATCACCTTGATCATATATTTGATGGCTTTTTACCTGAAAAACACACTAAAACACAAAATTATCCAAAAGACCACACTTGTCAAGTAATTAATGAATTATCAAAATAATCTTAACAAGTGCATTTTCATGCCCTAATCAGGGCTTGGGGGGGGGGGGGGGGGAGCTTAAATCTTTCTTGGTTTTCTCTAAATTTGTTGTTCTAAATATTTGATTTATATTAGACTTGATTGGGCAGAGTTGACTTATACTTTTGTTGTTTTAAAATTTTGATTTTTCGAAACTAAGTCCGTCATTTCAAGTTCATGACATTCAATTAGAATGCCAGTTTCCTCAACTTGATTCTTGACTTGTCCAGTTAAAGTATTAAATGGATATGTTAATGATGTAACTTGGTTGGACAATTCAAAATTTATTTTTAGAAGATTGATATTCACGTAATTATTACATAATATATCCCTTAATTTATATATGTTAGTGTTTCGATTATTATATTTTATAATAATTATTTCGTTTTCATGTCTTTGTAGGAATTTGAGCGTGAACGATGAAATCGTATTAAGGCGACAATTTAAGGAATGACAATTGGTCGATTCTAGCGGTGGTACAAAGTAGAGGGTCACATATCTAAACCTAACCCAAATAAACCTAGGTCCACCTAATTTAACCTAAGCCCAAACCCAAAATGCTAACCTAAAAACCCAAGCCCAACGCCTTTTGGAGAACCCAAGCCCAAGAAAATAGGAGAACCCTATTTAGCTCTCCCTAGTTTGGAGAAAGTCTTCTCTCTTCCTCCACGTTCCTTCTCCCCTCCTCTCTTTTCGAGCCACCACGCCAATCCACCCTGCCGGCAATCCTCGCTCGATAGGAGAACCGGCAGGGTGGTCATCCCGCCATCACCACCTCCTCCTCGTCCTCTACCATTAGCCGCCATCGTCCAACAACCACAACCTCCACGACCATCTCCCTATTCCACAACGCCACCACCACCACCACCACCGAGCACCACCATCAGACGCCCTCCTCATCCCCTGTTCTCACTGTCACAAACAACCACTGTCGCACACGGCCTCGCGACAGAACAGGGAGCGCCTCTCGCCCGTTCTTGTCCTCCCTCCCATCTCTCTCTACCTGTTATTCTTCTTCAGCAACGCGAGCCACCATCACCACCATCTCTCTCGCACTAAAACAGAAGAACAAGAGCAATAACAGAGCAGCATCGCCCCTGTTTCACTTCCCTGCTCTGTTCCTCCTTCTCGTGTTTCATTATCTCGTTCTTCCTTCACTCCCTCTCTGTTCTTGCAGGTACTGGATCCGGTCGGTAGTTAGAGTTTTCTTTACTAATATTTAAAGCATTAGTATTAATTGATTAAGTTAGACTTGTGATTGAGTGTGCCGTAATAAGACACTCAATGCTAGGAGTTGAAACTTAATAAATTAGACTTGTGATTGAGTGTGCCGTAATACGACACTCAATGCTAGGAGTCTATAATTTATGCTGAAGTTAATTGTAACATTGGATTTTTAAACTGAATTGTTCTTAACGATCACATCATCGATGCAAGCAAGGGATTCTCATCTCCCTAAAGCTTCTCGCTTTAGAAAATAATAAGTTAGATTAAAATAACTTGAAAAACTGAATTAGTGGATTCAATGCCTTGGTTTCCCTTCTCATATTCTTAAAAACTTTTTATTTTGCTTTTTAAATTGATTTTTAGTTTAGATATTTTGATTGTTGTAACCCCCATTTAAATTAGTTTAAGTCAACTCTGAAATTTAATTGCAACCACAGTCCTTGTGGGATCGACCTGTACTTGCCCTTGTCTACCAGTTAGACACTATGCACTTACAGTTATTAAGACTAGGTTAAATTAACATATTTATTTAGGTTAGTTAAATCTGCATCAAGTTTTTGGCGCCGTTGCCGGGGACTGTAGCGGTGTAATTGAATTTAAGAGTTTATTTTCACTAATTTGTAGTTTAGGTTAAAATAATAATAATAATAATAATAAATTTAGGTCAGATATAGATTGTTTTTGCTTTTAGGATAGACTTGATTTTAGTTTTTAGTTATTTCTTTTAAGTCTTAGAAGTTTTGATACTTGTTTTTGTTTTTTTTATATTTGCAGGTATTAACAGGTAGGGAGCATATATTACAGGTTGCATAAAAAATAAAAATAAAAATAAAAATAAAACAAAACAAAAAGCACAGGGTTTGAATTGTTTACAGGTTGCTATCGCGTGAACACTCTCAGAAGTCGGCGAGCCGTCAGGTGGACGGTGCTTCTGATCGACGTCAACTCGACTTCTACCCGGCGTCGCAGGTAACCCAAGAGAGATTCACGCCGGAGGTAACTTCTTCCCACCGCATCTGCACGCGGTTTCTGAGTGGTTTACTGTGTGTTTTGCTTGTTTTGTTTTTAGCTAGAATTGCATGCAAATTTGAATAGATTGAGGATATTTTTGATGCTGTAAAATTTCGTGCTCTTTCCAGCGGATAGGTTAACCACCATCTATTTTATGGTTAGGGACCTAAGCCCTCACTATTAAAATTTGTAGCAAGATAAATTAGGACAAGACGCTCATAGGACCCCTCTTTTGAAAATTGAAAGTTTAAAGTAGTCAAGTGAAGGAACATATCCAATCTTGGAATAGTTCTGAAACTGGCATTACACTTTAAGCGGAAGGTAGAAAATGAGGTAGGAGCAATTAGATTTCAGGACATTTTTATGCTGGGAAACTCCGTGCTCTCTCCCGCGGATAGGCTAATTAAAATGGATTTCAGCCCTTGATTAGTAACATAGGTAATAAAAAGGAGTGCTTGTAGGGATTACCAGACGTTACAGCCTCTACCTAGTAAATTAGTTTCTCACGAGATTAATTTGCTTCGTAGAAACCTCGACTTTTCGTGAGGCTATAACTATCAGCTGCGCAGTACCTGAAGGCAATCTGAATGATTGTATTGCTAGGTACTTATCTAGGGTCGTTTGTCATTCATCTTGTTTGCGCATCATATAGGTCCTGATTAGGTTTTCCCATTTTTTTTTTTTAGAGTTAGGTCATCTTCATATAGAGGTTAGGCTTGCATAAAAAAATTTTAAATAAAAAATAAAAAAATTCTTGAGACCAAGGAAATGGCTGAGGATAAAGACTTTAAGGATTACTTCTCCCCTTCTACCTCGAAGCTCGAAACAGTTCTTATGACGATGACTCGAAAATTGGATGCACTTATGAATTTGACTCAACCCCTACCTCCCACTAATGTGTCATTTGAGGGTTGTGTTGCATGTTCGAGTCCTAGTCATTCTACAGCTGATTGTGATTTGCAATATGATTATCCTGAATATTTCGCTGAGAAAATCCATTCTTTTAACGCTAATTGGCGACCTAGTTATAATTCAAAGTCCAACTATTACAGCTTTGGTTTTGCCAATAATCAAAATCTCTCCTGGGCTCATAACTCACACCAAGGGGGACGTAGTTTCTCTCAGGCTCCTCAATACCCTCATCATGTTATGCCTCAATTTAACCAAGCTCCTCCATCCAACACATCAAGCTTAGAGGAAACGATTAACCGTTTTATGCAGCGCACAAAACGACTGCTTGAACATGATTCTCAGGCTATGTTAGAGTCAAAAGCTATGATTCAACACCAATCTCAAGCCATCAATAGACTTGAGATAGTTGTGGATCATATTACTGAGGCATTATCTGAAGGTGAGTTAGGAAGAGTTCCTAGTCACTCTGTTCAAAATTCAGAGGGTCAATTCATAACTAGTAGCACATCGGAACCCGAGTCAGATGATGTGTTTGAGGATAATGTGATCGAAACTACTTTGCTTCATGACCCATTCCCTTCCCCACATTTTCATAATGACCCACTCGACATATGCCTTCCTAGTGACTCATGCATAGAATCAAACTGTGAACATTCTTTAGATTCTCCCCTTTACTATTTTCATGATACACATGACCATTTAGAGGCTTGTTTGACTCATGTTAGTTTAGACTTTGATGTTGATGATTCCATTAGGGAAGTCAATGATTTGCTTGACTCAGTCCCCATTGTGGATCCTAGTTATAAATGGAAGTCTAAAGTGGAGTTTCTTCCACTCATTGAGTCAAAACTAGTCCCATCAGTTGAGCCACCTGAGCTTGACCTTAAACAATTACCTGACACCCTCAAGTATGCGTTTTCAGGTACTGATGATACTTTGTCTGTTATTATTTCATCTATATTGAATTCAAAACAGGTTGTCCCAAAGAAGTTGGGAGATATATCTAGTAAAAGAGTGCAATCCATAAGCAGTGTCAACTCTAGGGTTGGGGGTG
The DNA here is from genome assembly GCA_963556465.1 of Berberis vulgaris. Lineage (NCBI taxonomy): Eukaryota > Viridiplantae > Streptophyta > Magnoliopsida > Ranunculales > Berberidaceae > Berberis > Berberis vulgaris. The sequence goes on along the minus strand of OY747131.1, from coordinate 47,607,481 downwards.
TTGTTGAGCTATCCAGCCCAACATTTTTGTGTGATTCATGTGATGAGCCTGTACCACCTGATATATCTATAGTTACATCTACCTGCATCACATTTCCATTGACCAGGGCTAATTATGTGGATCCCATGTTTCTGAGTGAGGATTTCAATTTTCACCATCCTGATGTGGAAATTATCCAATCTTCTGATTTGGAACCAGACTTAGGATGTTCCATTTTAGGAGTAAGGGAGGATCCTTTGTTGCATATCACTATTTGCGACCCATTCATGTTTAAGATTCCTACTGACTTCCAAGGAATGCGAGCTTCTTTACAATTTCTATATGATTTTAGATGGTGTCCTTGCAACTTTTGGAATGTGCTAGTATATCTTGTGTCGCATGTGGTTGTCATTTTTGAGTGGACTGATCCTCAACTTTTCAGGTTGTTGGTATACGATTCTTTAACACTTTTGAGGTGAATGTTATGTATGTTCTTCCTCGTCACTTCATGATATATCATTCATGAGGGAGAATATATGTCGGGCTGAAGACGTTAAACCAAGCGCTCCTAGGAGGCAGCCTAGCTTCAGTTGTGTCATTATGGTTAGTCTGGATTGATTTTCGAGTTCTTTCTAGTTGCATTTCACTCATACTCGTTAGCTCCGTAACAATTTTGACTTACAACTGATACATGTAATTTTTCTTAATTTGTTTTATTTTTTTTTATTTTTTTTTCATTTGTGTCCTATATTGTTTTTATCAATTTATCATGATGAGCCCACAGTTCTTATGTCTTTGAGCGTTCATTGGTGGAAGATTTCAACAAAATTGGTAAAAACTTTCCCATGGTAATATCACTCTAATTCTCATCTTTTCTTTTTCCTACTCTCATCTTTTCTTTTTCCTGCATTTGTCATGATCATCATTTTATACATTGAGGATAATGTTTGGTTTAGGTTTGGGGGTGAGGTTTATGAGTTTTTCTGCATTTTTCAAGAAATTTTGAACTAAAATTTATTTCACAATTTACTATTGTATTCTACTCAATCTCCATTGAATACATAGTTAATTATGATTGTGTGACAAATTTTCACTTTGAAAATGCATTCAAAATCTAAGTTCCTTTCCAATGAAGAGGATGTTCTTTCAAGTATGCCTGAAAATTTGAGAAATACATGTTTTTCACTTGTCACTTTTATATATCAATAGGAAAACATATGGTTTGATATTATCTTTAAGTTAAATATATTTCATGTGATTTTTTCGACTCGACCATTCTTGCACCATGAGCCATGTTAGCATAACTTGAAGTTGATGAGTGAAATATATGCTAGAAAACCTTAGAATAATAGTGGAGACTTAACCCTGAAAGTTTTGAACCTTTCTATTTTTCCGAGGGTTATACATAAACTCTGATTTTTCTTGAGTCCGTATTATCTCGTTGATGATCTCATTATTCTCATTTTTCTGATCAATTGCTTTGGGAATGACATCAAAATTGAATTATTACACTAGAACTTCTTGGCTTATTCAATTGAGATGTCATAATACTGACTCGAACTTAGGAAATGATCTAGGCATTTTTTTCCTTTTCTTTCTTTAGACCATTAACTAGCATTTTAACTTACCCATAACATTAACCTTTTTGTAGCCTTTTGAGCCTTAGAATAACTTTTATTTGTTAACCCATTAACCTTTACCCAACTTTTCTAGGAATGTGTATGGATGGATATACTTGGTGTAAAAAGGGCATCAAAAAGCAAAATATGAGATATTTCATAAATCCTCTATGTAAAAAAAAATGTCAATGAGGATAAAGATGTGAGAATGAAGAAAAATTGATGATGCGCAACATTAGTTTATTCTTGTCAGCCCTAATTGTTCGTTGAATGGGTGTATACATTCCTAGAAATTTTTGTAAGAATCCTTTGACATTCCTTATTAACCATTACCCAAACCCCGTTACAACCCACCAAAGTCCTAGTTGATCTTAGGTAAAGGTTGGTTCCGTAGATGTGGAGATTTAATAACCAAGACCTATAATGTTTGATTCAACATTCCCAAAAGTAATTGATATTCCTGTCCATGAGATCATGTTCATTCCATTCTTGAAAAGTCCGTTCTTCATATTACTATATGTGAGATGAGTGTTTTCCATTATTTACTCTTTTCCTCACATATAAACTGAGTGAAATACCAAATCTCTTAGTGTTTTATTGTGAGTGACATGAGAGGTTTGAAGTCAAAACAAACTTTCTACAGAAGATTTAGTAATTGTTTTACTCTGAAATGAAAAGTTATGTTGATAGTGCTATCCACACACACACATTGAATTGGGAATAATTGATGAAATTTATTTAACCTTTGGGTAATATTAAATTGTTGTGAGACTCTTTGATATATTATTGTGAGACTGTTAGCTGTTTTCAAATTTTTTTGGCAATTAGATTCTTACTCTGAGGATAATAGATCGAGTTACCATGTTTTGAAAATTTATTGAGTCATAATGTTTGTGGATAACATTTCTGGAAACCCTCACGAGACTAACTCGTCCATTAGAGGTAATCTAGGGGTTTAAAGCCTTGTTGCACGTTTAAGGTAAGTGCAACCGATGATTCCTGCGAAAGTGAGTTAAAATTTTATTTTTATTGTTTTGCTCGAGGACTAGCAAAATATAGGTTTGGGGGTATTTGATATTCACGTAATTATTACATAATTTATCCCTTCATTTATATATGTTAGTGTTTCGATTATTATATTTTATAATAATTATTTTGTTTTCATGTCTTTGTAGGAATTTGAGCGTGAACGATGAAATCGTATTAATGCGACAATTTAAGGAATGACAATTGGTCGATTCTAGTGGTGGTACAAAGTAGAGGGTCACATATCTAAACCTAACCCAAATAAACCTAGGTCCACCTAATTTAACCTAAGCCCAAACCCAAAATGCTAACCTAAAAACCCAAGCCAACGCCTTTTGGAGAACCCAAGCCCAAGAAAATAGGAGAACCCTATTTAGCTCTCCCCAGTTTGGAGAAAGTCTTCTCTCTTCTTCCACGTTCCTTCTCCCCTCTTCTCTTTTCGAGCCACCACGCCAATCCACCCTGCCGGCAATCCTCGCTCGATAGGAGAACCGGCAGGGTGGTCATCCCGCCATCACCATCACCACCTCCTCCTCGTCCTCCACCATCAGCCGCCACCGTCCAACAACCACAACATCCACCACCATCTCCCTATCCCTCTCCCTGTTCCACCACGCCACACAGCCACCACCGAGCACCACCATTAGACGCCCTCCTCATCCCCTGTTCTCACCGTCATAAACAACCACCGTCGCACACTGCCTCGCGATAGAACAGGGAGCGCCTCTCGCCCGTTCTTGTCCTCCCTCCCATCTCTCTCTACCTGTTATTCTTTTTCAGCTACGCGAGCCACCATCACCACCATATCTCTCGCACTGAAACAGAAGAACAGGAGCAATAACAGAGCATCATCGCCTTTGTTTCGCTTCCTTGCTCTCTTCCTCCTTCTCGTGTTTCTTTCTCTCGTTCTTCCTTCACTCTCTCTCTGTTCTTGCAGGTACCGGAGCCGGTCAGGAGAAGAGGAAGCTCGCGAGGAGCGAAGCAGCAGCGGTGGAGCAGAGCGCGTCGCGCTGGAGACGAAGTGCAGAGAGCCGTGCGACTTTTCTGGCGAGAGAAAAAATGATTAAAAAAACAATTTTGGCTATTGGCACCTCGAGTTCTCTCTGAGCAGCCACAGTTCATTTGCAGCATTTTCTCGGGATTCGTGTCCGTGCAGAGATGACTTCCACCTCCATTGATGTTGTGACCACCACCACCATGATCTTCTAGACCCCGCGCCAAGGCTAAGATATAACCAATTAGGTTTCAAGAGTTTGTTCTAGTTTGACTTTTTATTTTATTATGTGCTTAACTGCAAAATACATTTAATTTTTGAGTATTAGTAAATTACTTTCACCGATTATATCGGATTGGATCTAGACTAGTCGGTAGTTAGAGTTTTCTTTACTACTATTTAAAGCATTAGTTTTAATTGGGTAAGTTAGACTTGTGATTGAGTGTGTCGTAATAAGACACTCAATGCTAGGAGTTGAAACTTAATAAATTAGACTTGTGATTGAGTGTGCCGTAATAAGACACTCAATGCTAGGAGTCTATAATTTATGCTGAAGTTAATTGTAACATTGAATTTTAAAACTGAATTGTTCTTAACGATCACAACATCGATGCAAGCAAGGGATTCTCATCCCTAAAGCTTCTCGCTTTAGAAAATAATAAGTTAGATTAAAATAACTTGAAAAATTGAATTGGTGGATTCAATGCCTTGGTTTCCCTTCTCATATTGTTAAAAACTTTTTATTTTGCTTTTTAATTTGATTTTTAGTTTAGATATTTTGATTGTTGTAACCCCCATTTAAATTAGTTTAAGTCAACTCTGAAATTTAATTGCAACCACAGTTCTTGTGGGATCGACCTGTACTTGCCTTTTGTCTACCAGTTAGACACTGTGCACTTGCAGTTATTAAGACTAGATTAAATTAACCTATTTATTTAGGTTAGTTAAATCTGCATCAGAGATCAGTGTAAAACTTTTCAAAGTCCAAAGCTATTTTTGGCTTCAAGTAGTCATTGGAATTGAAACAATCATCATTGTTAGAAGAACTAGGCATTGTCATGAAGGCATGATAATTACTAATACCATCTTGTTGATTATCATTCTCGTTTTGTTCTTCTAACTCATCGTCAATGTCATCCCAATTGTACTTAACATTAATTGTTTTTGTTTCCATTTTGATAAGCGTAACCATAATGGCTAACTTATGACACTTCCAACATTCAATTTTGGATGGTCCACTTTACATTTGGATTATTTATTAGGCATCTGATCATGAAGATGAAACTTAAAACTTATTTGTTGCCCTTTATTCAAAGGCTTCCGATATTTCAATATTTTTTTAAATGTCGGCTCAAAAAGGCAAGTTCTGTATCTAGTTTCTTCTTCTCATATTCATCGGAATATCATTTTTATGATAGTTACATACGTAGTTATGTAAGGATGTGGATGTAAAAGCCACACTCTTTCCTATTTTAACTTTGTCTCCGTGTGTGTAACTTAGTTACTAAACTTTCTGGATTTAGCTTATATATGACGTGTACTTCATAAATGGCTTCTACCCATGAAGTAAATCGTTTGGGTAATGATAAAAATATTTTACAAACTATTTGACCTTTAGTGGTCATAGTGCCAAGGGAGCGAATGTTATTAACTATGTCATTAATTCTAATACAATAATCATCAATTTTTCTTCTTCTTTCATTTTCATGCTCTAAAATGAACAGTTAGAACTTGGTCTTTTTGATATTTCATAGTCATATAACCATCATGAACACGAGCCTATATGTCTCATGCATCTTTTAAATATTTGGTTGTCGATACGACTAAACTTATTTGATGTGATTGATTGATAAATCGCATTGAGTCCTTTGGAGTTGGCACTTGCAACCTGTTTTTCTTTTACAGATCATTCATCGAATGGTTTCTTAGTACCATCAGTATTTGTTGGAAGACTCCAACCAGTTATGGTTGCAAAGAAGCCACCCAATCCTAGGGCCATAAGGTATGTTTTTATCTTTACACTCTAATCATGATAGTTGTTTACATTCCAATCGTAATAACTGTTTCCATCAAATAACGGAACACAATAGAGTTGGCCATAATTTTTATCTAAATCCATCATTAAGATAATCTGTCAAGTTTAACTTTGCAGGATTTCACCGAAGAAATAAATTTTGTTATTTTGGTGATCCTCTCCAATACCAATTGAAATTGTGAACTTCAATTGGTTTAATCACTTAAGAATTTAGAACTTTGTAGATTTAAGATCTTGACAAATCTTTGACGAGTTATAAATCTAATTGACCTTTGGATCAATATTGAATAGATTTAAGAGATCTAAAGTTAAGATTTATTTTGATCTTTATCAATGTTTTGCACAACCATACAAAAAAAAGTGCCAAAAATAAGCCACACACCATATAACGTGGTTTACTTATAGAGCTTTAAACACGAACTCTATAAGCTACATCCATGGAGAAAAGAAATATCATAATTACAAGAATGTTCACTCAAGGCACTTACCAAACCATGCATTGTTCCACAATGAGGGGGTTTTCTACTGGCAACCAATTTCTATACTCCAATGATCTTCTTCCACGATCTCATCCACGTACTAAAAACCAAGAACATTAGTTGCATACACACAAGTAAGATAAGGACGTCGATGTGTGAAGTTATTATCACATTAAAAAGTCTTATAAAAAATAAGATATGTATTCTCTTAAAAGAGATGCAAAAGACTCTAAAAACTTTATCTTTTGATGTTGAAAGTTGATGCTTTTTAGCTCTAAAGTTGGACCCTCAACATCCCTTGTCTCTCTCATTTATAGAGTTGTGGAATAACAAAAAAGAGATGAGTTTATATAGATATAAAGTGCAGAAAATGTATTTACAATACCAATCTTGAGTGATTGACCTGCTTATTCGATAGGTCAAAGTCAAATCAGCTGACTGGATGAGCTCATCTTTATAGTTGTTTGCTTGATTCGTCAAGCTCTCATCTTGTTTGCTCAATAAGTCAAGTTTTATTCATGACTTATTTAATTGGTCGATCTAGTCAACACATAAAAATCCATCATATAATTTCTTAATAATTTTCAATTGCATTATTTTCCAATAGTCTCTAATTGAAATCCTTCAATCCATTTTCATAAGGGCATTGCCATTTGTGTTCTCATATTGACTTTTGATTAACGCACACCATTCTGACTTGTCGATTGATACTCCGTCTTCAACCCATTGTGGATGGTAAGTGATGATTTTAATACGATGGTTAGGGCCAGCGAGAAGCTAAAGGATAGGGATCCTTCAATGCCTAGCATGGCGGAGTTCTCAGATTGTATGGAATCTTGTGGGTTGATAGATTGTGGCTATTATGGTCCTATTCATACTTGGTGCAATAATCAAAGTGGGAAAGACTGCATTGGGCAAGGTTGGACAGAATGCTGGGAAATTCGGGGTGGATGAGTCTGATGCTACAAATGAAAGTGGAACATTTCCACCGTACGTGCTTAGACCATGCACCAATATTAGCTTCTATTCCAGCTCAAGTATGCCTCCAATTAGGTTTTAATGGATGTGGTCTACGCATCCTTTTTCCATGCATTTGTTGAAAATATTTGGAATGTAGACGTTGGAAGTATGCAGGCTCTATACAATATTGATTTATAAATTAAATCAGTTTGAAAGGCGCTTAGGATATCAAACAAGGATGTGTTTGGTAATTGTTTTAGTATACTGAGACTACTGGTAGATAAAATAAATCAGTGGGAAGTAATCTTGCTAGGTGATTGGGAAGACAATGCTAGTCGCAGGCTCAGTGCCAATGCTAATTGAGACGTGACCATGATTTGTAATTTGAACCACTGCCAAGCTGAGTATAAATTTGTTTTGAAGCAGGAGGAGATTTTTTGAAAGCATAACTCAAGTGAAAAGGAAATAAATTTGGGAGGGGAGGGGGAACATGTACCACATATTTTTTTGCCTCAATTAAATCTAAGGAAAAGCCTAGGGCTATTTCTCAAATCATTACACCATCTAGTGGACAAATTACTAATAATGGGGAGATTCTGCAGAAAGCCAAGAATTATTTTCAAGAACTTCTTAGCTCGCAAGGATACTGAGGTGACAAGAAATTTTGTTAGAGTGCATCCCTTCAGTGGTGTCTCGTTCGCAGTGTGGCGAGTTAATGATACCACTAGACTTAGAAAGGGTGAAACATGCTATTAATAACCCTAAAGATAGTGCACCGGGTCCAGATGGTTTCACAGCATGGTTGTTCAAACCAGTGTTCTAAAAATCGCTAGGCGCTGGGCGGGCGGCGAGCAGGTGCCTAGCGCCTAGGCGGGTGCCTAGGCGGTCTTATGTTTTGTATTATAACTTTAATAATTTACAAAAGTTAAGCATAATACCTTATCAATTACATCCAATTTAATGTCAATATACATATGCAAAATTTAAAAACATGAAAAATTAACAATCGTGAACAAAATTTATTAAAACTCAAATGACTGAAGTTGGTCATGATGGGTACTTTATATAAATTTGAATTTGTGTAATCTTTTATTTTTCTTCAAATTGCATGAATAACCTCAGTTATGTTTGATAAAATCTACATTAGTAAAATTGGTACCGGCAGATCCTTTGAGAATTCCATTAAGTAATCATCTTTCGCTACATTTAGACATATCATCATCATCATCATCAAAGCCCATTCCCGAGATTTTCTAAAAAAACAATTAAATAGTTTATTTCTAAAAAATAGGAAAGAAAAATAAAATAAGAACACAATCAACCTTATTAAAAAAAAAAAAAAATAAAAATAAAAAAAAAAAAAAAAAAAAAAAATCTCCTAGACCCCGCCTAGAGTCCGCCTAGACCCCACCTAGGCCGCAAAGACCGCCCAGACCGCCTAGCCCGCCTAGACCCCGCCCAGACCCCGCCCAGACCCGCCTAGACCGCCCAGACTGTCCGCCCAGGCATTAATCTGGGCGGTTTTCCACCTTCTAGCGCCTAGGCGGCCGCCTAGACCGATTTTTAGAACACTGGTTCAAACACCCTGGGAAACTGTGTGTCTAGATTTATGCAAAGCGACAAAAGAATTTTTCAGCGGCTTGGCGTACCTGAAGCTTTTACCGCCAATCTGGTAAACCTTATTCCGAAGACAGAGGAACCAGGCTATTTTTTGGATTTTCGACCTATCAGCTTATATAATGTCATTTATAAAATTTTCAATAAAATTTTGTGTAAGATCTTTCTGCTATTTGGTGTCATCAAATGAAGAGTTATTGTGGAAAATATTGCCATGGCACAAGAATTAAGAAGAGATATTAAGAAGGTGGTGTCGGGTAGGAATGTTATTTTTAAGATTGATTTGGAGAAAGCCTATGACTGTATCGAATGAGGTTTTCTGTTATCGGTGTTAAGAAGGTTTGGATTTAATTGTCGTTTCTGTCAGGTAATTTCCAATTGTATAACCAGTGTGGTTTTCCAAATGTTGTTTCAAGGGGCCTAAAATAGCTTATTTAAATCCTCATGTGGATCCACTCTCTCTTCTGTTATTTGTTTTAGTGATTGAGGTGTTGAATAGGAGTATGATTCGAGCTTTTACAAAGGAAATATTGGATATTATCATACCCCTAGACAGTGTCCCAGTTACGCATCTTTTATATCCAGATGATACTCAAAAATTTATGAATGGTAGAAAATCGTCCGTCTTGGGATGCATTAAGCTTCTAGATATCAAGCATCAAGCCAAAAAATTAACGTAAAAAAAAAAATTCTTTCATGGTGGACGACATCTGCTGAAAGAGTAGTGCAATTAAAACCTGGACGAGTTTTCAATTTAAGGTGGCCCAGTTGAATTATCTGGGAGTTTTGATTTTCATGGTCAATGTCGAATCGGTTTCTTTGACGAATTGGTTAATAAAATCCAACAGCGGGTGGAAGGTTGGCAAACTAAATTGCCATCTCCTGGAGGTAGTGATGCTGATTAAGCATGTGCTTAGCTCTATTCATATTAATACATTGAGTACTATGTGTACCTCTAAGATTAATTAACACATGCATACCTTTTTATGAGTTTGACAAATTAGTGTTTACAAATGGAATCACCAAGTAGTCTTTACAAGGTCGTTTGAAGATGCAGAACATGATATCTTGCCGATTATTAAGGGATGGACATTTTGGCATTATGAGGGAGGAATTTTGAGGCATGGCGAGTAGGCTTTATAGGCTCGTTTGAAGTTGAAGAAGGGGAACCTGACAGTAGCTGTGAATAACGAGGAATTTTCATTGCAGACAAGATATGATCTAAACATGGACGAGGGTGTAACAGACCTTGTTTGGCAGAAAATTTGGCACCCGGTCTTGCCGTCAAATATTTCTGACACTGATTTCGAAGATATTCTAGTGTGGGTAACTAGTCAATGTAGAGCTTCTCGGTGTGGGCATCAGCTTGGCATCTCAATGCCAGTGCTGCCCGATTCCAGCTTGCAAGACTTAATCTGTTGGTTGAAGGGGGAGTTGGTTGATTGTATGTGGAGATATTTGGAGTTGGGCTTTGATATTCATATGTGTACTAGTCGAGGAGCCTACTTTGCTTCGAACTTGGTTTTGCCGAGCTAATGGTGCTACTAAGGTTGGCAATTTATATAATCTCACTCCGTTGTTCATGCTATAGGAAATTTGGAAGCACAGAAATCTACGTTTACTTGGAAGCTAAGGATTGTACACCACTTTGGTCATAGTTAAGGTTAGGCACTATCTGTGTTTAGTGACAGAGTTGTTGCAGCCAAAACAGAGTAGCAGAGAAGTTGGGGTGTTGCAGTTCTTGGGTTTGAAATAGGTCATGTTCGGTGTAATCCTGATTGGATTGTGTAGTGGCAGCCTCCGCCGTGGGGTCGGTTTATGCTAAACACGTATGGTTTGTCAGTCAAAAATAAGTTTGCATGCAGGGCGGTGCGATCATCTGGAATGAAAAGGGTGATAATAAGGCAGAGGTTTGGGCTTTGTTGGAAGGTGTTCAGTTGTGAAAACATTTTGGGATTAGTAATTACATAATTCAAACCGATGTTGGTGAAGTGATGGTTCAAGGCGAATTTAAAGCCCCTTGGTTCCTTCAAGCAGCATGGGAAGAAATCTGAGTACTCCAAAGAAGCAAGGAGGTGGTATGTATTCATGTGTTTAGGGAAGTTAATACTATTGAAAAACATAGAGAAAATAGGATGAAAACAGAGAGTATTTTGATATTACTTGATTGAGCACATATTGGTGGCGTCAGCTAATCGGTAACAACCTCCAGAAGATGAAAGAAGATGCTGGAATTGGTGATTTTGTTGGCCATGTTAAGTGGCTGAAATTGTTGAAAACGACAGAGAAAACAAGCTGGAAGATAAGAATAGGGAAGGTGGAGGAAGCTTGATGAAGTCTCCACCACTGCCATTGAGCATTGCCTCTTCACGCTATAAAAGAAGAAGGAGTTCCCCCTTCTCGATCATCCGTAAATCGATTTGGTGTTTTCTTGTTTCCCCCCCCCCCCCCCCCCCCCCCCCCCCCCCTCTCTTATTGATGTGTGTGTCAGAGAGGTGAGAGAAGAGGGAAGTGAGGATCGTGGTCTTTTTGTGAGAATTAGGGTTCTTAAAGAAAAACCTATTTGTTTGTGAAAGAGAACTGAAGAAAGAGAGGTTGTGATATGCGCACCCTGCGTATTTGTGGTGTCATTTGGACACGTGTGTTTTTTGTGTAAGAGAATATCTCCATTTGTTTTGTAGGAGACTCTCTCCTTTTGTATTCTTTGATCTCGATAGTAAAACTTTTTCCTTTGCTCGTGGACATAAGCAAATTGCCTAACCACATAAATTTGTATTATTTGGTATTAGTATTTTGCTTTGTAACTTAGCATTTTGGTATTTGTAATGCTTCTGTGTGTAACAAATTGGTATCAGAGCCGAGGGTTAGTTCTTTGGGTTCGTTTGAAGTTGAGTGAATTGATGGTTGGTGAAAAGCATGTCAGATCCATCAAGTTCTTGATCAAAGATGGTTATCGCTACATTCGGTAAATTCAACATCAAGAAGTTTATTGGATAGAATAACTTTGGAATGTGGCAATGCGAAGTTTTGGATGTGTTTGCAAGGGAGAATTTGGAGGATGCTTTAGAAGATAAGCCGGTGAACATGAGGGAATAAGAATGGAACAAGTTGAATCGGCAAGCATGCAGGTCAATAAGGTTGTGTTTAGCAAAGGAGAACAAATATTTTGTTACGAAGGAGCCCTCCACTAAGGTGTTATGGAAAACGTTGGAAGACAAGTACATGAGAAGAGTTTCCATAATAAATTCTTCCTCACAAAGCAACTTATTTGGATGAATATAAGACCCGAAATTACGTTGTCTGAGCACTTTGATGAGTTCAATAGGCTTATTGTTGACCTACTAAATTTGGAAGAAGATGTTCCAGAGAATTACAAGGCTTTGTGTCTTTTGAATTCCCTTCCTGAAAAAAGCAAGCATCTCGTTATAACTTTGTTAATGGGAAAAAATTGAATTATGCTGAGGTTGCTACAGCGTTGCTCAATTATGAGTTCAGAAAGAAGGATCTAAGATCCATACGGATGCAACGTCTGATGTATTGGTAGCGAGGGTAAAATCTGAAAATAAGAATGTTGGTGATAGAGGAATATCACAATCAAGAGGAAGATATCTGGACAGAAGGTTTTTGCCAAAGGATGAATGTGTCTTCTGTCATAAGAAGGGCTACTGGAAAAGCTGCAATAGAAAAGTGAAAGAAAAAATCAGATGCGAAAATGGTGCACAATTTGGATGAGGATGATGCATATTCATTGTCTGCAACTTCAGCATTAGTGAGTCATTATGATGAATGACTTCTTTATTCAGATTCTACCTATCACTTGCGACCTCATAGGGACTGGTTCTCTAACTTTAGAGAAATGGATGGGTGTGTTGTCAATATAGGCAATAATGATAAATGTAAAATGCAGGGTTAGGTAAAATCAAGTTAAAACTGCATAATAGACTTGTTCAGGTTTTGAATGATTTTCGATATTTACCCAATTTGAAGAAGAATATCATCCCTATTAGTACTCTAGAGTTCAAATGTTACAAGGTTATGGTAAATGGTGGAGCTCTAAAGGTCATTTCTGATACACTGGTAGTTCTAAAAGCAGTTTAAAATGGTAGTTTTTACTTCTTGCAGGGGAGTACGGTTACAGGTAATCGAAAAGTTGAATTTAGTGGAGCAATTTGTGTTTTTGAAGGCCATGTAGATGTTGCTTCTTGTAGATTTATTAATAAATCCAAGGATGTTTGTATGGATACCTCGAGGGTTTGGCATTTGCATGCAGTAGTAAAAGTGAGAAGGTTCTGCACAAGTTGTTGAAGAAACATTTGGTAGAAGATACGATGATATGCAGTATGAAAGTTTGTGAGCATTGTAATTCTGGAAAGTCTTGTTTGAAACTCCATCCTAGTCAAGGTGGAGTTGGATTGTTAGCTTGAGCATGCTTTGATGTAGGGCACCTTCGGGTGTATGGCACATATTAGCACGTTTGAAAAGTTGATGCATGTGTCAGTGTTTTTTAGAGCTGACATCTGTTTGTTTATGTTTGTTGTGGTTGGCTCAGATTTGTGAAATCATTGCCGAGGATGAGAATTGTTGAAAAACATAGAGAAAATAGATTGAAATCAAAAAGTATTTTGATATTACCTCATTGAGGACAAATTGGTGGTGTCGGCTAGTCGATAACAACCTTCAGAAGATGAAAGCAGATGCTAGAATCTACTGAAATTGGTAATTTTGGCGGCCATGTTAGGTCCAAAATTGTTGAAAATAGCAAAGAAGAACAAGTTGGAAGAGAATAATAGAAATGGTGGTGGAAGCTTGATGAAGCCTCCACCACCGCCATTGAGCATTGCAGCTTCACGCTATAAAAGAATAAGGGGTTCCCCCTTCTTGATCATCCTCAAATTGATTTGGTGTTCTTTGGTTTTTTCTTTTCCCTTTTTATTGATGTGTGTGTGTGAGAGGTGAGAGAAGATGGAAGTGAGGATCTTGGTCTCTTTGTGAGAGTTAGGGTTCTTCAAGAAAAACCTCTTTTGTTTGTAAGAGAGAAGAAAGAAGAAAGAAGAGAGAGGTTGTGATATACGCACCCTACGTATTTGTGATGTCATTTAGACACGTGTGTTTTGTGTGTAAGAGACTCTCTATGTTGTATAGGAGACTTTCTCCTTTTCTATTCTTTGATCTCAATAGTAAAATTCTTTCCTTTGCCCGTGGACGTAGGCAAATTGTTGAACTACATAAATTTGTTATCTTTGGTATTAGCATTTTGCTTTATAACTTCGCATTTTGGTATTTCTAATGTTTATACGCATAACAAATAGTGTAATATATGCTCTGGCAAGTTCACTTCAAGTGGAGGCTCAATCCCGAAGTTTTGATGGCTTTTCTCTTCCTAGAAGACCGAGGGCGCTAATGATTGAGCCTACACTTGAGGTGAACTTGTCTAGAATCATTAGGGCTAATGACTTATTTTATTTTCGACTTCTTTTATTTCCTTCCACAAGTTGTCCAAAAGCCAATGACTTTTAAGTTCACCATAAAACCGTTGTCTAACCATCATCAAATCCTTTGGATCACACAACGCCTCACGCTCTACAAGTATAATCACAATCATTCCAAAAAAGCACCAGTTGCAGCCTTGTTGTTCGTTCCTTCACCAAAGAAGATCTGCCTGGCAACTACAAAACTACCATTATCATCTCTAATTATCGCACCTTCCACTGCTTTGTTATTTCAAGATGAGCCAACCACATTCAAAACATACAAACCGGTAGGAGGGAATAACCATTAATGTACCGTCGGGAAACTCGAAGCAACTACCTTGGGTCTCAAACCTAATTGTTGGAATAACCAGGTGTTTGAACTCTTCTTTTTATGAACCGCCAAGTTAGAAACTAGACGAGCCTAATAATATTGTTGGCAGGAAAATTCGTTTTCACGTTGATCAGCTCTGCCCTGCATGGGGAGGCTATGATTTTAGCTTTACGATTTTTTGTGCGGATTTTCGAATGAAAATTATATATATATAATTGATGATACATAAAAATGGTTACATCCCTGAGCCATACACGAGTCATGGTGATCTCGAGGAATTACGGGCCCCAACATCAGCCCAACATTTATCCAGCCCAAGTGGTTCTAAGCCTGCCCGATCCAATTCGCCAGACGGACGTGAACTCTTACAACATGCTAGGCCCACACGTCTCACAACTATCCTTAATACCCGTAAGCCTTACTTAGGCAAGTATCTCGAGGATCAGCTTCGGACGGGCATTTAAAACAGCTCTTTGCTTCCCAAATCAACTGCATCAGTTTGGCGTCGTCCGTGGGGATGACAAAGTTCTTAACTTTTCACTAGCGTCGTCTCCTTTCAAAACCAAGAAAGACGATGACCACTAGGTCACGCAACAACGGAGAACAAGGGGACACGTCAACCGCTCAAGCCGGTGCGGTATTGCCGCTTTTAGCGGCTTCAGTGATACACAGACTGCAGACTCATGCCCCCGGGCTGACGACAACAACGAACCCTCGAATCGATAAGCTGTCATCTCAAATACAGAAGATAGCTAAGGCGGTAGAGGCTCTCACGCGACAAAATCCACCACCTGCCAATGGAAACCAGGAGCATCACGGGCCTTCGTCTCCGAAGGATGGCAAGGAGCAAGCACAGGAAAGCTAAGCCCCTGCTAGTTCTCATTGAACTAGGGGAGGCTGTGCGGCTAACGTTGAGCTCGCCGCTAGGGCAGAGAGGCTCGACCCTCAGAACTCCCTCCACGGAGGGGGGCACGACCCAGATGTATTGTACTGCCTATCTGTCCCACCATTTGTGGACCAGATCATAAATAAGGCCCTTCCAAGGAAGTTTACTCCTCCGAAGCTCGACTTTTACGATGGAACCACCAATCCATTCGACCACCTGCGTCATTATCAACACGTAATGGCCCTAAAAGAAGGATCAGAGTCGATGATGTGCATAACCTTTCCCATTAGCCTAAAGAGGTCAGCACTGACATGGTTCAACAGTTTTCCACCGAGGTCGATCGACTCCTTCAAGACACTGGCAAAGGAGTTCCTGACACGTTTCGTAGGGAGCCAGCATTTTCAAAAAGGCCCACATTACATACTCTCTCTAAATCAGAGGTCCCACAAGACTCTCGGAGAGTATTCATGCGCTTCAACAACGAGCTGAATCTCATTGACGGATGCAGCGACGACACGGCCGTGACAGCCTTCACTGCGGGCCTCAAGAAGAAAAACTCTACGAAGACCTTACCTTAGAGCCCCCTCTAGACATGATAGAGCTCATCAAGAGTGCTCAGAAACATATTACCTTGGAGGAGCTACGAACCGTGAAAAGGGAAATCGAAGGCGAGAAGAAACCCTCCGATCCTAAGAACAAGAATGAGGGAAAGAGACGCGAGGATAAGGACCCTAGTCTGTCCAAGCCAGAGAAAACATCCAACTATGTTGGATCCAGGACTGTGACACCCCTCAATTCCAGCCTGTCAGACATACTAAACTCCATGAAGAACTAGGAGGATCTGAAGTGGCCCCCGAAGTAGCGTGGGGACCCCGCCAAGCATGAAAACAACAAGTACTGCGCATACCACAAGGATGGTGGCCACAATACCAATGACTGCAAGAGCCTGAGGTACAAAGTTGAGTACTGGATCTGCAGAGGCAAACTGAAGGAATTCCCGAACTCCGAAAAGCGGCCAGAATGAACCAGGGACAAGGGGAGCCAATTAAAGAGATAGAGAAGGACACCCCAGGGATAATCTATGTCCTTCATGGGGTCGGACCGAATGAAGACCAGTCGTACAGGTCTCGCAAGCAAACCTTACTGGAGATGCAGACACAACCCGCTGATGAGGACAGACGCATCTACCACTCAAAGATTCAGAGCCCCATTCCCACCTTGACCTTTATGGACAGACCTCGAAGTAGTCCGAGAGCCATTCAACGATGCCCTAGTCATCTCAGTCTCCATAGCAAGGTGGGAAGTAAAGAGATCCTTGGTGGATACAAGAAGCTCGCTCAATGTCCTATTCTATAACGCGTAGCGTAGCATGGACTTCAAGGAGGAGAACCTTACACCCTCGGATCACCCGCTGATTGGATTCAGCGGAGAGAAATGCTTCCCCCTCGAAAAGATAAGGTTAGCAACAATGGCAGGGGAACCACAGTTAAAAAATGTCATGTTTATGGACTTCATGGTAGTAGATGCGCCATCAACCTACAACCTTATCTTGGGAACACCATGGCTCCACCAGATGGAAGCAGTAGTCTCCAACCTTCACCAGTGTATTAAGTATACCGCTAACCACTCTGAAGGGACAATATGTGGAGACCAACCTACGGCACAAGGCTGCCATTACGCCGCACTGAAACGGATAGAATGCTCCTAGATCCAACCATACATCCTACAAAGCAGCCTGAACCAGTGTTAGGCAAAACGACGACCGAGACGTCACATTTAAGCGGCACGGGAGCAATAAGCTCCTCTGCCCAGCGAAACGGAGAGGCCATGGCAAGCGAGAATACATCCCCCTGATGTTCCATCGGTACATAGATTGACCCTTCTATAAGGTTTACTCTTTAGTAACCTCTAAAGCGCCTCGACAGTCCGCTGAATGATCCACAGCCCGAACTCGCTTCAAGGCCAGGATCGAATTCTCCCCGTCAACAGTTAGTCTATTTTCAGTCGTTTGTTTCCCTTTCCATAGTTAATGTAGAGTTTTGGTTCTTAAAGACTTATGTGATCTGCAATCATTTAAGAAATAAAGGAAGAATTACGAAAACAATCTCTATTGATTATTGGAAAGATGTAACAATAAGCGCCTTAAGGCGGATACAAAAGACCATATACTACAAGCATCTTAATACAGTGTGACATGAAGTCAAAGACACGCTTAGATGATCTAACCACATAAAGGTGTCTGAAGTAGGACATGCAAGCTATTTGCAAGTGACAACAAAGATATGCGAACGGACTTCGCTCAACCCCTTCCCAAGGTAAAGACTAGGTGTTAGAAAGAATCGAAAGGACTGGGTGGTCAAATGGCTCCGTCGAATCACCCCAGAAAAGTGCTGGTACAATGGCGTTGTAGATCTTACAACAGACTGCTGATTTCCTCAAGAGACTTCCCACCCCCTTACGGACTTCCTCAAATGGTCGTTGGCATACAAAGGGATGGAAAAAGGCAGATGAGGATGGCCAGAAGCGGCGAAGCAGACGAGGTCTCACAATGCTGCCAAGCGAGACAACTTTTCCTCTGAACGATGCCAAAGAGTGACTGAGAGATACCACACCTAGAAGCATCGCACATCGGCTAACACTTCGATTAGCCATTGGTTAGCAGCGGGATCCACGCACATACGGATGCAAGCGGCACGAAGTAACACCAAGGCATCTCCCTTGGTAGAACATTCGTACTACTCTGCGATATGAGATAAAATTATGAGTCCTGAGCAGATCAACTAGGTGCCCACCCAGAACAGGTGACCACGCATAATAGCAACTATTGTCGTGTCTGATCAGTGCAAATGTCAGAACATTCGAGGACTCCATTGCTAGAGACCTCCCTTCAGCCTTTGGAAAACCCAAAGCATTTTCTTCAAACAAGAACATTCAGGAGATAAGTTCTGTGAAAGATGGTGCCTACAACAATTGGAAGACACCATTATATAGGCGTAATGGTTCACCAAACGAGCCTCCTGCATTAAATGCTAAGCATAGAATACAGTGTGGGAAATGAAAAAACGGCGGTTCCCAAGGAAAGTGTGCAAACCACGTTCACTCAATTAATGGTTAATGGTGTTGCACGCAACCCCATCAATTTAAAGGGAGCAGTCGGTACTCAACTATCCCGCATCCTACACCGTACATGTGTCACTGCGCGATCCATGTCGTACACGTAGTGCAACCGTAGAGGAAACCCTAACTCTTCCTTGCGGACCTAAAGGCTCGATCCACTCGGCCCATTATCCAAACAGTATTCTGCTACATGCTTGGCACGAACGCAAATTCAAAGCAACCTTGACGCACGAACTATACCTACAAATCGCTTTTTGTTTTAAGGTAATGTTGTCCACACAGTGCGCGACACTAGCAGACATGGGTTCTCACACCCTCAAACGGGCGGAACCCCTCTCCAACCGGGCAAGCTTAGTAAGCCTAAGCTGACGACGACGATTTCTGGTATCTCCCGATACCTAATCCGCTCAGCGCAGATCTCGATGGTCTAGGAAGTGAGAATCTAATCAGTGTTATCACGCCTGGTGACGACGACTTGCCGGGGATCATTACACCCTTCATGGTTAATGATCGTCAAACCCAATCAGGTAAGCCTAGCTGGTGACGATTGGCAACGAAATCTTCTGATGAAAGCCCAGACCTGTAGCTCCCACTGCGCGGGTGTAAATAGTTTGGAAGGTGGGAGCCTAGTTAGTTCCGAACTGATTCCGACGGCTCTCCACGAGATTACCACTTTTCACAATGGCTGGTAAATTACCAACCCTGGACTTGTAGCCCCCACTGCACGAGTGTAGATAATTTAGAAGATGGGAGCCTAATTAGTCCCGAACTTATTCCGACGGCTCGCCATGGGACCACTGCTTTTCAGTGTGGCTGCCAAATCACCAACCCTGGACTTGTAGCCCCATTACGCGGGTGTAAATAGTCTAAAAGGTGGGAGCATAGTCAGTAGCAAACTGATTCCAATGGCTTGCCACGGAATCACTGCTTTTCAATGTGGCTGTCAAAAACTCCCAAATTTGTAGCTTGATGCTCACAGGTGTAGATAGTTTGTAAGGTGGGAGCGTAGTCAGTCCCGAACTGATCTCGACGGCTTGCCACGACACCACTGCTTTTCAACCTGGTCGCCAAACCCGTTTTACTCAAACTTGTAGCCCCCATCGCGTGGGTGTAGATGGTTCGAAAGGTGGGAGACTAGTCAGTCCCTGACTGATGTCGATGGCTCGCCACGGGACTACCGCTCTTCAGCGTAGTCGCAAAATCCTTGCTCCCCGTACCAGTAGTCCACGTCGTTCAGACATTGATGGTTCGGAAGGTGAGAGCCTCACACAGCTCGCCACACGACCCCCACTCTCATTCAAAACATCGGTCGCCAAGACAAATCTAGTTGAGTCAGCGTCTTCACACTCAAACAAACTGGCACCCTATTACTAGCAAAGGTCACTCGAGCCAATACATAGATTGTACAGCCAGTGCCCAAATAAACGATACATAGTGTGTCCGCCTGACTTTACGACGCCTGACCCAGCACAAAGGCTCTGACGTATACGCTCGGACATTGCAACTCGCCCATAGCAGCCGTAGGCGACCAGTCAGACAAGCAAGGCAAGCCTCAAGCAGCTTATCTTGGGGACAAGACACAGCTCGAGCAACTCGACCCGAGCTAAATTGTCCGCAACATGCCCACAAATGGAACTGACTACGCAACAATGATCCTGAGTCATTTGCAATATAGAGCGGTCAAGCTCTCTACTACAGACAAACCATTCGGCGTCCTATTGATTCAACCAACCTATGTCAAAGAAAGACGACATGGCGAAAATAAAAACATGCAATATATACGACAAACACAAAATGGATAAAATTGTTTTTTATTAACGGTCGACAAAATGGGTACAAAAGTACAGAGTTCACTCCTTATCAGGAGAAGGTACAGAAACTAAAAAGCTAAGCTTAATGGAAGAAGGAGTATGAGCTGCATCAGCACGCACCACGACCCGGGCATCAGGATTCGAACTGTCCTTCTCGTCCAACGACGCAAAGGCAAGAAACAGGTCTACATACAACATCTTCTTGTAACGGCCGAGATCCCACTTCGGATGTTCCTTCTTCATTAACGCCAGCAGCTCTAGCCTGTCTTGTACAACCCAATGAAACTCGCATCTGCCTTGTTCCTACAGAAGTTCTTCCTCTCGCGCCTTCGAGTCAGCAAGTTCACGCTCCAACAGCTCCAACTTGCCAGTCAGCGTGTCAACCTGAGACTCCGTGGCCAGACTATTTTTCACAAGACTGAGCTCCTGCCACTCCAGTTCGAGTTGGTCCTCAGCCTTCCTTGCCTCTCGAACATTGAACTCCACCTCAGATTCCAGTTGTTGCTTCTGAGTGGCCCATTCGGCATTCTTCAAAGCATTTTCTTCAGCAAGATACCGCAGTTCAGAATGCGCCTCAGCCGCAGCTTCCTACGTAGCCTTCGGGTCTCGACAGACCTGGTTAAACTCCTGCTTAAGTTCGCCTCTCTCGGACACTGTTTCTACTAGATCACGCTCAAAAGCCTCCAAACGAGCCCTCTAAATCTTGGCAACCACGGCTGGCTGCTCCAGTCTATTCTCCTCAGCCTACTTTTGCAACCGCTCAATTTCATAGAGCGCATAAGAATACAACACTTGCATGTGCGAGAAGACACACTCCATGGTGTATACCCTCTCACGAGCCACCTCGACTTCCATCCCAGCAACGACCACCTAGCTCAAGTGAGACATACCCAACATAAGATACTTTAAACCCTTATCCATACACCCTTCCAATGTATCATTTTCGAGCTTCGGAGCGCAATCCATCAACTAGTTGTGACGCATGCTTATATGCTTCCTCAAAGCGTACTCAACATCAACTTCCTGGTGCCAGACCTGAGAACTCATCCTCACCAAGTCTGGTGCAAACAGACTTATCCGCGCATTCGGATGAAGCCTTCTCGGATCAGGAATCACACCGGCAACACCCTTCACAATTGCCACTGTTCCCAAGCTCTCATCCGCGACATTTCCCTTGTCACGAACAACCGACCCTTTAGTGCGAGACGGCTCCACAGGGTCTGAAGGAAGAAGAAGAATCAAATTATCCAAAGACCCTCCAACACTTCTAGTTGTGGCCTGCAACGAGACGGCAAACAATGCAGACTACAGGAAACTTGGCTTGTGCCATGGCCACATTTAGACGGCACGCCAATGTGACGATCATATTTTACAACCTCATGCGAATCTTCATCAAAGCCTTTTACTGGGACAGTCCAATGCAAATCAACATCGGCAGAAGCCGCCATTGCACCCGTACTAGACGCTCATTCAAAGCTTCGGTCTGTGCATTACTGAGATTTGACATGTCTTCAACCCCTACAAACCGTAGGTAATCCTTCTCCTAGCCAGACACATCAGTCTCCACCCTGATAGGTCGGTCAAACTCACGCACTTCCCCCTGGAGTGGGTCATGCTGAAGGCAACGCAGATCGAAAACGGGACCTCTTTGAACTCATGAAAGAGGCAAGCATTTCAGACGGCTCCATCGCATCAGACAGAATGAGAACTTTGGCCCCAGCGGCCTTCCTCTTCCTAGAATGGGCCCCATCTTCCGACTTGACTCGCGACACTCGGTAAACAGTGGGGCCACGTGCTAGTTGTCCCACAGCCTACTACGAATGAAGTTGGAGACGCTTAAGATATCCATCATGTTCTTCGTCAACAAGCTACGTAACGTCTTCATAGTGTTTTTTTTCTCTAGGGTAAAGGGAGTGGTGGGAAACCTTTCTGCAAAGAAGCACAAGTGATGATAAGCTAGCTTGCAATCAGGCATATCAAAGTCAAGAGAAAAAGTCGAGCTAACGAAGTGGCCTGAACTCTCGTTCGAGTGGACGACCCTTGCACCGAAAATACTTCGAATCCGCAAGGGCTAAGAAGCAGTATTTCTGCCAGAACTTAAAATCATCGGCAAATTCACGAAACAAGCTGGCAACGTCATCTTACAGATAGCATTACTCATCAATTGAGGAGAAGTCAACAGCTGAATTACTCGCAGAGTCACGCGGACGCCACCCTTCTTTGCCCTAATAAGGATGAGAAAGATGATTCTATATCCATTAGGCCCCAACTGGGCCGGAGGAATCCCCAAAAGATCTAAGAATTTCCAGATCAAATCCAAAATAGGAAAACACACTCCGGATTGAAGCATCCCTCAATGCAAAAAGATGAACCCAGCTGGTGGCGACATTGGTGTTTGGTCATCCTCGGACATACAATGGAAGGTCCTCGGGGACCCCAAACTTCATACAAATTTCAGCAAAGCCAGGCTCAGAAAGCAACCTGTCTTCAAAAAACTCCAGGACCTTGGCCAAGGTTGCATCGTAAAGAAGATTTTTTTTAGCCATGACAAAGATGAACAATCCTCCTTAATCAGAAGATGAGTAGAGCGGTAGCTTCGAAAGCAAGGAAAATAAAAGAGTCAGACTCTATACTATGGATGACCTAAATAGGGATTAGGTTCTCGCCTCTTTTTCGCTGAACCAATGCACGTTCAATTAATGCAATGCACTGCTCAAGCAGCGAATCAAACTCAATCATCATCATGAGTGGCGTATCTTTTCAAAGAAATGACTTAGCAAACCGATGTGACGACCCACTAACTCGAGGGGTAACTGATGACATATAAAAACAGTCACATCCCTGAGCCATACACGTGTCATGATGATCTCGAGGAATTACGGGCCCCAGCATCAAACCAACACTGATTCGGCCCAAGCGGTTCTAAGCCTGCTTGATCCAGTCCGCCAGACGGACCCGAACTCTTACAACGTGCTAGGCCCACACGTCTCACAACTATCCTCAATACCCATAAGCCCTACTTAGGCAAGTATCTCGATGATCAGTTTCGGACGGGCAATTACAACAGCTCTTTGCTTCCAACTAAGAAGCAAATACCAGAGTACATTCGACGCAGGGAAACTTCCTCCTACGGATTGCTCTTGAATTGGGAACTATCTCCCGTGTATCTAGGAGCACAAGGTTAACAGGGAACTTCCCTCCTACAACACAACTCCTAATTAGATAAGGATATCCAATAAGATTTCCTTCCTAAACTATGCCTACGATGGCCTAGTATAACCAGGACTCCTGCACTATAAATAAGACATAAGGTTAGTAAGCTAAGGTACGCTACAAATTCCCTGTTTACAGCATTATGCCTTCCTCAGATCCATGTCTGACTTTAGCATCGGAGTGTCATCGGCTACCACAACGGTGATCCGTTACTCACGTGCATTACTTGTGCAGGTCAGCAAGTTAGCGAGATTAGGTCAAAGCAGGGAAAGAAAATCGACTGCATAATATATACATATATATATAATTTTTTATTTTAAAAACTCATTTATTAGTTATTACTAAAATAGCCTTGAGAGACAAAAATAGCCTGCCAAAATGAATCATAGGAAATTTTAAGCCCAATTCAAAGCCCAAAAAATTCCAGGCGGGGAGAGGGGAAATAAACGGTTAAACGGAGCGGGAAACCACCATTCGTTAAAAGCCTCAGCGGATAAACGGAGTGGGTGGGGATCTTTCATTCGTGGTGGGGTAGTGGCAAATTTTGTAAAAATAATTAAACAATTAAACAGGCAGATGCAGAAATCCGCCATGGACCGTTCTATGGAACTATCCTAGGACTGAACGTTCCATGGATCGTTCCCTGGCGGGCGAGGACAGATTTGAAAAATTCTGCCCTGTTGCCATTCCTCCGAATAATAAACTTTGATAATTACATAGTCAGCATTCCAATCCTTCCATTCGTAAAGCTTTTTATTCCTCTACAACTATATATCCCAGATAATGAATAAATGGGTAAGATTATAGAGAATCCCAATCGGCATTACCTGGTTCATCGTCCTGAACCAAGCTTTGAGAAGTGTGTATACTTTTGCAGAGTCGAAATGCGACCATACTCACATGGCCAATTTATTTTGAAACCAAAACGCACTTTGATGCTAAGCTGAATCCAATTTTGCATACTTTTCCATCAACTGGGAGAAATTTTTTCAAAACTTTCCAAACGAATGTAGAGATTTCAGTTGGTAACAGGGGATTCAACAACAATTTGAAGACTTGATCACGCTCACTACAGTTTCTAATAATTCAAAATCTTTGCGAGTCAAGAAATTACCGACATTACTAGGAGATAAATCCTGCTGTAAAAATCTCTCTCATATCCTCTTAACCTTTTATTGTAAATCACTTGAGGTTTTCTTTGTAATGCAAGCCCTAAAGAAACGAAATTTTCATGACACATAATCTTCATGCTCGGCCATTTATCTTCAGTCGCAGCCCAACCACTATGTTCAAAAAAATTTCTACCAACCCAAATATTACTGAAAAAGTTGAAACATTACCAACTCCAAACCTCCAAAATAAGTGATCAATGAGAAATTGTCTTGTTTCTAACAAGTCTTTGATAATAGGTGGGATACCATTTTTAATTTTTGCCAGCATCAAAGGAATACCTTCCGCTAAATACTTTCTACACATAAAAAAGCCCACACCAAATTGGTGCTAATCAAATTTAATTATTTTAACATAAAAGCTTTGACCCTTAAAGTAACAAACACCTTGTCCACCTTCATCACTAAGTATACTCATCGCTTCCAGGCTACCCGACCACTTTCGCTTATGTCATGATCCCCTTGAAGAACTCCGCAATAATTTTTTGAATTGTTTCCATCACCTTAATAGGTACACAAGTGGCAGCAATTGTATATATTGGCATCAAGCTCAAAACATGACACACCAAAATTAATCTCCACGCGGAAAGAACAAACTAGCTTTCCACCCTTGAATCTTGTTTTGCACTTTTTGAACCAGTTCATCAAAGAAAACGACTCTACACTAACCGTGATAAATTGGAACCCCCAAATGTTTGACTGGGGAAGTTTTAAACTGGAAATATGCCCATTGTATGCTGACAACTCTTTCTACTAGTGTTGCTCATCTACAACCAAAGAACTCTTTCCTGCATTGATTTTCTCTCTCGAAGCTCGATAATATATATTAAGAAAGTTCATACAACCCAAAAGTGAAGACTTTCTACCATTTAGAAAATTAATGTATCATCTGCATACAAAGGATGACTGATTGGCATGCATAATCTGGGGGTATAAAAGAAATTGATATTCTCATCATAAAAGGGTCTTGTGACTTGTGAGCCCTTTACTGAGCACCTCAGCCGCTATGACAAATTAAAAAAGTGATCAAGTGACAACGGATCCCTTTGTCTGAGACCCTGAGAGGATCTAAAAATGTCCTTCATATCTTTCTTGGTGACGAACTGAAAAGCCACACTATGTCACACAATTTGAGATTGCTAGGCAAAGTAAGTTATCAAAACCAAATCTTCGTAGAACCGTGAAAAGAAAACTCCATTCTAATTTGTCGTTCTCTATGTCTAGTTTGAAAACAACATTACCACCAAAGACTTTATTTCCAATGGACCTCATCAATTTCTGTGTCAGGCCAATATTCTCTAGGATAAGCCTTCATTTCACAAAAATTCTTGTTCATGAGAGACAATAACTTAAAGTACTTTGGCCAGTTTAGCACTCATTACTTTACTGAAAATTCATATACTACATTATAAGGTGAAAATCAGTAATAATTTTGTTTCCTCCACTTTTGGGATCAACGCAACTAAATTGATAGAAAAAGCTCCAGGTAAAAATTGACAAGAAAAATTATTTAGCTGCTTCTCAAATGTTATAATCCCAACAAAATTGAAAGAAGCCTTATGTGATGTTGTCCGCACCGGGGTGCTTCTTTTGGAATATTGAAAGTGACATTTCTAACCTCCTCTAATTAAACTTTGCAGCTTCGTTAGCTGATCACATACTTCCTGATAGTTTAGGGATGCGATCCAGCAATGCTTTGTCTTCACATTACCCTTCTATGTTAATAGGTTTTTGAAGAAAATGTTTGCTTTCTTTAAGATTTCTCTTTGATCCGTAACTGTGTGCCCTTCTGTCGTGGTGATCTTTGAAATGGTGCGCCTTTTTTGTTTTGATTTGATAGAAGCAAAGAAATACATTGTGCAAGCCTCACTTCATTTTCTCCAGATTTTTGCTTCTGAAAAATCTTTTCTTCCACCAAAGCGAGTTTGTACTCTGCCTAGCATCTGTTCAGGTTGACGCTCGCATTAACACCCCAGTCATTTAATAAAACATTTTACCTGCTGAATTTCATCTTCAAGGCTTCTCAACTTACTGAAAACGTTACACATACCTCTTTGTTTCAGATTTTAGAGTTTTTCTCATATTTTTTATTTTAAAATCTAGTATGTCTGCACTAGAATATGCACAATCTACATTCTAGTGAACCATAACAAAATCAATAAAAAATTTCTTTGAAAATGAAATTGGGACGTACTTGTTCTAGAGATCACCGGCAAAGAAGCCAATCATGGCGCATAACCTAAGCATGTTATGTGCAAGTGTTCCACTCTTGTGTTTTGCATGTCATGTAGTCATTCCGAATTCACCAGAAACCTATCTAGTTTGGCCCACACCCTGTTTCTTCCCTGTTGGTTATTACACCAAGTAAATTTTGGATCAATTACTCCACAATCCATGAATTCACAAGCTGAAATACAATCAGAAAATTCAGCCATAGCCAAGGATTTTGGGCTTCTACCACCTAGTTTCTCGTACCCTGACAAAATGACATTGAAATCACCCCCAGTTAGCCAAGGTTCACTAACACCCATGGAAAACCGTTCCATTTCATGCCAAAGCTGACATCTCTCCGAAATTGAGTATTTCGCACACATGAAAGAAACATTAAATTAATAGACGACTGGAATCAACCAGTTCACCTTTCAGTGGATAATTTGCTCCTAAAATCCTGTAATATTAACTTCTAGATCGTTTGACTAGAAGATCCACAACTATCCTTCGCTATCATTAGATACGAAAAACGGAAGTTATATCTTATTTTCAATTTCCATATACCAATTGGATTCTATCACCGGTTACGCTATCACCAAAAGTTTAATGTTAAAGTTCGTCACATCTTTTTTTATCCAACTACAGGTAGTTTTATTCGCAACACCCAGCGCATTTCAAAATATGATGTAATCAATCATCATTGTTGTGGGATTGAGCAACAGTTTTCCTTGTCACCCGAGCTCCATTGTAGGAATCGCTCCTTTAGAGCTTTTTTTCAGCTCACCGTCTGATTGGGTACCCATTTCCACATCCTGCAACATATTGGCCCTTTACAATTCATCATTGTCTCAACTTCCCAATCATTCTGATCCGAATGCTATGTTAGATCAACCGTGAGCTAAATCCCCTTTGGGTTGAAAACATCAATAAAATTCACATGTTTAGAATTAGGTTCGACTTGTTTCTCGAGTATTTCTACTTTCTGATTGTTACTCGTGTCCTGCTCCTCTTGTTCATCTTTAAGTACTTTACCAATAAGACCCACGATATACCCTGCATAAATATATTTTTAACAATTTCTTTTAGACCATCATCAATTTTCTGCACCTGAATCACTTCCGATTCATTTTTCTTGGAGTTATCCTTCTCATGATCAGATTTAACTTCCACCTTTGCCTCAATGGTTCCATCAAATCTGCACCTTCTTCGATGGGTTCCTAACTAGAGCATTGAATGGATTACTTTTAATTAGCTTAACAACTGAGTATTATTTTGCACCTTGTTTTCGTTCGACCTCCATATTGCCATTTAACTGTTTTTCTTTTGCTCAAAATCCATTTTTTCTTCTTCTTCAATTGAGTTTTTAGCACCACTCGAGCCAACACCTTGAATTGCATCAACTTTTTCCCGCAAAACAGGTCTATAAACTCATTTTGTTATACCTCCTTCCTTAGTTTTGGAAGCTTTTTCTATCGTAGTTTTATTTTTCTGGATCAAACCAAGTTTTTCCGGATCAAACCAAGTTTTTCTTGCAACTAGAAATATCATGACCAATTAAGGTGCATTGTTCACAGTATTTGAAACCATAAACCTTTTTTTTTTTTTTTTTTAAAAAAAACCACTACTCTCTTATTTCTCAATCTAGATCTATATAGAAGGGATTCAAAGACACACATACGGGGGGTTTCGGCCTTGTAAAAAACCTTGTGTTATCATCTACACGTAAAAAGACCCCAAATGAGTCCCCTATAGTTTTGAGGATCATGGGATGAAAGCATTTTAGAGGTAGATGGTAGACCTGGAAGTTATACCCAAAATGGAGTGCGAACCGGATCTATCTTCAAAATGAAATCCTGGTGCAAAAAGCTTTAAATTGAACCTCACAAATCAATAGGAATCACGCGAGAAAGCTTTCTTAACCTCAGATTTTGATTCGAAATGCACAATCAGATGCCTAGGATCTAGAAGACCCATAGTAAATTCCTCAATAATCCCTGAAGATCTGTGAATGTGATCTCTGATTGCTTCTAACAAAGGACGAAAACTAGAAAACTTAAGCACAATTACATGTTTTTCAACATAGGACTCACCTCTACCACATCATAATTTGTCAACAAGAGAGCATGTCTGCCTTCTTAACGAAAATTGGTTTGTTCCATTGGAAAATCATCGTAGTTGACACTCTTGATCACTGCCGAGATTTGACTAAACAAAAGTAGAGGCTTGGGAACTATCACGCCCCCAATTTCGAGAAAAAATCTAAATCCTAATATCCACTTAAGAAAATCGATTCTCGAAATTCAGGGCATCCAACTCATCAAACAAATGCATATTTGGCCTCCACAAGAAAATAATCAATTGCACAATTTACCATGACATAAGGAAAATCAAGAGTACCTTGAAAGTTTTCTTGGTCTAGTAGTGCGGCAAATACACACCCTTGGGTGGTCCATCTTTATGATAGGCTTCTCATTCCCGTCTAAATAAAAAGGCCACTCCATTTTCTTCTTCTTCTTACTCTTCCTTTTAGTGAAATCTTCTTTTCCCTTCCCTTAAAATTATGAAGCAGTTACTACAACACTTCCAACAAAGCAAAGAAGCCAATATCATAAAAACTCTCTCTTTCTCTCAGAGCAAAAAATTCTCTTTGTTGTTGTCTTGTTTCACAATCAATCTCTCTCTCTCAACCGAATTTCCATTAACACACCAACCTTTTACGCAACAGACCTTCACAGCCAACACCATTGTCCTGTTCCTTCCAGCAACACACATCCAACCACACTGCCGATAGATAGTCATCATGCACAACTAGCAGAACACACATCCAACCACACTGCCGATAGATAGTCATCATGCACAACTAGCAGTCGATTGTAGTTAGCCTCGCCATATACACATAACATCGCAGCCTCTTTCATTGCCTAACCGTCTCTCTCCCTCACGCATACACACTAGTCGTCGCCTCGTCTCGCCACAACCCTTTTTCTTGTCGAAATTCATAGTTGATCGCACCCTCACCAAGCCACCAACAGTCCCTCTCTTTCTCAGTCGTCGCCTCTCTCCTTTTTCTCTTCCTTTTCATCTTTATCTTTTCCTCCATTTGTTCTTCTACTGTTTCTCTTCCCCATTTCTTTTTATTCTTTTGTCCTTTGATTTGTTATGTGTGAAGAGAGACCTGAGTTTTCTTTCCTTCTCATCTTTCTTCATTTTTTAAAATTTTTATCACTACCCTAATCAAAGTAAATAGCCCAAGTCTAAAGCCTGGTTTAAGCCCAAACTAATCCCAAAGATGGATACAAATCCATAACGATTAGGGTTTTAAGTAGGTATTTGCACCCATTATTTTCAATAAAATTATTTAACTAATCTAAAAATGTGCATTTCAATATTAAAAATAGCTAAGAAATTTCTAGCTAGCACTACAGTAATAATTTTATTAACCAATGCATAACTTATGAACAATAAACTCACTATGCGATATTATTCAAGTATTAAATTTGTTGAAATCAAAATATGAAGATAGATACATTTAGGTAATTTTTAAAGAAATAGGGTCGTTACATTATAAATACCTTAAATTGAATCACGTCCCGAGATTCGAAAAGTAATACCACTAAGTGAATTTTGAATAATATAGCTTGGAAAACGGAATTAAGTTTTAAATGCACTTTCAAGAAAGAAGTCATTATTTTTATTCATAGATCAATAATTATAATTCACCTCATATAAAGGAACAAACTAAATATGCACGTACACGTGGCTATATCCTAAATATAAAAATTATTAAGGCAATAGAAAAACACGGGTTTTAAAATATAAACACCTTAAAAGGAATCTCGTCTCGAGATTCATTGAATGAAATAACTAACATGTATGATAACAGAACCACCACAAGGAAAAACTAAACGAAAAATGACACCCAATATTTATATCTAAATGACACAACTACCATGTACACAAGTCAAAGGAATCTTATTGGAAGATTCAATGGAAAACATAAACGATACTAAATGTTTATGGTTCACCATATGCCACCTAATTTCTAGACATTTACACTCTTACTCACCCATATCAACGTTTTGAGGATCAACTAGATCTACCCTAGCCTTAGCTAGTCAAATGTTTTGATATCAACTGTCACGCCCCGAATTTTGAGAAAAATCAAAATTCTAATATCCATTTAGGATAATTGATCTCTTGGAATTCAAGGCATGCAACCCATCAAACAAATACACAGTTGGCATCTACGAGAAATTAATTAGTTGCATAATTTACCATGACATAAAGAAAATCATGAGTACCTTGGAAGTTTCCCTGGTATGGTAGTGTGACAAATACACACTTGCATAATTTACCATGACATAAGGAAAATCATGAGTACCTTGGAAGTTTCATGGTCTGGTAGTGCGACAAATACACACCTTGAGTAATTCATCCTTATGAAAAGCTTATCATACTCGTCTAAATAAGCATGCCACTCTATCTTCTTTTTGCTTTTCCTTTCTGTGAAAACTTATGTTCCCTTCACTTAAAATTATCAAACAGTTATTATAAAACTTCCAACAAAGAAAAAAGCCAATGTCATAGAAAATTTCCCTTTCTCTCAAAGCAAAAAGCTTTTATTTGTTGTCGTATTGTTTAACAATCTCTCTCTCTCTCAACCGAATAACCATTAACAAACCAACATTCCACGCAACAGCCCTTTGCAGCCAACGCCATCGTCCTTCTCCTTCTAGCAACACACAACCATCACGCACAACCAACAGTTGATTGTAGTTAGCCTCTCCATATACACACAACATCGCACCCTTACTCATCACCTGACCGTCTCTCTCCCTCATGCACTCAAAAGTCGTCGCCTTGTCTCGCTACAATTTTCTCATTGCGCACAATCGATCGCACTCTCAATAAGCCACCAACAATCGCTCTCTTTCTCAGTCGTCGCCTCTATCTTATTTTTCATCTTTTTCTTTTCCTCCAGTTGTTCTTCTACTATTTCTCTTCCCCTTTTCTTTTTCTTCTTTTCTCCTTTGATTTGTTATATATAAAGAGATAACTGAGTTCTCTTTCTATCTCATCTCCTTTTTTTAAACTCTTATCGCTACCCTAATCAAGGTAAATAGTCAAAGTCCAAAGCCTAACATTTGGTCCAAGCCCAAACTAAATCCAAAGATGGATAGAAATCCAAAACGATTATGGTTTTAAGTACGTATTTGCAGCCATAATTTTCAATAAAATATTTAACTAATCAGAATTTAACTAATAAAATATGCATTTCAATAATAAAAATGTAATATTTAGCTAAGAAATTTCTGGCTAGCACTATAGTAATAATTTTATCAACCAATGCATAATTTATGAACAATTAACTCACTATGTGATACTATTCATATATTAATTTTGTCGAAGTCGAAATACAAAGATAAGACAGAAAAGTCTGAGGGATAAAAAAAAGCTTTAAGGCAATTAGGGGCGATACAGGGGCTTTTCAGTCAATATTTTTAGCATATTTTAGATCGCGTGATTAGAATTGAGATCAATCTGGATCGATCTTCTTAGGTCGATCAACCTCTTCCATGGCGGCCCCTCCAACTGTCAATGGAGAAACTCCTTTGATTGAGCTTGGAGTTGGCTTGGTCCAAGATGGTAAACCTCCATGTTCCTTTTCACAAGCTTTGGGGATCTCGAAGGTTATGGAGATTGATGTTGCACTGCTAGAAAGAACTCGATTTTGAAAAAGGGCAGCCTGGCATTGTCTCTTACCTCTTCAGATGTGCAGCGATGTGAGAGCTACGTTGAAAAATATGTCATTGTGCTTAAGTTGAGCTTTCGTCCTTTTCTAGAAGCCATTCAGGAAACCATTCATAAATCTTGGGGAGTCAATGATGAGTTTACCATGGGTCTGATGGATGGATCCCGGACATGTTATAATAAGGTTTCAATCGTACGAAGAATTTAAAAACAAAAGCTTTGTCTTGTGACATTTACCTGATCCCAGGTGTGAGATTCAAAGCCTTCATATGGCATTGAAACTTCAGCCTTATGGCAGACCCAATTCATGCACATTTTTGGGTTGATCTCCATGACTTGTCACTCCAACATTTGCATCCGAGTTTCCTGAAACGATTGAAGATTTGATTGGTACTTTTTGCAAATTGATGACAACACTAGATGCTTCACTAGACCCAAAGCTGCACGTATTTGTGTGGAGGTGGATTTATCAGTAGCATTTCCAACCAAATTTTGGATAAACATTTCGAGAAGTAACAGTGTCGAGCAAAAATTAGTTTTTTCAGGTTTTAATTATTGTGCTATGATAGGACATCATGAATCTTATTGAGGGAAATTATTAGCCAGGAAGAAGAATCAAGCACCAAATCTGACACAAAAAGGACAAACAAACAAAAGGGGGCAATGTGAAGCAGGTTACAAACCAGTTGGAAAAAATGCGGTGAGGTGATTTCAAGGAATCGAACCGAGTGGCGCAAAATATTCTAAAGATGAATTCATTCCCAGTGAAAATTTATAGGTGTGGGCACCAAGAACACAAGTTGAACCTGGCCTAAGCATAATCAAATTGTTGAAAGAGAAACCTTATAATGCATTAGTAGAGGAACTCGCAGTTGCAGAATACGAAACCTCTACTGCACATGTGGTGATTAATAGTTCAGGGAAATAAACCAAAATAGAGAATAGTGAGCAGAATGAAATACTAGAGAAGGCCAGGACAGATAAGGAAGGAGCTGAAGTAGAACACTCACAGGCGGTACCAAAATCTTCAGAAAAATCGGCTGGATCTAATAATTCGTCTAGTTCAGAGATCGCAAAGATCGGGGTCGACCTCAAAGATGCAGGGTACACTAACAACGACATTAATCAGGATACTAGAAAATAGCTCGATGAGACATTTTCCTTGAGTTCGGAGAGGTCTCTGGCCAGGTCTGCGGAGCAGGGCAGTGACGTTTTGGTAGAGGTGATCATTACAATACCGGTTCTTTTCTAGGAGAGTATGTTGGACAAATCCAATAATGTGGGCACACATATGTAATATAATATGTATTGCTATCTTAAAGTGTAGTCCATTTAAATATGTGATCTAATAAGGGTATTGGACTATAAGGTATTAATAAATAACATGGTGTAAATAAGGATGTAATTTCTAATTCAATGAGGGGCAGAATTGGAAATTCACAGCCCGTAAGTTGAAGGGTTATGACTTATGGGCATTATAAATAGGATTGGTCCCCGATTGAGCGTTATGCGTAATTGAGAAAAACTTTGGCATTGTCTTCTGTATCCTCTCAACAGAGAATCTAAGGAAACGCTTGAATCAATCGAAAGATCCAATCTCATCACAATCACAGGGGAAAATCGCTATGGATCGAGGTATGTTTCTTGTTTCCATTGAATCAACTAGAGTCTTAAGTTTTGGTGTAAGAAACAACAATTGGTATCAGAGCATCTCCTGTTGATTCCATGTGAAACGATGAAGAAGAAAACGTTTTCCTTATTTTCATAGAACAACACTTTCATTATTGATTCATGAACAGTGAACCGAAATTTCACTGTTACGTTGAACAGTGTTATTGATATTCATGTTGATATGCACGTTGAACAGTGTTACGGTGAACAATGTTACGGTGAACAATGTTATTGATATTCTGTTGATATGCACGTTGAACAGTGTTACGGTGAACAGTGTTACTGTGAACAGTGTTACTGTGAACAGTGTTATTGATATTCATGTTGTTATGCATGTTGATATTCATTGTTACGGTGAACAGTGTTAATGAACAGTGATATGCATGTTGATATTATGTGATTCCTAATGATACTGTTACAATGTTACAGTAATTCAGTGATTATACAATATAGTGATTATATTGAAATAGTGATTATGTGATTTCTAATTATACTGTTACAATGTTACAGTAATTCAGTGATTATATTGCAAATACAATTCAGTGTACAGTAAAAAAAAAAAAAAATTGATTCACTGTATGGGCTTGAATAGTGACTGTTCACGGGCCTGGTGACTATTCAGTTGACTGTTCACGGGCTTGGTGACTGTTCACCTATTGGGCATGTTGCTGTTATTAATCATTGGGCCTGTTAGTACATTTAATTTGACTATTGGGCCATGTTGCTGTTGGTAATATTGTTTTAAATTATTGGGACCTAATTAATTTGTTGGCTACATTTTATTTAAGTTTTATTTGTATTCAGTTCATACTCCAAATTTATACATAGATTATAATTTTGGTTTCATGTATCACTATTGTGTTCCTTATTTAAAATTTACACAATTTATCTAATAGGTTGCCAAAGCAACCAATGTTAGAAAAATTGGTTGATTTTAAATAAGTGAGCATGCTACATCCATGTGAAACAATCGGCCCAAAAGAAGATTGTTTTGACCGGATAATCCCTAGTCTTAAATATGTGATAAAGTTTACTTTACCATGCTTTTATTATGTCAGTCCAAAGAAAGGCCTAATATTAGGCCGGTTTCGTTGTGTACAAAGAGTACCACTTACAGATTGATATTTCTGTCCAAAGACTAAATAACAATGATGTGCTAGGTATCTTGATATGGGTTTTTTTTTATTTACCTATTGTATGAATTTAAAAGTTTATGCAATTGAATAATGATGTGAATATGTTATTTATGTAATTTATTCTCTGTAGAGCTACTATGTCTGCTACTAGTATATCTGCTGGTGTAAATAATATTCCCATGCTTAATGGGACAAACTTCAAGGACTGGAAAGAGAACGTGTTAATCGTTCTTGGATGTATGGATCTGGACCTTGCCTTAAGGCTTGAGCAACCCGCTCCTCTTACAGATGCAAGTACTCCTGATGCCAGGAAATACTTTGAGAAGTGGGAACGCTCCAATCGCATGAGTCTCATGCTCATCAAGCGAGGTATTCCAGAAGCCTTTAGGGGTGCAATATCCGCAGGGGTGACCAATGCCAGTGAGTTCCTTACTGAACTTGAAAAGCGTTTTGCTAAAAACGATAAGGCTGAAACAAGCACGCTTTTAGCTAGCTTGATTTCATTAAAGTATAAAGGCAAAGGGAACATTAGAGAGTACATCATGGAGATGTCTCATCTTGCTTCAAAACTTAAAGCACTGAAGCTTGAGTTGTCTGAGGACTTACTCGTGCATCTAGTTTTGATATCACTTCCTCCACAGTACAGTCAGTTTAAGGTTAGTTACAACTGTCAGAAGGAGAAATGGACTCTTAATGAGCTCATTTCATACTGTGTGCAAGAGGAAGACAGGTTGAAGCAAAACAGAACGGAAAGTGCTCATTTTGCAAGCACCTCTAAAGATAAGGGCACAAAACGAAAGAAGGAG
Source organism: Berberis vulgaris (assembly GCA_963556465.1). Taxonomy (NCBI): domain Eukaryota; kingdom Viridiplantae; phylum Streptophyta; class Magnoliopsida; order Ranunculales; family Berberidaceae; genus Berberis; species Berberis vulgaris. The sequence continues at coordinate 47,571,199 of OY747131.1, read as the reverse complement.
AATGAAGCTGCTAAGGGTCCAGCACAAAAGAAACAAAGGCAATGAGGGTTGTTTCTTTTGTAAGAAACCTGGACATGTAAAGAAGGAATGTACCAAGTATCACGTTTGGCGTGCTAAAAAGGGTATGTTTCTTGTTTTGGTCTGTTCTGAGGTTAACTTAGCTTCAGTACCTAGAAACACTTGGTGGTTAGATTCCGGTGCTACTACTCACATAAGTGTTTCTATGCAGGGTTGTCTGAGCTACCGAAAGCCAAATGATGCTGAAAGACGCATCTTCGTGGGCGATGGAAAATCGGTAGACGTGGAAGCAATAGGAAACTTTAGGTTACTCTTAGGAACTGGTTGTTATTTGGAACTGAAAGACACTTTTGTAGTACCGTCATTTAGACGGAATTTGATTTCTATTTCCTTGTTGGACAAATTTGGATATTATTGTTCATTGGAAATAATCAATTTAGTCTTTCATTAAATTCCAATATTATTGGTACTGGTTCATTAAGCACATTTGATAACCTATATCTTCTTGACATTATTGCCTCATATAATGAAACCTTGCATGTGGAATCACGTGGTACTAAGCGTAAGCTAAATGAAGGAAATTCATCAAAACTGTGGCACAAACGTTTAGGACATATCTCGAAAACGAGAATGGAGAGACTTGTGTCAGAGGGCATAATAGATTCTCTTGATTTTTTAGACTTTGATGTCTGTATTGAGTGCATCAAGGGAAAACAGACCAAACAAAAGAGATTGGGTGCAAATAGAACTTCAGACGTCTTAGAATTGATCCACACAGATATTTGTAGACCATTCCCTTCGGCTTCTTGGAATGGTCAACAATATTTTATATATATCATTCATAGACGATTACTCACGCTATGGGTACCTTTATCTCATTCATGAGAAATCTGAGTCACTGGACATGTTCAAAGCTTTCAAAGCTGAAGTTGAGAACCAACTCAACAAACGAATTAAAAATGTCAGGTCTGACCGTGGTGGTGAGTATTACGGCAGATATGACGGTTCCGGTGAACAACGTCCAGGACCATTTGCTAAATTCCTAGAGGAATGTGGAATCGTCCCACAGTACACCATGCCGGGATCACCTAGCATGAATGGTGTAGCTGAAAGACGAAATCGAACTCTTAAGGACATGGTAAGGAGTATGATCAGTCATTCTACCTTACCTGAATCACTCTGGGGAGAAGCACTAAAGACTGCAGCTTACATCCTTAATAGAGTAACAACTAAAGCAGCTGCCAAAACACCTTATGAACTTTGGACAGGCAGAAGACCTAGTCTAAAGCATTTTCACATTTGGGGATGTCCAGCTGAAGCAAGGCCTTATCGGCTGAATGAAAAGAAATTGGACTCCAAAACAGTGAGCAGCTACTTCATTGGCTACTTTGTGCGATCAAGGGGCTGCAAGTTCTATAATCCCACTATTAAGTTCATTTTTTGAAACGGGGACAACAACATTTTTTTAGGATGTCAGGTTTGGGGGGAGAAATAAGGTAAGAGACATTGTCTTTGAGGAGGAATCAATTTCGACTCCTACTACTGTTATTGCCAATGTACATGTTCCAATACCTGTCATTGATCAAGAAGCAGATCTGGAACCTCAACAGGACAATGTTGAACTACTCCTTGCTCCAATTGAAGTAAATATTCCAGAAGAACAAACTCAACAACCTCAAGATCAAATGCCATTAAGGAGATCCACGAGAGAAAGAGAAGAGCTATTCCGGATGATTATATGGTATTTCTCGAAGAACATGAGGAAAATGATGGATTGGTGGAAAATGATCCAATCAACTTCCATCAAGCCATGCAGGATTCTAACTCTCAAAAGTGGATAGATGCTATGAATGAGGAGTACAAGTCTATGCAAGAAAATCAAGTTTGGGATCTTGTCCCATTACCTGAAAATACTAAGCCCATTGGTTGTAAATGGATATTCAAAACCAAGAAAGACTCAAAAGGTAATGTGGAAAGGTATAAAGCTCGTCTTGTAGCTAAAGGCTTCACTCAAAAGGAAGGCATCGACTATAAAGATACTTTCTCTCCGGTGTCAAAGAAAGACTCATTTAGGACAATCATGGCTCTTGTTGCACATTTTGACTTTGAGTTGCATCAGATGGATGTTAAAACAATGTTTCTCAATGGCGACATTGATGAAACAATTTATATGGTGCAACCAGAAAAATTTGTGTCTGGAGACCCAAAGAATATGGTTTGCAGACTAAAGAAATCCATCTATGGGCTCAAGCAAGCTTCCCGCCAATGGTACTACAAATTTCATCAAGTAAATGTCTTGTTTGGTTTTTAGACAAATGTTGTTGATAAATGTGTGTATCATAAGTTCAGTGGGAGTAAGCATATCTTCTTGGTTTTGTATGTTGATGACATATTGCTTGCCACTAATAATATAGACATGTTGCACGAAACCAAGAGATTTCTATCAAAAAAATTTGAAATGAAAGATCTTGGTAAAGCTTCTTTTGTCTTAGGGATTCAGATATACCGAGATCGTTTTCGGGGTATTCTTGGATTATCACAAAAGGGCTATATAGAAAAAGTGCTTAAAAGGTTTGGCATGCAAGATTGTAAACCAGGAGATACCCCTATATCTAAAGGAGACAAATTCAGTCTTAAACAGTGTCCTAGGACTAAACTTGAAGTTGGAGAGATGCAAAAGATCCCCTATCCATCCGCTGTTGGGAGTCTTAGGTATGCTCAAGTATGTACACGTCCAGACATAGCATTCATTGTTGGAATGCTTGGCAGATATTTGGATAACCCTGGGATGAGTCACTGGAAAACAGCTAAACGGGTTATGAGATATTTACAGAGAACTAAGGATTACATGCTCACATACAAGAGATCAGATCAGTTGGAGATTATAGGGTATGCTGATTCTGATTTTTCTGGATGCCAAGATAGTAGAAAATCTACATCAGGCTACATTTATCTGTTAGCTGGAGGAGCTATTTCTTGGAGAAGTGCTAAACAGACACTCATAGCTTCTTCCACCATGGAAGCAGAATATGTGGCGTGTTTTGAGGCCTCCAACCACGGATTATGGTTGCGTTATTTTGTCACTGGGCTGCGCATTTTGAATGACATAGAAAGACCACTAAAGTTATATTGTGACAATAAGTCAGCAGTTTTATATGCCAACAACAACAGGAGCTCTTATAGGTCAAATCATATTGACATAAAGTTCCTGGTTGTGAAGGAGAGAGTAGAGAATAAACAGATTTTCATAGAGCATATTGGGACACACTCCATGATTGCGGATCCGCTTACTAAGGGATTACCACCCAAGGTCTTTCATGAGCACACCGCTCATATGGGTGTTATGTCACATGAGGATATCATGGTTTAGTGGGAGTTTTGTTGTTCTATGATGAATTTTTGGACACATTGGTGTAATTTAGTATTTTCTCCAGAAATAAAGTCTTCAGTCAATTGTCTGTTTATTATATGTTTGATCTCTTTAAAGATTAAAGTTGGACCAGTTGGAAATAAACATGTTTGGATCACATCACATGTAATTTCCATGCTCTTCATCCATGTTTGATCTATGTCATTTGATTATATTGGTATATGTGACTATTGATGGATTTCGTTACGCCACATGTGACGCAAATCACGTTAATCCTATATCATGATAGTCAATGGACGAGATTGTTTCGGAATACCTTTACTTGTGATAGCAAGTTTTGAGCTCATAAGGTGATATACATTAAAGGTAACATATGTGGCCCAAGTGGGAGATTGTTGGACAAATCCAATAATGTGGGCACACATATGTAGTATAATATGTATTGCTATCTTAAAGTGTAGTCCATTTAAATATGTGATCTAATAAGGGTATTGGACTATAAGGTATTAATAAATAACATGGTGTAAATAAGGATGTAATTCAATGAGGGGCAGAATTGAAAATTCACAGCCCGTAAGTTGAAGGGTTATGACTTATGGGCATTATAAATAGGATTGGTCCCCGATTGAGCGTTATGCGTAATTGAGAAAAACTTTGGCATTGTCTTCTGTATCCTCTTAACAGAGAATCTAAGGAAACGCTTGAATCAATCGGAAGATCCAATCTCATTACAATCACAGGGGAAATCGCTATGGATCGCGGTATGTTTCTATTGAATCAACTAGAGTCTTAAGTTTTGGTGTAAGAAACAACAGAGTAATGGCAATGGAATGATACCTTGCACAGTTACAAAAGAAAAAAGTCAGGGAGGCAACACAAAGGTACTGGGGAGTGCATGTCTTGTGGCTACCCAGGCACTGAGCGATACATGCCACAATACTGAAGGATATGTGGGATGTGATGCTGAATAAAAATGTAAAATTTTATAGAGGTCTCAGATGAGCATGGTACACGGGTAGAGGGGCTCGGACCTTTAGCATTCGCAAGGGTGTGCAAAACTCAGTCAGGCAATGAGGACAACCGTGGCAGCTCCAATAAACCAGATCTTGAAGTCGGGTACTCATCGGAAAATGCCAAAACGAAAAAGAACAAGAAAGTCAAGAAAAGTAATGTTCCCATGGGGGAACGCAGAGTCACAAGAAACACCCCATCCCAATATCAATGATTGATAACATCATGTTCTGGAATGCACGGGAAATAGGCGTAGCGGGCTTAGAAGGCTAGTACAAGAATACAATGTCACGTTATTGGCTATAGCAGTATCGATGATTGATTCCAGCAGAAATATAGAGGTTGGAGGTAATATTCGTTTAGCAATTTTGAATCCAAGGAGACAACTAGAGGGGATCTTGCTTTTTTGGTCTAATGGGTTGTAGTTTAATGATTTGGGAGTTTCGGAGCAAATCACTCACAGTTAATCAAATTTCTATGTCTCTTTCATTTATGCCAAGTGTTATATTCCTTAATGTCTCTACCTTTGCGAGGAAATGGAACATTTTGGGATGGGTTTCATTTATGCCAAGTGTTCTATTCCTTAACGTCTCAATCTTTGCGAGGAAATGGAACATTTTGGGATGGGTTTGTCTGAACCATGGCTGATAGGTGGTGATTTTAACGTCATCATGAATGGGAATGAGAAACTCGGAGGGAGAGAACTAATTAACTCGGCTATCACACAATTTACAGATTGCATATCGGCCTGTGGTTTTTAAGATGTTGGATTTACTGGACCTAAATAAACTTGGTGTAATAATCAACAAGGTGGCAATAGGACTTGGGCTCGACTGAATAGATTCCTAGCTAATTTTGATTGGCTAGTCGATATGTTGAATACCAGGGTTGAACATCTTCACAGAACTTGCTCTAATCATACCCCTCTTTTGGTGTCTCTGCCAATAGTCTCATGAGCAGATATGTCTCCTTTTAGATTTCAAAGAATGTGAACTACTCATGAAAATTTTCAGAAATTTGTTGAGGAAAATTGACATGTAGATTGTTTGTTCATAAGAGCCATGGGTAGGTTGAGGCGAAACCTTAAAGTCTGGAATACAAATACTTTTGGCAATATTTTCAGTAAACTGAGAAGGCTGGATGATGAGATAAATAAATGGGAATTCACACTGATGAATGATTTGGATTAGGGGTGGGCATCCCATCCCGCGATCCCGAACCCGTCCCAATTTTTTCGGGTCTTAATGGGATTGAATAATTTCATCCCGATCCCGTCCCGATGTAGAATGGGATGGGATGGGATGAAGATTTTCAATCCCGCCAATCCCGTCCCGTCCCGAACTAATTTTTTTAATATTAATTATTAATATTTTTATTTACTTATTTATTTATTTTATGAACATTTGCATAAATTAATTACTGCTTACTTTTCTTGTAACAGTTTGGTTATATTAGTCCTAGCACTTGGGTGTTCTCAATAGAACATTTGCAACTACTGTTAGCTAACTTACTTAACAACTTTCTTTCCTTTTTTCAGGTGTTGTTTACAAAATATATTGTCAAATGTAGTCCAGCAGTTGCAAGTGCAACTTTCTTTCCTTCCATATTTTGCAACTGCAAGTGTAGTCCAGCAGTTTCAGGCTTCCAGCAGTCTAGGCTTCCAGCAGTCCAGGCTTCCTTCAAAATATATTGTCAAATGCAGTCCAGCAGTTCCAAGCTTCTATTTGATATGTCCAGATTAGCACGCTGATCTCGTCCCGTCCCGATCCCGTATGAACGGGATGGGATAGGGATGGGTATATCTCGTCCCATCCCGTGCCCACCCCTAATTTGGATGTTAATGCTAGTGTAAACTTGAACAAATGTCAAGCCAAATATAAATTAGCTTTGGTCAGGGAGGAAATTTATTGAAAGCGGAAATCAGGAGAGCGGGAAATAAAAGGGGGCGTCTATACAAAATTCTTCTTCACACATGGCCAAAGCTAAACAAAAGAGGAGAATGGGTTAAAAAATCACCAGCATGGAAGGTAACCTGATCATGGAACCAAAAGAAATTCTTAGAAAAACCAACCAGATTTTTAATCATCTAGTGTCGTCAAAAGGCTATAAAGAAGATTGAAACATTCTAGATTACATCCCTCGTCTGATTAAACAGGAGGATTGTGACACACTAATGACAGAACCAAGTTTGGAAGAATTTAGAGTAGCAATTTTTAGTATTCTCTGTGATAGTGCCCCTGGACTAGACGACTTTACTTCCGATTTTTTCCAGTCTTGCTGGCATATTATTAGTTTTGACATTTGGGAAGCATCGAAGGAAATTTTCAGGTGTTAGACGTTCCCTAGGGCTTTCAAGGCTAATCTGATAGCCCTTATTCCTAAGACTGAGAAACCATCATCCTTTTCAGAATTCCATCCAATAAGTCTATGCAATGTGATATATAAAGTGTTCAGTAAAATTTTATGTTTGAGACTAGCGCCACTCCTCTTAGAAATTATTTCTCATGAACATGGTGAAAGGTAGACTAATTACAGAAAATATTAGCTCGACCCAGGAAATGTGTTCTATTGGGAAAAAAGTTATGTGTCATAATATTATCTTCAAATTGGATATGGAAAAAGCATATGACAGATTAGAATGAGAATATCTTCTAGCAGTACCGAGGTAGTTTGGTTGTGATTACAGGTTCTATTTATTAATTTCTAATTGCATAACCAATTGTGGTTTCTTAGTTCTTATGCAACACAAATATGAAGGATATTTTCGTGCCTCTCGAGGCCTACGTTAGGGTGACCCTTTGTCCCATTATTTTTTATGATAGCAACTAAAATGCTCAGCAAAGTCCCCACTAGAGCTTTTTACAATGATGGAATTGGTTTCTTCTATACTCCCAGAACATGCATGGCCATTACAAATTGGTTGTATGTAGATGACTCCCTCATTTTTTGAAGGGTAATAAACAATCTGTCATGGTATGCATTAATTTTCTTAAGAAGTATTGTTTGTCTTCTGGGTAAAAAAAATTAACATAGGGAAGAGTTCTTTCATGATAGAAGATAAAACTCCGAGTGAAGAAATTGTTTTGATCAAACAATGGACTGGGTTCCATTTTTCAAGCGTTTCCCTTTAAATATTTAGGGGTCCTAGTCTATCAAGGGAATTGCATAATCGTATTTTTCAATGATTCGGTCACAAAAATTCAAAATAAGGTGCAGGGATCGAAGGCGGTTCTGCTCTCCTCTAGAGGTAGGTTGATCCTCATTTGTCATGTCTTATATTCAATGCATGTTTATACCATGGCAACGACTTTTGTGTCAATTAAGGTTTTAGAGGCTTTGCAAAGAGTTATTTGAGAATATTTCTGAGGGATCATGAGGGCAGACAAAAACGAAATTGGGTTTCTACCTAGAGCCGCCTAAGTATGCCAGTGGGGGAAGGAGGTTTGGGGGTCCGCGAGCTAGCCAATATCATAAAAGCTTTTAGAATTAAGGCCTAGTAGAATCTAGTGAATATGAACTCTCTTTGGGCAGTTTTCATACGTCAAAAATATTTGCAGGCAGGAGTTCCCATTTATCAGCATCGAGTAAAGTTGGCATGTCTCACTCATTACAAAATTCCGCTTAATTCTGTTTGAATACACTAGAAGTGGTAATGTGAGTTTCTTTAGCGAGCAGTGGGCATTGGCAGAAAATTTTGAGTGAATGGGTTGGGCGGCAAATGAGGATAAATGGCCATCCCAAATTACTATGCGAAAGGAACTTTTCGTTTCTGTAGGACCATTTCTTCAGAGACAGACTCATTTCTTGTATGCAATTAGATTGCAGAGTTAATCAGATCAGCCAGATGCAAGGATTTGAATATTAAAATGATGGAAACTTTAGCACCAAGTCAGACGCGTTGGTTTTAGTTTAGCATCAAAGAGTAGAGTAAACTCAGATGCATTGGTTTTAGCTTGGCATCAAAGTGTAGCTGCCGCAACAAATCAAGGAAAGAAAAACGAAACATATAATTCTAGATGGTGAACATGCTGCCAAGGTATGGACACACTTTGAATAAATCTTGATATCCATTGAACTTTGGTTTTAAAAGGCGAAAAGATCCTCCCAAGTTGGTCTTCATTTTAACATCACCAAAATTCTTTTTTGGTTTGAAAACTATTTTTGCCTAAGCAAAAAAGTGTAGTTTTTTTTTTAAATAACCAAACCTTTATTACTTAATCAAAAGATTTTAATTACCCGAAAAAAAGAAAAACATAGAATCTAAAGTCTATACCTAAATCACCAAAAACCTAAGGCTAACCCTAAATCGCCAAACAAAATACCAAAGGAAAACAAAGGGCTAGCTCTCATAATATGGGCCAAATCCTAAGAAACCAAGGGCTAGATCTAATTCACCAAAACCTAGGGGCTAGACCTAATTCACCAAAACAAAACATCAAAAGAAACTAGGAACCTAGGGGCTAGCCCTAGTTGACCTTAAGGGCCAAATCCACAAAATCAAAGCAGAAACCCTTAATAAAAATGGTCTTCCCTCCAAACCTCCAAGATAATTATAAACCAAAGAATTCCAAAAAAACATCTCCAAATTCTTGCAAGCATTCAAATCTCCACTCTCATTACCACTACCATATAAAAGCCTCTAGCATTCACATCTACAAAAACTTGTTGCTGCCGTGAATATCTTGTGTTCCAGCTACTCAAATATACATCCAAGCAGCCACTGAAACACACACCACAACCATCGCCCTAGCTAGCAACAAATCGCCAGCTCTCAGAGCGCCAGACGGAAGAAAACTCTGCATCATTTTCTAATGTACGTAGTATAGGACTTATCTAAACGAATCAACCCCAAAATTTTGGACGGGACTTTCAAATTATCGTATTCCGCAAACCTTTTCTCCCGCTATACCTTTGTTGCCAAGGCATCCGCTACTGAATTCGCCTATCTAAATATATGTCTACAAAGGATAATTTTCCCTCTTCTAATGTTATCAATCTCCCTTCAAATATTTTCAAGAAACCAAGAAATCGTGCTCTCCCCATGAGACCACCTTTTAACCAGATCTGAATCAGTTTGCAACACCACTTTTGAAATATGACGCCTATCACATAGCTTTAAGCCCTCCAAAGCTGCCAAGACTTCGGCCCTATTATTGGTTCCTTCCCCGAAAAAACCTTGAAGAGCAGTTACACAATCCCCATTCTCATAACTGATAACCACCCTTTCTGAAGCCCTTTTTTCCTCCAAAGACTCATCCACATTCATAACAAAGAAGCCGGCAGGCGAAAAATCCCAATACACAATTCTACTCTCATTTCTAGTCACCGACTTAATTGTTTTCTCACTTAGGCATGTAAATTGTACTAAACATCTAAAGCCACCCACGGACTAAGATATTCACCGAATGAGCATTCAGCTTAGCCCCCTAAAAAACTCCTTTGCATCTCTGTTTCCAAATTTTCCACAGAATGAACATAGGTGTGATATAATTCAACATCCCAACCAAAGATACCTCATTCGCTTTTTGAAACCAAATAGTTAACAATGTCCCTATTTTGGTAATTCACCTTACATGAACCCCAAAAATCAGCTCGAAATGTTTCCACACCTTCACCGCCAAATCACCCTTAATGAAAAATGTTTTATTGATTATACATCTGAATGAACACAACATCTACACTTTGAGGCAAGACTAAATCCGCAGCGAAACAACTCCTAATCTACCGGAAGGCCTCGAAATAATAGTTTCCACACAAAAACAGAAATTCTAGAAGGCAAACAAGAGTGCCAAATATTCTTACAAAGAGACACTTCTTCTTTCTTCTCCACTAGCATATGATAAGCTTAGCGATAAAACAAACCGTCCGAGCTAGGTTTCCAAACACAAACATCATCACTAAAAATCCTTCCTTACAACCTCCCCTCATAAAGATTCTTGGCTTCCTCCTTCAACACTGTCCCTAGCATCTCAAAAGCGTCCTCCTTCATTTCCCAATGTGAAGGCCAAACATCCCGATTCATCATAGAAATAGGTTTCGAAAAAATAATGGATAAATTTCAATTCTCATCAAAGAAGCTCACCTTACTTCTACCTATCTGCCAAATCAAATTCCCCAAGAGAATATTTTCAAAAGCTCTTTCATCAATAGGGAAGCATTATGTTTCACTATTTGCCTGCTCAATGGAACATCTAATTTCAAATATTTCAATCCCATGAAGGAAGGTCATAATGAATTAGAATTGATTAAATTCCACAAAGCTTTAATATGAAAAACATTCACTATCGCTTCAAAATTTCTTACTCCCAACCCTCCTTCCTCCACAGGACAACAAATTTTACTCCAGGACACTCGTTTTTCCATTTTCCCTTCACAATCTGCCCAAAGAAATCTGTCATTGTTTTCTGAATTTTGTCTAAGATTTTCCGCGGTACACACATAGCACTCAATCTATAGACATGAATCGAACTGAGCACGTGCTTAACTAAAACCAGTCTACCACCTAGAGATAACAACTTAGCCTACCAACCCTTTATTCTTTTCCTGATTTTATTAACCATCTCTTCAAAATAAATTAATTTACTCATTCCCTAATATATTGGGGCTTCCAAATATGTCATAGATGATCCTTCGAATTGAAAACCTGTATACCTTTTTATAGCCACTAACCTTTCACCGCCACTTTTTCATTAATCATAAAATAGCTTTTATTTGAGTTAATTTTATGACCCGAGTTCTTGATATACTTCTCCAAGAACTTCAAACAGCCTAAGACTGGGGTTTTCCAACCATTGAGGAATATCAAGGTCGGCATATAAAAGATGTGTTATAGGCGTACAATATCTAGGAGTGTAATAAAAACCAATCTTCCCTTTCTGAAATGTCCTCTTTAATCCTTTGTTCAACACTTTAGTAGCAATAACAAAAAGTAATGGAGACAAAGGGTCCCCTTGCCTCAAACCTCTCGAAGATTTAAAGTGCCCCTTATGAACACCTTGCAGCAAAACAGAGAAGTCATAATTTGTGATGCAATTGGAGATAATATGGCACTCTATTGGAGAAACCAAATCTTCTAAGCACAGTAAATAAAAAATTTCATTCTAACCAATCATATGCATTTTCCATATCAATTTTAAGAACCACATTACTACCATTACTAATATCTAGCATAAGTTCCTGGCCAGACCAATATTTTCTACAATGGCTCTCCGTCTAACGTAAGCACCCTGCTATGGAACAATATATATGGAAGTAATGCAGTCAGTCTGTTGCAAAATCATTTACTGCAAATTTTATAAATAACATTTCATAGACTAATAGGTCTGAAATCAAATAAAGAACCTAGCACCTCCGTTTTAGGAATAAGCGCTATAAGATTAGCTGAGAAAGCTGTTGGAAGAGCCTCCCCTTAAAAAAAAAATGAATCATTGCTTTCAAACTACTGTACCCACCACTTCCCAACAAGTCTGAAAGAATCCCGAAGTAAAGTCATCCGGACCCGGCGCACTATTTGAATGCTCAAGGTTGCATGTTTCACCTCCTCCAACATAGGGCGCCTGACTAGATCTTCACAATTAAAATTGTTCAACACCGCAGGAATACAATCTAACAAATCATGGTCGAAAACATTATTACCCTAAGAAGATAGTAACTCCAGAAAAAATTTATTGGCTTCTTGCATAATTTCGCTAGAATTTGAAATCTCTCGCCCCGAAGGCAAAATAATCTGATTTATAACCCTTCTCTTCTGTTTGGATTTAACCGACGCAAGAAAATAAATTTATACAAGCATCTCCCTCCTGCAAAATTTTCTCCCCTGATTTCTGAAGCCAATATAACTCCTCATGTTTCAATGCAAACCTATATTTTGCCTGACATCTATTAAGATTACAATACGCATTGACATCCCAACAGCATTCGGGTTCAAAACATTACTCTCATTCACAGTCCACCCCGAAAGAAGTATAGCTTCCCATTGCTGGATTTCATATTCTAAAGCTCTAATTCTGCTAAAGACATTCCCAAAACCCTCCCTGTTTTGTTTTCCTGAGCGTTTTTAGTTTATATTAATTATATCAACCGCCCTCATATTAGAAATATTCATATTCCAAACTGACCCAAAGGAGTAAAGGACGGATGCGTCATCCACACATGAAGGAATCGAAATGGAGATGTACCTAACCTTGCTTGAATAGGCAAGGAGGCCAAGATAGAAAAATGATCAGAGAAAGCACGATGAAAATGCTCCACCTTAGTATTCTGTATTTGCACCAACCACTCGCCCATATACGACCTCTACCAGTTCTATTGTTTCATCAAATAAATTTTGGGCCAGAAAAACCAAGACCCTGCAAGCCACAGTTTTCAATACAATCCCTAAAATTTTTCGTACTAACCATAGAGGGATTATCTCCTCCTATCTTCTCTTGGGAACTAACAATAGCATTAAAATCTCTGCCTACCATCCACGATAAGTCACACTGAAGAGCAAAATTCTCCATAATTTCCCAGAGCTCTCTTCTCTCTTTTACTGAAAATTTAGCATAAACAACAGATATTAAGAACGACCTAGAGTTCTGTAACCTTGCAATGAATAATCTGATCAGATCGATCCAATACCATAACACTCATATCAGCTGCTCAGAACAACCAAATTTTAGGGGTGGGCATGGGACGGGATGGGACGAGATAGACCCATCCCTATCCCATCCCGTTCATACGGGATCGGGACGGGACGGGATGAGATAAACCCCATCCCGACCTCGTCCCATCCCAAACGGGTTCGGGACGGGACGGGATCAGCGTGTTTCAAATTGACCGTGCAATTTCAATAACTAAAATAGATCTTCAGCAAATTGCATGTTCACACATAACCATGCTGAAAATGAAATAATAAACCAAAATGCAATCAACTAAACATAATGTAACCTATGCCATAATAAGCACATGAAGCTGTCATTGGAATATCTCACAGAGTTTAATTTTCATGCATATCTATCCTTGCAAATGAGATGATACTAGGAACTCATTAAATTGTATTATAGGTTGAGTATCCAAAGTTTTCAATGAAATCGAATGTACCCTAGTTAAATACAATTAAACAAATTGGTCTTCAAATATGAGTTGATAGCCTAACGACATTGAGAATTTTAGATGCTAAAATGTTATATGGTCAGGGAATTTGTATGGGCATCCAAATATTGCAATCCTAAAATAAATAAATAAATAAATAATATTGAAAAATTAGTTCGGGACGGGACGGGATTGGCGGGATTGAAAATCTTCATCCCATCCCATCCCATTCTAGATCGGGACGGGACGGGATCAGGATGGAATTATTCAATCCCATTAAGACCCGAAAAAATTGGGACGAGACGGAACGGGATCTGGACGGGAACGGGATCGCGGGATGGGATGCCCACCCCTACCAAATTTTACTTCCCACCATTTCATTAGATGTAAAACCCACCAACCTAACTTTATTCCCAGCTTCTAAATATCTACTCGCTTCAATCATAGGTTCCGCAAACATGAGAATTATTACCTTATGTTCTTCTACCATCTTGTTTAATTTGCAATGGGTGGCCATATTCCCAACATCCCGTGCATTCCAAAATATAATGTTTTCAATCATGACTAACCTAGAAAGATGAATTTGTAGCCCGTCTGGTTAAGCGACGCTCTCCAGGGGGATCGCCAATCTTAAACCATTTTTTTGTCTCTTTTACAATGTTTTCCCTCAAATTGCAAGCCCAATTCCCAAGTCCTTATTCAACGTCGTGTGAGGCCCCACCTCTGATTTTGAATCCATCTCATCGCTTTCATCACTAGCACTTCCAAAGGTATTGATATTAATTCTTTTCTTCCTTAGATCAATTATCTTCTTCTGTAGCTTGCGTCCCTCATTAACCAAGCTAATAATAGCTTTGTCTACCAATTCCCCCATATTTTTGTTCTTACCCGGTTCCAAAACATCACATTGCAAGTCCAAAACCTCGACACTGACTGCCTCCATAATGGCTAAGCTTGTGCCTAACTGCTCCAACGGCCTCCTCAATGTTACCACTTCCCCTGTCCTAATATCTGTCTGCCTCAGTTTGTTCTTAAGAGCAACCTGAACCGCCACCAACTGTTGCCTTGATTGCCTTGTAGCTAAGCCAACACGACCTGTCTGCTTGCCTACCTCATTGCCAATTCTCTGATCATTATCCATCTCTTTTGAATCCAACCGTATGCCTTCCCCTATCCCCTCACTGTTGTTGCTTTCAACCAAATTCAGCATCCCTAAAAGGTCCTCCCTTACTGTCATTAGCAATTCATTCGCGGCAAAAACAAACGTGTTGCCTGCTTTCCCCGTGTCACAGTGTTGCTCTGAACGTGAGGGTACTATGCCATAGTGTGCAGTTGTTGCTTGCACATTCCTATCCTTCTTGCTTTCCACTTCCACTGACTTAGTCCCTCTAGAAACAGGAGTACTAAGTAAGTCCTTCCAGGGCTCCGCTATTAATTTCTTTAATACAGCAGATGAACTATCTGATTTCCTGACTGTAACAGCCTCACTTACCTCACTTTTACTAACTGATAAGTTCCCCTTCTCCTCTACCACATTCTCTAAGATTTTGATAGAAACAGAGTCACTAGACTCTTATTTCTTTACTGTAACAAAGTCGGTTGCCTCTGTTTTGCTAGCTGAAATAGAGTTCTTCCTCTTTGCCTTATTCGTAGAATTTTCGCGAGCCCAAATGGCTCTCTCGATTTCGCTAAATGTATATCCGACCTCAACAAGCACTTCCCTGTCCTTCTCTATGTTTTTTATTCCTTTCCTTCTCATCATCACTGCATTATCAGCTGAATTCTGCTCTTCTTCCTTGCGTCCTGAATCCACATCTTCCTCCGTAGGATCATCGACTAATGTCGCAAACTTATTCATGATATTTAAGGACTTGTCGCCCAAGGACTGTTTTCCTCCATCTCCTTATTGTACATCTACCCTTGACTGTTTTTTGCCCCGCTCCATTGTTTGGTGTCGAACCTTGGTTTACTTCCTTCGATTTTTCCCAACTGGCACATATAATTGCTTTGTGATTTTTTACTCCACTTTGTTTCTTTCAATTTTTTTCTCTTTCTTCAATGGAATCCCAAAGGCCATACCATTATAACCTAGAAGTCTCCTGCAGAAAGCATCCTGATGACCAATCATCGCACAATGTTCACAATATTTGAAACCTGGGTATTCGATTTTCTCCCTGAAACCCCTATTATTCGCCCTATCATTCCAAACTCTTGAAGGAAGATTTTCCGCCAAACTTATCTCTATGCATAACCTGGTAGCATTAGGACGCGTTAGGCATCTCATATGATCGTCCATGTGTAAAAAGTCTCCAAAGGAGTCTCCTATTGCTTTCAGGATTGGGGCGTGGAAAAGATGCAACTGTAGGTTTGGCAACTCCACCCACAACGGAGCCGATATCGGATCTGAATTCAAACTGAAACCGTCATGCTAGCGGAAAGCTTTGAACCTAACTCCTCGTATCAGGAATGAGTCCCTTGATAAAAAAAATTTCCTTCCAACTCAGATTGTAGCCTCACTAAAACGTGACGTTGATCAAGTAGACCCATTGAAAAATCTCCCATAATTCCCCATGTTCTATGGATCGAATTCTGAATAGCTTCCAACGTAGGTTAGTAGTTTAAAAACTTCAGCACTATGACATGTTTCTCCGTGAAGGAGTCCTCTCTAAACTCTTGGCGGTGATATCGATGGCCGGATTCTTTACGGAACCTAGTACCTTCCACAGGCGGCTCAATGATTGTCTCTAGATGTATCTTCCCTAGTATTTACGCAAACGAAGGCTTTGTCTCCTCCACCACATTGCTCCCAACCCCAACTGTAGGCGAAGCCTCCTTGACGGCTGGAGGAGCTGCCATCGGGAAGAAAGGTCACCCTAAAATAAACAACCAAGATTGGCCCTGTTTTAATCCCACGTCCATGTTTTAATATGTAGCCAAAGGATGAAAATACCCCTTCTAAAAACAAATCGGCTCAATCAGAGCGTATTCCTTATCCTGTTCAAGCTTTGGTTCATAAATCTAAAAAAATTGACTTCCTTTCTTTTCATTTAATTTGCTTGACTAAGAGATTTTTTTAACCTCCAGGAGGGAGGGGCAACTATGGGATGTCAAACCTTAATTACTTTATCAAAAGATTTTACATCTTTTCGGAGGTATATTACGACTTTACCTGAATAAAAATAAAACAAAACCTAGGGGTTGGCCCTTACAATTTAAAATCTTCAAAAACCAAAGGGCTAGCCCTTATTCACCAAAGGGCCTAACTAACTAAAATAAATAAGCAAATAAAAGGGAAAAACTGAAGGGGTTAGCCTTTACAATTCAAATCTTCAAAAACCAAAAGGCTAGTCCTTATTCACCAAACCCTTTCGTTTAATAAGCAAATAAAAGGGAAGAACCTGAAGGGGTTAGCCCTTACAATTCAAATCTTCAAAAACCAAAAGGCTAGTCCTTATTCACCAAACCCTTTTGTTTAAAAGGTTTGGACCTTATTCATCAAAAGCCCTAACTAACTAAAATAAAGAAGCAATTAAAAGGGATGAACTTGCAGCCTTTTACATCAAAGAAACAACTACCTAAATCACCAAACAACAACCCATACTATACCACAGTAGATAGCACCGAGCAGGGACGTATTCCCCACTTCTTCCAACGCAGCATCCTGCGAGACCCTCTTCAGGCAGCACCAAAATGCCTAACACCAAACAGCAGCCAACACATCAACCTGCACCCAACAGCTATCAGCACGGCAATATAGAAGGGTATGCTCCTGCTCCAGCCAGCCACTCATGCAACCTTCAAAATGCTCATTCCCCCACCCTGAACTAACCTGAAATCTTGCACACAGCAGCTTTCTGACCCCCGAACCAATCCGTAGCAAGCAAGTAGAACTTCCTTCCCATTTTCATCAATTATTATGACGAATATAAGGGGTATGTCTCCTATCCAAACGAACCAAGTCATTTATTCTGTTTGGAAGATCTAGATGCCCAAACTCACGACTCGAACCCTCCTTTTGAACTCTATCCGCTAGTGCGTCCGCCATCGCATTAGCTTCCCTGAAAATATGAACGCATCCAACTACCAATGCCTCAAACATCTTATGCGTTGTCCACATATCTAGAAACCTGAAAGGTGTAAAACCTTCTCTAGACTGAACAAACATTGACTCCAAAATAGAAGCATGATTAGAAAAGGTACGTTGCAAGTGCTCAATCTTCGTATTCAGCATCTGTGAAAGCCATATTGCATTTACAAGAACTCTATCCAGCCTTGCTCATATACGCTCACTCCCACGCCTATTATTGCACCATGTAAACCTAGGTCAGAAAACCCACAATCATGCAGCCCACAGTATTCAATACATTATGAGAAATTGGTCATGTTGATCATGGTCGAATCATTACCCCCTAATTTTTCTTGCTCATTGACAATTGAATTAAAATCCCCGCCAACCATCCAAGGGATATCACAGGTCATAGCAAAATTTTCCAAATCCGCCCAAACTCATCTCCTCAATTCCATAGAACATTTAGCATAAACAAAAAAAATCATAAAATTTTGAAAACTAGAATTAGTTACCTTACAGTGAATTACTTGATTCGACAAATCCACCATTGAGACCTTCAAATCCACTGCCCAAAAGACCCAGATCTTTCCACCTACTACTTCATTCGACGAATAACCTGATAATCTTGTCTTATTACCAATTTCTGAATGTCTACATGCCTCTATCGGTTCCACTATCATAATAATCCGAACATTAAACTCTGCAACCATTCTTTTTAATCGACTTCTCGTGGCTCTATTCCCTATGCCACTAACCTAGGGAGACAAGCCACCCTGCCTGGTCACGTCACGAGATCCCCGGAGAATCGCCAGTTTGACTTTCTTCTTCTTTTTACTGTTACGCGTTCCATCTGAACTCGCACCTAACACGACGTCCCTAATTAACATTGCTTGAGGACCCAATTCTGAATCAAACCCTGTCTCATCACTATCTTCACTAGCGTTTTCCAAGGTGTTTATGTTAATTTTCTTCTTCTTTAATCTACGCCCTTATTTGATCAAGCTTATTGCTTTGTCAAGAATCTCACCCATATTCAAGGTCTCCTCCGATTCCAAATTCGTGCTTGACATCTCTCGTTTCCCTTCATTGACTATTCTATTGGCAGACATTAGCCCATGTTTCAAAGAAGTTTCCATCACAAACACCTTGTTAGCCCATTCCAAGCGCCCCTCCTTGTTTTCCTGCACGTTGCTCCTCTCCACAGGTTCCGATCGATCATCATCTTCTTTCACTTTGTTTGTCGTCCCGCCAACTTGTCGATTATTTTATTGCTACCTCCAGCAAGAACGATAGGATTCTGCTCCAAAACATGAACACTCTTAACTTCATCGTTACTACTCATCCCTGCCCCATTATCAATCCTGATATTTTCCTTAAACTAAACGTCTTCAGCCACAATGATCGCTACCAATTTGGGCAAGGGAAACGAACTTGCAGACTATGTTTTCTTCGAAGAAACAATCCCTTCTTTCTGAAACAAGCTGTGTTTTCTTTGAAGAAACAGAGTATGTTTTTTAATTTGACTCTATTTTCTTTGAGGAAACAATTTTTTTAATTTGACTCTGAAGCTAGTTTCACGGCTTTCTCGAACTCACTGAGAGTATATCTAGCTTCTTCAAACTGTTGGGATTGAGTTGGCTTGAATAATCCCACATCAAGTAAAGTGGAGTCATCACAAAGATTTATAAAGAGATGATCCACTCCCTAATAGCAACGAGGCCTTTTAAGATAAAAACCCCACACCCGTGGCCCTATCTATAGCAATAGAAACATTTAGTAGTGAGAATCCTGGGGATTATTCAATAACAATAGAAACATTTAGCAAATCATTTTTATTTGAATTTGATTCATTTTTTAACGGATTGATCACTTAGACGATACCACATGCATCACCGGATACTCCTAACTATATGAGTAACAAAAGCCACTCTTGGGCTATCAATGCGCATAAAGTCACGTCACATTTTTTACGGAAAAATATCAAAGCTTATCTTAGGCATAAAAATTCACCTCATTTCCGCAAGACTAACCCGAAGGTTATTTTAGTTTCTCTATAAGAAATAGGCGCCCCACCTCCGCAAGACGACCCGCAGGTTATTTAGTTTCTCTAGTAAAGGGGGGAAGTAATAAACAAAAAAAGGTGTGGTAATTCTAAGTGATACAATTCCAGGTGATTAAAGTTTTCCGGAATCAAAATTTATCAATATCATTTATTTTTGATATCTTAGAGTTCCTCCACAATGACATTTTGTCATTCATCAGTAAATCAACCCATTTTTTTAGGGCACACCACATACTCACAATTTAGCAATCATATGGACATGTCAAACGAGATATAAAATACATTCATGCTTACCACCATCCTTGTAATTCTAAAGAAATCACCCTTACATGGCAACTGCTTCATTAAAATCAATATCCACAATACAACTTACATGATCACTATAGCATTTAAATGAGTATCCACAAAGCATAAGGCAACTTGCATGACATGGGTACTTGCATGACATGGGTATCCATAAAGCATAAAACAACCTAGAAGCAAGTGACTACTGTAGCATTGCTACCTATTTCATCGTATCCTGTTACATTATGGGACCATTTGATCCAACCAAGATTGTACTATTGTAGTACCATCATGTGGTAAAAACCTTAGGGTAATCAGCTTATACGAACATCCATTTTATTCGCAGAGAAAATATGTTAGAAATCCACTAGGATCAAAAGGAAATTTTCATGATCTAGGATATCCTAATAACCCAAGTAAAGAGCTAGATTTAATTGAAGTTCATCCTCAATCCAAAAACTCTTCTAGCACAATAACCATTCAACCCGAATCCTCCAATTTTCCAAACGTCAATTACTATCAAAGCTTGAGGCAATATTGAACTCTCCCAAAACATAACAAATTCCAAATTTGTTATCCAATCCATATCCAGTTCTCCTCATTCATAATAGAAACATTAACACCCATTCACCATTAAATTAAAATAGAACTAAAACTCAAACAAAAGTTATGAACAACACAAGGAATTGAAGTAAGCGAAAATATACAAAATGCGAAGAGAACTCATTGGTTTGGCATGCACTACCAACAAACCCTGTAATAAGCCTTGTAATCACCCTGCAATCAACCTCGTAAACAGCCTGCAACCGCTCCTTAAGAGCCCGATAACAGCCCATGAAACCCCTCTAACAGCCCTTGACAACACACTCTGGATCAGACTCTGAATCAACCTCGATTCAGACCATAAACGCACCTAAATCAGACTCTGAATCAGCCCATAAACGCACCTGGATCAGACTCTAAATCAACTTCGATTCAGACCATAAACGCACCTGAATGAGACTCTGAATCAGCCCATAAACGCACTTGGATCAGATTCTCAATCAACCTCGATTCAAACCATAAACGCACTTGAATCAGACTCTGAATCAACTAAGAATCAGACTTTGAATCAACCTCGATTCAGACCCTGAATCAACTCCGATTTCGAGCCTGAAACAACTTCGATTCAGACCCTGAATCAACTTCGATTCAGACCCGGTCATACAACTAAAAAGTTAGGAGTGCAACGATCGATCATGAAACAGACTCACTCATTTTACACAAGCCAACCCAAAAGTTGTGACTTAGCAATCGGAGGGAGTCAACCTCAAAGCAGGCCCTTGTGAACATAAAACTTCATAGTAATGGTGACGATTTAATTTCCTTGAAACAATGAGTTTTTCATCTCGGCACTAATGACTAATCTTAGAAATGTACTTAAATAACTATTTGCATACTGCATTTACGGATACATGATTGTACAATCATCTTCCATCCATCTAGATGGGTCCTTTTTATACATTGTGTTCTTCATATTGACAAATAGCTCTTAATAGGGCCATGAAAAACATTGAATGGTTCTTGAGCCTGACAGAGCGATTACAACCACAATGAAAAAAAAACAACTCCTCATGAGTCAGTTATTTGGGACTTAACTGCTAATTGGTCCTATTATCATTCTAATTTTGAAATACTTGTCATAACTCATAACCCCAGATACTCAATTGCCAGAAAAGCAACTAGAAACCAAAATCATCACACAAAAAAAAATGGAAATAAACTCACTAATTTCATCTCCATCGGATTACCACGCAACCCCAACATCGATCGCCAACGCCATCTCCAACAGTGACGAGTCTGATCAAAGCTCCCTCTCTCACTGCGAATCTCTTTCTCCTTTTTTTTTGTATACTTTGAATAGGAGGTATACTCGAGGAGGAGGTATACTTTGAGATACTTTGAGATGTAGGACGTGTGACGATTCGGGCCAAATGTGGAGATTGTTGGGATGGGGTTGGCTTGAATAGTCCCACATCAAGTAAGGTGGAGTCATCACTAAGGTTTATAAAGAGACGATCCACTCCCTAATAGGAACGAGACCTTTTAAGATAAAAACCCCACACACGTGACCCGGATGGTAGGCCTAAGACAACGGGTGTTTAAGTTGTGTACAATATCGTTGTTATGTATAGTGGACCCAGGTGCGCGCACGCGCTCGGCGCGCCAACACAAACCTCTCTCTATCATTCTCTGGCTCCTTATTATCAATAACGTCATTAGAAACAATTTGGATTGCTTGATCTTCCTGTACAATATGTGCCGAAACAGTTTCCTCCTTCGTTGGTGCATCAACCAGTTCCTCGTACTTGTTTGCGAAACTAATATTCAAAGCTTCCTCTTTTTCCGATTTCTTTTCTCTTCTTCTCGAATCTCTATCCCTTGACTATATTTTGCCTCGCTTGTTCCGATATCCTCTTTTGAATCCTTCCCTTTTTAACAACTGGGACGTAAACCCGTTTCACCATCTTACTATCAGCCTTTCATTCCTTTTTCTTCTCCTTCTCTATAGGTAAACAAGTATTATTTCCTTTTTGACGTAGTTGCCTCATGCGATAAGAATCTTGATGACCAATCATCGCGCAATGCTCACAATATTTGAAATCTAGGCATTCAATTTTTTTGTCAAAAACCCCTATTATTCGCCTTATCAATCCAAATTCTAGTGGGGAGTTTATCCACCAGACTCGTCTCCACGCACAACTGGACAAATCCTAACCTTGTTTGGCACCTAGTATGATCATTCATACGTAGGTAATCTACAAAAGAATCACCTATTGCCTTCAGTATCGGAGGATGAAATAGATGCAAAGGAAACTTTGGCAACTCTACCCATAATGGCGCCATGACTGGATCCACATTTGGACTAAAACCTTCATTCCAACGGAACGGCTTAAACCTAACTCCTCGTATACGAGCAAATCCCTTGACAAAACTTTTTTCGCTACTGCTTTTGATTGGAGTATCACTATTGTCCATCAAAAGTAGGTCAGTTGGTCGGACATTCACTCTCCTTGTGAGAGGTCGTAGCTCAGTTGGTCGGACACTCACTCTCCTTGTGAGAGGTTGCATGTTCGAAACTCAACAATTAGGATTTTGTGAGTTTTCACCCGATTATTAGGAACACATGTGTTTCGTTGTTGATAAGCTTTCGGGTATTGAATGTAGCTGCTTAGATAGAATGGACCGAAGCGAAAGCAAGTCTTCATGCGAGATATAGGCGACAAAAATATTAAGTGGCAATAATGTAGCCTTTGAACCTGATTTGGTTAACCCTATAGGGTTAGTCATGTAGCCTTCGGGCATGAATTAATAACTAAATAAAAATAAATTATCACTACTAATCAAGCCGCCATGGAGGATGGAAATGGAGGAGGATCTCCATCGACCTAGGAGAGGTCGAATCGAACCCAACAAGAAGGCACACGGCCAAAAACCTAGAAACAACGTTGTTTTTTCCTCAAACCCTAATCTCCTCTTTCCAAAATTAATTTGAGATTAATAGCAAAATAATGTAGACATTTGGCTACTATGTATAGTATGGGGGGGAAATGAAAAATTATAGAGAGCCAAAGATCAGCGTTAGGTAGGCTCTCTTTGTGTTAGATTGTGGATTATGAAGATCCTAGTGTGTGTGTTTTTGTGTTAGATTGTGGATTATGAAGATCCTAGTGTGTGTGTTTTTGTTCGATTGGTGGAAGATCTCTAGGATGGCGCAGGCATGGCTATCTAGACGGACTGATAGTCCGCCTCAATATGAATATTTAGTGATGGCTGATGGGGCATGTAAACAATGAAAGTTTTTCATAATTCTGAACGGTGTGTTTGGTTGCAAGGCTGCGGAAAAATTAATTTGCTCGAGAAAACAATTTCTCGCACCCTAAAACACAAAATTTTCCTCTAGCCAAAAAAACTAACTCCAATATGTATTGAGAGACAAGAAAAAAGAGTGAAGAATAACTCTTTTTCATTTATTACACATTGCATAATGTTATCAGACAAATACACGCATGCACACACACACACAACCATGCTCTTTTACCAACTCTTAACATTTATTTTTCTTGCAAAGGCAACGTCGCCTGGCTCCTTCGCACTCTCCTCCCCTCTGGTAACCTTCGGCCTCGCAAACTTGCGCGCATTTGTGGTCTCTGTAGCATATGCCCTGGAAAAGTTTGCTTGCTACCTGACATCTATGGTATCCTATCATACCATTCACCAACACCATCTCCTGTTGTGCCACCAAAAGTAGCATAACCATCGACACCACAACAAAACCAACTGCTGAACGACGTCCACTCTCCATCTCTAACTCTCTTCTGCCTTGCTTTCACTAATTTGTTATAATCATTTTACCCAAAAAAGAATGCATTTATACCGTGAGTCTTGCTAGCTATGCATGCATGTATGTAAAAGGTGGCAAAGTCTTAATGCCATGTGGCAATCATGCATGTTTAGTACCTTACACTTGTCCTCAATACCTCTACTTCTCGAACATGTGTGTTATTTCAACTTTTCCTTTTGATCGAGATCCATGAAACGTACCGTACAGGAGTTATCACTGCTTGTTCAACGGCATGGATGTTATTCATGTAGTGGCGGAGTTTGGATTTTCATCAAGGGGTGATGTGATAAATTTTAGAGTGTGTTTGGTTGTATGAAATATTATGTTATGAGAATATGAAGGGACTACCTAAATCTAAGATAATTTTATGTTTATTCACTAATCCATCATTACATATTTTTTATCAATGGCGGGAATAGAAGTTTCATGAATATGGGAATTACACTCTTTGGTCTTTTAAAGCTTGTGATTCTAATGTTCATAAACTTTCATTTCCACCATTGATAATAAAATTTAATGGTGGGTTAGTGAGTGAACCTCAAATTAGCTTAGATTTAGGTAGTCCACTCATTGATTCTCATGTTATTATAAGATTCCATCTAACCAAACACACCTTTAGTTAATATAATAGTATAAGAATATTTTTTTTCCTTTGTTTTAAATAATAATATTTCAAATAGAAAATATTCTAATATAATTATTTTAAAATTTTAAGTAATTAATAATCTAAAGTTCATAAAACCTAAACAACAATATATATGCCCTCGAAAATAATATATATGCCCTTGAAAATAATAAACAATGTCATGGAATGGTGCAATGTAGGAAATAATATATATGCCATAAAAAATAAATGAAAGCAAAATAAAAAGTGATATATCTATATAACGAATCAGAATGGCGTTTGAGGTTGGAGATAAAAGACGGCTGAGATATACTCAAACATAAGAATTTAATGGATAAATTAAAGGAGGAAACTATGAAGTAAAATTGGAAGAAAAAAAAAAACTTTTCTAACTTATTCATCCTATCCCCTACGCTCCATTATACACAACTTGATTTTCCTCCGGATTTTTTTCTTAATTTCTATTAAGCTGGACATCCATCAGTGCAGCCATTCAATTAAAATAAATAAAGATAAATGTACTAACAGACAAGGAAAAGAAAAATCACATCCTTATGCCTAATGTGGGCTTGAGATCTTTTCCTCCTGAGCCAGAGCTGTAAAGTTATTTGCTACCAAATTGACTTCCTTAAAGACAAGAAGGCAAACACACTCAATTCTATGCGAGAGGTCATATATCCTTCCAAGCATTACCAAGAAACCAATGCACTTTTACCTCCTCGTGAAACTATTGCTTAACTAACACGGAATCCGTTTACCAATCCCATAATCTGTGTAAAAATTTTATCCTTCAAGACAAGCCAGCGA
The DNA here is from genome assembly GCA_963556465.1 of Berberis vulgaris. Classification (NCBI taxonomy): domain Eukaryota; kingdom Viridiplantae; phylum Streptophyta; class Magnoliopsida; order Ranunculales; family Berberidaceae; genus Berberis; species Berberis vulgaris. The sequence continues at coordinate 47,545,496 of OY747131.1, read as the reverse complement.
TTCTGCCCGATTATTGTATACTTCCCCAAAGAAAAGTTTTTTACACCTCAACAATGCCCTTGATCATCACGAATTAGAATCCACATGCAGCTACCTCATCTTTTGAGAACCCATCCAAATTCAAAGCACAACCAACCCAATGGTGGCTTCTCCATGACGTTCTTGATGGTAAAACCCAACCTTCCCACCACTTTTTTACCATGATTCCTAACCTTCGGAACCAAAACCTGATTCACCAAACAAAGCTACTCATGAACCTTAAGAATTGAATATTTAACATATTCCAATTCTTATCATTATACCGCTTATTATTTCTCTTCAGCCCAATTTCACATAGTACAAATAGGAGCGTCAATTGAAAAAGGCATCCAAGTTGAGTATGTGGAGTTTGTGAAATCATGACTTCCAACATTTTTTCAAATGTATGAATTACGCGTGTGTCATTGTTGCACAAGCTCGACTGCGAAACTATAAAGCATATCTTCGTCGAGAGCATTTCGATCGGGTTTTTTACATATGTTAGAATATGTAAGGCTTACACTCAACATAGTCAATCTCAAGTCCAAGATTGATTCACATCTACAAGAAGGAAAGTACAAGAATAATAAAGTTAGAATAGGAAAGTCCAAATAATTAAAGAAGTAAAGTGAGAATAGGAAAGTATTGATTCACATCTCTACAAGAAGGAAAGTACAAGAATAATAAAGTGAGAATAGGAAAATCCAAATAGTTAAAAAAAGGAAAGTGAGAATAGGAAAGTTAGAAGACTCTATTTTGTATAGAAAGCTTTAAGTTTCATGTTTCCACAAAGTTAGGCAGAAGTTAATTTATATAAGCTAGTATTCAGGTAAGGAATAAGATACAATTCTCCATTTTTTTTTTACATGGTATCAGAGCAACTTTATTTGGTGACCTAAGACTCCGGAGATTCAAGCCTTTCCCCACCTCCGACGACTACGCTAGACACAAGAGGCGGGGAAAGGATTACATCAGCAGGAACATCCTCAAACAACAAGTTCAACCAAATTGAAAGGAAATCGCACTCTGTAATAGAATTCATGCACCATCGCAAGCCAACGCCTTGTTTCCTCTCTTCCTAATAGATTCGACGCCATCAATGGCGCTTATCGCAGCTTCTGCCGACGCACAAAAAAAAAAGCAAAAACAAGAGGATTTCTCCTTCTCTGAGGGGGAGGGTGAGGGTGAGGGTTGGAGCCCAATAAGCCCAACAGGCCCGTGGATCCCAAGAGGGGTTGGGCTAGCTACCAAGGGGGATCATAGTCCCACATCGCCTGGGTGCGGGATGGTTATGTGCTATATATGTGCGAGGTTGGATCCCCATAGTAAGAGGCCTTTTAAAGCCGTGCGGGCCGGTTGGGCCCAAAGCGGACAATATCTTACTGTGCGGATCGGGTCGTTACAGAATGGTATCAGAGCCTGACCCAGCCGGAAGTGTGCCACGTGGAGGTGGGCCCTCGGGCAACGTGGACGCTGTGCCTGTGTGGCCAACGAGGACGTTGGGCCATAAGGGGGGTGGACTGTAAGACCCTTGTGTGGGCGGACCTGAGGGGGAGGGTGAGGGTTGGAGCCCAATAAGCCCAACAGGCCCGTGGATCCCAAGAGGGGTTGGGCTAGCTACCAAGGGGGATCATAGTCCCACATCGCCTGGGTGCGGGATGGTTATGTGCTATATATGTGCGAGGTTGGATCCCCATAGTAAGAGGCCTTTTAAAGCCGTGCGGGCCGGTTGGACCCAAAGCGGACAATATCTTACTGTGCGGATCGGGTCGTTACACCTTCAGTCAGCCTTCCTAAATCCCAGTTTCCTTCAATACCACCACCACTTTCGCAAACAAATAGCAGCAGCAGTAAACAAACACCACCACTTTCGTAAACAAACAGAGCATCCGCTCAAATCAGCTATCATTCACCTTCACGTAAAGTAACCAGCAGGAACAAGTAAGGAAATCTCATAACAACAACAAAGCAACACAACCAAGAAGATGTCGCCAACAAAGAAATCGATCATCGCCATAGATCATTCACGTTGCCACCAACCGGCAACCATCTCGCCTCCATCTCGACAACAACAGACGGTCTCGTTGCCGCCTAAATCACAGACCGTCACTCAGCCTTGAACACCATCTCAAAAAGTCCATTCGCAACCTCAATCGGACCAGAGAACGCTTGACAAAGGAGATCGCAACAACAACAAACTAGGCATACCTCGTGAAGAAGCCCTATTCGGAGGGAAAAGAAATCTGATTTAAAGGATCAGGCTATTTGCACCCTCGAGCTTTACTCAGTACCACCACAAGCAAAAAAAAATTGTGTTGACTCAAATTGAACAATACCAAAATTTGTGTTGACTCGAATCGAGCAATTTTATTCATACCAAAATTATCCGAATTGGATAGTCATTCTGACCACTCGAATCGAACCATTAGCCGTTCATTCAACAGTCATGATTTCTTCATATAAAAATTATCTAAAATTTTATCCAGAATTTCTTCCAGAATTTTTATCTAGAATTCAAGTTCAGAGTTTCCTACAAATTAGTCTTCACCAAGGCTCCGCTTGGTACACCGTAAAGTAATGTTTTTGCATTCTTTTACGGGCGGTCACACAAATATAGGAGCTTGGTATGATTTGCAAAAAATAGTTTTTGGAATTCTAATTCCACGCCTACCTATCTTGTAGTTAAGTGGTCCCGCAAATCTTTACGGGTTAAAATCTCCCGTAAAACTTTTCAAGTCTCACTATTTCCTTCAACTTCTACTTAGACAGTCTAACTTTATAAGGAAACAAGTTTTTTTTTAACTCTTAGCTTGTATGGAAACTGTGAATCAAGTAACTCGTGTATTTCTTTTTTTTTCCTTTCTCTCATCATGATTTTCAGATATTGTGTATCCTTCGATTTTGTTAACTCTTCTTCTCTTTCTCTGTTTTTGTTTTGTTTTCAGCAAAAAATTACTCTTTGATTAGATTTTCATTGGTGTTTGATAGCATATTTTGACATTATTAGTCATTATTGATAAATAAAAAATTGTATTTACATCTGTATATTATTATTATTATTATTATTATTATTATTATTATTATTATTATTATTATTATTATTATTATTATTATTATTATTATTATTATTATTATTATTTAAGAACTCTTTTTATAAAACTAATGAATAATAGTAGTGGGGAAGAATGAATTAATTATAATTGTTTTTCAATTTTTATATAGTTGATGTTTGCATGAATGTAATATCCAGGCCAACCAAGCAAACATTGGGTGTATGCATTATTTTTCATTAATTGTTACCAAGCAGTTGTAAAGCAATGCACTGGAAATTAATACATATGCAAACTAATGCAAATGCAAAATTTTGCAGAATGCAAAGTTTTACAGTGTATCAAGCGGAGTTCAAATCGGATTTCAAAGCTTCCTCCAAGCTGCACATTTCATCTGCGTCTACATGTCCAGCTTGCGGAGGAGTGTTAGAATATGTAGGGCTTGCACTCAACATAGTCAAGCCCAAGTCCAATATTGATTCACATCTACAAGAAAAAAAGTACAAAAATAAGAAAGTCAGAATGGTCCAAATATGACACAATTGGAATATTTTGTATAAGAATTTTAGGTTTCCTGTTTCCACAAGGTTAAGTAGAAGTTAGCTTATATAAGGTAACTCAGTTTGTAACTTTTATATGTTTTGACACGGGAAAAGTCGTAATGTACCCTCGATACTTCTTTTTGACAAGTTAATAAAGGTCTTTTTTTTTAATTTATTAAACCTCCAGTGGGGAGGGGCACCTCTGGAATGCCAGACCTTTATTACTTGTCAAAAAAATTGATTTACAATCAATACGGGGGTACATAACGACTTTATCCGTGATATAACCAAAACAAAAATTGGGCCGTAGCCGTAAACCAAAATACATAAAAGCAAATCCAACCTATCACCAATGTTGAAAGAAGGACCATAAATCATAACAAAGCAGATAATCCCAGCATGAAACATCAGAAATCCCAGCATGAACATAAGACATCCCAGCAGATAATCCCAGCATGAACATAATAACAGAGCTTCATCCACAAAGAGGAGCAACAGCATGAACATAAGAAATCCCAGCAGAGTGGAAGCAGCTGACCTGTTTCGCAAGTCCCTGCAGGCCAATTGACAACAGCGAGCAGATGCTCCACAACCATATATTTTAACCTCCTCCTCGTGGCCTTATTACCAACCCCACGAGCATTCCAAAACATAAAATTTTCCATCATCTTAAGCGCGGGAGGAAGATTTACCCCTCTTAGTCTTACGACGATTGCCCGGAAGAACCGCTGATTTGACTTTGTTCTATAGATCCTTATCGGAGTGCGCCCCCAAATTTAAATCATTAATATCATGTGATTCCGGCCCCAACTCCGATTCCGACGCAGCCTCGTCACTATCATCTGTGGCGTTATCAAGTGTATTAGTGGTCATTGATTGTTTCTTTCTTCGCAAAACATGGTTCTCCTCAAACAGCTGGATGACGACATCATACAAGCTCCCATCCTTGTCGTTCCTTGCTGCCGCGGGCACTGAAAAATTACCAGTTACCGTGGATTGAGCTCGCTTGGCCATAACTTCTGTCAACTGTTCCATCACTGTCGGCTTCACCGTGGCAGCCCCTACTTCCTGTATCATTCCAATCGACTTAGTTTGTGTCACTAAAGAATCACCAACGGCGATCAAATCACGCGCTGCCTGAGGAAGCACGTCCCCTGGGTTGGGGCCGTGAAGAGGCTGGGGCCTTGGACTGGCCATGACCTGTGTTCGTGGACTGGGAGGCCGTGGGCAGGCCGTGCTTGGACTGGACGGGCTGGGGCCGTGAGCAGGCTGGACCCGAGGAGACACGAGGAGCGTGGTCTGACTGAGACCGTGAGCTGGCGCAGGGCTTGGACTGATGGTGATCGCAGGGCTTGGACTGATGGTGATCGCAGTGCTTGGACTGATGATGATCACAGGCTGTTTGAGGCCGTGAGCTGGCTGGGGCGAAGCCACTCCTAATTCCCCTGCTAATGCAACTCGTGTCTCTGATCCAGGATGCCCCAATTGATCGCTCCCAATATCAGCGTGCGACCTTGTCACAATGTGATGTTCCGGGCGGATATTTTCATTTGTCATGTCATCGGAAAGACCACTCTTGGCCCCTGAGATTATGTCATCTGTTGGCTGTGTCAGCTGTTCTTGAATTCCAATAGCATTTGCAATCTCCGAAGTTGTATACCCCGCCTCTAGGAGGCATTATTCCGTAGTTTCTGTAACTTGTTCAGCACTAACATGAACCATGTTCACACTCTCATCTGCATCAATGTTTTCAGTAAGCGACTCAAATTTGTTTGACAACACCACCTTTATCGGATCCTTGGCCACCGACCTCTTCTCCCCAATGTCCTCATCCATCTCTTCCCCCTGGCTGTTTTTTTGCTCCACTCGGGCCGACTGCTGGAATTAGAATTTCAGCTTTTTTGAGAACGGGTACATATTGTTGCTTTATAGTTTTGGTTTCAACCTGCGGCTTGACCGCCTTCTCCGCTTTACCGGAATCAGGACCTCCCCCACCGCCCTTAATACCAAGCTTTTTCCTACAAAATTCTTCTTGATGGCCTATCAAAGAACAAAAGTCACAGTATTTGAAATCAGGATATTCTATCTTCTGCCAGAAACCCCTGTTATTGGCCCTGTCAATCCAAACTCTATTTGGTAATTTCTCCGCTAATGACATCTCCACACATACACGGGCAAAGCTCGGCCGCGTGAGGCAGCGAGTATGATCATCCATCCGCAAAAAACCACCAAAAGAATTCACAATAGCTTTCAAAATAGGGGGATGAAATAAATGCAAAGGTAAGTTAGGTAACTCTACCCATAGGGGCACTGAGATTGGGTCTTCCTTCAAACTGAAGCCATCGTGCCAACGGAATGCTTTAAACCGAACTCCACGAATCAGGAAGGAGTCTCTCGACAGAACTTTCTTTGCTTCCACCTCAGATTGAAGTCGTACTAACACATGTCGTTGATTCATCAAACCCAGCGAAAAATCGCCCAAAATTCCCCTGTTCTGTGAATCGAATCTCGAAAATCTGTCAAAGTCGGTCGGTAACTAGAAAATTTGAGAACAATGACATGGTTTTCCATGAAAGCTTCCCCACGGACTTCATCCGTTGCCGTGAGTCCGATTGCTGGTGCCCCCTCTTTCCGAAAACGAGTACCTTCGACCTGAGTCTCCGCAGTGTCATCCACCAAAATCTTGCCCAAAATTTGGGCAAAAGAGGGCTTAGGGGATCCTTCCGTGGTTCCCCCATGACCAGGACCAGTGGGGGGAGGGAAGGCGACTGGCGCTGACATCACATCCAGAAGACGTGGAGTCCCTGACCCAGCAGAAACAATAAACACCCAGCAGAAACAATAAACACACAAATCTGTGTGTCAGATATTTGTATCGACGGCTGGATCGGAGCGGCGGCTGTGTCGTAGCGGCGTACAGATCGTAACGGCGGCGCGTAACGCCCTTTGATCGTAACGCCCTGTGATCGTAACGTGATACCAAAATTAATTAACTTCCAATCAAGCAACTCGAATGACGTGCTGATGGTTGTGTCATGTCAGCGCATAGGAGTGCAACGCTTCAAGGCGGCGCAAAAGCCTTGGTGTCGGCCAAAAGCGGCTAGGAAAACTAGGGTAGTCCCAAGCCGCCACTTAGTTCAATGGTTCAGATGCACTTCAACAAGCTTGGGAAGGCTAGGACCTAAAGATCAAAGATTTCAATCTGATTCCCAAAATGCCCCTCATAATCGCCTCAAAATCGCCTCTGTTCAATCAGTCAGGATAAGTTAATAAATGTCTGGCATCCCATAGTTGCCTCATTCTTTGGAGATTTAACTAATTTTTTAAAACTCATAATAATTATTAATTCTTTGAGGTAATTGTGTTCAAGGATTGTGATTTTGTAAATGACCTAAATTCGACACCTTGATTTGAAAATGTGAAAAAAGGTTGAACACTTGTGTGATAATTTAAGTTTACAATAAAAATTAAGCATTTGAAACTTTTACATTCTATATAATGAATCCCATATAACAAACTTTTAATACTAAAATATGTTTAGCAAATAAACATATGGGCATGCTAACCAAATAAATGTTTTGTGAAATTTTAAAATATTACCAAAAGCTGATATATAATCGAAAATATTTCTTAAAATTTTGATATATTTGGAGAAACTACTTTGTTTAATGGAGATGATGGTTAATTTTGGTGCATGGTCATTGTGCATGTAGTATACACCAAGTTAATTAGGAATATTTGACCTACTAAATTACAATTTGTTAATTAACGGGTGATTACGTGATGTATTTGATATGCATATATTGGAAAAATCTAGGGTGCCTCGACCTGTGCCTGGCCACCAGGCACCGTCCATCTGCCTCGAGATGTGAATTATTTCATATCTCGCAACAGATAGACGGTGCCTGGTGGCACCAGGCACACCACCAGGCACTGTAGTAGTGCTCGCATATATTTCTCTCTTATTTTAATTATTGTTTATGTTTTTAACATTAGCAGCATTGTGTTCGATAAACTTGCATCATAATTTTTTATTTTTTTATTATTAATTAATTATTTTTTTATTTTAGTTTTTAGTTTTTAATTTTTAATTTTTAATTTTTAATTTTTAATTTTTAATTTTTAATTTTTAATTTTTAATTTTTAATTTTTAATTTTTAATTTTTAATTTTTAATTTTTAATTTTTAATTTTTAATTTTTAATTTTTAATTTTTAATTTTTTATTTTTTATTTTTTATTTAAAACTTTAAGCGATTGTATTAATTATTGGTTTCATTGGAAAGATATTAAAAATGTATTTCAACCATACCAAGTTTACTAAAATCCGATAACTAAGTAGATAGCTATGACGATTTACATCTTTTTTTTTAAAACACAAAATTTGTATCTCTCTGCCACATATGCATTTCATCAACTTTTTTTGTCCATTTTTTCCCCTTCTACTTGTATCTTATTTACAAAAATGTCATTGTTGATAATGAATCTCCACCATCATCTTTTTCCCAAACTTTCAATCTTGGTTGTCTTTTATTTTCTATGAAAATTATTAGTATGATGATGATTCAAGGTTTAAAATTGCGTATAGATTTTATTAAATTGAATCGGATAGAAGCAATTCTGGGATCAATTTTTCTTCTTCTGGTCAGCTATGAATACTTAGGGTGTGTTTGGTTGCATGAAATTTTATGTCATGGGAATTCATGAGGGGACTCCTATATTTTAGGCTAATTTGAGGTATCACTCCACATCCACCATTTGATTTTGTGATGAACGGTGAGAATAGAAGTCTCATGAACATGAGAATCACATGCCTTGGGGGACCAAGGAGTGTGTGATTCTCATGTTCATGGGACTTCTATTGCATTGATCACAAAATCAAATGGTGGATGTGAAGTGATACATCAATTTGGTCTAAAATGTAGGGGTCCCCTCATAAATTCCCATTTGATTTTGTGATGAACGGTGGGAATAGAAGTCTCATGAACATGAGAATCACATGCCTTGGGGGACCAAGGAGTGTGTGATTCTCATGTTCATGGGACTTCTATTGCATTGATCACAAAATCAAATGGTGGATGTGAAGTGATATATCAATTTGGTCTAAAATGTAGGGGTCTCCTCATAAATTTTCATGACATAGAATTTCATGCAACCAAACACACCCTTAATTGTTATATCCAAATGATTCTGGTATGGTTCCAGATCTAATTGCAATTTTAAGGGTTTCAGTTTAGGATATATATGTATCCGGTGCGAACATGTAGGTTATCTAGTCTAGTTTGGAACAATCCTTCTACGTATCGAGGGAGGGAACGAGGGAGGGAGGGAGGATGCTCCCTCGCACGTGATTCTTTATGCGGGATTCAACTCGTCCAGGCTTTGTTTGTTTGAGTTTTTTGGCTCCAAAAGTGAAAAAATCCCCAATTTTTTTGGCTCGAAAGCAAACCCTAGATGTAAATGAAACTCTTTCTCTTCTCTTCAAATCAAACTCTTTCTCTTCAAATGAAACTCTTTCTCTTCTCCCTCGACTCCTTTCTCAATCTCTCCCACAAACCCTAGACCTAGCAAAGCTCCCTCGAAAGAGGAAGAAGAATGAAGGAAGAAGAAGAAGTGAAGATTGAGAAAAAGAGCAAAACAGGTTGATCTTTTCTTCTTCTTCTTTCAGATCTTTTCAAAGCAAAACAAGTTGATCTTTTCAGATCTGTTCATCTTCTTCTTCTTTCAGATCCCCTCTTGTTTTTTTCAGATCTCTTCTTCTTCTTCCATTTTTTTTCTTCTTTCGGCAGAGCAAAACAAGTTGATCTTTTTTTTTTTTTTTTGTTGATTTCGTGCAACGATTCAGTAAAACGGGTATACGCAGATAAGAAGAACTGAAGAAGAAAGGGGAAGAAGAACCAAAGAAAAAAGAAGAAGCAGATCAAGATGGCTATCCCTTTTCCTACCTTCCTTCAAACCAAATCAAAGGTATGTTGTATCTCTTCTTCTTCTTTTTTGTTTCAGATCTCTTCTTCCTTTTTGTGCCATATAGCATTCTCATGTATGCTTAAATATAGTGTGCTTTTTGTTTTTTTTTCATAATAACACATGGTTAAATCATAGTTAGGTTAAGATATTAATTTATGTTCGGATATACAATTAGCGTAGTGTATGGATTCAACAAGTTGTCAATAAAGCACAGTAGAATCTGCCACAAGGCTTCTTCGTACTAGAATCCCCTAAAACCATTTAGTTGTAAAGTTACCCTTCATGCTCTTCAATTCATTGGTTATGTGCTACTTCTGAAGTGATTGCATACTCAAGAACTCCAGAAAAAGTAAATATTTCCTACAATGTTGATTGACTCAGTTATTGCTTCACCTATGCTTTATGCCTATGACAGTTGGCAACCTGTAATGGTCAGATAAGGATTTGGGTATAAAGATGACTAAATTAGGAAATGATGTTATGATGTAGAATTGTCACACAGATATGTTAATCATAATGAACTGGTCAAGGTTCAATGGTTGAAAATAGTGTTCGCAAATGGCAAAAATGTTTGAAAAACTGGGTAGGTTCATTACATAAACTGTGGTCTGGGCTCTTGTGTTTTCAGAACCTCTGATCCCCCCAATCACACCCACACACACCCAACTAACTGGGATTAATTTTCTTTATGAATCACATTTCAGGAATAAAAGCAGAGGAATAGTTGTGCATTGTTTTAATTTCTTGTTTGCATTATGCAATTGATGAATAATCATGTCAGGAAAACCAGCTGGATGGTATGCAACTATGAAAATGAATCCATGACCGAATATTAACACTTAAAATTTGCAAGTTCAGACAGATAAATTTAACATCTAAATTTTTTTTTTATTCAGATACAAGTTGTTGATGCTCCTTCTCAGGCTGGAGCCTCTCCTGAGATTTCAAAGCCCCTTGGTGCAAAATGGGCGCATTCGATTACTGTACCCGAGACTGGCTGTGTCTTGGTTGCCTTTGAGAAGCTTGACGATGTTGATACTTTTGAAAGGACTGTTGTCCTTCTCCTCAGATCTGGAAACAAAGACCCACGTGAGGGTCCGTTCGGAGTCATCATCAACCGACCTCCTCAGAAAAAGATGAAACACGCGAAGCTACCTCAAGACCTTTCTACAAGCTTTGGGGAGTGTTCTTTGTACCATGGTGCCCCCCTTGAAGCGAGCATGTTCTTGTTGAATACAGGAGAGAACACGCAAATTACCAGATTTGAACAGGTGATTCCTGGTCTATGTTTCGGTTCTAGAAACAGTTTGGATGAGGCTGCAGACTTGGTGAAGAAAGGGGTGCTTAGGCCTCAGGACTTCAGATTCTTTTCTGGCTATGCCGGGTGGCAGTTGGATCAGTTGAAAGAGGAAATTGAATCAGATTACTGGTATGTTGCTGCATGTAGTGCAAATCTGATTAATGGGGCTTCAACGAATCCTTCGTCAGATCTGTGGGAGGAGATTTTGCAGTTAATGGGGGGTCACCACTCGGAAGTTAGCAGGAAACCCAAGCAAGACAGCCAATGAAGGTGCATTGTGAACCCACCTAATGTACAGGAAGTTACTAAAAATAACAAAAATTAGTTCATCTGCTTCTTTCATGGGTTCTCGTATCGAGCTTGTTGTAACTAAAGTTAGGGGCTTAGCTTATGAGATGACTTTGAGAAGAATATTTATCAAAGCTATTTATTACATTCTCAGTAATTTGATGCAGAGTATGTTGAATGACTTATCAATTTTCAATTTTGATCCAACTCGGTTAATATTTATGTTGTTCCTCTTTGGTCTCCTTTGATTTTTGCTGTCCTCCTGTAACTTGGTCCCATAGGATCCTACACACTCGAAAGCAACCTCATACCTACAAAATGGCATTTATTTTTGCTCTAGTTTCTAAAGCAACTTGTACTAGTGATATCTTGTGCAACAAATGTACAGGATGAAAGGAATTGTAAAAAGAATGCACCCAAGCTTTGTCAACATTGCATTTTCACCATTGTTTTGTTTGTCTTAAAGCAATTGGTAAACACTAAACAACATGTTCGGGATGAAGTTAACGTTCACATTTTGCATACAAATAATGGGATTTTTCATTTCTGCATATTGGTGAACATCGAGAATTCTGACCCCAGACCCATTTTCCTCTGTTCTCCCAGGCATAATGGGTTTCCCAGCAAGCAACTCTGCAAGGATGCAACCAGCACTCCATAGATCCACAGCAACTCCATATTCGGTAGCCCCAAGCAAAAGTTCAGGAGGTCGATACCAGAGAGTTACAACACGGCTTGTAAGCTGTTGTTTTTTATTAGGATTGAAAAAGGTTGCTAGACCAAAGTCGCCTATCTTAAGATTGCCATTATTGTCAATCAAAAGATTTGAGCCCTTGATATCTCTATGCAAGACTCCACGACTATGACAGTGTTCTAACCCACGAAATAGCTGCTGCAAATAACATTTAATCTGCAAACAAAATGAAGTATACATCCAATTAACTCACTTGATAAACTGCAGGATAAGTGAGCGAATGATGCAATCTAGATTAGAGATTAACCATAACTCGAACCAAGTGATCATGCTGATTTCGACTACTACATATAATGATATAAAGTTGTCTGATTCAATTGTAGGAGTCATCAATTCGATAGTCGACAATAATATGCAATCAAAAATGTCTTACAGACTAATATGATGTAATAAATCTAGAATGCGTACCCGACACATGCTGGCTGTTAGGTTCTTTGATCTTTTATAGGCTATTTATTTAGTCATTACCTTTTAACATTATGTATGCTTCATTAATGTTCTTTGGAATTTAGGTTTGTAAAAAAGAGTGAAAGCTTTTGTGATGGTTGCTGTTTATCTGATTTCAAAGATTTGAGAGAAAAAAAAAACTCCTTGTTTTATTAGGAATTGATCTGAGTTGTAATTAGGGGTGGGCAAACGGGTCGAGGAACCGCGGATCCAAACCGAATCGAACCGTTTTACTCCAAACGGTTCGGTTCTGATTTTAAAAAATGTGAAACAATTCGGTTCGGTTCCAGAACCGTTCTTAAACGGTTCGGTTCCGGTTCCTATTTTTTTTTTTAAACGATTCGGTTCCGATCCGTTTCGAACCGAATAAATATACCCAACAGTAACCCAAGTCGCAACCCATTAGTTTCCAACCCATTACTTAAGACTTAAGAGGAGAGGAATCGGTGAAAAAGTTTCCTCTCTCTCTGTCTTTATCTCCTGACTCCTCTGTCTCTCTGTCTTTATCTCATCTGTCTCTCTGTCTCTGTCTCTCTATGGAAGAATGGAGAGGAGAGGAGACGTGAAGAAGAAGTAGCAGCAGCAGCGACACCAAGAAGAGGAGGAGCAGAAGAAAAGGAAGAGGCGAGAGGTTTCAAGAAGATGTCTCCCTCTCCCTCATATGAGGGGACCTCTCTTTCATGACTCAGACGATTGGAGACTTGGAGTTCTCCCTCTCCTCTCCCTCTCGGTCTCTGTCTCGAGAAGATGTCTCAAGAAGAAGCCACAGATCTCCTCTCTCTCGGTCTCTGTCTCGAGAAGAAGGAGCAGAAGATCTCCTCCATGAAGGAGCAGAAGATCTCCTCTCTCTCGCCTCCTCCTCCACTCCAGCTTCAACCTCAAAGCATCGCCCCCGCCAAGACTCCGTCCACCACTATCAACCAGGTAAGCTTCTTCTTCTTTCTAGTTTTTTTTTTTCTTCTTCGATCTGTGGATCTATGAGCAAATCAACCGATGACCACAAACGACCGACCATCTCTCCTATCTCTCTGAGTAGATCCACCCTTTCTTCTTCTTCTTCTTCTTCTTCTTCTTCTTCTGTGAATGAAAAACCTCTGCGCAAATGGACCACCATGACTGGCCGGCCATCTCTCCCCTTTTGTCCCCCTCTACATGCAATTTTTTTTCTGTGAGAAAGGAAACTAAAATTATTGCTGTGAAATGGTTGTTTATCTCCTGACTCCTCTGTCTCTACATGCAATAATTTAGGGTTCTCATTTAGGAAAGTGTATTGCTATAGTAATGGTTGTTTGTTTGTTGCTTGATTGGTGCAGTTAGGAGGGGATGAGATCGACCACATATTGAAGAAGAATATGCAAGGACTGTTATTTTAAGTTAGGAAATGTTTTAAGTTCTGTAATGTGTGAATTTTTTCTTTTTCCTGTTCTTGATTGGATCTTCTGGATGAATATGATGCATCAATATTTTGTATGATCTATATGAATATGAATATGATTGGAACCGTTTGGAACCGTAGGAACCGAACCGTTCTAAACGGTTCGAGTTAGGTTCGGTTCCAATTATCAAAATGAAGGGAACCGAACCGAACCGGATCCGTTACAATGTAAACGGTTCGAGTTAGGTTCCTTCAAATTTGGAACCGATCCGAACCGTGCCCACCCCTAGTTGTAATTGTTTTACTTATTCTTTTTTATTGGTTTTGTTATTGTTTCTGCCAAACTTCACATCGAAGTACCCTGCTTTATATGTACCTGTTAGAAGAAAAAAAAACAACCTAGATACAATAACGAGAGAGATCACCTGAGGTTCACTAAACTTTATACTGCGTGATGCAGCAAGCCCGGCAAGATCATGCTCCATATATTCGAATATAAGATACAAACTGCAGGACATTCGTGACGTGATTATACCCTCCAACTTCACAACATTTGGATGATCAAGTTTACGCAAGATATATATTTCTCTTGCCATAAAACGGACACTTTCTGGATCCATATTAACAAAGCGCACTTTTTTCAATGCAACAATTTGTCTAGTATCAAGGTCGCGGGCTCTATAGACATTGTTGTAGGTTCCTTGTCCAATCTGCACAAGAAAACAAATGAAAATTGTTGGAATTCGTTCTGGTTTTCTGACCCCATATTCTGATATCAAGTCTTCAACAATATAATTATACCTAATTATCAAGATAATTCATTTAGCCATTCCCGGACATTTGTAATAAGGTTACACAATAGCAATGAGCCAATGATAACCCAACTTTCAGTTTTTCATGACAACATACCTTTGATTTGGTTTGAAGGAAGGTAGGAAAAGGGAGAGCCATCTTGATCTGCTTCTTCTTTTTTCTTTGGTTCTTCTTCCCCTTTCTTCTTCAGTTCTTCTTCTCTGCGTATACCCGTTTTACTGAATCGTTGCACGAAATCAACAAAAAAAAAAAAAAAAAAAAGATCAACTTGTTTTGCTCTGCCGAAAGAAGAAAAAAAATGGAAGAAGAAGAAGAGATCTGAAAAAACAAGAGGGGATCTGAAAGAAGAAGAAGAAGATGAACAGATCTGAAAAGATCAACTTGTTTTGCTTTGAAAAGATCTGAAAGAAGAAGAAGAAAAGATCAACCTGTTTTGCTCTTTTTCTCAATCTTCACTTGTTCTTCTTCCTTCATTCTTCTTCCTCTTTCGAGGGAGCTTTGCTAGGTCTAGGGTTTGTGGGAGAGATTGAGAAAGGAGTCGAGGGAGGGGTCGAGGGAGAAGAGAAAGAGTTTCATTTGAAGAGAAAGAGTTGATTTGAAGAGAAGAGAAAGAGTTTCATTTACATCTAGGGTTTGCTTTCGAGCCAAAAAAATTGGAGATTTTTTCACTTTTGGAGTCAAAAAACTCAAACAAACAAAGCCTGAACGAGTTGAATCCCGCATAAAGAATCACGTGCGAGCGAGCGCTCCCTCCCTCATTCCCTCCCTCGATACCTAGAAGGATTGAGTTTGGAAATAGAATAAAATTTTGAATTGCACCCTGACACCATCTATATATGTGCATGCATCTGGCACGATTTACGTGTGCACATGCCTGCGAGCTCATTTTTTGTCTTTTTGTCGAGCAAAGCACGTGCACCAGGCGTCCTTTGCTGTGCGAGTTCAATATCCCATTAACATAAAGGATATTTTTTAATTAAAACTTTTAAATATAAGATTCGAGAAGACTATTTAGCATAGGTCATTAATTTGATGCTAAATTGTTTTCGTAACAGATATTTTAACTCAAATCGTCAATTCACCAACCCTGTCTTAACTTTGCTATTTTTTTATTATATTTGTACACAAAGGAAATTAATTAGTGGAAGGGCGGTTTGTTAATTTACCAAGTAACAAAAAAAAAAATTGCCACAGGACAATTGGTAATTGGGCTTGTCTAATCGGCGAGGAAACAGGCGAGGGAGGGGGTTGGAACCCGCCATATCCCTCGAGATATGTGCACTCACGCATCTTGAAGAGGATGGAGTGTTCCACACCCCTCCCTCACCCGTTTCCTCGCCAATTAGAATTAATCACCCACTGTGTCATTGTAGCTAGGAGCGATTATTGTTAAATAAGTAGATATTTTAAGGATGATGGTGTCATTGACATGGAAAAACTGAATGGATGGATAGTCAACTTGGCGACTCTTTTTACTTTGTATGATATTAATTAATCACCAACTGTTTGAAGCAGCCGTTTCATACACTGACTTGGCAAAAAATTTAAAGAAATTATTCAAAATTAAAACTATGACCTGGAAACAATAATACAAGATATAGATTTGTTCGAAAATAATTTTATCTAGTAGGTTATGCTGAAGAGAGATGATATAAGTTGCAGACTTATGCTACAAGTTTAATCAAATAGTAGAAAAGTGCTTCATGGAGCTTCATAATTAAACATTGATATTTTTATGTTGATTCCAAAATGTATGAAGTGTTCATGAAGTATAGTAACAGATTGAATGACTATATCCAGGAAATGGCAATGCAAGCCATTGATATTGAAGGGTGGTTGGGTCCAAAAAAGGGATGATTAAAACTATAGCGTAAACTATGTTTAGTGGAATGATTAGTGACAAATGACCCAATGGAGACGAGAGTAGTAAAAATAATACTCTTCAACGCATAGATATAGTATATGAGCATTGCATTGGAAATAACATATTGGCGATAAGTGTTGACTAAGTATCGTCACGTTGAGCTGCGTAGGTACATGAACAAGGATAGATAAGATTTAAAAAAAAATACAAAAAAAAACCCTCACTTCTACTAAATAAGAAGAGAATGTAAAAATCCAACAATGAAAATTTTATGTCCCATGCATGGTTAAGTTAGGTTTAACAGAAGATGAATTTGGTAATGAGCTCTTTTATGAAATAGGTCGAGAATAGAGTAATGGACACACATGAAAATTTAAGTAGTAAAAAAAAAATTAATCTAATTTCACATGCTATGGTGCAACATATATGGTGTTGAAGACTATGAAACAGCCAAGCCTTATTTTTTTTGTGAAAGAGTGTTGGGACTCGATGAGCTCTAAAGGAGGGTGAATGGTAAATAGGTTTTTTTTTTGTTTTTTTTTAAATTTTCACTCCCCCACCAAAATAAATAACTTATTTAGGATTGGTCCCTAAAAGATGTTATATTGCAAATGCCTCCAGACTAACGGTCCACACTCATTGATTGTGACTGCCCTCACATGCATATTTTATGTGACAAAAATGCCCTTAAGGTCATTTCACGTGGTTTGCACGCGAGACTCATTTGATGAGAAATAGTTTCAATCTGGACCGTCCACCAAAAAGGTAATCCATGTTGACGGCTTGTGTTAGTTTTCTGAACAAATAACCACATTTTAATAATAATTTGTTTTTTCAACAGATCCAAGTTTCGAGCTTAGGGTTTCATTATATAAAGGTTACACAAAACCTAGATCTGAGTTATTTCATCCATTGATTTCAGTTTAGGACACCATCATCAAGGTAAGTCAGTGATTTTCATTTCATTTTCACATTTTGGTGAGCATTTTTTTAGAATTGTAAGTCATCTTCAACATCTCGCAGATCTGTTACTGTCAGTAATTTATAATAAGGGGGTAAATATAATAAAATATGTTTGTTTTCCATGCAAATTTCAGGCAAGCACTGTCATCAGCACAATCATACAAGTGAAGACTACTCTTATTTGTATTATGTTTGTCCCATATGCACATTCATTGAAGATTATCTCATGCTTCTGATGAAGCCCATGTTTGACAGAAAACAGTCAGGGAGTAGTACCTAGGGTATAAAAACTAATTGACAATAACAAGGAGATGAAAGAAAGTTTGTTATCCATGGTTTAGATGATGGGTTTGTCACGGTTGAAGGATCAAATGGAGATAGGTGGAGGGAGAAAATATTTGTTTGATTTAGTGATTGCAAACAATGGGAACTGTCAAGGATTATGTGTGCATGCAGTGGTGACTAGGTCAATCAAAGATCAATATGGGCAGAATAAGTAACATATCATGCTAAACTTTACACCTTGCAACTTCATTACCAACAACTTCAGTGAAAGGTTCAATAATTGGATTATGAATTTGAGAGACAAGCCCATATGCAAATTCCTTGAAGAATATCACATGGTCAATTAGAGACCAAACTGAGCTGTGTAAGTAACATAACAACTACTAAACTTTACATCTTGTTTGATTATGAATGTTTATGATCTGAAGTGCGTATGTTGCAGGTATTATAGCTCTTACCACTCTGTCAGAGCTTAACCAAATATAGGAACAGTTCCACAGAGGGTCTTACTGCTCCAGAGAAAATAGTCTGTAATGTACACTTCACCCTTCGCACCATTTGCATCATTCACAAGATAGAGCTTTCAACAAGGTGTGAGACCTCCTCTAATCGAGGGTAGAGGCATATGCAGGGGCAGAAGCAGAAACAGGAGAGAACCAGACATGTGAATACAAACTAAATTTTTTGAGAGTGCACCATTTCATGGTTGAATACAACATGGAATGCATGTGACAGGATGTACCTAGCTAACACTTTAAAGACTTTAATTGTTTCGTTTATGACATGGTAAATACTCATGTTTACATGTGATTGGAACCACTTTTTTTTTTTTTTGGTTTCTAGTGTTTTGTTAATGGTTTAACATGACAGTCTAGTTTTTGTTGAACATGATGTACTTTTGCAACATATGCGCTTTTGAATGTTTGTTGCAACAAGTTGTATATATATCATATTGCAACAGGTATTTTTGAATGTTGGTTGCAACAGGGTGCATATATATCACATTGCAACAGGGTGCATTTGTATGTAGCTTTACAACATTGTTCATTTGACATAGGTTTCTATGTAGGTTTATCTATGTCCGTTTACATTTGCATTTGTTGCTTTGCATATAGTTGGAGCCTTGCATATAGTTCAAGCCATACATACAGATTGGTAGTTTTGCATATAGTTGTCAATACTTACATATACAGAATTGCCAACATGAGTGAGCTCATCACAATGCTGTGTTTTTACATACATTAACATTTTTCAACATTACCCCCTAAAACAAATTGTAGTCAGTAATTAACCCCCTATAATATATTTGTATTTAAGAATGCCCTTGGTTCAGTACAAATTCAAAGCAGATGGATAGAGGTTAAAGATAACATGTAAATAGTTGTATATGGACTTAAACATGCAACTTTTATGCCCTTGGCTACTCTAAACACCTCTTCCCTTATGAACTTTCATGGAACCACTCTACTGAATAAATGAAGATAACTCCAAGTGAGTTTTCTTCTCCTTTCCAACATATAACGACTACTTTCAATCCCAGTCATTGGAAATGTTCAATCCCGACCGTTAGATCGTGCACGGATATTTTG
This sequence comes from Berberis vulgaris, assembly GCA_963556465.1. Classification (NCBI taxonomy): domain Eukaryota; kingdom Viridiplantae; phylum Streptophyta; class Magnoliopsida; order Ranunculales; family Berberidaceae; genus Berberis; species Berberis vulgaris. The sequence continues at coordinate 47,526,243 of OY747131.1, read as the reverse complement.
GACATCTAAACCGTGTCCATTTGAAAACAGTGTCATGCAGTAACAGCCAATAGATATGGACCACTAGTCTTGGGGGCATATGAAATATGATATCTTTTAGGGACTAATCCTGAATAAGCTATTTATTCTGGGGTAAGTAAAAAAACCCTAGTAAATACTAACTTTTCTAAAAAAACAAATTGAAATTTTTTTTTTTTTTTGAAAATTTTCCTAAAGAAGATCTAATTCAAGGTTTCTCAAGCAAACTCATATAACGATATTGCAACTCTAGATAGTAAACTACTAGTACTTTTCCACTATAGTGTTTAATTGAGTCACCTGAAATTCAAATAACAAGTGAATCAATCAAAAAATAACCTACTAGCAGTCTCTGATCAACTGCCGAGAATAAGAACTCTAGTTGACTGAGATGTCAGAGGCTTTATCTTTTGGATCAAAAATAAATTTCTACTCAAAGTCAGTTCAATCCACTAATTAGGTAGTTCCAAAAACATGTAATAATCCTAATTCAAAGTATTAATTAAAGCTAACAAATTGATATGCAAGATTACGAACAAAATCCCCAAGTGTTTATGGTTTAAGCATGCAAGTTTATGTCTAAATCAAAGCATACATTCAACTCATTAATTAGGCATGCAAAGTAACCAAAGAGCAAGAGGAAAGAGAAATCAAACTAAGGTAAAACACATGATATAAAAAGGTTTACCTAAATTGGAGTTTGATTGGCCACTTCCTCAGTGAAATAACGTCTCAACACCATGAGCTTTTATTACTAAATTATCCACGAATTAGAGTCAAACATCTCTTTAATAAAATCTTCTTTCTCAAAACTACATCCATGACCTTGTAAGGCCAAATCGATACTCATACAAGGATTTAAGTTTAGTAAAACTTCACTCAATATTCTCTCATTTAGTAACACTTTTTGTCGAATTTGGGAAATTTTTAGCTTTAATCAATCAACCCTTACCTATGAAAGGCTGCTTCTTCAACCCAAGATGAGGTGAAAGCATGAAGTTTTTCTCAACTTCCAAAGGAGGCATGAACCAAATGAATATCTTTTTCAGCCTTTTTTTAACTCTTCTCTCTCTTCAATATGAACTTGAAGAATGCGTTATGATACATATGAACAACTGAGGGGGTTTAAGTTCAAGGTTGTGTAATGTCATATTTCCATAACGGCTAGTTCAAAATGACTTTTGTTATACTTGACTTGATTTCAAGAAGACATGTAGATGACACTTGTCGACCAGGCTAGCTAAAATGAACATTTTATTGAATTGTCTTTTAAGCCTCGAGTTTCTTTGTTGTTTTTGCCATTTTAGTCCGACTTTCATTGACTTAATTCAACCTCATCTTGTACTTTACTATTCTTTAATCTTCTTTTGAATTTAATCATCTTGATCAATCTTGACTATGATTTTCAATTGGTCTTTCTTTGACTTTGAATTTGGTCAACATCGGCCTTCGATTTCCAATGCAATGAATCTTCTTCTTTTTGGCTCGTCTTTCCCTATGGTATTGACATACAAAAGTCTTGAACTATTTTCTTCTTTAATAAGATGTGGGCTTGACTTGTTAACCTACTTGTTTGGCTTAAATCTTAGACCATCATGGATTTGACTTTGGCGCCTTTATAACTTTGATGAGACTTGAACAATCTTACAAAGCCTACAATCTAAAACCCAAACACTCAATGCAAAGTAGATCCTCCCTAGTTTGCAGTTATTTGGTTTGTTTATTTATTGGGTGGGGCCCTTCCAACTTCTGCTTGCTTTCTGCCAAAAAAAAAATCAATGCAAGGCAACCAAATATGTTTAAAGGGATTCCAAATTAAGGTCTTGTACATAATTCATAAACTCATTGGACAATACATTATCACACTTTCCTCATTTTCAATTGATGACTCCGTGACCAACTCCTCCAACTTCATTTCATTATTTTTCATTTTTGCAAGAGGACCCACTAACTATTTTTTTTAATCCCTTAACTTCTCCCAACCCAAATGTTACTGGCAGGGTTCTAACCTTGGACTTGTGATACCATCTGTCACAAGTCTATCAGCTGAGCTAGTACACCCCCATTGGTCCTACTAAGTAATTCAATCCCAAGCACTCATCAACATAAACGCCACTCTCGTTTCTTTTAATACATATTGAAATGTGTAAGACTAGAGTGCCTCCGACTCGTTGGCACAATTACCCACTTTTCCATGGCGTGTACCCGGATATATATTTTTTAATTATGGATAAAACGTTGTCAAGTTTATAAATTCAACAGATAGCACTTGAGATAAATGTATAAATTCTTAGATTATGTTATAAAGTCAAGTATATTGAAAACTTGGGTAGAGTGACTTAGCGATTGAGCATTTAAGTCTAGAAGACTTAGGAAAACCTGAGGGAATACTCAAATCAACCATGAAGATTGAAGAAGTGTGGTTCAATTCAAAGTCAAAGAAGATGAAGACTCAAGGAAACCAAGGTCAAGGATGATAAAGATGATCAATTACTCTTACAAAGAAGACAATAAGATTTAAGTCAAGAAAAAGTTCACCAAAATACATATGGGATCAATTTAAGGGCTAGAGGTTGACAAACCCTAGCTAAATGATTGGTGGTTGCTAGACAAGTAAATACCCTAGTCGACTAGACTTGAATTTTGCTTATACAACAACAATCTTTAAAGCCATTGGTCTGACAATACATTCGTAGTAGGCTGGACGACCAAATATCTCAAAAATAGAGTTTTTGGAACAAGTGTATAAATAAAGTCCTTACTCAATGCTTTCTATGAGATGCATTAAGTGGGGCTTCAATGAAATTCAAGATAAAACATTCGAGAAAGAGTTTAAAAGTCCTAGAGAAATCAATTAAAATAAGTCATCTCATCCCTAAATTTAACAATTTAGGATGAGTCCTTGTAAACCTTTGAAAGTTATAAAGAGATGGTTAAAGCTTAAACCTCCTTCTTTGTCATTTGTCTATCCAACAAACTTTTGTGATAGAAAACAAAAAAGAATTGTGTAATGCATCGGAAAAAGAATGGACTTCTTGCGTGTGCATTCTGTACTCTTTAAGTTCGTAACAATGGAACTGCGTAATGTTGCAAGGCTTTGCACCATGAATTTAGCCTCATTAGATCCAATCAAACTTTGATATTTTGAACCATGTTATATCTTTGTGTTTGACATGCATTTCTCATTCTCTATATAATATAACATTTATTGTTTTATTTCGCATACTAGATAATAGTTTTTACTATAGAAACTCACACCTCATAGTATTGTTTAAAGTGACATTGAGAGACCTGGTTTACCTTTGAAACTTTTTTAAAATACCCATAACTTGATTTTATTTTTAGCAAGGAAAAAAACTTAAATTACCCCCACTTGAGGGAGGGGATAGAGAGGGCAATCCATCATGGACACTTTCTTTCTCAAATGAGGGTAATCCATATCTTGTTTTTTACATTACATGAGATTTGCATAAATAAGATAACAGTTGAATGGATGGTCAAATGACGACATGGGGTAAAGACCAAATTAAATTTATAAAAGGGATTAAAGTCATTAACCCTAGTAGTACAAGGACCAACATGAAACTTACCTTTTAAAATGACAAGGCAATATTGTGAATTTTATAAAGATGGGTATGATGGAAAATTCATCATAACTACCTTTTTGTTACTGATAATATGGTAATTACGCAGTGAAAATGTTAGACATGTACTTTTCGACTTTAATCAAACATCGCTGTATATGAGCATAAAGGTTTTTGAACGACTTTATTTCCCATATCTACATAATTTTTTTGAAAGTCGGTATAAAATATTGTGGTATGTTTGTCGAGTGTTTCTACCATAACATTCAAAATCTACATTCCATTTGACATTGGCTAATGTGGCGTGCCCTTAACCATGCGTGGTACCATAAAAATAAAAAATACAACATGTTTGATTCAACATACAAGTTTGGTGGTGCTTAATGAAGAAGGAAAATTCGTTTGTATGTTGTAGGCTCAATTGAAAGCCAATTTGGATGCAATCCGAGAATACAGTGGCAATTTGGTCATTTATACTACATCAACACTTCCACATCAACAACTCGTGTGTTGAACATCGTCTAAAGAGCTATCCAGGTTATTTGGCCAAGCTGCCTAGAATTACGCATTTACCATACATTCATTGTTATGAATTATTCAAAAGGATGAAAAAGGTACATGCATGAATACATTAAAATAAATAAAAATCATTTTACAGCAACTAGAAAGCCATTAATACGAATTGAGACTCAAAATGTGAATATAAGTTCTTTAGTTTTCACTTAGTGAACAACTACGATTGCTTTATTAGACTAGGAAAGGACATATTTGCTTGTGGCTGAAATTATTCATATTCCATCCATCAAAACAACATATCTTCTTTGTAGAGATAGCAAATTTCTGCCTATTTTGCTATTTTGGCATGGGAAATTGAAAAGGGGAAGTTTTATGAATTAAATGATTAATAAAAAGGAAGAGGAAGGGAAAAAAATAGATTTTCGAGATGAAGTTGCTACGTGTACTCGACTCTTTGGCTCGATGCCTCCAATTTTATATCTCAAGTTTAGCTTTTAAAAATTATTTAGTATACTCAACCACATTTTGTTAACCCTAAAAGAACACTAGGTAAAGAAAATTACTCATGTTGTTTATGAGAACTTTGTATGAAGGATTCCAAGCGTAAATGTTTGTTAGGTTGTTTTTAAATTTTGAATGAAATTTTTTTAATATGACATAATAGTTGTAAAAATTTTAAATTTTATGTATTTATTTGTTTTATTACATATTATTTGTATGCCCTTTTATGATTAATGAACACATTGAAATAATTTAACGAATGCTTGACTAAATTTTAGTTTAATAGGTAATGTTCTTTCATTTGAAAGTGAAATTATTAATAGTTCTAAATGAGAAAATTTCCCTGCCAAATGATTTTTATTAATAAAAAATGATAAGTCGGTGTTACATAATTAGACTGATGCAACAAAGTCCAAACATTTCAAGCTACTCATAAACAAATCGAGTCAAATAGTCGAGTACATGTAACAACTCTCAAAATTGTACTTGACATGAACATTAAATGCCACCATTATTCATTAGTCGCGGTCTCTCCTTCCCATTAATTCTCATCTTTCCTCTTTCCCATCACCCAAATAATAAAGAGAAATGATTTTGTAAGCTCTTATTTATAGCGGTCGGATTGGATTATAGATATATGTCAATATTAACTACATTATAAACTTTTCTATTTATTCTTTTCCTTGATTTTCTCTAATCAACTTCCTTACTTAAATTAACTAAAGAATGACTCAAAATCTTGTAAAACTGCCATCTTCCTAAATTTTCAGCTAAGTCCACAGGCAGTGGCAGACCCAGGATTTTAGTCAAGGGGGGCGAAATGGCAAGCAAATTTTTTTTTTCTACCCGAGTTAGTAAAATAAGAAAAATACAACTATAAAAATACATTGCATATACCAAATTGAATGAAGTGTAATCTAATTTTAAACCAAAATAAGGTCACAATATAAATAACCTTAGCAAGGGCAAACGAGCGTAATAACTAGAATATATAATTAAAATCACAAAATAATTAGGATAAATATCTAATTGAAGCTAAAAAAAATCAAAAATTTACGAACATAATAAGATCCTAATACAATTTCATCGAAAAATGTTTATACGAGGCTCAAATTTTGTAGGAGTTGGCTAGTGACATGTATTTTCATTGAATTCTTTAGTTATTATTTTAGATATTAAGTTCAAATATTTTTTTGGTTGGAGGTTTTACGCCACTTGTGAACAAGCAATTCATTGCTTTAATGTTTGCACTTACATATAAAATTGCGTTGAAAACAAAAAAGTAGGGAAATGTCAATGACAAAATTGTATAGACATAAAGAAATCATTCGCTTCGAGAGGACAAAAAATATTTTTTTATTAAACTAAACAATTTTTTAATGTTTGCAATTACTATAAAATTGTATTGAAAAAAAAATTAGGTGAGTAACAATGATAAAAATAGTAATTATCAATAACCATAAAAATGTATAGTGAATGATGAGTATCGAACTCGGGTTGTTCACAAAAATTTACAAACTTTCAAACACTACACCAATACAAATATGTAAAAGTAATTGAATGAATAATTTACATATTGTATTATACATTATAAATTTGATTTTTTTTAAAGATTAAGTATATAATAAAATTATTTTAAAAGTTGAGTCCACAGGCAAAAAATAAAATAAATTATCTTCACATAGTTCTTGTGCAACCTATTCTCTCACCTTCAAAGTCGTTTCTAGGGCTGAACAAAAAATCGATCAAATTGATTAAATCGACCAAACCGATTTAAATCGAACCGATGGTTCAGTTTTAAATTCGGTTCAGTTCGGATCGGTTTTGATTTTAAAAAATTCAAAACCGAAGTGGGCGGTTCGGTTTTCGGTTTCTATGTGATTTTAACCGACCAAACCGAACCGACCGAATATATATATATATATATATATATATATATATATATATTTTATATATAAATAATATAATATGTTTAAAATATTTGGTTCGGTTTTATTTCGGTTTTGGTTCGATTTTAGTCGGTTCAGTTACGGTTTGCATAAATTAAAATCGGTTCGGTTTCAGATCCGTTTTGTTAATGGTCGGTTCGGTTTCGGTTTAAACATTTTAAAACCGACCTAAGTCGGTTCGGTTTTTAACCCTAAATGTTTCTTATTGCACAACGAGTCTTTTTTTGTTTTTGTGGAGGTAACTATTTATTTATTTTAGTTGTGGAGAGAATTGTTTTCGAAAGCTTATTCTTTTACTTCACCATTAGGAGACTTGAGACTGAGAATTTGATAAAACTTTGAGTATTTTAGGTAGTTGTATTAAAGAAATTGATAAGAGAAAATGAAGAGACGAAATAGGAAACATAGGAGGTGGTTAATATTGAGATCCAAGGATTTAATCAAACGGTGGTGAAGAAGAAGAGAGCCCTAGCGTGTGATATCATTTCTAAATAACAAATGCGCAATAATCTGTTCCCTCCTCTTTAACGGATTCTATCCATCTCCATTAATCTTTGATTTTATATAATCTTTAATTATATTTCTGTATTTAATAAATAGTGCTATGTTCTTCTGATTTTATCCATCTCTATAAATAATCCGTTTCCTCGCCAATTAGACAAGCCCTCTTTGTTTATAACAGTGGGTGTGGTGTGGGTTTGATGTGCCCCTGACCTGACTTTCTCTCTTCCTCTTTATTTCACTTTGGTGGGGGAGTTTCTTCTCTCTCTTTTTCAATTCAATGGCGGTTGATGTCACCTCTCTTGTTCTATGATGAATGGTACAAAGAAGAAAAGCAGCAGCACCCCCAACAACAAAAGATGATTATGATGATGAGTACTGTAGAAAGTGATGGAGGAGAAGGGTTGATGGCACTCATCTCGAGGACAATGGTAGAAGAAGTGGTCGACAATGGTTGAAGAAGTGGTCCTCCCTCAAATGACCCACAATATGCCAATTAAAGGGGGAGAAAAAACGGGTAAAACTTAATTTCAAGTGGCACTCAAACTTGGACTTTTCCCACAACAACAAACAAAAAAAAAAAATTGAGTTAGATTTTTAATAAATTTGAGCTCATGTATTAGTTATAACTTATTTTGATTTTAATTATCGCTCCAATCAATTAGTTTTATAAACACATACTAATTCACAAATAACATTTTCAATGTTAATAAAGTAAAGACATGGTAACAGTAGTTTTAAATGTTATTAGTGATAATATGTATGTGTTTTAAATGACAAGTTAACCATTGCTATGTGTGTGAAGAACATCACATATTATTGTCCCAAATCACGATGTGAAAACAAAAAGAAAAAAAAAACCATACAAGAAGAAGACACAATTCAAAGTTTTTTTTCTTTCTACTATATAATTAAAAAGGTGATGACAATATTTTAAGAAAAATCGCTTAAAAGCGAAATGCTTAATAAGCTCTGCAAATCTAACATGTTATGTTTATAACGATTTTGCTTATCCTAATTTGATGTAATTAAGATATTTGGTAATACTAGTAATAGTAGTATTTTAGGCATACTAAGAATTTTAGTAATAGTAGAATATTATTTCCTATTAGATATAGAGTTTGATTTAGAAGTAAGTTAATTATAAATAGGAGCTTAGGTTGCCCATTGTTACTCAGTTGATTGATGAAAATAAGTTCATCTGTTTATCAGTTTAATTCGTTTATCGTTTTATTTCATTTATTGTCTATTTCCTTACTTTCAACACCACTTTCGTCAGCAGCATCGCAAGCGCCCATACCCAACACTGTCGACGACGGCGTAGATGTGGACCCGTCTTTCATCCACCGCCAAACCCAAAAAAATTTATCCTTGCTGATGTCGATTGATGCGCCCCCTCCAATCACACACCCACTCAAATGACCCGATCGATAACAAACCTTCTCAGTTGACCACTTTGTTTCGTTGACAACACCATTGTCGACCACTTCTTCTCCACCACAATCACCCTCCATGTTTGATCGACTCCCACCTACTCAACCTCTCTTTTCCCCAATCTATGAGCCCCCCAACCTCTTCTTCTCCCATCGAAATCCCCGCTCTCTTTATCGTAGCTCCAATCTTCCCCCTCCCTAATTTTTTGTGTTTCAGTTTGTGAAGAATAAGAAAGACAAAGTCTTGCTTCAGTCCCTCCTTAAGATTATACTTCTATCACTGCCCAAGATTTTTCACTTAAGTCCCCGAGTCCCATTAGCAATTTGCCCCCAAAAATCCAGTTTATACAATCACAAGCTCTTGTTTCAGATCAGGTTATTTACCAAAAGCAGACTGCACCCATGACACCGCAGGACTAGATCCAGTTTTAGACAATTTTGAAGTTCATTTCCAGAAATTAGCACACACAATTGAAGTTTTGAAATGGGTCTCCTTCGAGCCAGGGACTTCTCTAAGACTTTGTATTTGGTGGCTTACTTTGGACTAAATGTTTGTGATCCCAACAATTATTTAATCAAGGGTCGAGATCATCTTCTGCTTGGACATTTATCATTATGTTGTTGCTTGTGCTTATATGACTTCTTAGGCATTAAGCTCAAGTACAAGCTTCTTATGATATTTAGTAATATTAGCAATAGTAATATTTTAGGCATGTTAAGAGTTTTAGTATTATTAAGACATTGTTTCCTATTTAGAAGGTAAGTTAGGTTAATTATAAATAAGGGTGTAGGTTGTCGGTCCATTGTTACTCAATTGATTGACGAAAATAAATTTATTTTGTTTATCAGTTTAATTTATTTATCATTTTATTTTGTTTATAATCTATTTTCTTACTTTCTATTATTTCAATTTCGTTTATTTACTAATCCAAATCTATCATAAGTGAACAAGGAAATCCGTGTCCAAATGGAAAACTCCTCATTTTAAAATAAAAAAATGTTTTTTAAGTATTGTAAAACCACACACACACACAATGTCCCACACATGAGATTATATGATGCCACCTTAATAGCATGTGGTGGACATCCATAAGATTCCAAAAGGTTCCATACCACTTCCCCTTGGATGTTCACCACATGCTACTGAAGAAATTGTATCCAAAGAAAGAATATCATATATTTTAATCGTGAAGTCCTTTTGGATGTAAAATGTTGTCTCATGAAAACCTTCCTGGAAAAACCCAGTGGGACAAAACCTCAACAAAGGGAAAAGTGTACAGCGTGCAAATTGTCAAAAATATTTGGTAAAATCATATCCCTATTATGGAATGCTCCCCCTGATAATCACAACAAAGGGATGGGATTGTAATCTGTTTCAGTATATTACCATGCAACGATTTCATAAAGTGGCATTCAAACTCACGTCTCTTCTAGACTACATGAGTATACCATTTATGCAATGAACATTGTATTACCATCTTTGTTGCATCCTTGCTGCCTCGTTAAAACCTTGACAAAAAAGCCTGGTGAAAAAAAAAATAATAAATAAATAAATAAAAGTACAATCATTACTTTTGCATATTTCAGGATGCTCTATGCGCATAATGTTGCCTCACTAAAACTGATGTAGTCGAATCTTGTTCTCATTAACTTTGACCTTGACCTACATGATAAGCACCCAAAACATCGAATTTTACACTCCTAAATATAAATTGTTAAGTCCAATTATCCAATAAAAATATCTCATTACGTGTATTTTGTGCATTTTGTAGGAATTCAAGCACAAATCTCAAATCATGCATAAAGTGACACAATAAGGCTAAATTCAACAACTAGAATGCCCAATGGGAGTTCAAATGCATTCATAAGGATTAAAAATTTTCAATCCCAAGACCCATGAAGTTAAGCCCACGAAGCATTAGCAACTACGGATCTCGAGAAAATCAACATGAAGATTTGGATGTCCATATGGCCAACTTTATCATAAAAAAATATCTATAAGACATGTTTCCTTCTTCAACTCCAACACCATTCCTTGTTTCACTCAACCATGTTTCATTGTTTCATTCAACCATGTTTCCTTGTTTAACTCAAACCATGTTTCCTTGTTTAACTCAAACCATGTTTCCTTGTTTCACTCAACCATGTTTCCTTATTTCATTCAAACCTTTTTTTACCTATAAAAACCCATACATGGAGTTCATAGAGGATTGCTTTTTATAGAGAGTTTTTTTAGTTGTAGTTCTTGGCATTTTATTTTTGCTTAGTAGAGAAGTGAATGTACTACATTTTAATTTCATTGAAGAAGTAAGTTTTATCCTTGTTTCTCTTTTTCAATTGTTTCTCTTTTTCATTTAACTTTTAGTTTATTTTCACCATCCATTATTTTACTCTTCTTTTTATTCTTTAAATTAAAAATCAGATTTGTCTTCTAATCCACGCGAAGTAGTCGATAACCCCTACTTCCACTATGCATTGTTGAAGTGTATTGCAGCTTGAAGGAAAAAAAATAAATAAAAACAATAGTTATTTCTTTGATTGATACCAAAAATCATGCAACGACATTAATGTCGGTTTTTGGCATCAATCACTACACAGATAACACACACGAGCCAGGGACCACCATTGTGCTGGTCGATGACACTCTGATGCTAAAGTCAAGCAAGGCTTGATAAAAGCTTAAAGCTGTAAATTGAGTTATGTACCGTACATTTGTTCATCAACCATGTGTCTTATTTATAATGTGAGAGTTTTTGTTCGACTAGGCCTTTGGTGGCATAGTTTAGGGAAAGAGATCTTGCTAGAGATCATTTCCTAGTTGGGAGCTGTCCATGAATGAGAGTTTCCCTACACGACTTGTGCTCCTAGATCTGCGGGAGATTTTTCTCTTTTCGGTGTTGTCCATGCAAGGAAGTTTTCATGCACGACTTATATTCTGGTATTTGTTTCCCAGTCGGAACCAATGTATTACTGGTCTGCTAGTCTTAGGTCGATCCCCCAAATACTTGTCTGATTAGGCCTTACGGGTATCAGCCTTGACCATGTGATGTGTGAGCTTAGTAAGGCGCTGCAATTTGGATCCAACCTTTTGGATTGTTCCAATATGGGCTTAATATTGTCTGGGCTTTACCAGATTGGGTGGGAAATTAGGCTTGTTATGCTCTGCTAACGAGATCATCATGACACGCATATGGCGCAGATTAAATGACGGTTTGGTATAATCAGCTACTTCCCCCAAGTTGGTGGGCAACTCGTCGGTCCATCAAGTCATATCATAGAGGACCAGAGCGGTCATGATGTGTTTGAGTTTGAACCGTCTCCTTGAGCGATGCACTTTATTAATTGGGCATGCGCCTGCTAAAAAAAGGGTGGGAATTATGTTTTATATATAGATTCCCTTCTCTACAAAGTTTATTTTCTTTACTCTTCGATCTTAGAGACTATGTTTTGTCATTTCGCTTTCTGTGCTTTTGACTTTGCATAACTTCCGTGATTGAAAGTTTATATGTTATTCCATGACGGGCCAAAATCAGTTTTCTGATGAATTGTATGCTAAAGGCCGTAAGTTCTTCGAGGAGAAGTCAATCTTTGAGTCGAATCTATAAGGCCTTTGTGAGACATATGGGATCCCTGATGATCTGGTGCTCTAAACATTGGTCGCTGGTCAGACGTTGTTGTCTTCTCTATAAGGAAATTTGGAGCTTCCTGGCATACCTCGACATTGCGCCTACTCAGCTGGTGCCGAACAGGTATAGGACGGTGATCGCCATTCTAATTAGGGCAAAGACGTTGGTGTCCAAGTGTCTTCGAGACGTTGTGTGTGTGTTGACGTTGCTAGACTACTTTGGAAATCTGCCTGATGACTTCAAGTTCTGGCAGAAACATTGTTTCATGGATTCTGTGGACTCAAAGTATTTCGAGCTTGCTAGTCGTCCGATTGAGCAGAAGTTCAAGCAACTGAGTAAGTTTAATTCCGTTCTCAATTTTGTCAGTGTTAATTGCATATTGAATTGTTATTCGTGCTTTCTGTAGGGAGATTTTCAACTATGCCCATTTCTCCTCAGGGTGAAGCAGCTATGGATAAATTTCATGACATGCCTCGAATGCGGGTAGAAGATGTCGTTCAGTCTTCCAATATCAAGCGCAACGGACTGTGGGCTCATTAGCATGAGGTTCCCACTCTTTTTAGAGTTTCGAAGCCGATGTCTGAAGGCAAAACCTCTTCAAAGAAGAGAAAGCTCCCGAAGGTTAAGATTCCAAGCCCGTCAAGAAGGGTGGAGTTGAATGAAATGCCTTATTCTTCTGTGCGCTCAAAGAAGCTTCATGCTGTGACTAAGCCCGCTCTTGAGCGTTCAGCCCCTTCAGAGAGGGGACGCAAAGCTGTGGGGCAAGTTCTCAACTAGTCTACTTGGGCAGAAGCTGTTGTGTCCGAGGGGCACGATGCTCGGGCACATGCCCATATTTCCCTTCCCGACTTGGAGAAGGAGTATCTGCAAATGGTGAGGGTTGAAGATGTAATGAAGTTGAGCTGCGAGCTGGCGAAGATATGAACAACCTGTTGTTGCAGGCGGGTATGGCAGCTTCGTCCGATGTAGGTCTAACTCGTCCTTTTTCGTTGAATGACTTTGAGTATAACCCTTATTTGGATCGCAAGTCTTCCCGACTTGTTGAATAGTCGTCTAGCTATCGTCCTGATGACGAGAAGTCTCATCTTGTCGCCCGTATTTTCCTCGTCCCGATCTCGACGTCACATTGAGGTGACAACTGTCTGAAAGATAACTCACTTCCTTCTTCCCTGTCTATTGTTTCTGAGTTGGCTCTTGAAAGAAAGCTGATTGTTGTGAGCAAGAGGAAAACAGTGGATGAGGACCCTGATGCGGTGAAGACAGCGAAGGGCGGTGCTGGAGTAATTTTGATCCCACAAGACCTCCATCCAGATGCGCGAATTAGCCTATTTTCTCCGGCCGTGTTGAAGATGAGAAACCAAGCCTGGCACCAGAAGTTTGATATTTCTTATGCCTCCAAGAAGCATATCAACAAATGGAATGACTGGCTAGCAAATTGTGCTCTGATGCCAACGGGTTATATGCTCGGAGAGCGTATGGACAAGGGGCATAAGTATTTTGAGTTAGAAATGTCATATTTGAACCAAGTTGTGGTCGTTGGGATGGAGGTTGAAGCTGCTCATGAGAGAGTGTATATCATGGAACGAGTATTTGCAAATTAGCAAAAGTCGTACTCCGATGTTCTCAGTGAAATTGAATCATTGAAGGAGAAACTTAAGAAATAGAGGCCTACCCAATCGATTGTTGATTCGGAGGTCTGGCAAACAAGATCAGAGGCTCGGAGGATTCGCTTGGAAACACTTGAGTCCGATTTTGTAGAAGTAGTGTTCGCAAAGGACAGGTTCAAGGAAGAACTAAACATTTTCCATCGTACTTACAATTTTCTTAGGAGACTGAAGCCTAGGCGCAAGCTGAGATGCAAGCTCTAAATAAGGAGATGGCCAAGAAGAAGTTTGAATGGACTGTCCGATGTCAGTAGCTAGAGGCCAATGTTGACTTTAATGCCAAAAGTGTGAGGACAGCAAGAGAACAACTCCTTCTGGCGTAGAATGAACTAAGTGTTGTCAAGGACAACCTAAGTGTCAAGTAGTTTAAAATTGAAATGTTGTCAGACAAGTTGGAACAGCTGGAGCGAGAGATTGCTGAGTCAAAAGTGCACGAGGAGAAGCTTCTAGATACCCAAGGTACGTTCGAGTTCAGCAGAGTTGTGCATGGAAGACTTGAGCTGTTGCAGTTGATGAAGGAGGAGCATCCTAATTGGGATCTCTCCTACTACAAAGAAGTGTCTTTTGCAGAGTTTGGAGAAGCCTCCAATCAATCAGAAAAAGTGGGTGATCAAGATCAGAGTGACTGGGCGGTGGCGCGTGCTGATGCACTCCCTGGTTCTTCTCCTGCCAAGTCTAGCTCCATTGTATCTGAACCTCCTCTTGACATGGAACGAACTTTGTAATTTTGGCTTTTCAATGAGATATAATAAATTGAGTAGCATTCTGTTAGTGTATTCTTTGATTTTTCCTATTGGATTTTTTTTATGCTTCGTCTTATTGCGATCTTAGCTTTTAGACAAGAGGTTTTGCAAAGTCAGGAAGTCGTACGATTGATCTGCTAATGAGAATTCTGACTGCTTATGTTTCGACAGTTCAAGCAATCATGGTATGTACTATTTAGAGATTGAAGAGTTGTATCAGTCAAGTCTTGTAAGTTGGCTAAACTCCATGCGTGGGGATAAGCTGGGCTAGTAATAGTGTATTCGGACTAGGCCGTTACCCATATTTGAGATCCGCCGTTGTAATCCGCCATTTGTGGGCTAGGTTGTAGATCAGATCAACAGTTGTCGTTGTTTATGTAAGCGAATTGATCAGGCCGTGGTCATGCGTGTGAGTTGCTATAAGTAGGGGTGGGCAAAATTGATTTGGTTCGGTTTTAGGCCCAAACCGATTTCATTCGGTTGACCCAAAACCTACACCGAAACTGAATTTTTAAAGTGTAAATCGAGGAAATCAAATGGGCCAAATTTCGGATCGGTCCGGTTGGGCCGAAATAACATACACATTTACAGCTTCACCAAAATCAGATTTTAAGATGCAAATCCAAATCAAATCAAGAAAAGCGAAGCGAAGAAGAAAAAGATATCAAAGACAAGACCTAGAAGAAGAAGATGATGAGTTGTTGCAGCAAAGAAGATGAGTTGTTGAACGGAGTTTGGCTCAATTAAAGAATAAATTAAACAAGGGAATTATTAGAAAAACATACCAGTAAGACGACTTGGAAGCGAATCGAAGATAGGTAAGAAACCTAGAAATAAACGTTCGTTTCCTTCAACCCTAAAACTGTTGAGGTTTTGACCTTCAAGAACTTTTGAGGTTTGAGAGTGATTCGAAGGGGCTTTAGTGAGGGTTTCAAAGGACGGCTTCAGTGGGGGCTTCGATGAGTGATTGCCAGAGGAGGCGTTTCAATTTCATTGCGTAGAGGAAGAAGAGGTTTTATTGTTTGAGACTTTGAGCGAATGAGAAACTGATAAAGGGTAAGGGTTAGGGTCGTATTATGTTTGTTTATATATATAAAATTAATTGGTCGGTTAGGTTTTTAATCGATCGGTATAGAGTCGTAGACCGACTCTGAACCGTTTATAACCTGTTTTGGTTCAATTTTAATGATTCCCTTTTCACTCATTTTTTGGTTCGGTTACCGAACCGTAACTGAAAACTGATTCGGTCGGTTAATCGAAATTAAATCAGTTTATTCCCACCCCTAGCTGTAAGTGATCGGTCAGTGGTCCTTGCGAGTCATCCAAGTTAAGCTTCCTGAGCTTTGAGTGGTCTTTCAAATCGTTTCTGCTCGCTTCTAGCGGCCTAGGTTATAAGAGGAACCATAAGTTATTGTTGTCAGTCAGGGCTGACTAACCTTTTGTTGGGTTCGACGATCATTTTATTTCTCTCCTGAGACTTTTGCAGTCCTCAGTATCATGACCGCCCTCCTTGTAAAATGAGCAATATTTGTTGTTATCGTGCCGGGATGGGTCTCCTCACTGTTTGGCGGGCCATTTCAGCTCTCCCCAATTCTTGATGGAGTCGAGGATGTCTAACAGATTGGTGTTGAGAGGAGTGACGGGTTTAGAGCCGACAAAGTTGGAGGCCTTATCTTGCCTTCCGTGGCCAAAGGCTTGCTGCCATTGCGCTTCCTTTTTCTGTCGTCGTCTTCCTGTTTCCTCCTCTCTTTCTTGTCTTTTGAACTAGATGGATTCTTTTCGGACTCCGCCTCCTTCTTGGCAGCCAACATCTCATCAAGAGTGATATATTTATGGGCTATCTTCAACAAGTCTGCCATATTAGTTGGAGGCTCCAGAGTGAGGAAATCGAATAACTTGACTCTCCTCAGACCTGAGGAGAAGGTTGTGACCGCAGTGTCGTTGCTGCAGCAGTTGATGAGGATCAGTTCATCATTGAAACGTGTGAATTATTCCCTCAATGTCTAGCTCGACTTTTGTTTGAGGGCCAACAGGTAATGCGGGCCCTTTATGATTTGTTGGTTGCCGACAAAGCGTGTGAGAAACGCTGTTGCCAGTGTCCGAAATAAGTCAATGGACTTCGGAGGTAGGCTGTGGAACTAGGTCAGCGCTGACTTCATCAGGCTGGTAGGGAATGACCGACACATTACTGCTTCCAAAAATGCTAGGAAACCAGGTTTTTGCAACCATGTTTTGTAACCAGGGTGACGTGGGGTGATCTCGAAAGAATGATGAAATCCCCAAAAGGTTTATGTGTATCTCGAGGTTGTTAAAAACTCATTTGACGATGCCACATCATCCTGGTTGCAAAACCTGGTTCCCTAGCCCCACTCTACTACTTCATACTCTTGTTTAAGCTCCATTACATGTTGGAAGTGGCGTAAGTAATCAGATGGGTCTGCTATCCTGTCGTAAAACTCCAACTTTGGCGGAGTGAATTTCTTCGGCAGTGGTTCATTCATGATGTGATCTATGAACGGGGAACAATGAAGTTGAATAGCATGTCAGGATTGGTGGCCTCTGGCTGGATGGAGTTATGCGAGGCCGGTCAATTGGCCCTAGACGTTGGGTCTCTGTTAGCCATTTCGCCGCTTCTAGTCCATTGAGAGCCCGCATGGGCAGCGCAACTCTCCTGAACGTGCTCTCTGGTATCTTTTGGGGACATGGCTTTTCGCTGTCCCAGTTTCTTTCTGCGGGTGGAGGGTTCTTCTGACTGAGCATCTCCACCGCTCGTGCCATTTGCAACATCTGGGTTGACAGTAGTTCACCTGGGGTCTGCGGCTGCTACCGGCGTAGGGGTCTGATTTTGCTCCCTTCGCGGTGCCGGTGACGCCGGTACTAGCGGTGCTACTCCAGTTCGAGCGTTCGAGGTCTCTGGGATGTTTCCATTGTTGCGAGATCTCATGGTCACCATCTCTCTGGATTGTGAAGAAGGGTGATATCACTATTTTCGAAGGAACTTCGTCGTTCCACACGGACGGTGCCAAACTAATGTAGTCGAATCCTACTCTCCTTGACCTTGACATGCACAGGAAACACGCATGAGCTAGAAACCACTGTTGTGGTGGCCGATGACACTCCGATGCTAAAGTCAGACTAGTCTTGAAAAAGCCTAAAGTTGTAAATTGATTTATGCATCGTACCTTTGTTCATCAACCATGTGTCTTAATTATAATGCGAGAGTCCTTGTTTGGCTAGGCCTTTGGTGGCGTAGTTTAGGGAAAGTTATTTTGCTAGAGATCATTTCCTAGTTGGAAATCATCCATGTATGAGAGTTTTCCTACATGACTTGTGCTCCTAGATCAACGGGAAAGCTTTTCCTTTTGGAGTGTTGTCGATGCAAAAAAGTTTTCATGCATGACGTATACTTCAATATTTGTTTTCTAGTCGGAACCAATGTGTTGTTGGCTTGCCCATCTTAGGTCGATCCCCCAGATACTTGCCTGATTAGGCCTTACGAGTATTGAGCTTGACCATGTGACAGGTGGGCTTAGTAAGGCACTGCCAGATTGGGTGGGCAATCAGGCATGCTTTGCTCTACTGATGAGATCATTGTGACACGTGTACGGTGTGGATTAAAGGACGGTTTGGTGTATCATCAAAAACCTTGACAGGAAAACCCAGTGGAAAAATCTTGTCGAAGGAAAAAGAGTACAACGTGCATAAATCAAATATAACATACTTCTATATGATTTTGAAACATAGTTCTGGATGTTTTTGTAGCATACTTATGGATGCACACTAAGGTATAGTTCTGGATACTCCCCTGATAATGACTCCCCCTTATGATAGTAGAAGTTGAATTATTTTGATGATTAAGTTGGCGCATGTCAATTGTGTAAACCGACCCCGAGAATATCGGGAATATGCTTTGATGATGATGTCAATTGTGTAAACCAATTTGATGAAGAGATCTGCAAAGTTGTCACCATACTGAATCTGTTCGACTTAAATTAGATGGTTCTTCTGAAGCTCATATGGGTAGAGGAACTGTATCGAAATGTATTTCGTTCAATCTCCTTTGCTGAAGTCTTCTTGCATTTGAACAATAAGTGTAACATTGTCATCATATATTGTAGTCGACCGACCAATAAATTTGTTTAATAGACCTCCAAGAAATAATTGCACTGCAACTAATAAATACAAAGCCTGCCTATAAACAACCCTTATAAGGGTCAAACAGAGAAATTGAATATGTAGAGCCAACTAGGTGGGAATGGTTAGATTAATCACAGGAATAAATTCAAATCAATGATCCAATGGAGATATAAGTGTAACTTCATTCCAATATCTACAAGTCGGTGCAAAACTATACCTTACTAGTAAATGCATATAAAAAGACTATATCATGTTATGCACTTGGTGCCAAATATAACAATGCACCAGTAATACTTAGATATGGTACTTCAAAACCAAATATCTTTTAATTGGTTAATATAAGTATTTCTTATGATCTAAAGATAAGACAACCATGGACGTACTAAGTAGATGATAGTTGTCCATGTTAAAAGTGTTACAAATCTTGTCAATAAACCTTGATAGATGGACCAATATTTTACTCGGTTTGCAGACCGAGACAAATTTTTTTATCCAAGGTCTTTCATTTCAAATTTTGTCATTAGATAGTTAATAGTATTTGCAAGGTCCAATAAGAGTTATATTATTCAAGGTAGTCAAAGCGTGAAGTGAAGGCAAAACGATTTGTCATGGCTTGGCTTTAAGCGAAAAGCAAAATGATGACTTTACGTAAGTAAAGCGACCTTAAAATGATTTTAATATTATAAAATGTAAATACATGCATTTTGCTTGTATCTAAGCTTCTAAATATATGCATTAT
Source organism: Berberis vulgaris (assembly GCA_963556465.1). Taxonomy (NCBI): domain Eukaryota; kingdom Viridiplantae; phylum Streptophyta; class Magnoliopsida; order Ranunculales; family Berberidaceae; genus Berberis; species Berberis vulgaris. The sequence continues at coordinate 47,506,832 of OY747131.1, read as the reverse complement.
GCTTTTGTACTAGATTTAGAGGTGTTCGCTCAAGTCAATGTAAGTGTTCATATTGATTCCTATGTTACGATGTTTGTTACCATTCGCTGCAACACTATACATCTAACCAATGTCTTATCGAGAATTGTTTTACACTGCCCCACGATTTTCTTCCATAATCAATCACTTTAAGTAAACGAAAATAACAACATTATTAATGTATAAATTATTAATGCACAGTTAATCAATGTATAAATGTGGATTCCTTCTTCAGGGTCATGACGGTGGAAATTCTGATGAAGCTCTGTTGAAGGTAAAAAGATTTGTACCTCGAACAAGATCTCCAACTCCTACTCTGTTGAAGCTCTCTAATTCAGCCGTGAAGTTCTAAAGAGATAATGAGAAGAGGAAAAAATACGAGAAGAATAAGAAAGACAAAAAATGAAAAAGGCTTTTGTTTAATGAAGCCATGGCTTTGGTGACTTCATGCTTTAACAAAAAACGCTAAAAGCGGTGGTTTTTTTGTGGCTTCAGGGTAGTGGCCTAGCTTTGACTAAGGCGAAGCGAGATGTCATGGTGTCGCTTAGCTTTTAGCTTTAAGCGGTGCCTTTGGATGGCTTTGCTACACTGAATTATTAACATAAACTTCTAATATGATAAAAACAATTAACAATATCATAAGAAAGACAGATAGTCAAATTTGCATAACTTTCCTTATATATATATATATTCTCTAAAACAATTATACAACAATTTTCTAGAATTGTTCAAATCTTATGAAACATATCATGGCTTTGCTTCAGGTAAAGTAAATCCTTCAGGGATTTTCATGTAGCAAAGTAAATACTTTAGAGATTTATAAATATTTATATCTAAATTAGCATATAAATAAGTAGTCACGACATTCATATTGCATATCAAGTTCTTAGAAACTACAAGACTTAATGGAAATGTAGTCATATTCATAATCGAAAATATATATTCCATCAAATGTCGAGTTTCTGCAGGAAACTTGGTGTCACGAGTCTTGTCTTATATCTGAGAGTCTAATTTTCTTATTTTGTTTTTTTTACAAATATTCATTTGAAATCAACATGGTTTACATACTTAAGTATTTGCATTATATGTCCAAAAACACCACATGTGTCAAGGGACCCAATTCCACTTGGACATCACCTTTCCATTTGGCCAATTATTTCATTTGTCAACATCCATAGATGTTTCGTTGTTTAATATGATTATTTTGTATCACCGCCCTTTGATATTTTGGTAGCTACCACATATGTGGACATGTCATCGATGGCCATTTTATTTGATACCAAATTTCTCCTTTATATATTGAGATCTAATTATTATCAAGTACATGAGCCTCTTCGGGAGCTTTTAAATCACTTCAGGGATATGAATAACTACTTCTAAAGTAATGGAGAAATTGGATTTTGTAAACATGACCTCTTCTGGAGCAACTTTTAATACTACCTCCGAAGCTTCACGACCTCTTCTGGAGCGTCATGTAATGCTGCTTTTGGAGCTTCATGTACAACTTCTGGAGCGTCATGTAATGCTACTACTGGAGCTTCATGTACAACTTCTTTTATAGCCTTTACAACTTCTGCAAGAGTTTCAAGAATTGCTTATTCGAAAGCATTAGGGCATGAATTCTTACTAATTTTCCTTTTTCAGGAGTTGAATATTTGGAACCTATAGATTTGCCACGTTTCTTACAAGCAACATATTTACCGGTTGCCTTACTCGAACTTTGTCATTCATGAATCCAAATTCGAGAAGGTGTATTCATAGCTGACGCAAATGATTTTGTTAATTGATTACATTATAAAATATATCACGTAACAGTTTCAGTGTCTGAGACAAAATGTAAGTATTCCACACTGTTTTCTCCATATTTCCTCCTATTGGTGGGAATAGAGTCTCACAAAACTAATAGTCTGCATAATGGGCAAGAATTGTATTTCGTTTTTCGAGTTAATTTCAAACTAATGATTTTAAGAAATAAATCACTGTGTAAAAAAAACATAAAAATTTCGAGGATACATGAAATATATATATAATGAATTTCAAAGGTATATGAAATATGTGAAAAAAATACGATGAAAATAAATAAATCTATAAAACACATTAAATGAAACCTAAATACCAAGAAATGAAAGAAACATGAAATCTATATATAATTAAAAAAAATCAGTGGGGTCAATTAGAATAAATGATAATTAGATAATCAGGGGGTAGTTACAAAAATCAATAAATAATAAGAAAAATCAATAAATAATCAGGGGGTAGTTACAAACCTCAAAATTTACAAAAAATAAACTCCAAAATTAAAAAAAAAAAAAAAACCCGATTTTTTTTTAAAAAAACCCTGAAAATGTAATTTTTGGTAGTTGATTATTGCATTTTTACAAAAAAAAACCTCAACATTTTTTTAAAAACCGTCGAAAAATGTAAAATTACATTTCGTTATTTTTCTTTTCGGAATTCAAAAAAAGAAAAGTTATCGAAGAAATTTTGCAAAATCTCATTCCTTGATTAGGGTATAAGGCGAAGCAATGTCGCAATATGCAATACTGCAGTTTTCCAAACACTATGGGGTAGTCTAGACTACAAAAGTAGAAGTCTTTCAACAAGGTGAAAACTCATAATGGAAATGTTACCATGCATAAACTCTTGATATAAAAAGGATATGTGATATAACAACTTAGAGAATTGTATAATCCCAATAAGGTAACAAAAATTATCTATAATATAAGCGTCACGCTGCCAACATTAGATGTAATGCATATAACTCGAATGTAAGCTTCATGCTTAATGCATACATCTCGAATGTAAGCTTCAGGCCTCCAATATTAAATGTGATGCAAATATGTTGAAATAAAACAAGTTTCTTTGGGAATTGTAATAATAAATATTGGGCTCTTTTGGAGCCTTCAAAAAATTACATAGGTTTAGCTATGGTAGACACCTTTTGTGTCTTAAAGGCCAGTGTTGAGAAACTGAGTGGACTTGTTAGTATATGGTATGTAGTGGCTATCAATTAAACATATATGATTGTCAATCATTTGAAGTTTATAGACTATATTGTCAAACAAAATGTATGCAATAAATAAATCAAATTAATCAAAATATGATATATTGCATATGTTGCTCAAGTAGTAATAATGATTCCAATATAACATAAACTATAATATGGTAAGTGGTATGATCAATTAAACATATATCATTGTCCAACAATGGCATGTCGTGATCCATACCCTTAAATAATAAACATATCGTTAGTAAAAAAAAAATATAAGTTTAGTATATGGCAACGACGACCTTGCACCACCGATTTCTCTTTCTCACACCATTCTACTCTCCCACACCACCTACTTACTTTCTCACACCACCATACTCTCTCACACCACCTATATAAACAAAAACCTCCATTTTTTCCCTCACCATTCAAATCTACAATGGTTCCTCCCTCCCTCCCCCATTCGAAATCTCTTCCAAATCTCTCTTCCAAACTCAAATCTCCTCCATTTCCCTCGAAAACTCTTAAAATTTCCTTAAAGTTGAAATTCTTAAACCCAAATTCAATAAATATGCATAACTTAACATAACAGACAAATCCAAACTCAAACTGAAAAATGAAAAAATATGTAACTTTTGAACCAATATAAACCCTCAATTGCAACTGATTATCAAGCTCATCAAAATACTAAAGTTGTAGTACTCTGAGTTATCTAATAAATACAACTTGAATCACTTGAAAATGTTTTGAAATGAGCGAGTTATGGTCATTTTACTAAAGTCGCGTAAATATGTCCAAAAAATAAAAACGGGATAATATTCCTTACTTTCGGCAAACTTATGAGCTCGATTGAGACCGATTATCAATTTGATCAAACACAAAGGTTGTAGTACTTTTCATTATCTAATGAACACAACTTGAATCACTTGAAAATGTTTTGAAATGAGCAAGTTATGGTCATTTTAGTAAAGTCGCGCATAACAGGAAAAAAATAAAAAAAATAAAAAATAAATTGTTCGCAGAGTGCACTATGCGAGGTATCAGTGCACTCTGCAAACAGAAAAGAGTGCGCAACTTTAATAAAATGACCATAACTTGCTCATTTCAAAACATTTTCAAGCGATTGAAGTTGTGTTTATTAGATAAATAAGAATACTACAACTTTTGTGTTTTGATCAACTTGAGAATCGGTCTCAATCGAGTACATAAGTTGGCCGAAAGTCAGAAAAACTATCCCGTTTTTTAATTTTTTGAACAGATTTGCGCGATTTTAGTAAAATGACTATAATTTGCTCATTTCAAAACATTTTTCTAGTGATTCAAGTTGTTTTTATTAGATAACTCAAAGTACTACAACTTTCATGTTTCGATGAGCTTGAGAATCAGTCTCAATTGAGGGTTTAAATTGGTTCGAAAGTTACCTTATTTTTTATTTTTTCGGTTTGAGTTTGGATTTGTATGTTATGTTAAGTTATGCATATTTATTGAATTTGAGTTTAAGGGTTTCAACTTTAAGGAGATTTGCAAGAGATTTGAGTGTGGGGAGAGATTTGGAAGAGATTTCAAATGGGGAGGGAGGAACCATTGTAGATTTGAATGGTGAGGAGAAAAAAAATGGAGTTTTTTGTTTATATAGGTGGTGTGAGAAAGTATAAAAAAAATAAAAAAATAAAAAAAATAGTGGTGTGAGAAAGAGGATATGGTGGTGCAAGGTAGTCTTTACCTTAGTATTTTTCAATATATATATAAGTTTAGAAAAAATTTATATATCTGACGTATAAGTAACAAAAACAAGAGATTTTAACAAAGAGATATCAAAACAACATTACAAAGATGCCTCGTTAATAGCTTGCAAAAAGTCAGAAGAGTTCAAATGAGTAACATTGATTGAATATTCAGATGTCTTACAATTATTTTCCTATTGCATCAAATTTGTCTCTTTGATTTTAATAGAAGTGCAATATTTTTCTACTGCCTCTTTTGGTGCATGACATACACGTGACTAATGTCCAAGTTTACCACATCTATGACATTTATCATCTCTACAATGATTCTCAATATCCTTCACATGAGTTTTATCATCTCCCTGGACATGAGCTTTGGACCATTTGTGGTTATGGTTATGATTACGTCTACTAAGGTAACCACATTTGTTGGAGTAATTGTTATAATTACCTCGGCTGGAGTAATTATTATACTTACCTCTGTAGGAATGGTCATTATGGCTAGCTACATTTTTTGGAATTACCACCTCTTTTGGAGTAGTTAGTCCCGCCACATCCCTTACTTCGGCTTCTTTGAAATTATAGTTGGCATTTGCATCTGAAAATACAATGGAACCAGATGGTCTCTATATTCATTTGAATAAAGAGTTTGGAAGAACGAAGACAAAGAAAATTATCCGCAGAGCATCATGCGGACAACATATTATAAAACATAAAGTAAATATATTGCCAATGCCAATACTCTTTTTGTTATTGAATCATTTCTCCTTCATCTCCCTCTTATACAATTCATATGTGTAATATCTTTTTGTTTAGTTATATATATATGTGACGATACACCAAAACGGTCACATCCTTGAGCCATACACGTGTCATGATGATCTCGATGAATTACAGGCCCCAGCGTCAGCCCTACACTGATCCGGCCTAAGCGGTTTTAAGCCCGCCTAATGCAGTCCGCCAAATGGACCCGAACTCTCACAGCTTGCTTAGCCCATACTTCTCATAGCTATCCTCAATATCCGTAAGCCTTGTTAAGGCAAGTATCTCGAGGATTAGCTTCGGACAGGAAACTACACCAGCTATCCGCTTCCAACTAGGAAGTAAATACCAGAGTACATATTACACAAGGAAACTTCCTCTTATGGATTACCCTGAGATTGGGAACTATCTCCCACGTATCTAGGAGCACACGGCTAACAGAGAAATCTCCTTCTACAACACAACTCCTAATTAGAAAATGATCTCCACGAAGATCTTCTTCTTAAACTACGCCATCGATGGCCTGGTCAAACCAGGACTCCCGCACTATAAATAAGACATGAGGTTGGTAAGCTAAGGTACGCTACAAATTCCTTGTTTACAACATTACACCTTCTTCAGATCCCTGTCTGACTTTAGCATCAAAGTGCCATCAGCCACCACAATGGTGGTCTGTGGCTAACGCTCATTCCTTGTGCAGGTCAGCAGGACTAGGTCAAAACCGAGAACGAAAAATGATTGCTTCAATTTGGAGCCATTCGTGGGGACGACAAAGTTCCTAACCTTTCACTAGCATCATCTCCCTTCAAACTACGGAGAGATGGTGACCACTAGATCACGTAATAACGGAGAACAATGGGACGTAGGGGTGGGCATCCCATCCCGCGATCCTGTTCCTGTCCCGTCTCATCCCGACTTTTTCGGGTCTTAATGGGATTGAATAATTCCATCCCGATCTCGTCCCGTCCCGATCTAGAATGGGATGGGATGGGATGAAGATTTTCAATCCCGCCAATCCCGTCCCGTCCCGAGCTAATATTTATTATTAATATTTTTATTTATTTATTTTAAAATTGCAATATTATTGTAATTGAAGAAAAATGAATTTAGTTGAAATCAATGTAATTGATATTAGTCTATATCTGCAACTACTTGATATTGGTTTATTTCTAGAATTCTAAATTAATTATTTAATTGCAAACTCTTTAAAACTCAAAATGGGATTGCTAACTACATTGGTGAGTTTTATTTCGTGTCAAGACAATGAATTTAATGACTGTTTTTTTTAAAAGCAATAATGAAACATTCTTCTTAGCACTCAAAATCTACTCATCCTTTTGTTCACTATTTGAAATAGTAGAACAGGTCCACCATTGCCATTATACTGTCCACCTTTTAGTCATTCAAAACTCTGCAGAAATCTTAATTACAGGGTGAATTTCAACTATCATTTATAGTAGTTTATTATGATGTTGCATACTCAATCTAAGGCCATCATTTATGTGTAGTTTTACGAATTGCCTTTGCCTCTTTTCAACTAAGCAAATTGGGTCTTGGGTAAGTAGTAATTTGTAAAAAATGAGAGCACGCTGATCCCGTACCGAACCCGTTTGGGATGGGACGAGGTTGGGATGAGGTTTTTCCCATCCCATCCCGTCCCGATCCCATATGAACGGGATGGGATAGGGATGGGTCTATCTCGTCCCATCCCGTCCCGTGCCCACCCCTAATGGGACGCGTCAAACGCTCTGACTGGTACTATACCCCGCTTTTCGCAGTCCTGGTTATGCACGGGCAACAGACGCACGCCCTCGCGCCAGCAACATCAATGATGGACCTCAGGATAGATATACTGTCATCTCAAATACAACAAATCGCCAAAATGATGGAGGCTCTCACTCGGCAAAACCTTCTACCCGCTAATGGAGATCAGGAACAACACATGCCTTTGTTTCTCGATGACGTCAGAAAGCAAGCGCAGGAGAGTCGGGCCCCTACTAGTTCTCACTGAACCAGAGGAAGTGGCGCAGTTAACACAAAATCAACTTCCAGGGCTGAGAGGCTCAACCCTCGGAACCCCCTCCGCAGTGGGGCACACGACCCAGATGTGCTATTTTGTATCTCAGTCCCACCTTTTGTGGATTGTATTATGAACGAGGCCCTTCCGAAAATGTCCATGGCTTCTGAGCTCGACTTCTACGACATGACCACCGACCCATTCGACCACCTGTGCCAATACCAGCATGTAATGGCCCTCAAGGAAGGATCCGAGTTGGTGGTGTGTCGAACTTTTCCCACTAGCCTGAAGAAAACAGCACTAACGTGGTTCCACAGCCTCCCGCCGAGGTCGATCAACTCTTTCAAGATGCTGGCGAAGGAGTTCCTGACGCGTTTCATCGGAAGTAAACGATTCTGAAACGGTTCACACTACATACTCACTCTGAAATATAGATCCCATGAGACGCTCAGAAAGTATGTCATGCGCTTCAATGACGAGCTGACACTCATTGACGGTTGCAGTGTTGATATAGCTGTGCCAGCTTTTACCACGAGCCTAAAGGAAAGAAAGCTCTATGAAGACCTCACCTTGGAACCCCCTTTAGACATGACGAAACTCCTCAAGTGCGCCCAAAAGTACATTACTTTAGAGGAGTTGAGGACCGTTAAAAGGGAAATCGAATGCGAGAAGAAGCCCTCCGCTCCTAAAGACAGAAGAGAGGGAAAAAGATGCAAGGATGAAGAAATGAGCAAGAGGAACTGTAATGACAAAAAGGAAGACTCTAGCCGGGCCAGGCCAGAAAAGCATCCAACTATGTTAGATCTAGAGCCGTGGGACCTCTCAATTCTAGCCTGTCGGACATACTGGACTCCATGAAAACTGGGAAGATCTGAAGTGGCCTATAAAACAGCGCGGAGACCCCTCCAAGTGTGACAACAACAAGTACTGCTTGTACCACAACTGCAAGAATCTGAGGCATGAGATTAAGTACTGGATCCGCAGGGGCAAGCTAAAAGAATTTATGAACCCTAAAAGGGGATCAGAGCGATCCAGGAACTGGGGGGAGTCAATCAAAGAAATAGAAAAGGAGACCTCGTGCATAATCTATGTCCTTCATGGAGTCAGACCGAATGAAAATTAGTTACAGATGTCCCGCAAGCGGACTCTATTGGAAATGCAGACACAACCCGCGGACGAGAACAAACACATTTGCTACTCGAGGGTTTAGAGCCCCATTCCCACCTTGACCTTTATGGACAAATGCCTCGAAGGAGTCCGAGCGCCACTCATCTCGGTCTTCATTGCAAGGTGGGAAGTTAAGAGAGCCCTGGTGGACACAAAGAGCTCGCTCATCGTCCTAATCTACAACGCGTTTCGCAATATGTACTTCAAAGAGGAGAACCTGACGCCTTCAGACTACTAGCTGATTGGATTCAACGAAGAGAAATGTTTTTTGATCGGGAAGATAAGGTTAGCAGTAGTGGCAGGAGAACCACAACAGAGAAAAGTCCTATTTCAGGACTTCATGGTAGTAGACGTGTTGTAGGCAATTTTCCATGCCTCGAACCTTATCTTGGGAAGACCATGCCTCCACCAGATGGAGGCAGTTTTCCACCTTTCGCCAGTGCGTTAAGTACACTGCTAACCACTCAGAAGGAACAATACGTGGAGATCAACCTAAGGCACGAGGCTGCCATTATGTTGCACTGAAGCAATGGAATGTTCCCAGATTCAATCGGATCCCACAGTGCAATATGAACCAAAATCGGGGCCTAGTGACTGTAACCGCATCACTCCAGTCACTCGAGATCCCAAAAACAATGACTCGCTTCAGAGAGACGGGTCATTCAAGCGGTACAAGAGCAATCCACTCTTCAACCCATCAGAACAAAGAGATTAGCGCAAGCAGGAGTACAACCCTCGACATTCCATCGGTGCGGAGATTAACTCCTCCCAAAAGGCTTACTCTTTAGTAGCCTCTATGACATCAGCGAAATTCAACAATCCGCTGAAAGCACAAATGATCCACAAGAGCCATACGATTCACTTTAGAGCATGATCAATTTCCCTTCGCTCGACCCTTTCCCAATATCAAGGACAAAGGGGCAGAGGGGGCTGAAAGCACAGAACGACCGATTGCTCTGTTGAATCACCTCAGAAAAGCGACCCGCTAACAACAACGCAGACCTTACAACGGACTACTAACTCCCTCAAACAACATCCTGCATCCTTGCAGACTTCCTCGAACGACATCCAAACTCTCGAAGGAAGTAGAAGAAGGCAGATGAGGATGGCCGCAAGCGACAAAACAGTCGAGGTTTCACAATGTTGTCAAACGAGGACACTTTTTTCATGTGCAGTACCCGGGGTGACTAAGAGATACCACCCTCGGAAGCATCACGCATCCGCTAACACTTCGATCAACCATAAGCTAGCAGCGGAAACCACATACACGCAGGCACAACGGTACAAGGTAACACCAAGGCTTCTCCCTTGGGAGGAAATGCGTACTTCTTCTCCACAATATGATGAGAAATTATGAGATCTCAGCGAATCAACTATGTGCCCACCCAGAACAGGTGACAACACATAACAACAATTATCGTCGTGCCCGATTAGAGGGAGTACCGATACTCAACCATCTTGCAGTCTACGTCGTACACGTGCTACCATGCAATCTACGCCGTATGCGTAGCGTAATTTGTGTAAGAAACCCTAGCTCTCCTTCTGCGGGCCTATGAGCTCGACCCACTATTCAAGCAATATCCTATCACATGCCTGACATGAGCACTAGAAGTCCAAGTCAATTCTGACACCCGGATCATACCTGCGGATCACTAGCTAATTTAAGGTAATTTTATCCGCACAGTGCACTATGCCCGCAGACACAGGTTCGCACACCCTCAAACAGGCGAAACCTTTCCCCAACCAGGTAAGCTTAGTCAGCTGAGGCTGATGACGACAACTTCTGGCTCATCTCAACACCCAGTCTGTCTAGCGCGGATCTCGATGGTTTAGGAAGTGGGAACCTAATCAACGCTATCACGCCTGGTAACGACGACTTGTGATCATTGCCCCCTTCACAGTCAATGATCGTTGAACCCGATCAGGTAAGCCTAGCTAATGACGACTGGCAACGAAAGCTTATGATCAAAGTCAAAACCTGTAGCCCCTATTACGTGGGCGTAGATGGTTTGGAAGGCGGAAGCCTAGTCAGTTCTAAACTAATTCCGATGGCTCACCGCCGGACTATTGCTTTTCAGTTTGGCCACCGAATTACTAACTCTGAACTTATAGCCCCTAGTGTGCGGGTGTAGATGTTTTAGAAAGTGCGAGCATAGTAAGTCCTGAACTGGTTTTGATGGCTTGCCACGGAACCACTGCACTTCAGCATGGCCACCGAAAAACTCCCAAATTTGTAGCTTGATGCGCACGAGTGTAGATGATTTGGAAGGTGGGAGCCTAGTTAGTCCCGAACTCATTCCGATGGCTTGCCACGAGGCCACTATTTTTCAGCCTGATAGCCAAACCCCTTCGTTTCAAACTTGTAGCCCTCACTGCGCGGGTATAGATGGTTTGAAAGGTAGGAGACTAGTCAGTCCCTGACTGATGTCGACGGCTCGCCACGAGACAACTGCACTTCAGCATGGCTGCCAAATCCTTATTCCCTAAACCTGTAGTTCATTCTTTTTGGACATAGATGGTTCAGAAGGTGGGAGCCTTAAGCAGCTCGTTACACGATCACCGCAAAGATAAATCACAACTCAGTCAGTGTCCTCACGAGCTTGCATTCTATTATCAGCAGAGGCCACTCACGCCAACACATAAATCGTCCAGCCAACACGCGGACAGATGCTACACATATGCTAACCTGAGCTTACGACGCCTAGCTCGATACAAACGCTATGACGAGTACACTCGGCTATCACAACTTATTTTAAGGATGAGATACATCTTGGGTAATGCAACCCATGGCTAAACCGTCTACGACATGCCCACTGTTGGACATGACTATGCAACGGTGACTCTAAGTCACCCGCAACATAAATGGTCAAGCTCTCAACTACAAATAGAACGCTCGGCTTCCTACTGATCCAACCAGCCTATGCCCAAATAAGCGACAAGGTGAAACAGAAGACACACGATAAAAATTGCGACCACAAAACGGATACAAAACGTACTTAAGATAAAATTGTTTTCATTAACAATCGAAGCAAAATGGGTACAAGTATACAAAGTTTACTCCGAAATAGTAGATGGTACAAAAATAGAATAGCTAAGCTTAATGGAAGAAGGAGCTGGAGTCGTGTCCATACGCGCCACGTCCTGAGCATCAGGGTCCGAACCGCCATTTCGTCCGATGACGCAAAGGCAACGAACAAGTCTACATACGACATCTTCTTATAACGGCCAAGATCCCATTCCGGATGCTCCTCCTTCATCTGCTCCAACAACTCTAATCTATCATGTACAACCCAACGAAACTCGCACTTGCCTTGTTCCTACAGAAGCTCTTCCTCTCGTGCCTTCGCTCAGCAAGTTCACGTTCCAACAGCTCCAACTTGCCAGTCAGCGCATCAACTTGAGACTACTCTGTACCCAAATTTCTCTTTAGAACATTGAGCTCGTGTTTTTCTAATCCAAGTCGGTCCTCGACCTTCCTCTTCTCCTGAGCATTAAACTCCATGTCGGCCTCTAATTGTTGCTTTTGAGCTGCCCAGTCGGCCTCCTTTAAGGCATTCTCTTTAGCAAGAGACTGCAATGCAGAACGCGCCTCAGCCGCAGCTTCCTGCGCGACCCCATGTCTTGACAAGTCTGATCCAACTCCTGCTTGAATCTGTCCCTCGCAGACACCGCTTTCGCTAGATCACGTTCAAGGGCTTCCAGACGAACCCTCTGAGTCTCAGCAATCACGACTGACTGCTCCAACCTCTTCTCCTCAGCAACTCAATTTCATAAAGTGCGTCGGAATTCAACGCTTACATATGCGAGAAGACACGTTCCATGGTGTATATACCCTCTCACAAAATGCCTCAATTTCTGTTCCAGCAACGACCATCTGGCTCAAATGAAACATACCCAACATAAGGTAATTTAAGCCCTTATCCATACGCCCTTCAAGCGTATCCTTTTCGGATTTTGGAAAGTAATTCATTAGCAAGCTATGACGCCTGCTTATATGCTTCCTTGAGGCATACTCTACGTCAACCTCCCAGTGCCAGACCTGAGTGCTCATCATCACTAAGTCCGGAGCAAACATGCTTATGTGTGCATCCGGATGAAACTCTCCTGGATTAGGAATTACACCGGCATCACCCTTTGCAGTCGCCACTGTTCCCAGGCTTTCCTTCGCAACCTTTCCTTTGTCACGAACAACCGACACTTTAGTGCAAGACGACTTAACAGGATCCGAATGAAGGGGAGGATGAAAGTTATCCAACGAACCCTCCAACACCTCGAGACGTGGCCTGGAACGAGATGGTGAACAATGCGGACTATGAGAAATTTGGCATGTGCCACCACAACCACTATCAGACAGCCCACCAACGGGAGGATCGGATTCCATAACCTCAGGCGAATCCTCGCAGCAACCTTCTATTGTAACGGTGCTGTGTGAATCGACACCAATAGAAGCCACCATCACAACTCGCATCAACTGCTCACTCAAATCTTCTGCCTGCACAACACTAAGATTCGACATGTCTTCAACCCCTGCAAATCGCGTGTGGTCCTTCTCCCAACCAGATACATCGACCTCCGCCCTGATGGGCCGATCAGACTCTCGTTCTTCACTTGTAGGAGTAGGTCATTTTGAAGTCGACCCAGGTCTAATGCGGGACCTTTTCGAACTCATAAAGGAGGCAAACGTCTCAAACGACTCCTCTGTATCAGTCAAAACATTAGCTTTGGCCCCAGTGACCTTCCTCTTCCTATGAGGGACCCCATCTTCAGACTTAACTCGTGACGTTCGGTAAAGAGTGGGGGCGACATGCCATTTGTCCCACAACTTACTGTGAATAAAGTTGGGAATGCATATGACATCCACCACGTTTTTCGTTGACAAGCTGCGGAGCGTCTCTATAGTGTTTCGCTCCTCTAGGGTAAAAAGAGTAGTGGGCAACCATCCTGCAAAGAAAAAAAAACCACAGACAGACATACCTAGACCAAAGTGGTTTTATTCCTAGCACATTTATGAACAAAATGACTAGGCTGAAAACACCCGTTGCATGGAAACTTGTTACTAAATGGTAGTGGCTTCACAATAGTTATTGCATTTTGAGGAGTATGTTTAGAACCACCGGGAACAACAGGACAGTTAGAAACAACTTTGAGAACCTTTATTCTAGACCGTTTTGCAAATTTCTCAGCTCCAGCCATAGTTTCCAAATCTACCAAGACAAGTTTTCTGGGAATATCAACATACTACCCATACAAATACTAGTAAGCCTTTTTGTTTTTCAGTTGCAAACAATTTTAAGTGAAATTCGTTGGTGTACTCAACAAAATGTAGAAGAACCCTATTTTAACTGATGCAACTTACTGAAAAATGTTTGTGTAACAAAGGTTTTCTACAATAAATTTCTCAACAATTGCTAAGTATGAAGCTGCCTCATATTTGACATGTCGCGCTCCTTACTCATATATATTTCAGTCCACCAAGTACTAGCATAGCCTTTAAGTTTAGCGGCAGTCAACAAAAAATACCCCCTTCTCTTTTACTATCATAAGTTGGAATGTCCAACTCAATGTTTCATTGTTGCATTCATTCCACATAATGAAGCAACCTCTCAGATTCAGATAGGACAATATTATCAAACTCATATCGCTATCACCTTCAATAGGAAAAATAGCAAACTATTAAAATTCGCTGGAGGTGGGGGTCGTGGATTACCCTGAAAAATACAAAGCATTCTTGAAGTAGTAGTTGTTGGACTGTCTCTTAGGAAGAGGGTGTTACTTTCAAGAACCTCTTCCACAGCCCAACCTCTTCAATAACTTTTATGTGGAGTGATTGGCTTCTATGATTACTCGATTAGGAAGAAGATATGTCCTACAATCTCCAGGCTTCACCTATTCTGATCATGTACCAGTTTGAAGTTGTCCATTCATGAAGGAATATCATCTTTTTTAAGTTTCTATCCCTCTACTTCCTTTGGATCAAATTGTGTAGGGGTTGATTTGGAAGAGCAGTTATCATCAATCTTTATTGGGCGATCAAGTAGTTCTAGTTCTGAACTAGGTTCTTAGTTGTGGGATTAAGTTAGGCATAGTGTTGGTGTTTTACCTGATGGTGGATAGGTTCCATATTGAATTTAGGGGTGCATTGGGTTGATTTTGGAGTTGTAGGAGTTGTGGGTTGGTAAATGTTGTGCTAGAAAATATGGGTTTGGGGGTAAAGGATACAAAATAGCCCCACGAGGGTTGAAGAACCCGAGCATTAGATGGGAAAACCCCTAAAAAGAATTGATGAAACGGACATCGAAGGTCAGTGGCGAACCCAGGATTTTAGTCGGGGGGGGGGGGGGGGGGGGCAAAATGACAAATAATTATTAGTTGATAATGGTAGTTATCAAGGGTAGAGCAAAACAAAAAAATCCTACTTGAGCTAGTAACAAATAAAAAATACAACTATCAAAAGTACATTGCATATACCATATTGAATCCAGTGTAGTCCAATTTTAAGCCAAAATAAGATTGCAATAGGATAAATATCATTAGGATAAGTATCTAGGATATATAACTAAAATCACAAAATAATTAGGAAAAATATCTAGTTGAAGCTTAACAAATCTGAAATATGCGAGCATAATAGGATCCTAATACAATTTCATAGAAAAAATGGTTTATATGAGCCTCAAATTTTGTATGAGTTGGCTAATGGTATGAATTTTCATTCAATTATATAGTTATCATTTTAGATATTAATTTCAAATATTTTTTTGGAGGTTTTATACCACTTGTGAACAATCAGTTCATTTTTTTTTAATGTTTGCAATTACATATAAAATTGCGTTGAAAACAAAAAAGTAGGGGTAGGCCACAGTGACAAAAATAGTAATTGTTAATAGCCATAAAAAATCATACGCTCCAAGAGAACTGAAAATAAGTTTTAATAAAATTAGGAGAGTAACAATGATGGAGAATAGCAATTATCAATAGACGTAAAAATGTATAGTTAATAGTAATTGTCAATAGTTATAAAGAACCCTTACGCTCTAAGAGTATCGAACTCAGATCATTTACTAAAATGTTAAACTTCCGACCACTACACCAACAAAGACATTTAGGAATTGTTAAATGAACAATTACCATATTGTATTATAAATTATAAATTGATTTTTTTTGTAAGTCTAAATATTTATTAAAAATATTTTGAAAGTTGGGGGGGGGGGGGGGGGGGCAGCTGCTCCCCTGGCCCCTTATTAGGTTCGCCCTTTTTGAAGGCCCTCGATAGATAAATAGAGCAGGCATGACAACCCTAAGCTACCGATCAGAGGCGGCACATAGAACGACACGACTATTGTGGTTTCATCAATTTGGGTTTATGTGGTGGATGCTATGTCGTCTAGTAGTTATCTAGCGTGTTGGACTTGTCCCAAAGTGTTTTCGACCTTCTTCAACTTCTCCATCACCTTTTGATCATTTCCTTTTTCCCATGCATCTGACTTATAATGGTGTTGAGAGTAGTTTGGGAGGTTGCCAACTTACCTTGTTTGCAACTTCTTAATTGTTTCCTTAAAATCCTTATCTTCTTCTTCTTCTTCTAATTCTTAGTAGTCACCGTACTTTCTACCAAGAGCGAACAATGTTGCAATACCAATTTGATGATGATCACGGTGGAATGGAAAAAAACAAGAAGCTGGTATTAACAAGGCGTTCATGAAATTGAGAAAAATAACCTTATTCAGTTAGGACTAGTGGAACCTAGTCCTAACCCTAATCAGAATAGAAATCCATATTCTAATTGAAAAGAAAATCTTTAATTTACTAGTTAGGACCAAGCTCACTTATCCGATATATTAACACAACATATTGATATACCTCTATACCCATCAAATTTAGTTAAGATTTTTTTCTTTGTTTATAAACTTTTTGTGGTGTCAGTGTTGAAACTAAGTTCTAATGGGTTAGAAAGCTACTTGTTTTGGTTACATATTTCTTAAGACACATATATTTTAGTGTTCTAGAAGGTTGTGGAGTGAACTAGGGTGGTCTATATCATTGTAGTAAAAAACGAGCCAAAGCGAGAAGCGAAGTATTGACAACACTCTTCAATCTTGCCAAAGTGAAAAAAAGGTTGCTTTTGCTAAAGTATAAAGTGGTCAAAGCGACCAATTCATAAAAAAAAAAGTATTTTAAATTACAAATTTTTACAATAGAGATTGGTTCCAATTTCTAAATACTCCAAATTCCATTGAAAATATTCATTTACTTTTTTTAATAGTTGTTTTCAAATTACCAATATACAACGATATTGTTAATTTGCTACCAAGAAAATTTATTAAGTTGTTATTATCTTAGTTATTGTCTAATAAATTTTACTTATTACTTTTTAATTCTGACTTTAATGATGATTATAGATGAAATTTTAACACAATATGGTGCAAATTATTAGGGAATTACATGTCTAGTTATCAATTTATAGCATTAATTTGCTATTTAAAAGCTTAGATATGGGTAAAATGCATTTATTTGAATTTTATAGATTTGTTATGATGATTACTTATGACGGTCGTTTTACGAACGTAAAATGCTCCCTTCGTGTCTCGATTTTCGTTAAAGCGGTAAATGGGGTCCTCGGTTTGCTACTTCAATGCCTTGACTACCTTGGTCTATATTATGACTAGAAGTGGCAAATTGTCAAAATACATAGTAATTACCTTTTCTAAATTTTTTTTATAGATGTTGTTAGAGAATAGAAGTATGCCTATGTTACAAACTAGGAAAGTGTTACATAATAGAAGTCTACATATATTATAAAATAGGAAAGTGTTACAGAATATAAATAGGAAACCTAAGACTTCTATTCTATACTTACTTTCCTAACTTATTCTGTAACACTTTCCTATTTTGTAATATAGGTAGACTTCTATTCTGTAACACTTTCCTAGTTTGTAATATATACTTCTATTCTCTAACAGATGCACACAACAAAGAGAACTTTGTTGCACCTTTCAAAGAGTTAAGCAGTTCTAATCTAGTATGTATGAGTGAAAAGCATATGAGAATCAAAACAAACAAATTCATTAAGTCTATTCTAGGTCAAGTCTGGCTGGAGCATCTTTGGGTATTTCTAAAATGTTTTTGTAAGTCATAATCAAGCCTCAACGCATGCAATAATGGCTCCCAAATTCTTAAATATTAGAGAGTAAAGAGATTGAGAAACCAAACCAAACAACACCAAGACATAACGTGGGTCACAACATCAAAGTTCAATTCATATGGATGGCAGTAAAAAAGTGCATAATTTATTACTAAATCTCTATGCGAAAAACAGCTTGCAAAGATTGACTCTACAAGAGTTCCTGTCTTGCGTCCATTCCCACCATCTTGCAAGGTCAAACACGCCCGCGAAGATTTACAAGTTCTTGTTTTCTCTCATGGTTTGATGCTCGTCTAATTGAGATCACTCATTAGCACACATAAATCATTCCCTTACGAGGTTTACAAGTTCGGCAATGGGTATTATGAGGTCAAGGTTTGAAGCTCATCTTTCCAAATGAAGCAGAACGAAGATGAATTCAGACTCCCATCTCTCAAAATGGGTATATCTTCTCCTCCGTTGAGTACCTTTTTTCTCGATGTCTAATTTCTTAGGTTCCAATGAGAGAGAGACACTTCTTTTTTAAATAAAAAATTTTACATCTGGTGGTGGTCAAACGCATTTATGTGCCCAACAAGGCAATAGTATTCAAATAGCTAGGTTAACTACTCACAACATACAACGATTTCTCACTAGGTCTGCGATGGTTGACTAGGCTTTTTGGCCATATTCAGCTTCCACGTTGAGTTGCCTTCTTCTTACTGGAGCTTGGACTTGGTCTTCATCTCTCTTTGACTTGTTCCGAATGTATTCAAACTTGAATGATCTTTCAAAGCCTATGTTAAATAAATTCGTGTTCAAACTTGAATGATTTTCCAAAGCCTATGTTAAATATATCCCATACTCACTGACATGGTTTTATAATCTAATCAAGTATCTTTGCAAGAGGTTCCAAAGGTTCGTTGGTAATTCACAAACTCAATGTATAATAAATTATTAACTGGGCTTATCGGTGTGCCCTATCTTTTCTCCGCACTCCATTGGTTGGATTAATGATGATTGTTTTATTAATGTTACGTTACTGTGTTGATTCCCTTCTAATTGTGAAATAAATTAAAGATGAAGCCCGTTTTGATTTTCTCAACATGAGTGTTTCTGGAATGTTGCTTGGGAGATGGTGGGTTTTGTTATAGCTATTACACATCTTGGCAAAGCTAATACAGTAAGACTTACAAATTTGAAAAAGATGGTTTTTGCATTACTTTGGGTTTAATGTCCACCACTCTGGTTTCCACTCCAACAAAATTTAAGGATTTACTTTTCAAAGACATAATTGGAAGTCAGGTCTTTGTCTTTTTCCCTCTGTTTCTCATAATGTTTTTTCTTGTTCAACTACCTTTCTTGATTTGCGGAGTTTCTCCCTCCCATAGTCCCGCGCATGAGATTGATGATCGATTTGGTGCTTGCTATAGGGTTCATAACCTTTTTGTTGAAGAACAATCAGAACAATGTATAAATTTATTATGTAACAGTACAAATACTATTTGTATTATAAATTGATTACAATGAAATAAAATAAAATAAATAAATCTACTAACTTGTATTGTAGATTGAGGCTTGCTAAATCTACTAATTTGTATTGCAGAATTGGTACGTCTTGATTTGGGATAGAGGCTAGCGGATTCGCTATGTCCTATAGAAATAATTCGCCCCTACTCGGTGTTGTAGTTCTTTAGGCGTCTGGCTACCATGACTCAACTATCTAATACCAACACCATAGCACAAGGTCTCTCTCAGAAGTAGAGAAGAATGAATAACTCTAGAAAATTAATGTGTTTGAAGAACTTGTTTTTCTTTTCAATATATAGAGAACAAAAGGGTGTGTTGATAAGATACATCCTTTCCTAATTCAAAAGACACATCTTTTCTCTTCAAGTGCAAAAGACACATATTTTCTCTTCAATGTTGGTTATTTGCTATACAAACTCCAACGATACCCCACATTTGTATAGTAAATATATAAAATTGTCTTTTGGAGAAAAACTTAGACATAATATGCATCGGGAGAAGTGTCTTTTGGACTTGAACATTCCTTAGTGAATACTTATCAGATTTACCGGTGACGCGATGTGTATAGAAGATATTGAACTGTTCACCATGTTTAGTAAATCAAGACAATGAGCATCACACATATTATATCTTCACATTTTTCAATTCATACGGTTGTGTTCATTTTAGTCTTGAACAAATCTCGGATTCATGAGAGCTTTAGAGAACTCAGTCATATCATTCTCATAAATGCGACCTCACATTTACTCCCATATAGGTGACACTTAGATTATTAATACCCTGTTGTATTCATATTATCTCTCAAAGAGATTAGTGTCATTAAGAATAAATAAAATATTCACCCTGACCATCACAGGTAGTATACATTTCTTATCATAGGAATGAGTAAGTGTGTACACTCTATTCTTTGAGTTTCATCTAACTAGTTTGCCTTTTTGAACCTAGGCCTTGAGATTAGGTTTTCGCCAGGTATACTCCTCATTGGATTGGCTTTAAGCCCATTCCCCTCGATAATTTTAACACTTGCGCTTTTGGTATACTCTTTGTAAGTTGATCCGCAATATTCTCCTTTGACTTCACATAGTCAATTGAAATGATCCCAGTTTTGAGCAATGTTTTATAGTGTTATGTCGCAGACTTATGTGCTTAGGCTTGCCATTGTAAATGTTATTTTTCGCTCGCGCAATGGTTGTCATGCAGTCACAGTGAATACATATAGCAGTCACAGGTTGAGACCATAACGAAATATCTTCTAAAAAAATTCTCAGCCAATCTGCTTCTTCAGCAATCTGATCTAAGGCTATAAATTCAGATTGCATTGTGGAACGTGCTATACACGTTTGTTTTTGTGATTTCCATGACACTGTTGCCCCACCAAGTGTAAATACATATCCACTTGTGGATTTTTCCGTTTTACCGGATATCCAATTAGCATCCATAAATCCTTTCAAAACTGGAGGATATTTTGTATAATGTAATCCATAGTTGATTGTGAACTTCAAGTATCGCAATACTCTGACCAAAGCTACCCAATGGTCCTTGGATGGTTTGATAGTATATCTAGCCAATCTATTTACTGAGTACGCAATATCCGGTCTAGTACAATTTGTAATGTATTATAGTGTCCCAATGATACGCGAATATTCCAATTGAGAGACACTTTCTCCCTTATTCTTCTTGAGATGGCAACTTGGATCATAAGGTGTTTTAGCCGGATTGCTATCAAAATGACCAAATTTTCGCAAAATTGTTTCCACATAATGTGATTGGGTAAGTATGTAGCCATCATTATTTCTTAGAATTCTTATTCCCAAAATTACATCAGCTTTACCCATATCTTTCATATCAAAACTCGAGTTCAATAATTTCTTAGTTGAGTTTATGATATCTAAGTGTGGTCCCATGATGAGCATGTCATCATCATACAAACATACAATGACAATAAAACAATTGTCAAATTGTTTGATGTAAACACATTTATCACATTCATTGATCCGAAATCCATGTGATATCATTGTATGATCAAACTTTTCATGTCATTGTTTAGGTGCTTG
Organism: Berberis vulgaris; assembly: GCA_963556465.1. Lineage (NCBI taxonomy): Eukaryota > Viridiplantae > Streptophyta > Magnoliopsida > Ranunculales > Berberidaceae > Berberis > Berberis vulgaris. The sequence goes on along the minus strand of OY747131.1, from coordinate 47,485,453 downwards.
TTTAAGTCCATAAAAAGACTTTACAAGCTTACAAACATTTTTCTCTTGACCTTTTACCACAACCTTCAGGTTGTTCCATATAGATTTCTTCATCTGATTCACCATTTAAAAATGATGTTCTTACATCTATTTGGCGTATCTCCAAATTGTAAACAGAAGCAATTGCAATTAGCATCCTAATGGATGTAGTTCTAGTCACTGGTGAGTTAAGTGTCAAAGAAATCTAGCCCTTGTTTTTACGGTATCCTTTGGCTACTAGATGAGCCTTATATTTTTCTATTGTACCATCAGCCTTTAACTTTCTTTTAAAAATCCATTTGTAACCTATTGTCTTACAACCTGGAGGTAAATCTACTAATTCCCACGTATGGTTTTGTAAGATAGAATCAATTTTACTATTTATTGCTTCTTTCCAATAAATAGATTAATGAGAGGTGATAGCTGCTTTGTAGGTTTGTGGTTCATCCTCAATGAGAAACGTTAAAATGTCGGGTCCAAAATCTTTAGCAATCTTGACTTTTTTTTCCTCTCCTTGGCTCTACTTGTTGTTCTTGGACAACCGGTGTGGACTCATTTGGTTCCAAGTATTTGTCTTGAACACCGGATGATGAAGCATCATTAGCATGATTAAAATCATGTGTTTTTCTTTTATTTCCAGTAAGCCTATCATTGTAAGGAAAGATATTCTCAAATAATTCATCATCATTGGACTCAATGATAATATATTAGTATGAATATCTGAAATTCTCGATTTAATGACTAGAAACTGATATGCTACACTATTATTGGCATATCCAATAAACACACAACCAACCGTTTTAGGTCCAAGTTTAACCATTTTTGGAAGTGGTACATGAACCTTTGCTAGACACTCCCACACTTTCAGTATTTTATAGGTTGGTTGTCTTTTGTTCCATTTTTCATATGGAGTTTGATCACTTTTTTTTTGTGGGATTCTATTCAAGATGGTGTTTGCAGTAAGCAAGACTTCACACCACATTTTTAATGACAACCCAGAACTATTCAACATGGAAATAATCATGTTTTTCAGAGTTCTGTTTTTACGCTCTACAACTCCATTCTGTTGGGGAGTGTAAGGTGTAGTCGTTTGACGAATAATTCCATGTGAAACACAAAATTCTATAAAGGCATTGGAGTCATACTCTCCTCCTCTATCTGATCTTAGAATTTTGATTTTCTTGTTTAATTGATTTTTGACTTCAGCCTTATATTTCTTGAACATATTCAAAGCCTCATCTTTGGTATGTAGTAGATAAACATAACAATACTTACTGTAATCATCTATGAAAGTAATGTAATAATTCTTTCCTCCACGAGTTGGGTTTGATTTGAAATCACTCAAATCTGTATGTATTAATCCTAACAATTCATTTGATTTTTCCATTACAGACTTATAAGATTTACTGACAAATTTTGATTATACACAAGTTTCACATTTATGTAAATTGTCAATTGTACATTTAGGTAGTAAGCCAAGATTAATCATTCGTACGTAAATATCTAAAATTAACATGTCCTAATCTATCATGCCATAATGTAGAAGACTCAGGCAAATAAGTAGAATTATTATTAACATTAAAAAATAATACATTGAGTTTAAAAATCCCTTCAGTCAAGTAGCATTTCCCAACAAATGTTCCCTCTTTAGTGAAAATGAACTTGTCAGATTCAAATACAAGTTTAAAGCCTTTTTGGCTTAGAACAGGACCAAACACAAGATTTTTAGTAATTTGAGGAACATGCAATACATCCATCAGGGTAAGGTCCTTGCCAGATGTAAATTTCAAGACACTTTCCCTTTGCCAGTAACACTTGCAGTGGATGCATTGCCCATGAACAACTTTTCTTCACCATTGATAAGAGTGTAGGTGACAAACATATTTCGGTTTTCACATATGTGCCTTATTACACCAGTGTCAACCCACCAATCCTTACTATCTGTAATCATATTGACTTCAAAAACAACACCAACAAAGTCTTCAGCAATATTGGCTTGGGTTTTATTGTTTGTAGTAGCATTCTCCTTCTTGTGACGACAATCTTGTGCCTTGAGTCCAGGCTTTCCATATACCCAACATGCACCTTTAATTTGTTTGAAATTCTTCCCTATTGGAGTAAGTGCATGTGAGTGTGAACGTTTTCCATCATATTTGTTTTTCTTTTTATGAATTTTGTACTTAGGCTTGGACTTGTTTCCATCCTCAACAACATTGGCTTTGGCGTCGAACTCAGAAGTGTTCATTCTTTCACTCTTGCGGTGATCTTTTTGAACCCTTAATTTGATAACCAAATCCTCCATTGTCATATCATTCTTCTTATGTTTGAGATGAATCTTGAAATCGTTCCAAGATTGAGACAATTTCTCAATGACAGCCCCGGCTGCAAATTGGTGTGGCAATTCCATTCCCTCTGCAGCAAGTTCTAGGATCATAATCTGGAGTTCCTCCACTTGGTTCACAACAGTCTTTGAGTCTATCATTTGGTACTTTAAAAATTTCCCAATGATAAACTTCTTTGAACCAGCATCTTCAATTTTATATTTATTTTCCTGAAAATCCCAAAGTTCTTTTGTTATTTTGTATGATCTATACACATCATACAACGTATCATTGAGACTGTTTAGGATATAGTTCCTGCATAAAAACTCACTATGTTTCCATGCATCAATTGCATTAAACTGATCTGTGGAAATATCATCTCCTTCAGTGACATGAACATCTTCCTTGACAATATGAGCAAGGTTCAAGGTTGTTAGATAGAACAACATCTTCTGTTGTCAGTGTTTGAAATCCATACCCTTGAACTTGTCTGGTTTCTCAACATGGGGTTTGACGCCATTAACTGATTATTCCAGAATTCTATCTATAGATTGTTGGAGAACAATCAGAACAATGTATAAATTATTTGAAATAAATAATGTAACAATACAAATACTATTTGTATTATAAATTGATTACAATGAAATAAAATAAAATAAATAAATCTACTAACTTGTATTGCAGATTGAGGCTTGCGAAATCTACTAACTTGTATTGCAGAATTGGTACGTCTTGATTTGGGATAGAGGCTAGCGGATTTGCTATGTCCTATAGACAAAATTCGCCCATACTCGGTGTTGTAGTTCTTTAGGCGTCTTGCTACCCGGATTCAATTATCTAATACCAACACCGTAGCACAAGGGTATTGGTTCTGGCGAATTTACCAAATGCAATCTCTCTCAGAAGTGAAGAAGAATGAATAACTCTAGAAAATTAATGTGTGTTGAAGAACTTATTTTTCTCTTCAATATATAGAGAACAAAAGGGTGTGTTGATTAGACATATCATTTCTTAATTCAAAAGACACATCTTTTCTTTTCAAGTGCAAAAGACACATCTTTTCTCTTCAATGTTGGTTATTTGCTATACAAACTCCAACACTTTCTCATTACGAAAATCCAAGTATTGCTTGTTAATGATTTTATTCTCCCTAGTTTGAGTCCTTCTGTTGTCTTTTCATTCTCATTCCTACAAAAAGATGGTTCTCGGCGTTTATCTTTGTAGATTCTCATCTTGTTAAAAAATCACATGCAATTAAGCTTTCCTATTACTCGTTTGGATGATATGTTGGACATGCTAGAGGTTCTAGGATGATCTCAATTATTGTTTTAAAAAACATATAATATGTACCATCATACGTACCATACCATATGCCTTTAGGTACATATCAGCTGATTGTCTTTTGTTTTATCGTCTTTGGCAATGACATCACTTCTCATTGGCATTTAGCCTTTCTTTGTTGACTGTTTCTTTCTAGTATCTGTGCATGTGCATAGACCAGGATGAAATGAGAAATAGATAAAAAAAAAAAAAAAAAAAATTTCGTGATGTATTAAAAAATTCATTGCAGTAATATCTTATCTTTGTAAATTTCAGGATGATACAACATTTGAGAAACAGAGTGCTTTACTTGCTTTGGCAATCACTGATCTTGTACTTATAAACATGTGAGTTCAGAACACAATGTCTCAATATTTTTAGGACGTTACTTCACTCATGCGTATCTGTGTTCTTGTGGAGAGACCGATGAATTTAGTTTTTTGTTTGACTAGTATTATTGGTTTATTTGATTTATCATAAATGATTCATGTGGGTGGTGCCATGATATTGGGCGTGAGCAAGCTGCCAACAAACCTCTTCTGAAGACGATTTTTCAGGTGATTCCTGCTTTGTTTTCCTTGATGCAACTTGTTAATGATGTGATCAGTATGTATCAGTGACAATGTGTCCTTCCATTGGTATAGGTTATGATGCGTTTATTCAGTCCTCGCAAAACAAAACGACACTTCTTTTTGTTATTCGTGATAAAACTAAGCTCTGTGATCTAATACTGTATATTGATGTTTGCTGACTTGATAAAACTAAGGTCTGTGATCTGATACTGTATATTCATATTGCTGACTTGATTCATGCAAAGAGACTCACAACCATGTTGTACATATAGACAGACTCCACTTGAGCATCTAGAGCCAGTCCCGAGGGAGGATATTCAGAAGGTGCCATAATGTACTAGATGTTTTTATTTAATTTATAGCTTCAATTTTTTTTTTCTTCTTCTTTTTATTCATTTGTATAAATGTTATAATAACTAATTTTTTTATAGATATGGGATAACGTTTCGAAGCCTGTTGGACCTTAAGGATACTTCCATGAGTGATTTCTTCAATGTGAGTCTATTTATTGGGAAAAGTCTTTTTTTGCCGACGTGTGAGAAAATACTTGCATAAATACTTATATTGTTTCCATTATGGGACACACATATCCAACTTAAAAGGTGGAGGTCACCGCTTTATCCAGTTACGAGGAAAAGGAGGAGTTGTTCAACGAACATAGTAGGTGAACTCAAATATAAAATTTATGGTTTGAACTTGTTTAATTTTTTTAAAGGTTGCACTTGGAAATACCCTAACAAGTTACTTATTTGCTTTGAACCTTGAAATGACTTCCACTTCTCGATGTTCAAATTTTATAACAGTAAATTAACCGTCTCGCCTCTATTTATGAAAACACTTTAGCTATTATAAATTGGTGCTTTATGAAATTAACTAGAATTGAATAATTGTTCCCTATGATATATTTATAACAATACTTCTATCAAACAAAACTTAAGTTAACATAATTTTATTAATTTAAAGGAAATGATCTAGGATTTACAAATGCGTTATTGTTTGTTTATATCATTATTTTAATTGTTTTAGAATTGTAGGATAAGTTAGGAGATTATATTCCCTGTACATCATTGTTTTTTATGAAAATAATTTCAGTTAAATACAATTTCAGTTCAGATTGATTTGAGATCAAAACATGGTTTATATTTCATTTAAGGGCGAAATGTGTTTGGGTCCTATAGTTTGTACCAATTTTGAGTTTAAGTTCCAAGTTTATCCAACTTTTGAGTCTGGATCCTAAAACCACATTGACTCTAAACTCTTCGTTACAAATATGGAGTCTAAATGCAAAGTTGGTGTAAATTGTGGGACCTAAATTCTAAATTTATCTATAACAAACTCAATATTATTTCAAAATTATAAAAAAACGTCTTTTAATTATTAGATGAAGACTTAACGGTCAATATGATCTTGAAACCTAAATTTAAAGCTTGACAAATTTGAGACCCAAACTCAAACTGGTAGGAATTATAGTATCCAATAGGGGTGGGCACGGGACGGGATGGGACGAGATAGACCCATCCCTATCCCATCCCGTTCATACGAGATCGGGACGGGACGGGATGGGAAAAACCTCATCCCGACCTCGTCCCATCCCAAACGGGTTCGGGACGGGATCAACATGTTATCATTTTTTTACAAATTACTGCTTACCCAAGACCCAATTTGCTTAGTTGAAAAGAGGTAAAGGCAATTCGTAGAGCTACACATAAATGGTAGCCTTAGATTGAGTATGCAACATCATAATAAACTACCATAAATGATAGCTGAAATTCACCCTATAATTAAAATTTCTGCAAAATTTTGAATGACTAAGAGGTGGACAGTATAATGGCAATGGTGAACCTGCTCTACTGTTTCGAATAGTGAACAAAAGAATGAGTAGATTTGGGGTGCTAAGAAGAATGTTTCATTATTGCTTGTAAAAAAACAGTCATTAAATTCATTGTCTTGACACGAAATAAAACTCTCCAATGTAGTTAGCAATCCCATTTTGAGTTTTAAAGAGTTTGCAATTAAATAATTCATTTCGAATTCTAGAAATAAACCAATATCAAGTAGTTGCAGATATAGACTAATATCAATTACACTGATTTCAACTAAATTCATTTTTCTTCAATTACACTAATATTGCAATCCTAAAATAAATAAATAAATAAAAATATTAATAATAAATATTGAAAAATTAGCTCGGGACGGGACGGGATTGGCGATATTGAAAATCTTCATCCCATCCCATCCCATTCTAGATTGGGACGGGACGAGATCGGGATGAAATTATTCAATCCCATTAAGACCCGAAAAAATCGGGACGGAACGGGATCGGATCGGGAACGGGATCGCGGGATGGGATGCCCACCCCTAGTATCCAAGCACAAATTAACCATTACCTTAATGTAAAAGTATTGAATTAAATAGGGGTTTTGTAAAAAAAATTACTTATTTTGTAATATGTTTTAGATCCACCCCAGCCCTTAAAACTTACACAGCTTTGTAAAAAGAGCAATTCTAGATGTCGAGGTTTTGGGCGAGGGATGGTGCGTCGCACGTGGTCTTGCATCGTTTCAAAAAAAAAAAAAAAAAAAAAAAAAAGAGGGGGAATCGAAATTTTGGGGGAGAAAAGGAGGGAACCTCTCCCTCCCCCCATTTCCATCTCGACAGAGAGAGATAGAGGAAGCTTTCCCTCTCCCACTCTCCCCCAACGAAGACCAACAATCCCTCCCTCTCCCCAAAAAGGTAAACCACCGAGGAACCTCTCCCTCTCCCTCTCCCATTTCCTCTCCTGAGAAGACGAAGACGAATCGCCAAAAAGGTAAAGCTCGACATTCCCATGTTTATTTTCCCTCTCATTCTCTCCCTCTTTGTGTGTGATTTCTTGTTGGGGATTTCTACATCTACGGTTTCCACTAGATCTAGGGTTTTTTTGCTTTGATATTGAATTGAAACCCTAGATCGAGCAAAAAAAAAAAAAAAAAAAAAAAAAAATCGATTTCAGTTTGAATTGAAACCCTAGATCTTTTATAGTCATCTCACTGGTTCTTGTATTTAGTATAGTTTTGTGAAATTGACTGCAGCAGAGGTTGGTGCAATTATAGTGTTTGATTTTATAATGGTGTTCTTCTAAAAAAAAAAAAAATTTCGATTTCAGTTTGAATTGAAACCCTAGATCTTTGCTGTGATTTTTTGTTTTAGCTTTTCAATCTTGGTAGAGATTCCCCTAATTTCATGGAAAATATAGGCTGATTTGAAAGTGCATGGGTTCATTTAAGCAGACTCCTCCTACCTTTAGAATTGATGAACCACCTCAGATTTTCCTGCATTTTCAGTAATATTTAAGTCATTTCTAATGCATTTATTCGACCGAGTTAAACCTGTTTAATCAGTTGATTGATTAGGGTTTTCCAATCTATTTCTTTGTATCTAATTAAAATGATGTTCTGAATCTGGTATTCTAAACTATTACAATAACATCAGATTATAATAATTATGTATTTTTTTTTATTAATTACAGGTGTGGAGAAATGTTTTCTTATAGATGGGGTCATAGGTCCAATCCCACAAAAGAATGTCTCGAGGTAATCTTACATGTCCTCTCTAGTGTTCCTATTGTTGTTTGTTCCAATGTGAAATGAAGGAATATGTCCTCTTCATTGATTTGTAATTACTGAATCCACTAAGAAGAGAGTTGGTGCTAAATCTCTCTACTATCAACTTTGATTGCCAATTTACAAATTGAGCATAACCAACATAATTTTACATGAATTCAGGAAAAGCCTAAGATGCATGATCCTTAGTACTAGCTACAAACGATTCAAAACATTTCAGAAACCAAAGTATAACCAAAGTCTGAAAAAGAATATTGTGTAAACTGAAATCACAGTAAGATTGAACAACTGATCATATTTTTGTGGGTAAGAATCTCCTTACAAAAATCTCATTTGTAATACTGTAGGAGTACTTTTCACTTACAGATATGTGTTTCATGTGCAGGCTAAACCAATACTAGAAAGTGGGGATATATTGAGTTTATTGGACCCCAAACTGGATGGAAAGTTCGATGAGAATCAAGTGCAAAGAATGGTTATTGCTGTAACCCTTTGTATTAGAAGGTCTTCTAGACTCCGGCAAAAAATTAATAAGGTACTATAGTTGTATTTTTTAATGTTACATATTAACGCATTGATGTACAAATGAATAGCTATGGTATATTATTTGGTTTAGTTATCCAGGAGCCAATTGCATTATTGAAATTGTGGTCGATAAGATAAAATTTTGACTCAATCTTCCTGGTTCAGATACTAGAGCTTCTAAGAGGTGACAAGGATATAAAGGCATGGGTGAACACCAATATCAATGGTCAACAGGAGATTGATAATCACGAAGGTGATGAAGCCTATGCAGGCTTTTTTGCCTAGTCACATCTAAGTGTTGCTTTGCTTGAAGTGGACGATGCCACTACATCATTCAGTAGTGTAGAACAGAGCAATCACCATACCTTGGAGAACTACCTGAAGGGGAGATGCAGTCGATCATCAAGCTTCGGCTAAATTCCTTCAAATGTAGAAGATATAAGTTTTGTCATGTATGAATAATGGTTTTAGTTCAGCAAAAACTGAAAAAATATGTGAAACAAGGCCTGTGTTAATATCAATGATGTCAGTCATGGAATGGTGTTTGGTATGTGTGCAGATTTTCTTGTTATGGAAACCTAGTGACGATTAACATTATCATCTCATTTCAACTCATCAAAAGCAGGAGCTTGCTACTTGCTAGAAGCTTTACTCAAATATTAGTTGATTGACAATCCCAGTTGGAAGGAAAGATAATGTTTGTTCAAACTTTTGCAAATTCAAGCAACGAAATAAACAAAAGAAAGGAAGCAAAAATATACTGCATATAACACATGAACATTGTTCAACAGAATACTGGAAACATCCACAATCTAATATCTTTTAATGAAACTCAAGGAAAAGTCGAATGTCAAGAAAGTCACACATCACAAAAATACTTGAATGATAAGATCTAACTTTATTTTGTTAGAACTCTGCAGATTTGGAAGCAATTCCCTCAGAATCTATGGCAGAAACTAAGAGAGAATAAATTGGAAGACTGGAAGACTTGAAGATTCAATAAGCAATTGCTGGAACAGAAATTGTATTGATAGTATTGAACTTGGAATTACAATATTCAACTCAAAAGAGTGAATTACAATGTAATCTGAACTAAGTGATTTAGGCTGTTAGAGATGCCTTGATCTCCTAATGAGCATTTGCTCAATTGTACAATGTCTGATATGATGAATCAATACAATGTTGTTGCCATTCTCCTATTTATACTAATACCTCACAGAGGTCTTTACAAAACAAATAACAGATCATTTACATTCTAACAGAGCATTCTTCTAACCACTAACAAAATATACTAATAGAATACTGGAAACCCTTCTAATTCACCATCTGACAGAGCACTCTACAACCACATTGGCCTTGCATTCTTCTGCCCATTATATCTGCAGCACCTTACATCAATAACAACTGAAGCACGTATCTCCTGTTGAGCATTCCTGAAGGTCCTTAACAGCATTTACCATCTTGCATTAAAGCCACTAACAACCCCTGACAGCCACTAACAATATTTGCATTAAAGCCACTAACAGCATTGCATTCATATTTTGTTTAAGCATTCCTGAAAACTACTAACAGCATTGTAGCATTGCATTAAAACCACTAACAATAGCCTTGCATTCATATTAACCCATCCTATTCCTTCGCCTAGTGTATGTGAACCGTATATGGGGGCCTATCATTGAAACCATCCTTTATTTCTGTAAAGCGGCTCTGAAGGGAGCTAGGTTTAAGAGTAGAATCAGTATTATCGCCACTGCGCTCTTGATTTTAACTCCTCTCTTTTCTTCTCGTTCTTATTTGCCTTTCTTCTTTCTTCCTTGGCTTTAGCCCTTTCTATCAAGGCTCTCTCTCTTTCTCCCTAGATAAAAGCACCATCAAGCAATCAGTACTGAGCATACATTAAAGCCAATAATACACAGGTTGGAATCAAATCCATTTACAAATGCAACACAAATAAACCTGGGAGAAGTTGACATATATAATTGGTGATTATTCAATGCATATGTGAAAGTTTTTATCGTGAACGAGCAAAACTGATAATCTAAAGTACTATTGAGCTCAACATATGCAACAGAGAAACAGTAGGAAGAAGGTTGCTTACATACGTGATTCAATTAGTTTTTTCACAACTGATCTAGCAGCTACATTTCATATTCGTTCCCACTATCTAGAATATTTGAGTTTTGCTCAAAACACTGCACTTTAAATAATTGCCAAGTAACATCAAAACAACTACGAGCGCTCTACATTTAGTGGACTGACATGGAAGCAACCTACATTAAAATGATTCTCAAAAATTTCTAACATAAAAAACACCATTAGAACAGTGTAAGATTGAACTTCAGTCCTGGAAAATTGAGAAGATGACCTAATCAAGTCTATATCTAAAGAGACTGAATGAAGTTATGTAATGGCTGAGTAACCCCAATCAAGTTTGTTTCTGCAATGCTTTTTGTCCATATTAATTGTGCTCAAGTTTAAATTTTCCAAATGCCCTAGCTAGAATATTAATAACATGGGCTTAACTAGTAGAAATGCAGTGACAAATCTATGGACTGAAAAGCAATTTCCTAACTAGTACGAGCAAGTCATCCAACACTTGGATTTTTAGATGCCATGAAAAAAAAAAAAAAAAAACAGAGGAATAAGACACACAAATATATGCTCAATTTGTAAATTGGCAATCAAAGTTGATAGTAGAGAGATTTAGCACCAACTCTCTTCTTAGTGGATTCAGTAATTACAAATCAATGAAGAGGACATATTCCTTCATTTCACATTGGAACAAACAACAATAGGAACACTAGAGAGGACATGTAAGATTACCTCGAGACATTCTTTTGTGGGATTGGACCTATGACCCCATCTATAAGAAAACATTTCTCCACACCTGTAATTAATAAAAAAAATACATAATTATTATAATCTGATGTTATTGTAATAGTTTAGAATACCAGATTCAGAACATCATTTTAATTAGATACAAAGAAATAGATTGGAAAACCCTAATCAATCAACTGATTAAATAGGTTTAACTCCGTCGAATAAATGCATTAGAAATGACTTAAATATTACTGAAAATGCAGGAAAATCTGAGGTGGTTCATCAATTCTAAAGGTAGGAGGAGTCTGCTTAAATGAACCCATGCACTTTCAAATCAGCCTATATTTTCCATGAAATTAGGGGAATCTCTACCAAGATTGAAAAGCTAAAACAAAAAATCACAGCAAAGATCTAGGGTTTCAATTCAAACTGAAATCGAAATTTTTTTTTTTTTTTAGAAGAACACCATTATAAAATCAAACACTATAATTGCACCAACCTCTGCTGCAGTCAATTTCACAAAACTATACTAAATACAAGAACCAGTGAGATGACTATAAAAGATCTAGGGTTTCAATTCAAACTGAAATCGATTTTTTTTTTTTTTTGCTCGATCTAGGGTTTCAATTCAATATCAAAGCAAAAAAACCCTAGATCTAGTGGAAACCGTAGATGTAGAAATCCCCAACAAGAAATCACACACAAAGAGGGAGAGAATGAGAGGGAAAATAAACATGGGACTGTCGAGCTTTACCTTTTTGGCGATTCGTCTTCGAATTCTCAGGAGAGGAAATGGGAGAGGGAGAGGGAGAGGTTCCTCGGTGGTTTACCTTTTTGGGGAGAGGGAGGGATTGTTGGTCTTCGTTGGGGGAGAGTGGGAGAGGGAAAGCTTCCTCTATCGCTCTCTGTCGAGATGGAAATGGGGGGAGGGAGAGGTTCCCTCCTTTTCTCCCCCAAAATTTCGATTCCCCCTCTTTCTTTCTTTTTTTTTTTTTTTTTTGAAACACGTGCGACGCACCATCCCTCGCCCAAAACCTCGACATCTAGAATTGCTCTTGTAAAAATACATTTTCACCAAATTCTGAAGCTGCAAAGACCTACAAAAGAGACGATGAGAGATCCTGACTGGTGGAGGAAGTTGTAGCAGAGAGATGGAGGTGGTGGCAAGAGGAGATGGAGGTGAGATGTCGAGTTGGTGGTTTGATTTGGGGTGGCTGGTGGTGGTGGTAGTGGCCTGATTTAGCTCGAGCGGAGGTGGTGGAGGCGAGATGAGGTGAAGTTTGACGGATGTGTAGCAACAACGAGAGGTGGGGTGGCCTGATATGGATTGGCCGGCTCAATTGGAGGTGGACGGTGGCAGTAGTGCAGGTCTCATCTGATGGTGGAGGGTAGTCGGTGCTGGTGGTAGCCTGATTTGAAGGTGGTGGTCTGATTTGGGTTGGTAGTGGTGTGCTAGCACGGACCTAGTTTGATAAGGAAAGCTGGGGTGGGTTTCGCGGTTGGTGGTGGCGGTTGAACGGAGGAGGTGGACGTGGTGACTGGTGGTATCCTTGGAAGGAAATATGGGAAAACGTGAGGTAATTGGAGAGTCAAAGTCAAATGCACTTAATTCTATAAAAAAAATGTTTTACTAAATTAGGTTGAAAGTTGAGCCTTGGTTTTATCTACAAAAACTTTTATAAATTGGCCCTTAGCTGAATTCCCAAATTAAGATTTTTTATTGACATGCTGAAGGGGCTAGCTACAATTTATATATATATATATATATATTTTTTTTTTTTTTTAATTTGTTTGTCTTTGGTCATAAAGTGATGCCCAAGATCAAAAGTTTGATTTATAATGGACCAATTAATATTTATCAAGGAAGATAGTGACATACTTCCAAATGACCCTTTGTTGTTCAACTTAATTCACCAAAGTATTTTCTTAATTAAAGGTCATATTTTTATTTTTATTTATTTTTTATTCTGATTTTGACTATGCTTGAGCTGTTGACAGCATTTTATCCATACCATTATTCAATTTAGGATCAGTTAGAATGGTCCATAAATTTTCCATTCGCAGGAGGATATTGTTAAGTGTTACTGGTTGTTGTTGCTGATGATACCATTTTATGTTGTGCATATAGGTTTCACAATTACGCCAGCGTTTTTTCACTCAATTGTGCCTGGTGGGCTTGCTGGTGATAGGCGTGGAGTTGTCCCAGCTTCAGCATTTTCTTTCAGTGCCCAACAAATATGGAAGGTTATAAGAGAAAATAAGGACCTTGACCTTCCTGCTCATAAGGTATCTATCTCTATAAAGGCCAATGAATAGTACTCGTTCCTTAGAGCCGTTAGAGGCCTTTGCTCATCTTTTGAAATTACTAGTTATGCAATTGGTTCAAATCCACTTTATGAATTTCCAAAGCTGCCTTTTTTTAAAAAGAGAAAATGTAAATCACAACTACGCATTGGGTAATAATAATAATAATAATAATAATAATTGCAGTTGTACATGCGTGCTTTATGATCAAGAGTAACAAATAAAGCACATGTTGATGCTACTGTTCGCACAGTGCTTTCATTATTGTCCTTTGTTAGGTAATGGTTGCTACTGTTCGCTGCGAAGTGATTGCCAGTGAAAAGTTTGGTCATTTGACCAGGGATGAGGTACTGCATTTACAGCTTAGCATAATCTTGTCTCCATTTGATAAGTTCCTTTCCAGACTAAAGACCCATCATTGATTGTGCTGCAGGGCTGGTTGTCAATAGAAGCAGCAGTCGAAACTGGTGCTGTATCAGGTTTCGGAGAAAAGCTTAGCAGAATTTTAGATACTTATCTTTCAGAGTAAGGCAGTGTCTTTTTGGTTCCTCTGAACTGAATTATCTATACCATTATTATCCTAAGACTTTATTTCCAATGAGGATTTCTACCGGGTTTGTTGCAAAACATCCCTCTTCACTATAGGAAACAATGAAACAGAATTATCACCACATGATATGAATATGTAATATAAAAGTGAAATCTGACCAACCATTAGGAGAATTCCTATTCGTAACATTAACATCGTATAACTTGGTAATGACACCGTCATTCAAACTGTAATACCTACTTACTTTTAACCTTTAATGATATGTAGCGGTTGAACTTCTTCAAGCAGTCAATTTACTTGGTTTACTTATCCACACTAATGAATTTCATATTATATTCGATGAAAATGTTTTATGCATGTGCATGAGTGACCATTAGTACCCATATGAGAAAGATAACAAAAGTAATCATATAAGCTTACTTTTATCCTATCGATGGATATTAGATATTAGTTTATTTTTAATAAGTGGGCTTACCCAACATTAGTAATTTTGTGCTTTGCTTTCACATTTAGAATTAGGAATTTCAATTCAAGTATGGTTTCAATGTTGTTAAGGAAACTAGTTTCTTGCTTAGCAAGCTTAGCTCAATTATAAATTGAGGTCATTCCAAGAACTACTTTGGGAGTTTAGATGTTGAGTTGAGATTGAAAAGATGTATTTTTTTTTTTTTTGATTTTATTGTATTATTAGGGTTATGCCTACGAACCGTAGGTGGTGAAAGATTTTGTTTTATATATTTGAATGATTCCGTTGTAATTACCTATCAATTGGTATTAGTGCGTGGTTTGCGCTTGGAGAATAAGTTCTTGAAGGTGTAGAAGAAGAAGATTTGAAATAGGAAAAGAAGTTAATCAAACCCAAACCACTGTCCAGTTGAAGAAGTTAAAAAGACAACTCGATGAAGAAGTTAAATAAGGGAAGGTGAAAACTCTCCTCCTAGGTCAAGATCGTCCCATCCTTCCCCTTGTTTTACTTTTTAAGAGACAATGCTATTTGAACCCCTATGTTGGTACAACCGCAGGTCTAGGCTGTATTCACCTCTGATTTAGACAGAGCACCTTGCTTGGGTACCCCTGAATAGATTTTATTCTGTCCCCGGACTGTTTGGAGTTTCAGAAGCATCTCTATTGATCCAGAAATTGCAGAGCAGTCCCAAGAAGTTCTGAATCATTGCATATTAGTCCGTGACAATCCATCAAGCTATTTGCACCTCTGAAATCAGTAAGTGCATCCACTTTAGTTTTTTATTTTAAAAAAAGAAAGATATGAGTTACCACATGTGGTACTCGCAGGACATCCCAACCCAATACCAGGTTTTTTTTTTTATGGTGGTACCCATCTCTTATGGTAAGTGCTCCCCAACCGTATTATGGTTTTCATCCTCACCGGCGCCTACCATCTCCAAAATTATGCCCCACGACTTGTTTATCATCATCCAACATCACCACAATATGACACTTCTCAGTCCCCTACAACTATGAGGATTTACCAGCAAACCACTACACCATTAGTTCATGATGTTAAAGAAAAGGTACTAGTTGATTCATGAGACCTCGAACTAGAAGATGAGAGTGATCAAAATGACGTTGATTTTGATAATTGGGAACCTTGGAGGAGCATCACTCCCGTGCAGGATACATTCTTTGATGATGATCCAGGACCCTTCGCAGTCCAGGACCGATTTAAGATTAAGCGGATTAATCGGTCTACTTTTTCAAAGTATACATTTTTACATCCTCACTAATTTAAATTGTAATAAATAACATTTTTGATAATAAAGATTAATAAGACAAATACTATAGAGCAACAAAAGTCATATTATAGAGCAAATTATGTAATCATGTCCAAAACATCACACATTATAGAGCAACAACCACCACCACTAATAGGACGACAACCACCACCCCATAGAACAATATTGATTTATCACCGATTTAATGGTGAGACACTGATTTATTGTTGACCGCTAAACCCAATCACTAAATACCTAGTTTGGATTACTCTAACCCCGATTTTCACTAAATTGCCGCATAAATAACCCAACTATTGCTAAGCCAGAACAATATTGTTTATCAAGTTCTTCCCTATTTTTGGAGATGATATGGGCGAAATTACACGTACTAGATTTCAATCATGCATCATTGAGTATGTGACTTTTTCCGATTTTTGGGTACGAGGTGGATGATTTAGAGTCAAATACAACATGTAATATCGTTTTCCTTGATCCATATTGGGAATCATTGGTGGAGATAGCTTATGTGAAGACACATATTTAGGTCTTTCTTTGATTCTCATTTGGGTTACATTGTAGCATGTCAGAGTTTGTTTTTCAATCCATGGTGAGTAGTTATCGAGGAAAATTTCTTGGAAGCTGTATGTCGCATTATTAGATGAATTTTGATCATTCATGGTGGTTCATGGATATGGGTACTTCACCTTTGACTAGTGTGTATCGTGAAAAATTCTGTGGGCGTTTGTTGCGGCTTCACTTTACCTTTATTCTACTTGACGAAATGCCTCGATTCTATTGATCACTCATTCGGCTCCAAGTTCGAGGATGAGCTCTTCTCAGAGGAGGAGAATGATGGATATTAGATATTAGTAATATTAGTTTATTTATTAATAAGTGGGCTAGACCCAACATTAGTAGTTTAAGGCCTTGCTTTCGTATTTAGGATTATGAATTTCAATTCAAGTAGGGTTTTTATTTTGTTTGGAAAACTAGTTGCTTGCTTAGCAAGCTTGGGTCAATTATAAATTGAGGCATTGGCCATTGTAAGAACAACATTGGGAGTTTAGATGTTGACTTGAGATTGAAAAGATGCAGTTTATTTTATTTTTGTGTTATTAGGGTTTTTCTTATGAATCCGAAGTAGTGAAAGATTTTGTTTATTTATTTGATATCACATATATTGTCAGATGTAAGATGTAAGAATGTCATTGTAAAATTGATTCTATATGGCTGGTGCAACTAGATTGTGAAAACTAACGTTGTATGAACATTTTCGTTGAATACTACTTGCTGATCGATTTGGTTCATTGCCAGTTGAAAGATGATCTCCAGAAGATCGCAATTATATTTTTTTTTTACCTTTAACCCTCCTCACCCCATGCCGCCGGCCGGGTTTTGTGATGTGTAATATCATCCGCCACACCTCTACCAACTCAACTGGTACACCTTTGGCCAAAAGATCGCAAATGACTAGCCCATCATGGTATTATTTTGATGCCAGGATATGGCTTTGGAAGATATTATATTGGTTTTAGGATATGGCTTTCCAAAAGCATTATTAGGTGCTTAGGGTTGTATTGTTTCAAGACTTAAAAAGAGACTTAAAAAGAGTGTCCAAGATATCCCCAAAAGGTGTGGCTGGAGTAGGAGATTCCGATCAGTGGAGAGGACTGGCGAGATGTGGTTTCTGATGATAGAGTCCTTACCTGAAATACACGGAGTTTGGGGTCAGAAGCTCGTATAATTAGCCTAAGAAATCTGGTAAGGAGAATTAGTCCAAGTATTTTCCTCGAGAACAAAAAAAAGTTTGTGTTGAGCTTGAGTTGATTAAAGTGGTGTGGTTAAGAGATGATATTGGTTGCACTTCCATCCATGGGCAGGGGGTCATTCAAATCTTTTTAATGATAAATTTTGAGAAGAGGTGACTGATATTCATGGTTACTTATGGTCCAGTTTTCGATGAGAAAAGAAGAGTAGGGCAGTTGCAGATGCGGCAATTTAATGAAAATATCAGTGAGTTTGAACTTGTTGGTTCTAAGGGGGGAGGGTGGCTTATTTACATTGTCGGAGCAGTGACCGTACCCAAACATATTTCAGCTCGTTAGGTTTTTTACCTCGCTTTGAGTTTAAGAAAGGCGAGATGAACAAACTCTTATAGATCGAGCAAGCTTAAATCATAATGCTTCCATACTCCATCCTCCTTGTTCCTCAAGAACTTTATGCCTTCAGTGTATGTGGTTCGAACTTTATGTTTCGAAACTGTGATGGATGTTATAGGTTTTCTTTGGTATGTGTTCTTCACACAATGTATCTCTTAGATGTGGTTAGGTCAATTTGTGTTAAAATGGGAGCCATTCACGAGGGTCATGTAACATTTTACTTTTATGTTCTCCCAAAGGGCTTTAGTCGTTGAATTGATGTTTCTTGTATAGTTTACTTTTTTCCTTCAATCAAATATGAACTTCTCCAAAAAAAAAAATTATGGTTTGATCATGAGAAGTTCATGTGGCTCAAGTGGCTACCATCATGAGATGTAGGATTTCGAACTTCCCTTGTCGGTGTCTTGGTTTCCTTTGGGTGCTAAAAGTAATTCTAAGGATTTTATGAGATTCAGTGGTTGAAACCTTGGGGCTGCTAGCAATAACATCTTGGAATAGTAGATTGTTATCAAAATAGGGAAGGCTTACTTTGGCCGAAAGTTCCTTGGCTAATATTCTTATTTATCATAGTTGTTTTTCCCCATTTCAAGAACAAATTAGAGACTTATGGGGTGGGGCGGATGGGGTCAAAAGCTTCCGCCGTCCAAGGTGGAAATCGTAAAGTTAAGGGGGTTGTGTGTAAGGTATTAGAACTTTAAAGAAAATCATTATCACTCTATTGGGGAAGTGGTTATGGAGGTAAAAACTGGATAGCCTTTGTCAGAAAGTTACTAAAGCATGGGGCGAGAAGGGGTGGATCCCTTACCATCCATTTTGTCCTTATGGTTTGAGCTTGTTGAGAGGATTTCAAATGTTGAGCTTTCCTTTTCTCAAGAAGTGGGTACAAGCTTGGGAAAGGAGATAAGAAGTGGGTACAAGCTTGGGAAAGGAGATAAGATACTAATGGTGTGGAGTGAAGAGTTGTGTGTGAGAAAAAGATTTCTAAAGTACCAATGTTACCTTTGCTTTAATAAGGAGTCATTTTAGTGGGAAGGTAGGATGCTGAGCAATTATCATGGGTTTGTTGTTGGAGTGAAGAGTTGTGTGTGAGAAGAAGATTTCTAAAGTACCAATGTTACCTTTGCTTTAATAAGGAGTCTTTTTAGCGGGAAGGTAGGATGCTAAAACCTCTTCTATATTGACCTTTCTGTTGTGAAGCAGATTGGGGAAATACCATCCTTGCAAATTGTACTCGGTGAGTGACGTTGAGTACTTGAAATTGTTTTAACCTCCAATCGTTTGACGACTAATGTTGAGTACTTGAAGTTGTTTTAACCTCCAATCGTTTGACGATGAAGGTGATGGCAAGGTTAGTTGTCACCCGTTAATGACTTGTGGTTTGAATAAAATATTATGAACTAAGACACGTGGGAGAGTATGAGCTTTTTTGTATTAGATGTGCTCGTTAGTTTCTATCAAAGTCCAAATGATTCAACATGGTGATGGAGCTCGCGAGTTTCCTAATCTCTAGTTCTTAAATTCAAGCTTATAAAGGGGAGCCGTGGTGCAGGAATATCTTCCTCGTAGAAGCTTAATTATCTTTGGATTTGTGCAAATCCTAGATGTAAACATCTAGAAGGACCCAAGGCAAGCTCTCCGAAAAGTCTATGATTTGTAGGACTTTTCTCAGCGATGTTTTTTCTAGCTAGAGGAATACTTTCCTATTTGGACAATGTTTTCTTGATCGGTTAGGACAAGGAAAATCCTAATAAATATAGCTTTTAGGTTGTATTGTAGGTTGAAAGTTGGTAAGCATTTTACCTTGAGAGATTGTAATCCTTGTTCTTATATAGTAAAATGAATATAAAAAAAAAATCTGATTTGTGTCTTCATCTTTTCTCATCATGCGTAGTCAATCATCAACCTCAACCTCCCTAGAGGGAAGGTGCAAGATTACTTCATAGGGGATATAATGGTGGAGGTGGAATCTACAGTTGAGAATGGCTTTCTATCAATGGGAAAATTAATGACTTTCTATCAATGGGAAAAGTGTCTGAAAACTATGGCGGATCTAGAGCCTATCATCCCAAATGTAGAGGAGCAAGGCGGGGCATGAGGTGCCAAGGTTTGTTGTAGAGCCTTGGTGAGGCGAGGCACTGCCGCAGCGGAGCCTTTTTTTATAGGGCAAATATTTGAATGTAGTAATGTTCACATTGACTACTGTATGGCTTTGTGGCGCTCCAAGGTAACATGACACTGTAAAGTGAAAATAGAGTCTTTAGAGCCTTGGCAGAGCCCTTGACAACATAGATGATGGGTGGAACTTGAGATGTCATAAAGTGGGTCTTTCTCAATTTCGAGTCTTTCTTGGTATCTTCGTTTTAAATCGCTTTTCAGCATAAAACCTTTGGAGAAAGACGTCAGTTCCTACTTGGACATCACAGAGGAAGTTTGTGGTTCCCGAAGTCTCTTTCTAGTTGAGGGTTATTATGGAATAAAGGAGTCTCTCATGATGCTTATTGGAAGGGGCTGGACATGGAGACGGAGTGCCCCATGCATGATCAGAATACGAGTCTCGAGATTGTGATTCCGCTATTTCTCTGTGTGGAACCATTTCATTTAGGATTGTGGGGTGGACTGAGTGATGTCTCCGCACATTGAAGATATTCTTCATGAGTGGAACTGAAAAGCATTCTCCAAGGACAAGAGAAGGTTAGTTTGGTATTTCAATCCCAATGTTATTTTATGGGTCATTTGGCGGGAACTAAATAGCCGTGTATTATAAAAGTTTTTTCCTCTCAAAAGACTGTATTTACATGCACATAGTAGGGTTTTTTTCATGGCGTTTGTGTTCTCATTATATTTAGAGGTTCTCCGTGCACTCAATTCTTGTTAGAGTTGGAGCAATTTATGAGGTCTTAGTCATGCCTTATTATTGGCCCGGGGTTGGAGGCTTTGGCTTTTGTACTAGTTTACTTATTCTTTGGCTTTCAACAATTTTGAATCTCTCTTAAAAAGAGATGGCTTCACTGCAAATATGTATAACAAATACAACACAGTATATATCCTAGATTAGCTCACCTTTTCTTCGGGTTTAGATCATTTTCTTAACATGTGATTTG
The DNA here is from genome assembly GCA_963556465.1 of Berberis vulgaris. Lineage (NCBI taxonomy): Eukaryota > Viridiplantae > Streptophyta > Magnoliopsida > Ranunculales > Berberidaceae > Berberis > Berberis vulgaris. Next base: position 47,464,428 of record OY747131.1, on the reverse strand, counting down.
AAAGTTATCATGTTGAGTTTGTTGGTATTTCATGTAGATATGATGCTGATGCAGTATACTTTGATGAAGATGTAAGAGCTACAAAGAGGAAACAGTTGGAGTTGAAAGCATTTAATGTATGTCCTTTTTAGCGAGTGCAATTTTTCTTTATTGCATTGTCTTATTACTTTTTTTTTGCTATTTTTTGTCTATTTTCAAATTAAACTAGAATAGAGTTGTGGACTGAATGAACATCAAGAATACCATTATTTAGTATCGCCATATTTATTTAAGATAATAATAAAAATAGGACAGCAAGTCCTTCATTTGAACTAATATGCACTCTGCAGGACAACCTACTAATTTTTGCAATGCAAATCCCTTAACTTGCACAAGTATTGTGCAAAACATGTTTTATGTTTATTTTATGTTTTCCATTGGATCCCCTTTCTTAACCATGAAGCGAGCGAGTGCTCACCACAGCCAACACTAGAGTCTAGATTGTCCAAAAGGGTGATCCTTAAACACTCATGGAGATGGTTTATCAAGATATTTAATGGTGTCGACTAAAACACGTATCTCAAGGAACGATGTCGAAACGGGCTGAAATTTAACACATTTCTAGTGTTAATTTTTCCTTAAAGTTTCAACTTTAGTGGAACACAAGTGAATTAAACAACTGTAGTTTGGTAAGGACCCGAAACATGAAATTATCAAAGGGTGTCCTGGTGGATTTGAATTAGGAATTTGAGGGATTCCAATTCCAAAACCCTAATAACAATAAGGTTAATTTATATTTAGGTACCCAAAGTTTATGCGTTTTTCATATTGGGTTAATTTAGAAAGAGGATGGGACTATAGCCGGAGAATTGGCTGTCCTGAGTTCAACGGAGAGGGAATGGGAAGATTGAAACTTGTAGAGCAAGTTTCAGGATGCCTGGTCGTCTCACCAATCGAGATCAACAAACCACCAGCGACACAAGTATTTATTGTTTTTGTTGTAGTGAGTAGGATTGAGTTCAACAACTAAAGAAGAGGAGGAACTTGAAATCATGATCTATTCATCGCCAACTTTTCTAGGGTTTTGCTCTTCTATGGTAAGCTAGATTTCCCCCTTTTTTCTTCTTTTTCGTTTCTTCATCTTTGTAAATCTTCAACAAGATAATATATTATCTACATCTAGTTGTAGTTGAATAGGAGATCTGAAATGTTGAACGGTGTTGTTCAAGGATATGGATTAATGTCATCGAATGTGTTGTTGTGGCTTTCACAAGCGAAAGAAAGATGGTGAAGGGAATAATATGCGTTCATATCTATCCTTGTTGATCCTGATGATACCTAACCTGCAAAAATGAGCAGCGGTTAAGCCTAGGAACACCGTTGTAGTGGCTGAAGGTATTCTAATGCTTAAGTCGTATCGGTTCGAGAAGAGTGAAGACTATATGTAAAATTGCAGTGTGTATACTTGTGTACCTTTTTCTTCATTTCACCGACTTTTATAGTAAGCCTTCCCTCTCAAACTTTCCTTGCAATTGAGGGTGTGATGGAGGGAGATCTAACATAAGATCTTACTTGTGTAGGACTGAGTACTTCGGTACTTGGCTCTGTTTTGGACTCAGTGCTTGATTGGGCTAGAGCTGATTTTGTGCGAGTGGATCTCGGGCCTGTGAAAACTATGAGATTCGTTGTTCGGGCCTTATTGTCCTGGATCAAGCCCCGAGACCCATGCCTCTTGGGCTGGCGTGTCTTGAGTCTGGACACCTGACTTACGGGCTGAACAGTAGTTTTACGCATCACTCCACTTGGGACTGCGCTAAAGCCTTTTATATGTTAGGGTTAGCCCATGCCACGTGTACAATTGTGATTGAGTGACTGTTTGATGTCTCATTAGCTACTCCCAAACTTAATGAGGTTGCATGCAGTTCCATTAATTCGATGAATGTGGACTAGTGTAGTTGTACATGGAACCGTTGCCCCTTATTCCCCGCGTAACATTTAATGCCAACGCGACTGTTGGGTAACCTTCTTTTGCGAACTGTCGTGCCTATATATAAGCCGGTTCACATAGGGTTAGGCATTGCCATGAGCATTGTAGAGCCTGTTCCTCAAATGTGCCTTTTTCGGATAATGTGATTTGACTCTCTAGAGGATGAAAGAGGATCTCTATTGGTCTCCGAATGTTTTGACATTTGCAGCGATGAGTCTTGACAAGATTTGCTATTGGGCGAAGCCACTTGGTTTGAATGAGCTTCCAGTGGTCTCATGAGACCTCCAAATTTCTTCTTATATTGCGTAGAAGTACAAACTTCCCGTTAGAGGCCGAGTTTGTCTTCCATTTTCTGTTGCTCCCGTGTTGCCTTCCACCACTGTTTTGGGAGATAAGACTAGCAACCAACTTTGGGTGGTGGTTCCATTTTGCTTCACTTTCAAGTTCTTTTTCGAAGGCAGATTGGCGGAGCAAAACCTCGATGAGTGTTTTAGCGGATCCTTACTCACGCCTTGCTTTGTACTAAGCTCAAATACTTGTAGTGTGTAAACTTTTGTACTAGCCAGTTGGTCAAGCTTTTAAACAACTTTTTTTATGATTAATAATGTCTGTTTTTCTGAATTCATTTTTCTTGTATGCTCTGAGTATTGTGAATATATTGGCTTGTGCAAATAAATCTTCTTGACTATCAAAAGATATGAGACAGTTCTAACTGTGAGCAGGGATTGGGCTGACATGTTTTTGAAGGAGACATGTGTGGTCCTAATTCACCCCGTGTAGTTCCCTTGGCGAAATAACATGATTCGCGGATGATAGTGAAGTCACCGAAGAGTGATCTTCGTTCTCGCGGGTTGCTCGCTTTTTGAGTAGGCACTGGCATGTCAAATTATAGCTACTCAGCTATGTGTAAAACTGGAGTGACAGCGAGATAGTCTTTTTAGGACTAGATTCTGAACCATATTTTGGCTTATTGTTTAGTTGAGTCTTGGGAGTTGCCTTGGTCCGCATGGACTGGAACAATTAAATGCGTTGAGTCGTTTGAGAACTGGACTCGTTAGTATGTCTGTTGCCTTAGTTCTTGAGGAGGACTAGGCTATTTTTGGAGTGGTGAGTTCGTGAACTTCGCTCGTTTGTGGTGAACTGTCAATGGCGTTGGAGTTCCTTCGCTCTGAGGCAGACTAGGTCACTTATGTGGCAACATGTCGTTGTCCTGAAAAGGACTAGGTTGGCCGCAACGCAACCGCAGTTTTGTCATTGTGGTCCTGAGGTTGGACTAGACTATCTCGGGAGCAGTGAGTCGTCTATTGACGGGACTCACTTGCTTGCGGTGAACCGTCCATGGACTAGGTTCGGTCCGCATGGATGACATAGTGGTCCGAAAGTTGGACTTGGCCTGTTCTTGGGTATGAGTTATATAAAATGTGAATCTTTAAAGAGAGTACCTTTATTGAGAATACTTCTAGTGCTCTACATTCCACGACCTTTTCAGACGCTCTCCATTCAGGTTTTCTAGCCAGTAGGTTTTTGTCCCTTTGTTTGTTGTCACTTTGTAGGGACCTTCCCAATTTGGGCTTATTGCTTTCTTTTGGGTTTCTTGTGTTCGGCTGGGTCTTCCTCATTACCCAGTCTCCGACTTTGAATTATCGAGGTTTGATCCTCTTGTTGCAGTGCTGGGCCATATTTTGTTGATAGGCAGCAATTTTGATGGAAGCTCAGTCTCTTTGTCGTCTAGTAAGTCTAAGCCGATCCTCAAAGCTTCATCGTTGTCTTCCATCCTAAACTCCATTATGAATATAGGTATTGCTAATTCTACTGGAATCATTGCCTCACACCCATAGGCCAACGCGAATGGTGTCTCTCTAGTCGGAGTCCTCTTTGTGGTATGGTATGCCTAGAGGATGCCTGGAAGTTCAGGGACCCAGAGCCCATTGGCTGCATCGAGTTTCCTTTTGATAGCTTCCAGGATAGTTCGATTGGTGGCTTTTCCTTGTCCATTGACTTGAGGGAGACCCGGCGTGGAGAAGTGATGGTTGATGCCCAGTTTGATGCAATGTTGGTTGACTTTTCCACCCTTGAACTGGGTTTCGTTTCGAATATCAGGATTTTCAATATTTCGAACCTGCAGACAATGGACTTCCATAGAAAATTCTTGATCTGATTTTCTCCTATCTTAGAGAGGAACTCTATTTCCATCCATTGGGTGAAGTAGTAAATTGCCACAAAAAGGAACTTTCTTTTTACAGAGTGAGGAATGGCCCCACGATGTCCATCCCCCACTGGACGAAGGGCCACGGACTGGTCATTAGTACCAGGTTTTGTGCATGCATATGTGAATACAAAGCGTATCTCTGATACTTATCGCACTTTCGGACAAAATCTTTGGCTTCTTGCTGCATTTTTGGCCAATAGTACCCAGTGTAAGGGCTTTATGAGCCAATGTCCTTCCTCTTCCCTGCAGACTCCATGGATTTCGAGGACTTGGTTTGCCTCCTTGGGGGTCAGGCATCTGATTATAGGGTTAGTTTTTGATCTCCAATACAACCAGTCATTAAGGAGTATACCTAAACGCTCTATTTTTCAGCTTGCGGGCCTCTAGCTTATCTGCTGGGAGGGCGCCATTTTTTATGTAGCTGATAAAAAAACTCATCTAGTTGGTATCCACATCAGTGAAGAGAGTTTCGTGGAGACATTTTTCTTTTAGGACAGACTTCTCCTGGAACTCTATGAGTGTGTTGAAGTGGTTCTATGCTGATGAAATTTTTTCGGCCAGGTCGTTAGTCTCCTTGTCTAATCTGGCGCAGCAGCGGAGTAGTATCCTCTTAAACTACCTTTTGTCGTTGATTGTTTTTCCGCAATAAGCCATCATTCGTTGTTCTTTGATATCAAATTCATTGTCACCTGATTGACCACCAGTTGGGAGTCGCTGAACACAGTGAGCTTTACTCTGATTCCTCTGGCTAGTTTTAGCCTGGCTATGAGGGCTTCGTACTCCGCATTGTTGTTTGAAGCGCGAAAGTCAAATTTGATAGTCTTTTTTAGGGTGACCCCTTTTGGGATGTACAAGACGATCCCCACGCCGCAGCGCTTCATGTTGAATGACCCGTCGCATCGTAAGATCCATCCTTGTTGGGGCGGTTCGGGGTTCTCATATTCTTTTTGGTCTTTTAATCCCAGTTCTACTGTCCGATGAATTCTGCCAGTGCTTGTTCCTTGATATCTGTTTTCGAAGCGTAATGGATGTCAAATTGTCCCAGCTCCACTCACCATTTAACCATTTTTCTTGATAGCTTTAGCTTGTGCAACACCGACCAGAGTGAATACTCGATCAGGCCTGTTATCGAGTGAGCTTGGAAGTAGGGTCTTAGCTTTCTTGAGGAAGTCACTAGCGCTAAGGCTGGTTTTTTTTAGATTACGGTAGTTAGCCTCTGGCCAATCGAACGTTTTGCTGATGTAGTAGACGAGCTTCTGTTTCTATTTCTCTTCTCGTACCAGAGTTGAGCTGACAGTATGTTCTGAGACTGAGAGGTATAGGTAGAACGTTTCATTTGGAATAGGTTTTGGGAGCAGCTTCGTGCTTTCCATGTAAGCCTTCAAGTCTTGGAAGGTCTGTTTACTGAACTCTCCCCATTTGAAATTTTGTTTCCCTGTAGGATTTTAAAGAAGGGGAGACACTTGTCCGAAGATTTAGAGATAAACATGTTTAGGGTTGTCACCCTCCCAATCAGGCTCTGAACTTCTATGATGTTTGTGGGTGGTCTCATGTTCAGAAGAGTCTGAATCTGTTTTGGACCGGCTTTTATTCCTCTTTTGTTGACTATGTAGCCTAGAAATTTCCCTGCTTGCACCCCAAAAGTGCATTTCTATGGGTTGAGCTTCATTCGGTATTTCTTGAGCTGGGAGAACGCTGTTTGGAGGTTCGCCAAGTGGTCTGGACAGTGAAGGATCTTTACTAACATGTCTATGTAAACCTCCATAGTCTTTCCGATTTGTCCTTCGAACATTTGGTTTACCAGATGCTAGTATGTTGCCCCTGCATTCTTTAGTCCGAAAGGCATTACCCGATAGCATGTAAACCTCCATGAAGAAGGTTTTCTCCTGATTCGACAATTGAATCATGATCTGAATGTAGCCAGAGTACGCGTCCATGAAGTTGAGTAGGTTGTGCCCGGATGTGGCATCCACGATCTGGTCTATTCGTGGCCGGAAAGCTTTTTTCTTTTGGGCAAGCTTTGTTAAGGTCGGTGTAATCCACACATACCCTCTACCTCCCTTTTCTTCACCAAGACCGTGTTCGCCAGCCATTCTGGGTAGCAAGACTCCCTTATGATGCTGGCGTTTAGAGGTTTTTGCACTTCTTCATTGAAGGCTTGGTTGCATTCTAGCACTACTGGCCTTATTTTCTGTCGGACTGGCTTTAAGTCAGGATTGACTTCCAATGTGTGTGTGATTATTGTGGGATCGATCCCCTCCATGTCTTTCATCGTCCAGGCGAAGACGTCCCAATTATCTTTTAAGAGTGCTGCCAATTGATCTGCTAGTACTCTGTCGAGGTTAGAGCCTATCTAGATTGTTTTTGTATTAGTTGGGCTGTCCAGATATTGTCATGGCTTCTTCCTCCGATTGCCTAGCGTCTAGCCTTCCCCTCGAGTTAGATGAAGGTTCGAGATCCGAAGGTGTAGGTGGGTCCTTTCTATCTAGATTCAGGTTTTCCTCGTCCAGATCTTGTTGTTTAAGCCTCTGTGCTCTATTATCCGGCCGCATGGCCGAGGCGTAGTGACATTTCAGAGTGAGTCTGGTCTCCTTTGATTGTCCCTATCTCATTGTCTGAGTGGTACCTGAGGCACTGATGCTGGGTGGAGATGATTGCTTCCATGCGGTGCACCCAAAGTCGGTCCATGACTACGTTATACTCGGAGTGGGTGTCTACGATTGAGAACTCCGTCATCAGGATCATCTGCAAGTCCGGCTGCCCTGTGACTCCCTGCAGTGTGATTTTACCGACCGGATAGCAGCTTTCTCCGTCGAAGCCAAACATGGCTTGATTTGAAGGTGTCAGCTCTCTTCCTGGCAGTTGCATTTTTACGAACACTTCTAGGAACAGTACGTTGATGGAGTTGTCTGTTATCTTCTCACTTTCCAGTTTGCTATCCTTATTGAGATGACTAGGGCATCGTTGTGTGGGAAGCAGACATTCATCATGTCTTGTTATGTGAACATTACACTCGGGGCTTTTCTTCCCTCTCGTACGTGTTGTACAAATTGGTGTCGATAGTGAGATCTCACCCGTAGCTCTCAAACCGATTTCTTCAGTCAACGATTCGTGTATTGACTTTCCTCTCTTGTCTCGTGGAGGACATATCATGTCGGGCGTTATGTCTCCCGCTTCCTGTGTCGTTTTCTCGCCTTGAGGATGTGTGTCCCCGAGGTCGATGAACTCCTTCAGTCGTCCTCTATGGACATCTCTGAGGCTCTTGCAATCTTTGATGTTGTGGCCCGTGTCCTTATGATAACAACAATGCTTACTCTTGTCATGTTTTAAAGGATCTCTTTTGAGTTTTGACGACCACTTGATGTCTGCGTATTTTTCTATGATAGAAAAAATGTCGGGCTGACTAGAGTTGAGCGGGGCTTAGTAGGGGTACCAGAAGCCGTAGACTTGAACAACTTTGCCTGATTGAGCCCGCTCTGGTTCTTGCTCCGTTTTCTCTTTGAACTGCCCTCCTTTTCATCCTTGTTCTTGGCTCTAGAGGAGTGCTTTGGCTCGCTTCTTTCTTAGCGGCCAAAATTTCTTTCACAGTGATTTACTTATGAGCTCTCCTTAGCAATCCTGCCATATTTGTTGGGGGCTCAAAGGTGAGGTAGTTGTAAAACTAACTCCTCGGAGGTCAGAGGTGAAAGGAATGACTGATGTGTCGTCGTTGCACCCATCGATCAAGGTCAGCTCGTCGTTGAAATGAGTGATGTATTCCCTGAGGGTCTCGCCCTCATTCTGTATGAGGCTCAGCATTAAGGCCCCTTCTTGATCCGTTGGTTCCCGATGAATCTAGTGATGAACGCCTTTGTTAGGTCTTGGAATGACTTGATGGACTTGGGTTGGAGAATTTGGAACCAGGTTAATGCAACCTTCTTCAGGGTGGTGGGAAAGGTTCGGCACAGGGTGGTCTCCGAACTTTCCTTGAGTGCCATCACGTGGTGGTATTTGCGCAAGTGATCTGACGGATCTGACGTTTCGCCATAGAATTCAAGCTTCGGTGGGACAAACTTTTTAAGAAGAAGGGCACTCATGATCTCCGAGAATGGAGGGACTGTGAGATCGTATAGGACATTAGGGTTGGACGCCCCTAGTCGGAGTGGGTTCTCGACCATGGTTCTGTTAATCCTAGGGGTGTGGTCCCCGTGACCCTCTTTTGGCTTCCTTCTCGGCATGCTCTCATTTTTTTGACCGGGGGTGTCGCCCTCCTAGGCATGCTATTGGATCTGAAGTCCTTCCGGATCTCGGTTGGCCTCAGATTATTACTGTGGTTATTGAGTCATCTTTTGCACCATCACCATTAAGTGGTCTAGGTAGAGTAGGATCTGATTCATGTCAGGAGTAGTCGACTCAGTGGCTTGGTCGTTCAGCCTCCTCGATCGGATCGATTCGGCTCGGTGGTTGGATTTTGCCGGTCAGAGCTTGAGATCTAGTGTTGGTGACCATTTCTCGATGCTTTGTTGCCTGGCTCGACTCGAGATCTGGTGTTGGTGACCATTTCTCGATGCTTTGTTCAGCTTAAAAAGAACTTTGTATGTTCGTTTCAGGAAAAATTTATTGTCGTCTTCCCCACGTACGACGCCAAATTGATGCGTTCATATCTATCATCGCTGATCCCGATGATATCTAACTTGCAAAAATGAGCAGCGGTTAAGCCGATGACCACCGTTGTGGTAGCCGAATGCACTTGATGCTTAAGTCAGATATTGGTTTGAGAAAGAGTGAAAAATGTATGTAAAATTGCAGTGTATATACTTGCGTACATTTTTTCCACATTTGACCGACTCTTATAGTGAGCCTTCATTCTCCAACTTTCCTTGTGATCAAAGGCGTGATGGAGGGAGGAGATCTCGCATAAGATCTTACATGTACATGACTGAGTACTTTGACACTTCACTCTGTTTAGGACCCAATGCTTGATTGGGCTAGAGCTGATTTCTTGCCAGTGGATCTCAAGCTTATGACAACTCTGAGATTTGATGTTTAGGCCTTATGGTCCTGGGCCAAAAACCTTGAGACCCGTGTCTCTGGGGCTGGCGTGTCTTGGGCCTAGACACCTGACTTTCGGGCTGAACATTAGTCTTGCGCATGGGTCCGCTCGGGACTGCGCTGATGCCTTTTACGTGCTAGGATTAGCCCATGCCATGTGTACGACTGTGATTGAGTGTCTATTTGATTTTTCATAAGGAGCAATTTAAAGAAATTAGGTTTTCTTTCGTGTCTGCCATTGACTCATCATATTTAAACTTCTTGTTTCAGCCTTTATATATAGTTCTCGAGTCACTCAACTCATCAGGTTAGAACCTTTTTCATTTTGGAAGAGACCACGTTCGTCTCACATGCCTATTAACTTGAGTGTAGTTGAATTTTTACAAGTTGTGAAACGGCTGACCTTTGACTATTAAAACGCAATTTAGTACTCAATATGATTAAGTTATATCTTGGTACCCAAATAGCAAATAGCCTAATAATAAAAGGCTAACACCACTTTTTTCTTAACAAATAGACCACTTTTGGTTTTTTGTGCACTTCGAAGGCATAAAACACAAAAGATTGCACAAAAGTCTTGAAATTTAGGATTTTACACTGTAATGTGCATCGCTTACCACCATCAAATATGATTTCAAGAAAATACTACGGTTGATTTTGTGTAGTTAAATGATTATCATCGTGTAGTTAAATGATTATCATCATCCCAATCCATGGGCGTCGCCGCGTCGTTACAAAAACATAGTGCTCGACCTGTCATGTTTCGACTCGTATCTTAATGTGAGTTTGTCGAATCGAGGTGAAATGTCAACACAACTTCAACTGATGCATGTTTCCAAAACAATTCAGCTCAAATGGAGCAACGAAAAATATAGTTCATGTTATGTTATTAAATTAGTGTTCGGCCAAGGTGTTATAGTATTCCAATTAATCATTTCAACCCTCTCTAGTCGAGTGCCTGGTGATTTCTCTATTGAGTTGCTGATTAATTATTTCCAAAACTTAGCGACTAAGATGCAAATAATATATATTTTTTTATTTAAATCTTCATTTTGCCTTAATCCTATCAATATCTTGGCAATATTAGGTGAGAGTGTGTAAAGACTAGAAAAAAGAAAGACCAAAGAAAATCAAAGAAAAATAGGAAAGAAGAGGGAGAGTCGTACCTTTATTTGTCATGTATCTTCTAATTTGTTTTCTGAAAGCTCTCACCTTTCAAAAATCTAATGATAATTTGTATGTTAAATGGAAACTTTAACCTTGACTTAGATTCCAATATCGAGAGATGATACAAACATGTGCAGCATATATATCCTGCTTACCAGACCTTGTTGGGACATCTACGGGCTACATCACTTAATAATTTTAAGAAAGAACTTGATAGTTTTCTGACCAAGGGAGAGTCATTTGCAACATCTGTTCGTCGCTCTACTCAGTCTTGTATGGTCGAATTTGATAACGGTTGCGCAAGTAAGCCTAAAATCTTCTTAAATGGTATATTTGCTACTTATATTGGTAGTGATACTTGCATATTGAGCTACTAGTCTGAATGGAATGTATTTTGATTTTCGGTAATGCTTTGTATTATGGTTTGAAATGAAGTGCATTTTGATTATCGCTATGCTCTGTTGTATGTTGTGGTTTATGACTTTAATCCCTTTTAAAATAAGTTATTTACTGCCTGGTAGAACACTGTTTATCATGGGAAATTTGCCGCATTGCATGTAGTTTCCTTGAATATGGAATCCCATGTGCTTATTAGTCACACCAAAACAGTGAGTTATACTCACATTTACTATTTTTAATTAAGCATTCTGACAAATTTTAGAACCGAAAGGAGCTGAAAAATAAATTTCCAAAGGGAATTTTGCAGAATTTCCGTCTATGAATGCATAATGCAACTCTGTCCCCTCCCCCCCTCTCTCATCTTCTCTCATCTTTTTCATTCTATCTGGGTTTCCCTTTGCCACCATTGTACCATAAGCTCTTCCTCCTCATCTCATCTCTGACCAATTTGATTCAATTCCTGACAATTTCACGTAATTATGGTAATCTCACAGATAGATTGCTGACCCAAGATACCATAAATTGGCACGTGTGAAACATCACTTCTCAATCTCAGGTTTAGGATTCCCATCACAGCCTTTCTACCACGAAGCAAAAATGTGGAAAGTGTGTGTGAAGTGATTCAATTGATTGAAGAGTGGCTTTAAGAGACAATATGGGTTGCTTGCTTGATTTAGTTGAGTTCCTGGTTACCATCCAAAAAATACTAGATAAGATACTGATTTCCAATGTGGGATTGTTTGTGATTTAATCTGACGTATTCACTAACTAATTTCCTAATGTTGAAGATCCAATTATTGTCTGGTAAGGATGAGACGGGGATCCGATAGTTGTGCAATATGCAATATTTCAGATCTGACCTCTTGCAATGCTTTTTGTGTTGAATGAAGAATTGGCATTTCGACTGTATATTTTGGATTCCTCTTAGTTTGGGTTTGTCAGTCTGTGGTTGAACAGGAGAGGAATAGTCGGATCTTCCAAAACTCCTTCCTTTATATGAATCAGTTGGTCATGGATGTTATGGGTTTTCTGTTCATTTCATTACGCATTCAAAGGGATCCCAGTTTACACAACTTTTGTTAGAATAGGAGCAATTTATGAGGGTCCAATATGCGTTATTATTAGTCTCGGAATGGAAGGAACCTCGGCCATTGTAACCTTTTTTCCTTGTATGTTTGCCATATAGTTACCTGAATCAGTTGCCTGAACAAGGGTTGGGGAAGTATGTATTACGAGTATGGGGTACTATAGTTTAGCAGTAAGCGTTATGAGAGTGTGGAATCATCGATGTAATTATGCTTTGGATTTACATCGCATTTCTTAAAAGTCTCATTCCTATAACTCTCACTCCCATTTCTTTAAAGTCTCATTCCTATAACTCTCACTCGAAAGAGATTAGAATTTGAATGGGTGAAAACCAATTTATCATTCTTGTAGAATTCAAACTATTTCTCTTCTCATTTCTCTTCTCAGCGTGAATGAATGACTACTAGTTGAACTCATGAGCTAGACACTGATTGAGCCAGCAACTTTTCAGGCACCTCCGCAAACAACCATAATCACTTCTTTGTCATGGTTACAACATATGCTTGGGAAACAACCATATCATGAAAATCGTTTTGTAAATGAAAAACTACAAACTACCCTAGTAATATTTTGCTTCTTGTTGTTTTCCGTTATATTCTCAAATGCTTCCATAACAACCATAATCACTTCTTTGTCATGATTTGGGCGATTTCTAAGGGAGTTGGTGATGAGGCGAATCCGAGACAGTGCATAAGAATGTTCGTTTTATCCCACATGCCCAACACAATTTCTTCAATCTGGTTATATTTGTCAACTTGTTTACCACCTTGCTTATCATCTTATACTTCATCTAGGATGTTTTCCATTCTTTCATAAATGTCACTCTTCTTTGAACAATCAATGCCACAACATTAAAGTATGTTGACTTTGTGATTCCAATATTTTACATGAGTGACTGCCAATATTTTAAGACAATTGTTCGATTGGCCATGCTCTATGGTTTAGAATGTTGGGCTACTACGGGAAAACAAACACATAGGGTGGCAGTAGCAAAAATGCGTATGTTAAGATGGATGTGTGGTAAAACTCGTAAGGATGAAATTAGGAATGAAATAATTAGGAGATGCTTAGGGTGAACAATTAAAAGTTTATGGGTTATGATGGAAGCAATGAAAGGTGAATTACTGAAGTTGAGAACTAAAGTTCATGAATTTGTTCCCAATTCATGAATTATAATTTTGTGATATTCGGATTTTATGAATAGTGTTCATTTAGGGTATTTCCAAGTTGTATTAATAGGTTCGAGGCTAGTTTTAAGTCCTTTTAGGTGGTAATATCAAATTAGGATTTTCTTAGAAAGTACTTTATCTTGTTTATAAGTATATGGGGCCTATAAAATAGGCCTAATTGTAAAAAACGAAAATCAGAGTTGAAGTGAATTAAAGGGTTATTCTTAAAATTAATATTGAGCTCTGTTTGTTCTTGGTGAAGAGTCGCCAAATATCAATAGGAAGGTTGTTGAAATTGTAGCTCGATTCGCCTAAAGAATACATCTCATCAGATTAGCTTGAAAGGAGGGCCTTCAAGATAGATAGGTTACAAGCCTATGGTTGATCCCTAAACCTTGGATATAGCAAAAATACATTCATAACAACAAAAAAAAAAATTCTCTGACAAGGGTCAACTTTATTAGAAATGATCAAGAACCTTCTTTACAAGAGAGTGAGATCTTTGTTAGACTTTGCATGCACTGAAAAGTCCTATCCACCCTTAACTCCATTAAATCCCTTGGAAAAGCTCCCAAGGGCAATAAAGTCAAAAAAACAGTAAGTGAGTAGGTTGACGAAGTCAAAGCTCACTTAATTTTTTGATACTTAATAAAGTATCCTTAGTCCTAGTTAAAAAAAAAAAAAAAACACAAGGTCTTAGTTAAAACTATTTAATGAAAAACTGCATATATGATTATTTATTTTGTTAGTTGATAAACCATTATCTAGTTTAATATCTCCAATGTGCATAACCTTATATGTTGACACTCATTATATCAAGGCAAGTATGAAATTAAAAATCAGCTTAAGGTATTATATATTTGTGATTCAGTTACAACATTGAAGGATAAGTTGAATGAATTGAAAGTGCCGATCTCCTAGGCCAACTAGCGACTAATTGCCCCTTTAACTTCTCTGAGCCTAAACCTCTTTGACATTTCAGATTCTGGAGGATCTTACAAGATGCATTAGGCCCATTTTGCAGATTACCCTTTTAACGCCCTAAGAGGAAATGAAAATTTTGTGGTGTGAAATGGTGGCAAAGTGTGGACAGTCATAATAAAAACAGGAAAGCGCTAAATAATAATAATAATAATAATAATAATAATAATAATAATAATAATAATAATAATAATAATAATAATAATATAATAATAATAATAATAATAATAATAAGGACTTGATTTCTCAGAAAATTTTCATCTTATAAGATTTTAAAGTTTACAAGAATTTGACAAACCTTCTGGTGACTATTTAATTAAAATGCCTTATTGACTTGCAGAGGCAACTCACTGAAGCACTTGTTGCACCTGCTGAAGCACTGTTGGAAGCTGCTGGGAAGGACAGTTGGTCATCAATCAGAAAACTTCTTAAGTGTGAGACAGAGAATGCTCTGTCAGGGTTTTCAGCTGCCCTTTCTGGTTTTGAGTTGAAGAAAGCAACATTTAAAAAAATGGTTCAGAATCTACAAGAGTTCGCAAAAAGTGTTGTAGAGAAAAAGGCAAAAGAAGAAGCGGGCAAGGTTCTAATCCATATGAAGGACAGGTACCTATGTGATCCTTTGAGACATGATACCCAGCGACTTAAGAAGTAAAGAACGACCCACAGTCAAGAGATATTCCAATCCTTGCTAATATTACTATAATAACAAAGATTTCTAAAGCTTCTCTGTCTATTTGGACTAAGAACTGTAATCTAGGTATACAACTTGCTCACAAGCTCTAGTTTTAATTCTTTAACACCCTACATAGGAACTCAATTCCCATTCCTTGGCCCTTACATTCGTCGAAGAGGTACCCAAATCTTTGAGTCATACAAACCCACCCAAAGATCACTATGCTCCTATAGGAAAGAGACTCTGATATTAAGACTTGAGTCCTGTTTATTTTATTTATGTTAGTTACTTACTCTTGCTAGTTTTTTTGCAGGTTTTCAACTGGCTTCAGTCACGACAATGACTCAATGCCAAGGGTTTGGACCGGGAAGGAAGACATTAGGAAAATTACAAAAGATGCACGCAGTGCAGTAATGTTCTCATCCGAATTTCTTCATTCCAAGTTAGATGTCCTCTTTATGCGTTTATGTATGTGTCTGTAGGGTTGGGATCCGGCGACAACTAGTTTATTTTGAAAACTGTTACGGTGTGTATATAGTTGTCAATAGGCTGGCAATTAGGCTATCAATTAGAGATTCTAATTGATATAGTTTCCTAGTTTAGATTTAATAGTTTGTATATAAATACATGTAATACTTCAATGAAATACACAAGAAAGTATTCTCTTAATATCTTATAACATGGTATCAGAGCCACTTAGGGTTTGAGATTAAGATTCGAAGTTTGAAGTTAGGGCTTAATATTCGAAGTTTGAAGTTTGGTTCTCACCGCAGTTCGAACTCCCAGGCCACCGATCTATCTTCCCAGGCACCGGTCAAAGACCGTTCGACCTTCCCAGCAACAGATCGACCCTCCAACAGGCGTCGACTTCGACCCTCCAACAGATCGACTCTCCAACAGGCGTCGACTTCGACCCTCCAACAGATCGACCCTCCAACAGGCGTCGATTTCGTCCTCCAGTCACCGATCGAAGTCGATCGACTCTTTCAGCCGTCGATCGACTCTTTCAGCCGTCGATCGACTCTTTCAGCCGTCGATCGACCCTTCCAGCCTCCGTTCGACGTCGATCAACCCTTCCAGCCGCCGTTCGAGCCTTCCAGTCACCGATCGACTCTTCCAGTCGATCTAAGCTTCCAGTCGATTCAGTCGATCGAAGCTGCTCTTCTCTGCTTTTCAAGCCTCTTTCCTGATTTCTCTTGATCTGGGGGAGATTTTGTACGATTTTGACAACCCAATTTGTTAAAAATAAAAAAATAAAAAATAAAAATAAAAAAAAATAATTGATTTTGGAGGTTTTAATTCCGAGTTCTGACCTATTTGACCTGTTATGGCTGAAACAAAGTCAGTCGTTGTATCTGATCTGGTTCCTGTGATGCCTAAAATTACGGCCCATAAGCTTAGTGGTGCTTTGGTAAGTCGAAATAACAGCTACGCACCTGGGAGACCGTCTAATCATATTGTCGTCACTACTGATGCCTCTGACAAATCGGTCCTTATCTCTGCTGATGAATTTGCCAAGTTCTCACAGTATCAGGAATCACTCCAGTCTTCATCTTCTTCTGTCACATCTATTGCTGATTCAGGTAAACCCGATGTATGTCTTCTTTCATCATCCTCCAAGTGGGTCATTGATTCTGGTGCTACAGATCATGACAGGTAATTCTAGTCTATTTTCTTCTTTTCAACCCTATACTTCTACTTCTACCGTCACTTTAGCCGATGGGTCACCATCTTGTGTTCGCGGGTCTGGCACCATCAACCTTACCCCCTCGCTATCTCTGTCTTCTGTCTTACATTTACCTAATTTATCCTTTAATTTGCTCTCTGTAAGTCAGCTTACTCGTAATCTTAACTGTTGTGTCTCATTTTATCCTGATCATTGTTTATTTCAGGATCTTATGACGAAGAAGATTATTGGTAAAGGACATGAGTCTAGAGGCCTCTACATTCTTGATACATCGGTACCGCGTTCTATTGCTTGCTCCAGTGTCACGTCTCCTTTCGAGGCTCATTGTAGGTTGGGTCATCCGTCTCTCCCTTTACTCAAAAAGCTTTGTCCTCAATTTAATATGGTGTCTTCATTAAATTGTGAGTCATGTCAGTTTGCAAAACATCATCGCCTTAGTTCCAGTCCTAGAGTCAATAAACGTGCTAGTGTTCCTTTTGAATTAGTTCATTCTGATGTTTGGGGTCCTTGTCCTATTTTGTCTAAACCTGGCTTTCGGTATTTTGTTACATTTGTGGATGATTATTCTCGTGTCACTTGGTTATATCTCATGAAACGTCATTCTGAGTTGTTTTCTCTGTTTTGTGCGTTTTGTGCTGAAATTAAAACTCAATTTAATGTTTCAATTCGTATTTTGCGAAGTGATAACGCCAGAGAATATACTCAAGCTTTATTTCAGTCTTATATGACTCAGAATGGCATACTTCATGAAACTTCGTGTGTTGATACCCCATCCCAAAATGGTGTGGCAGAACGTAAAAACAGACATCTTCTTGAAACGGCACGAGCTCTCTTATTTCAAATGAATGTTCCTAAACCTTTTTGGGCCGATGCAGTGTCTACAACATGTTTTCTCATTAATCGCATGCCTTCCTCTGTTCTTCATGGTGAGATACCTTACCAAATCCTTTTTCCCAATAAGCCATTGTTTCCTGTTGACCCGAAAATATTTGGTAGCACTTGTTTTGTTCGGGATGTTCGTCCGCATGTCACTAAATTAGATCCCAAGTCTTTGAAATGTGTCTTCCTTGGTTATTCTCGTCTTCAGAAGGGTTATAGGTGTTATTGTCCCAATCTTAACAAATATCTAGTCTCAATTGATGTTACCTTCCTGGAAGACACACCTTATTTTCCGTCTTCATCCGTTCCCACTTGCCAGGGGGAGGATGATGATTTGTTAATCTATTCCATCACATCCTCTGCACCCGTCTCGGCACCAGCACCTGTCTCGGCACCTGTTTCGGCACCAGCACCTGTCTCAGAACCAGCTCCTGTCAAGCCTCCTATTATTCAGGTTTACTCCAGGCGTCCACCTATTGATTCATGTCCTACACCTGCTCCTTCCTCATCAGATCCAGTCCCGAGCGATGATCTTCCTATTGCATTGCGCAAAGGTAAACGTCAGTGTGCTTATCCTATTTCTTCCTTTGTTTCTTATGATAACTTGTCATCTACCTCTTGTTCTTTTATTGTTTCACTTGATTCTATCTCTCTTCCTAAAACTGTTCGTGAAGCCATATCTCATCCTGGTTGGCGTAATGCAATGATAGAGGAGATGAATGCTTTAGATGACAATGGTACTTGGGACTTGGTCGATTAACCTACAGATAAAAGGGCTATAGGTTGCAAATGGGTCTTCGCTGTTAAGGTCAATCCAGATGGGTCAGTTGCCCGATTGAAAGCCCGTCTTGTTGCAAAGGGCTATGCTCAAACCTATGGGGTTGATTACTCTGACACTTTCTCTCCTGTTGCAAAGTTAACCTCTGTTCGGTTATTTATTTCCATGGCGGCTTCCCATGATTGGCCTTTACATCAGTTTGATATCAAGAATGCTTTTCTTCATGGTGATCTTAAGGAGGAGGTGTATATGGCGCAACCTCCTGGTTTTGTTGCTCAGGGGGAGTCAGGGCGAGTTTGTCGTCTTCGAAAATCTTTATATGGTTTGAAACAGAGTCCTCGTGCTTGGTTTGGAAAGTTTAGTCAGGCTGTTGAGAAATTTGGTATGAAGAAAAGCAAGTCTGACCACTCTGTCTTCTACAAACGATCCGCAGCTGGTATCATTCTGTTAGTTGTGTATGTGGATGACATTGTAATTACTGGAAATGATACTAGAGGAATCTCATCTCTTAAATCTTTCCTTCATACTCAGTTTCACACGAAGGATTTGGGGGTGTTAAAGTATTTCTTGGGAGTTGAAGTCACTCGGAGTAAACAAGGTATATTTCTATCTCAGAGAAAATATGTCCTTGACTTATTATCTGAGACAGGTAAATTGGGAGCAAAGCCTTGTAGTGCTCCAATGACTCCAAATGTACACCTTACAGAAGAGGGGGAACCATTTGAAGATCCTGAAAGATATCGAAGGTTGGTTGGGAAGTTGAATTACCTTACCGTGACTCGTCCAGATATTGCATACTCAGTCAGTGTTGTCAGTCAGTTTCTGTCATCCCCCACAATCCATCATTGGGCCGCGTTAAAACAAATTTTGGGTTACTTGAAAGGAGCACCAGGACGAGGTATCGTGTACAAAAGTCATGGGCACACTCACATTGAATGTTTTTCAGATGCCGATTGGGCAGGTTCCAAAATGGATAGAAGATCCACTTCAGGTTATTGTATCTTTCATCATCATCATCATCATCATCAAAGCCCATTCCCGAGATTTTCGGGGTCGGCTACATGAATTTTAGTTCTCCAAGCAATGCGATCTTCCCACATTTCCTCACCTAATCCAAGCTCAATGATATCTTCATTCACCGTCTTCATCCAAGTTTTCAACGGTCGTCCCCTCCGTCTACACCCTCCATTAACTTGCCAATCTAAACATTTTCTAATTGGCGCCGTGCTCGGTCTCCTCCGCACATGACCAAACCAAGTTAAACGTCTTTCTCTAATTTTTTCCTCTATGGGCGCTACACCTAAGTATCTCCTAATTCTTTCATTTCTAATCTTATCCTTACGAGTTTTACCACACATCCACCTTAACATACGCATTTCTGCTACTGCCATCCTATGCGTATGTTGTCCCGTAGTAGCCCAACATTCTGAACCATATAGCATGGCTGGTCGAACAATTGTCTTATAGCATTTCCCTTTTAGCCTTGCAGGCATCCTTCTATCGCACAATACTCCTGACGCCATTCGCCATTTCAACCAACCAGCTTTAATCCTGTGGTCTACATCTGCTCCAATAGCCCCATTCTTTTGAATTATAGACCCTAGGTTATTGTATCTTTGTTGAAGGAAATTTGGTCTCATGGAAGAGTAAGAAGCAAAGCGTTGTGTCAAGATCCACTGCAGAGTCTGAATATAGGGCTATGGCACAGTCTGTCTGTGAGATAATTTGGATATATCAGCTCTTGACTGAAGTAGGAATTAAAACTACAGTGCCAGCGAAATTGTGGTGTGATAACCAAGCTGCTCTTCATATTGCATCTAATCCTGTGTTTCATGAACGGACTAAGCACATTGAAATTGATTGTCATTTTATTCGTGAGAAAATTCAACAAGGCTCGATTTCTACTGGTTATGTGAAAACTGGAGAACAACTAGGGGACATCTTCATGAAAGCATTACATAGGGTTCTGGTTGACTATCTTTGTAACAAGCTGGGCATGATTAACATTTATGCTCCAGCTTGAGGGGGAGTGTTACGGTGTGTATATAGTTGTCAATAGGCTGGCAATTAGGCTGTCAATTAGAGATTCTAATTGATATAGTTTCCTAGTTTAGATTTAATAGTTTGTATATAAATACATGTAATACTTCAATGAAATACACAAGAAAGTATTCTCTTAATATCTTATAACAAAAACTAAACTGCAATTTAATCTTTAAGGCTCTTCTAATGAACGAGTTTATGGCTGATTTTGGTGAAAGTAATATAATAAGCAATATCATGTCTACACAAAAATAGTACATTATGATAATTGTCGGTTGATTTGAGCTAATGATTTTTGGCCGTCAGCTTTCTTCGATTCTCGTCACTTTTATTTTTTGTATTTTATTTTTCTCATAATATATATATTATTCGTTCATGAGGAGTCCTCTCTGTCTTGGGCTTAGAATATATACCAAAAAAAGAAAGAGAGAGAGAGAGAGAAATCCCCAAAACTCGAGTTGTAATGAATTTAAATAGTAAAAAAAAGTTTTCACCGGATTCCAACCCATATATATAATATGAGATGTATGATCTCTTCAATTAGCAAATATGTTTCATCACATGTATACACTGGTTCTCTAAACTTTTGGTATTAATGAAATTCTATCTTGTAGTCCTTGAAGATTTTATCTGTTATGGCTGCCATACGCTTGGCCGAGAGACCAGATAATATTGAGACTGTATTCTTTTCGACTCTTATGGATTGAAATATTGTTGTTCCTGAGAAGGGCAACACTGGAGCTCTTGCAGATCCACTTGCTTCAAGCACATGGGATGAGGTACCTTGCTATTTTATACTTAACTACAGGTTACAATGTTAGATTTGCATTTTCAATCATCTATGAATATGGATCAGGTCCCTCAGAAGGATCTACTGATTACACCAGTTCAATGCAAATATTTATGGAGACAGTTCAAAATAGGAACAGAACACATTGTTACTCAAGCTATATCTGCACAGGTGAAGTATTGTTTCCATGCAACCTTCTTGTTATCATGTGCCTTGCAATTTATTTTTGCTGTTATGGATTCGTGCTTGGTCTTTGTGTTGCACTGATAAGGTTTAGATCATGATGATTGTCCAGTCTAGTACTGCTACATGATTCAAGTAAAAAGCCAGTACCTTAAGCCTATCTATGCTGTTCCCTACATGTCATTGATGAGGTGTTTGTTATTCGATCCATAAGTTTGAGGCGCATATTCTGTTTTGATTTTCATTTCTAAAAGTTCAATTTGTTTTATGCACATTTACAACTTGATCTATGTAGCCTATACTTGTCATTTCGATCTTCTACGACCTCCTTCATCCTCGACTATATATATATATATATAAATTTTTTTTTTGTTGTCTCTACATTGATGGGTTTGATTTATGCGTTTTTTTTTTTTTGAAAGAGATATGGTAAAAGTTTATCAATTACTGGAGAAGTCAAATACAAAGGAACTCAAAAGGACAATAAAAGAAGATAGTGGTACAAACAAAATTTTCCTAACTAAAAAAAACTTTTCAAGGCCAATCCCTTTGATACGATTTTGATCTGAACTCCATTGCCATAAATTCCTAAGAAATAAAAAGGGGATTTCGAACAAATATAAACTACTTCCTATTTTAACTTAAACTCTAGAAAGATCGTACCAAGAGGAAATGAAACTATAAAGAAACCCAAATATTATTGTTTATAGAAAAACAAAGTGATTTCATTTGAGTGGTGTATGAGGTTTTGATTATGAATTATCTTTAGAGGTGTACGGGGAACTTTCAAGGGAAGTTCTGGTACCAAGAAATGTCATTTGCTTAAATGGAGAAGGGTGTGCCGACCCAGAATTTAGGGGGCCTTGGAATTCATAGAGTAACAGAGTTTAATGGAGCAGGGTGTGCTAGCCCAAGGATAATGGAGGTTTGGGTGCAAACTCATTGCTGCCAAGTATGGGGAGTTCTGAGAATGATTGGATGACCATTCAACAAAACTGTCTTCATGGTTGTGAAAGCAATTGACCAATTGTGCAACACATTTCAAGTTTTGCGGTCATATCTTGTTCAATGCTCGCAAAGGGGATAGAAGTTGTTTTTGGATCAGCATTGGATCGGTAATGACACACTGAAGATCACAAATTGTACTTTATTTCTACTATTATAAATGCAAAGCCCCAAATCTACAGTGGTGGTGTCCTTATCACCACTTTTTGGATTTCCCAAAATGCCCACTAAGAATTTAAAATATTTACTATTTTACCTTTAAGTAGTAAATAATAATAATGATGAGAATAATGTTAACAATAATAGTAATAATAATTAAACTTTTTGAAATTGAAATTATTCATTCTGTACAAAATTGATGTATTTTTCACAATTAGTTAAATTTTCTATTTTTTTAATCATAACAATGACCACATTCACATAAATCAAGTGATTGAATGGAGCCTTTGGATTTGACTCGACATAATCAGATAGACTTGATAGAGTGGCTCAACTCAGTGTCTCCAGCAGTAGACCAGGCACATGCAAAAGACACCAGGGCCTTTCATCACCAGTCTAAGCCCTCTCCTCACCTGTACTATGGCCACATGTCCTCACCTGCTTACTCACATACAGCAGGTGAGTTACTTGCCACAGGTTTCAACCCCAAACCGACACCAGCCCAATAACCAAAAACCTTCCAAGCCTCCTACTTCTCATGGTCAGGCCCAATGCCCCCTCCTTACAAACGTCCAGTACAGTTAAGTAACCTCCATCACCACCTCCTCCTCACGTAACACCTTTCTCTCACCATCAACATTCATACTTTACTTGTGTATCACTCTAGATGTGTAAAAGTATGGTGGTCCCCACTTATAGCTCTCTCTCTCTCTACTAAGGATGATGAGTTTGTGGGAGAAGATTGTGAGGATGTTGATCTGACATGGGACTTTGGGAACAGTCCCTGCCAATTACTCTATTACTTATTTGAGCATGGAGAATCTAGTGGTTGAGAATTGCACCTCCAGAGAAATCTTTGGAGAATCAACTTTTTGCACCTCCTCTCCTTTTAACTAAGCGCTCCTCTCAGTTGATGAATTTGCATCAACTTTGGGTTGTAAATTTGGTGTTGATGGCAAGGAAAACGACCAGTTGGCTTGTGAATTCATGACAAAAGCTGATCAATTATGGGAAGAGGAGAGGTCGTCATTTGTGATCGAACATGATAGAGTTGATTTGGTTCAAGATGAATGACACCAAGATAATTAATTGGAATTGCATAAGTTTAGGTTTCATTGAAAAAAAAGATGGCAGCATGAGTATCCTTTAAGAAACTAAGTTGATGTGGGTCTCGGTCTTGTTCTTATCTCGAGCATTTGGAGGCGGGACATGGTTGATTGGGAGCAGATTCAGGCCGAAAGAAGCTTATTACCGTGTGGGATAAACATTAATTGTAGAGAATTTACTCTCTCAAAGGTGCGTTCTCTTTGTCTATCTGATGGGTGGTGGATTTGGGTCCTTATAAATGTTTATGGACTTGTGTTGATAATGCTTATGCTTTATAATTTTGGGAAGAACTTCAAAGTATTGCAGGGTTATGAGATGATCCTTGGTTGTTAGGAGAACTTTTATGTCATGAAATCTCTGGAAGAGAAGGTTGGAACAGGAAATAGAATTTATAGAAGAAGACAATTTTGTTGACTTCATCCATTAGTATATTTCTGTGAATTTGTCTTGAAGAGGGGCTCTTTACTTGGAGTAATAATCAAATTACCTTCTATGTCTAGGCTTGAGAGATTTTGTAGTAATATTTCATTGGCTGATCACTTTGTTGTAATATTTCATGAACTACTTCTGGATCTGATCACAATATTGTTTGCCTCAAACCTAACATTACCATCTGCGGTCCAAAACCTTTTAGATTTGACAAAATGTTGTTCATCTCTCACAGGTGGATCCTATGGAAGAAGTTTAAGTTATTGAAATCTTTTCTCATAACTTGGAACATTGAAGTGTTTGGGAAGCTAAAATTTCTAATTGACAACACCCAAACATCTTTGCATAACTATGACCTGCTAGATGAAGATTGTCAATTGAATGATGAGGAGTGAGATCACAAACTTGAAATGTTGAACAAATTGTTAAAAAAATAATAATACACTCATTAGAAGAGAAAAACTGGAGTTAAGTGGGGAGAAAAGTTTGAGTTGACTGGGGCAAGCAAGATGGGTATAATGTGCTCCAAATTGTTTCAAAAGTTGGCTAACTTCAGAAAGAACCTTAAACTCTATCCAGTTGCTAAAAGCTCAAGGCAGTATGACTGACAATCAAGAGTTGACATCTTCCCATATCCTGCAATTTATTCAAATTTGATCTCTGAAAGTTCAAATTGGAGACCTACTATTGATAACAACCTCCTCAAATGTAAATGCAGATACCTGGACTCTGATTCAAGAAACAATCTCCAAGTGGATATATCTGAAGCAGACTTGTTCAGCATGCAAAGCCTTGCAGGGAATGTAGGGGATGTATCTCTTGGTTTGGATAGTTACCCTCTGACTCATTAAATCTTGGGATTTTATTAAGCCCGACATCATGGCTATTGTGGCAGACTTAATAGAAGTTTCCTTGAATGGAGGCTTAAATGACACACTTATTGCTTTTATCCCAAAAGTGAAAAAACTTTCATCCGTTGTAGACTTCGCACCCATCAGCCTACTTTCCTCACTCTTCTTATACTCACTACTCACTGTTGTACTCCCACAAATCCTCTCTCCCTACCATGCCAATGAAATTCTTGACTCCAGATTGAAGAAGGGTAAAACAAGCATTATGATTGATTTTGGCAATATTTGCAAAGCATGATGGTTCTTTTGGGTTTGGTTATAAATGGAAACTGATGCGTCCAAAATCTGTTCTCCTGAAAGTATGACTTGGAAAACAAATGTTAGATTGCCAAAGACCAACTGTTTGGTGGCTGAAGGCACTTTGATGCTTAAGTTAGTAACTCGGTTGGAGATGGAGATAAATTTGGACAAAACTCAGTTAAAGTTGCATACCTTTGTTGAATGTTCCCTTTACCTTATATAATGGCTATTGTTAATTCCATGTGTGACTTAAGCATGTGAGGCGCGACAAAAGGAGACGTTCCTAGTAACGATCTCTTTCTTTATGAAGATATGTCCTCGGAGGCGTAACTCCCTCCACGACTCTTTTTCTCTGTAAAATTGCTCCATTATAAGGGAAAACTTTGTTAGGTTTGGATTTGGGCCTTTAACTATGGTTTATTTTGATAGACCCTGTTTGGGCAATTATGACTGGATTCACTCCTTTTGGGCTTTATGAGTTAGTCTGGTTTGGGATACTTGATTCTCGTGATAAATGATTCATGCCGCGAGTACGACTGTGATATCAATCTTATTTGATGTATCATCAACTGCTCCCCCTTAGTTAGTGGGCACGTTTGCGTGGCCAGTAACTGTGTGACAGTTGGATTTTTTATTCCACCATCACGTCGCATTTAATGCCATTACCTACTGTTGCTGCTTCTGTCTCTCCGATGTCTCATCCACCTGTTCGTTTCGACATGATTTTTGAGATTTTATGCGGCCATCATGTCTTGCACATTTTTCCATAAGTGATTTTTTCGTTGTCCAACCTTGTAAAAGTAGTTAGGTACAATATTTTCTCCTTTACGTTTCCTTCATTCTCAAGTGTTGATTTCTTATTCTTTCGTCTTCGTCTCATAACGATGTCTAGTTTTAGGGTTTTGAGTGACGATGTGTTTGATACTTGCAAAGCTTACTTCTTACCTAAGTTGGCGACGTATATGACTTTGGATAGCATTCGTTATGACTATTCATTGCCAACCGATCTCGAGATCATCCTTTCTAAAGAGGGCGATAGTTTTTATCATCTAAGGTCTGGCTATATTGCTTTGTATCCCGGCATGTTCCACTCTGGTTTTAGGCTTTCTGCTCCTGAGATCATCTGGGAATACCTAAATTTCGTGGACATTGCTCCCACTCACATGGTCCCTAATTGTTGGAAGGTGCTGATCGCAACCTTAGCGAGAGTCGTTTCATCCGGGATTCCTATGAATGTCAGGGTTCTGCATTCCTTGGTGGGGTTCGGGGTAAACACTAACCGTACTTGCTATCTTCGTTCTCCATTTTGTTTCAAGGATCCGCGGGATGAGTATGGGGGCTGGTCAAGGCCTTGGTTTTACACGTCCATCTCTTTCGACTATTTTAAGTTGCGCAATCACCAAATTTTGCGGTTGTTTCGAGAGCCTAAGAGGAACGAACTGTCATTGTCGTTGGAGGAGCAAGAGTTACGTGACCAATTTAATAAGTTGCCCCTAGTCTCTGTGAAATATTTCTTTGCTACGGACGTTATTTCTCGCAATGGTTTATATACCTCGAGTGAGGCGGGTCGTGCAGAGCTTACGACAGCTTGTGCTTCGAAAGTTACCGTTGCGTGTGCTAATAAAGCCATCATTTTCGGTGAGGGGACGAAGCGTATTCCTCCAGTTTGCGTCGGTGATGTAGATGTTGGTCGGGAGGCGAGCTCTTTTAAGGAGCCCGTGGGCCGTGTTGCTCTTGTTATTACCAGAGACTCTGGTAATGCTGGTCCGAGCATTAGAAAAAGGAAGGTTTCAAGGCCTTCTAGTCTGTCCAAGCTACTAGCGATTAGTCCCGGTCACATTGCGAAGAAGAAGAAACTTGCTACTTTGGTTCATGGTACTACTAGGGCTCCCCCTCTAATATCTTTTGGGAAGGGTGGTCGTGATATAGGTGATCCTGCTGCTCGAGAAGCTGAGGAGATTAATCAAGCTCTTGAGATGAACAAAAGGGAGGTTTCTCGTCCTTTGGATGCTCGTGAGAAGAATCTTGTCTTCTCATATGGCTTGTCTAGTTTTGCCAACTTGTCGTTCGACTCCCGTGTCATTGACAACAAGATGCTTCAGCTTGGTGTTGAATTGTCTAAGAATCCGAACAACACAAAAACTCTGGATGACTTCGAGTTTGATCATCTGTTGGAAGATCGAGTTGTTGCTCGGGGTTAGGGCTCCAAGCCTCCTGGGTCTTCTTTTGTTTCGGATTCCTCAGGATTGCCTGCTATTCCTTTTTTTTGTTCTGCTGCGGTCGTTTCTGAGAAGTTCTACTGGCCTTCTGAGATTGATGTGCAAGATAATGCTCATAATCTCATTGTTGGTTGTCACGGGCGGTTGGCTGATAGGACTCCTATGCCCGTGCACCCGCCACGTAATCACCTCGATGAAGGCCTTAAGTATCTCATGGAAGGAATGAGTCATCTCACTTATGCAGCCGTGATGGGGTTAGATTATAAGGTTGCCTGCGATCAGGTGGCGCTCGTTGAACAGAAGTTGGTAGGACAGGCCTTGGTTCTGTCTCATGTTCTCTGTAAGTTTGAATCACTGAACGTGCAATGTACGGAGTATGCGAAAGGCTGCTGAGACTGCACGAACTTCACTGAAGGAAGTCGAGGCTATTAAGAATAGGTTTGCTTATGACGTTGAACTTCCAAGGTGGAGTTGGATAGGCTGCATTCTCACCTGAGTATTGCTGAGAAGGAATTGTCCGATCAAGTGACTGAACGTGACGAGGCCAAACGTTCTGCCGCAGAGTACTCCGCTAGTCTGAAAGCGGTTACTGACAAATTAAAGGCTGCAGAAGCAGCGGATTGGAAAAGAGTAGTTGATGGTCGCCACCTCTTAAATTTTATTGAGTTGCAAGGCTTGGATTTAACTAAGTACAGCTGCGCTGAGCAAGTATTCGAGGACGAAGAGGAATCCATTCCAGATCCACTGAGTGACTCTGTTCCTAAGGAACAATCACTTCTTTGCCTACCTGAGCCCGTGCCATTGAGTGACATTGCTGTTGATACAAATGCCTATTCTTGAGTACATTTATTGGCCCCTTTTGTCTTCATGTAATCCTTTCTTACATAATGAATTTGGAGGATCAATGAGAATCATTTTCTTTTACTGTTTTGTACACAATGTCTTTCTGTCTAACTTATTAGACTTAGCTTTTTGCTTTCTATATTCCTGGTAGAATTCTGACTCATTCGTCCGAATTTTTATAAATGTGCTTCGATGTTTGACATATTAGTCATGTGGAAGCTTTTTATGAAATCCAAATTTGATGTCGCACGTTACAGTTGACAAGAAATAAGTCTGACTCGTATGTCACAGTACTTTATTACTTCATGGTTGTTCAGACCAGAAATTTCGTGTTCATGCCCGACTTGTTTGTCCTGATGCATGTATTCAGATTTTACTTATAGCTCGATACTTTGGTCGTGCTGTGTTCTTTTTTGGGTAAACTTTTTAATTTGACTTCTTTGTCCCGACTAGACTTGTCGCTTGAACGCAAAATGGAGGATGTAAAGGAGTTTTATTGATAGTATTTTTTTTAGATGCTCCATATTCCATGATCATGGTAGTTGTTCGCCCTTCGTATTTTTCAACCAGTATGTCCTCGGTTTGTTGATTTTTATTACTTTATGCAGCCGTTCCTAGTTTGGAATCAGTTTGCCCGTGCCTGGTTCCTTTGTATTGAGTTGGATTTTTCGGAGCACCCAATCGCCGATAGTGAAAGTACGGAGGGGTGGACTGTGATATCCTTGTATGGGCGTACCTGAGGGGGAGGGTGCGGGAGAAGCCCAAGAGCCTATGAATCTCAAGAGGGTTGACAAACTACAAAGAGAGATCACCCACATCACCTTGGTAAGGGAGGGTGATGTACTATATATGTATGAGTTTGGATCTACAAAGTACCGTCGTACATGCCTTGGGTCTAAAGCGGACAATATAGTACTCTGTGGATCGGGTCATTACAGAATGGTATTAGAGCCTAACCCAGCCGGAAGTGTGCCAATAAAGACGGATGCCCAAAGGGATGGACTGTGATACCCTTGTGTGGGCGGACCTGAGGGAGAGGGTATTGGAAAAGCCCAAGAGCCCATGGATCTCAAAAGGGTTGGCAAGCTACAAAGGGAGATTATAGTCCCACATCACCTTGGTAGAGGAGGGTGATGTACTATGTGTACGAGTCTAGATCTACAAAGTACTACGCATTTTAAAGCCATGCGGGACTTGGACCCAAAGCAGATAATATAGTACTTTGTAGATCAGGTCGTTACAGCAGCCTTTACTTTTTTGTTATAGTAGCTGGCCATATGTTTTGGTAGGTTGCCGCTTTGATAGAAGTCGTTTTCCTCTGCACGGAATTCTTCGGTTCTGAATGTAGGCATGCCAATTTCTACGGATATCATTACTTCAGACCCGTATGCGAGGGCGAAGGGCCCCTGTTCGAGTTTTTTCATTATCCTGTATGCCCAAAGGATGCTAGGTAGTTCGGACGTCCACAATCCCTTTGATGCCTCAAGTTTTTTTTTATTGCTTCTAGGATCGTTCTGTTGGTGACCTCGGCTTGCCCATTTGTCGTGGATGGGCGAGTGCTCGGGTGCTGAGAAGTGTTGTTGGTTATTCATGTTTTCGCACAACTCTTTGACCTTTTTGTGTTCGAACTGCTTCTCGTCATCCGTGACAATTACCCTTGGGATTTTGAATTTGCACATTATATCTTTCCAGATGAAATTTTCAACTTGAGCTTCTCCTATCTTCGCTAACATTCTACTTCCACCCACATAGTGAAGTAATCTACTATTCATCATCATCATCAAATTGGCGCCGTGCGGTCTCCTCCGCACATGACCAAACCAAGTGAAACGTTTTTCTCTAATTTTGGCCTCTATGGGCGCTAAACCTAAGTATCTCCTAATTTTGTCCTCGTAGTCTACTATTACGAGGAGAAATGTTTTTCCGTTGGACACTGGGAGAGGCCCCATGATGTCCATTCCCCATTTTGCAAATGGCCAGGGGTTGCTCATCGGGATCAGGTTATGGCCCGACATGTGAGTGTATGGATCAAATCTCTAGCATTTGTCACAAGTGCGAACAATTTTATTTGCATTTGCTTGCATCGCAGGCCGATAGTATCCCAAAATCATTGCTTTGTGGGCTAATGTTCTTCCTCCTCGGTGGTTTCCACATGTACCGTGGTGGATCTCTTGTAGAACATAGTTAGCGTTAGCAGGTGAAAGGCATCTTAGCAGCGGACTGGTAGTAGATCTCTTGTATAGTCTACTATTGATCATTGTGTATCGTGTTGCTCGGTTCCACAATTTTTAGGCCTCCATCTTATCTGTTGGGAGTTCTCTATTTGTTATGTAGGCTAGAATTGGAGTGTCCAGTTGTTTTCCTGGTCTGTGGCGCATGCCTCTTGCACTTAATTTTATAGTATGGAACTTTCCTGCATTATGAAGAGTGGGTTATCATTTTCTTTAGCTCGTGATGCCTCATTTGCCAGCTCGTCAGCTTTTTTATTTTTTGCCCTTGCACATTGTCGAATGGTAGCAATCTGGAAACCTTCTATCAGCTCAACAATCTTTTGGTGATAGGCTTTCATTTGAGCATTTTTTACTTGGAATTCTTTGTTCAGTTGATTTACCACCAATTTGAATTCGGTGAAAACGATCTCTTTTATTCCCAAGTGTTTTGCTAATTATAACCCGACTATCACTGTTTCGTACTCGACTTCGTTGTTTGAGGCTTTGAAATTGAATTTTATCGACTTTTCAAACGTTACGCCTTCTGAATTGTACAGGGTCATCACTTCCCGCCTAGTTGGATGCTCCGTTGCAACGGAGGGTTTTTGGTTTGTTCCTCCTCATGGCTACTTTCTGGTTGGCTATCATTGCAGCCTGGGAATTCAACGATGAAATTCGCCAATGCTTGGGCTTTTATTGTTGTTCTGGGGGCATAACTGTTGTCGAATTGTCCGAGTTCTATTGCCCATTTCACCATTTTTTTCGGATAGCTCTGGTTTGTGTAGTACTGATCGAAGTGGTTGTTTGGTTATAACAATGATTGGGTGAGTTTGGAAGTATGGTCATAGCTTTCTTGAAGATACGATCAGGGCGAGCACTAATTTCTCCAAAGCCAGGTAGTTGATCTCCGCATCTACAAGTGTTTTCTAACTAATATATTGGCTTTAGTGCGCCCTTTTTCCTCCGTATCAATGCTGAACTTACTGCATGGTCGGACACACATAAGTACAAATACAGTGTTTCCCCGATGCTTGGTTTTGACAACAGCTCTGTGCTCTCCATGTACGCCTTTAAGCTTTAAAAAGCCATTTCGCATTTTTCATTCCACTTGAATGTTTTGTTCCCTTTCAAGATTTTTGAAGGAAGGTAGACATTTGTCCGAGGACTTGGAAATGAATCTGTTTAAAGCCGTTATCCTACCGTTGAGACTTTGCACGCCCTTTATATTCGTTGGTGGTTGCATGTTGATTTGTGATTCTGTGTTTTGGATCAACTTTTCATTTCCTCTTTGGTTGACCATGTATCCGAGGAATTTTCCTGATTTTACTCCAAATGTGCATTTCTCTGGGTTCAACTTAATTTTGTATCTTCAGATATGGGAGAAGGCATGTTCAAGATCTCTGATATTGTCTGTTTGGCGTAAGCTTTTGACCAACATGTCATCGATGTACACTTCCATCGTTTTACCGATTTGGTCTCTTAACATTCTGTTGACCAGTCGCTGGTACATGGTTCCTGCGTTCTTAAGTCCGAATGGCATCACCCAGTAGTAGTATGTACCTCTCTCCATTATAAAAGACGTTTTTTCTTGGTCAGGAGGATGCATTTGTATCTGATTGTACCCAAAGCACGCACCCATGAAGCTCAGGAGTTTGTGTCCAGCAGTTGCATCCGTTATTTGGTCTATGCATGCGAATGGGAAATTTTCTTTTGGGCAGGCTTTATTCAATTCGGTATAATTTACACATACTCTCCACTTGTCGTTCTTCTTCTTCACCAACACTGTGTTAGCTAACCAGTCCGGGTAGTGAGATTATCTGATCATTCCTACAGTTATCAGACGGTGTACTCCCTCATTTATTGCTTGATTACGTTATGGGGCAACCAACCTTTTTTTTTTGTCGGATTGTTTCTTATCCGGAAACAATCCGACAAAAAAAAAAAAAAAAAAAGGGAAATGCTATAAGACAATTGTTCGACCAACCATGCTATACGGTTCAGAATGTTGGGCTATTTCGGGACAACATATGCATAGGATGGCAGTAGCAGAAATGCGTATGTTAAGGTGGATGTGTGGTAAACTCGTAAGGATAAAATTAGAAATGAAAGAATTAGAAGTACTTAGGTGTAGCGCCCATAGAGGACAAAATTAGAGAAAGACGTTTAACTTGGTTTGGTCATGTGCGGAGGAGACCAAGCACGGCGCCAATTAGAAAATGTCTAGATTGGCAAGTTAATGGAGGGTGTAGACGGAGGGGACGACCATTGAAAACTTGGATGAAGGCGGTGAATGAAGATATCATTGAGCTTGGATTAGGCGAGGATATGTGGGAAGATCACATTGCTTGGAGAACCAAAATCCATGTAGCCGACCCTGAAAATCTCGGGAATGGGCTTTGATGATGATGATGATGATTGTTTCTTATCCGGATTGACTTGCAGTTTGTGAGTGATGACAAACGGGTTTATTCCCACCATATCTTTCATCGTCCAGGCAAAAACATCTTGATTATTCTTCAACAGTCGGAGCAGTTTCATGGCGAATTTCGGATGGATTTTTGTGCCAATCCTAACTGCTTTGTTTCCTCCATCATCTAGGTAAACTATTGTCGTTTCTTCTTCTGGCTGCCCCATGTTTGGTCGATCTCTTGGACTAGTTGGAGCTGTATCGTCATTTGGGAGATTGAGGTATGTTTGACCAGATTGTTGCAGCGGCTCTTCCAGTCGTTGCAGTAATTGCTATTTGTGTGGAGCTTTCATCCCTGTATAGTGGCATTCACGTGCAGCTGGTTGATCTCCTTTGATTATTCCAATGCCGTCATCAGTATGGTACTTCAAGCATTGATGCATGGAGGATACCGCGCCCATTTCATGTATCCAAGACCTTCCGAGAAGCATGTTGTATGCGGATGGGGCGTTGACAACAAGGAAATTTGATAACAAGACTCGTCTTTCAGGTTCTCCTGTTTCGACTGGTAGTTGGATCATTCCGAGCGGACGACATTGTTCTCTGCTGAAACCTACCATTGGGTGGTCGTTGGGTGAGAGCATTTCTTTGGTGAGTTATATATTTTGGAATGATGTTAGATATAGAAGGTTGGCCGAGCTGCCTGTATCGACCAATACTCTTTTAATCTCCCACTTGCCTATCAGTACCGAAATTACCATGGCGTCATTATGAGGGAAATTGATTCCCTTCGCGTCTTCGTTGGAGAATGTTAGAGTTCGCTGCGTCGTTCTGGCACTTTTTGCGGAAAGCTTTGAATATCTGATCTTTGTTTGTAAATCCCGGATTGATCGATTGGACTACTTTCCGATTACGCCATGTAAAATGTATATCAGCTCCTTTGTCCTGGCTTTTCCTTCTTTTCGCCTAACGAACTCTCCGAATCGTCCTTTTTGGATATGGCGTTCGATCTCATTCTTTAAGTTGTAGCAGTCCTCGGTTGCGTGCTCACAGTCCCCGTGGATAGAGCAATATCTGCTTTTACTTCGCTTGTCTGGATCTCCTCTCATTTTGGGTGGTCACTTAACGTCCTCCCACTTCGTAATACTTTTAAGAATC
Source organism: Berberis vulgaris (assembly GCA_963556465.1). Taxonomy (NCBI): domain Eukaryota; kingdom Viridiplantae; phylum Streptophyta; class Magnoliopsida; order Ranunculales; family Berberidaceae; genus Berberis; species Berberis vulgaris. Next base: position 47,430,699 of record OY747131.1, on the reverse strand, counting down.
TCAGCTCAACTTGCTTTCAAAGTTGTGGATAGTTTGCTTGACACTCCGGGTTGCAGCTTTCCAGGTCTTTGTTGGTCGAACTTGGGTATGCCACTGGTTCGATGTCTTTTCGATTGGCCAATTTCCCCTCTAGGCTCGTCGTGTCTATTCTCGGATTCGTTCTCCCTTCTGGCAGTCAACATCTCCTTGAGGGTGATGTGTTTTTGGGTGGTCTTCAATAGAGTCGCCATATTTTTCGAGGGGTTTAGATTTAGAGAATCGTAAAATGGTCCCTTTTTATTCTAGCGGTGAAGGTGGCAATGGTCGTGTTGTCGCCGCTACCATCGATCATGGTCAATTTGTTAGTAAAATGAGTGACATATTTCCTTATCGTCTCTTCAGGCTTCTGTCTGATAAAAAGGCTTCTGTCTGATAAAAAGCAGATAATGTGGGCCTTTTCTCATTCATTGACAGCCAATGAATCTCGTAATGAAGGCAGAGGCTAGCGCTTGGAAATAGTCTATCGATCTCGGTAGCAAGCTGTTGAACCAACTCATTCTGGAGGTGAGGCTGGTTGGAAATGTTCGGCATAAGATTGACTCTGTGCTCTCCTTCAGCGCCATCATGTCGTGAAAATGCCGTAGATGGTCAGTGGGATCGGTATTGCCATCGTATGTCTCAAACTTTGGTGAAGTGAACTTTGTTGATAGAGGAGTGATCATGAGTGTGTCAGAGAACGGTGGTCTTGCCATTTCGTACAGCACGTTAGGATCTGTGACTCCGATTCTGAATGGAATTTGTGCAGGCGTCCTGTTGTTCTGAGGAGTGTTATCTGTTGGTAGTTCATTGTTTTCGAGGTTTCCTCGTTAAGGTTTTGCAAAAAACTCATTACTTTCTCGAACGCGGTTGAAGGGTTGAGTGTGCTCTTGAGTGAGTTTTTTCACCGTTGTGATTAAGAGATCCATCTTCGTCATGAGTTGATCCACGCAAGGATCCGTGGCGGCGTCGCCGGATGTTTGAGATGATTGGGCTATCGCTCCATGTAGTGGATCTCTGTCGCTAGGTATACTTGGCTCGAGAGTTGTTGCTAGGACTGAAGCATCCATTGTAGGTAATACGCCTTCTTCCATGAAGGATCGCTTTTATTGTCGCTGGTATGAGGGTCTGTAGTGCATTCCATCTATTCTAAAAGCTTTTTTAATCGCAGATCAGAACTGAGTGTTCCTTACTGCAGACTCTTTTTGAAAGGAAAATTGTCGTTCACCACAGACGACGCCAAACTGATGTGTCCAAATTTTGTTATCCTGTAAGTGCGATCTGCAAAACAAATGTTAGATTGCCAAATACCACCTTTTTGGTGGCTGAAGACACTCCGATGCTTAAGTCAGTAACTCGGTTGGAGATGGAGATAAATCTGGACAAAACTCAGTTAAAGTTGCATACTTTTGTCGAATGTTCCCTTTACCTGATATAATGGCCATTGTTAATTCCCTGCGTAACTTAAGCATGTGAGGCGCAGCGAAAGGAAACGTTCCTCGTAATGATCTCCTTCCTTATGAAGATATTTCCTCAGAGACAACTCCTTCCATGACTTGTTTTCTCTGTAACGTTCCTCCTCTTTAAGGAAGAACTTTGTCAGACCTGGATTTTGGCCTTTAACTATGGTTTATTTTGATGGACCTTGTTTGGGCTTTTATGACTGGATTCGCCCTTTTTTGGGCTTTATGAATTAGCTTGATTTCGGAATACTTGATCGCCGTGATTGATGATTCATGCCGCGTGTACGGCTGCGATATCAGTCTTATTTGATGTTTCATCAGAAACGATGGACCCACTATCCTTTCCGCGACCTCTTTCTCAGTTGCAATTAATGGTTCTCTTGATGTGCATTTTAAATCTTCAAGGGGATCATGCAGTGGGATCCCCTCTTTTTCTTTCTTGTAACATAAGGGTTGTCAGCATTGATCACTAAAGCTCAACAATCTGGTTTAGTTTACTTACTGGTTTTCAAGCTTTCACTTCTATTCCCATCCTCAAGTATGTTGATAAAAATTTGATGCATCACTTGAGCAAGTATGTAGTCAGGGACATTTTGTTATGGTTTGAAGTTTGTTCTGGGCTCAAAGTCAACTTTACTAAAATCCAAGTGTTTGTTGTTGGTGATGTTCAGGAGATTGATAGTTGGGCTGCTATCTTAGGTTGCAAGAAGGGGCCTTGCCCTGCATGTATCTAAGCCTCCCGTTGGGAGCTAATTACTAAAATACTAGTGTGAGAAGAAACTATGGAGAGAATTGAGAGTTGAAAGGAGATTTGAGTACATGGAAATGAGAAATATCCAAAGCTGGAAGGGTCATGCTTAGTCAAAGCGCTACTGCTTCTGTACATGTGTTGTATATGATGTCTCTATGTGTGATCTCTTCTTCAGTTGCTACTAGAATTGAGAAATGTATGAGAAATTTTTTATTGGGTTCTTTTCCTACTTGTAAGAAATTGTCACGATCATAGGTCATGTAATTAACTTTTTCTTCCTGAACAACTCGGGCTTTTGGGAGAATTGGTTGGTTCATGACAATTGGTATCAGAGCCAAACCCCACATCCAAGGTTTAATTCCCGGCAGAGGCGACCTATAGGCTGGATTAAAATAACTTAGCTTAAGCTAAGTTGTTGAATACTGGTAGGTGAGTGGAGCTACCCAAAGAGAAAAAGAAAAAAAAAGGCTACCATCGAGCCAGTGTCGATAGAGTAGGCCGACAAGGACGTCGACTTTGGAAGCGTGGGGCAATGTCACGATCCTAGGTCATGTAATTAACCTTCCCCTCCTGGACAGCTCGGGCTTTTGGGAGAATTGGTTGGTTCATGACAAAAATATTATCTCATCTTGTTAGCCTAAATGTTAAGGTCGGTTGGCCATTAGAAGAGTTAAAGAATTCAACAAGGCTTTGCTTGTCAAGTGGATTTGAAGGTTTGGGGTTGAAACTGCGGCTTTATGGATATAAGTTATAGTTTAAAAGTATGGAGCAAGGCCTCTAGATTGGTTTGGTGGGTTCAGTGGAAGCAAACAAGCCAACCCAATCATCGAAACTTGTATTGACAACTTCAATAATTTCTCAAATAAAACCTAAACCTAATTCCTCCTTAGGCTTAAAATCCTACATGGGCTTATAATGGATGGCCCATTATTTAAATAATACAAATAAAAAAAAAAAAAAGTTAATATTCCATCAGGTTCACTAATATACCAAATATAGATTATGGGTGTTCACTGTGGAAAGGGATCATGAAAAATGAAATTGATTTTGAAAACAGGTTTCAAGTGAACTTCATAAAGGAGAGAGAATCAAAATTTGGGACCGATCACATGTGGATTGATTTAGACTTTTGGGATCACAGGTTTCAGCAATTCTCAACAATTAGTCTGGAATGATTAAGACTTTTGGGACAGTCAAACCCAAGGTTGGAGTTTCTATTTGAGAAACCCAATGTTGAAATTTCTATTTGAGAAGAAACCTGAATGATTGGGAGATCCCTTTCTCTCATTGAAATGTTGCATCGAATGACCGACAAAACAAGTGGTTGTGGAATGACAAAGACACCCCTTCTATGTAAAAGATCGACATCCAATTATGGCACTGAGACTTCACACATCTCATTGAGAATTTGGAAGCTATGACAATTATTTTGGTTGAAGGAGATCCCCTATAGCCTCTTTTCTTTTTTGGATTGTGTTTCATTGTAAAACTTTTGTTGTAGATAATATCATCAAAAGAGGTATATGCTTATTCCCAACCCATTGCGTCCTTTTTACTCAGGCAGAAGTGCCCATTGATAATATTATCCTTCTCTACCCTGTGGTGTCTTGAGTTATCGTTTTTCACTCTCTCTTCCAGATCATTTTTAGTTTGGCGTTGAGTATGTGGTTGCCTTTCAAAAGTTGCCTTACTCCTTTTGGTAAATGGGCTTGGGATAGATTAATACAAATTTTGGTATGGGTGATTTGGAGAAAAAGGAATAACACACTTTCAAGAATATGCAGAAAATAGTTCAACAACTACTGATGGTACGAAAGTTACACTTTGGCTATGAGGTACTAATTGGGATAGATTTAGAGAGATTAACATTGTTTCTTATATGTTCAAATGGGGGTGTATAGTTCTCCCTAATACCACTTGATGTAGAGTTTTCTAAGGGGGTCCATGTTTTTTTTTACTACCCCCGTCAATCTGTTTACACCTCATAGAATCTTTTTGTTTGTCTGATAAAAAAAAGAAGAATTTGTTTCAATTGAACAAATTGGTGAAAGTGTAGTTCTCAAAATTCCTACAAAACATGAATCAGATATGCATTTTTCCTTCTGTGAGGAGTTTGCCGTCCCACCGGATTTTGCATGCAAGAAGGACGATGATGCAAATAAACCCAACTCTTGAGTCAATTTCCATTTCAAAATATTTAAAAAATGTATAAGCTACTGCATTGTAAATAAGCGACCGAATTGTAAAGAATAGACTCAAACCCAAAGGTAGGCTTCGAACCTCTTGTAATAGACCTGCAGAAATCATGCAAAACCTACATAATAAAATTTGGACTTAAAGTTCTAGATCAAATTAGATGTAAACACTTTGAACAAAATATGTTTGAGCATTCTGAAAAAAAAAAAAATACTTATCAACAATAATCTGTTACGATCCTTGTTATGGACCTTCCCCTCCTGAACAGCTCGGACTTTTGGGAGAGTTGGTTGGTTCATAACAATTGGTATCAAAGCCAAACCCCACATCCAAGGTTCGAATCCCGGCAGGGGCGACCTTTAGGCTGGATTAAAATAATTTAGCATTATGTATGGGCATAGTGCTAAGTTGTTGAATACTGGTAGCTGAGAGAAGGCTCACTGGGCCAGTGTCGATATAGTGGGCCGACGAGGACGTCGGCTTTGGAAACGTGGGGCAATGTTACGATCCTTGTTATGGACCTTCCCCTCCTGGACAGCTCGGGCTTTTGGGAGAGTTGGTTGGTTCATAACATAATCATAGAGGGATTTTGTCGCATTCCATTTGATGATCATGAGAGGTGAGAGGCCATGGAAGCTATGGACAAGTTTTAAATATCCTAAACTTCATTTTAGCTTGGAAGGGATCCAGCATGGGTTTAGAATATATGGGAGCTTCAACTTAATACTTGATGGGTCATAAAGTCATTAAGTCATTTCCTATCCATGAGTAAGGGCTCTCAATAAAAGGTGCATATGGTACAACATAAAACTGAAAACCATATGCGAAGTTGCATTTTTCTTAAATTATCCATTTTTCATTTAGTGTTAATTTTCTCATCAAAGGACAATCACTAGTTGATGCCTCATTTGGAATTATTACAACATGATAGTGTTGATAGTTGCATTTGGAATTCTAAAACGTTAAGGAATAATTTTACAAACTTTAATTTACTCCTTGTATGTAACACCATAACAATTTTGAAACCTTCTAAAATAGTTCATAAGTTTGCTTCGCTAAGTAACATCCAAAACATATTAGAATTCAATGTCGATTCTAAAAATGTTTCAAATGCAAGAAAAAAAATGATTTTGAACAAAGTAAAAACTACTTATTTTAACTTGGAACTCTAAAACCTTATCCATTAGATCGAATTTTTCAACAAAAAACTGAAGAAAACAAAGTACTCACAAAATAACACTTTTACCATAAGAGAATTAATGTATTTTACAATAAATAGTAAAGTGATTTTGTCAATGAATATCAGGCTTTGGAAGAAGAAAGATCTTTTTTATTTTGATTTGTAAGTTCTTGCTTATTACACAACTAGTAATGTCTCTACTTATAGTGTACAAAGTCATTGAAAATAAGATGCAGTAAATGAGTTAGTGGGTGGTTAGTAGGTGGCTGGTAGAATCTGCTGCATTAATGAGCTATTAGGTGGCTGGTAAATCTGCTGCATCAGTAAAGTCAACAATTCCAACACTCCCCTCAAGCTGGTGAATAAATATTTTGCATTCCCATCTTGGAATCTATGCCATGAAAGACCTTGCTGCATAGCCCTTTAGTTAGTATATCAGCCAATTATCTTGTAGTAGCGGCATAAGGAGTACAAACCAGTCCACTATCCAACTTTTCCTTAATAAAATTCCTATCAACTACAATATGCTTTGTTGCACTATCCAACTTTTCCTTAATAAGATTCCTATCAACTTCAATATGTTTTGTTCTATCATGCTGCACAGGATTATGTGCAATATTGATAGCTGACTTGTTATCATGATAAAGTTGCATCGGTCCACTCCTCTTGATCTTCAAATCATCCAGAATTATCTTCAAACAAAGTAGCTCACAAATGCCTAATGCCATTGCTCTGAACTCGGCTTCTACACTTGATCTTGCTACCTCATTTTGCTTCTTACTTCTCCATGCCACAAGATTTCCTCCAATGAAAGTACAATACCCAGATGTTGACCATCTGCCCAATACTGATCCAGCATAGTCTGCATCTGTGTATGCTTCCAAGACCAAACATGAGTTACTTTTAAACAAAACATCTTTGCCTGGACTGCCTTTCACGTAGTGTAAAATCTGGTGTGCAGCTTGCAAATGAAGTTTTGGTGAGTGCATAAACTGACTGACCATACTAACAACATAAGCTATATCTGGTCTTGTGTGTGTGAGGTAAATCAACTTCCCAACTAGTCTCTGGTACATCTCTCGATCCACTTTAACATCCTCAGGTGCCTCACCAAGTTTCTGATTTGGATCAGTAGGAACAACTACTGATTTACATCCTAGTTTTTCTGTTTATTTCAACAAATCTGTCACATTTTTGCTGAGAGATAAATATACCTTGATGTGAATGTGCTACTTCAATCCCTAGAAAATATTTCAGCCTTCCCAACTCCTTAATCTCAAACTCTTTGGCTAAACAGACCTTCAATCTCTCCCTTTTTGTTTCATCGTTACCTATTATAATGATGTCATCAATAAATACAAGGAGAACATTTACCTTCCCATCTTGAGAATGTTTGATAAACAAAGTGTAATCACCTTGACTCTGTTTGTACCCTGAGTTCGACAACACTTTTGCAAATCTCCCAAACCATGCCTTAGGAGACTTTTTCAAACCATAAAGAGTTTTTCTTAATCTACAAGCCTTGTTAGCTCCCAATGATCCCCCATAACCTAGTGGTATCCGCATATAAATTTCGTCGTCTAGATCTCCGTGTAGAAATGCATACTTCACGTCGAATTGTTGAAGAGGCCAATTAAAGTTTGCAGCTAGAGATAATACTCTTACTGTGTTCATCTTGGCCACAGGTGTAAAGGTTTCTTGATAATCAATGCCATAAGTCTGAGTCCCTTAGCTACTAACCTTGTCTTGTATCGTTCAAGAGTTCCATCAGCTCTATACTTCACTGTGAAGACCCATTTGCAACCAACTGGCTTCTTCCCCTTAGGCAAATCAACTATCTCCCATGTCTTGTTGTTCTCCAAAGCCTCCATTTCCACCTGCATAGCTTGTCTTCAATTCTCATTAGATAATGCCTCAGATAAGGCTGTTGGAGTTGGGGTGGTATTAAGACTCACAAGAAAGCTTTTATGCGATGTTGAAAACTTATCAAAGGCTACAAAATTAAAGATAGGATAAAGGGATTTTTTGGTGCATTCACAGGTTCCTTTTCTAAGAGGAAGGAGTTACCTCAATGCCAGTATTAGGAGCTGATGATGGAGTATGTTGTGGTACAGATGATGACTTCTTTTGTCTTGAGTACACCTGTGAGAACCTTTTAGTATCACGCCCTGAAATACCTGAAGTTGTATGTTGATTTAGTGACTCGAGGTGTAGGTTATTTTGTGACTGGTTAGGTTTAGGGTTGGTTTCAGGACTAGGACTAGTAGACAGTGTTTCACGTTCAGTAATTGATGATGGAACTGAGGCAGGTAGGTGTAAAGGGTTGAAGTCTAAGGAAACATCAAGCTTATCTTCCAATAAACTCTCCCCCTGAGAATAAGGCTTGGTGTAAACTGGTTTGGTTTCATGAAAGGTAACATCAGTTGAAGGTGGATGGTAACATTTGTAACCTTTTTGTGAGATGAATATCCAACAAAAATGCACTTAATGGCTTTAGGATCTAACTTACTTCTGAAAGGGCTATGGATGTGAACAAAGGAGGTGCAGCCGAACACTCTAGGAGATATAGAGCTAGAAGTATTAAAGTTTGGAAAAAACTGTGTGAGAAGAGATATGGCAATTCAAAGTCGAGGACAGGAGTAACCAACGTGTTTATGAAATAAATGGAAGTGAGAACTGCCTCCCCCAATAGGATTTTGGAACTGAATTTTGAAACAATAGAGCTCAAACAGTGTCCATTTTTCCTTTCCACCGGCCCATTTTGTTAGGGTGTGTGAACACATGAAGACTCGTGAATGATTCATTCTTTTTAGAAAATATGGTGATAAGTTTTGATTAAAATAATCAGTGGCATTATCGGAACGAAATCTTTTTACTTTCACACCAAATTGATTTTGAACCATTGCATGGAAAATAGGAAACACACTACTCACATCATATTTTTGCTTTAGAAGATATACCCATGAAACTTGAGTACAATCATTTATAAAGGACTCAAACCATTTTGCACCAAAAGTATTAGGAACTCTAGAGGGACCCCAAATATCACTATGAATCAAATGAAAAGGTTTTGAATATCTTTTATTATTAACTGGAAATGAAACTCGTTTGTGTTTAGCAAACTAACAAATATCAAGTCCCTTAAACAAAGCTGGAAACATAACTTGTAAAGTCCTAAGAGAAGAATGACCAAAATGATAATGATAAAGCCAGACCCTATCTTTATCGGTGGTTGACTCGGTGAGTAACAACTTAGGTAAATTAAACTTGAAGCTACTTGGTTGATAGGTGGCCTCAAGATGATACAAGCCATCTCTTTCCCTAGCATGCCCAATCATCTTCCCCGAATCCTAATCCTGAAACACACGGTAAGAAGGATAAAAAACCACTTTACAATTCAGGTCATTAGTAAGCCTATGAATGGATAACAGGTATATAGACAACTTAGGGACATGTAGGACATCTTTAAGCACAAATAAAGGTCGAATTTAAACATTCCCTATACCAGCAACAGTAGTATATGAACCATCACCTACATATATCTTCCTATTACCAGGACACAAATTATAGGTACTAAAAAGACGTGCAGTGTGTGTTATGTGGTTGGTTGCCCCTGACCCAGGAGTTAGAAGAAGCTTATCCGAGGCATTAAATACTTGAGAATTAGATGACTCACCTGCTTGCACCAAGGAGCAAGTCCCAGCAGCCTTGTCTTGTGTCAGAGAACTCAACAAGATGCGTAATCTCTCTATCTCTTCCTGCTTAAACTCATTAGTCACCTGAGCCTTTCCATGAGAGTTCTGGGTCTCTGCAAGAAGTGCCTAGTTTGAGTTCATATCATGTCCTCTTTTACGATTTCAATCTCGACTGGGTGGTTTTCCATGTAACTTCCAGCAAGTGTCCTTTGTATGCCTGGGCTTCTTGCAGTAGGTACACCACAAATGCTCTTTGTTTGAGTTCCTTGGCTGCCTAATTTCTTGAAATTAGGCTGTGCAATTTGATCCATGCTCAGCTTTCTGTCTCCATCAGAAAGCATAGTTGATCCCTCAGATGGCAGCGTCTCAAGCGTCACTCCTCGTCTGCTCTCTTTAGTTCTAACCATAGAAATAGTTTCATTAAAAGATGGCATCTCCTCTTTCCCAAGGATCTGCACCCTGACCTGGTCAAATTCAGCATTTAGCCCTGCCAAAAAATCATAGACTCGATCTTTCTCTTTGAATTTTTTCAGGGCAGCTGCATCTGAACCGCATTTTATCTCAATGCACCTGTAATGGTCCATTTCCTGCCACAGATTTTTCAGCAAGTTTGCATACTCAGTACATTTATTACCTTGTCTTGCAGCTGATGTTTAACATCATACACTTGTGCTGCATCGTTCACTTTTGAATAAGTTTGCTAGACATACTCCCAAATATCCTTTGTTATAGGAAAGAACGTACGAGTATCACTGATCTCTGGCTCCATTGAATTCCATAGCCAAGACATCACCATAGAGTCCTCATCTCAGGCCTTAAAACCAGTTTCATCCTTCTGAGGACCAGTTCCTAGCAAGTAGCTCAACTTCTCTTTTCCTTTGAGAAAAGTGCTAACAAGTTGTGACCACTTCTAATAGTTCTTCCCTGTTAATCTATAAGCTGTTGGATATTTTGCAGCTTATTTGAACTCTAACTGATTGGAGCAGATTCAGTAAATTAAGAAGATAGAAAAAAATCAGAAACAACAGGGAGAACAAGACATAATATTTGAAGCAATGAAGGCTTCAATCGAAAAATACAACACTATAGGCTGTGACAACTATAAAGGCTTGTAAAATAAATGAAATTTAAGGGTACTCTGACCATGTTAATGAATATCAGGCTTTGAAAGAAAGATCTTTTGTATTTTGATTTCTAAGTTCTTGCTTATTACACAACTAGTAATGTCTCTACTTATAGATGTACAAAGTCATTGAAAATAAGATGTAGTAAATGAGTTAGTGGGTAGCTAGTAGGTGGCTGGTAGAATCTGCTGCATCATTAAAGTCAACAATTCCAACAGATTTATTATAAATAGTAAATCCAGAATAAGACAACCACAAAATCTGCATTTTCAACGAACAAAATAAATATAAATCTCATATGTCATCTTCCAACATTATCAATTTTGGAATCATTTGAAACTCTCCTAACATGGTTCTTCCAATCCACACCCATCCAATGTCACTGGTAAAGTTAGTTCCTTTTAAAGCAATAGATACTTTCTCGTAATTGTGATAGATTTCTTTGATTCGTCAATAGTTTTGTACAATTTGCTCATAGTTATCTACAATTGTTAGGAAGAAAGAGAAAATATGATCAATAAATATGTTGGCAGAGACACTTCACAAATTGACGCCTCCCACCTAGGGTAACTAGGATTGTAGGGTGAGCTTTCGAACCATGAGCTGGGCCGCACGACCCTGAGCATGGTGTGTTTGCAACAAAGATTGTGAATCTGTGCGTCCATAAAAAGAAAGGAGAGTAAGAAATAAGATGTCTACTTCTTGTTTTTTTTTTTTGAAAGAATAAGAAGGAACAAGAAAGTGAGGCGACAGCTTTGTCGTCTTTTCCCCCCAAAAAAATGGAGTCCCTTTGTTTTTAAGTTAACAATGAAATCCTATTAATAAAATATAGAGTCCTTTGTTTAAGTTAGTGATACCCTTTTTCTTTGTAACAAACCTATTTAGTTAATGAGTAGTTGAGTATTTTACTTTAAATGGAATTCCCTCATAATAGAAATCCTTGATTGTGTGGGTATCTTTCTGGAAAACAAAAAGTTTCCTAGTCTTTTTGAAATCAAAAATATTTCTCTATTAGTTAACATCTAAAAGACATTGTATAATTTTGTATTGAACCAAAAAAAAAAATAATAATAAAAAAAAAAGAAACCCAAACTTACAATCCGAACCGAGTATACCCCTTACCCGTACCACGTACCAAAACAACCCCTAAACCTGCAAGTTTCCTACTTTTCATTTCCACCACTGATCCCTCTGACTAATGCATTTAGCAGTTAATTGAAGGGGAAACAAGGATGCATAGAATAGTCATACTATTGGTTAGTAAAGTCAATACCACCTATACTACTCACTACCTTTTTTTCCAGCCTGATTTTAAGAGTGGAAACCACACTAATTGGCGTAAGAATTAGCTTTCAAATTTTGAACATGTTCTACCTAATCATCACAGAAAGAAAAGTTGTGTTTTGCATATTGAGTAAACTCGCACCAATCATAAAACCAAAACAGAGATCCACACAGACAGCATTGGAAATCAATCTACAAATGGCCTCCACACGAGCTCAATTTCCAATGACTGGGAAGCAAATTGTCTCAAATCACTATCCATTTCCTCCATCTCTGACCAAAGCTCATCCTTTCCAAGCGAGTCAAGAAACTTCCCATTCTATATGATTATAAGCCATTTCAAAGGCGATCTTGCAGAGCAAATCTCTTCACAAATTTGAGATTTATGAACATCATTAGCAATTAGAACACAATCTTTGATTTTTTTATTCTTCACCAATGCCCATTGGAAATAAAAAAGTTATTTATGATTTCCATTTTCATTATTTTTTTACTCTTTTAGTGGTGAAAGAGGTTTTATAACTCCTTTTATGCATCTTTTGATTCACTAATTTGACATTGAATTGATGAGAAGTGCATTCAATTCAAGAGAATGGCTTCATCAAAGAATATTTTCTGAGATGTATTTTGAACTTTTTTTTCCATTTGGTGCATAACTTCTTAGTGAAACATATTATTCTTGATGTTAGAAGATAAGCTTGTAAAGGCATCAAAAGTATGTTGACATTATTTTAGGACTTTCAGACTGGAAGTTAGAGTTGTGAGATAAAAGTTGTCGGTGAGACTAACTTTACTGTATGTACTTGAGTATTTTCTTGAAACTGACATGTCGATTAGCTTGGGTGCTCTAGGGGAGTTGGGCATGGGATTAAAATGACTAAGAAACCATCCACAACGTTTGAGAGAAACCTTCAAGTAACTTATGAAAAACAGCCCAGAAATCTCCCTAAATTCAGAACTTCTGAAAATGCAAGCTACTAAGCCCTTGCTTGTACTTTGTTCACCCATGCAAAATTGAAAACAAATAACCTTTCTGACTTTAGTTTCACAAGATTCTACCTGTATCATATGTCATTTGTTCGCTGGATTAAGTTGGAAACAAATTTACCAACAGTTTGTGGAGTAATCACTGTTCTTTTATATATCAGTGTTGTGTAAAATGATCTTTGTTTTCTGCAGGAGGCTCACAAACGAAATAACAACTGGCTACCTCCGTGGGCTATTCTGGCAATGATTCTCCTCGGTTTTAATGAATTTATGCTCCTTTTGAAGTAGATGCTCTACCCTGTGGATTCTGAACTCTAATGTTTTCATATATAATCTTTATGACCTTTGTTGAGTTTAAACTGAGCAGCTACTATCATTCAAATCCATTTACTTACTAGTTATTCACTGCTTATGATACAGGAATCCTCTTTATCTGACAGTAGGCTTTGTGATTTTCAAAGCACTGTGGGCAGAGCTTGAATTCTCAAGAGAATTCCAAAATGGCGAGGTGTGTAATACCTTTTACTTATAAATACTTCCATATTTTTTTCTTGTGAATGTGTTGAAACATGTATTGATTTACTATCCACAGTTAATGGGAATTAAAACTTGACACATGATTTACATTTCTCAGTGTATTATAGAATTATAAAACTGTCTGCTGGACAACATTGATTCCCAGAGAATTAAGGACCAAACTTTGTGCTTTTCACAAAGGACTCACTTATGAAAAACGGATAGTGTTTGTACCCTTTGACAAGGTCTTTATTTGAGAAAAAGAAAAAAGAAAAGCATATCATTGTTGGATTGGCATGCTTGGATGTTTCCTTAGGTATTTTCTTCATGAGGATACACGTCAGCAAGAATTGGCATGATGCTTACCTTGGAATATTGCGATTTAGCCATTTTCTGAGCAGAGAAGTTACTTGGAGTTGGATAGAATCAACAAATGAAGAAAGTTCAAAGCGCATCGATAAAAGATGGCCTACAAGACCTAAACCCATGAGACGAACAATTTGATATTAAAAATTTCTTAACACTCAAACTAACCAGGACAACGAAAAAAGAGAGGGGGGATGTTTGGAAGGAAGAGAATCTTCTTCTGAAACAGACTCTTGTTTGATTACTTTTAATTCTCTATAAATCTTCGCTGTCCTTTTTCTTTCTCCTTTGAAAAAGTTTGTTCACATATGCTTCTTCTGAAACAAAATTCTTGTCTGGTTACTTTTAGTTCTCTTTTAAGTCTCTGCTGTCTTTTTTCTTTTCTCCCTTGAAATGTTTGGTTCACTATTCGATAATAGATTTTATATGGTGCAGTTATTGACCAAGGACAAATATTGCAACGGCATGCCTACTTGATTAATATTGTTAGGTAATTGGTTTCTAAATGAGGCTTGGAGTTTATTGTGAAGAGATTCACACATGGATTCGAATATAACCCTCTTAGTTCGTTGAGAATATTTTTGAATCTTTCTTGTTAGGGGCTCCTCCAATGCTCGAACAGCTCTATTTTTTCTATAAAGCATCTCACCCCAACCTTGGAGCACCACAGGGTCACACCTTAGTTAAGAGTCCTGAGATACCCCTAGGTAGTTTTTGAAAACTAACTTAAACGAAGAGATAAAAAATAAATAGAAATTGGTATAGGAATTGATAAAACCTTGACATAATAATTTTTTTCAAATAAATCTAAACTTCTATCCTTTAAAGGTTCTACCAGATGTCGCACTCACCAAGGCTTTAGTGGTGCCTCTCGTCACTGCTGACATGATAACATAGATTAAATTTAGTAAGGTTGTTAATTAAGAGAAATATAAAAGAGGAATGATGTCATGCTGGCCTTTGTTAGCCGTTATGTGCTTTCTAAAATGTTTAAGAGAATATGTTGTGCCTTCTTGTTTTGTTCGTTGAGTTGTACTAGGTGGCAACTCTATTTTGATTTTGAAGTAATTTTATGACCTGAAAGACATTTAGACAATCGATTGTAAGCTTCATGCAACACAAAATTTTCAATTACCTTTCTATCAATAGTTGTTAGTTTATTGTTTGTGTAGTTCTTATCACACTAGGTGACATTCCTATTGTTTCTGAATTTCCAATGCTTTGAAATGTTAAGGTACTCAGTAGCCTCGTAAACGCAACATAACCCTTTGTGTGTTTCAAATAAGATATCATTACAAGAAAGAAGAAATGCTCAAAACCTGGGAGGATATGTTAAACAATAAGAAGATGACAGATAAGATATAACAATCGATATTGTCCCTCCAAAAACTTAAATCTCCAACCGTATTAATAGACATCTAAAGTTCATGTCAACTCATATGAATAGGATAATATCTACTACAATCTTCAAATCCATGTAATAATTGCATCATGTGTATTAATAACCATATTAGTAGCCATCCTCAACTTGGATTATATTTCCATTTTAACTTTTTTTTTTTTCAACTTTCTGTAAAGTCGCCAATATATATATCAGCCGGTCATCTTGTCATCTTTATGCAGCTCCCAGGGCTTCTTTCTGTTTCAACAAGGTTTCTTCCCACATTGATGAACCTTCTGAAGCGACTTGCTGAGGAGGCATAAGAGCGCCCAACGCAACAACCTTTTAAGATCACCAACATCTTTGGGTTCCCAGAGTTTCAGAAGCCAAAGGGAGACGCCGACTCCTGTAACGGAGACACTTCAAACAGAGATGCCAACACCAGTAATGGAAACAATTCCTGATGCATCCATGTCATCTACAGTTTCATCATCTGATGGTTCCTAATGCATCTGCATCTTTAATCATCTGATGGTGCTAACAATTATTCTCAAGTCATCTGCTGATCAACAGGCAATTTGACAAAGATGTAACAACGGATCATAAAATTTGTTGATCACATAATTTCCTGGAAGCTAACTGTGCACAGATATATTACAACTTGATTTTGAGAAGAGAAAGGAAAAGTGCGTGAATTCCTAGTGGACTCTATACATTTGCTTGTATAAAAAAAATATATATATATGAATTTTGTATAGAGAACTTACATATATGCATGTAAACTTGATAAATGCTTCTACCAGGTCATTCATTTGTCAGAAATGTGACAGTTGTGTTATTGTTAGATGATGATCACAAGAAAACCACAGTAAAGGGGTGTCCTTTTGTATTAATGATGTCCTTTTGTATTAATGGTGTCCACTGTTACAGGGTTTTAGCTTGTTATTCCAACAGGTATAATAGAAATGACTGGGAGCAGACCATATGGACTCTGAAAGGGACTTGGAAGCAGTAAATATTGTAATGCTGATTTGTTTCACTGTAACACATTGGATATATTTAATTTCGTAAGTGATATCTTCATGCTAAAATTTATATTAGAAATCGGAAATGCATGAATTATTTGGGAATCTCTACCAAAACAAGTGATATGGTTAGTGTTAGGGTAAAGTCTGGATTTTTTATTTTTTTATTATTATTTTTTTGTATATACCTATTTTTTACTTTTCCAGAAACTGTTGATTGTTTCTTATCAGTAAACCATTGGAGACTGATGCAAAAGTTGAAGGCTTCAGATTTTCATGGTATTGTTTAATTCCTACATTAAAATGCGGAGTTTGGGAGTTCTGGAGTTACTTTGCATACTAGTAGAGTTCTTCACCGATGCATGTGCTAAAATAAAAAAGCATGAGGATTTTTTTTTGCTTTTTTTTTTTTGAAAGTGAGCTGGGTTTTTAAATGATGCCATAAATCTATCAACAAAGTGCGACCTACAGATCAACACCATAAGAAAGTAACTATGCCACCGACGGGTCTAGAACCTAGGATGTGAGGGATAAATCCATACAACACCACTCGACCATAACACCATTGGCCCGGAGGATGTTATGAATTGCATTACAACAAATAGCATATAAGCACCATGTTCCATCGTAAATTGTATGAAATCAAGTTGATAATATGTATGACAAAGACTGCAAGGGACCCACTTTTTTTTTTTTCTCATTATGTCTAATACAACTTGTAGGACATTTACTATTTGGTAAATGTTCTTTTTTACTGACATTCGGATGAGGTGGATTGGAATTTAAGTGAGTTGTGTATAATTTTGTGGGGGCATTGGTAGTTTAGGACAAAAAGGCATTTTGACCGTTATTTAGGACCCAATAAGTTATTTTGAATTCACTAAGTTATTGTTTACACTCAAGGATGCATGGACACGGATATGCGTGTCGTGTCGGATACGAACACAACACTTCGACTCGATAATTTTTCAAAAATTAGAACTCGAGGACACGTCAACACATCATACTATTTTTCTTAATAAGTCATATAAACATAAATAATAATCTAATAAAGTATCTTCCTAGAGTGTCTTCATCTTTGTTGCAAGAGTAGAAAAAAATAGAAAAAAAAATGAAGAAGAAAGAACGTGTAGAGAAGAAGAAGAAGTGCAAAGGCGGAGAAGAAGATGACACTTTGTTGTAAGAAAAAAAACAAAGTAGAGGAAAGAATAAACAAATGAGAGAAGAAGAAAAAAAAAAATTAAGAAGAAGCATAGACTATCTCATTGCTTTAATGGCTTTTTGTCCTGTTTATCTTGAATCTCAATTGAAAGAGTCATTTACCTCATATAGATCAACAATCATTAAATTAGATGATTATTTGCATACATTTATAAGTAAAAAAATAAAATAAAGTCGGTTGTCAAGTTTTGACCTCGTCCTGACCAATTTTTTGGTGTATCGAAAGTGTGTCCAACATGTTGACCAAATTGATCATGTACCTAACATTTACCGACACGTTGACCACGTGTTCAACGCATGTCGAAGACGTGTCGGTGTCGGATACGTGTTGGACACGAATACGACTAATTTTTTAAAGAGTTTGTGTTTCCTTGTTTACACTTAAGGATACTACTAAACTAAAAAAAAAGTCCTTTAATTGGTTTGAATTAAAAATTTCAAAAGATTATGGATGTTCTAGGAACAATGTGCTAAAGATTCAACCCATTTTGTCACCATTTCGTAGGGATGAACAAAAAATGATCAAACCGGTCAAATCGATGGAACCGAACCAATCTGAAAAATTCGGTCCGATCTTTTTTCGGTTTCTATTCAAATCGGTTTAGAAAACTGCAAAACCGACAGGTTCGATTCGGTTTTCAGTTTTGAAGTGAATATAATCGAAAAATTGAACCGCCTGAATTATTACAAACATATTTCAAAAATAAATTAAAGTATTATGTTGTAAAGATTTTTTCTTCCATCCTTTCAAATAAGAAAATTATACTTAATCTGACAAGGCATTTAATCGAAAGTGAACTAGTTAATTTTACTTTATTCAAAAAATTATTTCTTTCATCCTCTTAAATAAGAAAATAATAATTAATCTGACATTGTATTTATGAGAATGGGACCAATATGTGTTGCTTATGCATCAACTTTTAACACTCATCCTGCAATCACATGCACCTTGCTCCTTTGCAGCCTTTGAAATGACTCTTGAGAGAAAAACAACTTTGTATACTATTAACATGGGTCAAATCTAAATGTGTTCCTGTAGGTTGCAAACCCATCTCTTTGTTTGTTGTTCATGTAGAAAAAAATAGAGTGAAACAGAGTATAAAAGGAGAAGAAGCGAGTTGTGTATTTGGGGGGACTGTGAGAGTGTAATAGTTGCTCACAATGAGAAACATAGAGTGAATAACCAGGAGAAGTAGGGGATTGGGACTGACCTGTGAGTTGGAATTTTCTTCTTTCTCTTGAGAGAATTCTCTTTTTCCTTTTCAAGTTACCTTTCTTCTCTCAAATGTTTAGCAAAGATTTCCAAAGCCATTACTGAAGAAAGAGAACTCTTGGCTATTGATGTTTATCAATCGAGTTAATAAACAAAGCTCAAACCGACAAAGCCGAAGGAACCGTTCGAATCATTCGATTCGATTCGATTATGACTCAGTTAGTATAACAGTTTGGTCAGTTTTGATTTACAGTATGTGAAAACCGATTATAACGATTCGGTTGGCGGTTTTGGCCAAAATCGATCCTAACAGAACCATTTTCATTCCTACTGATGTAATCGAATCCTGTTCTCCTTGACCTTGACCAGCACAGGGAACACACGTGAGTCAAGGACCACCGTTTTGGCGGCCGATAGCACTCCGATGCTAAAGTCAGACAAGGCTTGAGAAAGGATTAAAGTTGTATATTGGGTTTTGTAGCATACATTCGTTCATCAACCATGTGTTTTATTTATAATGTAAAATTACTTATTCGGTTAGGCCGTTGGTGGCGTAGTTTAGAAAAAAATATCTTGCTGGAGATCATTTCCTTGACAGGAGTTATTCGTGTAAGAGAGTTTTCCTACACGACTTGTGCTCCTAGATCTGCAGGAGAAACTTTTCTTTTGGAGTGTTGTCCATGCAAGGGAGTTTTCATGCATGACTTATACTTCGGTATTTATTTCCTAGTCGGAACCAATGTATTGCTGGCCTTGCCCGTCTTAGGTCGATCCCCCAAATACTTGCCTGATTAGGCCTTACGGGTATTGGGCTTGACCATGTTACGTGTGGGCTTACTAGGGTGCTGCAATTTGGGTTCAACGTCTTGGATTTTTCCAAAATGGGCTTAGTGTTGTTCGGGCTTTGCCTGATTGGGTAGGCAATCATGCATGTTTTGCTCTGCTAACGTGATTATCATGACACGTGTACGATGATAATTAAAGGACAGTTTGGTGTATCATCAGCTACTCCCCATGAGTTAGTGGCCAGCCCATCGATCCAATAAGTCATGTCATGAAGGACCTGAGAGGTCATGATGTTAGAGTCTGAATTGTCTCCTCTAGCGGGGCGCGTCATTAATTGGGTGTGCATCTGCTAAAATAATAAGGTGGGAGTTCTGCTTTCTATATAGATCCATTTCTTTGCAGAGTTTAGTTTCTTTACTCTTTTTACCTCAAAGACTCTGTTTTGTCGTTTCACTTTCGGTGCTTTTGACTTTGTTTAACTTCCGTGATCGAAAGTTTATACATTCTTCTATAGCGAGCCATAATTAGCTTATTGATGAACTATTCGCTAAAGGCTGTAAGTTCTTCAATAAGATGTCAATCTCTGAGTTGAATCTGGAGGGCCTTCGCGAGAAGTATGGGATCCCTGACGATCTGGTGCTCTTCACATTGGGCGCTGGTCAGATGTTATTGTCTCATCCACAAGGATTTATCTGTTTGCACTTAAGTATGTTTCAATTGGGCTTTGGTTTTCCTGTCATCAAGGAGATTTGGAGCTTCTTGGCGTACCTCGATATTCTGCCCGCTCAGCTGGTGCTAAACGGGTATAGGTCGGTGATAGCCATTCTGATTAGGGCGAAGGATGTTGGTGTCTGAGTGTCTCCGAGGGTTATCCAACGGCTCACCTCTCCTCGGATAAACAAGCATGTTGTGTACGTGTTGACGTCGCCGTCTTGCTTTGGCAATCTACCCGACGTCTTCAAGTTCTGGCAAAAGTATTGCTTCATGGCTTCTACAACTCAAAGTATTCCGAGCTTGATGGTTGTCCGATCAAGTGGGAGTTCGGGCAACTGAATAAGTTTGATTCTATTTTCGATCCCGCTAGTGTTGATTGCATATTGAATCATTATCTTTTTTCGGTAGGGAAATTTCCATCTACGCCCCTTTCTTTTGTGTACGAAGCGACCATAGATAAATTTCGTAACATGCCTTGGATGCGGGTGGATGATGTCGTCCAACCATATAATATCAAGTGTAGTGAACTGTGGGCTTACTGGCATGAGGTCCCCCACTCTTTTTAGAGTTCCAAAGTCTGAAAGCGAACCCTCTTCGAACAAGAGGAAGTTCCCGAAGGTTAAGATTTCGAGTCCGTTAAGGGGGGCGGAGTTGAATGAGGTATTTTCTTCTTATGTGCGTTCAAAGAAGCCTTGTGCTGCGACTAAGCCTGTTTGTGAGTGTTCGACCCTTTCATAGGGGGACGCAAATATGTAAGGCAAGATCTTGATTCGTCCACTGGGGCGAAAACTGTTGTGTCCGAAGGGCATGATGCTCAGGCAAATGCCCATTTTTCCCTTCCCGACTTGGAGAAGGCGTATTATGAGTACTGAGCAGGCGAAGGTCATGAACTACCTGTTGCTGCAGGCGGGTATGGAAATTTCGTCCAATGTAGGTTAGACTTGTCCTTTTTCGTTGAAGAATTTCGCGTACAAACCCTCATTGGACACGTCTTATTGGCTTGTTGAAGAGTCGTATGATTTTCGTCCTTATGGAGAAAAGTCTTCGCCACATCTCCTGTATTGTCCTCCATCCAGATCTCGACCTCACATTGAGGTGACGACGGGTCCGAGAGATAACTGACTTCCCTCTTCCTCATCAACTGCTTTCGAGTCGGCTAGTGAGAGAGAACCGATCTTTGCAAGCAAGGGGAAATCGGTGGAGAAGGGCCATGATGCAGTGAAGACAACAAAGGGCGGCGCTAGAGTGATTTCGATCCTGGAGGACCTCCATCCGGATGTGCGGATCAGTCTATTTGCCTCGGATGTGGTAAATATGACCAACCAGGCCTGGCATCAGGAGGTTGATATTTCTTATGCCTCCAACAAGCGTATTAGTAGATGGAATGACTGGATCGTCAATTAGGCTCCGACACTAGAAGGTGATACGCAAGAGAGCGTATGGACAAGGGGCGGAAAGATCTCATGCTAGGGAAGTCATATCTAAACCAATTTGCTGGGATGAAAGTTGAGGCTACTTGTGAGAGTGTATACCATGGAGCGAGTCTTTGCAAATATGCAGAGGTCATATTTTGATGTTCTCCACAAAATTGAATCATTGAAGAAGCAGCTTGAAGAAATGACGCCTGCCCAATCGGTTGTTGATTCGAAGACCTGGCAAGCAAGATCGGAGGCTTAGAGGATCCGTTTGGAAACATTTGAGTCCGATCTGGCAGAGGAAAGGTCAGCAAGGGACAAGTTCAATGACGAATTGAACCTTGTCCGTCATGACTTACAATTTGCTCAGGAGACCGCAGCCAACGCGCATGCTGAAATGCAGGCTTTGAATGAGGAAAATGCCAAAAAGAAGTTCGAGTGGATTGTCCGATGTCAACAGTTAGAGGCTGATGTTGACTTCAATGCCAAGAGTGTGAGGACAACAAAAGAGCAGATTCTTCTGGCGCAAAATGAACTTAGTGATGTCAAGGACAACCTGAGTGGCAGTCCAAAACTGATGTGCTATCGAGCAAGTTGGAGCAACTGGAACGAGAGCTCGCTCAGTCAAGAGCTCCGCAAGGCCCAGGGCACATTCAAGTTCAGCAGAGTTGTGCAAGAAAGACTAGAATTGTTGCAATTGATGAAGGAGGAGCATGCTAATTGGGACCTCAAAATGTCCTCTACGGATACATCCCCCGCTTCTTCTCCTGCCAAGTCTAGTTCTGTTGTATCTGAACCTCCCTTGACAATGAGTGTACTTTGTATTTTTTGAATTATCAATGAAATATGATATGTTGAGTAGAACTTTGTACTTGTGTACTTCTTTGAATTTTCCTGTTGGCTTCTTTCTGTTTCGTTTTATCGCGATGTTTGCTTTTAGACAAGAGGTTTTGCTGAGTTAGAAAAACGTAGGATTGATCTGGTGATGAGAGTTTTGACTGCTTATGTTGTGAAAGTTCAGGCAATCCTGGTCTATACTCTTTAGAGATCAAGTTGTATCGATCAAGTCTTGTAAGTTAGCTAAACTCCATGCGAGGAGATAATTTTGGCTGGTAATAGATTATTCGAACCAGGTCGTTGTCCGCTTTTGTGATATACCATTGTAATCCGCCCTTTGCAGGCAGGCTATAGATCAGACCAGCAGTTGCCGTTGCTAATATAAGTGAATTGGCCAGATTGTGGCAGTGGGCATCATTGTAAGTGGTCGGACAGTGGTCCTTGTGGGTCGTCTGAGTTAAGCTTTTTGAACTCTGACTTGACTTTCAAACTGTCTTTGTCCACTTCTGGGGGACTAGGCTTCAAGTCGCACCGATAGTTATCGTCATCAGTCATAACTAACTAAACTTAGGTAAGGCTCGGCGAACATTGTCTGTGGTTGGACAATGATCTCGGGCAAGTCATCGTGATCAGGCATCAAGAGCACTGACTAGACTCCGACTTTCTAAAACATTGTCATCTGATTTTGGCGGACTAAGCATTAGAATGGACCAAAAGTTATCGTCATCAGTTGGAACAGACTAAACTTTGGTAGGGTCTGGCGACCATTGTTTGTAGTTGGACAATGATCTCTAGCAAGTCATCGTGATCAGGTGTTTAGAACCATGACTAGACTCCTACTTTCTAATCCATCTTCTCACGCGCTCGTCAGACTATGGTCTTAGAGAGGACCAAAAACTATCGTCATAAGTCGGGACTAACTAAATTTTGGTATTGTTCGGAGATCATTGTATGTAGTTAGACAACGATCCCTGAAAATTCATCGTGATCAATCGTTGAGAACACTGACTAGACTCCCACTTTCTAAGTCATATTCACCCGCGTTCAACAGACTACGGTCTTAGAGCGAACCAGAAGCTATCGTCATTAGTCGGGATAGACTAAGCTTTGGTGGGTTCGACGACCACTGTTTGTAGTTGGACATTGATACCTGAAAAGTCATCGTGATCAGGTGTCGAGAATGCTGACTAGGCTCCCACTGCCTAAGCCATCTTCATCCGTACTAAGCGAACTAGCCGTTAGAGAGGACCAAAACTTATCGTCATCAGTTGTCAATGACTAAACTTTGGTCAGGTTCGGTGACCATTATCTGTAGTTGGACAATGATCACTGGCAAGCCGTATTTATCAGGCGTTAGAGCGCTAACTAGGCTCCCACCTTCTAAGCCATCTTCATCTGTGCTCGGCGAACTACGATCTTAGAGCGGATCAAAAGCTATCATCATCAGTCGGAACTGACTAAGTTTTGATCGGGTTCGGCGACCATTGTACAAGGCAAGTCATCGTGATCAGGCATGAGAGTGCTGACTAGACTCCTACTTTCTAAGCCATCGTCATCCGCTCTTGGCGGACTAGGCGATAGATCGGACCAAAAGCTATGTCATCAGTCGGGACTCACTAATCTTTGATCGGGCTAGCCTCCGCTTGGCCTTGGGCGTGTAAGTCTGACTTGGGTGTCTAGACTTACTTAATTCGTCTAATAGTCTGACACGGAGGTCGGATCAATAAGTCTGACTATGGAACCGGATCATCATAGATTGGTCGGACTGAGTTTCATCCAGATTTAATGAATTACAACTGAATTTTAATAGAGCGAGTACCTTGGATTTATTGATAATATCATTGTAGGCGTGCTCTGCATTCCATGGATGCTTAAGGCCTTCGCCGTTTGTGTTTTTGTGTGTACTAGGCCATTCTTCGTATTCTGAGCCGGATCTGGCGGGGCACTCACTTGGGCCCACTGGTTTGTCGAGGCTTGTTGGAGAGATCATCGTGCCACATGTATGACGTAAATTGCAAGGCGATTTAGTATCGGTTAATCCCCCCAGTTAATGGGTTTGCGTGCAATGTCATTAATCGATGAATGTGGACTCGTGCAGTTGCAATTGGAATCGTCGCCTCCTTATTTCTCGTACGACATTTAATGCTGACGTAATTGTTGGTTGACTTCATTTCATGAACCGTCGCGCCTATATATAGGTTGGTATTCACCATTTCAAGCATTGCCATGAATGTTGTAGAGCATGTCCTTCAAATGCAACTCTTTAGATAATATGATTTGGGTTCCTCAACGGCTAAAAGAAGATCTTCGTTGTTGGAGTCTTTGAATGTTCAGACATTTGTAGTGATGAGTCTTGACAAGACCTGCTATTATGTGAGTTCGCCTGGTTTGGGTGAGCATCCAATTGGTTCCATGGGACCTTGTAATCCTCTCCGCAAGGTCTACGCAATCTATTTCGAGCGTGTTCGCTGCCACTTTCAAATCATCCGTGCGAGGCAGATTGATGGAGCAAAGAATCATTTGCGTACCTGCAATCTACTTTAGGCACTTTTGTGCGGGCAGGTCGTTCACTTATTGCCAATGCTAGCGAAGTTACTGAGAAGTGAACTTTGTGCGAGCAGGTAGTTCCTCACTGGCTGCCCACTTTTGGAGTAGGGGCATGTTTGTTGAGGTGTTGTTACTTAGCTTTGTACTGGATTGGATGGTGTCCCCATTGCTAAATTTTGGCTCGTCGTATAGTTGAGCCTTGGTTGTCGGAGTTTTCTCTCTGTCGGTGCGGGGTGATTCTTCCCCCTTATCTGGGCAAGGTGTCTGATATGCATGTCCCGCGGAGATAATACCCGCAACCAACTTTGGATGGCTGATCCTACTATATCTACTAGGCTTCGCGCGTGATGCCACAGCTGGAAGGCAGATTGGCGGAGCTCTGATGGACGCAACTTGCGGTCCTAGGGTGCTAACTCTACATCACCCCAGGCAATCCTTGTTTGAGAGACGTCCTCATTCGCCTTCTTCTGTTTATATCTTCGAATCCTCTCCACAAGGCAGATTGACGGAACAAGGTGTCCGCAGTCTATTTTGAGCGTCTTCGTTGCTACTTTCAAATCATCCGTGCGAGGCAGATTGGTGGGGCAAAGAATCATTTGCGTACCCGCAGTCTACTTTAGGCACTTTTGCTTTCACTTCTGAATCCTCTTCTAGAGGTAGATTGACGGAGCGAAGTTTTGACGTGTGTTTCAGCAGATCCATACTTGTGTTGGACTTAGATATTTGTAGTGTGTAAGCTTTTGTACTAGTCAATCGGGCAAGATGACCAGAGTGTCATTGTGAGGAGAATGGACGCCTAGGAGGTCCTTGTCCATGAATGTCTGTGGTGGGATCGGGCTCTGAATACGTGCGTAATGCACTTGTCGGCCCTCGAAGGTGGGTTGCATCTACATCTCGAGAAGTGTCCTTTTGTGGGACCTATTAGGCTGCTCACCTTCCGAGTTGACTCCGTGAAGTACATATATAATGCCAAGAGCTTTTTCTCTATCTCCTTGATGACATCCTCCATTTTCTTTGCCCGGTATTGCCTTTTGTCTGGACTCATGAACTCTTTGAGCTTCCCCTTTCGGATCCAATATTCTATCTCACTCCTAAGACTTTTGCAGTCCTTAGTGTCGTGGTCGCCCTCCTTGTGAAAGGAGCAGTATTTGTTGTTATCGTGCCGGGAGGGGTCTCCTCGCTGTTTGGTGGGCCACTTAAATTCTCCCCAATTCTTAATGGAGTTGAGGACGTCTGACATACTGGAGTTGAGAGGATTAACGGATTTAGACCCAACGAAGTTGGAGGTATTATTTTGCCTTTCGCGTCTAGAATCGAGTTTGCTTTCATGGTAGTTTTCCTGTTTATTTCCGTCATTCTTGTTTTTGGAACCAAAGGGGTTTTTTTCGAACTTTTTCTCCTTGGCGGCCACCATCTTATCGTGAATGATGTATTTCTGGACACTTTTCAACAAGTCCGCCATATCGGTTGGAGGCTCTAGACTGAGGAAATAGTAGAACTTGCGTCTTCTCAAACCTGAGGTGAAGGTTGTGACCGAGGCGTCGTTACTACAGCTGTCGACGAGGGTCAACTCGTCATTGAAGTGTGTCACGTATTCCCTAAATGTCTTGTTCGGCTTCTGTTTGAGGGTGAGCAGGTAATGCGACCCCTTCCCGATTCGTTGGTTACCGACGAAGCGAGTGAGAAACATTGTCGCCAGCATCCGGAATGAGTCAATGGATTTCGGAGGGAGGTTGTGGAACCAGTTCAGTGTTGACTTCTTCAGGCTGGTAGGGAATGATTGGCACATTACTGTTTCAGATCCTTCTTTGAGCGCAATTACATGCTGGAAGTTTGTAAGTGATCGGACGGGTTTGATGTCCTGACGGGTGAATTTTTTCGGCAGGGGCTCGTTCATGATGTGATCCATGAACGGGGGATGGTGAGGTTGAACATCACGTCAGGATTGGTGGCCCCATGCCGGAGAGGGTTATGCAAGGCGGGTTTGCGGCTCTATACGTTGGGTGTCCGTTGGCCGCTCATCCACTGAGAGCCCACTGGGGAAAAGTAGTTTTCCTGAACATGTTCTCCGGTGTCTTCCGAGGATGGGGCTCTCCACTGCTCTTGGTCTCCTTTGACGGGTGGAAGATTTCGTTGGGTGAATATCTCCACTGTTCATGCAGTTTGCTGCATCTGGTTGACAGTAGATCAACCCTGGGGTCCATCGTGGCTGCTACCGACACGGTGGTCTGAGGTTGTCCCCCTGATGGTGTCAGGGCCACCAGAGTGCCACCAGCTCCGGCGGTTCGTGCGTTCAAGGATTTAGCGATGTTTCCATTGTAGTGAGATCTCGTGGTCACCATATTTCTGAACTATAAGGAAGGGTGACATCAATGTTTTCAAATGAACTTCATTGTTTCCCCACGGACACTTATGTAGTCGAATCCTATTCTCTTTGACCTTGACCTGCACAGGGAACACACGTGAGCCAAGGACCACTGTTGTGGCTGCCAATGGCACTCCGATGCTAAAGTCAGACAAGGCTTGAGAAAGGCTTAAAGTTGTAAATTGGGTTTTGTAGCATACCTTTGTTCATCAACTCTATATCCTATTTATAATTCAAAAGTCCTTGTTCGGCATGGCCTTTGGTGGCGTAGTTTAGAGAAAGATATATTGCTGGAGATTCTTTCCTTGTTAGGATTCGTCCATGTAGGAGAGCTTCCCTACACGACTTGTGCTCCTAGATCTGCGGGAGAAACTTCTCTTTTGGAGTGTTGTCTATGTAAGGGAGTTTTCATGCACGACTTATACTTTGACATTTGTTTCCTAGTCGGAACCAATATCTTGCTGGCCTTCCCCATCTTAGGTTGATCCCCCAGATACTTGCCTGGTTAGGCCTTATGGGTATTAGGCTTGACCATGTGATGTGTGGGCTTAGTAAGGCACTGCAATTTGGGTCCAACCTACTGGATTCTGCTAAAATGGGCTTAGAGTTGTCTGGGCTTTACCTATTGGGTGGGCAATCAGGCTCACTTTGCTTTGCTAACGAGATTATCATGACACGTGTATGACGCAAATTAATTGACGGTTTTGTGTATCATCACCTAACATTTCTCAATACGTGTTTAGGTCCACGCTAATAAATATCATGATAAATGGTCTTTGTAGGTGTTTTAGGGTCACCATTTCAGGTGGTCTTGGACAATGGACATTGATTGGCCTCTGGCTGCCTAGTGTCGTGACCTTGCTTGCTTTGGGATTATATTGGAGAATTACTTTTTCATATTTTAATGTGTATCTCGAGGCATGCATGTCGAATGGATGAACTTTAATACGTTGTTTTTTATGCGAATCTTTATTTTTTTTTCTCAAAATTTCCATTAAAAGAGAGCTCAAATGATAGTCTTCATTTAGTCATGTGTATGTAGTGAGTTTCCTTTAAGTGTAAATGAAAACCAAGTCGTTCATAAATGGGAAGTCAAAATAAGAACTTGTGCTTTTAATCCAAATACTATAATTTTTTCGTTGTAAAGGTTATTTGGATATGATTTTTCATTCTTCCTTGTTGATGATAAACAAAACTGTCCTTTAATCTGCGCCGTACGCATGTCATGATACTCTCGTCAGCAGAGCAAAGCGGACCTGTTTGCCTACCCAATCTAGCAAGGCCCAAACAATACTAAGCCCAATTTGACAGAATCCAGAAGGTTGGAATCTGAATTGCAGTGCCCTACTAGGCTCACACGTCACATGGTCATGTGTGTTCCCTGTGCAAGTCCAAATCAAGGTCAAGGAGAACAATATTCGACTACATCAGTTTGGCACTGTCCATGGAAAATGATGAAGTTCCTTAAAAAAAACATTGATATCACCCTTCCTAACGATCCAAAGAGATGGTGACCACGAGATCTCGCAACAATGGAAACATTCCTGAGCCCTCAAAGGCTCGTATTGTAGAGCATCACCAGTTCTGGCGGATCCGGCACCTCAGGGGAACAAAATCAAACCCCCGCGCCAGTAGCAGCTGCGGCGAACACCATGGCGGATCTACTATCAACCCAGATGCAATAAATTGCACAAGCGGTGGAGATGCAAACTTAGTAGAACCTTCCACTTGTGGAAGGAAACTGGGAGTAGCGAAGAGCCCCGTCCCGAGAAAATACCAGAGAACACGTTAAGGAGAGTCGCACTGCCCCTGCAGATTCTCAGTAGACTAGAGGCGGAGGGCGGCCAACGGAGACCCAATGTCTAGGGCAGACAAACAAGTCTCATAGAACCCCCTCCGGCTAGGGGCCACCAATCCTGATGTACTATTCAACCTCACTGTCCATCCGTTCAAGGATCACATCATGAACAAGCCTCTACCGAAAGAAGTCACTCCGGTGAAGTGAGAGTTGTACAACGAGATGACAGAAAATACTACTCTTTTCAGAAGGAGGGTGGCTACGACACTTAGGACTGCAAAAGCCTCAGGAGCAAGATAGAGTATTGGTTCAGAAAAGGGAAATTCTAGGAGTTCATGAGCTTAGACAAAAGGCAGGATTGGGCAAAGGAAAGGGAAGATTACGTAAAGGAGATAAAGAAAGAAGCTCCTGGCATCATATAAGTGCTTCATGGAATTGGCTCCGAAGGCGAGCAATCCAATAGGCCCCGCAAGAGGACACTTCTTGAATTGCAGGCACGGCCCACCAACGAAGACAAACAAGTGCAATATGCATGAATTTAGAGCCCAATCCCACCACTGATGTTCACAAACAAGGACCTCTAGGGCGTTCATTCTCCTCACAATGATGCCCTGGTCATCTCGGTCCTCGTTTCAAAGTGGGAAGTAAAAAAAGCCTTGGTGGACACAAAAAGCTCCTTAAAAGTCTTGTTTCGCAAAGCCTTTCGCGATATGCAACTCAAATATGAAAACTGTTACCCACCAACCACCCCATGGTCGGGTTCATTGGAGATAAATGCTTCCTTATTTGGAAAATCAACCTAATGGTAATGGCAGGAGAGCCACAATTACGAAAGTACCTTGTCCAAGAGTTCATGGTGGTCGATGCTCCATCTGCCTACAACATCATCCTGGGGAGGCCTTGGCTCCATTATATGGAGGCAATAGTATCTACTCTGCACCAATGTATTAAGTACACTGCCAACCATGCCCAAGGGACTATTCATGGAGATCAACCTTAAGCTAGAAACTGCCACTATGCAGCACTGAAGGAGCTAGACTGCTAGCAATTATAGCTTGGGTGACATACGTATCAGACACTAGGCCCAGATGAGGGGGAAAAGTCACCCCGCATGGACAGAGAGAAAGCTCCGACAACCAAGGCTCAACTATTCTACGAGCCGGAATTCAACATTGGAGATACAACCAGTCTAGTACAAAGCTAAGTAATAACACTTTAGCAAACATGCGCCTACTCCAAAAGCTGACACCCAGCGAGGAACGGTCCACCCATACAAAGTTCACTATTCAGTAACTTCATTAATATTGGCGAAATGTGACATTTTGCCAAGGGAGCTGTACAGTCTGAGCCAAGACCGTGCACGTCTCTTTCATGGCCATATTAGTTTATTACTGCTTAGAGTCAAACTATTTTATTGCATCGATTTCTTTTTTTTTTAGTTAAGAAGGATTATTCGCACAAGCATATATTCAAGGAATAAAATAGATTTTATTGATTACAAAAGAAGTTTTTACAAAGCTTGCCCGCTGATTAGTACAATAGTTTATACACTAGAAGTATCTAATTCCGACACAAGTATCGATCCGCTGACTTCGCTCCGTCAATCAATCTTCAGAAGTAAAATTAAAGTACTTGAAGAAGGCTGCAAGTACAGGTTTAATTATTTGCTCTGCCTATCCGTCTTGTGAAAATTGAACAGAAGGAAGCAGAAGAAGCCAAATGAAGATGTCTCTCAAACGTGTAATGCCTGGGGTGGTGCAGATTTAGTAGCCTAGGATAGCAGGCCACGTCTGCCAGAGCTCTCCTTCGCCTATCAGTCTTCCAACTATGGTGTCACGCATGAAGCCCAGTAGATACAACGGGAAAAATTGCCTCAAAATTAGCTGCGGGTATCATCTCCCAACAACGGTGATGTATGGCAACTCGGGAGCCACAGAAAGCGAAAGACGGACTTGTCCTCTGAGGAAGAGTTCGTACTTCTTTTTCGCAATATAAGAAGAAATTACAAGGTCCCATGGAACTAATTGGATGCTCACCCAAACCAAGTCGCACCACATAATAGCAGGTCTTGTCAAGACTCATCGCAACAAATGTCAGAATATTCGAAGACTCCAACAACAAAGATCTTCATTTAGCCTTTGGAATACCCAAATCATATTTTCTAAAGAGATGCATTTCAAGAACATTATTTACAACATTCATAGCAATGCTTGGAATGGCGAACACTAGCCTATATATAGGCGTGACGGTTCGCGAAACGAAATCAACAGTTATGTCAGCATTAAATGTCGTATGGGAAATAGGGAGGCGGCGGTTCTAATTGCAATTGCACGAGTCCATATTCATCATATTAATGACACTGCACGCGACCCCATCAATTGAGGGAAGTAACCAGCGCTGAACCATCTCGCAATCTACGTTGTACACTTGGCATGCTAATCTTTACAACACGGCCCGCCAACTAATGGGAGCAAGCAAATACCCCGCCAGATCCGGCCCAGTACATGAAAAGACACAAACGTCGAAGGCTGTAAGTGCCCATGGAATGTAGAGCACGCCTACGGTGATATTATCAATAAATCCAAAGTATTCACTCTATTAAGGCTTTGTTGTTGTTCATCAAACCTGGATAAACTCAGTCCGATCAATTTATGACGATCTAACTCCATAATCAGATTTATTGGTTTGACCTCCGAGTTTGACTACTAAGCGAATTTAAGTAAGGTAGGACAACCAAGTCAGACTTACACACCCCAGGCCAAGCAGAGGCCTAACCTGACAAAAGCTTAGTCAATTCCGACTGATGGGATAGCTCCTAGTCTGATTTAACGCCTAGTCCATCGAGCGCGGTGATGGGTTAGAAAGTGGGAGTCCAGTCAATGTTCATGCAGCCAGGTGACGATGGTTTGCCAAGGATCATCGTCCAACTGCAAACAATGATCGCCGAACCTGATCAAAGCTTAATCAGTTTCGACTGATGACGATGGCTTTTGATCCGCTCTAACACCTAGTCCGTCAAGCACGGATGACGATGGGTTAGAAAGTGAGAGTCTAGTCAGTACTCATGTAGCATGATGACGACGGCTTGCCAGGGATCATTGTCCAACTACAGACTGTGATCACCGAATCCGATCAAAGCTTAGTCAGTTTCAACTAATGACGATGGCTTCTGATCCACTCAAAGATCGTAGTTTGTTGTGCGTGAATGAAGATGACTTAGAAAGTGGGATCCTAGTCAGTGCTCCAAAGCCTGATCGAGACGGCTTGCCCAAGGATCATTGTCCAACTATAGATTATGATCACCGAACCCGACCAAAGTTCAGTCATTGATGACTGATGACGATAGCTTTTGGTCCCCTCTAATGCCAAGTTTGTTATGCGAATGTCAATGGATTAGAAAGTGAGAGTCTAGTTAGTGCTCTAGACGCCTGACCATGATGGCTTGCCAGATATTTTTACCCTATTATGGGTAATGATCGCCGAACCCTACCACTCTAAGATCATAATCCGCCAAGCGTGGGTGAAGATGGCTTAGAAAGTGGGTGCCTAATTAGCGTTATCAACTCCTGATCTCAATCTTGCCAAGGATCATTGTCCTTTCGTAGACATGATCACCGAACCCTATCGATCTAAGAATGTAACCCGCCAAGTGCGGGTGAAAATGGCTTAGAAAGTGGGAGTCTAGTCAGCATTCTCAACGGCTGATCACGATGAGTTGCCAGTGATCATTATCTTTCCGCATACATGATCGTCGAACCCTACCAAAGCTTAGTCAGTTCTGACTGATGACGACAGCTTCTAGTTTGCTCTAAGACCATAGCCCGCCAAGCATGGGTAAAGATGGCTTAGAAAGTGGAGTCTAGTCAGCGATTTCAACACCTGATCACGATGACTTGCTAGGGATAATTGTCCAACTATAAACAACAATAGCCAAACCCACCTAGATTTTAGTCAGCCACAATTGATGACGATAACTTTTGGTCCCCATACAGCCTAGTTCGCCAAAAACAGATAGAGGCGATTTGAAAGCCCAGTCAGAGCTCAGAAAGCTTAACTCAGACAACTCACAAGGACCATCATCCGATTAAGTGCAGCGATGCACACACTCGACCGGAGTCTGACCAGCTCACTTATAGTAGCAACAACAGCTCCTGGTCCAAACTACAGCCTAATCCGCAAATGACGAATTACAATGACGGAACTCGAAGATGGGTGACAGCCTGGTCCGAATTATTTATCACCAACTAAGTTTATCTCTTCCCATGAAGTTTTGCCAACTTACAAGACTTGGCCGACACAACTCCTCGATTTCTAAAGAGTATTGACCAGGGTTGCCTGAATTATCACAACATAAGTAGTCCGAACTCTCACCAGCAGATCAGTCATACGACCTCCCGACTCAGCACAACCACTTGTATAAAAGCTAGTAGCACGATAAGACAAAACAGAAAAATGCCAGCATGGAAAGTCAAATAATACATAAGTGCATAATGTTGATTAGCGTATTATCTCTTATTTGTAAGTCAAAAATACAAAGTTCACTCCTCATCAGGAGAATATTCAGATACAACGGAGCTAGATTTGGCAAGAGAAGAAATAGGGGATTCATCCGCACACACTGTCGCTCGGACACGCTGATCTCGATCACCTTCTTCTTCTGATTGATCACCCACTTCTTCTGATTGATTGAAGGCTTCCCCAAACTTTGCAAAAGAAAAATCTTTAGAACGAGAGAGGTCCCATTCGAGATGCTCCTCCTTCATCAGCTTCAACAACTCCAATCATCCATGCACAACTCTGCTGAACTCGAACGTGCCTTGGGCCTTCAGAAGTTTTTCCTCGCGCACCCTCGACTCAGCAAGCTCTCACTCATGCTGCTCCAACTTTCCCGACAGCATATCAATTCTTGACTGCTCAGCACTCAAGTTGTCCTTCACAGCGCTTAGTTTATTCTGCACCAGAAGAAGCTATTTTTTCTGTTTTCCTCACACTCTTAGCATTGGAGTCAACGTCGGCCTCTAGTTGTTGACATCGGGCAGTCCACTCGGACTCTTATTCGGCCTTCTCAGTGTTCAGAGCTTGCACCTCAGCCTGCACTTTGACTACAGCCTCTCGAGCAAATTGTAAGTCACGACGGACAAGATTCAGTTCTTTCTCGAACCCGTCCCTCGCGGACACTGCCTCTGCTAACTCGGACTCAAGCGTTTCTAAATGAATCCTTTGAGCCTATGATCTTGTGTTCCAGACCTCCTGGTCAACATCCGATAGAGCAGGCCTCTCTTCCTTAAGTTGCTTCTTTAGTAATTCAAGCTCACGAAGAACACCGAAGTATGAATTCTACAAGTTCGCAAAGATTTGCTCCATGGTATGCACTCTCTCACGAACGACCTCAACCTCCATCCCAGTGATGGCGACTAGGTTTAGAAATGACATCCCCAGAACGAGATATTTTTGCCCATTTTCCATATGCTCTCCCAACGTGCCACCTACTGGCATCAAAGCGCAATTCGCTAGTCAGTCATTCCACCTACTGATATGCTTCGTGTAGGCATATGAAATATCAACCTCTTGGTGCCAGGCTTGGTTGCTTAACTTCAACATATTTGGAGCGAATAGGCTAATCTGCGCATACGGATGGAGATCTTCTGGGATCGAAATTACTCCAGCACCGCTTTTTGCTATGTTCAATGCATCAAGGCCCTCATCCACTGCTTTCCTCTTGCTCACAATGATCGGCCCTCTTTCACGAGTTGATTCAGAAACAGTTGAAGGGGAAGAAGGAAGTGAGTTATCTCTCGAACCAGTCATCACCTCAATATGGGGACGAGATCGTGATGGGGAGGAGACTTCTTGCCCTAGGGGTCGTACTTAAAATCCTTCCACAAGAAATGAAGATTCGGACCCGTATCAGCGAAGCCGCCACGTCCGCTTGTAGCAACAGGATGTTCATAACCTTCACATGATCGGTGCTCAGCTTAATTGCATCTTCAACTCCACCCATCTGCAGATACTCGTTCGAGAAGAGAAATAGGGGCCCTTGCATGAGCATGTTGCCCCTCAGACACAACAACTTCTGCTCTACCGAATGAATCAGGAACCTACCCCATAACTTGGTGTCCCTCTGAAAGGGCCAAACGCTCACGAGCAAGCTTGGTGGCAGCACGAGACTTTTTTGAGCACATAGAAGAATAAAGCGCTTCATTCAACTTCGTCCTCCTTGACAAGCTCGGGATCTTAAACTTCGGGAGCGTCCTCTTATTCAAAGAGGGCTCGCCTTCGAACTTCAAATTCAGAACTCTAAAATGGGTGGGATCTTCATGCCAATGAGACCGCAGTCCGATGCGCTTGATATTAGAAAACTGAATGACATCCTCTAACCGTATCCGAGGCATGCCACGAAATTTCTTCATGGCTGCTTCGTCCTCAAAAGAAATGGGGGTAGTTGGAAACCTCCCTACAAAAGCACGGATAACAATTCAATATGCAATTAACACTGGCAGGATCGAGAACGAAATTAAACTTACTCAGTTGCCTGAACTATCGCTCGATTGGACGACCAGCAAGCTAAAAATACTTCGAGTCCTCAGATGCCATGAAACAGTACTTCTACCTGAACATGAAATCATCAGGTAGATTGCCAAAACAGTCTGGCGATGCTAACACACACACACAGCATGCTCGTTTATCTAAGGAGAGGTGAGATGTTGGATCACCCTCAAAGACACTCAGACACCAGCGTCCTTCACCCTAATCAGAATGTTGATCACCGTCCTATACCCATTCGGCACCAGCTGAGCAGATACGATGTTGAGGTAAGCCAGGAAGCTCCAAATTTTCTTGATAACAAGAAAACAGATGCCTGATTGGAACATACCTCGGTGCAGACACATAAATCCTTCTGGAGGAGACAACGGCTTCTGACCAGTGCCTAATGTAAAGAGCACCAGATCATCAGGAAACCCATATGTTTCACGAAGGCTTTCCAAAATCGACTTGGAGATTGATCTCTCTTTGAAGAACTTATGGCCTTTAGCAAACTGTTCATCAGAAAGTTGATTCTAGCTCGCCATTGGAAAACATTCAAACTTTCGATCGAAGAAGTTGAGCAAAGCCAAAAGCACGAAAAGCTAAACGACAAAGCATAGTTTCTAAGATCGAAGAGTAAAGAAAAAAACTCGGCAGAGAAGAGGATCTATAAAGGGAACCAAATTCTCGCATTTTTCTTCAAACAAATGTACACGCATTTAATGAAGTGCACCGCTCAAAGAGACGATTCAGACTCAAACCAATCATGACCGCTCGGCTCCTCCACGACATGACTTAGTGGACCAACGAGCTAGCCCACCAACTCAAGGGAATAGTTGATGATACACCAAACCGTCCTTTAATTTGCGTCGTACGCGTGTCATGATACTCTCGTCAGCAGAACAAAGTGGGCTTGATTGCCTACCCAATCTAGCAAGGCCTAAACAATATTAAGCCCATTTTGGCATAATCTAGAAGGTTGGATCAGGATTACAGCACCCTACTAGGCCCACACGTCATATGGTCAAGCCCAATACCTATAAGGCCTAATCAGACAAATATCTAGGGGATCGACCTAAGATGGGCAGACCAATAGTACATTGGGTCCAACTAGGAAACAAATACTAGGGTATAAGTCGTGCGTGGAAACTTTCTTGCATGGACAACACTCCAAAAGGGAAATATCTCCCACGGATTTAGGAGCACTAGTCGTGTAGGGAAACTCTCCTACATGGACGACTCCTAACTAGGAAAGGATCTCCAACAAGATCTATTTCCCTAAACTACGCCACCAAAGGCCTAGCCGAACGAGGACTCTCGCATTATAAATAGGACACAGTGTTGATGAAGAAAGGTACACTATAGAACCCAATTTACAGCTTTAAGCTGTTCTCAAACCTTGTCTGATTTTAGCATCGGAGTGCCATCGGCCACCACTACGGTGGTCCTTGGCTCACATGTGTTCCCTGTGCAAGTCCAGATCAAGGTCAAGGAGAGTGAGGATTCGACTACATCACTTGTCTTCCGGAGAGCTTTTCTCGTTTGGTGTAAAGTAAGTTTTAAAGACATACACATATGTTAGTACCATACTCAAACCAATAATGAAGGTGACAAATATAGTAAAAGTTAGAAATTCAGTAGTACTCATTTATGTGTGTCTTTAAAACTCGCGAGCAGTACACACACATGTAAAGTCAACTTTTGAGTGCTACAACTATTCCTTCCGGTGAAAAACTTGTGATCACAAAGCAATCAAAAATTTCATTTGTAGGAAAATAATTTGCATTTGGAATGAGTTTTTTGTTAACCTAGCAGGGCCATAGTTGAAAAATAAGGGGTTGAGTATTAAGAATTCCACAAAATTAGCTTCATTTCAATATTGAATAACCAAACCACATTTATATTTTCTCCCCTCACCCTATATGATGAATTTCGACTAATAGCCTAATACCCACATATTATTTATAAGTAGAGATTGCCACGAAAGGAAATTATTTATTTTTCCTTTCATTTTTATTTATTTTTTCCCTTTTTCTTTCTAAGAAAATATGAATTCTTGCATCAGTCATTAGTCATGTTGGAGTGATTTTTTGAAGTAGTATAATACTTGAAACTACCCGCTAGATAAGTTTTATACTTTTTTTTTGTAACTTGTGGTTGATTAATCATGTTTTAGATGTCAAATTTTTTTTTTGAAGTTTACATTTACAATTTTGAATATTTTGATGGTGTTGTGAATTTTGAATCTCCATGACATGATAAAAGAAATATGTGTGAAATATTTGTTTATTGAGAATGATATGCTTGCTTTGTTGAGAATAATCTGTAATTTTCTTGTTTTTTTAGAAAGAAAGAAAATGAAAAATAAAAAATCTTAAATTATGGAAAACTCTAATTATAAATAATGTGTGATGATTAAAAAATTAGTAGGAATTTATTTAGTTGGTTGAGGGTAGAAAATGTAAATGTTGTTTAGTTATTTAATATGGGCAAAATTAGTATTATAGAAAGCTAGGGTAGAAAGTGTAACACATTAAAAGGCAAGGTACTAAATGTAATTTTCAACTTCGGGGGAGAAATTATAATTATCCATCAACTTTAGGGTTTGTGGTTTAAATGACTCATTATAGAATAATGACAGTTGAGACTACGATAGGTTGCATACCTAAGACAAGTTGATATATATATAATACGTAAAGGTTAGCCTATTACTCAAGGTTACTATGAAAATTGGTAGCACAAACTAAAAATGGGATGAAGTGACAACAAATTTTTCGAGTCAATAAGAACTGCCAATTTTTTTATTTATTTTTTATTTTTTATTTTTTTTATTTTTATTTTTATAGTTTTTAGTATGCCATTTACATACTCATGCATTTTTTGTAATATAGGTAAGAACATTTGTGATGGACCACGAGATACTTAGCACAATAAAGAACAAATAAAAATTTTAGACCAAAATTGAAACAAAGTGATTAACTTGTCGACTTTAAGTCTAGAAATTTAATAAAAGAGGTTGAATGTAAGATAACAATTAGATACATGCTCCAGTTTATAGGATTGGAATGGTTTTGAATTATATAAACATTATTTCAACGTTGTATCCCAATTATAACTCTGATGGCAATGACAATTGACCACCTCAAGTCCTTAAAAGTTAAAACTCATCATTACAACTCTATAGGATAGGTATACTAAATTTCGTTTTGGGGTCCCTCAACTCACATGAGGTGAAAAGTAAACACAAA
Source organism: Berberis vulgaris (assembly GCA_963556465.1). Classification (NCBI taxonomy): domain Eukaryota; kingdom Viridiplantae; phylum Streptophyta; class Magnoliopsida; order Ranunculales; family Berberidaceae; genus Berberis; species Berberis vulgaris. Next base: position 47,392,047 of record OY747131.1, on the reverse strand, counting down.
TCGTTTAGACAAAAGCCCTATCTCTCTCTGTCAAACATTCCAACGGCCATACAACCAATCGACTCCCTCATGCTGTCAAACAACTCCTTTCTCTCAAGCAACTCATCCTTTTGGTTCGCCGGTCCTCTCAAGCGAACCATCCCTCTGGTTTGTCTCTCATTATCTGTAAATCTTCAATTAACACTGCTAAGTATGAAATGAGAAAGGTTGTATGAGCACGTTGGTTCTTTGTTGTTTAATGTGTTGCTCTATTCAAACCCACAAAATAAATCCAAGTTTGTATCTACATAGTGTTATCTACCCTTAATCTTAGTTGTAGCTTTCACTAGGGTTTTTGTATTCAATTGTTTTTAGATTTAGGGCTTCAATTGCTGTTACAGGGGGTATTCAATTACGGATTTAATAGACTGTGAAAAATTTTAAATCTCATGGATTTTAAAATATTTCAAAGGAGCTTACAGAGTCCACTGAACTTTGATATATTTTAAGTTACTGGATTTTGTGGATTTTGATGGATTTTTATTATTGGATTTTCTGAATTTTGGGTTGGGCCATGGTGCGTCCACTGACGTACGTCCCTCCATTTTAGCCCAATTCCTAACCCAAAGCAAATGAAGTCTGAGAATTGACAAGTGAAGCAGAAGAAGAAGAACTCACACACATACACACTCTGTAATGGTAATGGTCAGCAGCAGCTATGCAAAGATCATCGGCAATAACTTCTTCTTCCCCTTCACCTCTCCAAAGACTTTCAACATTCAAAGATAACAACACATCATCTTCTTCATCTCACAATACAACCACCACCATTGCTAAAACTCATCTCGACTCATTCGCTTCTGACCCCATCTTCTCTGCATTTCTCTCTTCCGATTTCGACTCCACATGCTTCTCCTCTCAAGCCCTCACTTCTGGCTCAGCTGACGCACGTGTCGAGAAGCTTCAAGAAGGCATCCATCTTCTTGAGAAGCAACTCCGCTCTCAAGTCCTCTCTCGCCATCACCATCTCCCCGCTCAATTATCATCTCTCAATGACGCTGAATGTGCTATCTCTCTTGTTCGATCTGGGATCTCAACTCTTTAATCCTCTCTCCGTCGCCTTCGTCAAGAAATCGCTCATCCTCATCTCCACATTCGACTCCAATCCCTTCAACTCTCCAACATTCATCAAATATATTATCTTTTGTAATCTGCCATTAGGGTTTTGAGATTGTTCAACTGCACTCTGAGAAAATCCAATAATAAAAAAAGGGAGAAAAGGTTGGAAACATAACTGAGATAAAGAAGAAATTGGAGTTGAAGGAGAAACCAAAACGCACAGTGTTGGTGGGAGAGAGGAAGGAGAGAAGTTGAAATCCGAGGGGAAGAGGCTGGATTTGAAAAAGGTTTTGATATTTATACCTTTCACACATAAATCCTTCAAAGTCCATCAAGTCAACAAATCCATCAAAATTCATTGTTTTTTGAATACCCCTAATTTTGGTGGACTTTTGAAAATCATGAATTGAATACCCCCTGATTTTAATGGATTATAAAACAATCATTTAAAATCTGTATTTGAATACCCCTAGATTTACATGTATTATTTTAAATCCTTAATTGAATACCCCTATATTTTAATGGAGTTTAAAATCTTTCACACTCTATTAGTGAACCCCAATTTTATTTGTTCCATATTCTTAGTTTGTTATAATCCAGTACTTTTTGGTTTCGTAAACAATGTTTCTTTTACATCAATATGATATTGTGCCTCAAAGAAAAGATAGTTTAGATAACTTTCACTTAAAACATAATGAACTTGAGATCTAAATTAGAACGTCCAAAACACAGAGGGGTGTCCTAAAATGAATAATGAACTTGATATTTGAATTAGGATAGGACACCCTAAACAGGAAGAGGTGTCTTAAAATAATGTACTTAATCTCAGAAATTAGAACACACAAAACATCGGTGATTCTAAATGGCGAGGAAACGGGCGAGGGAGGGGGTGTGACCCTCCATCCCCCTCGAGATGCGCGCTCATGTGAATCTCGAGGGGGATGGGGTCAAACCCCCCTCCCTCACCCGTTTCCTCACTCGTTTCCTCGCCGCCTAGCATCACTCCACAAAACATAGAGGGTGCTTTCTAAAATATGAGAATATATAAGACTCCCCACAGTAGATGCATAAGGGATGTCTTTCATTTGTGCCTTTTCTAAATCATCTTTTGGGTTTTAGAGTAAACTTAACTTACCACCCTTAGCAATGGGTGCATCACCATGTTTACAATTAGAGATGTCAAATCTAGTTAACACCATTTCGACATAAGCCTTCTCCGATAAGCCAACAATACCACGTCATCTGTCATGATGAATTTCTATGCCTAACACAAAAGATGTTTTACCAAGATCTTTCATTTTGAAACTCTTTGAAAGAAATCTCTTGGTCAAGATAAGAAATCTACAAAAAAAAACAAGCATATGTCATTACTAGCTAGTAGGATGCATCAACATATAAAACCAGAAAAAATAATTTCTACCACTAATCTTACGATAAAAAAATGATCAACCGTATTTTCCTTGAAACCAAATGGGAAAATTACTTGATCAACTTTTTTATACCACTGACGAGATGTTTGTTTTAAGCCGTAGATGGATTTCGTCAATGTGCAAAATATATGTTACGAGTCTTTAATCTCAAAACCCTGTGGTTGCTTCATAAAAATAGTTTATTCAACATTTCCATTCAGAAATGCAATCTTTACATCAATCTGATGTAGCTCTAAATCATAATGAACTACAAGGACCATTATGATTCTAAGAGTCTTTCGTAGAAACTAGAGAGAAAGTATATTTATAATTAATGTCTTCCTTTTGAGTAAAGCCTTTAGCGACAACACGTACCTTATATATTTCGATGTTACCTTTGGAATCACGTTTGGTTTTAAAAACTCATTTGCATCCAATTGGTTTCACCTCCTTAGGTAACTCGACAAGATCCCAAACGTCCTTGTCCTTCATAGACTTTAACTCATCTAACATAACATTCATCCAATATGAAGAGTAAACACTTTGTTTGGCTTGAAGAAAAGTGATAGGATCATTTTCCATTCGTATATCAAATTCATGCGCATCGAGATAAACTACATAATCATCCAAAATAGCAAATCTCTTCTTTTTATTGGATCTCCTTATTGACATTTGTAATTGAGGAGGTTGAGGTGCTTCTGGATTAGCATAAGGCAATCCAGCTATATCTTGGTGATTTGCATCCGCATCCTGTTCAAGAAAAGGTATGACCACGTTAACAGGTTGAATATCCATCATGGGAATGTCAACACATTCTTCTTCAAAACTAATATTTCTAAATTGTGTACTCCCACTATTCTAAACATCCTCAATAAACTTGGCATTATTCGTCTCAATTAAGGTATTAGTAGAGAAGCAATAAAACTTGAATCCCCTTGATCTTTATGAATATCCAATAAAGTAGCAACTAATAGTTTTTTAGTCCAATTTTCCTTCATGAGGCCAATAAGGCCTAGCCTCAGCTGGCACCCCCAAATATGTAAGTGTCAAATGCTAGGATGTCTACCAGTCCATAGCTCATATAAGGTTTTGTTGACTACTTTACTGGGTACTCTATTAAGGATATAAACTGCAGTCTTTAGGGCATCTCCCTAAAAAGACTCTAGCAAGGTCGAATGACAAATCATACTCTGAAGCGTGTCTTTTAGGGTCCTATTTCGTCTCTAAGATACACCATTTTGACATGGTGTCCCTGACATAGTATACTGATGGATGGTGCCACATTCTTGTAAGTACCTCGCAAATTGACCTGAACGCTGGCTTGAACCATCATATCTACCTTAGTATTCACCACCACGATTAGATCTAATGGCCTTAATTTTCTTATTAGGTTGATTTTCAACCTCGGCTTTATAGGCCTTTAACACATCCAATGATTGTTATTTTTCATGTATTAAGTATAGATACACATCCAATCATTGTGATTATTCTGTATTAAGTAAAGATATCCATAGCGAGAATAATCATCTGTAAAAGTGATAAAATACTGTTGACCATTCCAAGAAGCCGTAGGGAATGGTCCACAAATATTGGTATGTATCAAATCTAGGACACCTGAACTCCTATGAGCACTTAGCTTCCTAATGTTTGTTTGTTTATCTTTTATGCATTAAATACAAATCGTAAAATCTGTAAAATCAATGGTACTAAGAACTCCAGTTGACACAAGCCTTTCGATCATCGATCAAGAGATATGACCTAGACGCTTAAAATGCTATAACATAGAAGAGTTCTCATTAATTAATCTTCACTTAGTACTATAATTTATAGCATGCAAAGTTTCATTTGATTGTAAGTGGGAAACATCTAAGTCTAACTTATATAGATTATCAATTATAGATCCAGTACCAACAACATTGAAATTTTGTTAGAGACTGAAACTTTCTTTTCCATAAGAAAAAGTATAACTGCATTTATCCAAACTGAAAACAGAAATTAAATTCACCTAAATGACGGTACACAAACAGTTTCATCCAAATCAAAATAAAAACCAGACTCTAATTTTAATCCAAAGACTTTGATTGCCTCCACACAAGCTTTATTGTCATTCCCCCATGTAAATGAACCTTTCAGTATCATTTGGTTTCCGACTACTTATGCAATCATGCATGGAAACACTAATGTGAATAGTTGCACATGTATTTATCCATCAGGAATGGCGTGGTTCCTCAGCTAGATTAAATTCAAAACTAAAATTATCACCTTTCTTTGCGAGCAAATTATGATATTTGAGGCAATTCTTCTTCACATGACCCGCTTTCTTGCAAAAGAAACATGTGGCGACCTTATCGTGTTTATGTTGCACAATTTTCTGTGAAGTCCCATCAGATGCAGTTCCCTTAGCTTTAATAGAAATATTTGTTTTCCTTTTCTTGATTCCTGAATTACCCTTGGAAAATGTCGTCAAATGAGCACTTCTTTTTATTGTTATAGATGTTCATCTTCTTGCACACACTAAGAAATGAGTTCATTAAGAGTCTTTCATTTCTCCATATGAGGATTATAATTAATCTTAAAGGGACCAATATGTAAAGGAAAAGAAATAAAAATGGGGTGTATATGGAGATCATCAGAAAACTCGAACTTTAGTGTCCTAATTTTGGAAACAAGATTAGACATTTCCATTATGTACTCCCTTATATTTCCTTTGCCAGTATACCACATGGTAACAAGTTTGCTAAGAAGTGTACTTGCCTCCACCTTTTCCGATGCAACAAATCGGTCTGCAACCTGGCGTAGGAAATCTTTAGCATTTTCCTTCTTAGGCATGGCACCACAAAAATTTTCAGAAATGGAGTGCTTCATTATCATAAGACTAACGCAATTAGAGTGCTCCCACTTTTCATAAGAAGCTTTATCTTCAACTGAACTAGAATAAGTAAGCTTAGTGGGTGCATTGACACGAAGCGCGTAATCCAAATTCATACACCCAAAAACGAACTACTATATGTTGTCCATTTTTCAAAATTTAATCCATTAAGCACTGGAATGTTGTTTAAGTTGACAGATATCGAAGAAGAATTTACTAAATAACACAAAAGAAACAAACTCACAGTAAGATATATGTACACCCATCAACCGTAACACAATGATATGATAACAAAAAAAAAAGCAAGTAATCATTATCATGCAAAATTTAGTCTAATTAAGGAGCAAACAAATAGACAAAGAGCAAAAAATAGTACATATAAATTTACATTTTTAATAATGGGCCCTTATGAGAAACCGAGCACACCATTACAATTCAGGTCTTTGGATAGGCATGGTAACATGTAAGTGGTTATCTTAAAACAACTAAGGCTAATTAATTTAAACAAAATAAAATCGGGCTTGGCCAAACAATAACCTTCCTTTTGGATTATCACTGAATGCATAAGTAAATCTCAATAAAAAATTTACTTAAAATTAATTACCTTGGACAGTCCATAAATCGGCCAAAATAACAATCTTCATTTGGGCCGATTTTTATTTGCATGGGTCATGATGCAACCATATGTAATCCATTCAAATATTAATCTGAAATTTCAATTCAAATAATATTTCATGAATGAGGTCACTTAGGCGATGTAGCAAAAAATTTCACCTAAAGATAAGTTTTGGATTTCTAATTAAAATATTCTTCAAGTGCTCGTAAAAATTCCTTAAATGCAGGAGTAAAGAAGGCCAAAAATTGCAATTGTTCCAACACAAGAAACTAACATACCAAACATGCCAAAAATTGGTCCAAACAGTTCTGAACTGGTCCAATTGGTCAAAACAGAATCGGCCAGAGTGGACCGAACCTAGCCGATTCAGCAGAAAATGACCCAATAGGACCCAACAGAAAATCAACCCAAGCCCAAAAAGCCTTCATCTTCTTCACCTTATCTCTTCGATTTGAGAAAAAAAAACAAACAGAAAAAATAGGAAAAAAACTGAAGAAGGTCGATCAAAAGACAACCCAGCTCGTGCCATCGATGCAATCTCTGACACTTAAAGCCTTTCCATCCCGACGAAAACACTCAACTTCAACCCAGCAGAACCAAAACCCAACACATCCAACAACGGAATGACTGGCTGAGCAACATCATAATTGATGATCAAATGGTTGGGTTTTGATCAGCACCGGAGGGATGAAGAGAGGTCTGATGTTGGTTAGAACTGATTATCGAAGGATGAGGGAAAGGTCTGACATCGATCGAAGGTAACTTTTTTTTAACAGTAAAGTCTGAAAAAAAAATTTAAAAATTTACGATGTCAGTTCTAACTATCATCGACCACCCAAAATATCCATATGGGGTCGATTAGCACCGGGTAAACCACAATCTAGTCGTCGGGATAACTAGATCCGGTGAAATAAATTTCCAGGGTTGGGTAAACACGTGAGGATTGATTAATTAATCAAGCAATAAAAAAACATATGTTTTCTTCAATGATTCTGACAAGGAGGCTCTGATGCCACTTGTAGGAATCTAACAGATGCTAAACCAAGACCCCATGTCAATAATCAGTGAAGAAAAACTTTAATCAATGCGTACTTGAAGTAGCCATTGATGAAGAGTATCCTAATAGCAATCCTCACGAACTAGCAACACACAACGGGAAAATCTTCCACCTCCAGAACCTTCTTTTGTGTTTCTCAAACCAGATGGGAAAAGAAGGAGATAGAGAATTTGGTTTGAAGTGAGACCTCAACCGTATATATAGAACCCTAACTCTATTATTAGCCCATAATCAATATTAGAATTATATTGGGACTTAAATTTTTATCAACACATAAATAAACCTCCATACTCAATTCAGTAATACATGTCAAGACATAAAATATGTAATTAGAAACGTGTTTATGAACCTAGTCTTGTTTTTTAATGATCACAACTAATCGGGTCTAATCAAACATCGCTCACCTATATTTTAATAGTCTACAACGTATAATAATATGAACTATGTAGATCCACCTTAAGAGAATTTTCTAACATATTATTGTCAAATTTAATAGACATATACTTTTAAACATTGTTGTAATAATAAGTTTGTTGAAGTCAATATTAGTTGTCCTCTTGCTATAATTTCAGGTGTTCAACCCCCATTCCTATACATTGTGGGACTCTCATAAAATTCATTCAACTTGCTATAAAAACAAGGTAACCATAACTAGAAATCTCTATTGTCAGGGATGTCTATGTGAATCAAAATCAATACCCTGTAAAAGACGAGGTTACAACCATGGGCCAATACCTATTGTTATGGGTATCCATGTTTGATGAAAACTCAAAACCACTATCAATGGGGTCATAAACATTGGACACTCATATTGTCACTGGTGTGCATGTCAGATCAAAGTTTAACACCACTATTAATAGGTAATGTCCATATCAGACACCTATGTTGTCATCAGGGTCCATTTGAACATAATAAAACAAAGAATTCCATCGACAACATAAAAATGAAATATAAAATGAAGGAGAAGAGGATCAACAACTTTGCCTCATTAATTTTTAGAAAAAGAAAAACAAAACAACAATTTCCCACATGCAAAAAAAGTGTGCAGGGTTGATTGAGATATGCCAACACAAATGAAAAAAAAAAAATCAAAAGAAGGCAATCAAACCATGGATGAGGATAATCTACTCTCACAAATTGCTAATGATCATATACCCATTTGGGATGACACTTTAATTTCCACTTGCTACTTATTGACCTAGCTATACTAAGATAGTGTTTGTTTTTTGTTCTGAATAGAGTCAGAAGTCTTAATAAGAAGTGGGACACCCTATTTAGAGTGTTTTCTTTAGTTCTAATCAGATGTTGAACTTCTTATTGGAGTAAGCAAGAGGGGGTATTGATCACTTAGCAGTGAGTGTTTTTCATTCTAATGATAACCTCACAATAAATTTGTAATGACTATTGTGCTACCCCTCTTCTCTACCAACCATCCCCTCTTCTCTACCTATTTTCTATCAAGTGAGCAGTGTCGCCACCGCTACTACCACTACCACACTCCCCTCCTCTACTTCTTCCTTTTCATCCTTCTCTTTCTCTTAAGATTGTAGGAGGAACGGAGAGAGATATAGGGTTGTTTTTTGTGGTAGAGAAGGAGGGTCTTCATGGTGTTTGGAGGAGATAAAACATGTGGAGAAGGGGAATTAATGTTAGTGGTTTGTGGTGGCGGTGGGAGTTGTGATGGTGGGAAAAAATGTCAAATAACTTCAAATCGTCACCTAAAAACAAACACCTTTAATTTTACAGCTTCTAATCAGCAGCTCATTTAGAAGTGAAACAAATAGTTCATTCATAAGCTCATTCAGAACTTCCAACTCCAGTTAGAATTTAGCTTTTGAACACAAAAAAAAAAAAAAAAAAAAAAAAAAAAAACACCACCACCTAAGTTTGTATGTCTGATCATTGCCATTTGTGACAATTGTTGAGGAAAGTTAGATTCGAGTAGCCCGATCACGCAATGTAGCATTGTGGTCTATTATGCCTAACTGGGAACAAATTTAGTTGCATGGTCACACCAGCAAAGAGATTTGGTAACTTGTTGGATTTGCCCCCCTCTTTTGCATTCAACCTTTTCTTAACTAAAACTGGAGTAATTGCAACCATTGGACACCCCTATTTTCATAGGTGTCCATGTAAATCAACAATGCTTTTATATAAAATAAGTCTCATACATGAATTTGTTACATTAAAAATGCAACACAATCAAAATATAACAAGAAAGTTATTCAAACCTTAAATCCAAAATACAAGACTAATCATTTACAAAATGAAATGAATTAGAGTAATCTTACAAAACGATGGCTAAGGGACATTACAAAAACAAATCCCCCCTTTTGACCAAGCACATTAAAAGTCTTGCAGTTATTTCTTTTAGTTCTACTGATGTTTTCAACACCTACGCTTGTTTTCAGAGTAACAAATAAGAAGTGCACATTACAACACAAAAAACACCACATAACCAAAATTTTAAAGCATCACTCGCACAAAATGAAAGAATTTAAGGGGGGGGTTTTGTTGCTACGTCATAATGAAACTGTAAGAATTAAAACCAAAAACAAAATCTTCTCAACCTTGACACCCCTATGAACTATGGGTGTCACGCTCATTAACCAAACATCGATATAAATACAGACTGAAATCAATCAGTAATAACCTAAGTAAATGACATTGTAATCTAACAAAGAACATGCTTACAATCCACAAACCACTACTATTGAAGAATAAATCAAGAAAAATAAGGAAGAGAAAAGGAACTGAAGAAGATTGAGCATCAAATAACCCACTAAAGGAGCTAAAATCAAATTTGAAGTTTAATGTCATATCTGAAGAAGAAGAAATAAATAAGAAGGAAGCTCAGAAAAAGGCGCGAAATTCAAATTTAAAACTTTTAATGGCAAACTTGTAATTTTTCAATTAGCTAGTTGATGGGAGGACAAGCTACCGCGTGTCAACCTCTTATTAATTGTTTTCAAATTTTTGTTACAGCTCTACTATTAAATATAGATGAAAAGAGGAAGAACCCCATCAAAATATTCAGAGTAATTTGAGGTCTCTTGTTCTAGAGGACTTGAGAAGTGTAATTCCCTCATTAGAGAGCCTGATCTAATACCAATTCCCAGTTTTCTTACTTGTTGATCAACTGTTAGTCACGAATGTGACAATTGGTATCAGAGCAAGACTATGATCCTTAGATTGGAGGATTCATGGAGACTATGGCAAAGGAGATGGAGGAAATCTTGAAGGAAACTAAAAGGAACCAGATGGAGAAAGTAGGCCAAATGGAACTCATGAAAATTGAGTTAAAAAGGCTAGCCATGACGAGTAAAGCATGGATGCATGTATGGAGCAACTATTCCAAGTATTACAGAGTACTCACAAGGGTACTGGAGCGGCTGAAGAGAGTTCTACACCTTCTTCACATATAAGTGGATCTACAAAACCGAATAGGAAAACTTCTCTCCATGCTCCATTGGAGACTATGGTATGTTTTCTTGCCTACCTAAATTAGAATTTCCCCAATTTGATGGTTCAACCCCACTCTCATGGATTAAGAAGTGTGAAGGATATTTTTTTGTTCTACCAAGTTTTGGAAGAAAACAAGGTGGCCATAACATCCATCCACTTAAATGGTAGAGCATACCTCTGGTTCCTTAACTACTAGGTCTGCAATGAAAATCTTAGTTGGTCAGTGATTGTACATGACTGATGAGAGCAATTTGAAGAATCAATACTAGGGTTGAGCCGGCCTAAAATGCTAAAATCGAAAGTCGGACGGGCCCAAAAAAATTTGAATTTCAGAAACCAAAATCGAGCCGGGTCAAGCTGAGTAACCAGGGTCCTAGTTAACCGACAAATCAGGCCGGGTCGGTCTCAGTCCCTGAATCAATTTTTTTGGGCCCAGTTTTTTCAGCCCATATGATTACTCTTCTACCTTTATTCTTCAAAACACATCACAGTTTATCATCTGGTTTAAATTGATTTGTATAAACATAACACACATTCCTCTCCACAACATACCATTCAATGCATTTGCAATCCTCCGAGGGACCACCATCACTACTTCCTCAATCCTTGCCTACTCTTTTCATTGCAATCTCTATATGCAGTGAATAATTAAGTCTTTACTTAACTAAAACAAGTCATTCTTCTTGGCTAAAACATTAACACCACACATTTAGCTTAAACATAACTGTGTTAACCTCTTCTAACATATCTTGCAAACCAAATTGCTCAAATTCAAAAGGAAATAACAATGTACGTATTCATTCAAGTATTCAACACGATTTCACAAGCACAAACAGAACATAACACGTCAAATCAATACATCTATCAAGTTCAGCCTTAGGTTAAACTAAACAAAATACTAGAATTAAACAAACCCATTGTACCATTATATATGCCTACAACAACCACAATACATTTTCTCTCTACCTACAATAGATCCCTCTAATACACCCCCATTTTTCAATAGATCAGATCAGTTCTTCTTTAAAATCAAGAAGCCCTACCTTATACCTCTGTCAAACATAAGAGGAGGCGACGAGCAGGGTTATGAGAAAGAGGAGATGGTTGTGAGTTTTGTGACTGTGAAAAGGAGGTGTCACAGGGTTGTGAGGAAGAGGAGGCAGAAGAAGAGAATTTGATAATGAAATTTTGAGTTAAATACTTAAAGCCCTAGAATTTTTTTTTAGGTTTCCAAAATACCCGGGCTAGGCCGGTTACCCGACAGGTTCAAAAAGTGAAATCGAGGACCGAACCGGAAACTTCGGTCCGAGCCAATTTTTAGGATTGTACATCATTTTAAAATCGGCCCGACCGGTTCGGTCTGGGTTTTCGGTCTGAAATGTCCACCTCTAATCAATATTGGATAACTATGTTGGATCATTCAACAAATTGAAACAAGACACCACTGTAGAGTACTATTATGACAAATTTGAATAACTCAAATCCCTTATGCTAACCCACAACAAACACCTCGATGAAACCTATTTTTGTTAAGCTTTTTGAGTGGCCTCAAACCTGGAATTAGGGCCTTATTTCAGATGTTTAAACCTACAAATGTTAGCCAAGCTTTTACACTAGCAAGAATGCAAGAATCTTCTCTTGGGCACAACCATTCCACATCTAGAAATCATAACTACTCTATTGTCCAACCTAGACAAGGAAACCAGTCCATTGCATCACCAACTACTTTCAAATCACAGCTTCAACCAAATACACTCATTACTATTTCTAATAAAGCCACCCAACCTACCACTCCATTCAAGCATTACCTACCCTTCTTTCACCCCACCTACTGTCAGATTTTCTTCCTCCACACCTCCTATCAAGAAATTAACTCCAGCTCATATGAAGATAAGGCGTGAAAGAGGATTATGTTATAAACTAGGACATTTGTGTAAACAGCAACACTTGTACATGTTTGTACTAGAGGAAGAGATGACTGTTGAAGACACCAATAGCTCTGTAGAGACTGAAGACTTAATTCGGGAGATACAAACTGATATGGAAGTATTACTATATGCCATACATGGTAGCTTTTCAGTCAATTCCATACTACTCAAGGGATTACTAAATAAGAAGGTCATATCCATCTTGATTGATACAGAAAGTACACATTCCTTTGTGGACCCTAGAGTGATCAAAGAAACCAGTTGGCCAACCATTTGACACCCCAAATGGAGGTAAAGCGGCCAATGGCCAACAACTACTCAGTAATGCAGTCTGTCAATGTCTTCAGTGGTCTATGCATGGGATTCCTTTTGAAATGAGGGTAAGAGTGTTATGACATGGTCTTGGGAGGTTATTAGCCTATAAAAACTCCAAAAGTACCCTGAACATTAAAGGGAAGCCAATAACTCTATAAGGGACCCCCAATGAGAGCTTTATGTACCTAATGAATCCAAGGGTATAGCTAAGTTCTTCAAGAAACACTCTTCTTGTTTCATTGGTCAGTTATTTTCCATCACCAACACTACTACATAGAATCAGGAAACACAAGCACTTCTTACTAAACTTCTATCTGACTTTAAAGACAATTTTCAAATACCAACTACCCTAACCCCACTAGACCATTGGATCATAAAATTCCATTCAAACCAAATTATTCACCTCCCTCTCAAACCCCATACAAGAGATGTTTCAGGATGACTAAATCCAACAGTCTCATAGCCCTTTTGCAGCTCTATACTTCTCGTAAAAAATAAATATGGCATGGGAGATTCTGTGTGAATTACAGAAGATTAATTGAAATCACTATCAAGGACAAATTTCCAATGCCCTTGATAGATGAACTTCATGGGGCCACAATATTTTCCAAGTTAGACCTCAGGTCTGGTTATCACCATATCTTAGTTCACCCCCTGACATTCATAAGACTGCATTTAAGACCAACTATGGTCACTTTGAGTTCAAGGTTATGGCATTTGGTCTAACCAATGCCCAACTTCATTTCAAACTTTAATGAATCACATCTTTCAACACTACCTTAAGAAATTTATACTTGTGTTATTTGATGACATCCTGGTATACAACTCATCCTTATCTCATTACTTATGTCACTTACACAATACTTTCTCAACCCTCAGGCAACATTAGTTATATGCCAAGTTGTCCAAGTGTTCCTTCATTCAACCTAGGTTAAAATACCTAGGCCACATTATCAGCCCTCAAAAGACTGAGGCCATGGTTAAGTGGCCTATTCCAACCACCCTTAAAAACTGAGGGGATTTTCGGGATTAACAGGTTACTATAGAAAATTCATAGAACATTATGGGCAAATAGCAATACCTCTCATAGACCTTCTAAAAAATAGTTTCATTTGGTCAACCAAGACAAATCAAGTTTTTCAGTCCTTAAAGGAAGCCATGTGTAGTTCCCCTGCTCACTCGAGACTTCCAGACTTCAATTCCCACTTTACCTAACTTTGGGCCCATCCTTGCTAAGTTGAAAACTCACTCGAGCTATGAGGGGGTGTTAAAGAGTGACTTTACCACATTAGAAACAAATGCATGTTCAAGGGGAGTGGGGGTAGTACTTTCATAGAGAGGCGGGCCAATAGCTTTTTTTAGTAGAGCCTTGGGTCCTAAAAACTTGACAATGTCCACCTATGAAAAAGAATTGATGGCCATTGTACTAGTTGTAAACAAATGGAGGTCCTACTTTCTTGGTTCTAAGTTCTACATTCTAACAGACCATCAGAGCATCAAGCATTTTATATCACAGAAGGTTACTACTATATTAAACAGAGGTGACTCTCTAAACTGCTAGGATATGACTATGAAATCCAGTATAAAAAGGGTGTGGACAACAAAGCAGCTGATGCATTATCTCGTTTTACTGAAGAAACTGGCCAGTACTTGGCCATTACCAAGGTCTCACCTCAGTGGCTATAAGATGTTTCTAGCTACACCAATGACACCACAACACATACCTACATTCAATAATTACTTCTCAATACCCAAGCTACTCCCAACTACTCTTTTTCCCAATGAGTCCTCAAGCATAAGAATAAGATCTATATTGGTACACAGGGATCACTCAGAACACAAGTTATTGCAGCCCTACACAATTCAACTATTGGTGGACATTCTGGCATCACTACCACCTAACAAAAATTGAGACAACATTTCTATTGGAAGGGTATGAAATCAGATCTTACGAGGTTCATTACAAACTATGATACTTGCTAGAGAAACAAAGCTGACCAAATAGCTTATGGGGGCTTACTACAGCCACTACCAGTTCCAGAACAAGCCTGGCAACACATTTCAATGGACTTCATTGAAGGTCTACCCCTATCCCAACATAAAACTGTGATATTGGTTGTAGTGGACAGGTTAACCAAATATAGCGACTTCATAACCCTCTCACATTCCTTTACAAAATGTATACAAACTACATGACCTTCCCTCATCCATTGTCTCTTATAGAGATAAGATTTTTATGAGTCCTTTCTGGTATGATTTGTTCTTAGCCTTAGGAACTACCCTGGCCTTAAGCACAACCTATCACCCCCAAACGAATGGTCAGATAGAGCGTACCAACTCATGTTTGAGAACTTATCTACGCTGTATGACAGGTAGGACCCCCTCCCAATGGACTAAATGGTCATACCCAGCACAACATTTCATTCCAGCCTACAGTCTACACCTTTTCAAGCCCTTTATGGTTACTCACCTCCCCTTTTAGCCCTTCCACCTATTGCTTCTATAACTATCCCCGATGTCCAACAATAGTTAGAAGAAAGAGAGCACATGATGCAACTCATCAAGGATAAGTTACACGGAACACAAGAAAGGATGAAAATTTATGCATATAAGAATAGATTAGATAGAGTATTTGCAGTTAAGGATTGGTTTACCTCAAATTGCAACCTTACATGCAAATGTCAGTCAGCCTAGTAAGAACCTCAAGCTATTTGCTCGTTCTTATGGATCCTTCCCGGTGATTGAAAAAGTTGGGTCAGTGGCTTACCGTTTGAAGCTACCATCTCAGTCAAATATTCATCTAGTGTTCCACGTATCGCAACTGAAGAAAAAGTTGGGATAATCTATCACTCCCATTCCACAGTTGACTCTGGTCGCCGCCCAAGGTAGACTCAAAGTTGAACCAACTATTGTGTTGGCACGACGCATGATACCCCGTAACAACAGAGTTGTTATTCAGGTTCTGATCCAGTGGTCAAATTCATCGAAGGAGGATGTCACTTGGGAAGATTGGGCTCATATAACAACGCCTTTTCCTCACTTCCATCCTTGAGGACAAGGATGTTCAAAAGGAGTGGGCAATGCCATATCTGTAAAAAAAAGAAGAAATAAAGAAGAAGGAAGCTCAGCGAAAAGGCGCAAAGTTCAAATCTAAAACTTTCAGGGGCAAACTTGTAATTTCCCACTTAGTTGATGGGAGGATAAGCTACCATGTGTCAACCTCTTATTAGTTTTCAAAATTATGTTACAACTCTACTGTTAAATAGAGATGAAAAGGGGAAGAACCCCATAGTAACTTTCAGAGTAATTTGAGGTTTGATTACAGAAGTTAACATGATAGACTGAGCTTCCATGGAGGTTTGGTTCTACAACTTCAATGTGAGGTTCAATTACGCTTCAATTAGAGGTTTGATTACGTTTCAATGGAGTTTAATTGATCTACAATTTCATAAAATTGAAACCCTAACCAAAGTCAACTCAACTAGTATAATGTACAATAGAAAGGTTATAACCACAGTTTATAAACCCTAAAAAAAACGCAATACATTTTGAAATTGGAAATATTTTAATAATAACAGGGAGCAACCACGTGCCGAGGGACTTGAAAGCCAAAGTTACTGGACCTGTCCTTGCAGACTAGAGTGAACAAGAAGAGCAATGCGTTTTTAAAAACGGAATTCACTTTGGGTGCCCCAAGGAAAAATACAGAAAATGTGGATTACCTTACCAACCCCTAGACTTGAGTTGAGTGTCCGGAGCAATTGCCTTCAGTTCGGTGCGAAACACAAATTTTCTTACAAAATTGGACCCTAGTCCGAAGAGTCCGGTCGCCAAAGTCTACAGTAGGCTCTTAGAGAGAGTAGAAAGTCGGCCGAAAATGACAACAACCTAATTATAAGCTTTACCCTAGTCAACTCATTTCGTGGTTGGAATCATCCTCTTTATACCGCTTCTTCTGATTTTGATTTGATTCAAGTGTTTGTTTGTCCATCATTCGATTTGATTGAATTGGATTGGTGATTCGATACGATGTCAGAAACAGAAGCAGCAGCAGCGGTAAAGAAGATCGAAAGAGGTCACCAGATGTACAGAGATGGAGAGCACCAAGAAGCCTTAGGGTATTATACGGAAGCGCTTGCCATGGCTAAAACGAAGCCCCAGATGATTGCTTTGCACAGCAATCGAGCTGCTTGCTATTTGAAGTTGCACGACTTCAAGAAGGTAACAACCTGCCCTTTCCCTTTCTTCCTCTTATTATTTTTTACCCAGAGTAACTTTGTACCACTCAGTTTCCTTAATCCTAATACAGATGCAGATAGATAGATAGATAGATACATTACATGCCCAACCCCAAAAGCCAAAGGAAACCCATCCAATCCAATCTGCTTATAGAACCCCTTATGTCCATTTTCAATCAGGATTACAAGTTTACAACATCTAGCTAGAAAGAGGATAATCAATAAGTGACTTCCTCCTCATTTCTTCATGTCATTCTGCTATATGTCTACTAGTTCTACGCAAAGCTATTTTTCAACTGAATAAATTTTATTTCAGGCTGCCTCCAACATGGTGTGTGACTGTTTCTACTTTGCAAGTGGTTTAATAATTTCTAGGAGAAACTCTTTTTATAGTTTGGCAGTTTTTTCTATCCATGTGTTAGTTAGAGTATGCCTCGTAAAATTTAGCTGCATTACAGTATGCCACAGCAACTTATTGCACATTTTAGATGTTGGCTGGTGGTTTATGTTAACCGTCAGGATTCAGTGGCATAAGGATTTGACATGCAAAGCTAGATAAGATCTTGACCATTAGTTTCTTTAATCCAGTGCTCATCCACACATTATGGTTTACCATATTAAACAACGAGTCTTAAGCTGAGACGCATTTCTTTTCAGGAAATAACTTCATCTTCTCTAGATACTTACGATCAGTGAATCTACATCTTCCTGTCTATCTTTCCTCCCACCAATTCTCGAGCACTATTTTGGAGTTCAATCTATAGAACAGTGGACATTGAAATGAGAAGAGGCTCCTTTGGGGATGGGTTTTAACTTGGCCTACATTTTATTACCTATGAAATCGAGAAAACAAAAAATTACGGAAAATGTCCCGACCACAATTACCGTCTAGAGTTAGGACTGTTTGTCTCCATGCTTCAAACTAACCATGATGAATCTCTCGGGCTGTGTTCATTATGAACACACCCAAATTTGTAAAACAAATACAATTTAGGTCAGTATATCAATACTGGTTTGAGCAAACTTAATTTTGATATATACACATCATAGTAACATTACACGAATATAAAAATACCAACAATAAGCATTTTACTTTTAAGAAAGGCATGTAATTCTCATCCGATGATTGAATGAACATTTAGTTTCTTCCCTCAAGACACTCGTACATACATACCAACAAAGTAATGAGTACAAATTTTCATGTTATTACAAGATCAATGTTTTCATTATTACCATAGTTTTTTGCTTCTTTTCCACATTGGCACTCTCCTTTTGTGCCGAGCACACCCCATTCAAATGTCTCCCTTGCCTTCGAAGCTACTCGAAACATGTATGTTCCAATTGGGGTGTCATATCGAGAGTCATGTCATCTCACTCAAAGTTTAGTCCATGACAAATATATCATTATACGTACAATCGTACATTCGAACTCGCATGGGACGATGTACCCAGTATGCAAGCAAGTTTGCAGACTTGCTAAAATCATTAAAAAAAATTCGGAGTTGTGAAAAAGAGTATCAAAATCAATTAAATCTCAAATGCAACTTAGCAAGTTAAATTACATAATAATTAAATACACATCATAATGTATTAACATACATTCTTTGACCCTTAACCTCTCAAGGAGCACTATAAAAACCATGAAACTGTTAATATATATCTCATCAAAACAGGATTGAGTTCATGAACAATCCTTACTGGTCTTCATTACAATATTACCAACACAAATAGTAGCTTGTAAAAACTCATTACGACCATTTAATATCAGTGTCATTTCAGGACTTGAAACGCAAATTGAACACAACTAGCCTTATTCCCGAGTATCTATATGTAACGAGGCAACATGCTCAATTTTCTTCCGACATTCTAAATTCCTCACTGACACAAACTATTATAACCTATTTGAACCAAACTATCCCTATTGTCTAATTACAACCCAATCAACAAATAATTGTTTATCATATCAAAACATCAATAGTCTTCAACACAATACTGCCTATACTAATCAGTGTTCTAAAAATCGGTCTAGGCGGCCGCCTAGGCGCTAGAAGGTGGAAAACCGCCCAGATTAATGCCTGGGCGGGCAGTCTGGGCGTTCTGGGCAGTCTGGGCGGTCTGGGCGGGTCTGGGCGGGGTCTAGGCGGGGTCTAGGCGGACTCTGGGCGGGGTCTAGGCGGTCTGGGAGATTTTTATTTTTTTTATTTTTTTATTTTTTTTATTTTTTTATTTTTTTATTTTTTTTATTTTTTTATTTTTTAATAAGGTTGATTGTGTTCTTATTTTATTTTTCTTTCCTATTTTTTAGAAATAAACTATTTAATTATTTTTTATTCAGTATATGTCTAAATGTAGCGAATGATGATTACTTAATGGAATTATCAAAGAATCTGCCGGTACCAATTTTACTATTGTAGATTTTATCAAACATAAGTTACATAACTGTGGTTATTCATGCAATTTGAAGAAAAATAAAAGAGTACACAAATTCAAATTTATATAAAGTACCCATCATGACCAACTTCAGTCATTTGAGTTATAATAAATTTTGTTCACGATTGTTAATTTTTCATGTTTTTAAATTTTGCATATGTATATTGACATTAAATTGGATGTAATTGATAAGGTATTATGCTTAACTTTTGTAAATTATTAAAGTTATAATACAAAACTTAAGACCGCCTAGGCACCCGCCGAGGCCCTTGGGCGCTAGGCACCTGCTCGCCGCCCGCCCAGCGCCTAGCGATTTTTAGAACACTGATACTAATAACAATGCGAATTGATGAAACCCACCACCAAACTAGTCTTTACTTGAGCTGTAAACTAGTCTTCAATTCCCAAATGATTAGTTCAAAACATATTATTCACTCCACACGTATACAAATAAAAATCTGAATTTCAACTTCGTTTGCGAGTTACGACTTTACAACATTCTGATTTACCTCTAATAATTCATAACCAATAACAATAATTTTTTAATCTTCAATTAATCATCACTCCACTCATTAATTTATTTTTTCCAATCAAGAAACACACCAAACGCAAACCCAAACAACTCAATACATTACCTCTATTACCAACAATATTTAGCAATAAAATCACAAATAATGAATACAAAATCGAAACCTGAAAATAAACAATTGATCAAAACCCCTCACATAAACAATATTTTGTAGTTGAGAAATACAAATTTTCATGGACTCAATATTAACCACCAAATACAGTTCACTCTACAACTCAGCTTGTCAAAACATGTAGTCAAGTCATCCTCAATATAACTACCAAATATAGATCACTCCACAACTCTCAGCTTGTCAAACTATTTAGTTAAATCATCCTCATTGTTAACCACCAAAATACAGATCAATCCACCATTCAGTTTGCCAAACAAATTAGTCAAATTCATCAAAACCCCCAAAGTTTATAGCAAGAATTGAACCAATCATCTTTTTATTTTTCACCCAAAATCCATCAAAACTTACAATCCCAGATACCCAATTAACGAAATCATGTATTGTCCTCCCAGTCTGCACCAAATATTTCTCTGTATCCTAACCACAATACTTCAGAGATAACAAATCGAGTATCTCCCCACCATTTTGTCTTTCACAAATTTACCCAAACAAAACAAGAAAAATGTGACCGTTATTTAGACTTGAGTACTAAACCACATGATTTTACTCCATGAATCAAAACAAACAATAAGGCATATTTCAAAGGAATTCATCAGCAAATTCAACTCAAACCATTCCAGATCTAAACATTGACTTGTACAAAATTTAACCCAAATTCATACATTTATAAAAAATAAATAGAAATAAAATGAAGAAAACTCACCTCGATCTATCATGATTTGACCCATGAAAGTCCCTAAAACTTCAAATTACATTATCACCTAATCAAAACACAAAAGTCTTATTTCTAGTTATAATAGGTAACATATTTTGTTGTCAAAATATAGATATTAATTTTTCTAACTAAACGGTTTAGAATCAGGAAAAACTCAATACACGAAAGTTGTGCATGATGATATTTTATATAACACGTGTTGGACTTTTTCTTGTTTCGAGTACAAAATAATTTCTAGGATTTTAAAAACATTACGAAATTGTTAAATCTTTGATTTAAGCCAAAAATCGATAGAAGAAGAGTATTGGTTCTCTTATTTTCAACTAAACCCTAATTTCTATCTTCAAACAACACATAAGTTCAATCATGCAATAAGATTGTAAAAAACGTAGATTTTTCTCACATTTTTCATAAAACCTAAGGTTGAATGAAGGCTTCCTCTTCTTTTCACCTTTTTCACCCTCTTGTTTGCATAGGAATTTCCTCCCTTGGTTTTTGTGTCTATAAGGAGAATGTGGCTAGGTATTTCTACCCTAAGTCAAACTCTTTTATAAGGTTTTAATTTAGGGTTTCTTAATTTTGGCTAAACACACTCATATACACCTATACAGTTAAATCGTTATTCGGACCCTAATAGGTTCAGGAACGTTATGAGATTAATCGGGATTAATCAGAATTAATTGGCATGTATTTTATAAACTATTTCTCTATCCTTCTAAGTAATATGTTTACTACAGCGGAAAAAAAAATGAAAATGAATGAATATTGTAGTAAACATCACATGTCATAATTGAAGGAAAGTTATAAGAAAAAAAATTCAATGTTGGATAAAGGTGAGGCTTTCCATATTCTGTAGTTTTGGTTGATATTTTTCTTTGGTCGTTTTATATTTTTTCTTATATATTTTTTTAATATTTTCTTTTATTTTTCTCTCTGTCTAGCTCTTTCAGACACTGGGTATTGCCTTATGGTCGGGTACTGATGAGGTTAAAATTTGTTAAAATATAACATTAATTTATTTCATTTATTTATAATATATTATCATGGATCGATTAATCGTTGAGTTTAGAATGCGATTAATCAGTAACTCAGCGAGAAATTGCCGATTATTGCCGATAATCGATAGATATTATACAAACGATTAACTAAAAAATTGTAATATTCTACTAGCGATAAGAGATTAATCGCCGATTATATAACATAGGTACACACTTTCTATTCTCTTTAGTGACTATAAACCAAAACAATAATACCTCACCAAACAATAAATAAATAGTATTTATATTTATTTATTTAGGTAGTTATTACAAACGGTGTTTTAACATTTAGGTGTTGCCTAGTCTAGGCGAGGTGGTGAAGGTCGTTGTCGCCCGCCTAAGTATCGCCCGAGACTATATAGATAATTAGGAGACAAATTAGATCTGGTCGTGAATCAAATATATATTGCGAACTAAAGCTCTTTGTAATCCATGTGTGAAGAAAGATTAGATAATTTGTCGATAGGTTGTCTTTGAAGTTCGTCACCTTCTTCAAATATTCTTTTAAATGATTTTAAGGAGAGACTCTTGGTTTGTGAGAAGTGGAAATTATTGAGTTAATGTAACTCGCTCTGTCTACTACTTGTTGTTGGCCAAACACAGACTTGTTTATTTACTTTAACTCCATACCATTGAATTTAACATGCCAAGGGTAAAGATTTCATGTTTGTTGTATGCCACAGAAACTTATTGCACATTTTATGTCTTGGCTAATATTTTATGTTAATGAGGGACATGCTATGGTTATGTTGATTGAGCCAGGGGAACCTAGTTATGGCATTTCTCAGTGAAGCAATTCTTTTTTACTTCATATTAATATATTTCCAGAAAATTGAAACATGGAAGTGCAGTTGTTAAAACAAAAAAATTTAGCCTAGCACCATAGCTTTGACGATCCTAAATTGTCATCACACAGCACCATGATTGTCATCTTTGTTGCCCAAAGTCAAATTCTCGTAAATTGTGCTCGTACCTGGACTTTTGATTATGCCTAGAAGAACATACATATCCCCTTGTCCTACTCTTATTTTTTCTTTGTTCTGTTTACAAAGAATGGGTGATACAGTTAAGTCAATTTAATTCATGATATCTTATTGAATTTAACCCTGTTGAGGCTTAGGCAGCAGAAGAATGCACATTGGTGCTCGAGCTGGATCAAGAGCACACTGGGGCCCTAATGTTGCGAGCTCAGACACTCGTCACCCTTAAGGAGTACAATTCGGCGCTCTTTGATGTCAACAGGCTTATGGAACTAAACCCGTCGTCTGATGTATATCAGAATTTGCAGGCCCGCCTGAAGACACAATTGGTATAGCTTCATCTGCTAAATTTCTTTCCGTTTTCATGTATTTCTTCAACTATTGTGACAAGTGTGACAAAATTGGTATATATTGGTTGCTTTCTAAATTTGTTCCCTCATTTCATTTATATCTTAAACTGTCGTGACAATTGTGCTAGAGTTTGTGGCCTTTAAGGTCTCAATTCAATCAAGCATATCAACTAGTGATAGGATGTATTGTCCCAGTTCACACCTAAAGCCATTTCAAGTCTTTGATTTTATAACATCTCTAATGGTACAAGTGTATTTTAAACTTAGACTAATTTTGGAATTTATAATAGATGGACCCCAATGGTAGGTAAAAAAAAGGACCAAGTCTAAGAACAAATTTGGAATAAGGGATAAATTTTATCTAGAAAAATAGATCTTTTGAGCCTCACTACCCTCGGATTTCCCTTAAATAAACTAAACTAATAGAGTAGAGTTTAATTTGGTCCAAAATTTTTGTTATGTTAGACTAAACTTAGATTAATCTTTTTGTACCATCTAGAAATGCACTTTAGCTAGATCCTCCCAACTTTTTTCAAAAAAAAAAAAAAAATAGTGTTTTCAACTGAATCATGTCTTTTCAACTATATCTGAGGCTTGCTTGAGTTGTTATGATTTTATATTTCATTGCTTTGGGAAAATGGGAGGGGTTTCCTTGGTGTAACATTTTTTTTAAAATTTTAGTGGTTGTTGTGATCGTTGCATTTGCTGGAAAGCGAAATTTTTTAGTGATTTAATGCTATCTGCGAAATGGAAGTCAAATAGTAATTTAGTAATCAATTTATCTCCAGGCCAACATTAACTTGCGGATGGTTTTTGCTTGAGGAAAGTTGCTGGCTCCTATTCCTGAATGTGAAGAAGAATCTTCCATGTCTGAGCTAGAAGATGATGAAATTGAAGAAGGAGAAGCTATTGCACTTGCAGATAAGAAAACAGAGGATACAACAACTACTAGCAACCCTGAAGCTCCTTTCTCTCAAATACAGAGCTTTGAGGACGTTCCAAATACACATTCCAGAAAAGGGGATGCACTTCAAGATCCTGACGAGTCCTCTAAACCAGTCATCGCATTTGAAGATCAGAAAAAAAGTGCCCCTGGAGTTCCTGAATCCCCTGCCTCTCGAGCAATTCCAAGACCAATGGCAGATAAGAAAACAGAAATCACAGGAACAATTTGTAATCCTGAAGCTCCCGTCTCTCAAACACAGAGCTACAGGGGTATATCAAAAGTAGATTCTGAAGGATGGAAAGCAATCCCAAAGCCAAAGGGACACTCTAATCTGGATTACTCTCGTTGGGACAGAGTTGAAGATGATTCAAGTGAAGATGAAGAAGATGAAGACGAGGAGTCACTTCCTCAGTATAGGTTCCGTGTAAAAACTGTTGGAGTTCGACCAGTGAGGTAATTCTATCCATTGAGGAATTTGAATGTGTTAGTGGCGGGATGTTATCAGCGGGATTTCTGAAGTAAAGCTTTGCACATTCCCATTTAACACATCATCAGAAGGTGACCGCTTCCATGCGATGGATAGAGCGTGATGCTATCTCGATGGAACTGCTGCACAAAAGCATGGAGATTGTTCATGAGTGAGGTAGATGCTCAGTAGTTTCCTGGTGGTTAGGATGGTAAATTGGTAATGATTGTTGCTATGTATGATAGGAAGACAATACTTCTCTGTTGTGAAGCTTTGTCAAAAGTGTGACGTGTGGCATGTGCTTGGAATTATTTCTCTAGAAAGAGAAATTGATCTACAGCGTATATCAGAATGAGTTAATATGTGGTATTTAATCCATAGTAGTAAACTGCAGTGAAGTAAATATCTATTATCTTTATTGGTTGATCAATACCTTTATTTTTATTTATTTTTTTTTTTTTTTTTTACGTCATCCATTTTTCTTCATGATCATGAGTTTTCTTTAACTAAAAGCATAAAGCATAGATTATATATTACGATTACAAAAAAGTTGTCCTGCAGTAGTAGCTAGATCATGAGCTTCAAAGTTGAGGTCTCGACTAATAAAATTACAATATCAGGAGTTATGGTTAGTAAGAAGATGCTTAATTACTGATAAGAGGATGCCACGATTCCCCCAGAAGAACTCACGTCTTCCACTGTCTCACTTGAATTAGCGACAGAGTTGCCTCTGTAGCATAACACTCTGCCATTGTGATGTCAACAATTTTCCCTGAGATGGGACATGCTATTTGAGCAAGAACCAAACCAAGAGTATTCACTGCCAGAATCTCAATTGCCCCCTGTTTAGAAGAATCAAATAAGCTAGCATCATAGGTGACAATAACCGAGTCGGGTTCCAAAGTATGGGGTAAGGTTCGAAACTGAAAGGATCGCACATTGAATCTATGGTGTCTAGTTGACTGTAGCTGGACCTGGATTAACTCGATTATGATAGTTTCAGCCTTCGCAAAAGGTCCAAAAATAGTAGGATTGCCAACTTGGTTGGTGGATGGACCCGAAAAAATTTTAGTTGTAGTAGTTTCCATGATGTGATTGATAGACACCGGTTTTTTGTATTCATGATGTTGTACCCGCCAGGGTGAATCTGTAAAGTGGGGCTTTTAGTGAACCATTGTTTCTGCTAGAGATTCCATGTTTGCTGAAAGGAGGATAGGAACATCTGAGGGCAGAACTTGCCTTTATTGATAATTATTCTATTACGCAACTGCCAGATAGTATGGAGAACAGCCACAAATTGAGATAGCATATCATCTTTGGTTTCAAGAAGGGTCGTGGTTGTGTCCCACATGATAAAGAACTTCAAAAATGGAGGGGGATTAGAGTGGGCCTTTTGCCAATCAATTGGTAGTGCAGTAGCCAAAGTTTGATGATGTCAGGGCACAAAAAGAAAAGGTGTAAGACATCTTCCGTGTGATTCTGCAAAAAAATACAGCAGTTGGCTATAGACGTGTGAATCGTAGTCAGATTGGTCATGGTGGGGAGGATGTTTTGGGTAATTTTCCATATAAGGAAAATGGCACAGATGGTGGCTTTAACTTGCTATAACTGTCGATACTGTTTAGGCCTTAATTGTAGAGATTGAGTGTTGGAAGTGGAACTTTAACAAAAGCATGGGTTGCACTTTTAACAAAGGAGGTCTCTTTTGTCATACATCCATATGAGTTTATTCAGGGTCTAGGTTGCTCTGATGGGAATGTCAAGAATATCCTTGGCCACCGGACCAGGAAAAATGGTCAAGATAAGATTAGTGTTCCACTGTGTCCCGTGACCTGATAAGGGCATCCATAGGTCAGAAATAGTGATGCGGGTAGTATGGGTGATGGGTTGAGAGAGACCGGGTTTGACCCAACAATCCTGCCAAAGATCAATATTCTCATTGATAAAACTTGCCATATAAGATGACATTTCATTTTGGTTCCCTCTCCAAGCAAAGGAAGCAGTGTTTAGGGGTTTGGATAATTGAAATATGTTCTTTTTTATTGAAATAAAGAGTTTTAAGTTGTATGACACGTGGATTGAGGGGGGGTGAAAGTGTCTGCCATAAATTTTTTGCCATTAAGGCAAGAGACGAAGAAGTAAAGTGATGTGATCCTAGGTACATAATTGTTTGCCCTTACGATCATCTGCACCATTCCACCAAAAATTTCGAGCAAGATTATCTAATTTGGTGGCAATAGCACAAAGAAGAAGGAAATACTGCATTGTGTAAACATGGATCAAATTCAGAACAACTTTGATCATGACAGTTCTACCGGCTTGGGAAAGGACCTTTGATTACCAGCTCAAAATTTTTGGTGTTAACTTTATCCAAAAGGAATCGAAAATCAGAGGCTTTCTTCTTTGAGATCAATAGAGGGGAACCCAAATATTTATCTTTAGGATTGTAAAGTTAGATCCCAAAATTCTAGTAATCATCTTGGTGTGTTTCTGATGAACTTTTGAACTTAGAATATCAATGATTTGTCGTAGTTTACTGCTTGACCCGAGACTGAGCAGTAGTAGGAAAGAAGATATTTGACAGAGTGAGCTTCCGAAAGAGATGTTCTACAAAAAATCATGAGATAATTTGGCATACAACAAATGGTTGATAGAAGGGAAATCTCTCCTGATTTGGATTCCTTTGATATGACCTTCATGTTCGGCTCAGGCCAAAAGTCTGGATAAAGCTTCTGCCATTAAATTGAAGAGGTAGGGGAAAGAGGATCCCCTTGTCTGATGCCTCTAGTGGGTTTGATGATTGAGAGAGGAGATCCATTGGGCAAAACTTGGAGCGAGGATGTGGAGATGCATTATTCAATCATTTGGATCCAACCACTAGCGAATCCTAACTGCTTAAGAATTTGAAGCAGGAAGGATCATTCAACTCGATCATATGTCGATCTTTATAGCCATCCAACATTGTTTCTTTTTGTGGCAATGCTTTAATTGAAAAAAGGTTTCATGAGCAAAACAAACATTATCCACAATAGATCGTCCTTTGAGGAAAACACCTTGGTTTGGGGAAATGATGTTCTCTGGCAGAGGTTTCAAACGGTTAGCCAGAATTTTTTAAATGACTTTGTAGATGACATTACAGAGCCCAATGGAACAAAATTTGTCTGGGGTGGATGGATTGGAGATTTTCAGGATCAGAGCTATAAAAGTCTCATTGAGGTGTGGATCTAACTGATGAGTGGTGAAAAAGTTTATCACAACCTCAATCACGACATACTTAACAATTTCTCAGTAATGTTGGAATAAGTAAGTGTGAAAACCATCTGGGTCGGGGGGCTTATGACTACCCATGCTAAAGATTGTATAACAGATCTCCTCAACACTGGGGTCTGGGGGTAGTGAAGAGAAGTTCATTGTCTTCAGAGGTGATGGAAGGGGTGAAAAGAGAAAGAATGTCTGGGCATGGGGTGGGGTTGGATGAGGTGAAAATTTGTTCGAAATATTCATGGAGAACCTATCCAACCGAGTCCTGATTAGAGTGCCAAACATTTGAAGCATCTTTAAGACGAAGAATGAGGTTTTTTTTCAGTGCATCAAGGAAGCTAGGTGATGAATTTGGCATTCTTATCACTTTCGATGAGCCACAAATAACCCAATTTATTGCGCCAGAACAATTCTTCTCTTAAGAATAATTCAACGAGACGGTCTTCCAAAACAGCAATGGCAGTGGCATCCCCTATGGAGGGGGTAGAGTTTTGGAGCTTGTTTGTAATGTTAAGTTGAATATTTCGAAAATCCTTTTTGTTCCATTTGGTAAGGCAATGGCTAACTTTTTTTTAGATGGAAGTTGTGGGAGGAAAAATGGTGATTCCGAGGAGACCAAGACTTATCAACAATTTGGCGGAAGTGTGGGTCTCTAGCCCACATGTAAAAAAATTTAAAGGGTTTAGGGCCTTTATCGATATGAGAGACCAAATGTAGGGAGATGGCTCTATGATTCCTATCCCACATCAATAGAATACCACCCACACTCTCGTCAGCCAACAAAACTTCCCAATTGCATAAACAATTACTCCAAACCTCTCTTATCAACTCCGAATTTACAGAACAACACCAGGTTTCCTCCAATAAAAAAATATTCGGGCTCCCAGAATCAAACGCGGCTTTCACTCAGAGGTGGAAGTGTGATTAGTGCCATGGCTGAAGGGAAATATTTCATCTAGTCAGTAAACACCATAATGTGATCGAGTTTTGCTTTGACCCCATTTTTGTCTTTACGTTTGTTGTTCCAAGTGAATTGAAAACCATTGAGAAAAATGCGAAAGTTGATGTTTTACAATGAAATTTCTAAGATGTTTTAAATTGGAGAAATTAGGTTTTTTTCCCAGTTTTTTTTCAGGTAATAATACGTGTTTAAGTGGCAAAATAATTATCAATAGTGCATTTGAAGTAGTATTTGCATGAAGAAATAATGGTAAGATGAATACATTTTTTTCAGAAAAAAAATGATACCACTAGATTGCCCATTTGTCGGTATTGAGGGTCTATGTCTGATCCAAGTCTCCGGTGATTGCGGTCCATCTTGGCTGAGCTAGATTTAGTCTCGGACAGGAATATAATATATGGGTTGGATTTTAGGGAGATGGCCTTTAGATTTCAGAACGCGCAGGGAGACCCAATGTCCCTTACATTCCAGGAGAGGATCATGGAGTCTTGGGCGACCCTTTACCAGTGATTGCTAGAACCTTAGCAAAAGGAAATATATCTATTGTGTAGTGATTGGAAGAATCGTCGGAGCTATCTTAGCGTGCTGATATTGTCCAGTCATGGTAGTGGGTGATCAAGTACTCTCTGATATGATTACCCACGCCTATAGATGGGATTATGGTACTGTGGTGGTACTGAGTAGATCTTGTGGTGACTGTAGCCTCGAAAAATAAGGTTTGGGTCGTATTAGCAGGAAGCCCAAGGTCCAACTCATGTCATTTGATACCTATTATGAGACTTCTTCATTAAATGCAGATGAAAAAAATTTCAAAACCTCATTTACTCCTTCCTCTTCCGTCCTCCATTAATGTTTATGAGTTGAGTTTATTGAAGGCAATTGAAAAGATTTCTCAAAGCCTCAGTTACTCGTCCTTCATACCCCATTAATGTATCTGAGTTGAAATCCAAGAGGGTGTCATGGAGGTCAGTCAACACAGTAGCAGAGTGAGGTTGTGATTTGAGTGGAACTGATGGATCGCCCCGGTGATGAAGAGTGGATTCTCTATGAGTCAGAGATTGGTTTATGGCTTGAAACAACATCACCAGTGTTACAAGGATCGGAGCAAGCGATGATGGGCTTTGCAGATTTGCCAAACCCATCAATCGATTTCATGTGTCCTCATACATGGCTGATGAGGAAGAGATCGTCGTAAAGCATCGAAGATCTGGTTCCGTTGAGTGTGAGGTTGACTCACTAACGGTCAAAGAAGACAGGTGCTAATGAGGTTGTGAGTTGAGAGGAGCTCGTGGTTCGCCCTGATGAAACAGGACAGCCTGAAAATCAGCTAAAGAAATTTGCAAGAGATTTGATGATACACGTACTTGGAGGAGAACTCCCTTGTTTATTCAAAGACTAATCATGCCTGTTGAATAGGCTTACATAAGAAGAAGTAAGATGCAGCAGCTCCACGATCTTAACAGTCCTAGAATCGTGAAATATGACTAGTTCTAAACCTTATCACTAACAAACTTATCCCTCAAACATAGGGATATTATTGACTACTACGTAGAACAATTCTATAACCTAATAGTTAGGAACATTAACAACTTTAACATCCTCCCTTAAATTCTTGGGCATGAACAAACACTCATTAAGTCACACATATTTAAGAACACATCCAGCTTCAAAGGCTTTGTCAAAATATCAGCAACTTGGTCCTGAGTAGAACATCGAATCAACTCCACAACTTCTGCTTTTATAAGATCACGCAAGAAATGAAAACGAACATCGATATGTTTATTACGACCATGCATTACTGGGTTCTTTGAGAGTTTAATTGCTGAAGTATTGTCGCAGTACACCACTGTAGGCAGAGTTTGATTATGATGCAACTGCTGTAAGATTCTCCTTATCCAAACTGCTTGACAAACACTAGATGCTGCAGAAATAAATAAACTTTGCTTCTGTAGTAGATAGAGTAACTACTGGTTGTTTCTTTGAAGACCAAGATACTGCTCCTGAACTCATGATAAAAACAAATTCTGAAGTGCTCCTTTTGTCATCCTGATCACCCGCATAATCACTGTCTGTATAGCCAATAAGTTCATCATTTCCTCCCTGTTTGTAGAGAAATCCAAAACTAATTGTGCCTTTTACATATGGAAGCACATTTTTTGCAGCTTGCATATGAATCTCGGTGGGGCGCTCCATATACCTACTAATTAGGCTTACTATGAACATCATGTCCGGACGTGTGGCGGTCAAGTACATGAGACTTCCCACGATCTGTTTATAAAGTGTAGCATCTACCCTTACTCCATCTTCATCCTTCACGAGCTTAAAACTAGGAACTACTGGATTGTGCACCGAATTACACTAATGCATATTAAAATTTTCCAACACCTCCTAAGCATACTTTCTTTGGGTAATAAATATACCATTTGATTTTTGTAAGACTTCAATGCCAAGAAAATAGCTCATCTTTCCAAGATCAGTCATATCAAATTCAACCATCATGGATTGTTTGAACTATTTGAACATGGCTTCATTATTTTCAGTAAATATGAGATCATCAACATAAAGACAAACAATTAATATTTTACCTCCATCCGTTGTTTTGATGAACAAATTATGCTCATAGGGACACTTTTTGAAGCCTTCTTTATCAAAATAAGATTCAATACGACTGTACCAAACTCGAGGAGCTTGTTTAAGACCGTATAAGGCCTTTTTAAGTCTGTATACCTTATGTTCTTGACCATGTAGTTCATAACCAGGAGGTTGTGCAACAAAAACTTCTTCATTTATTTCTCCATGTAGAAATGCAGACTTGACATCTAGTTGATAGATCTTCCAACTTTTCTGTGCAGCTAGTGATAGTACAATTCGAATTGCATCCAAACGAGCCACAGGTGCAAATACCTCATCATAATCTACTCCATATTCTTGACAATATCCTTTTGCAACCAGCCTAGCCTTGAACTTATCCACTTCCCCATTCTCATTAAGTTTAGTTTTGTAAATCCACTTTACCCCAATGATTTTTCCGCCAGGTGGTAGTTCTGTGAGTTCCCATGTATTATTTTTTTTTCTATAGCTTCAATCTCCAAGTTCCTGGCTTGCCTCCATTTTTTACTCTTCACAACAACTTCATATGCAATGGGATCACTATCAGTAAACAGAGCAAAGTGAGCCATCTCCATGTCGTCTTCCTCAGACAGACCTTCGCCACTCTCATAGTTTCTCATCCATCCCGGTGATCGACGTGTGCATTTCTCATGGGGTTGGCTTTCATCTATTACCTCATTAGAAGAATTTTCTTCGGATAAGTCACTATAACCTGATGTTTCTTCTGTTGAATTTGTGCTGGCAGGTTCTTCTTCATTATCACCAACATCTAGTCCGCCTTCCTCATCTGATGGCCACTCAAGGTCAGCCAATATTGTTTCCTTGTGACTACCATCCCAATCCCATTTTTTATTCTCTTCAAAAACCACATCTCGGCTCACAATGATTTTCGGAGAATAGGGATCAAATAATCTATAAGCTTTTGATTCTTCACTTACTCCAAGTAATATGCATTTGGGGCTATTATCATCAAGTTTAATTCGTTTTGCATCAGGTACATGGACATGAGAGATGCATCCAAAGACCCTGAAGTATCCCACACATGGCTTTGATCCACTCTAAGCTTCTTCTGGAGTCTTGTTCTTCACGGCAAATGTGGGGCTTCTGTTTAGAACATGTATAGTCCAATTAACTGCTTCAGACCAGAATGTTTTTGGAATTTGCTTATCAGAAAGCACGTTTCGCACCATGTTCATGATGGTTTGGTTCTTCCTCTCTGCAACCCCATTTTGTTGGGGAGTGTATGCCGCCGTCAATTGCCTACGAATTCCATTTACATTGCAAAAATCAATGAACTCTTGTAATGTAAATTCACCCCCACGATCAGTGCGAAGGCATTTTATGAATGCGCCGGATTCTTTCTCCACTTTAGCTTTGTAACACTTGAAAGTAATAAAAGCTTCTGATCAACTAAGAAATAAACCCAAGTCTTTCAACTAAGATCATCAATAAAGGTAATAAGATACATCTTCTTGTTGTTTGAGGATGGACTTATTGGCCCGCATATATCAACATGTACCAACTGAAGAATCTAAGATGCCATCCATGTACTTTTCTTTGAGAAGGAGCCTCTCTGTTGTTTTACCACCAAGCAATTTTCACACACATTTAAAGGAGCTTTGAGTCGTGGAAGGCCTTTTACCATCTTCTTTTGTTGGAGAGTTGTAAGACCAGTCCAACTTAAATGTCCATATCGACAATGCCAAAGTTGGGATTGATCCGTGGTAAGAGAAATAAGACATTGTTGTTCCTTTGATTGGCATTTAGAACCAATAGGGAACATTCTATTGAGTGACGTATTAGACTCCATGATTAAATCTCTCTCCGGATGGTAGATCTTAAACTTTCCATGTTGTATGAGAACTGTCAAGCCCTTTTCTTGCAACTGCTCAATACTCAATAGATTGTTCTACAAGTCTGGTACATAGAATATTCCGGTGACCACATGCATGATCTCAATCACCTCCAATCGAATGCTTCCCTTTCCTTGCACCACCAAGCTTGAGTTGTTTCCCATTTTAACCGATTCCTTGAAACCTCCATCAAATTCTGAAGAAAAAAAATGTCCCTCCTGCTGCACATATGATAATTGCAACTTGAATCTAGGAACCATACATGATCCCTTCTAGCTTCCTTTCCATCCACGTACGCCATCAGTAACATCTCACCATGCATCTCTACAAAATTTGCTTGTGAATCCTTTTGCTTCTTGGGACACTCCCATTGAAAATGGCCCAACTCATGGCAATTGTAACATTCAATGGTGGATTTATCAAATCCATATCTACCGCTGCCTCTGCCTCTTCCTTGATAGGAACCACGATCCCTACCTCTTCCTCCTGAACGAGCTTCATGAGTGACCTGCAACACTTGTTCATCCACAGTGTGTTTGTTCATCCTTTGTTCATGTACTAGTAGGCTGTTTTGAAGTTCATCAATGGAAAAAGTATCCAGATCATTTGACTCCTCAATGGAGCACACAACATAGTCATACTTTGGAGTCATAGATCTCAAAAAAATTTCAATGATCACTACATCACCCATCTTTTCGCCATGAATTCTCAATTTGTTTGCTGTGGTGGTGAGAGTTCGTGCGAAGTAGTCATTCACTGATTCTCCGACTCTCATATGAAGCATTTCAAACTCTTTGCAAAGAGCTTGCAATTGGGCACATTTGACTCTAGCGGTGCCTTGACACTTCTGCTTCAAGGAGTCCCAAATGTTTTTAGCTGTATCCTTCTTCAAAATCGTTTCCAAAATTGATTGTTCAGGTCCTTCAACTTTTGATCGTCAATTGTCTTCTTTTGTGCGTCTGTGAGATCCATTCCTTCTGCTACAGCAGGGATCCCAGTTTCCACCAAACTCCAATATTCTTTGGAGCGTAAAAAGTTCTCCATAAGCATACTCCAGTGGTTGTAGTATCAATCAAACTTCGAAATAAAAGGTTGCACAAAATTGCTTTCAAGTACCATGTCGTTACTTCTTCTTGCTGACCTAAGACTGTGTTTCAGATTGGTTCAACCTAGCTCTGGTACCAAATGATGAAACAGGATGTTACAACCTTAAAATCAGCTAAAGAAATTTGCAAGAGATTTGATGATACACGTACGAGTGATTCTACATGGCCCGTGGTCATGGCCCGTCCCATGGGACGGACCCTCCCAGGCACGTGTCTTTGGGAGGGCGTCTCGCACGTGGAGGAGGAGAAGGGTTTGCTTGCCAAAAAATTTGGGATTTTTTGTTCTTCACTTCAGCTTCTTCACAGAGCAAGAGAAAGGATTTTCGCTTCTTCATCGACTCCTCCTCGCCAACTTCTCGCCTCCTCACTGCTCCTCCTCGCCAACTTCTCGCCTCCTCACTGACTCCTCATCGACTCCTCCACTCCTCCTCGCCAACTTCTCGCCTCCTCACTGACTCCTCATCGACTCCTCCACTGCTCCTCCTCCTCGCGGCTCCTCCTCATCGCACTGCTCCTCCTCCTCCTTCTTCTGGTATGTAATTTCACATCATATTTTTGTTTAACTTGAAAATTAGGGCTAATCCTGCATTTTTTTATTTAACTTGAAAATTAGGGCTAATCTGCATATGTTGAACTTGAAAATTAGGGCTAATCCTGCATATGTTTAACTTGAAAATTAGGGCTAATCCTGCATATTTTTGTTTAACTTGAAAATTAGGGCTAATCCTGCATATGTTGAAATTTCTGTATGTTGAAATTATGCTACTGAAATTTTTGTTCAAATTTTTGTATGTTGAAATTTTTGTATGTTCATATTTTGTTAAATTATGCTACTGAAATTCATGATAATCCTGCATAATTTTTGTTAAAAAAATAGATTTGTTTAGATTTTGTTAAATTTATTTTTTGTATAAATCCATTTGCTATTAACCCTTTATATGTATGGATTCAATAATGCTTTGGGGTATTTTAGTTTTGGGGTGTTTTAGTTTTCTCTGATTTCATCACCCCTTAGTTTGATTTCTGCAAGTTCTGATGCCGTTCAGCTGTTTTGCTCCCTTGAAAGAAAGTCAGAACAGCCTGATTTTTATGTTTTTTGTTTTGTTTTTCTATGTTTTGATGATTGGTAGTGCAATTAGAGGAATGGATATTGTTTTGATGATGTGAATTGTACATTGTTGTTATCTTTCAAGAATGACTACATAATTTGGGCTTCTTTTTCCTAGCATTTTAAGTTGTTTTGTTTTTAAGCAAATGTTGTGTCAATGATTTGATTTAATTAATTTCTCTCTTAAGGATAATGAATTCGTACTAAGGTTTGTTGGATTTATAGTTCAATCAATGAATCAATAGAAACTGTGATTCACTGTGCAAAATATAACATGTCAGAGTTGCTACTGTTTTGCTATTTGCTACTGTTTTGATATTTTTTCCTCAGTGAATCAATAGAAACTGTGATTCACTTGTGAGAAATCAAAAAAATTACATGCTATACTAGTTGATGGTGTTTACTATTAATTAATTTCCTCAGTGAATCAACTCAAAACTGATGATGGTGATGAGGGTGGACGGTTCCCACCCCGCCACATCACGTCCCTCGCCCGTTTCCTCAACATTTAGAATTCCTGATATTGATAATATAAAGCCAGGTTCTCTGATGTCTTTCTCCACCTCAAGAGAGGTTGAAACTCCAAGGTGTTAAAAAAAATTTCCATCTGACTTTAGTCTCTAGTCTCCACTGCTTTTTTTTCTCCTTGAATAATTCGTGAAGGCTGCCTGAATATGTGCTTAGAGATCATTAAATTCTCCAATTTCAGTAGACTTTCAATTCAGTGCACAACCAATATGTTTGAACCACACCCTTCCAAAAACTATGATTTCATCCCAAAAAGAAGGTTTCCTCTTCTTTTCTTTCTGCAGAGTTATGTATGATGTTCATGTCAGATTTTTTTTTTTTTTTGGCAATGCAAGGTTACAGGATTAGAAGAAAAGGAAGAGGAAGAGTCCTGCTAGACATCAAGAAAGATCAAGAGCATCTCTTGTTTGGCCACACTAATAAGTGAAATTGATTTCCAAGCAGTACTGGACTGTTTTAGTCAATCTGTAATAGGCTTTAGGTTCTTTTGTTGCTTCTTATGACCTCCTCAGTCACTTCCTGTTTGTACTCCTTGTAATTATGATATAATATGAATTTTGGTACAACAATTAATATGATTTATTGATCAAATTTCCAATGATTGAAATGCATTTGAAGCGATGTGAATAAGATTTTTCACTTGTTTGATTTTCTTGAAGAGTTCTGAATGAACAAGAGATCTGAGGAGGGGCTAATTTTATTTAGAGTTCTTGATTTTCTGCAGAGTTCTGAGGAGGGGCTAATTTTATTTAGAAGACTTTTAGCCTCTCACAAGAGATCATGACAACAAACTCTGGTGGTTTGATGTTGTATGAGATGACACTAGGCAAAAAAGAGAACAAGCAACATTCAAATGTGTTTGCAATAATTGTAACAACAATGATGTTGCATATCCAGTATCTTCATGTTCTATGCCATGACATGTCATTGTCGCTAAATGAGGGTCAGTTTATGACAATTGAACATTTTCAATACATAGATATCATATGGCACAAATGAGGGGTTACAAAGTCTTTCTTTCAAAGTGAGTTCAAAGCACTCTTGCAACTTTTTACAGACATCAAAACACTCAAATTTATCTTCTCTAACAATATAGGGAGGAAAATGAATATTATTTTACATGAATTTCTCCACTTGCATGGAGTTCCTTAACCCTTTTATCGTAATCATCTTCTTCCTCGGTTCCTTCCTCTTCTTCTTCTACTTCATCTTCTCCCCATCCAAAGCCTTCAACAGGTGTAGAGGAAGGTGGGCGGTTTCTTGCCTCCCCTACAATCTTCATTATGTAATCCACACTCTGTACAGAGAAACTTGGGTTGTCTCTCTGATAGTAGATTGCTTGGCCTGCTTCTGTTAGCTCCCTTGGCAAGTTCTTCAAGAACCATGGGTGAGTTTTTATGTCTTTAATTGTAATTCTCTGCAAGTACAGATCAAATAACTGAATGAAGATAATTAATAGTAAACCATAGGAAATTCACATGGCAGTACATAATAATTAGTATAGCATGTAAATTTTTTGATTTCCAACAGTTCAAACCAACAGTTCAAATCATAGTTTATGTATCACCACACTAAAAGAAATTAATTAATAGTAAACACCATCAACTAGTATAGCATGTAATTTTTTTGATTTCTCACAAGTGAATCACAGTTTCTATTGATTCACTGAGGAAAAAATATCAAAACAGTAGCAAATAGCAAAACAGTAGCAACTCTGACATGTTATATTTTGCACAGTGAATCACAGTTTCTATTGATTCATTGATTGAACTATAAATCCAACAAACCTTAGTACGAATTCATTATCCTTAAGAGAAAAAATTAATTAAATCAAATCATTGACACAACATTTGCTTAAAAACAAAACAACTTAAAATGCTAGGAAAAAGAAGCCCAAATTATGTAGTCATTCTTGAAAGATAACAACAATGTACAATTCACATCATCAAAACAATATCCATTCCTCTAATTGCACTACCAATCATCAAAACATAGAAAAACAAAACAAAAAACATAAAAATCAGGCTGTTCTGACTTTCTTTCAAGGGAGCAAAACAGCTGAACGGCATCAGAACTTGCAGAAATCAAACTAAGGGGTGATGAAATCAGAGAAAACTAAAACACCCCAAAACTAAAATACCCCAAAGCATTATTGAATCCATACATACAAAGGGTTAATAGCAAATGGATTTATACAAAAAATAAATTTAACAAAATCTAAACAAATCTATTTTTTTAACAAAAATTATGCAGGATTATCATGAATTTCAGTAGCATAATTTAACAAAATATGAACATACAAAAATTTCAACATACAAAAATTTGAACAAAAATTTCAGTAGCATAATTTCAACATACAGAAATTTCAACATATGCAGGATTAGCCCTAATTTTCAAGTTAAACAAAAATATGCAGGATTAGCCTAATTTTCAAGTTAAACAAAAATATGCAGGATTAGCCCTAATTTTCAAGTTAAACATATGCAGGATTAGTTTCAAGTTCAACATATGCAGATTAGCCCTAATTTTCAAGTTAAATAAAAAAATGCAGGATTAGCCCTAATTTTCAAGTTAAACAAAAATATGATGTGAAATTACATACCAGAAGAAGGAGGAGGAGGAGCAGTACGAGGAGGAGGAGCCGCGAGGAGGAGGAGCAGTCGAGGAGGAGGAGCAGTGGAGGAGTCGATGAGGAGTCAGTGAGGAGGCGAGAAGTTGGCGAGGAGGAGTGGAGGAGACGATGAGGAGTCAGTGAGGAGGCGAGAAGTTGGCGAGGAGGAGTCGATGAAGAAGCGAAAATCCTTTCTCTTGCTCTGTGAAGAAGCTGAAGTGAAGAACAAAAAATCCCAAATTTTTTGGCAAGCAAACCCTTTTCCTCCTCCACGTGCGAGACGCCCTCCCAAAGGCACGTGCCTGGGAGGGTCCGTCCCATGGGACGGGCCATGACCACGGGCCAGCTAGATTTTTCGTACACGTACTTGGAGGAGAACTCCCTTGTTTATTCAAAGACTAATCATGCATGTTAAATAGGCTTACATAAGAAGAAGTCAAATGTAGCAGCTCCACGATCTTAACAGTCCTAGAATCGTGGAATATGACTAGTTCTAAACCTTATCACTAACAAACTTATCCCTCAAACATAGGGATATTATTGACTACTACGTAGAACAATTCTATAACCTAATAGTTAGGAACATTAACAACTTTAACACGCCCGAGTGTTGGAGAGAGAACTCACTGCAAAACTGTGAAGAGTCTGCTACTGTTAACAACATCATCGATGACTTTCGGATCGGAGCCTGTGTTGAAAGATTTACTTTTTCATTCAGAGCTTGTGGGGAGGAGATGAAGAAGACATTTCTAGAATTTATTGGGGCTTCTTGCATATTATTCAACGCCTCATTCAACATGCTCGCCTTCTTTTCATACTGTATTTCCATCGTAATGAAAAGGGGTGTTGAATCAACCATGATGAGGATTGAAAATTGTTTCTGAAACAGAGTCTGGTTGTAATAGCTTCATCGACTCACTACGATCCAGAGGAGGCTCTATTGAAAGGATCATCTGTGTCGAGTCCCCTAATTGAGGAGAAACATACTCATGTAGACCTTGGGGAGAATGGGGATTTGCAAAACTGAACTGAGTCGGCCCAACAGAGCTAGCGTTTGACTCACTTAAAATCAGGGAATATGGATTCAAATGGGAACTCGGATTTTTATCATTGTTTGGATGGTTGGGTAATATGATCGGTGTAGGAAAGGGATTATGGCCAAAGGTGTTCATTAGCAAGGTTCTGTAGTAGTGATGGGCTTGGAAGAGATAGGTGAGAGATCCAAAACAAGAGATAGTTGACTATGCTTATGAGTGTATGTTGAAGTTTATAGATCAAAACCTGGTCTAAGTAGTTGCTGGTGTTTAGTTTGTGGTGAGAATGGTAACTCATCATGAAAGATGGGGCATTTTGATTTTCTGGTGGGATGTCGTCGGTGCTTAAAAGAAAGAAAGAAAGCTAGGGGAGGTAATGAAAAGGCTAATTTAGATGGTGAACAAATGAATCGGAGGAGTGAATGGAGACGTGTTTCGGCGTAAACCTGCACAAAACACACAGTAAGCAAGCAAAAAAACAATAGTGATATCGCTCTGTAGTCCAGAAAGAGATAGTGGAAAAAGGGTTGCACTAAAAGGAAGAGATCTTGGATGGAACAAGGAAGGATACAAGGGTTATAGAAAAGAATTTGAGTTTGCTGGAAGTTGAAACTTTAAAAAACTCTAGAGTTTTTTTTTTTTTTTTTTTTTTTTTTCGGTCAAACATGAAGATTTTTATTAATGAAAGAAAGGGAAACAAGTTACAACAAGAAACATTCCTATATCAAGGAATGCCAAGACACTATGAAAATGTCAAAACTCAAAACCGTAAATAAATTACATGCCGTACCCATTTTCCACAACAATTCTCTAATCTCGATAAAGATAGAGTGTTCTGATCTGTTTAGTCCTTCAAAAACCCTTTTATTTCTTTCTTTCCACACACACCACATGAGAACGTGAGGGACCCTACGCCATAACCATTCCCCCCGACGGGAAGGATTAGCTTTAGACCACCAACTTAGCCAATTGAGGATGGAACCTTCAAATATCAAACTCAAACCGAATTCCACCAAGAAATTGCGCCAAATGGATTTGGAGAAACTGCAATGAAGCATCAAATGGTCCAGTGTCTCTTCAGATTCGTTGCAAAGCACACAGAGACTCCCAGTGAGGATTCCCATTTTTCTTAACCTATCCTTAGTCAAGATCTTCTCATGCAAAACTGACCAAGTAAAGAAATTAATCCGAGGAAGAAGGTTTTTCACCCATACCAGATTTTTGTGGGAGGAAATGAATGGGTTAGAGTAGGTCTCATAATGAGATGCAGCCAACATATCCGAAAATTCTTTCACCGAGAAGCCTACACCTTTACCCTTCCACACCAAACTATCTGGTCCCTCTGAGAGCATTTGTCTATCCAACAGGAGAATAAGATTTGCTAACTCATCTAGTTCCCCAGTGTTGAGGTGTCTGCGAAATGAGAGATCCCAAGAGTTGCTGCTAGACCAAAAACTGCTCACATTCCCGAATTGATCCTTGTTAATGAGAAATAACATTGGAAAAAGATCTTTCAAAGATTGGTTGCTACACCAGACATCATGCCAGAAAGAGATGAGATCACCATTTCCACATTTGAGAGAGGTGTGTGGGTAGAAGCCACTGGCGCACCGGGAGATAGATTTCCACAAAGAGCATCCGTAGGAAGTGTACTTAGTTCTCTTTTCCCAAACCCATCTATTGCGCCCATATTTGTCCAAAATGAGAGATCTCCATAAATTATCATTCTCTTCTGCAAATCGCCAAAGCCACTTAGAAAGTAATGCAGTATTGAAAGTGAGCACCTGTCGAATGCCTAAACCACCTCGAGATTTAGGGCAACAAATTTTCTCCCAGCCCACTAAATGCATCTTTCTAGAGTTTTGAGTAGAACCCCAAAGGAAATCGCGCATGATCCTTTCCATCTTGGCTGCTATTGAACAGGGAACCTTGATAAGAGACAGCATGAATACTGGGATAGAAGCTAATGTGGATTGTACAAGAGCTAGTCTCCCAGCTTTAGATAGAAATTTGCGTTTCCAAGTCGCTAGTTTCGATTCCATCCTTTCGAGCGTCTCGTCCCAAACAACTTTACTTTTGAAACTAGCCCCCAAAGGCATGCCCAAGTACTTAACTGGGAGGTGACCTGCTGAACAACCCAATAAATCCGCCAACTGGTGCAGGTGAGGGACATCTCCAATAGGCAAAACCCTTGATTTGTGAAAGTTGATTTTCAGCCCTGAAATAACTTCGAACCAAAGCATAATTCTTTTAAGAGCAAGAACCTGAGAAGCGGAAGCATCACAAAAAAGGATAGTATCATCCGCATACTGGAGAATAGAGACAGGCGGACTACCCTTCGCGACAGAAAACCCTCTCACTAGGCCAGCATCAACTGCTTTCAGGATCATTTGAGTTAAACCTTCTGCTGCTATAGAAAAAAGAAGAGGAGACAGGGGATCGCCTTGTCGCAGACCTTTCGAGCTATTGAAAAAACCGTGCAGCTGACCATTAATTTTCAGAGAAAAATTAGCTGTAGATCTGCAAGTGTGAAGCCAATCAATCCATTTCGAGTCAAACCCCATGCGAGTCATTACCAAATCCAAATATCTCCAAGAAACATTGTCAAAGGCTTTGGAGAAATCTAATTTGATGACAAGCCCTGGCGCATTATAAGTTAAACATTCCAAAATAGATATTGGCGCATTATAGAAAATGGAATTGAAAATTCACGTTATAGGTTTTCATTGGGACATTAGTGACAAAAAAGTTCATTTTAACTGCCTATTAGGACCTTTAGTTTTGATTGTAAATTAAGAACACTACAAGCAGAACATTTGAGCTTTGTTTGAGTTGAAAATTTGAAGGAAATTAAAGGACAACATTAGAAACGTGTCAAAGTTTTTAGCTCGTTTCAACATTTCAACTAAATGAAAATTATATCATTTGAGCTTTGTTTGAGTTGAAATTTTGAAGGAAATTAAAAGCCACCATCAGAAACAATGTGTCAAAGTTTTCATCTTGTTTAAACACGTGTCTTGAGATATGCATTAAATTATGAAAAAAAGTTGATTTCTCTGTCATAATCAAAGGAATTTCTAGATCTACCCCTAAGAAATACTTTGTTTACCCACTTTTGATTTTTGATTTTTTTTTTTAAAAGACTATTGCTATTACCAACATCAAAATTAAAGGAGCTAAACGGCGAGCGTTAAGATTTGAATGCCTGCGAATAAAGATAGATGAAAGTACATCCAAAAAAGCAAGCTCGTGTTCCATTCTTTGTTGCCATCATAGTGTTTATTGCCATTAAATATAAATAAGGGCCCCTATAGTAAAACTTTCACTTTACTCACTAAATAATATTTCTTTAACAAAAAATCAGAAACTTCATCCCATATTTCTCCCTACCTCCAAAATTTCTTCTCTAGTATCTTCGAAATTTCTTCTCCATCTCAAAAACTATTCTGTAAAACTTCTTCTTAAAAAATTTAAGGTTTAATATTGTTCAAATTTTTCAAAAAATAACTCACAATACTTGCAATCATGGAAAACCCGTTTTCTTCCATTTACCCCATCAACGAATAAGTCAAAAGTTTTTTTAAAATTTATTGGGGGAATCGCAAAATCAACTACCTCGAATATTCATCAATTTCCATGAACGTGATATGTAGATTTTAGTTTTTATTAATTAAAATGTATTTAAGAGAAAATAAAATTGAACTCACAAAAAATCAATATAGGCTTATAGGTTTCTCTATGGAAAAAGAAGAATTTTGAGACAAGATTTGTAACCATGATAACAAACCTATGACAATTTTATGACTAATTACATCGTTTTTAGATCCGAGATAGTAAAAAAAAAAAAGCTTTCGGATCCAAAACTAACTGTATAAATCTCGGAGTCGAGATAGCAAAGAAAAAGACAATCCACCCACTAAAGGGTTAACTACACATTTTCAGTGGGATGAATTGAGTTTTTATTGGGATAGATACAAAAGCTCCCCATAATCACGAAATAAGCAAGGGTAGGCATAAACATCAACAAAAGATCGTTTATCAAGATATTTAATGTCGGGGACCTGAACATATATCTTGAGAAATGGTGTGGAAACAAAATGAAACTTTTGCATGTTGTTTCTAAGTTAATCCGAAATTTTCCTGAAATTTTCAATTCAAACAAATAATTTTTTCTATAAATTTAATAATGTCCTTAATTACTATGAACACTAAGGGGGTTCTCCTAGGTAAGTAAAAATCATTTTTTGTCCCTAAACTGCCAATGCCGCAAATGATAATACTATTCATTACTTTCTAAGACTTCAATCATTTCAACAAGAAATGAAATAGATGATTAACCTAAACATTGTATATAAATTCATAAAAAAAATATTTTGAGGCGAATATCGAAACCCATGTATTGATTAGTATTGTGAAAAAGTTCTATTGAAGGGGAAAATATTGCAAAGTGTTGAGTCTTTCAAATTACATATAAGTGTTTATGAAGAAACTCCTCACCAATTCTCAAATTTGAACATGAACTCTTCGTTTATCCGATGTTGAGAAACTTGCAACATGCCTGAAGTTGAGAGTATAAATGTCTTTGGTAAATAATGTGATGCATCATTGCATAATTGAATCTTCATGAGAAGATGACTTAATTCATCAACATTTACTACATGAAACACTATATAGCTTATACCACCAATAAGTACGTTTGAAATTATATGATGCTCCTTGTTAAAAAGAATATGTTTATATCTGTAATTATTATGGGTGGGCGTGATGTTTGCCTCATAAAACCTTGATTGGAAAATCCAAATCGAATGAAAAAATTAAGTGTCTTCAACTTTGATATAAACATACTTGATGATGTTCCCTCACTATATTCCCCCATGTTGCAACAAAATTTTAGTTCATTTAATTATTGAGCCATGATCACTGTGATAAAAGTCTATAAAGAGAAACATGTATGAAATAGTTAAATATTGGAAGGCATGGAGATTTAAATATATACAAAATGAAAAGTCTTGATTTGTCAACTAAAATCAGACAACATGTTAGATCTAGTGAAATCTTTTTTTCTTCTTCTTAAAGATCTATGAGTAGTATCCCTAGTCAATAATATTTTTGTCGACTAAGGCAGGCACGT
Source organism: Berberis vulgaris (assembly GCA_963556465.1). Lineage (NCBI taxonomy): Eukaryota > Viridiplantae > Streptophyta > Magnoliopsida > Ranunculales > Berberidaceae > Berberis > Berberis vulgaris. The sequence goes on along the minus strand of OY747131.1, from coordinate 47,347,224 downwards.
AAATTAAAACCCTAAACTCCTATGAATACCCAGATTTTTGCCAACATATCTTGAATGGAACAAGGGGTAGTGAGTAGGGTGTTAGATTTTTTTTATGTTAGTTTTAAGTTGAAGTAACTGATTCCATATAAATTTTCTCTTAAACTTTTTCTTCCACAGTATTGTTTTCTTATGGAGTTCTTGAGTTCCAAATATTAGAGGACCCAAACTCAGTCTCCTCCTATTACCAAACCTTTTAAATCAATTCATCCGATTCCTAACAAATATTAGAGGACCCAAACTCAGTCTTCTTCAAACCCACTTGTTTCAATTTTTCAAGCTCATTTTTTATTCTGAGCAATCCTAATGAACTATTCCGGCCAGACCGCAACCCCTAATCCCAATCCCATCCTACATCTCCCATTCCATCACTCCATCACCAAACTCACCCCCTTTACTGCATTTTAACCCTCTTCAATTAGCTCAACATACATCTGCTCCCCATCCTGTTCCACATGATCCTGTGCCCATTTCACGACCACAACCTCCCCAGTAACAATCCCCAATCCCACTTCCTTCCACTAAACAATTAATCAGAAGCTTAGAGATTCAGTTGGAAAGAAACCTCACATTACCTATACCTACCTTTGAGACTCAAACTAAAAACTCTCAGGATGATAGTAAGTTGTGCATAGTAGCTAAATATTGTCACAACCAGATACTGCGCAAAAAGGCATTCGCCCACAGAATGGCTTCCCAATGGGAGACAAATTACCCATTCCATGTAGAAACTCTGGATCGCAATCAAGATTTCAAGAGCAACTTTCACTTGGTACAATTTACTAACAAGGAGGACATGCTGAAGGTGATCTACTCTGGGCTTGTGTATTATTTGGATGGCTGGTATCCACTAAACCCTGGCGTGATGACTATTGGACCCTTGAATTTTTGGTGGTTCCTTGCTGGATAAGATTCCATGAATACCAAGCCAACAAAATCACAGTCGCTAATTTGCAAACATTGGCAGTGTGTATTGGCGACCTGATGGAATTTGATACTCAATCTCTAGAAAATAACTTGATCCCCTTCATCAGATTCAAGTCTGGCTCAATATGGCTAAGCCACTCCCCTGCTCAATGTTTATGGATTTTGGCATCAAGGATGGTCGTCGCTACCACATCAGGTTTTGCTATGAAGACCCACTTAACTTTTGCTTTTGTTGTGGACTTGTTGGCTACATCTTTTGTGAGACCCTAAGTGGGCGGATCTGAGGTGAGGGTGATGGTAGAGGACTCAACAGGCCCAATAGGCCAAGAAGGGTTGGACGAGCTACAAGGGGGATCATAATCCCATATCGCCTGGGTGCGGGAGGGGGATGTGCTTTAAGTGTGCGAGGTCGCTCTACATGACAACACGCGTTTTAAAACCGTGCGGGCCGGTTGGTAGCCCAAAGCGGACAGTATGGTGTCATGTGGGAGCGGGTCGTTACAGTTGGTATCAGAGCCTGACCCAGCCGGAGTATGCCACGATGTTGGTGGGCCCTCTGGCGACGTGGACGTTGTGCCTGTGTGGCCAACGAGGACGTTGGGCCTTAAGGGGGGTGAATTGTGAGACCCTAAGTGGGCGGACCTGAGGTGAGGGTGAGGGTAAAGGGCCCAACAGGCCCAATAGGCCAAGAAGGATTGGACGAGCTACAAGGGGGATCATAGTCCCATATCGCCTGGGTGCGGGAGGGGGATGTGCTTTAAGTGTGCGAGGTGTTTTAAAACCGTGCGGACCGATTGGTAGCCCAAAACGGATAGTATGGTGTCATGTGGGAGCGGATCCTTACATCTTTGGTCTTGTCTATCTAATGTTCTCCAAGGCTTAAAAATCAATCAAACACCTTCAATCCGGCCAAGAATCAACATCTTTCTCTCCTCCTTTCTCCAGAAATTCTCGCATCAAAATGAGATTGGAGGGGCGTTTGGGTAGAAATCCATTCTTTGGCCGCCATGTGAGCTTCAGACACACCCGACTCCTAATTAAACGCCAAAATAAGGCGGAATAGAACCTGCAAGAGTCATAAAATCTTCTGACGCCACCACTGAACAGACTGAAAGAACCTTTTCCAGCTAATCTAGATCAGACACAATCGCATGGTTGGCCACAGATGTTGCTTGATGACATCTCTTGTCGTTCTCAATCACAAACCAATCAGATGTTCTTTTCGGTCTCAATCGATGGTGATCCAACCAACTCCTCACCTCCTTACAACCTACACACTCAAATGAGCAGAGTTAATGCTACTTTGTCGAGGGACTTAAATGTAGCACAATTAATATCCTCAACAGTTTTCCCAACAACATTTTCATCCAATGGTGGAAATTACACCCCATCTCCAAGAACCTACGGTGAGGAGCAATACCTACTTTTCAATCCTCAATCAGCCAACTTGGTTATGCAAACTCCCTACACGACTCCTGCTTCAATGGAATGTTTGTTTTGAGCTAGAAATGTTGGGCCAACTTCCCTATGCAACTTGCAAGTTGTTGAGCCTGATCCAGAGTACTTGGGTCTGATTATGGACCCCCAAATAGGTGGGCCCAACCCTATTCTCTCTCTCACGACCTTGGGTATGAACAACCTTTCTCATTCTTTGTACATTCCCCTTATTCCTTACTATGACTAACAATTTAACACATTCGACTCACACCTCACAGTACACCTCATTGCATACTCCCCAACCCCGCTTTTACTACTCCCAATACCATCATCTCTACCACGATACCCATGTTACTACCCTCATCTTTTCCCCACCCCAATATTGATCCCTTGCATGATCTCACATTTCATATACAACAACCTCTAATGGACTTGCAACACTCCAACTTGGAACACTTCCTCTCCATCATCAACCCTATTTTTCCCATGCAACAAGGCCCTACTCATTGGACTCGGGCGGGCTCCTGCGCACAAAGCGCAGCACGGGCTCCTGCACACAAATCATAGCCGTAGGATTTGATCCGACGGTCCAGATTGATGAACTTAAAAATTTTTATTTCACACTTTCTTTTTCTCGCTAACTCATCCAGCAAGGGGAAAAAATTCTGCTCCACCGCTCCTTCCTCCTCAAGAAGCATCCTTCTCAATTGTGAACTCCCAGATTCATCATTTTTTTTTTTTTCATGAAAACAGACTGAAGTTTCATTCATTCAAATGTAAGATCCCAAACATCACAAGAGCCTGAACATGTCCTCAAATTACATAAAAAAAGAAGGGAGGGAGGCAGAAGAAGAAGAGAGAACTAAACAACAACTGTTCTAAATCCATACACAAACTAATCAAAGCCTTCTAGGGAGATTTTTGAGACCTTCAGACTTGGTTTCCTTACTAGATTAGCCAATTCTAAGCCTTCTTAGGAGATTTCGTCCCCTTGGTGGGCGACTTGGGTTCCTTGCCAGCCTTCTCTGCCTTTTTAGGAAGAAGAACTGGGTTGATGTTGGGCAGCACTCCTCCATGAGCAATAGTCACACCAGACAATAGTTTTCCGAGCTCTTCGTCATTCCTCACAGCCAATAGCACATGCCTCGGTATGATTTTGTTCTTCTCGTTGTCTCTCGCTACGTTTCCAGCCAACTCCAACACCTCTGCAGCGAGATACTCAAGAACAGCAGCCAAGTAAACCGGTGCACCAGTACCGACACGTTGAGCGTACCTCCCCTTCTTCAAGTACCTACCGATCCTTCCGATAGGGAACTGTAGACCAGCTTTGACTCACCTCTTGCTCTCTCGAGACCCTCTCTCTGACTCAGTTCCCTCACTATAATGAAAAATGAAATGAAAGGGGGAGTGAGAGTTAAAAAAAAGTGTGAAATAATTTTTTTTAAGTCCATCAATCTGGACCGTCGGTTCAAATCTAACGGCTATGATTTGTGTGCAGGAGCCCGTGTTGCGCACAATGAGCAGGAGCCCCCCCCCCCCCCCCCCCCCGGGTCCCTAGTCATCCCACTTGTCCTTGTATCACTACAACTCATTCTCTCCATTTCCACTACCTACCCCCATACTGTCACCCAACAATCCCACCTTCAACTGTTAGAGGAAGCAATCCCAATAACAGAAGTTTTTCCAAATGTTCCACAACCTTGGGTACCACCACCTCCATTAGCAAATAAAGGTTTAACCAATGCGGTCACTGCTCTGCCAATCCTCCCAGATTCTACTCCCCCTAGAACAAATGCACATGAAGCTATCAGCACAGCTGAATGGGTCTCACCTCAATATGTGGCTCCTCACGCCCCTCACACTCAGTCAGTGGCTTCCACTCATGGCTCTCCAACATCCCTTGATAAGCACAGTATGAACCCACCAACTCTAATTCTCTCTACTGGGAGAAAACACAAGGCAGTAATCAAGGCTAACAACAAAGCTAGTACTAGAAGGGAGAAGGCTCTCAGGATTGGCAAAAGGAAAATGGAATCTATGATTTTTGAAACAATAAGTGAGTCACCAGTCAGAAAATGCACCCTAATCTTGTACTCGGGTAAAAAGCATCAAATAGTTTCGAAACAATTTCAGGTGACGCATCCTCGGCCTTCTCCCAGTACCTCTTCAATCACATTCAATCAAGTTCAATATTTTCCATTCTACAAAGTTCACTCATACTATCCCTACTGCTACTGTTCATGTCCATGCTATCAGATCAGACATACACGATAGCCTTCCTATTTCTATTTCCACCTCTCCAATAAAAGGTACTGGCGACCGCTGATGAAGGGTCACTAGGGTGCACATGATTTTCTCATGGAATGCAAGGGGCATGGAGTCTCCCGATGCATTCTGAAATCTAAAGACCATGTCCAAACAATCCAACTCTGATATCATATTCCTCTCTGAAACCAATGCTTCTTCACTTAGGATGGAGCGCATATGCCGGAAACTGGGCTTCAAATACGGAGCATCGGTACCTGCACATGGATAGTTTGGAGGAATTGCTCTCTTTTGGAAAGAAGGTACTTACTTTACCATACTTTCTTCTTGTAAATATTATTTTAACTGTACTATCCATGGTTACTATTCTACTGCTACTTGGTTGATTATTTTATATTTGGAGAACCCAATCCGGCCCATCGAGCTCACTTCTGGAACACAATATCTCAACTTTATGATCTTCAACCTCTTCTGATATCATCATTAGGGACCTTAATGTCATTCTTAATTCGAGTGAAAAATTTGAGGGAAATAAACCAATATGCTCAAACCTTGGCCACCTCAGGAATTTATTGATAGACACCTTTTTATGAATTTCCCTTTAAATGACTCCCAATTTACTTGGAACAACAAACGTCAGGACAAGAATGTGATCAAAGCCAAACTGGATAGGATTCTTGTATCTACTAACTGGATGGACTTATTCCCTTCAGCTACAACCCGTACTATCCATACCTCGTCCTCTGATCATAGAGCCTTATCCCTATAGCTAGTCTCCCAACTTAATCAAAAGCCCAAACCATTCCAATTTTTTCACATGTGGACTAGGGACCCCAACTGCCACAAGCTGGTACAATCGTCCTAAGCTTCTCGCAAACATTCCACTCGCGCCTCTAATTTCCATTTCAAAACAAAGAAGCTGAGCTATAGTCTATCCCGTTGGAAAAAAGCATGAGTTTAAAAATATTCAATTATGCATTTCGGAAACCCGACAGGCCTTAGATAAGCGCCAAAATGACCTCCCTTCCAAAAATAATGCCATTGCTATATCTCTTTTGGAATATCAACTCTCTAAGCTCTTTGTAAGAGAGGAAATATTTTGGCGAAACAAATCAGGTGCTTTCTGGCTTGGGGAAGGTGATAAAAACACCAAATTCTTCCATCTCACCACGATACTTTGCAGGAACAAGAATCTTATTCTGCGACTTAAGGATGATGCAAATATTTGGCTCTCTGATTACTCAGCAGTAGGCCAAGTGATCAATAACTACTTCACTAATATTTTTTAATCCTCTACCCCGGTCCCTTACCCATATATTCTTTGTTTGTTCAACCTGATCATCTCTTCAGAAGAAAATGAGGCCCTCTTGGCCATTCCCAATGTTGATGACATCCAAGCCACCATTTTTTACATGGCTTGCCTCAAAGCACCTGCCCCAAATGGATTTCATCTATATTTTTTCAATACTATTGGGACGTTGTCAAGCTTGATGTCATTGAAGTAGTTCAAAACTTCTTCTCCACAAAACAGTTACACCCCAAGCTCAATGAGATTTTCATAGCTCTAATCCCCAAGGTAGGAAACTCGGTTTCGCTAGAAAAAATTCGACCCATTGATCTGTGCAATGTAATATACAAGGTATTCTCCAAAATCCTTGCTAACCGACTCAAACCGCTGCTTGATGGTATCATCTTTTTAATCAAGGAGTTTTCCTTAAGGATCGTTCTATTGCTGACAAAGTCAGCATGACTCATGAAACCTTATACCGGATTAAGCATTTCGTTCTAAGAAATAGGGTTGGATGGCAATCAAGATTGAGCATGAAACCTTATACCAGATTAAGCATTGCGAGACATATTTGTGCGATTTTAGTAAAATGATCATAACTTGATCATTTCAAAACATTTTCAAGTGATTCAAGTTATGTTTATTAGATAACTAAGAGTACTACAATATTTATGTTTTGATAAGGTTGAGAATCGGTCTTAATTGAGGGTTTAAAGTGGTCGAAAGTTACTTGTTTTGCATTTTTTTTTTCGTTTTGAGTTTGAGTTTCTTTGTTATGTTAAATTATTTATATATATTGAGTTTGGGTTTAAGGGTTTCGACTTTGAGGGGATTTTGAGAGTTTTCGAGGGAGAGGGAGGAGATTTGAGTGTGAGGAGAGATTTGCAAAAGATTTCGAATGAGGGAGGGATGAACCATTGTCGATTTTAATGGTGAGGGGAAAATGGATGATTTTTGTTTACATAGATGGTATGAGAATGTATGGTGGTGTGAGAAAGTATGGTGGTGTGAGAAAGAAAATAGGTGGTGTGAGAGAGTAGAAAGGAGAAGATGATGATGATGGGGAGGATTTGTGATGAAGAAGAATATAGGGTCTATGTGATGGAGAGGAGAGGCGTGGGTATGGAAAGGAGGGGTCTGGGTTGTGTGCGTGATGGAGAGAGGCGATGAAATTTATTTTAAAGTGTTTGTTAAATGGTATTTTAGTAATATATATATATAAACGGATATCTGTACGACGAATATGGCTAAATCCATATCCGCCCCAATATCCGTATAGGTATATAAAAAGCTGTCCCAAACGAAGCGAGCAGGGCGAATATCTGTAAAAATCCGTCCCATTACCATCCCCACAACCACAAAACAAAGACCATAAATTCTAGCTGTTCTGGAAAACCAACCTGGTGCTGTGTTCGCCCATCCGTGTCTTTGCTTACGTCTGCCACTTTCAAAACTCAACAGCAACCATGAAAATTTTAAAATAGTGAGGGAGGGAGGGAGGGAGGGAGGGAAGGGCCGGAGTGAGTTACTCACTTCATTTTGCGTATTATTTATTTTATGTGGCTAGAAAGCAGCATGCCATGTACACTTGCTACCACATCCACCAACATCCCCTACTTTTTTAATATATTATTATTTTATTATTAAATTTAATATCAATAGGTAGTTTATTTGAGGCCGTTAATCTCAAAGTTCATCTGTCCGAAACGGAAGCAGCGTATCATTAGCAAAATTGTATGGCCGAGATTCACGGAAAGCCTAGCCTCTACCTTTCCCTTAGGGAAAGTCAAGGAAGATTTTCGCCAAACCATATTATCTTTAAGTGAGACACAAATAAGAAAAATAAGTAAATCAGCGCACCAGGGGTATTTCTTGTCTCTCTCTTAAGCCTAAGCCCAAACCCACCACCGTCGTCATCCACAACCCGGTTGCTGTCTGAAGAAATTCCGTTCCATCCGTTTCTCTCTCTCTCTCTATCTCCTGAGAAAAACTGGGTGGCTTGCATGTGAATCCAATGAGTATTCATTTCAAACAAGGTTAGAAACGCACACAAAATCTCTCCCTCCCATTTCTCTTTTCTTTTTTGGATAGATCCAAGGGAGAATCAGTTTATTTCTTCTCCTCCAACTCCCTTTCTTGGTTCAATATAATAAACCAAACCCTAGCTACCCTGTTTTTTATTCGAATGAAATTATTAGCTTTGAATCTCATGTTTATTTTAAGATTGATTAATTCATTATGTATGCATTGGCTTAGACTACTACTGGTTAGGTTAGCATATTTATAATTGCTGCTTCAGTTCACAACCCTATTAATTTCTCAACAATTCACCCTCAACTTTGTTTCTTACTCCTCTCTTGTCTATATCTATATACATATATAATTCAATTACTTAATTTTCATTACTCTGTGTAAACACACACTCACTCACTGTGAACACTATCCAATATATATATATATATATGTGTGTGTGTGTGTGTGTTTCAATTACTTTCACTGCTTAAAGTATTGCCTCAATCTGTACTTCAATGGCCCGTGGGTTTGTGATGTAATATGGGTAGTTTTGTTCATTGTATCATTTAATTATTAACCTACCAAGTAGAATTACGAGTCCAATTAGATTAGGTTCAGGGTTTTATTTTGGTTAATCAGTTTAGTTTTATTATTGAGAATTAATTGAATCTGTGAAACTTTGTCATTTGTTAACTTCATGAACCCTTCAAATTTTGGTATAGAGTGGTAAGATCTTGGAGAAAGATGCCATGAAAAATCACCCAATCAAGAACCACTTGTGTTTGATGTGTACGAAGGGTATACGGTCGTCCACAAGTCATTGTGTTGTGAGACCGAAACACATCACGAAAATTTTGTAGGTTTTCACGTTAAAGAAAATCTGAAACATGGGGTGGTTGTCCCAGACAAAGGTGATAACCCTAATTTAGGTCATCAAGTCAAGAATTGCGATTTGTGACTTGAAATTTCATAGTCATTGTTCAAAATCAGGAAATCAACAAAAAGTTGTTGAAAACCCAACCAAAAACCCTTAAGGAAGAAGAAGTGAAAAAGGAATTGAAGAGCAAAGAGATTCAAAACCTGAATTGGAGCAACCCTCATTGCGTAGCCTTTGCCAAACCGAGCACCAAAGAATTGTGCTTCCACTATTGCATTGATTGCAAGGTCATCGACATCAACTTGAGCACCTGTTTCGATGTGCAACAGGGTCAAGCACGATCCCCTTCGACCAAACCATTGCTTGAAGCAACAACAACCCTTATCAAGAGGTCGTACTAAACCCATGTCACAGTTCAACTCGAGCAGCAAGCAGACAGACAGTTGATTTAGGAAAACAAAGTTGTTGATATCCCTACCATTTGTCTATTCCACCGCAACTTCATTCATATTAAGATCATGTTCGTTACCACCACCAAAATTTGGTTGTACCACCACAAGGCTTTAAAATCTCTTTTAAAGAGGATTGGACTAATCACAACCGTAGAAAAATCCTATTTCACCACATTTATGAATATTTTGATTTTGTTCACCACCACAAGACAACACACGTACAACCGCATGACAAATTTTGTGATCCGATTTGGGGCAGCTTTGAAGCTCACTTTGAGTTGAAGTTTGCGCATAGAAATATCCAATTCATGAAGTGGATTTTCTTTGAGCGAGAGACTCATTTCAGACTTTATTTTTTGAAGCAAATTTTTTATTTGATTGTTACCAAGGAAAATTTTGAGGTCGACTCTTCCTAGCACATTATTCGAAGATATCATCCTCAAAGCTCGAGGACGAGCTTTTCAAAGTGGGGAGAATGATGTAATATGATTATTTTTGTTCATTGTATTATTTAATTATTAATTGGGCCAATCCATACACTAGTTAAGAGTTCAATTAGATTAGGTTTAGGGTTTTATTTTGGTTAAATAGGCTTAATTAGAAAGTTGTAATCAATTTAGTTTGAGTTTTGATAATTAATTGAATTTGTGAAACTTTGTTGATTCAAGTTTGATGAACTGTTTTGTTAGCTTTCGCAGAACCCATCAGTTTGAGTTAAAAAATAAATTCTAAACTTGGTAATTAGTTTAATTGCAGGTAGACTGATTCCTGAATGTTTTGAATGTCTATTTCAGGTGTAATATGCTACTGAGGACAGAACATATAGTTTGATAAGCAGTCTGGTGTAGGACATTGTTTCCAAGAGATCATTGGTGCCAAATTTTCCTTGAACGTGTTGCCTTTTAACTCGTTTTTTGGATTTTGTTGTCAGTTTCAACATCATGGCATCTTCTATGGATGACCATTCATCAAACTCTGGTACTTTCTTCAAAGTCAAATCCTTAAGCTTATTGATTATAAATTCATCTGGAGCTTATGTGTTTCATTCATCTAGTTCCTTTCCATGAATTATTCTGTCTGAGCTGAAGTTTATTTATTATTATAAGTTTACTGGTCCAGGATAACTCCAGGTCCAGGTGATGGGAAAGTTGTGTAAATTCAAACTCCATGCTATTATCGTGCTGGTATTTGCTTGAATGATTCTTGAGTGTAGATTCTTAACAATTCATGCCAACCCAGCGATCAAAGCAACCTTATTTTGTCAATTTAAATAAATGCATTATTTGACTCTCTCATGAAGCAATTGAAAGAGATATTTTGCACTACCTTTTGCGTCACTATACCAACATAGCTTCTATGATGAGAGTCATCAGTTTATGTGCATTCTATTATTGGTATTTTGAAATTAAAAGTAATTTGAGCAGAGTGGGGAATTATGAATAAGTTGTTTGTCCATCATCAACCATGATGTGCTTTGTTCAATCACGCTGAATGGGGTTAACCTCAATATTGATGACGGAGTTGCTATCCGAGTACAAGTGTACAAGAAATATGGTGTTATAAAACATGGTTTAGTTACCTATTCTAGCGCAGTAGCAGAATATTGAGCTATGGCAAAAGGATTCTGCCAATTGTTTTGGCTTTAGTTCCTACCATCAGACTTGTCACACTGGTTTCTCTTCCTTTTTATTATATATAGATAGAGTAATTATATTATGACTCATAATTTGTAACTTCATCTTGACTCCTAGGTGGCACGCTTCATGGACAAAAGTGGAGTCCACTACAAAACTGACTCAGCTGAGTCGAGGACCCAAAAAAACATAAAAATCTAAATAACTCCCATCTTCTCTATTGTTTTTTTTTTTTTTTTTTTGCAGAAAACAATATCAAAATAACAAAAAGATTCAAGCTTTGGAACAATATCAAAATAGCAAAAAGAAAGATTCAAGCTTTGATACAGTGATCAATTACAAAGATTCAAGCTTTCATTATAAGATAAACCCCCAACTGGCATACAAAATTAAGTAGATTAACTAAAAGACTTTTCAGTATCTAAAAGAGAAACACCACAAATTATACATAACTGAAACAAAGACCAATCAGGCTCTACAACCCAAATTCGATTTGAAACTATGCAATGAGACCTAATATCAGATGAAAATTTTGAACATATACTCCAACAACATCGAATCACTCATATGAGCCCTATTATGATTCATCATCCTCATTATCATTACTCATCAAATCGGCAGGAGGAGCTTCATGATATCCGACTATTTCTATTGTCTGTGTTGGTTTGTGCTTGAGGGAGGTGACAACTTCCACCCTCCACGTTAGGAGAGAACAGCTAGTGAGGCGGACGTTCTGCAGCAAAGAGAAGAGAGAGTTTGCGAGGAGGATGAGAGGAAATCGAGCGGAGAAAGGAAGGCGGAGGCGGCAGGGCGCTTGGAGGTGGGAGGTTCTCGTTGACAAAGAAAACCCAACCCAACAGAGAAGATGATGAGAGAAGACAGGCGTTATTTAGAATTTTATGTTTGGTTCGCCACTTAGCTGAGTCAGTTTGGTTGTCCATGTAAGTGTGCCACCTAGGAGGAGTCAAGATGGAGTTACAAATTTTGAGTCAAGTAGAATTACTTGTATATATATATATAAATATATATATATACACACAATGTATTACACCATGTAATGAAGTTGACTCTATGGTTAGCAAGGGTCAGATATTGTATCAAACTAGAGTATGTCCTGTGCCGTTGGCACTCCATATAATTTTATTTTTGCTAAATATTTTGTACTGAACACCTATTTCACTATCTCCATTTTAGCTCTGAATCAGTATTGAAGTGTAAGCTTATTTTAAGGTATATATATAGTATAAATTTTAGAGTTAGACTCAGTCAAATTTGAATCAGTTAGAGAAAAAATTTAAACGCCGAGAATGAGTTCTCCCCCAATCTTTGAATTCACCGAAATATGAAGTTTAGAGTTTTTGTTTAAATGTGCATTAAGATGCCCGACTCATTTTTTCTGGTATGATCGACCCGTCTCATTGTTTTGAAAAATATTAAAAACGTGAAATACTTTATATGTTCTTTAATTATAGAATATATATTTTTAAAATTTTGGCATTCGTGTTGATCATTGATTGTGTTGGAAAGATCTTAAAAAATGCATTTCAACGATATTAACTTTACCAAAATCTGATAACGATGTAGATAGTTATGATAATTTTCATTTTGCTAAAAGCAAAACACAATATTTTTTCTCTCCGCCACATGTACATTCCACCAACTATTTTCAAAAGTTTTTCATTATTTTTGCCCTTCTACATGTTTTATATTTACAAATATGTCATCATGGGAAATGAATCTCAACCCTCAAATTCAATACATTACCCAACTTTTAATCATAACCATCTTTTATCTCTAATTCTTTCGATTTGACTTTGTCCCGGTCAGCAATGAATAGTAAAACACCATTATGAATTGTAATATAATAGATGGTAACATGCAAAATTAACTTCTAGCTGCATTTCAACTCGTAAGTGATCATGGTTAGCATTGAAAATACATAGCCCGATAACTCTTCAATTGTGAAATGGTAATGTCTAGATCAAGATGTTGGTCCTTGGAGAATGCATAAAGTGTTTTTTAATACAACAAAATATGCAATTTAGATATGGCATGGATAAACATATTTTCCAATGAGCCGCTTATATTGCTTAATATTAGATAATAATGTCCATTATTATCGAAAGCATAAATCAGACGATGCCTAAGTCGTTCAATAATGATAAGTAGATCAAGAGCATATTTATGTTGAGAGGTAAAATTCAATAGTAAAAGAGCACTGTAGCAACACCAATGCTAAAAATCAACGAAATAGTTGGGAGGGAAGAACGTCCCACCATATCTTTTATTTCCGTTCTAAAAAGCGCTAGGCGGTGGGCGGGCGGCGAGTAGGTGCTTAGCCCCCAAGGGCTTAGGCGGGCGCCTAGGCGGTTTTAGGTTTTGTATTAGAACTTTAATAATTTACAAAAGTTAAGCATAATACTTTATCAATTACATCAATTACATCCAATTTAATGCCAAGATACATATACAAAATTTATAAACATGAAAAATTAACAATCATGAACAAAATTTTTTAAAACTCAAATGATTGAAGTTGGTCATGATGGGTACTTTATACAAAATTGAATTTTGTGGACAAATATCCAAACCTACTCTTTTATTTTTCTTCAAATTGCATGAATGATCTCACTCATGTTTGATAAAATCTACATTACTAAAATTGGTACTGGTAGATCCTTTGAGAATTTCATTAAGTAATCATCAATTGATACATTCAGACATATACTGAATGTTTTTTCCAAAAAAAGGAAAAGAAAAATAAAAAATGAACACAATCAGCCTTATTAAAAAAAAACCCGCCCATACCGCTTAGATCCCGCCTACCCGATTTTTCACCCTGTCCAGCCATTAATCTGAGCGTTTCTCTAACACCTAGCGCCTAGGCCATTTTTTAGAACACTGTTTATTTCTATCTTAAACGGCGCTATTTGGATTTGGTGAGATTCAGAAGTTTGTGCTCCGAGTGAGTGGAGGAGAGAAGAAGTGATCTAGAGAAATTGATCATCCTATACAACCTCTTCCTTGGCATGAGACAGTTGGCAAGGTGCCTGCGTCCATAAGAACCACCCGATCCCGATCAAGAGAAACGTTACAGCCAAAGCTGGTATTCCCAATTAATCATGAAGTCTTCAAAAACATGTCCACTGAACACTCTGCACCAACTAAACACCAGGTAAACAAGAGGCTTTTAATCTCCACATTCGCCCAGTGTAGCTCATGATTCGAGTCCTCAAATAACCTCCTATTTCCTTTCTAGCCAAATATCCCGCAAAATAGCAAAGGGGGTCAGCTGCCAATGTTTCTTCCCATTAGCTAAAATAAGCCTAATCTTCCAAAAGAAAAGAAGGGAAATGAAGTAGAAGGTGGTCCGCAAACTCTTAATGGGATGAGCAAGGGGGGAGAATTAACAATGGTTGTTTTTCTTTTTCTAAGGTTGACCTATGGAAGAATTTTCTCTATTTCTAAGATTGACATGTGGTCTTTAGAAGGATTTTTATTAAGGATTGAAGTCCAAACGTATAAAGCTACTCCGGGAGGGGCAAACACTTCATAAATTAATTTTTATTGTCGAAATAGAAAGATATTGGACATCTCTTGTTAGAGATGTGTTATTTCTTATCTATGATAAGTTATTTATGGATCTCTTACCTTCGGGTGGATTGTAACGAGTTGGAGATACAAAGAAACCCTCATATTGCGGTGAGTCTCTTACTCACCATTGTGCTTCTGCAAGATCTATCAAAGTCAATAGCTTCTAAGCTGGATTTTGATTGGAAACTCCAGATGAGAGGGGTGTGCAAGGCTTTGAACTATAGTAGACCTAATGTGGATGGTAGGGATGCTATTAACATTGCTAGATGGAGGATCACATCCTTTTACTTCAAGGTTTTGCTGGTGGACAACATAAAGGGTTTGCGTCGTGGGTGTAAAGGGTGGTTGGAGAATTGGAGAAATTTTTTTTCTTTGTGCCAGCATTGGATTAAAGGGAGCGATCAAGAGTGTGTATGTGTGTATGATGAATTGGGAAGATCTGGCTTTTGATATCTTAAAAGATGGTTTAAAGTACATTAGATATGATTGATGTTGCCTTCATGGTGGCACATGGATGAAGTCATTAATGGGCGAGAGATTGGCAATGGTGAAGGCTACTTTAAAGGTGTGCAAAGACGTGTTGAAAGGCTTTCACTTGATAAGAAAGGCAAAGGCAGTGGATAACTCAATTTGTGTTAGGTTGAATGCATTTTAATGGTGATTTGGGTGGCTTCAAAGGAGAAGAAGATCGAAGCTCTCTATTAAGTGTCTTGTGTTTCTTCTCTGCTAATTTTTGTGGTGTTTTTTTGATGTTGTGGTGATGGAGATCAAAATTAAAAATAAAGCTTTCTCAATAGAGTAGGGGTTTGGAACTTGGACTAGGTATGTATCATGGACACAGTGATTGTGATTATTCTTTCGCGTGGAATGAGTGTTTGATATTTGCAAAGCCATGGAAGGTGGGTGTGGCTTAGGTAGCAAATGTTGTGTTATAGATGGATGGGGAATGAAGAGTGGGTATTGCTAAGACTAAAACATAATCTTCAGGGTATCTACGCTAAGGGGTGTTGCTAAGACAAAAACATAATCTTCATGGTATCTAAGCTAAGGGGTCATGGTGGGCACAATTGGCGATTCAAGTTATGTCCTTGTTTCCAAGGGCTCATGGCTCTAATTTTTACCTTTGCTGAAGGTTTGTGGTGACCTTGAGGTCAGTGGTCAGTGGTGAGAGTGAAGATTTCTTGGCAAAATTGAATTTGGGGAAAACTATACACGATATAGGCTCCCCATATCTATGTATTATTTATTTTGTGTGAGATAAAGAATAGAGTCTCTTGACTCATCTTTCAGAAAAGTTCCACTTTTGCCCGAGTAATCGTTAATGATTGCAACAAAGACAAGGATGCTAAGTTGTGACTCGTTCTTGGATGATGACATATCTTTGGAGAAGAGCTTGAAGTATATTTATTTTGTCTTTTTCAAGTGTGTTTGAGGTTGAGAATTACGCTGGTGTGGGTGCTTCTTAGTTGGGAGGGGGTGGGTTGCTAGCATTTATTTGGGTCTCCTATTGGATGCCAAGAATAGATGTGAACATTTGAGTGTAAAACTGTTCTCATAAGAGGTGTTAAGGCTGCTATGACTCTATTATATGTCGTTTTTGTATGCTTAGTTTAGTCCTTAAAAGGTTGAGAGTTTGAGGTGATGATTAGGAACTTTTGTGGTGTGGTGTGGTAAGACTTGGGGTTTCACGCTTTAACTAGAATGTGGTGTGTATGCCATTATTTAAGAACTGAAGTTTGAGAGGTTAACAACTTAAGCTAGATAGTGGATGGGAGTTTAATATGAGAGGTTACGTTCTAAATTTTATGGTATTTTCAAGCACCGAATGGGAGTATTAGACTAAAAGTGTACGTCGGTCATGGATTGTGATTTATATGGCTATTTTGGGTCTCATGAAGGGGAAAAAACTCCCAAATTTTAAAAAATGAGCATGAAAGTGTAGATAGCTTATGGATGGATATTAAAGTTAGCTTGTGGATTTGGGGTCCTCTTGGGGGCTATTTAAGGACTCAATTCTCTTCTTGTGTGCATAAAAGCAACACATAATGTATACTTTTTCTTTAGCTCTTAGTTTTCTGGAGCTAGTTTTTCTTAATGAAATACTTTTGTTTCACTGATAAAAAAGAAAAAAAATATACATATATTCCCGTCCCCGTTGATCATGTGCAGTGTAGTGTCAATGTAGTGTCAAGGACGATAGCTTTGAGAAAATCAAATAAATGAATGATATTGGGCAATTCAGGATCACTGAGCTATCTTCAATGATTAAGCCATTAAGGTCCCACCTAGAGTCAAAACAAGTGGAATGAGCTTGACATGGAAAAGATATTGTTGGATTCATCCTTAAAAGAGGTTTATCAATCAACCATTTGGATTCCAAGAAGCGAGTCTTCCGAGTGAACTCCAATATCACTGAATTCATCTTTAGAGTTATCAACTTTTGAAAACACCAACCACCCATTCCACAAACACGCATGTTAGCTTAGAGATAAAGTGAGGGTAATCTCATTTAGACCCCAACAAAATAGTTCAAGCCACATGGGTCAATAGATCTATGTTATTTAAACCCCAAACAAACCCATGTCCCTTTTACTTTACTTATTTTTAATATTTAGACCCCAATGCAACTCCTCCACCCCCACCCGAGCGAGCGTGCGCCTAAAAAAATAGCAAATAGAATGTTCATTTCCTCTTAAATTGTGTAAAACTCCACTCCTCTAAATAATTGATAGCTTACCACAATTATGCCTATTCAGGTCTGGAATCTCCCACTAGAGACATGGACAAATTGGAGGAGGAAAATTTTCAGTATACGACCTCTAAGTCATCAACCCTTTATATAGAATGAGAGGGTGGTGACTATTGAATAATTAGTTATAATAACTATTAGAGCCAATTGCCTTGGTTATTCTCCACCAAATCTTAACTTTGTGCTACCATTCTCTAATGGGGGAAACATATGTTGGCACTCCTATTTCTATATGATCACACCACAATGTTTCTACTATAATGGACCATGGAATGAAATTTTTGTGGTTGAAAGATTTTCAAAGAGGTGAAGCCAACCTTTTAGAAGATCTTGTGATTTCCATCTTTCATCCTTTGACGTTTCAATAGATGGTAGAGAATCGACAACTTATTTTTGTAAAATGGTGAAATGCCTATTCACAACATTGGCTCCGTGAAGAATATTGTGACCATGACATCGTGATGATTTGAAGTCAAGTTCATAATAATTCACCAAAACCCTGGACATAGCTTCATGGCTGTCACAAATTATAGTTTATATCACAAAGGTGTACTTACGAAAATATTGTAATTTGTAACATGTGTCATGAATGCATGAAACAGTGGTTAACTTTTCATCAAAACACATTAGTATTATAAACACATTAATTCTACAACTTCTATATCTTTCACTTCGTAAATTCTTTAACTTAAGAAAATTATGTTTTTTGTTGGTTTTATGAGATCGAGAGAGGATGCAGAAATAACAAATTCGAGAAAGATCCTAACTAAGTTTAGAAGAAGGGTTCGACTTGGTTGCTTCGATTAGAAAGATATGTTTTTTTTTTTTTTTTTTTTCTCGTTGTATACTTTTTCTCTCTGAGTTTCTTGCTCACTTATCTTGTTCCCGTGTTCTCCTTCTTTGGTTCTTAATACAAATGTTTTATATAACAAAAAAAAAGAAAAAAAAAAAAGAAAAAGAAGAAGGGTTCGATACTTCGATTTGGTTGCTTCGATTAGAATTTCATCTTTTGCTAAAACCCTAGATAAAGAGAAGGGGAAGAAGGGTTTAGGTTTGAAGAAGGTGAGGTGCTTGGGGTTTGAGAGTTGTGAAAGGTAAAGGGGTTTGGTGTTTGAGAGAAGTAAAAAGGGTTTGTCAAACTCCATTCTCTTAGGTTCATTCACCAAGTACCAAAAGTTGACTTCTGGTATAAAACAGAAAACTTGGGGTCTAAATAGGAGTACCCGAAAGTGATAATAGCTGTTGGCAAATGGTAATGTAATAGTATGTGAGGGATGGACATACACCAAGTCTGCATCCAAAATAAGTAGTATCAATTTCCTCCCCTTTATTTGGACTCTACATAACATTGCCAAGTGAAGGAGGTTTTGGCAGAATATGATTCAACCATTGTTACCCTCCATAGGAATGTGACCCAATACCCCTTTGTTGTAAAAATATGATTCCTTTTCTTAGAATAATTCTCGAAAGTGCATGCCATCTTTCTTGGAAAGGTGCAATGTCATTTCCAGCATGTGGTAATGCATCTTGAATAATTTCATCTTTAAACCTTTTGCTCCACAGTCAAACCCATTGACCATAGGAGCATGCTTTACTTCTCTCGGGTTTTGTTTGATGTTTTCTACTTTCACTTGGGCGTCAGGTGCATAATTCTGTATTTCTTTCTTTGTTGTGATGTGCTTACTTTTTGTTTCTTTGCCTGATGACTTTGCTTTAGCAGATAATAGTGGAGATGATGAGTCACAGAAGCATTGCGAGTCTCACTTACAATCTCAATTCCATGCCACTGATATCATTCATCCTAACATGACGTCATCTTCTACTGAGTACATGATGCCTTCTCATCTTCAAATTGGACATGCTGTGGTAATTTCTCGAAGTCAACTATATGATTATCTTGGATTGAAAATTTAAATAATAAAAATTTAACTTCTAATTCTGCCTCCCCGTGAAATCTTCTTGAAGTTGAAAATTATATAATTATCTTGGACTGAAAATTTAAATAGAAAAGAATTTACTTCTAATTCTTCCTCCATGTGAAATCTTCTACCTTCTACTGATGTGCTGTATAGTGAATGAATGTTTGTGTCCTTGTAATTTCCAATGTTTTAAAAAGCGTTTTTCAGCCTCGAGGTGGTCAAATTTTTTTCGAGGCGAAGCGGTGCCTCGAGGCGTTTTTCACAAAAAAAATGATGAAAAATATAAAAAATTATAAACAAAACAAAAGAAGCAATTACTAATGCTAGAGGTAACATAAATTCAATCATAAAAGTGGTTGAGGCGGTAGAATTACCCCATAGAATTACCGCTTAAAAATGGTTTTGACATTGTACTATTGTAGTAAAGTATATGAAATTATTGTTTGTTGAAGTAAACATATAAATTAGCATACACTATTGTAGCACATATTATGTGTGATTAACTAACATTTTGTCTTGAGATTTATTAACAATGTAAATAATGTGTGATTAACATTAATTGTATTAGAATTACCTCACAAAGATGAAAGATGAGATGATGAGACAAGCACAAATAAATGAACCACGTACATTTATACATAAATATACATGTGAATAAAAGGCTCGTTATTTTATTACAACCATATACATACAACATACTCTCTCTTACTGTTCAACAAATCTGAATTAAAACATAGTACAAAGCATCTCCCCACTAGCACGAACAGAGCAGCTCCCCACCAGCACTCCAGCTCGAACAAAGCAACAATCTGAAAAACTGAAAGTCTTCTTCTCTCAAACTGAAACAGTGAAACAGTTAAATCTGAAAGGTAAGTTCAACTTACTGAAACTGAAAGTCGTAAGATCTGAAACTGTAACTGTCAGATTTTCTTCTTCTTCTGATCTGTTTCAAGACTTGTTTCAATCTGAAAGGTAATCTTCTCTTTTTCAAGTGTTCGACCGTCCTGTCTTCTTTGATGGTCGCTTGTTCGATCTTCTCTTCTTCTTCTTCCTCTCTTCTTCTTCTTCTTCAGTTTTTCCTCAGTCCTCTTCGGCTCTTCTCTGTCTGTAATTGAAACAAGAGGAATCTGTCGAGTTAGGTTAAGTAATAAATCATAAGTTCAACCGTTGGATCTGTCTAAAGATCCGAAACAGATCTGATGATCCCCATTTGATGAAGCGTACGCCTCAAAGCGTGTGCCTCAACTCGGACGAGTCGGCACAATGAGGCGAACGCCTTGAAGCAGCAACACGACTCGTATGCTTAGAGGTGCTTTTTTGGCGCCCCGCCTCGACTCGCGCCTCAACGCGTACGCCCCAATCGCATTTTAAATCATTGGTAATTTTCGTAGTCATGATATTTGTATCGAATATGTTTCCATGTCTCTATCTTATGACTTGATAGCTTAGAAGATTTAATCCTTAGTATTCATCAATCTTTGTGTTTAGCTCATTGATCTTCGTTGGAATTGGGAAATGTTGTATGTGGAATTCCTTATTTGTTTGCTTTTTCTCCATCTTGCTTAATGTCCCATTTGTAAAAAGTATATAACTCCAAAGGGTCGTTTTCAAGGATGCATGGACATGGACACGCGCGTCGTGTTGGACACGGACACGACACACCGACTCGACAATTTCCAAAAAACTAGGACTCGGAGATACGTCGACATGTCATACTATTATTTTAATAAGTCATAAACATAGTAATCTAATAAATTGCCTTTCTAGAGTGTTTGAAAAAGATGACACTCCGTTGTAAGAAAAAAATAAAGTAGAGAAAAAATATAGTAGAGAAGTAGAGGAGATAAGCAAATAAGAGAAGAAGCAACAACAAAGATTAAGAAGCATATACTACTTTATGTTTTAGTGTCTTTTTGCCTATTTGTCTTAAATCACAATTGAAAGAGTCATTCACTTCACATGGATCAACAACCATTAAATTAGGTGGTTATTTGCAAACATCTAAAAGTAAAAAAATAAAAGAAAGTTGATTTTCGAGTCTTGACTGTGTCGTGACCAAGTTTCTGGTGTATCAGAGACGTGTTCGACACGTTGACCACATTGACCATGTGTCTGACACCTGTCGTTGACCAAGTGTCCGACGCATGTCGGACGAGTCGGTGTTAGACATAGATGCAACAAGTTTTTCGAAGAGTCTGTGCTTCCTTGGTCATTTTCTCCTTTCTACCACTTGTATTATATATTATTAGCTCTTTTGTGCAAGTATGGATTTTGTTCTTGTTGGAAATTTTATTCCTGATGTTTAGTTGGGTTTTTTCACTTAAGTTCTGGAAGATTATGAGATATTATAAAATTTGGGTTTTCTGGAACATTTGTACCATGTTTGGTGTCAAATAAGTAGGTAATGCAAAAATCAAAATTAGGAAAATCTTAATATTAGAAATTGATCTGAGATTCAACTGTCTAGGTTGAAATTCATGGATTAAGGTTATGGCCTATGGGGAAATTCAGTATTCATTGATGCATTTGTATTTGCAAGGGACTTGGGCATGTTTTCATATTATACTTCTATATCTTCCCTTTGAATTAAAGACATTGATCTAAATACTTCTTCAGGCACAGGCAGCTTACCCTTATCCAGACCCATACTATAGAAGCATCTTTACTCCCTATGGTGCTCAACCTATGGTATGTTGCTGTTCTTTCATGTTATTTCTCATTCTTCTGCTCTCTTTCTCAGTTACACTTCATTTTTACGAATATCTGTTCTTTATAATTACCGGTTCTTTATAATTACCGGTTTCAGATGCACCCCCACACAATGGGAATTCAAGCTCCAGTTCCATTGCCATCAGATGCAGTTGTAGAGCCTGTATTTGTTAATGCAAAACAATATCATGGTATCATGCGGCGCCGGAAATCTCGCGCAAAAGCGGAATCCCAAAATAAAATGCTCAAAAACCGTAAAGTATGCTATTTAGTAATTTCTCATTTTCTTATTGCAGTGAGTGATTAATGAAGGGCATAATTGGTACATGTCGTTTAATTTTCCTTGAAGGTTTATCTTGATTGGATATTTAAATGGCTTGGTGAATAAGCCATATTAGGAAACTTTGACTTGGCCATGCTTTCGAAGAGTGGTGTTGGCTAATTTGTTTCTTCATCCTAGATTAGCTGGATATTTGATGTATTAGGAGGTGTTCATTTTTTGGCACTTGGCATTAAGGACGCACCCACCCCCCTCTTCCCTGCCTTGCTGCTTACTCAAATATTCTGAATTCATAACCTATTAACAGTTTGTGCATAAAAACAAACACAGAGTTTAAACTGGTCCACTTCTTATTCATAACCATAAAAAAACACCACCTACATCAAGACGCCTTGTCAGAATCTATATTAGAGTACAACCTGCACTTGATCTAATTCATTGCAGGGTTGTGTAACCATTCATTTTAAAGCAGGTTTCCACTTTGGTATGGGTGTACCTCAGGAATGGCTCCTGTATACTGGCTTCTTCAGTGCAAGGATTCACGAAGAATGCAGCAACAAATACTAACAGGAAATTAGATGCATTAACTACTCAGAAAAGCTCGAGTATGTGGCTGATTTCACGTCATTTAATTTAAATTAATGTAATATTTAGTAGACAGTACAGGTGTGTATTAATGATCGGTTTCTTATTATTTGTCTTAGGTCAGATTCGAGGTAGAGGAAATATACTAGACTTTGAAAATATTCCATCTAGATAAGGGGTTTAGATTTATCGAATAATTTTCAACATGTTTGATTAGATCATGGTTTAAAAAATCGTACTGAGGCGGTCAGTTCATGAACTAAGGCGTAAGCCTCAGTGAAGGTTGACAAGGCTATAACCCCACGGTTGAGGTGCAAGTAAAGGCTGGTGTTCTTGAAGTGTTTACCAAAAGGGGAAAAAAAAACCCAACTTTGACCCTTACCCTACTTTCGATCCAGAAAGATAGAAAAAGTAGTAGGAGTGAGACGATCGATCCAGAAAGATGGACAGTAAAAGTAGTAGGAGAGAGACGACAGCAGAGGAGGAGAGAGAAGCAGCAGCAACATGTACTCCACCTCTATTTGCTTGCTTTTTTTGTTAATCTTTTTCACCACCGTCCTCTCTATTTTCACTGTGCTTCCTTTACAAACAGCAGCAGTATCCACAGCAAAACAAACCTT
This sequence comes from Berberis vulgaris, assembly GCA_963556465.1. Lineage (NCBI taxonomy): Eukaryota > Viridiplantae > Streptophyta > Magnoliopsida > Ranunculales > Berberidaceae > Berberis > Berberis vulgaris. The sequence continues at coordinate 47,323,836 of OY747131.1, read as the reverse complement.
GAACCTTCTATGTGTTTTGTTCAATGGCCAATGGTTGACTAGTTGTATACTTGTATATTGAGTGAGTCAACAGACTCAAGTCCTTGTGACTGAGTTGAGTCAGTCGTGCCTCTAAATGTCCACTGCCACTACACACAAAAACAGATTATAGACTAACCTACCAATACCATTTAGCAGATACAAATTACGGAAAAATAAAAAATACATCTGGTTCATTTCATTAATTATACAGCGTCGTAAATACACTCGAATCAATGATTGTATTGTATTAAGTAGATAGTGCAATACATACTCTATTTGAATTGATTATATTTCACAACTTTTATTTATCAATTTATCTATTGAATTCTAACAAAAATTACTATTCTATAAGCATTGAATTTCAGGTTATAGTTGACAGAACATGAGGGAGGGGATGGCAACGGGGCGGATTGGGGCGGATTTAAGCAAATCCATCCCCGATCCGACAGTAATATCGGATCCCCAATCCGCCCCGCAAATCCGTTTGCAATTTTAAATCAAAACCCATAACCGCCCCGCGCGGATGAGCGGATATCCGCCCCGCCCCGCAAATCCGCACATAATTATAACAAAAAATTAAAAAATCAATCTCTGAATTCGTACAAATAAAAAAAAATACAAAAAATTCTGAAATTACAATTTACAATGAATTCGTACAAAAAAATTACAAAAAATTCTGAATTACAATTTACAAAGAATTCGTACAAAAAAATATTTAAAAATACAAAAAAAAAAATCAATCTCTGGATCTGATGAGATCTGAGATCAGATCTGAAATCGTATCAGATCTAAAATCGTATCAAATGGATCGCATCAGATCTGATCGTATCAGATCTCAAAATCGCATCAGATAGATCGTATCAGATCTCAAATCAGATCAGATCTCGGATCATGATCAGAACTGATCGATCTCTGGATCAAGATCTCAAAATCGCATCAGATAGATCGTATCAGATCTGAAATCAGATCTGATCTCGGATCAAGATCATATCAGATCTGACCGATCTCTGGATCAAGATCAGATCAAGATGGATCAAGATCAGATCTGATCGATCTCTGGATCAAGATCAGGTCAAGAAGATGGATCAAGATCAGATCAGAACTGATCGATCTCTGGATCAAGATCAGATCTGATCGATCGAGGATCAAGATCAGATCTGATCGATCGAGGATCAAGATCAGATCTGATCGATCGAGGATCAAGATCAGATCTATCTAAGCTAAGATCAGAGAAGGAGATTCGGAGAAGGAGAAGGGGCGATCTGGAGCTTCAAGATCTCTGTGAGAGGGAGATCTCTCTGCGAGGGAGCAGTGACGCGGCGTGAGAGAGCAGTGACGCGGCGTGAGGGATCTCTCGCGGTCGACGCGGTGTGAGGGAGCAGGGTCCAGGGAGGCAGATCTCGCGGCCGCGCGGCGTGAGGGAGGGCGAGGTGGTGTGCGGTGTGAGGGAGGGAGGTAGATCGCTGCTCTGTGGGAGGGAGAGTTCGGTGGTGAGGGAGAGTTCGCTGCTTGTGGGAGGGAGAGTTCGCTGGTGAGGGAGATCGCTGCTTGGGAGAGTTCGGTGGTGAGGGAGATCGCTGCTTGTGCTCTGTGAGACAGTGCGAGGGAGAGTTCGGTCGTGAGGGTTAGGGAGCGATTGGAGTGATGGCGAATGAAGGAGCGATTGTGATTTCTGAAAAAACAGTTAATCCTTTATATAGGCGAAGGGCACTTTTGTAAATTTATTGGTTAAACGGATATCCGCGGGGTTTTCGGGGCGGATATGGCCAAATCCGTATCCGCCCCGAATAGTGAACGGATATTTTTTAAATACCCAAAACCACCCGAAAACCCATTCCGCCATATCCAAAACCGCCCCAAACGGATTGGGTGGGGCGGATATCCGTGAAAATCCGCCCCACTGCCATCCCTAGGGAGGGAGCTAGGTGGGGTGACATTGTGTGGAATTGGCGTTCAATTGGGGTTATAGTGGAGGGAAGACAAGAAGACACCCTTATTGCCAACAGAGCAGTGAGTTCGCAAGTGGATAATAGAAAAAGTTTCCAATATGAGGGTAGACAGAATCAATTCTCAGGGTAGAATGTGACCAAACCAACTAGTCTGAACATTATTTCTTGGAATGGTAAAGAGGTACTGGTAGTGAAGATTAGAGTAGTGCCTTCACTGGTGTATGGCTATGGCTCTAAGCTTCATATTAAGCTCATGCAAGAAACAAGCAATGAAGTGATTTGATTGATTGTGATTGCTATCAAATAAGATTTGGGGACTGATATGACTTTGGTTGGAACCCCGTACGTACCTTCGAGTGGCAGGCTATAGAATCTCAATTTTTGTGTAAAGTTGACTCTTTAGCAAGGCTTTGTCTCATTGTGGAACAAGTTGAAGATCATTAATGATGGCCTGAGTTGGGTGTCATTCTTCATCTGGAACATGATTCCTAAACCTATTTGGGGACCTCATGCTCTAACTAGGATGTCATTCTTTGCGTAGACTAAGATTCTTATTAAAATTTTAACCTAAGATGACCTTAGAAAGAGAAAGCACCTCATTGCTTCATTGCCCTTTCTCCATTTTCATTGGGCCTTCCTTCCTACATAAGCCAGGGGTTGCATAGGGCCTGCCATTAAAAGTGAGGGATCTCTCTTTTTCTTGAGAATTAGGTCCATTTCCTCCAAAGGTGAAAAGCTATGGAGCCCTATTCCTGTCTCGGGGATTTGGGGTTTTGTTTGGAATGGTATGGAAGACTCTTTCAAGGAGATGTTCCCTGTGTACGAGATAGATGGGGTGATTGTGGATATTAGGCGTTAGAATTTTTTGTTGGTATTGGATGTTCTTTGAATTTAGGGGTTTGAATTTTGATGATTAATGGTTCGCTGCGGAAGATAGTTTTTTTGCTCTTTAGGCATTTTTTTTTTATTTTAATATTGTAGGCTACCTCAACCTCCCAATTGTATCTTTTTTCTTTCTATTTTTATTAATAAACAAAATTTCTTGAGTTGGGTATTGGCTAGATTATACCCTACGTATGCAGTTAAAACGGAAAATAGACCTTTGTGGTCCAGGACCTATTTATGATCAATCATATGATTAATTGGTCTACTTTTTTAAGCATTATATTTTTAAATTTAATCACAATCATAGATTGCAAAAATAAATAATTAATCAAAAGGCTGTAAATTTTTAATTATATTATTTGTACATTTGTACAACTGTTTGAACCTCCCGATGATATCTCTATCATAGCCATTATACATTACAAAACTAATTAATCAATATCAATATCAAAAAGATAATTAATATCAAAAAGATTTACTGATGAACCATTCTAGTCTATCTGTCAACATCAATTTAAGAGCCAAATTTGAAAAAAAAAACAATTTCAAAAGCCAAAATTGAGTAAAACAAACACCAATTATTGATTGACACGTTTCAAGATAAACACTTGTGTACTAAAAAATATTGAAACAAGCGGCTTATAATAGCACGTTTTCTATCCTGAAACTTGACAAACCTACAAATACAAACAAGAAGAAAAGCTTACTCAAAAGTTGATGGTATTGGAGTTGCGGAAGAAGGAAGGGAAGAAAAAAAAAGACAAACCTGGTGATGGAAGAGTGCTCGTGCAGAGCCAGAGACAGACCTTGCCGATCGTTGCTGCTGCTGATCTTTTCTTCTCCTTTATGAATAAATTTTCCTCTTTTGTGTTGCGAATCGAACGCAAATTCGTAACTGCTTCAACTTCACTCCCTTTTTTCTCATTCTTCTCTGAATCTCTGTTCATCGTTTTTTTTCTTTTTTACGCCTCTCTCTTCTTGTTCTGGGTTTTCTTTTCTGTTTTCTGGACGATCGAACCGACGACATAGCTGGGAATGGGATGGGATCGAATATGGTGAGTTAGATTTTATATATATATATATAGCGATAAATTGGCGAGTTGGATGGGCCAATTTATCGATGACTCGCCGATTTATCCGAGCCCGCTAAACCAATCACTAAATACCCAATTCATATAGGTCACCCCCCACTAAACGATTTCTTGCCGATTTAGCGACGCATTAATAACATAGTACCCTAGTCGGTCAAAGAACGTGCAACAAGTCAACTAATTACACGCGAAGTACTCGAAAAAATTGAGCAATTTATCCCTTTAAGAAATTTTCAAATCCATTCCTAATAATATCTGAAATGAACAGTGAATGTGTCTTCAACTCTAAATTTTCTTTCCAATTTTGCCCTCCCAACTCTATTGTAAGGTGGGTGAAAGTCACAATGGGTGTTTGTGTCATTCAAATGAAACTCTACACATTTTTACCATTTTACCCTTCCAAAGTTAAACTATTTATAATCAAAATCAGCCCTTGTAAACATTCGTTAATTATACCTAAGTCCTTAATATAATTTATTAAAAACCCTCCATTTATGGCCCTGACGTTTAACTTCTGGATTTCTCATTTTGCCCTTTACATTTCATACTTTTACAATCAAAATCAGCCTCTCAAATATTGATTAGTTAATACTTATGCCCCTAACATAAATTATTTGAAGCCTCTTATTTATTTATAAACTATACATCATCAAAACCCCATTTCCGATACTTTCGGAGCCAGCTACACGGATCTTGGTTCTCCAAGCAATGCGGTCTTCCCATATATCCTTGCCTAATCCAAGCTCAATGATGTCTTCTTACACCCTCCATTAAATTGTCAATCTAGATATTTTCTAATTGGTGTCGTGCTTGGTGTCCTCCGCATGTGACCAAACCACGTTAAGCGCCTATCAAATTTTGTTTTCTGTGGGCGCTACACCCAAGTGTCTCCTAGTTCTTTCATTCATAATTTTGTCCTTACGGGTTTTACCACACATCCACATTAACATACGCATTTCTGCTACTGCCATCCTATACGTATGTTGTCTCATAGTAGCCCAACATTCTGAACCGTATAGCATGACTGGTCGAATAATTGTCTTATAGCATTTTCTTTTTAGCCATGCAGACATCCTTCTATCGCATAATACTCCTGACGTCATTCTCCATTCATCCAACCAACTTTAATCCTATGGTTTAAATATTATCCAATAGCCCCATTCTTTTGAATTATAGATCCTAGATATCGAAAAGCTTCACATTCTGGGACCTCCATTTCTTCGATCTTAATTGCATTACTCCTCCATCATGATTCACAACCAAAGTTGCAAACTAGATATTCTGTCTTCGAACGACTAATTCTAAAACCCTTACTCTCTAAAGCCTTCTGCAACCTATCTAATTTTTGACCTAAACTTTCACTAGTCTCGTCAATTAAGACAATAATAATTCAATAATAATTTTTCTTATTATTGAATTGTTGTAATAAAATAAAAAAATACTGAATATCCGCGCATGTAGAGCGCGTTGACACCCTAGTTTAATTAACAAATTCTAACATATATTACATACCATAATTGCAAAGTGGGTATGAATTTTACTAAGAGTAGGGGAAAAACGTAGTTACAATAGTAGCATGCCAACAATACGCAGCAGTGACAACAACACCCTTCTCTCATCTCTAACGTTTTTTTTTATTGTTTCTTTCTTTAGGATTTGAGTAATGGGTCAAGGGGCAAAAAAAAAAAAAAAAGTAAAAAACAAGAAAAAAGGGGAAAACGAGTTGGATTGGTTGAGTAATCGTAGTTACTCGGTGAATACTTGAAATTACATGATTCACCCATTTCAAGTAATCACAGAGTAATAGTTTTATTTATACTGTCCTCTAGCGAGTAGCGAGTACTCGCCGGGTAAGCTACTTAGTTGGGTAATCACCAAGATTTTGGCCAATAATAGAATTATAAGGCAGTAATTTTGGTAAGAAATAGATGATATCTCAGGTTATTGGGATCTTCCTTAACTGCTAGGAGAGTCTTTCTCGTGATTAGAAAGAGACATTAAATGAAAAGAAAGAAGGTTTAGGACTTAGAGTAATAGATGATTTCCATTTCCTTATTAACTTGTCGTTGTCAGATTTTTAGCTACGAGGGAATCAATATACTTGGTCAAAGCTTAGGGATTATGCAGGCCAAACCATTTTCTTGCTTCCGACAGCTGGATGGAGCAGTATTAAGATCTAATTTTAAGTGTTTTCATGATGCTGATCCTTCAGATTTGTCATGGTTTGGAGATGATGGTTTGATTCCTTGTATCTAGCAATGGTGAAAGTCCTTTCAGGTTGAAGGTAGGGGTAGGGCTGGATATATTCTGTATCTAAGCTGAAAGAATTGAAGAAGAATCTTAGCTAAGGAACCTTACAGCCTTTGGGAATGTTGAAGGCATGATCTACAGAACTAAATGGGAAATTGCCAGTCTGGACAAGATGGGAGAAGAGAAATATGCAGTGGCAGGGCCAAGTCTTGACTCAGTGAGTTACCAAAAGAGTTCTCAACATTCAAACGATAGGGGTTACTGTTCTAAATTATGTAAATTCTATATAATTGGTGATTTCAAAGGGGGGTTCCAACTACATTTTATAGGATATTTATACTGAATCTGAAGACTGGTGCTCAAAGATTGGCAATTTACTCACTGCAGTTCCGGAGAATGGAAAGAAGCATTGCAGAACTAAAAATTGTCATGGCTGACATGGCTTGTACAATTGGCTAGGTCCAGATGGTTAACCAGTGGACTTTTACAGAAAGGTTTCTTATTTGAGTTATTGTATATTTGGTCTTCTTAATAAGTCCCATCTTTTTGTTTTTTTTTGTGCTGGTTGTTTTTTCATGTTTAAAATATGTTGTGTTGCCAATCCAAAAACAAGATAAAATAAATGTCACAGGTAAGGACTCAATGGTTGAATAATGGAAATCGTGAAGATGGGTAAAGGCTGAGAGACCCTTTGAATCATCAATTGATTCGAGGGGTATGTATAACCTTTTGTTAGTAGGGCACTTTAGATTTTCTTCTTTTGTCCAGTTTATTGGACTAAGGGGCCCTGTCACATTGTTTCTCAAATATTTTATCTTTAAGTGGAGCACCATTGATTTAGCATGCAGAGTAGCACCGTACTAAAATCAAGGTCTCTTCCAAGGAGGGATGTTTCATTCAAGGAAAAGTACCAAGGAGGGGATGGGCACCTAGTTAGTTTGGTTTTCATTTCAATTAATTTTATTAACTTGTGACATGTCACTATTTTGTTAATTTGCTTGTTTGGTTTTATATTAGTAATGACTGAACTATAAGTGGTTACCATATTTAGATATTTTTATGGTGCCATAGTAATGCAGTGGCTTTCTTTCATATCTTGAGTAGATGAAGAAATGTTAATAGAAAATTGAGTAGGTCTGTGTATCATCTAAACATGGTCCATCTGTTTGAATATATGTTTTTCTCGGCATATCTTTTCAGTGACTTGCAGTCTCGAATATTTTTGCAGCCCTATCTGCATGAATCTCGACATCAACATGCTTTGAGAAGAGCTAGAGGTTGTGGGGGTCGGTTTCTCAATGCCAAGACAGATGAAAATGAACAAAACGAGGGCGACTCGCATAATAACACACAGCCTGACACACAGAATTTGGACGGAAATCAAAACTCTTATCAGAAATGATGGTACTAGACAACAGAAGATGGCACCCGATTTTCATCAGCTTGGTCAGAATATCCTTATCCCATCGCCCTTGTGTTGCTGGCATACGTGAATCTCCCACCTCAGAGATGCCTACAGTGCACGATGTATAGATTTGTTTTTTTTTTTTTTTTTTGAGGGAGTTTGCTTCACAAATATTGACAAGTAGTTAGACCTCGTTAACTTGACATACAGTAGCAGTTTAGTTTTCTTTTTTGGGCGATTTTTTATTCTTTATATTTTAGAAAACCATAAAGTTGCTCATGAGGAGTTTAAAAGATTGTGATGTAGTTGGAGTGCTGGTGCATGATAATATCTTAATAGATTTTATCATTCTGTTTGTCCATTGTTTCCAGTTTACTGTATTTTGATATTTGCACGTTTTATGCAGTGGATAGAAAATCTTCAAGCCAAAGAAGATAGAGCTCTTGCTTTCAAAACGAAAGAAAAGAAAACGTTCTTGAGCTTACAGATTGGTGACTTGCTCCCAATAATTATTTGCCTTAAATACGCTAAAAAGAAAAAGAAAAAAAAAGATTTACTAATTTATTTATTTAATACCTTGAAAACTTGGATTGGCAAGTTAATGGAGGGTGTAGACGGAGGGGACGATCGTTGAAAACTTGGATGAAGGCGGTGAATGAAGATATCATTGAGCTTGGATTAGGCGAGGATATGTGGGAATATTGCATTGCTTGGAGAACCAAAATTCATGTAGCTGACCCCGAAAATTTCGGAAATGGGCTTTGATGATGATGATGATTTATTTAATACCTTGACAAAATGGTTAACAATGGATGTCCTCTTTCTTGTTCAAATTTCCAACAATTCAAGTCCAAAAGCCTATAGTATCAGATAGTTTTAAGAATATATAAGCTTTACAAGAATTGCAAAATTTTAAATTCCCAAAGATGATTATTACATCCATTTAGGGTGAAGGCGAAGCGGTGTTCTTGCATAACCATCCATCACAAGTCATCTTATCGATTGACATCATTTTTTTTATATTGTTTTATTTAAAAGGTTTTTGATCGAACATTACACAATACAAAACTTATCTCACAAAAAATATTAGATATCACATTTTAAGGCATAGGTGAAAGTAAGTTATTAGATAAGGCCCTACGGTAACGGTAGCATTATGAACAACTGGAGGAGTGGCACCATCTAGTGATCGTAATATGTGAAGATCCTAGTTTGTTTCTGTTCAACAAGACCCCTATGAAACCCTAGGCTATATTAGGATTTTGAAAAAATTAACTCGAGATGTATTGTGTTCACTAACCAAAAGTTTTGGTGTACATATTACTTGAAAATATTTGGGAGTCGCTTGTTAATTTTTGTCTAAGTCAATGCTAATATCAAAATAGACATTTTGAAGCGAATATTGAGATTGTGTTGGGTTTAGGCTGCACCTTGGAAGGTGAATGTAAACCATCCTTGGTACTACTTGTAACTACCATTTACAAAAGTGAAATTCAAATACGAATCTCGATAAAGTATTTGATTCAACTAGAACACAATAGTTTTTATGTGATTAATTTAGGCTCTGACTTTTTCTGACACCACCATATCTACTCTTTGATACCACCACCCTCACTTTTCTTTCTAACACCACCATCTGCTTTTTGACACCATCAATATAAATTCTAATTCTTAAAATTTATCTCTGCCAACTCTCAACAAATTCCCTCCCCCCACCACTCTCAAATTTTGATTCATCTTCTCTCCCATTCCCCTCCCTCTGTTAACTTCACATTTACTCTCTACTCTGTCTCTCACTCTCAATATTCTCTTCTCACTACTATCTTCCCACTACTCTCTACTTTTGCTTCCAATACCTATTAAAGGTATGCAAAACGAGAGGTTGTGTGTGCAATTTGATTTGAGTGTGTGACTGTGCTTGTGCTATTCGTGCATGAGAGTGCATTGGCTATTTGATTGTGTGTGCGTGACTTCCCTTATGCACTCGATTGTGTATGCGTGACTGTGCCTGTGCGAATCGCTAGGTTGGTTGCTCACAGTCTCATTAAAAAAATATACAAAGTCGGGTAATTCAAAATTGATTGCTTTCTAAACACTTCGCCCAACGTAGAGACCGGTGCAAACACAACAACTACCAGGAAACTAGTATCGATAGACATAATCACATTTGCCCGTGCGAGTCCATTTAAGTAGTTCACGCAGGACTTTGCGACTGTTGGTTTTTTTTTTCGATATTCAGGTAATAGATTATTTATCTAAATTTTAATTGTACATTTTTTTAAATGTTCAGTGTGGCAAAGACGAGCAAGGACGTTGTGTCTTATTCGGTTGGGGGTAGTGTTGAGGATGATCCATTTGATAGACGGCCAATGATAGTGTTTAACTGAAAGGTGATTGCGAAAAAGGGTAAAGAAAAGATGGAAGAGAGAAAAAAAAATGCAACAACAGAGGGAGAAAGAAGTGGCGAAGAAGAGAAGAGATGATGAAACGGGGAGCGATTTTATTGATAAAGACGAAGCAGCGAGACGAATAATCCAATCGCAAAGTCAAGTCCAATCACAAAGTCAAGGTGGTGTGGGTGTTGTACATGAGGGTGAGGCAAAAGAAGAGGATGAGGCGGTGAAGGAGGAGCGTGAGGATGATGATGACGAGGAGGATAGGGATGGCGAGGAAGATTAGGATGACGAGGATAAGGACGGAGAGGAACCATTTGTTCATGTTGAATCTGGTTTTGTTGAAGAAGATGAGAGTATTTCGTATCATGGGAGTCCCAAGGATGGGCATGTTCTAGCGCCATTTGGGATGGTGACGAGGTCATTGTAATATTTTTCAGTTATTAAAATATCTCAATGTTCATGTTTTTTTATTTATTTGCACAATTATTATTATTTGTTAATGCTTGATGTATTTAGAAACGAGGCAAATTGAAATGTTGGCATCAATTTAAAAACTTTTTATATTAGAAGTTGAGATATGAGCCGAAAGAAGTAAGGGCAATGGTTTATAAGAGTGGTCTACGTCCCTTGATCAATTATTGTAAGCATCATCTCGATAGGGTGACCATTTGTGCCTTCGTGGAGGGTTGGCAACCTGAGACCAACACTTTTCACCTCCTTTTTTTAGAGATGGCCATCACCTTGGACAACATCCATCGTATCACTTAGTTGTCGATCGTTGGTAAGCCTATCATTGTGAAGAAAAGTAAGATGAAGGCAGAAGAATGTGTCAAACTATTTGTGAATGATTTGTGCTTTAAAAAAAGTGAAGTCCAGAAGCATATCCAAAAGAATATTAGTTGTGGAGATGAAGTTTGTTATGGATAATTGCTTTGGAAAAGCGAAGGCAACTGAGTGTCTTCAAAAGAAACAAGTTACTAGGGGTTACTTGTTATTTCTCCTTGGGATGACTATCTTTGCTTATAAGTTGGAACAAAGGTTCACACTGAATATTTGATGATGCTGATGAAATTGCATGATGTTGGGAAATTTGTATGGAGCTTAGGTACTTTGGCATTATTGTATCGTCAATTAGGATGTGCTAGCAGAGTGGGTACTAAACAAATATCTGGATATTTGTTGCTTTTGGAGGTATCTTTACTTTGTTTTTCAATTAATTACACTTTAATTGTTTAGTATATTTAACTAATGAATTTTATGTTAAATTTTTTTCTCTTTTATAGGGTTGGATATACGACCATTTTAGGCTTTGGGGTAACGCCAATGCTTCATGGAATGACACTTTCCCCACCATGATTAAGTAGGAATGACACACTTTAGCAGCTTCAGTTTGCACTTGATATCATCTAAGATGACACAGTTGGATGCTTCTGCCTGACCGTTGCTTTGTGGGAACATAGTGGTCGAATGTAGCAGAAAAAGGTCGTGTTTAACACAAAAGACTTAGCAAAGCATTGGGCAAGTAGAACCTAGTCATAATTTGGCTCCAGAGAAATGCTATGACATCTTCTTCCCTTGTTTTTTGGAGAGCTACTACTTCAACCCATTTGGAAAAATTGTTTTTTGCTACCAACAAAAACTCTCTAAGAGGGTCGATATGTCCATTCCCCATAAGGCAAATGGCCATGGACTACAAAACAAATGCAAAAGTTCTCCATGAATATGGATTGTGTTCGCATGTTTCTAGCATGCCTCACAATGCAAGAATACTTTCTTAGCATGCTCGACATATATGGCCAATAGTATCCCTAAGATCAAGCTTTATTCGCCATAGATCATTCTCTTGAATGTTTTTAGCAAATTCCCATGTTGAATCTTCTGAAGTATTTCTTCTACTTCAACTCATCCCACACATTTCTGTAGTATACCATTCACTGAATATCGATATAAATTGCCCCAAAGTATTATATACTATCGAGCTTTCAATTTAAGTTGCTTGTGTTGCCTGCCTGTCTTGCTTGATTGGGGCCATCCAAAGGTTTTGGTCCTCTTCTTCTGGATCTGTGATGGTAGCTACGACTATTTCATGGTTATTATGAAAACCTTCTTCAAATACTTGGGTTAGTGAGGTCTCAACTGCTATAATTCGGCCATCCACGTTTCCCATACCGAAAACTATGTATGCCAAAGAGTTAGCATGTCTATTCTATGACCTCGATATCTGAGCTTTTATACCAAGTAATGCACGTCTTGTGAAAGCTAGATATCTAGCCATATGCTCCGTCTTGGCTACATATTCTCTTGACAAATGTCGAACTACAAGCAGTGAGTAAAAAAGTAATTATCTTGTAGACATTCCACTTTGGCAGTAGTCGCATATCTACACCAGTGTTTCGTACTCTGTTTCATTATTCAGCGTCAGAAAAGCAAAAGATAGAGCTAGCTCAAAGCAAGTATTCTCGGGTGTCACGAGTATTGTATCGATTCCTGAACCGGATAAACTAGTTGACCCATATGTGAAAAGTCGCCAACCATGCCTAGGATCCCAAGGATCTGATCCACTCGGTAAAGTCGGTGTCTCCCTAACATCCATGTCTATCATTCAAGAAGGGTCTTCCAAAGGAAAATCGAGCAGAAAGTTCGCTACAACTTGACATTTTTCTACCGTCCTTGGTACATACAAAAATGTCAAATGACTCCAAAGCTAAAAACCATTTTTTCATCCATGAACACTCATCAGTTTGGTTCAGAATATCTCTCGGTGAGTGATGCGTCACCATAGTAATTTGATGGATTTGGAAGTAAGGTCACAATCTTTGTGCAAAAAAACCAAGGAAATAACTAAATGTTCTAACCCGGTATACCATGTTTCGACATCCATGAGGGTTTTAACTTTTACTCATGAAGAAAATAAGGTACTGAACCTTTTCTACCACTCTTATCAATAACGAGCTTACAACGAATTTCGAAGTTGAGAGGTGATGCGTGCATAAAAGTGCACTCTTAACATCGCTTTTCTAAGAGTAATTGTTAAATTATGTGGTTAATTCATGTATTTCTATAATAATCTTTTACTTATCTATATGATGTGTATTTTGATGTTTGGCCAATATTTTAATGCACTACACCAAAAATGGCCATTAGCAACGGTTTTAAACCGTGGGGGTAACCCATTGGCACGGCTTAGAACCGTGGGTTGTAGAGGCGTCGCTAAATCCTCAGTAACGGCTAAAAACCGTGGCAAAATATATGTTAGTCACGGTTTTAAGCCGTGGTCAGGAATAGCCACGGCTTAAAACCGTGGCAAGTCCTAGCCACGGTTATAAGCCGTTGCAAATGTTTTAGCCACTGTTTTAAGCCGTTGCAATAGTTAGCCACGGTTTTAAGCCGTGGCAATTTTTTTTTTTTTTTGCTATCAAATGACTTTTTATTACATTTTATAAGTTCTATTTCTAGAAAATAAAAATTTTAATGTGCCAAACTTAAACGAATAGAGGCAAAGTAATGTAATTAATAAGATTATACAATTACATCAAATGTGCCAAACTTTGTTTCATGCTGTGCACGTTTTGTCATTTGTCAGTTGACCAGATTATACAATTACATCAAATGGTCAAAGAATATGCAATACATTTATTCTCATGGACTTGCCCGAAGAGAAAATATTGGTAGATTGGTAGAGTGTCTAAATTGCAGGTGAAAAGATTGGTAGAGTTGCTCAAGCCCTTGAGAGAGTGCTTCCTCAGCTTGTTGAGAGGACTGTTGAAGGTTGCATATGCCCATTAGTTGTTGCTCTGTTAACGTGTCTAACTGTGGCATCAATATAGAGACTAGAGAATTCAGACTGAAAGACCCAAGGAAAACATCATATCCTGCACAAATGAGGAGACAAAACACACGTCTTCAGTCACCAAAAAATTATGAAGTATATCAACAGGTTGAAACATTGAACAAATGATAAAAATTGGATAATCTCGAGCAAATGAAACATACCTTGATCAAAGGCTGCAAATGCTGGAGAACCAACTACTCCATTGGATACACAACTGAATACAAGTTTAAAATAAGAGAAAAGATATAGGTTGTTGTGCACCACTTAAGAGAATATCATAAACTAAGTACTACAAATGGATGAAGAAAAGAACAATCAATGTCAAATAATATTTGGGAGTACATCACAATCTTGCAGTCCCTTAAATGCAAATAAAATCTTCAAAGCCACCACCCAACAATGAATTCAGGCATGCCAAAGGTACAGAAATATAAACAACTGAACCAGAAAATGAACCAGAAAATGCAGAGAACAAGCCTGTTCCCCTACACAAAATGTACTAAATCGTGTTACCCTCTTTTCTTTTCTTGTGTTCCCCTGTATGCTAGAATTACTGCTATTGTCAAATATAGAACCAAAACTCGGCAAAATCATACTCAGACCTTCTTATTATACTATCACAACTGAGTCTGTCTGTCTCCTTCTCCCAAGTTTCCATCAACCGCTGCTATTGGGAAATGATCTCAGCAGCTAGCTTTGGGGCGGATTTTTCTACTGGGCTTCTCCAATGATGCCACAGCTGGAAGGCGGATTCGGCGGAGCAGAGCTTTGTCGGACGCGATTTGCAGTTATGGGGTGGTAGTTCTGTGTCACCCTATGCATTACACATTTGAGAGACGTCCCCATATGGCCTCTTCTGCCCTCCTTCTGAATCCTCCTCATACTGGGGGTAGGCGGCGCAGAGAAGTCCACAACTCCTTGTGTGTCTCCGCTGCTACTTTCAAATCATCCTTGTGAGGTGATTCGACGGAGCAAAGGATTAAGCTTGCACTTGCAGCATTTTTCAAGTACTTTACTATCACTTTCGAATTATTTTCGAAGACAGATTGGCTTAGCGAATTCTTGATGTGCGTTGGAACAGATAAATACTTGCGTCAAACTCAGATAATTGTTGTGTATATTCAGTTGTAGTAGTCAGTAGGGCAAGCTTTGTAATAACTTTTATTGCAATCAATAAAGTCTGTTTTATTCCTTGAATATGTCTTGTGCGAACAATTTTCCTAAACTAAAAAACAAAAAACAAACAAAAGAAATCAAAGCAATAAGATAGTTTGATTCTAAACAAAAAGTAAGCTAATCTTACCCTGAAAGAGACGCGCACGGTTCTAGCTCAGACTGTGTAGCTTTTTTGTGGACCGTCAGGTATCGCCATTATGGCGAAGTTACTGAAGAGTGAACTTCGCACTGGTGGGTCGTTCCCCGCTGGTTGTCAGCATTCTGAGGAGGTGCCTGATTGCTGAAGTGTTAATACTTAGCCTTGTGCTAGGCTGGATTGTATTTCCAATATTAAATTTTGGCCTGCTAGATAGTAGAGCCTTGGTTGTTGGAGCCTTGTCACTGTCCGCAGGAGGCGATCCTCTCCCCTCTTCTAGGTACGATGTTTGACGTATCTGTTTCGCGAGCTCGGAGTGTAATTGCTAGTAATCCAGCTACTTCAGCACTGCGTAGTGATAATCTCTCGCTGAAGGTTGATCTCCACGAATAGTTCCTTGGGCTTGGTTGACTATGTACTTGATGCATTGGTGCAGAGTAGAAACTACTGCTTCCATATGGTGAAGCCAAGGCCTCGCCAGGATGATGTTGTAAGCAGACGGAGCATCGACCACCATGAACTCCTGGACAAGTTACTTCCGTAACTGCGACTCTTCTGCCACTACCATTAAGCTGATCCTCCCAATAAGAAAGCATATCTCTCCTCGACCATGGGATGGTTGGCGGGTGTTAAGTTTGCCTCCTTGAGTTGCATGTTGTGAAAAGCGTTGAGAAACAAGACGTTTAAAGAGCTTCCTGTGTCCACCAATGCCCTTTTAACTTCCCATTTTGAAACAAGGACCGAGATGACCAGGACATCATTATGGGGAGAATGAACGCTCTGAAGGTCCTGGTCCATGAATGTCAGCGGTGGGATGGGGCTCTGAATACGTGCATACTGCATTTGTCTATCTTCGCGTGTGTGTTGCGTCTGCATCTCAAGAAGTGTCCTCTTGCGGGACTTGTTTGATTGCTTGCTTTCGGAGTCGTCTCCATGAAACATGTATATTATGCCAGGAGTTTCTTTTCTATCTCCTTAACAAAATCTTCTCTTTCCTTTGCCTGCTCCTGCCTCTTTTCCGGGTTTACGAACTCCTTAAGCTTCCCCTTTCGGATCCAGAACTCTATCTCATTCCTGATACTCTTACAGTTCTTAGTGTCGTGGTCGTCTTTTTTGTGAAAGAAGCAGTATTTGTTGTTATCACGTCGGAAGGGGTGTCCTTGTTGTTTGGGGGGACACTTCAGCTCCTCTCAATTCTTGATTGAGTTTAGGACGTCAGATAGACTAGAGTTAAGAGGGTCAAGGACTTAGCATCGACGTAGTTGGAGGCCTTATCTTGCCTTGCTCGGCCAGAATCGGGCTTGCTATCATTGCATTTCCTCTTCTTGT
This sequence comes from Berberis vulgaris, assembly GCA_963556465.1. Classification (NCBI taxonomy): domain Eukaryota; kingdom Viridiplantae; phylum Streptophyta; class Magnoliopsida; order Ranunculales; family Berberidaceae; genus Berberis; species Berberis vulgaris. Next base: position 47,307,366 of record OY747131.1, on the reverse strand, counting down.
CGTCGTCATCCTGTCTCTTCCCTTCTTTTAGTCTCTGGATGCAGATATTTCTTTTCGGAGTCCACCTCCCTCAGCGAGAGTGATGTACCTCTTGACATTCTTTAGTAAGTCCGACGTATCAGTTGGAGGGTTCAAAGTGAGGAAATCATAAAACTTGCCCCTTCTCAAACCTGAGGAGGTGATGACCGCGGTGTCGTTACTACAGCCTTCGATAAGGGTCAACTCATCGTTAAAGCGTGTAACGTATTCCCGTAACATTTCGCTGGGCATTTGTCTAAGGGCGAACAGATAATGCGGGTCCTTCTTGATTTGCTGGCTGTTGATGAAAAGTGTAAGGAATGCTTTTGCCAATGTCGGAATGAATCGATGGACCTCGGAGGGAGGCTATGGAACCAGGTCACCATTGACGTTTTTAGACTAGTAGGGAATGACCAACACATTATTGCTTCGGATCCTTATTTGATTGCCATTACATGTTGGAAGTGGCGCAAGTGATCGGACGGGTCTGTCGTCCCATCATAGAACTCCATCTTCGGCGGAGTGATTTCTTAGGCAAAGATTCTTTCATGGTATGATCCATGAACGGCGAGACAGTGAGGCTGAACAGTATGTAAAGATTGGTAGTCCCCAATCTGACTGGGTTCTGGGAGACCAGTCCATCAGCCCTAGACGCTGGGTCTCCGCCTTTAGTCCATTGGGAACCTTTAGGGGCAACGCAGCTGACTTGAACGTGTTCCCTTAAGTTTTTGGGGACGAGGCTCTTCGTTGCTCCTATTCTCCTTCTGCGGGTGGAAGATTATGATGGGTAAAAATCTCCAGTGCTCGTGCAATCTGCTACATCTGGGTTGACAGTATATCCACCCTTGGGTCCACCACTGCTGCAATCAGTACGGGGGTATGATCTTGTTCCTCCGGCGGTGCCGGATTTGTCAAAACTGGCAGCGCTCTCATAGTACGAGCGTTCGAGGGCTCAATGAAGTCTTCATTGTTGCGAAAGCTCGTGGTCACCATATCTCTGTACTATGAGGCAGAGTGATATCACTGTTTTTTCAAGAAACTTCGTCGTTCCCCATGGACAACGTCAAACTAATGTAATTGAATCCTACCATCTTTGACCTTGACCTGAATCTGCATAGGGAACACACGTAAGACAAGGAACACCGTTGTGGTGGTCGATGGGACTTTGATGCTAAAGTCAGACAAGGCTGGAGGAAAACTTAAAGTTGTAAAGTGGGTTCGGTAGCGAACATTTCTCTATCAAACCTGTCTTATTTATAATGCAAGAGTCCTTATTCGGCAAGGCTTTCGGTGACGTAGTTTATGAAAAGAGATATTGTTGGAGATCCTATCCTATCTAGGAGTCGTCTATGTATAAGAATTTTCCTACACGACTGATGCTCCTAGATCTGCGGAAAAAGTTTCATTTTCAGAGTATTGTCTATGCAAGAAAGTTTCCATGCACGACTTATACTCTGTGATATATTTTCTAGTCGAAACTAATGTGTTGTTTGCTTGTCTGTCTTAGGAGTTCCCTCAGACACTTATCTGATTAGGTCTTACAAATATTGGGCTTTACCATGTGACGTGTGGGCTTAATAGGGCGTTGGAACTTGGATCCAACCTTTTGGATTTTGCCAATATTGACTTATTGTTGTTTGGGCCTTGCCAAATTTGGTGGGCATCTGAACCTGCTTTGTTCTACTGATGAGATCATCGTGACACACGTACGATGCAAATTAAAAGATGGTTTGGTGTATTATCAATTAAAATAAAGAGCCGATGGTTTAACCTCTCTTGCTATGTCATATAGGCTCTTTAGCTCCATCTTCTCCTTGTTAGAAAATATTATCCTCTTATAGCAAATGTGAGCCAAGTCTTTGGCAAGGCGAACCAACTCACTCTCATCTATCAATCGGTTCATGAGATGGATGAGAGTCTTTTCGTGTTGGTGTTCTATTTCAAGATTCCATCATGAACTAATAGTGTCACACGTCTTCTTCAACCACGCAACCAATTGTGAATCTCTTCCATCCTCAGCTCTTACATCTTCGCCGCCTTGAAGAAGGTGATCCAAGTCCTGCACTTTATAACAAAATTTTCATAAATGATCTTCTTAATACATAAATACAACACTAAGCATGTATGGAGGAGAACTTGTCCCAGACCATCATCCACCTCTCCCACCAGCTGTTGATTTTCATGTTCCATTGAATTTGACAAAGATTTAAACCATCAGCACTCCAAGAATTTATCCAAAATGTCTCTAAACAGTAGATTTTCCTCTAAACTATAAAGAATCTCTGCAAAATTTCAATGAATAATAGATTTTCTCCCAAATTGCAAAGAATCTCACTAAATTGTTATCTGACTAGTAGCTTTTTTTGCTAGATTTCCAAGTATCTCACTAAGTGTTCTCTAAAATTGCAAATAATTTCATGAAATGTTCTCTAAATGGAAGATTTCCTACTAGATTGCAAAGAATCTTAGCAAAATTTCTCTAAACAGCAGATTATTTTCATAAAGATAACCTAATTTTGGATTGAATTTGTGTAGATTGAACGAAATCAACAAGAAAGATAAGCGAAACCAAGACTCGTACCAGTTTCGCTCTCGAAAGAGAATGAATAAAGGATTCGCGGAGAACGAAAGTGTTTTCGATCGTTTGCGTTGAGATTAATGATCGATCTATCCGTATAGAGGAACGAACCCTTGCTCAACGATCTCTATCTCTGTCTCCGCGATTTCAGTTTACGTGGTGAACGCTTGAATAATGATTCTCTCGCCCTTTTCTAGAAGATGAATATATGAACAAAGTCATGGAATTCCCTTTTCTATCCCTAGGTCCACCTTTTATTCCCCCTAATTTCAAGGAGCAAGTCTAGCCGACTTGGTTTGCTTGCCTTGCCGGCTTATTTACACATTTTATTACTTCTCTTTAAAACACAATCACAAACACTTTAAAGATGAGGGACAAAAGAGTAATTCTAGCCAGCCAGGCAAGCAAACCAAGTCGACTAGAATTTCTGAATTTCAAGTTGTTATTTTTCTTTTTCGGTCCCTATACCTTGCTGGAATAGGTAAACCTTTTGACCGTTGATGTCACTTGAGATGAACTTGCATGGATTTATTGTTATTGTTGTGGTTGTGGTAATATCTTGTGTAATTTCTCGTTTATTTATATTTGAAGTCATGTTGTTATTGTTAGGGTAATTTGTAAATTTTTGTTTTGGTGGGTGGATTTTTCTTCTCCAGAAGTTGTTTGTTTGTTATTGTTTATCGATTTTAGTTGATAATTTCATGTTTATTTTCATTATTTGCTTTTAGGTTTAGTTTGATAATGTTACTTATGAGTTCATGATTGTTTGGTGCGTAGGCTCTTCTCACGGGCGTTATAAATTTCGACATGCCTCTAGAAGATGTTGACAACCCGAAATTGCTTCAAGCCTATTTGGAAAAGAAAAACCTTATAGAGGTAACCATTGCCTTAGTCATTTTCTTCATTATGTTAATATATGATTTTAATTATATTTTGTTTGATTTACATAATGTGGAAAGATGTTGATACAAATGTTGAAACTAGTGAGGCTAATTTTGAGACAAATGGTTAGGCTAATTGTGAGCCCAATAACCATTGAAAAGAAAGAAAACTGGAGGAGGTTGTTGACGAGGGTGACTTTTTTTTTACAGAAGAGTTATGGTTAATTCGTGTATAAAACATTTTCACAAGTCTGTTGTTTTTCCTAACAACTTTATTAATCTTCCTAACATGTTTTTTTTGTAGGTGTTCCCATCGATGTCGGCCTTGATAGCTTGGTGTCAAGGCGTTGGTAGGGATAATAACACAGTTGTTATTATCACAAAATATGAGCCCATTGATCATATACGTAAATGAAGGATCCACTTTGGATGCGAGAGAAGATGGAAACAAAAATAAAAATAAACACAGAGATGCAAGAACGAGATTGATAGTGGAAATGGTTGATCAAACTATACAAAGAAGTGTAGCTGCTCGTTTTAGTTGAGAGGGGTGCCACAAGGTAATGACCGTTGGAAGTTGCAAGTCACGTGTGGAACCAACAACCATCCTCGAGCAAAATCGCTTATTGGTCATTCCTTTACGGGCAAATTGAATGAAGTAAAGACAATAATTTTGCTGAATATGTTGACGTCGGTTGTTGTGCCTTCATGCATCTTGTCCGCTGTGAAAAGATGTTTCCTGACAATGTCTCATATTTGAGACTATTAAGAATATTTACAATGTCATTGGGAGGCTCGAGACACTTCAACTACAAGGGAGAATGGTTTTCCAACACACCATGCACTTGCTGAACAAGAACAATTACATTGAGTGACATATTGTGGATGAGGATAATAGAGTGACCAATATCTTCTGGGCGCATCAATTTCAACTAGCCAAGTGTTTCCTATCAGTGATGCTTATGGATTGCACTAATAAAACCAATCACTGTCGGATGCCACTATTTGAGATTGTGGGTGTTACGTTGACCGGGAAGGCTTTCAATGTTGCATGTTGTTTCATGTATTCGGAAAAGGAAGAGTCTTACGCTTGGGCTTTGGAATAATTATTGCAGATTTTTAGCTAGACAATTTGACAACTGTGTTTGTCACTGATAGAGAGTTGGATTTGATCAAAGCCATCGAGCGAGTCTTTCCCAGAGTAAGGAGATTGTTGTGCACGTGGCACATAAACAAATGTTGAGAAGAATTGCAAAAAAACACTTTGAGGATAATGAGGGGTAAAGTGAGTTTATACAAGCTTTCTCGAATTAGTATAGATCAAGTGCAAAGGAAAAAAAGAAGAAGGCCATTGTTGAGTTCGAGAGAAAATGGGCATCACACTCGAATTGTGTGGATTATTTGAGGGTGGTTTGGTATCCGCATAAGTAGTACTCTGTGAGTGCATGGTGCGATACTTTAATGCATTTTGGCCAATGAACAACTAGTCGCGTTGAAGGTACACACTCAAAGTTAATGAGGATGTTGGTTCAATGGACATTTTTTAATGTATGGGCGAAGATGGATGACATGATTTAAATCAAATTGATAAAAATTGAATCGTCATTTCAACAAAGTTTGACGATAGTGAAGATTGAGCATGTGTCGAAATCATTTGGAAAACTTCATGGGTCAGTGGCACAAAAGGCTCTTGATATGATCTTCTTGGAAGTTTGAAGGTGTGAATCGGTGGGCAATGAGCCTGTGAAGTGTGGATGTGTGCTTCGAACCATTCATGGGTTGTCTTGTGCTCACAAAATGATAGAGTATCTAACCCCCAATAGACAACTTCCATTATCTACCTTGGACAAGCAATGGATGCAACTTAACAAAACACCTATTACTAAAGTTGCGAATGTGATTATAGAGTTAGTGTTCGGGGCCATTAAGCACAAGTTTAATGAATCCACTCCCGATCAAACGTTGGTGTTGAATAAAAAGATTATATAGTTGAGTTTCTCAGGTTCAACTCTAATGGTTGACCATCCGAACATATGAAGAGCAAGGGAAGACATAAAAAGAAGTTGTCCAAGCATGAGAAGTCAACTAAAAGAGACCCATTAGGTCATGAGTACGTCAACTCAATATGAGGAGCTAAGAAGTCAACAAAGTGTTTCTAAGCCAATGCAGAAGCCGAATATGTGGAGAAGTACTTTCATGAAGCAAATTTGTCATGTATTCGGGATTAGGTTCATAGCATTGAGAATGTACCCACACAATGGGAATTGTGGATCCGCTGCATAGTGAATTTCCTAAGTTACTACAAGGAAAATAGTTAGAAGCAGGTAAGGCATGAGCTACTAATGAAGCTAGAAACGAACGTAGAGTTGTGGGTTGGAATGTGGCACGAGTGCAGGGTCATGTTGGTAAATGATGGTTTGACAGTTCCATAACGCAAGGTACGCACTGACAATCGAAATTGGTTGTGTGAACCAGATATGTTGGAGCTTGCAGCGAACTGTTACCAGTTTGTGTTATGAGAACCAAAACACTACATGTTATCTGTATGTTGAGCCACCATCATAGTTGAACTACATATGGGTATGTTTCATCGCACACCTTGCCAGAGTACTCACTTTGTATTGCTCCATATGACACTAAAACCATGATTGCCTTGGTTGATACCTACTTGGCCCTCTTGCCTATTTCCATAAGCAATCCCATAGCAGAGTTCATTTGATGGTCATCTCAACATTGGTGATGTGATTCTTAGAAAGTTCAATGCCAAGAATGCTAAGAAGATTAATAAGTTAGGAGAAGTCATTGACATAGTCGATTGATGCACCACATGCACGTTTTTTTGCACATTTTGTGACTACATGTATACGTATACTAATATGATGAATAAAATAAACAATCTTTCTTTTTGTGGTATAGGATGATGCTATTGTTAGAGACTTATTTATGGATGACTTATACGCTTGCGATCATTAAATGTCATTAATAAATAATTTACATTTCATTTATTAAGTACCCATTTTACTTATTGATGTGTTCAGATCTGTCTTTGCTGATCTTGACGATCTCTGACCTACAAAAATGAAATATGGTTAAGCCAGGGACCATTATTGTGGTTGTCAAAGGCACTCTGATGCTTAAGTTAGATATCGATGCAAGGAAGAGTGAAGACTGTATGTAAATTTCAATGTGTATGGGTACCTTTCTTCCTCCTTTCATTGTCTCTTATAGCGAGTGTTCCCTCCCCAACTGTCCTTGCGATCAAGGCCGTGTGATGGAGGGAGGAGATCTCGCATAAGATCTTACCTATGCATGACTAAGTCTCTTCGGCACCTGGCTATGTTTAGGACCCAATGCTTGATTAGGCTAAGAGTTGATTCGTGCATGTGGATCTCAAGCTTGTGACAGCTTTGAGATTCATTGTTCGGGCCTTATTGTCTTGGGTCAAACCCTAAGACACATACCTCTTAGGCTGGCGTGTCTTGGGCCTGGGCACTTGACTTACGGGCTGAACAACAGTTTGTGCATGGGTCCGCTTGGAACTGCGTAGAAGCATTTTATGTGTTAGGATTAGCCCATGTCACGTCTACGGCTATGATCTTATGATTGATTAATGTCATACATTTATACTGCAAATGGATTTGTTCTTTTACAATCTAGACTCCAATCTAGACTCTGAAATCTATGTTTCTCAAAAATGGTCCCCATATCACAAGCAACTAGAGTCGCCAAAGCTGCCATTTCAGTGTTCCCATCACAAAATTTTATTACAGCCTATATTTCAACAATCACAGGAAACGAATATCACATCGAGCACAAAAGGTTATACCCGTTGACCCTTTCTAATCATATTAATGCTCTCATGAGAGATGTTAGCTTTTCTAACTAACATTTACCCCTTGACAACACAAAGAAAATGAAAAAATTTGATATGATTAAACTGCAATAACAATAATAATAAGAAATAAATAAAATGACACTCCAACTAAGTATCGAGTGAAAAATGAAAAATGTTCACTAATGCCCATGGGATGAGATTTTTTTTTAGATCAGCAACCAAGTTGTGTACCATCCAGTTAGCTACCCCCACAACATAAAAATCTAGCAGCTTTCAAAAGGTCCCAGAAGAGAGAAGAAAAGAGGAATATTCTGTTAATAGAAGCAAAGATTTTCTTGTGTGTCCATTAGTCTATGAATAACAAAACTCATTACTTTAGGTGAGATTGATCCCAACCAGAAATACCATGCGCACTATTGGAGATAGTGATGGAATGAAGAAAAAACTTGCCTTCAATAACATCAATGAGTGTTAAGCACCCAGCCTTATGCACAGCTTGGAGAGTGTGAGTAAGAGCATCTGTAACAGTTGGTTTTTTTTCTTTCAATTTTTCCTATTCATAAGATAAAAAAATACTGTGAGCCAATCCTATCTAGTAAAGTAACAACTTGAAGTAGACAAACATAAAAAAGTAATAACCAAAAAGGAGAACAAAAAAAAGAGTAAAAACCATACTGAAAAAACACTAGACATGTCGGATACAATTCAGTATCACTGCACATGATTTGTTCAGTTAAAACCTCAAAACTAGCATTTCATAGATTTTAACTAAAAGATAATCAGGGAAACCACTGCAATATTATAAATAATCCTATTACATAGTAAATAGAGCATGTTTTACTTTACTTACAAGCAAAACTGGTAAGAGAAACCGTGAACCTCCAGAAAAATGATTTCTCAGTCCCCTAGCAAGATTCCCAATAGCTTGTATAGCTTCAACTGCAACAGCTATGTTCACATCCATAATAAGCTGCAAGCAAAAAGGTATACCTAAATTAATGAAGTTAGAAATTTCCAAAGCGGCTGATTTTGGAGGGAGGTTATGGAGACAGGATTATCTATACACAAATTTAATGGATTTTAAATTTCCTAATCACGTCAAAGGTGTCTTAGTAGGAATTTTGATGAATCCATTCATATATATATGTTGCTCATTACTTATACATCGATATAAAGTAAAACCCTACAGCTACTCTCTAAAATAAGAAGAATAAACAGAGACAAACAACAACAATAACATAACACAAAAAAGGTACCTTATGTGTGACATAGGGTCTAAACTAAATGAGAAAAGTTCATACCTTCTTAAGAATTCGACCAACTTCACTGAAATCACCAGGAGCTATTCTTTTTGTTGAAGCGAGCTTTGTAAGCTCTTACACAGCCAATTAGGTAACAATATCTTGTTCAAATACGTCAATAACCAATACCATCTGCAAATTTATGATCAATCACACCCCAGGGATCACAAGCAGCCTTGTGTGTCGATTATACCACATAATTGCCGACATTTGTTAATCGATTACATCATACCCAATACCTTAGCTATAAGTAAATCTGTTTTTTGCAAATTAATTTGGACCTTTAAGTTACTATATGTTTAGTGACATCCTACAAAACTTAGGTAGGTTGATTCTAAAACCCCACTGGAAAATGTTTGGAAGAAAAACATGCCTGTGACACATCATTTTATTCCGGAGATGTACAAAAATAAAATATGAAGACACCAACTTTTATGGGTACTGTGCACAGTCAAGAAATGTAGAATAAAAGGCAGTTCGAAATTACCATTGAAGCATTGCAGCATTAGTATCCTTGGAGTTTTTTGCATCTAAACTAAATCCAGGACCCAGCAGTTTATTCATACGTCTTACAAGACGATAGTAGTAATGTCTAACCTGCAAAACAAATAACAACAGAAAACATGGTCAAAAGATTTGCAAAACAAAATAGTATGTACTAAAAATATACCTTCAACTGATCCAAGGACACAGACATAAGAACAGAGCCATCTCGGTGCAGGACTCCTCTATAATCCACCTCCTCACCCTGTATACATTTAATTTTTATTTTATTTACTGCATAACTGAGAGTATCAAAACACATACACGGACAGGAAGTAGGCAAAATGAGCAACAAGGACTGACCTCCTTCTGGACTGGTAGTTTACCAGTTCTACGTTGGAAATCAAAATAATGTCTGTTTTTCTCTTCGAATGGTGCCTAACAAAAATATAAATGCAGTTGATTAGCGGAGAGAAAACAAAAGGTTAGAGTTAAAAAAGAAAAGAAAAAAAATGGGAAGTAAAAATTCCTCGAGTTTGTAGAACAGAAGAAGTTTACCACTCCTAGTTGAAGAGCTGATGCTTTTGTACCCAGGTTAGCCAGTCTTCTGCAAGGGTCAATTTCTTCCTCTGGTGGTTCTGTGAGGGACACCCTGATTGTATCACCCAGACCATCCTATAAACATTATAAAGTTCATTAATCACTGTGGTCAGACGATACTTCACCATATAATCTTTATTTTTTTCTTTCCCACTGTTTGTTGAAACAGCGCACTCTCTAAAGTTTAAATGCACTACTTAATGAGATGAGTACCTGAAGAAGGGTTCTTATGCCAATTGCAGATTTCATACGTCCATCTTCACCTTCACCAGCTTCAGTTACTCCTAAATGTAGAGGATAATCCCAACCCAAAACATACATCTCAGATACTAGTAAACGATATGCTTGAACCATGATCACTGGATTGCTTGCTTTGGAGACAAAGTTATGGAAGTCCAACTTCCTGCAAATCCTTGCAAATTCAAATGCAGATTCTACCTGATACAAAATCATAGGGATTATTTTATATGAGCAACATTTGTTTGGAAAAGGATTACAAAAAATTTTAACTTATTTGTAAGTTATGAACTTACCATTCCTCTTGGAGAATCTCCATAATAGCTCATGATACGATCAGAAAGACTTCCATGGTTTGTTCCAATTCGCATAGCCCTTCCATATTGCTTACATTTCTCAACTAATGGAGTGAAAACCTGGTGTCACACGACGGGATGTCAATAAAACCAACTCTTGCACAAAATGTTGATCCCTTAAGATCCATGTGAATCAGAAGGACTTATTGGGACTGTGATAGCTTAAGAAAATGAAAGCAATATGAATGTTAATCACCTTTCTAGCTCAGAAAGATACATTATTCAGGTTTATAATCTTATAAAGGTACTATGCTGATTTGGAAAGTTGTTCAACATTACACAAATGAGACTAAAATCTGAGTTGATAGGGAGAATTGAATTACACCCAAGGCTGATGTTGAAGTTTTCAATGGGGAAGCTAGGGTATAAAATAGTGACAGGGGCTTGAGCTAATATAAGAAAATAGTAGTCAGTAAGTTGACCTTCTCAATATGCTTGAGCTCCTTCTGGCAGTCATCTTCAGTGTACTCCAGCTGCTCATACTGAGCTCGCCTATCAGTTGTAAGCAAAACAAAATAAGTTGTATAAAACTATAACAAATTTTTTTGTCTCTCATTGTAAAGCTAGATAGAAATTGGCTTTGTGCTACGTTAAAATGCCCAACAAGCTCCCTTGATGTATTTAACATGTTCTATATCATTGGATATGTGGTTCAGCAAATAAGTGCAAATAATCATAAACTTTGCATAATTGCATCCCAATAACAGAAACAAGTGAAATGAAGATGAAAGTCGGATTCATGAATCAAAACATAAAAATGATGCAAGTCTTCTATACGAAACTTATTGATGACAAATAAGACGACGGTAACTTATTAACACCAATAATAATGCAGTAAAGATAAAAGAAATAAACAATTGCTGAAAGAGGACCTGCTGCAGTTGAACCTCCATTGTCAAGAACCTTCACTGGGACCATAGTGGTAACAGGTTGCACAACCTGTTCAGGTATGAAGTTGATTTTTTCATAAACCAAATGAACTGTTAACAGAGATACAAGACTCCAAATAAGGCCCATTTGACCGTACTAAATAATTCAATAATCAACATGAAAATCTAATTCAGGATTAGGATTGAAGATTGAAAGAGAGGTGGAAATGAAGTTTTACTGAGAGACTGTTTTTTGGCCAGAATTATGAAGTGACTAGAGATGGAACAGAAAGCTAGGAATTAGAGCCTAGTGATTCCTATCTTATAAAACATATGCAAGACTTTATTCAAGAACTTTAAGAGACGTCAAAACCAGGCTTAAGAGGATGGACATCTAGTAATCAGATAGGAAAAGATAGGAAACACTTCCAATTAAATCAAGTTGTGCAGAATACAGTAAAAATGAAGAACCATTGAGCTTACCTGCCGCTCTGTATCTGTAAGGGTAAGTTCTTAGTGGATCTAATTTAGTTGCCATACAGAGGTCACTTCTTGCCATTTGGCGCTCACAATACTCTGAACGTTTCTCATAGGCTGATGCATTGTTTCGTGCTTTCTCTATCAGTCTAGTCATCTCATCATAAGCAACTTTTCTATTACTCTTGAGATAGAAAACACGTGCTAGTCCCTGATGTGCTCTGGTGTGCCTAATGTTAAGGGCATTCATATAGCAGTCTGCCGCTTGATCCAGCTTATCACAGTCTACATAGACACTTCCTAGATTGTTTAATGCCTGCAGAACAACAAACACAAAAATCAAACAACACTGCAAGAACTTAAATAGTATGCTTTCTTGTTGACAGACGGATAATATTTACCTGTCCTTTCCGAAGACCATCAGAAGGACATCTAAGAGCTTGCTCCAGAAGTTGGGCGACGTAAGTTGAAGACACAGAGTCCAGGTTTGTGTCTGCTACATATGCTTTGAGATCATACAAAAACAAACATACATCACGAAAGCAAAAAGAACATACCAAAAACAGAGAGTAATAGAGATTATAAATAGGTAACAGAGATTATAACGAAAACAAACATACAAAAATAGATATTATAAATAGGTTCATCTGCATCATCCTTAGGAAGCATGGACATGAGCAGGTTCTAGCACATAAAGTATTAGATATTACTTTTGATGAGTTTTTTCTTGCATGCTCATCCATCCTTTCTTTCATCTCTAGTTAAAACGGTATGCACAAGTTTCAGGTTATGCATCCAAGATGATTCTAGTTGTTCACTTTAGCTTAGTCACCATCTATCTTTCCTCTTTAGCTTAGTCACCATATATTTTTCCTTGCCAGTAAACCATTACATGTCTTATTAGTTAGGTATTAAAATCAAAACGTGTTTTCTCTTTGAGTTGAGGCTTCTTGATTGAAATACGAATGCTCAATGACAACAACTGCACGTCTACAACAACAACAAAAATGACAGGAATTCTTCAATGAACCCAAATATTATTAAGGAACCCAATTTTAGCTGATAAGGAATAAGAACAAAACTAACACGACATTACATCCTCTTTACCAAACTCTCTCTCCTCCAACCCAAATATCCCTTAACTATGCAGAAACAAATAAATAATATATTTACAAATTTGAAAAACTAAAAACTGAGGAAATGTCATCTTATCAGAACACTTGTATGGACGTCTTGGCACAAGTCTCTTTCTTAAATAATGACATTACAAAATTATGTAGGTCTACACAAGCAACTATTCACAAGTTATATCTGAAAGTATTGGATGCTTTCATCCACTTTCCTTTTACATGCCAACAATCAATATGCTTCAAAAAACTGTGCTACATTACAACAATTTGACTATTCTCATCTTCAGGCAAACATTCAAGACATTTTACATTCCTACTTCATGCTTCATTTTGTATATGAACCCAACCTGAATATGCAGGACTTGAGAGATACACTTCTAGTACGCTCTAAATGGTGATTGAAATGTTTTCAGATCTCACTAATTTTACACCATGAGTGCCTGTTATATTGCACATTCATACCAATCCCATCCAAATTCCATTATCTATACAAAGCAATGATCACCAAATGGAGGTTATTAACAAAATTCCCATTCAAGCTACGATACATTATTGCAACCATGTTCCAACTCTAAGCAACAATAAGGGGGGGAAATCAACAGGACCACGTACATCAAATTTGTCAAGCAAACCATACATTAACAGAGAAAACTGCTAATATTTTTGAAGAATTATGCAACAACTAAAACGATGCAAGTATCTTGTGTATGTAATAGCCACACAGTGTGCAACCACTACTTGTTCTAAACAATAGACTTGTTCAAAAAAAAAGCAAAAACAAACAGGATGACATATTTCAATTCGAACCCTAGAGATTCAAAACCTCTAAATAAAAAAATCTAGATTCAGAAACCCTAAAATGAACCCTTTGACTCTGATTTTCTAAGGAACCCTAAAATGAAAATGGAAGGAGGCGAAACCAAACCGTGAAATTTTCAAGCTCTCTCTGACTCTGATTTTCAAGCTCCTCGATCTCTCCTCTGCGTCAAACCTCTCTCTGACTCTGATTTTCAAGCTCGTCGATCTCTCCTCTGCTCCTCGATCTCTCCTCCTCACCAAAGCACGAAACTGCTCCCTCCTCTCCACTGTAACTGCTCTCCTCTCCACTGTCTGTTTTTCCCCCAAATTGTTTCGCCAAAGCTCAGTCTCCTCTCCACTGTGTTTTTCCCCAATTTTTTTCGCCAAAGCGCGAAACTTCTCCCTCCAATTAAAGCGCGAAAGTTATTTCTATAGCTACGGTTTTAAACCGTTGGCATATATAGACACGGTTTTAAACCGTGGGCAGATATAGCCACGGTTTTAAACCGTTGCAACTTTTTTTGGGTAAACGGTTTTATTTTATTAGCCACGATTTTAAACTGTTGGCCGTTATAGCCACGATTTTTAACCGTGGCAAATAAACCAACGGTTTAGAGCCGTGGCCACCTCCCTGTTGATAAAATGGCATTTTGGTGTAGTGATGGTATGCTAAGGATAAAAAGAAAAATAACAGTGTATTGTGATATTTATTGAATTGGAAGTCAAAACTGAGCAATTTGTTGAAAATGACATACATTGGTGGGCACCACTCTGGTAAACCCTCACGAGACTATAACTCGTCCACTTGGCACACCTAAGGGTTTAAAGGCTTGTTTCATTTGTTAAATGCAATGGAAATTGCTAGCGAATGTGGTATAGATATGAGTTTTATTTCAGTTTTGAGTTTTAGTTAAGTTTGAGTCACTTGAATTGCTAGGAGCTAGAAATAAGCTGGTTGGCATGTGATGAGTGCATAAAATTGCACTCTAAATATCGTTTTTCTAAGTGTAATGGTTAAATTATTTGGTAATTCAATTACTTTTCATAATAATTTTCTACTTAGCTACATGATGTATATTTTTTTTATATTTGGCTGGTACTTTAATAATATGCTAAGGAGAAAGAATTAATTTCAGTACAAGGCTGTGTCATTAAAGAAGGAAATCTAGTTAAAGATGCAAACCCAATTTGACAAAGAATTTTAGATCGAAACCCGTTAGGAAAGGAAGCGAAATTAAAAAGGAAAAAAGTGTTTTAAAAAGAAAAGAAGAGGCTTCAATCTCTTCCTCCCTCTCTCGCTGGAATTAAACTTTGATTTGGGGCGTGAACATAAACTCTGATTTAGGGCGTGAACAGGGTTGTGTGATCTCTCCAAGCTGCAAAGATTTCTTTTTCTTGCTGTGATTTGGGCGTGAAGAAATCTATGTTTCAAGGTTGTAATCCGTTGGCTGCGTGACTGTGCTGCTGGCGTGAGATTTCTCCTTGCTGGCAGAAATATATTTTCTTTTTTTTGGCTGCGTGTGAAGGAGGTGAGAAGGTTTCTCTCTTGGCTGTGATTCTTTGCGTGAAGGAACTCTCCTTCTTACTGCATGACAGAGAGAAAGAGAAGGCCCGCTACTTTGTTCTTCATCTTGGCTGCTTCTTCGAGAGAAGAGATTCACTCTCATTGGTTGTTGTTCTTAGCTACTTGAGAGGAGAAGAACTTTGAGCTGGGGGCGTGAAGCTGCGATTTTGCTTCTTTTATTTGTTGTTGTTTTGTTTGCATGAAAAGAGAAGAGAAGAACTTCTTCGTTGCTTTTTTGCTGCATGTGGTGCTCTGTCGGGAACTGAAACAGGGAAGAAGAAGATGAATGAATGAGGGATAATGAGAGTTTGATTTTCTCTCCGCTATTTGCACCCAGCACTTTAGTCACACCACTGTTTGTTTATTTTCTTCTTAACTCTCCAATGATTTATTTTAATAATTATTTTTATTCTATTATGTGTATCTAAACAATTTAGTTAGGGATTGATTGACGGACTAGTTATGACTCTTTGAGAATTTTGACATGCCATGTTATACTATTTTTATTATGCTCAATTGATTAATTTATGGTTTTATTTCACCTTTCATATCGATTTGTTTATGCTTATCACCATATGCATAATTTTTATGGAGATAGTTACATGAGTAAATTTAGATGACCAAGTCTTATGCCTATGTTAAGTGACAAAAAGAACCAAGTAAAATCAGTTCTTGGAATTAATCATCATGAATGACCGAAATAGACACCATGTTTTGGATTTTGTGTTTTTTTGTCGATTTTCATTGATTTATGTGTTCTTGAGGTGTAACTTAGTAGATACCATGCTAAATAACTTTACAATGAAAGGAGTTAGAGTAGACACCCATGCCTAATTTGTTGTTTAGAAAAATCCATAGCTTAAGGAGTAGACAAACATTCCCTTAGGTTAGCCAAATTTGAGCATTGAAATTTAGTTTGTATTATTGTGCATGTTGTTATTCAAAGGAAGATAATTAATAGTGGATATCGAATCCCTAACTTATAAGAAAACTATTTGAACTTATTTAGTTTTACATTTAGTTTTTTTCATTATCTTTTCATATTCAATTAATTATTTGGTTTCATTGAAGTAGTAGTACTAAGAAATTTTTTTTAAACACAATTAGTCAAATCCTCGTGGAAATGATCTCGTTCTTGATATCTATACTATTTGTTTTGATCTTGTGCACTTTCGAGTTAAAATGTACAATTTAAGCTTATAAATTAGGTTATAATTTGTACAACAACAGATTCAAGAACCCACACGGGGTTGGTTGATTAGGAAAGTTAACACTCAAAGAGGATTCTCTAAAGGTTTCTCAAATTGATGGATAGGAGAAAGTTTAAGCTCGATTTTCTCACTTACTTGAAGAGGAGAAGTAAGATGCACCCTTACAAATATGAATGCTTGGGACGACAAAAAAGGTTTCTTTCTAGGGCCTTAGATTTCAAACAAAGAAGTTGTTAGGCCTAGGTTAAACACTCTCTTTTATCTTTTTAAGCTCACTTAGATGGTATGTAGAGATGGATAGATTTCCTCTTGAACAATTGGGAGAAACGTGCTCTTTTTCTTGATGGGTCTTATTAAATTCGTTGTTTTATAATAACTTTCAGAAATTTCTCTTGAACTCCAAAAGTTAATAAAGATAAATGAGGATGCAACTATTTATAGACTGGCCCTGAAATAGTGAAGTCGACTTTGCATTGCCCAGATGACATTTTAAAAAAAAAATTCTTTATGTCACATGTCATTGTACTTTAGATGGAAGTCTTTTTTAAGCACATGGGCAAGTTCAAACCGATGGAATATTCAATATAATTCATTCTCATGTGAAAGGATAACCCAAATTCGAATTTGAATTTTGGTTCCCACACATTCTTGCTTCCAAATAGCTTCTGGCACTTCATTTGAAATTTGATTATCCATAAGCTAGTTTTGCCTTATTTTTTAATGTCACTTGGCGTAGTCCACCCTCCGGAACGTGGACTTGTTTTCTTGAAGCTTTAACATTGCTTGATCGGTCTTTATATCTTTGACTTCGGTTTCTTGAATTGACTTCATCATTGGTTGACTTTGAATTTGATTGGCGCAGACTTGATTCCATCTTTTTGCATTGTCGCCTTTGGTTGAGTCTTCATAGATGATATTCACATAATTATTACATAAAATAACTTCTAATTTATATTTATTAGTGATTAAAGTATTTTATTTTAGTTTTATTATTTTATTTTCATGATTTTATAGGTATCAGAGCTTAGATGAAGGAATTGTATTAGCACAACGAATTTGGAAGGACATCCTCGAAATGGCACAGACGGTGAGTTCGATGATGAAGCCCAAGCCTAAAATTCAACCTAAGAACCCATCTCCCCAATCTATATTTCCTTCCATCTCCATCACAACTTCTCCCTCTCCTGAACCAAATTGTGGTTGTTGGGACAGAGGTTGAAGCTGCTCTTGAGAGGGTGTATACCATGGAGCGAGTCTTTGCAAACTTGCAAAAGTCTTACTTCGTGAAATTGAGTTACTGAATAAGCAGCTTGAAGAAGGGAGGCTTGCCCAGTTGTCTGTTGATCAGGAGGTCTGGAAGACAAAATCAAAGGCTCAGAGGATTCGCTTGAAAACGCTCGAGCCCGAGTTGGCTGAGACAATGTCCACGAGGGGTAGGTTCGGGGAGAAGTCAAACCTTGTTTGTCGTGGCTTACGTTATGCTCAAGAGGTTGCAGCCAAGGTGCGAGCTGAGTTGCACGCTCTGAACGCTGAGAAGGCCAAAAAGGAATCGGTGTGGGCTGCCCGATGCCAGCAGCTAGAGGCCGAGGTTGACTCCAATGCCAAGAGTGTGCGGACAACAGAAGAGGAACTTCTTCTGGCGCAACATGAACTAAATGCCATGAAGGACAACTTGAGTTTCGAGCTGACCAATGAACAATGACCAACGAGGTGTTCAAAACCATTACCATCAGTAGGCTTTCTAAGCTTTATGAGCGCTGACTAGACTCCCACTTTTTAAGCCATCGTAATCTGCATGCAACGGACTAGGATTAGAGTGGACCAGAAGCTATTGTCATCAGCGACCTACTAACTAAACTTTGGTCTAGTTCGACAATCACTGTCTACGGAAGGAATGTGATCCCTAGCAAGCCATCATAATCAAACGTCGAGAGCGCTAACTAGACTCTCACTTAGAGCGGGCCAAATGCTATCATAACCAGTCATTACTTACAAA
The DNA here is from genome assembly GCA_963556465.1 of Berberis vulgaris. Classification (NCBI taxonomy): domain Eukaryota; kingdom Viridiplantae; phylum Streptophyta; class Magnoliopsida; order Ranunculales; family Berberidaceae; genus Berberis; species Berberis vulgaris. Next base: position 47,289,032 of record OY747131.1, on the reverse strand, counting down.
GCTTTGATCAGGTTCGATGATGATTATCCATAATTGAACAATAGTCCCTAGCAGGCCGTCTCAATTAGGTATTAGACCGCTGACTAAGCCTCCACTCTCTAAGTTGTCAGCATCTGCTTTCGGCGGACTAGAAGCTATCGTCGTTGGTCGAAACCCACAAAGCTTTGGTTAGGTTTGGTGACCGTTATCTGTAGTTGAACAATGGTTCCTAGCAAGTCATCATCAACAGACTGCATGAGCGCTGACTAGACTCCCACTTTCTAAGCCATCGTCATTCGCTTTTGGGGGACTAGGCTTAGAGCGAATCAAAACCATTGCCATCAGTAGGAACTAAGACTTGATTATGAAGTCGGATCGCCATAAAATTTGATCTGACTAAGTGTATCTATGTTCAATAAACAACAGATGATAAAGTGGATACCTTGGATTTTATTAATAATATCGCTACAGGCGTGTTCCGTGTTGCATGGGCGCTTAAGGCCTTTGTAATGTACTAGGTTGAATTTGGCGGGGTACTTGTTTGGGCCCATTCGTTGGGGGTCGTGTTGTAAAGGTAAGCATGTCAGGTGTACGATGTAGATTGCGAGACGGTCCAGTGTCGGTTACTCACCCCAGTTAATGGGGGCTGCGTGTAGTGCCATTAATTCGATGAATGTGGACTTGTGCAGTTGTAATTGGAACTGTCGTTTCCCTATTTCCTGTACGGCATTTAATGTTGTCATAATTGTCGACTGACCTCATTTCGTAAGTCGTCGCGCCTATATATAGGCTGGAGTTCACCATTTCAAGCATTGCCATGAATACTCTAGAGAATATTTCTGAAATGCATCCCTTCAAAAAATATGTTTTGGGTTCTCCAAAGGATAAAGGAAGATTTTCGTTGTTGGAGTCTTTTAATGTTCTAACATTTGCGTTGATGAGTCTTGAGAAGACCCGTTTTTATGTGATGCCACTTGATCTAGGTGAGCATCCAGTTAGTTCTTGGGACCTTGTAATTTCTTCTTACATTTCATAAAAGTAGGGACTTTTCCTCAAGGGATGAGTCTGTCTGTCTCCTTCTCCCAAGTTTCCATCAACCGCTGCTATTGGGAAATGATCTCAGCAGCTAGCTTTGGGGCGGATTTTTCTACTGGGCTTCTCCAATGATGCCACAGCTGGAAGGCGGATTCGGCGGAGCAGAGCTTTGTCGGACGCGATTTGCAGTTATGGGGTGGTAGTTCTGTGTCACCCTATGCATTACACATTTGAGAGACGTCCCCATATGGCCTCTTCTGCCCTCCTTCTGAATCCTCCTCATACTGGGGGTAGGCGGCGCAGAGAAGTCCACAACTCCTTGTGTGTCTCCGCTGCTACTTTCAAATCATCCTTGTGAGGTGATTCGACGGAGCAAAGGATTAAGCTTGCACTTGCAGCATTTTTCAAGTACTTTACTATCACTTTCGAATTATTTTCGAAGACAGATTGGCTTAGCGAATTCTTGATGTGCGTTGGAACAGATAAATACTTGCGTCAAACTCAGATAATTGTTGTGTATATTCAGTTGTAGTAGTCAGTAGGGCAAGCTTTGTAATAACTTTTATTGCAATCAATAAAGTCTGTTTTATTCCTTGAATATGTCTTGTGCGAACAATTTTCCTAAACTAAAAAACAAAAAACAAACAAAAGAAATCAAAGCAATAAGATAGTTTGATTCTAAACAAAAAGTAAGCTAATCTTACCCTGAAAGAGACGCGCACGGTTCTAGCTCAGACTGTGTAGCTTTTTTGTGGACCGTCAGGTATCGCCATTATGGCGAAGTTACTGAAGAGTGAACTTCGCACTGGTGGGTCGTTCCCCGCTGGTTGTCAGCATTCTGAGGAGGTGCCTGATTGCTGAAGTGTTAATACTTAGCCTTGTGCTAGGCTGGATTGTATTTCCAATATTAAATTTTGGCCTGCTAGATAGTAGAGCCTTGGTTGTTGGAGCCTTGTCACTGTCCGCAGGAGGCGATCCTCTCCCCTCTTCTAGGTACGATGTTTGACGTATCTGTTTCGCGAGCTCGGAGTGTAATTGCTAGTAATCCAGCTACTTCAGCACTGCGTAGTGATAATCTCTCGCTGAAGGTTGATCTCCACGAATAGTTCCTTGGGCTTGGTTGACTATGTACTTGATGCATTGGTGCAGAGTAGAAACTACTGCTTCCATATGGTGAAGCCAAGGCCTCGCCAGGATGATGTTGTAAGCAGACGGAGCATCGACCACCATGAACTCCTGGACAAGTTACTTCCGTAACTGCGACTCTTCTGCCACTACCATTAAGCTGATCCTCCCAATAAGAAAGCATATCTCTCCTCGACCATGGGATGGTTGGCGGGTGTTAAGTTTGCCTCCTTGAGTTGCATGTTGTGAAAAGCGTTGAGAAACAAGACGTTTAAAGAGCTTCCTGTGTCCACCAATGCCCTTTTAACTTCCCATTTTGAAACAAGGACCGAGATGACCAGGACATCATTATGGGGAGAATGAACGCTCTGAAGGTCCTGGTCCATGAATGTCAGCGGTGGGATGGGGCTCTGAATACGTGCATACTGCATTTGTCTATCTTCGCGTGTGTGTTGCGTCTGCATCTCAAGAAGTGTCCTCTTGCGGGACTTGTTTGATTGCTTGCTTTCGGAGTCGTCTCCATGAAACATGTATATTATGCCAGGAGTTTCTTTTCTATCTCCTTAACAAAATCTTCTCTTTCCTTTGCCTGCTCCTGCCTCTTTTCCGGGTTTACGAACTCCTTAAGCTTCCCCTTTCGGATCCAGAACTCTATCTCATTCCTGATACTCTTACAGTTCTTAGTGTCGTGGTCGTCTTTTTTGTGAAAGAAGCAGTATTTGTTGTTATCACGTCGGAAGGGGTGTCCTTGTTGTTTGGGGGGACACTTCAGCTCCTCTCAATTCTTGATTGAGTTTAGGACGTCAGATAGACTAGAGTTAAGAGGGTCAAGGACATAGCATCGACGTAGTTGGAGGCCTTATCTTGCCTTGCTCGGCCAGAATCGGGCTTGCTATCATTGCATTTCCTCTTCTTGTCGTCGTCATCCTGTCTCTTCCCTTCTTTTAGTCTCTGGATGCAGATATTTCTTTTCGGAGTCCACCTCCCTCAGCGAGAGTGATGTACCTCTTGACATTCTTTAGTAAGTCCGACGTATCAGTTGGAGGGTTCAAAGTGAGGAAATCATAAAACTTGCCCCTTCTCAAACCTGAGGAGGTGATGACCGCGGTGTCGTTACTACAGCCTTCGATAAGGGTCAACTCATCGTTAAAGCGTGTAACGTATTCCCGTAACATTTCGCTGGGCATTTGTCTAAGGGCGAACAGATAATGCGGGTCCTTCTTGATTTGCTGGCTGTTGATGAAAAGTGTAAGGAATGCTTTTGCCAATGTCGGAATGAATCGATGGACCTCGGAGGGAGGCTATGGAACCAGGTCACCATTGACGTTTTTAGACTAGTAGGGAATGACCAACACATTATTGCTTCGGATCCTTATTTGATTGCCATTACATGTTGGAAGTGGCGCAAGTGATCGGACGGGTCTGTCGTCCCATCATAGAACTCCATCTTCGGCGGAGTGATTTCTTAGGCAAAGATTCTTTCATGGTATGATCCATGAACGGCGAGACAGTGAGGCTGAACAGTATGTAAAGATTGGTAGTCCCCAATCTGACTGGGTTCTGGGAGACCAGTCCATCAGCCCTAGACGCTGGGTCTCCGCCTTTAGTCCATTGGGAACCTTTAGGGGCAACGCAGCTGACTTGAACGTGTTCCCTTAAGTTTTTGGGGACGAGGCTCTTCGTTGCTCCTATTCTCCTTCTGCGGGTGGAAGATTATGATGGGTAAAAATCTCCAGTGCTCGTGCAATCTGCTACATCTGGGTTGACAGTATATCCACCCTTGGGTCCACCACTGCTGCAATCAGTACGGGGGTATGATCTTGTTCCTCCGGCGGTGCCGGATTTGTCAAAACTGGCAGCGCTCTCATAGTACGAGCGTTCGAGGGCTCAATGAAGTCTTCATTGTTGCGAAAGCTCGTGGTCACCATATCTCTGTACTATGAGGCAGAGTGATATCACTGTTTTTTCAAGAAACTTCGTCGTTCCCCATGGACAACGTCAAACTAATGTAATTGAATCCTACCATCTTTGACCTTGACCTGAATCTGCATAGGGAACACACGTAAGACAAGGAACACCGTTGTGGTGGTCGATGGGACTTTGATGCTAAAGTCAGACAAGGCTGGAGGAAAACTTAAAGTTGTAAAGTGGGTTCGGTAGCGAACATTTCTCTATCAAACCTGTCTTATTTATAATGCAAGAGTCCTTATTCGGCAAGGCTTTCGGTGACGTAGTTTATGAAAAGAGATATTGTTGGAGATCCTATCCTATCTAGGAGTCGTCTATGTATAAGAATTTTCCTACACGACTGATGCTCCTAGATCTGCGGAAAAAGTTTCATTTTCAGAGTATTGTCTATGCAAGAAAGTTTCCATGCACGACTTATACTCTGTGATATATTTTCTAGTCGAAACTAATGTGTTGTTTGCTTGTCTGTCTTAGGAGTTCCCTCAGACACTTATCTGATTAGGTCTTACAAATATTGGGCTTTACCATGTGACGTGTGGGCTTAATAGGGCGTTGGAACTTGGATCCAACCTTTTGGATTTTGCCAATATTGACTTATTGTTGTTTGGGCCTTGCCAAATTTGGTGGGCATCTGAACCTGCTTTGTTCTACTGATGAGATCATCGTGACACACGTACGATGCAAATTAAAAGATGGTTTGGTGTATTATCAATTAAAATAAAGAGCCGATGGTTTAACCTCTCTTGCTATGTCATATAGGCTCTTTAGCTCCATCTTCTCCTTGTTAGAAAATATTATCCTCTTATAGCAAATGTGAGCCAAGTCTTTGGCAAGGCGAACCAACTCACTCTCATCTATCAATCGGTTCATGAGATGGATGAGAGTCTTTTCGTGTTGGTGTTCTATTTCAAGATTCCATCATGAACTAATAGTGTCACACGTCTTCTTCAACCACGCAACCAATTGTGAATCTCTTCCATCCTCAGCTCTTACATCTTCGCCGCCTTGAAGAAGGTGATCCAAGTCCTGCACTTTATAACAAAATTTTCATAAATGATCTTCTTAATACATAAATACAACACTAAGCATGTATGGAGGAGAACTTGTCCCAGACCATCATCCACCTCTCCCACCAGCTGTTGATTTTCATGTTCCATTGAATTTGACAAAGATTTAAACCATCAGCACTCCAAGAATTTATCCAAAATGTCTCTAAACAGTAGATTTTCCTCTAAACTATAAAGAATCTCTGCAAAATTTCAATGAATAATAGATTTTCTCCCAAATTGCAAAGAATCTCACTAAATTGTTATCTGACTAGTAGCTTTTTTTGCTAGATTTCCAAGTATCTCACTAAGTGTTCTCTAAAATTGCAAATAATTTCATGAAATGTTCTCTAAATGGAAGATTTCCTACTAGATTGCAAAGAATCTTAGCAAAATTTCTCTAAACAGCAGATTATTTTCATAAAGATAACCTAATTTTGGATTGAATTTGTGTAGATTGAACGAAATCAACAAGAAAGATAAGCGAAACCAAGACTCGTACCAGTTTCGCTCTCGAAAGAGAATGAATAAAGGATTCGCGGAGAACGAAAGTGTTTTCGATCGTTTGCGTTGAGATTAATGATCGATCTATCCGTATAGAGGAACGAACCCTTGCTCAACGATCTCTATCTCTGTCTCCGCGATTTCAGTTTACGTGGTGAACGCTTGAATAATGATTCTCTCGCCCTTTTCTAGAAGATGAATATATGAACAAAGTCATGGAATTCCCTTTTCTATCCCTAGGTCCACCTTTTATTCCCCCTAATTTCAAGGAGCAAGTCTAGCCGACTTGGTTTGCTTGCCTTGCCGGCTTATTTACACATTTTATTACTTCTCTTTAAAACACAATCACAAACACTTTAAAGATGAGGGACAAAAGAGTAATTCTAGCCAGCCAGGCAAGCAAACCAAGTCGACTAGAATTTCTGAATTTCAAGTTGTTATTTTTCTTTTTCGGTCCCTATACCTTGCTGGAATAGGTAAACCTTTTGACCGTTGATGTCACTTGAGATGAACTTGCATGGATTTATTGTTATTGTTGTGGTTGTGGTAATATCTTGTGTAATTTCTCGTTTATTTATATTTGAAGTCATGTTGTTATTGTTAGGGTAATTTGTAAATTTTTGTTTTGGTGGGTGGATTTTTCTTCTCCAGAAGTTGTTTGTTTGTTATTGTTTATCGATTTTAGTTGATAATTTCATGTTTATTTTCATTATTTGTTTTTAGGTTTAGTTTGATAATGTTACTTATGAGTTCATGATTGTTTGGTGCGTAGGCTCTTCTCACGGGCGTTATAAATTTCGACATGCCTCTAGAAGATGTTGACAACCCGAAATTGCTTCAAGCCTATTTGGAAAAGAAAAACCTTATAGAGGTAACCATTGCCTTAGTCATTTTCTTCATTATGTTAATATATGATTTTAATTATATTTTGTTTGATTTACATAATGTGGAAAGATGTTGATACAAATGTTGAAACTAGTGAGGCTAATTTTGAGACAAATGGTTAGGCTAATTGTGAGCCCAATAACCATTGAAAAGAAAGAAAACTGGAGGAGGTTGTTGACGAGGGTGACTTTTTTTTTACAGAAGAGTTATGGTTAATTCGTGTATAAAACATTTTCACAAGTCTGTTGTTTTTCCTAACAACTTTATTAATCTTCCTAACATGTTTTTTTTGTAGGTGTTCCCATCGATGTCGGCCTTGATAGCTTGGTGTCAAGGCGTTGGTAGGGATAATAACACAGTTGTTATTATCACAAAATATGAGCCCATTGATCATATACGTAAATGAAGGATCCACTTTGGATGCGAGAGAAGATGGAAACAAAAATAAAAATAAACACAGAGATGCAAGAACGAGATTGATAGTGGAAATGGTTGATCAAACTATACAAAGAAGTGTAGCTGCTCGTTTTAGTTGAGAGGGGTGCCACAAGGTAATGACCGTTGGAAGTTGCAAGTCACGTGTGGAACCAACAACCATCCTCGAGCAAAATCGCTTATTGGTCATTCCTTTACGGGCAAATTGAATGAAGTAAAGACAATAATTTTGCTGAATATGTTGACGTCGGTTGTTGTGCCTTCATGCATCTTGTCCGCTGTGAAAAGATGTTTCCTGACAATGTCTCATATTTGAGACTATTAAGAATATTTACAATGTCATTGGGAGGCTCGAGACACTTCAACTACAAGGGAGAATGGTTTTCCAACACACCATGCACTTGCTGAACAAGAACAATTACATTGAGTGACATATTGTGGATGAGGATAATAGAGTGACCAATATCTTCTGGGCGCATCAATTTCAACTAGCCAAGTGTTTCCTATCAGTGATGCTTATGGATTGCACTAATAAAACCAATCACTGTCGGATGCCACTATTTGAGATTGTGGGTGTTACGTCGACCGGGAAGGCTTTCAATGTTGCATGTTGTTTCATGTATTCGGAAAAGGAAGAGTCTTACGCTTGGGCTTTGGAATAATTATTGCAGATTTTTAGCTAGACAATTTGACAACTGTGTTTGTCACTGATAGAGAGTTGGATTTGATCAAAGCCATCGAGCGAGTCTTTCCCAGAGTAAGGAGATTGTTGTGCACGTGGCACATAAACAAATGTTGAGAAGAATTGCAAAAAAACACTTTGAGGATAATGAGGGGTAAAGTGAGTTTATACAAGCTTTCTCGAATTAGTATAGATCAAGTGCAAAGGAAAAAAAGAAGAAGGCCATTGTTGAGTTCGAGAGAAAATGGGCATCACACTCGAATTGTGTGGATTATTTGAGGGTGGTTTGGTATCGCATAAGTAGTACTCTGTGAGTGCATGGTGCGATACTTTAATGCATTTTGGCCAATGAACAACTAGTCGCGTTGAAGGTACACACTCAAAGTTAATGAGGATGTTGGTTCAATGGACATTTTTTAATGTATGGGCGAAGATGGATGACATGATTTAAATCAAATTGATAAAAATTGAATCGTCATTTCAACAAAGTTTGACGATAGTGAAGATTGAGCATGTGTCGAAATCATTTGGAAAACTTCATGGGTCAGTGGCACAAAAGGCTCTTGATATGATCTTCTTGGAAGTTTGAAGGTGTGAATCGGTGGGCAATGAGCCTGTGAAGTGTGGATGTGTGCTTCGAACCATTCATGGGTTGTCTTGTGCTCACAAAATGATAGAGTATCTAACCCCCAATAGACAACTTCCATTATCTACCTTGGACAAGCAATGGATGCAACTTAACAAAACACCTATTACTAAAGTTGCGAATGTGATTATAGAGTTAGTGTTCGGGGCCATTAAGCACAAGTTTAATGAATCCACTCCCGATCAAACGTTGGTGTTGAATAAAAAGATTATATAGTTGAGTTTCTCAGGTTCAACTCTAATGGTTGACCATCCGAACATATGAAGAGCAAGGGAAGACATAAAAAGAAGTTGTCCAAGCATGAGAAGTCAACTAAAAGAGACCCATTAGGTCATGAGTACGTCAACTCAATATGAGGAGCTAAGAAGTCAACAAAGTGTTTCTAAGCCAATGCAGAAGCCGAATATGTGGAGAAGTACTTTCATGAAGCAAATTTGTCATGTATTCGGGATTAGGTTCATAGCATTGAGAATGTACCCACACAATGGGAATTGTGGATCCGCTGCATAGTGAATTTCCTAAGTTACTACAAGGAAAATAGTTAGAAGCAGGTAAGGCATGAGCTACTAATGAAGCTAGAAACGAACGTAGAGTTGTGGGTTGGAATGTGGCACGAGTGCAGGGTCATGTTGGTAAATGATGGTTTGACAGTTCCATAACGCAAGGTACGCACTGACAATCGAAATTGGTTGTGTGAACCAGATATGTTGGAGCTTGCAGCGAACTGTTACCAGTTTGTGTTATGAGAACCAAAACACTACATGTTATCTGTATGTTGAGCCACCATCATAGTTGAACTACATATGGGTATGTTTCATCGCACACCTTGCCAGAGTACTCACTTTGTATTGCTCCATATGACACTAAAACCATGATTGCCTTGGTTGATACCTACTTGGCCCTCTTGCCTATTTCCATAAGCAATCCCATAGCAGAGTTCATTTGATGGTCATCTCAACATTGGTGATGTGATTCTTAGAAAGTTCAATGCCAAGAATGCTAAGAAGATTAATAAGTTAGGAGAAGTCATTGACATAGTCGATTGATGCACCACATGCACGTTTTTTTGCACATTTTGTGACTACATGTATACGTATACTAATATGATGAATAAAATAAACAATCTTTCTTTTTGTGGTATAGGATGATGCTATTGTTAGAGACTTATTTATGGATGACTTATACGCTTGCGATCATTAAATGTCATTAATAAATAATTTACATTTCATTTATTAAGTACCCATTTTACTTATTGATGTGTTCAGATCTGTCTTTGCTGATCTTGACGATCTCTGACCTACAAAAATGAAATATGGTTAAGCCAGGGACCATTATTGTGGTTGTCAAAGGCACTCTGATGCTTAAGTTAGATATCGATGCAAGGAAGAGTGAAGACTGTATGTAAATTTCAATGTGTATGGGTACCTTTCTTCCTCCTTTCATTGTCTCTTATAGCGAGTGTTCCCTCCCCAACTGTCCTTGCGATCAAGGCCGTGTGATGGAGGGAGGAGATCTCGCATAAGATCTTACCTATGCATGACTAAGTCTCTTCGGCACCTGGCTATGTTTAGGACCCAATGCTTGATTAGGCTAAGAGTTGATTCGTGCATGTGGATCTCAAGCTTGTGACAGCTTTGAGATTCATTGTTCGGGCCTTATTGTCTTGGGTCAAACCCTAAGACACATACCTCTTAGGCTGGCGTGTCTTGGGCCTGGGCACTTGACTTACGGGCTGAACAACAGTTTGTGCATGGGTCCGCTTGGAACTGCGTAGAAGCATTTTATGTGTTAGGATTAGCCCATGTCACGTCTACGGCTATGATCTTATGATTGATTAATGTCTCATCAGCTAGTCCCCCTAGTTACTGGGTCTGCACGTTGGGCCACTAGCTGACAGCTTGTGGGTGTTCGTGGTATGCCATGATGGCATATTTCGATGCCTTTTCGGTTGTCGCATCACATTAAATGTTTATGCAACGGTTATGTAAACATCTCCCCTTTGCGCAAAACCTATATAAGTCTTCTTTGGGAGGAGTTTTTATCTTTACCTCTCAGAGCTTTTTTCCGTACTGTGTTTTTCTGGTCTAATTGATCTTGAGTTTTTATTCAATCATGTATGCGCAACTTAATTTTTAGTGAGGGAGGCATAGTGCAGTTTAGACTTCTTTAGAAAGTCAATGTTGTCCGAGGAGGATCATACTGCCCTCTGTAGGCAATATGAAATCCCCAGTGATATGGGAGTGTTGCTCCTTTTGGAAATGGATTGTCACTCTGTTCTAGCGGAAGGCACATCTGCCTGTACAAGGCCATGTTCGAGGCTGGCCTGCGCTTCCCAATTCCTAGCGACATATGGCGCTACTTGTGTTCTTTGTACATTGCCCAAGCTCAGATAATGCAGAGTGGGTGGAGCATACTAGTAGCTATTTTGATTACAGTGAGGGATGTAGGAATCCATTTATCAATGAGGTTGCTTCATTCTTTGGCTTCCATTAGGATGGACAACCGTGGTGTTTGCTGGGTGGTGAGGCCATGGTGTCTAACTGGTCAGTTCAAGGATCCGAAGGATTAGCAGATGTACTATTTTTTTGCCTCTATGAAATCTGGGTACTTCTCCTTTGATGGTTTGCAAACACCCCCTGTTTTGGGGACTTCCATAAGTTTTTCTTGTTTTCCATTGTAATATTTGTCAGTGTCTGACTCATTCGTTATCTTCGACTAGGGGTGCCTATTTCCATCGTCCTTACTTTTGAAGAAGAGAAGATGAGAGTTGGCGTCATTGCTCTATCATCGATGCCAATTCCAAAAGTTATCCATTCAAATAATTTTAGGCTGAGCGAATTATTTCCTGTGTGGTCGGTGATATAGGGCGTGCCTTAGCCGTGCCTATCGGTTCTTCTTCGGGCGCTGAAGCGCCGACACCTGGGTATCAAAAGAGGAAGGTGCCAATGATGTGCAGCCTTTCGAAGAAGAAAGCCGACGAGGGATTGCTTACTCCCTCTTGTCACTCTAAAAGGCTCAAGTTGGAATGCACTCCTCCTTCTGCTGCTCTCCAGGGTGGGAAGAGGGACATTGTGTACCTAAGTGTTGACAAGGAGTAGTCGGGGGCCCTGGCTTGTGTTGAGATGGAAATGGAGCGACCATCGTCAGATGTCACTGTTCCTGGCTCAACTGTTGTAGAGGAACAGTTCGTTCCTGAGAACACTACTCTTGATCTTTCCATAGGTTCGGGAGCTGGAGTGTTGTCTAAGTTGTTGAGTCATCTCCCTCAAGAGGTGCGGGGGGGGGGGGGGGGGAGGGATTGGCTCCTGATCCCGAGGCTCTCTGCACTGATACTGGGGTTAGTTCCATGCCCTGGTGGATACTAAGATGATCACGGGGTTGTTACTGTTGATTTGATGAAGAGGAATTCCACTTGGTTGGCTGACCAGCTGGCATTGGAAAAGGAGGTTGCGGGGGTCGCACCTCACTCGTGAGCAACTTCTTATGCTAATAAGGTCACAACTCAGTTGTTTTGCCACTTAGTTTTTTCATTATGTTTTATTTTTATACCCGTGCATTGTTTTTCTAATCAGGGGATGGCCCACTTGACCCATGTTGGTATGGCGGGTACAGAGGTGGAGTTTGTAGGGATATGCTCTTTACTTTGGAGATGAAGTTCGTCAACTAGGAGGCCCAACTTGCCTATGCTGATAAGGAGGTAGACTCGCTGACCGAGCAGTTGGCCGCTCCGGCTGGTCTGGAGGCTCAGCTATTTGAAGCCCCGAGGGGTATGACCAACGCTCTGGCTATTTAGTCGTCCTTAGAATCCAGCTGAAAGGGATCCAAGGGAGTTTGGATGAAGCCCAGACTGCTCAAGCCGAATAGTTGTCTGAACTGAAGGATGCTCCAGAACAACGGGACAGGGCAATCGACGAGCATGCTGCATTTGCTAAGTGCCTGTCAGACGTTGAGAAGTCTGCTATTGACTCTTGGAGTGCGTTAGTTAGTGAGCACGCTAAGGCAATTCGCCTAAGGGAGCTTTAGGAGCCCTTAAGGCGCAACTTTTCGAGATCACCCAAGAGCGTGACTTCAAGCGTGCTCGTCATGACAAGGCGACTCGCAAGTTGGAAGAGTCTGAAGAGAGCCTGACTAATGTAGTTGGGGAGCTGAATAGCTCTAAGGCGCAATGGGATGCTAGGGTGAAGTAGCTTTGTGAGGCTACCGATGAAGCTCGGGCCCATGATGTTGCTGATGGGAAACTGGATCTGATAGATTATACTCAACAACACCATAGAAATTGAGATCTTTTCGCTTACAGGCCTCTTGCTTATGCTTGGTTCAAGGAAGCGGATGATTCTTCTTCTGGTCCGCGTGGTGGCCCTGAACCCAATTCGGGCATCATGGAGACGACTGCCCATTTTGATTTCCCAGAGCCTGCTTCAGACTGTGTTGCCCATGAAACTGCTTCTGACTTTGTTCTCGCCGAATGAGCAATTTTTGTAACGAAAGGAAAAAATTTGTTAATGAGAAAATTTCTTCTTTGTTTTTTTCTTTTTGATTGTGCATGTACTTTGTCATTTACAAATTTTTTTTTAGATTAAGCTGAGTAGTGGCTAAGTAGATAGGTGTATCTACCCTCACTTGAAGTAGGGTTTTATTCTGGATTGAAGCCCTTTATTTGCTTGTTTGAGTTCATATTTTGTCATCTTCTGTGAGAGTTAAGTTGTAAAATAGCCACATTTGTTTGTTTGGGTCAGGCTCCCTTAGTGACGTAATTATTGTGTCCCTTAGTACTTGACCTTGCGCAGAAGTTGTCTTCGCGCTGTAGACTGTACTCCCTTGTTGGTCTCTGACCATTGTAAAGGTTAGGCTGCCTGGTAAACCATATGTTGTTCCAACTGGAGTTCGGTACCATGTACCTGCAGTCTTATCTATCTTGAGGAGGACTTTGAATCAAAGTGGGGTTGCCTCTGTCTTTCTAGTCTGGGCTCCCATATTATGCCCTACTCCTAGACAGGAAATATCGTGTTTAACACACGTGAAGCTGGTTTAGGTTATTGAGGAGTCGTCTTCGCCCGAATGGCTCGACTCTTTGCATTTATCTGGCTCAACCCTTGAGAGGTCTGGAGCTGAGAGGGAGTCATCTCCGCCCCTTGGGGCTATACTATGCCTCAATCCTAAATAGGATTTGGGCAGCTGAGGAACCATTTTTGCCCGAACATGCTAGGTTCATGTACTCCTATGGCTCAGTCTTTGAGAGGAGCTGAGCTGGGAGGAAGTCTTTCACGCCTGTCTAGGGTAGACTCTATAATATACCTCAATCTTGAACATGAGTTGACTTACTGAGGCACCATCTTTGCTCGAACAGGCTAGGTCTTTGTAGTCCTTTGGCTCAATCCTTGAGAGGGCTTGCACTAGGAAGAAGTCGTCCATGTCTATCTAGGCTAGACTTTATAATATACCTCGATCCTGAACAGGAGTTGAGTTGCTGAGGAACCATCTTTGCCTGAATGGGCAAGGTCCCTGTAGTCATCTGGCTCAGTCTTGAGAGGACCTGTGCTGAAAAGAAGTCTTCTAGGCTTGTCTAGGCTGGACTCTATAATATACCTTGATTTTGAACAGGAGTTGAGTTGCTGAGGAACCATCTTTGCCGAACGGGCTAGGCTCATGTAGTCCTCTAGCTCATTCCTTGAGAGGATTTGCACTGGGAAGAAGTATTTTATGTCTGTCTAGGCTAGACTCTATAATATACCTCACTCCTAAATAGAAGTTGAGTTGTTGAGGAACCATTTTTGCCCGAACGGGCTAGTCCCTCTAGTCTTCTGGTTCAAGTCTTTAGAGAACATGTGTTGGGCTTCTAGGTCTATCTAAGCTAGACTTTATAAAATACCTCAATTTTGAACAAGAGTTGAGTTGTTGCAGAACCATCTTTGCCCAAACGGGCAAGGCTTCTGCAGTCCTCTAGCTCAGTCCTTGAAAGGATCTGCGCTGGGAAGAAGTCTTCTAGGTCTGTCTAGGCTAGACTCTATAATATACCTCAATTCTAAACAGGAGTTGAGTTGCTAAATAACGTTCTTTGTCCGAACGGGCTAGGCTCTTGTAGTTCTCTAGCTTAGTCCTTGAGAGGATATGCGCTAGGAAAAAGTTTTTTATGCATGTCTAGGCTAGACTCTATTTGAGTGATGAGTTGTCTATGGACTGGTTTCGATCGGATGCGTCGTACCTTGGCTCCTTAGTGAATTAGGTCACTTGTACGGCGAGCTGTCGTTGCCTTCAGTAGGGCTAGGCTCAACTGCTTGTATGCCATTCGGTCCCTGTAGTCGCACCATGTTATCTTAGGAGCGGTGAGTTGTTTGGGGACTGGAGTCGCCCACTTGCAAAGAATTGTTATAATTTTTGCAGGAAATCGAGAAATGTATGGAATTCTACCATTAATTTGCATATTGATGAGCAATTAGAGAAATTGTGTATGAATAGATTTAAGCTAGACCAATCATAAAAATCCAACCCAATTTAAAATATTCCTTAATGACCCATACAATATTTTAACCCCAAATTTTTTTTTTTTACCTATCCACATCCCATTTTAATTTCCATTTGATACCCAAATGTATCACTAGCATTTTCTATTAATATCCATTAAATAATCCCTCCAAAACACTTAAAAATTTTGAATTATTTAATTTCGACCTTAACCCTAATAAATCTCACATAATCCATCCAACAATCCACTTAAACCATAACCCTAATAAATCTCAATCATTCATTTTATCAAACAAATGAATTTGAGCCGTCAAACACAAGGAGTTAAGTCAGATTTTGAAGTTACATCTCAGTCGTCCAAGCACGTGCCATGGGTCTATACATATAGGCTATTTTTCCATTCAAGAGGTTTTTTTTTTTTTGAGAAAAAAGTGTAGAGAAGTGCAAGTTTTTTGTTTGCATTAAGTTTCATTTTTATTTAATCATTTCTTGTCTTTCATTTAATTCTTTTTTATCAATAGTTTATCCTTCTCAATTATCTCATTTAAATATTAGTTTATTTTCATCATTCATGGAGATTTAATCCTCCATTCTCAAAGGGGAAAATGTTGATCTCCATAAACATATAATGGTAGATAGATTGTATTTTTATTTATGAAGTAAAGTAGAACAATTAATTGTAAGAACTACTTCAAAAGAAGACTTTGTTTGTTAAACGGACGATATTTTAATTCTCATATGCTTGATATTTCTCTACATTTCAATCTTTTTCACAGTTTCATTATTTTGTTTTGAATCACATCATCTCTCAATATTTCACATCTATTTTTTTTTATTTCATTTCTCCCTTTATTATTTAATTTGTGAATCAAGCATCGTCCTCTAATCTAAGTGAAGTAGTCAATCACCCTTACTTTCACTATGCATTGTCATCTATTTTTTGGCATCAGTCACGATCGATTAGGAATTGGGTTTTCGGGTACTAGCTAGCTCAATAGCATATTGAATATTCCACAAAAGGCAGTTGGTGACCACTGACATCAGTACATAGATCTCCAAATCTGGCAAGAAGCTATTGTGTGCGTGGTAGAATGGGGTAACTGAAACATCGAATTAATTGTGTTTGTCTCTACTACATCATCAAAAGTTCCTGGACTATAACCCATTATACCTCAAGTTGCGATACCCCATTCTCAACTCCATAATTTGGTGGTTTTGCCGGCGTCCGGCGTAGTGGCTGCAGTGGAAACTTGCGCTCCGCAACATTAAGAAAACTATATGTATTCAAATACCCATCATGAATCGATTGACGTTGAAACTGCCACGGCCTGCCCAGTAATAAGTGACAGATATCCATTGGAATGACTACACACCACACCTTATCACTATATTATCCAATGGAAAAGGCTATTAAACACTTGATGATTGTCCTCGCCTTCTTACTCGGATCTAGCCAACCTATTGCAAAGGGAACAAAAAAATGCTCATTACTCAATTCTAAAGTATCCACCACTAGTTTTGAAATCAAGTTCTCACTTGCTCCTTCATTGATAATCATATTATAAATCTTTATCTTTCAACTTCAACGGGTATGAAAATTATTATGCTCTCTCTAAGCTATATCATTCGATGGGTCTTTGTGATGAAGAGAATGAGAAATTGAAATCAAAAGACGAGGCAAAGTGGAAGAATCATCATTCAACACCCCACAAAGAGGGAGATCCATCAAATTAGACCTCGTGCATCTATGTGAAGGGAGAGGACCCCTCGAAAAACCACAAGGCCTTATCAGCTGGCCAAAAGCGCACAACAGTGTGCCGACTGCTGTCAGACCCTTCTCTGGTCTTGATTCGGGAGAAATTGTCTTTATAGTCATCTCTTTCTTCGTTATGCTCTCTTTACTTGTTCATACATGATTCAATATACTAGTCAAAACCTTTTCGGATTGTTCTTGCTCAAATACCAAATGATGAAATCTAAAACTAATCTATTTAACCTAAAGCTATAAACTAAGACTACGAAAACAAACTCAAAATTTCATATTTATTCAGCCAACTACAAGAAATGGCCTATTGGCCCTATTTATATTAAACATAGCTTGCAGATAAAGAAATCGAACCCTAAATGCTATTAAAGCCCTAGTACCCAATTATTCAATTATGGGCCTATTTAGGCCATACCCAACAATTAAATTATATTAAACAAATTAAATCCTATTTTACATCATAATATAATCCATTCTGGTAAAAAACATTCAGTTATTCCATACAATGGTTGTGTCTTGGAGACTAGTTGATTGATAGTCAATGTTCAGTAACTATCCGTAAGGGCAATGATAGCCAACTGGATTATTTGGCAGAAAATGCATATCCCGGGCACCATTTTTTTTTACGGAGAACGTGCCAATGAAGTTGCCTTCAGTAAAAGTTATCTTGACTTATTTGGGTGAAAATGCATGTTCTGAGCATCAATTTGCTCATCCTTGTTGAAACCATGTTATGGTAAATTTGCTCATCCCCACGGTGGGCATAAAAAAAAGTTATGTCAAATTTGTTGCTCAACTCCATATGGTTTGACGAAGATCCACGCATTAGATGCCTTTTGCTGCTGGGACTACGCTACTCTTAGATGATCTGAATTTGGACCAAAAGAAGGGTGTACCTGCAAAAACACCCAGACACCTAAGTTAAACGAAGCAGAGATAAACTGCAAGTATTAGGTTGGATTACTCGCCTTCCTATAATTGTATATAGGGTATTAATATATAGACTAAGTTGTACCTGTCTGACTGAGACTAGAAATCTTGGTATCATATTTCCTGCAGAAAACTCAATTTGTATATCTCCTTGATCAAATATAGATTCATTTAAGCATCTTTTAGATCTTAAAGAATAAACTATAGTCCCTTAAGAAGTTGGACAGTCATCCACTGGGATTGCTTACCTTCTTCTTACCTTCTTCTAATTGTAAATAGGGTATGCATATATATAGACTAAGTTGTACAAGTTTGACTAGGACTAGGATTCTTGGTATCATATTTTTTGCAGAAAATTCAACTTGTATATAGTCTTGATCAAATATAGATTCATTTAAGCATCTTTTAGATCTTAAAGAATAAACTATAGTCCCTTAAGAAGTTGGACAGTCATCCACTGGGATTGCTTACCTTCTTCTTACCTTCTTCTAATTGTAAATAGGGTATGCATATATATAGACTAAGTTGTACAAGTTTGACTAGGACTAGGATTCTTAGTATCATATTTCTTGCAGAAAATTCAACTTGTATATATTCTTGATCAAATATAGATTCATTTAAGCATCTTTTAGATCATAAAGAATAAATTGTAGTCCCTTAATTAGTTTGACTCCAATCACATTTGGAACTATTTTGAACTCTGAACAGTCTATGTGACTAGCTATCCTAGTTAAATAAGAGTAAAAGTATATGTATCAGGATGTAAATAACCATTGTATGTGTTCTTACTGGAGTAATGGTTCCATGCTGAGATATCTTGAGCTATATTTAGGTTGTGGACACAGCATTGTGGTAGTAGCAATAAAATTGATGCCAATAGCAACTTGGTGCCTTTCCTGCGGCAAACGCTTTAGTGCGAATCTCAAGGTGATGATGTCTCATCTTGGCGAAATTTTTCGATTCAGGTGGAGGTGAGTTCAAGTTGTGCTAGTGTTGGAGGTGTAGATGAATTCAGGTTGGGGGTGATGGTAAAGGAGGTGGGTGGGGGTTGAAGAAGATGGATGAGTTGCTTGGATGATATCCTTAGGATATGTGTTACAATTTCTACCAGGGATCCTTGATGGTTGTGATTTGTTTATGTTTTTTTTTCAATATGGGAGGTAATTCTAACTTAGACAAGAGGACATTTCGATAATTATAAAATTTTGAGGTTGTTTAAAGGGGAGGGGCAAAAATGTAAAAATTTCACCCAAGCGTGAAAACAAGGCAGCAGATCCAGGCCGCCTAGAAGGGTTCAATTTTAAAAGAGAACATTTCGGTCATTGTCAACAGTCAAGACAGAGACACCGGTAGTTGACCAAAAATAAGGGGTGTAGGCAAGAATCTATTGTGACATTTATAGTTGGGTGCAATTAAGTCCAAAAATAACCACTTATTAAATTGCTCACGTGACGTGACATATAAAAGTTGTTACTTACCGATTAAATTCACAAAAATTACTAACATTAAAACTTGGGAGTTACTTGGATGCATGTAACATTAGGATGCTAGAAGAAATTTCAATAAATGGTTTGAAGGAAAGTAATTGGTGCAAGGTCACATGGGTGTTAATTGGATCTAACTTGAATGTGAAGCTTCCAAACAAATGTATGTGGGCCAATATCTTATTTCTTTTAGAGTCTGAAATATAGCACTGAGATATACAAACATGACTGAGATTAGTTTCATCCATGGAAATTCCCTACCAACTTGAGAAAACCCTAAAAGACAACTCAACCAGTCGTTAGTTTTAAAGTTCTTTAACTACAGTAACAAGCTAGCACATGGTCAATATTTGGTGAATTTACAAGAAATAGCCTTCAAGGCGTCTGGACCTGGCACAGAAAACTCAAGATTTGTTTGAAGAAATGGATTCAAGAAATGTTTTTTTTTCTTGAGGGTGGTTTTAGCGTTTGCTTTATTGCATGGTATCCTCCTTATTTGCAGTGTCTTGGGGAAGACCATTTATCAAGAATTTGTTGTAAGTGCTATTGTCTTGTCTATGCTATCATTTCTCTTGATTTGCATGCATGTATTATTATTTCATTAGTTTGACAAAAAAGTTTGTGCTATAGAAAGATCTCCAATCCACTAGGCCATTGAACACTTACACTGCCTATTGACAGGTTCTTGTTCGATTAAAGTAACTTATTAAGAAGTTAAATTTTGATAGTTTTAAGATATATGTTAGATTGATTACAATATAAAAAGGTTTGTGAATTTCATAAATAGTGTTATGTATACATATGTACATATATCTTTCAAGCATGTTGTACGGAACTTAAAACAAATATAAAGACAAAAGTTGCCCTACCAAAATACAACTGTTCTATATGCAGCGATAGTTCATTTCAATTTCTTAATTTAGGTTGAGCTTTAGCCATTTCAATAATATGTAACTACAGAAAATTAAGAATGTAAATTTTGTATGTGACATGACAAAACTATTTGATGAGAGACTCAAAACGGCAACGGGGTATCAGTGGCAGACTTGAGTTCTGGAGAAAATTGTCTAATCAATTAGTACTACATTAATCTTCCTCTTTCTGTAATAAATTAAACTTCAATATATTGCTAAGAAATTAGGACAAGGAAGTAGCCCTCACATTTTAGCTTTTTAAGTTATTATTATTATTACTTATCGTGAACATACACGTGTGTTCGTACATCAGAATTGAAGGTGAAGAAAAAATGGTGTGTTCGAATGACACTTAGGGTGTGTTTGGTTGCATGGAATTCTATGTCATGGGAATTCATGAGGGGACTCCTACATTTTAGGTTAAATTGATATATTATTCCACATCTACCATTTGACCACCATTTGATTTTGTGATCAATGGTGGGAATGAAAGTTCCATGAAGATGAGAATCTCACTCCTTGGTTCCCCCAAGGCATGTGATTCCCATGTTCATGGGACTTTCATTCTCACCATTGATCACAAAACCAAATGGTGGATGTGGAGTGATACATCAATTTAGCCTAAAATATAGTGGTCCCCTCATGGATTCCCATGACATAGGATTCCATGCAACCAAACACACCCTTAGCTTAAAATGTTTTTTTTCCTCTTATTTTATTTGGTAAATTTGAAGTATATAGTTGAAATCATATGCTATACATATATATATAACAAAATGTTTAATGTGATCATATAGAAAAACCTCAAAATCTTTGTTACAATTTAAAGTGGTGCTTTTACTATTCATTGCTGACTGAGACAAAGGAATTGGAGATAAAATATGGTAAAGATTGAAAGTTGGGAAATAAGTTGAGGGTTAAAATGAATTTCCTATAATGACATATTTGTAAATATAAAATATGTAGAAAGGCAAAGAAAATAAAAAAAAATTTGTGAAAAAAGTTGATGGAATTTATAAGTAGCGGAGAGAGAAACTATAGTGTTTTCATTTTTCAAAATGAAAATTATCATAAATATGTATATAGTTATCGGATTTTGAAATGCAATTTTGAAGATCTTTCAACAAAATCAATGATCAATACAAACACTTAAGATTTCAAAATATTTATTTTATTATTAAAATATGTAAGTATTTTCAATATTTTTATGCCTAAAGATAATATTTTTCAAAGAAACAGACGAACATTATAATGAACATTCAAACAATAACCCCGAACATTCAATTGATTCTAATTTTAACCGAGTTTAACTATGAAAAATTAGTTTATTGCAGGGTGGTACAAATTAAGAGCATGTCTCATTTTTATGTCTATTTACAACATTACAACAATGCCCTTCTCACCCCTCCCCCCCCCCCCCCCCCATTTTCTAAATTACAAAAATGCCCTTCCTTTTGTAAAATATGAATTTTTTTTTTATGGAACTGATTGAGGGCAAAGTTGGAGATGGTGATGAGGGTGTCAATGCATGATAGTTCATTGCAAAAAAAAGGGCATGGGTAATATGCTATCTATATTACAATTTAGAGCGGTGTTTTAATATTAATTGCTGACTGGGAGAAACGTCAAATCATAAATAATTTGAGATAAAAGATGGCTAGGATTGAAAGTTGGTAAATATGTTGAGGGTTGAGATTTTCCTATAATAACATGTTTGTAAATATAAAACATGTAGAAGGGCAAAAAAAAGAAAAATAGTTAAAATAGTAAGTGGGATGTACATGTGGTGGAGAGAGAAAATATTATGTTTTTTTTTTCTCAAAACGAAAATTATTATAACTATCTACATAATGTCGGATTTTGGTCTTGGTATTGTTGAAATGTATTTTTGAATATTTTTCAACAAAACCAATGATCAATACAAACACTTAAAATTTTAAAATATGTATTTTATTATTAAAAATATATTTATATTTCTAATATTTTCATGCCTCAAGTATTTTTAATATTTTTCAAAGAAATGGTCAAACATTTTAATGAACATTTAAACAAAGAATCGAAACATTCAATCAATTATAATTATAACCGAGTTTGACTCAAAAAAATTAGTATTTTTACCATAAATAAGCTTGCACCTCAAAAAAAAAAAGTTTACATTTAAATATAATTTTTTTATGGAATTGATTAATGGCAATAGTGATGAGGGTGTCAAGTGCATGATAATTAGCAGCAAAAAAAATGTTTGTAGAAAGGCAACAACATGGGTAATATCTATATTACAATTCAGAGTGGTTTATTTATTGTTCATTGCTGACTGGGAGAAATGTAAAATCATAAAAATAAGAGATAAAAAAAGTCCATAATTGAAAGTTGGGAAATATGTTGAGGGTTGAAATTAATTTTCTATGATGACATGTTTGTAAATGTAAACATGGAGAAGGTAAAGAAAATGAATGTAAAACATGAATAAGGGTAAAGAAAATGAAAAAAATTGATAAATAGTTGGTGGAATGTAAATGTGGCGGAGAGAGTATTGTGTTTTATTTTTTCTCAAAATGAAAATTATTATAACTATCTACGTAGTTGTCAGATTTTGGTAAGCTTGATATCATTAAAAACCATTTCAAAATGTTTTATTATTAAAAACATAAGTACTTTTCAAAATTTTAAATATGAATTTTATTATTAAAATTGTAAGTACTTTTCAAAATTTTCATACTTAAGTATGATTTTTCAAATAAACGAATGGATATTTTTATGAAAATTCAAACAATAACTAGCAGCAAAAAAACATATGGAATGTCAACGACATGAATAATATGCTAGTAAAATAACAAATAAGAAAGAAATTAGAAAGAAGCATTCTACGGGGGAGGTATTCAATTTGGGATTTGAATGGACTTTGAATAATTTTAAATCTCATGAATTTTAAAAGGTTTCAATGGCAAAATTTTACTAAAAGGCAAAGGTATGGGTCCCACCCCCATCTACACATTCTATTAAATTCACGTGTATGGATGTCAGCTTGACCGCTCAGCTGCTAAGAAAGTCTTAGTTTCAAAAGCAAAATGATCGAAATAACCTTCCTTGATGTTTAAATTACAAAAGTGTGACATTGAGTTTTAGACGGACATACATTTAGAAAAAAAAAACAATTTAGATTTTTCTTGACCGTGAGATATTTAAAAATGAACAGGGGTAACCTCTTTATATAGTAGAGATTATAATCACTAGAGTGTGGACGCGATTTACATGCGCGGATATTCAATATTTTTTTTAATTTATTCTAAAACTTCAATAATAAGTAAAATTAAAATTTTAGGCGATTTGACTAAAGATTTCTAAGCGAAGTAATTATAAAAATATTGTATCAAAGATTACACTCTCACTGTTATAAGGGCTTATTTATACTTTCTCGGTAATTTTGGGCTTCAAAAACAAATTATATAGGGGTTTAGGTATAATTAATCAATGTTTGATAGAGGTTGGTTTTGATTATAAAAAGTATAGAATGTGGAGGGCAAAATGAAAAATTTTAAAGTTCAATATAAGGGTCTAGTTATAGATTATAAATAATCGAAGGCTTCAAATAAATTATGTTAGAGATTTAGGTATAATTAATCAATGTTTAAGGAGAGCTTGGTTTTGATTATAAAAATTATAGATTGTTGAGGGAAAAATATGAGAATATAAAAGTTAAATGTAAGGGCGTATTTATAGTTTATATATAATTTGGGGTATAAAGTAAATTATATTAAGGCTAAATTATAATTAAGTTATATTTAAGTGGGGTTGATTTTAAATGTAAATAGAATTAAATTGGGTGAATCATGTGAGCATTTAGAGCTTTTGAAATGAAAAGTTGAGCTCTCCTGAGGTGACATGTGCAAAAAATCCAAAATCAAAAGAGTTTAAAGCTGTTTATGATTTATAAAAAGCAATGAGAGAAAACCTAAGCACGACGGATTTATGGACAAAAACATTGTTGCTCTACTCAATTGCAATTATGGTGTAAGATTATTACAGTCATCATTAAAATAATTCTTTATCTTTGAAATAATATATTTGTTGTTGTTGACATACAGTTAGAGCGAACTTCATTCACTAGATTATGCAGCACAAAGGAGATCTTAACAATAAATGGGCAATTTCCAGGCCCAACCATATATGCTCGCAAAGGAGACACCATGATTGTCGACTTCTTTAACAAGGCTGACCAGAATGTCACCCTTCACTGGTACTTGTTGTTTATACTATTATGGAGATTAGAAAGTGAACGAAAGTGTACTTAATTGTTGTTCAGGACGTATAGAGCAGGATGTAATTATTATTGCTTTTCTTTTTGCAAAATATTTTCTAGGCATGGAGTCGATCAATCAAGAAATCCATGGTATGATGGCCCAGAGCACATCACACAGTGCCCGGTTCAACCTGGAACTAGTTTTAATTACACCATTCGACTCTCAGGAGAAGAAGGAACACTGTGGTGGCACGCCCATAGTGATTGGAGTCGAGCCACAGTTCATGGTACGATCGTTATTTATCCAACGCCTGGTTCAACATATCCGTTCTCCAAGCCCCACGAAGAAGTTCCCATCACACTAGGTATCAATTGCTTCAAAAGTTTTCATTATGGGAGGTTTTGTGCCACCCACCAGCTTTGCGGTGAATTTGTGTACATGTTGTAAAGGCATAGTTTTGTTGCAGGATCATGGTGGAAAAGGGATGTGATGGCTGTATTGGATGATGCACGTAAACGTGGAGAAGAACCACAATTTTCAGACGCACACACCATAAATGGGCAACCTGGTGATCGTTATCCATGCTCCAAGGAAGGTACACCATACTTGTCAAATGAACTGTCATGCACATATTTAGAAAAATATGTATGGTCACTATACAGATGATCAATAAAGCTAGTCCCACTCCCCTGTATTCGAATTCAAACTAAATCATGTTAATGCGGGAATGTTTCGGATGATGGTGGATCAAGGCAAAACATATCTGCTTCGTGTGGTGAATGCAGGAATGAACACAGAAACCTTCTTCTCAATCGCTCAACACAGCCTCGCTGTAGTTGGAATAGACGCTTCCTACATAAAACCACTGAAAACCGACTTCATCATGATAACTCCTGGACAAACAATGGACATCCTAGTCGAAGCTGGTCAACCAATTGGCGAATACTACATGGCTGCTCGAGCTTACGCAAGTGCAGCCGGCATTGACTTTGAAAACACCACCACCACCGCGGTCCTGCAGTACTATGGCGAGCACAACACCTCTTCAGCACCCTCCTCCCCATATCTCCCCCTTTCAATGACAACAACGCAGCAATCAATTTTGTTTTAGTTATTAGAAGCATAAACACCAAGGACGACCTTAGTAATGTTCCCAAAACGTACTGTTGATACTCAAATGGAAATTACTATATGGGTGAACACATTACCCTGTCCTAACAATATTTCATGTGAAGGCCCTAACCGAACAGAATTTGCAGCTAGCATGAACAACATAAGTTTCCAGTTCCCAAAAATTGATATTCTAAGTGCTTACTACTACAACACCAATGGATCCTACGAGAATGGCTTTCCTGATAAACCACCTTTCTTCTTCAACTTTACTGCGGATGAGCTCCCTTCCAATCTTCTAACACCAGCAGTTAATACAAAAGTGAAAGTTTTTGAATATAATTCTAGTGTGGAGATTGTTTTTCAGGTAACCAACTTGCTTGCTGGGGAAAACCATCCAATTCATCTACATGGGTACAGCTTTTATGTGCTTGGACTTGGTTATGGGAATTTTGATAGGGAACAGGATCGACGTGGATATAATCTTGTTGATTCACCGAAATTGAATACCATTGGAGTCCCTAGGAATGGATGGATTGCTATAAGATTCAGAGCAGACAACCCTGGTAAGTTTTATCTCAAGCAGAAAGAGTGTATTTTAAATATCGATCCGTTATAGAGTTTGGAAGATTTTGTTATAATATTTTTAAATTGACAGGGGTATGGCTCATGCATTGTCATTTGGAGCGACATACTACTTGGGGTATGCAGACGGCATTTATAGTGAAGAATGGCAAGACACCCAGTTATATGCCTCCATGTTGAGTGGTTTGTCAACAGTCTAACTAGAAACACCAATCTGTTTCCAAGAAAAGTCCATAATATTCCCTCTACAAATGTGGCCTTTTAAAACAGTTTCAAAAACAAACCTCGTCATTTTTCAAGTAAACATGTATAAATGAACATTTAGGATGTTTTTTTTTTAAATAAATAAATAAATAAACTCTTCTTTTTATGACGCTTATTATCGAATCAGAATAATGTAGTTCATTTATGACGATTTCTTATTAACCGTCACTACATTCTTAGTGCATTAAGGGAGTGACTTTTTGAGACCACCACCCCAATTTTTTTAATTTTTTATTTAAATTTTTTTTTTTTTTTGTATTGTGTTACACCACCACTATAATAAGTTTTTTTTTCTCTCCATCTTCCTCCGCAATCAACAACAACAATAACAGTAGCAGCAACCAGGTTGCTATGTCACCGCCGCCGCTGTTACCACCTTTATCTTCCTCTCATCTCTATCCTCTTCTTCCCTCCCTTTTTTCTTTCTTTCCTTCTTCCTTTCTCAACAATATGCAATAACAAAAACAACAAGAGCGGTGCAGCTCTGTCGCTGCTAGCCAATGCCCCGCTTCGTTGCTGACGGCTACCTAGCCACCGGTTGACGCTCACCTCCTCTCTTCACTCCATTCCAATCTCGCAACAAGGGCTGGGAGATCGAAAAGAATAGGGGTGGTAGGTGGGATGCGAGGGTGATGGAGGCAGGCGAGCTGGCCCTAAGAGGGATTGTGTTGTTGCTAGGGGTGGGCATCCCATCCCACGATCCCAAACCCGTCCCATCCCGATTTTCTTGGGTCTTTTTAAGATTGATCAAACCATCCTGATCTCATCCCATCCCAATCTAGAGTGGGATGGGATCGGGATGAAGATTTTCAATCCCGCCTATCCTGAATTTATTTATTTAATATTTATTATTATTAATTTTAATCAAAATACTCTTCTAAATTAAAGTTTAAGATGTGTTGAAATTTAATCAAATGTGAGATGAAATTCTAAATGAATAAAATCATGACTTCTAAATGAAGTTTAATATTTATTTATTTAATATCTATTATTATTTATGATGAAAGTTATATGTATATGATGTAGTCATTTGTCGCTCCCTGCTTTGACATTGACCTACACAAGGAACACACGTGAGCCACAGACCACTGTTGTGGTGGCCGATGATACTCTGATGCTAAAGTCAGACAGGGATCTAAGAAAGTTGTAATGCTGTAAACATGAAATTTGTAGCGTACCTAAACTTACCAACCTCGTGTCTTATTTATAGTGCATGAGTCCTAATTCGACCAGGCCATCGATGGCGTAGTTTATGAAGGAGATCTTTGCTGAAATCCTTCTCTAATTAGGAGTTGTGTAGTAGAGGGGAATTTTCTTGTTAGCCCTATGCTCCTAGATACGCGGGAGATAGTTTCCAATCAGAGAGTAATTCGTAGGGGGAAGTTTTCCTGTCCGACAAGTACTCTGGTATTTGCTTCCTAGTTGGAAGCGGAGAGCTGCTGTAATTGCTTATCCGAAGTTGATCCTCGAGATACTTGCGTTAACAGGGCTTACATGTATTGAGGATAGTTGTGAGATGCATGGGCTTAGCAAGCTGTGAGAGTTCGAGTCCGTTTGGCTGGCTTAGAACTGCTTTTGGGCCGGATCAGTGTTGGGCTGACGCTAGGGCCTATCTTTCCTCAAGATCATCATGACTCGTGTATGGCTCAGGGTCGTGACTGTTTTGGTATCATTAGCTACTCCCCCCGAGTAAGTGGGGCGTTTAGTCGGTCCACTGACTCTTTGTAAAAGCAATTGTATCGTCTTGATGATTGAACCCGAAGCGTTTGTCTCAAGCGGCGCGTAACATTAAGGAGAGAAGGTACAATTTTTCTTCCCTATAAATATTTCCTGTTTCGAGGAGGATTTTTCTTGTTCTCATCTGTGCTATTTCTTCAAGCAATAGTGTTGTTGTAAAGTTTGACTTGTTATTCATACCTGATGCAGTCGTTCTTCGCTCCCTGCTTTAACTTAGTTCTTGTTGACTTGCTGACCTGCACAAGTAACCCACGTGAGCCATGAACCACCGTTGTGGTGGCCAATGGCATTCCGATGCTAAAGTCAGACAGGGATCTGAAAAAGGTGTAATGTTATAACTGGGAATTTGTAATGTACCTTAGCTTACCAACCTCATGTCTTATTTATAGTGCAAGAAGTCCTGGTTCTACCAGGCCATCGTAGGCGTAGTTTAAGAAGGAGATATTCGTGGAAATCCTTCTTTAATTAGGAGTCGTGCTATACGAGGAAAGTTTCGTGTTAGCCTTGTGCTCCTAGATACGCGGGAGATAGTTCCCAATGCGAGAGCAATCCGTAGAAGGAAGATTCCCAGTGTGGAAGGTACTCCGGCATTTGCTTCCTAGTTGGAGGCAGAGAGCAGTTGTAGTTGCCCGTCCAAAGCTGATCCTCGAGATATTTGCCTTAGGACTTATGGGTATTGAGGATAGATGTTAGATGTGTGGGCCTAGCATGTTGTGAGAGTTCGGGTCCGCTTGGCGGACTGAATTGAGCGGGCTTAGAACCGCTTGGGCCGGATTAGCGTTGCGCTGATGCTGGGTCCCATATTTCCTCGAGATCATCATGACACGTGTGTGGCTTAGAGGTGTGACCGCTTTTAAGTATCATCAGCTACTCCCCCTGAGTTAGTGAGTCGTCACATCAGTTCGCTAGGTCATTTCTTGAAGGGATGTGTCGCTCATTATGATTGAGTCTGAATCGTTGTTTGAGCCGCGCACTGCGTTAATTGAACGAGCATTGGATTAGCAGAAAATAAGCGGGAACCCACCCTCTATTTAGGTCATCTACAATGTAGAGCCTGACTCTTATACTTTTTTTGCTTTCAAAGATTTCACTTTGATTAGAAATGATTGTTCATCTTTTTCATGGCCCAACAAAACCTTCTTGACGACGCAATCTTGACCAAGACCTTGGAGTTTTTCGAAGACAGATTATTGTCTGAGCCCGGCCTTGCTGAAATCTGTACGAAGTTTGGAGTCCCTGAGGACATGTCTATGTTTGTCCTAACAGGTGACCAAACACCAATGTCGCATTCGGCTGGTTTCATCTGCTTGCATAGTGGGATGCTTCAAATCGAAGTGCGCTTTCCAGTTCTAGATGTGATTCGAGAGTTCTTGGATCTTCTAGGGATTCCTCCGACCCAGCTGGGGCCTAATGGATATAGGATCATCCTCATGATTCTGCTCAGTGCTAAGGAGGCTGGTGTCAACGTGACTCCATGGGTAATTCAGTTGCTGACTTCTCCTGTGCTGAAAATTAACGATGTATGTAAGATGACATCATCGACTTGCTTCTTTAAACTGCCTGATGACTTCAAGTTTTGGCAGAAATATTGTTTCTTGGATCCTGTGGATTTGAAGTATTTTCGATGCAAAGGTTGTCCACTCGAGCGACAGTTCATGCCGCTTCGTAAGTTCAACCCTCTTCTTATGACTTTGATATGCTTGATAGCGGGCTAACTAATCATTGTTTGTGTTTATTCACAGGAAGGTTTCCTACTACTCCTCTTACCTTAGCGAAGCAAAATACCATAGAGACGTTTCATGGCTTGCCAAAGAGGAACACGGTCGATGTCATAAGAGTTTTCAACTTCATTCGTATTAGGCCGTGGGACAATTGGCACGTTGCCCCCACTTTGTACCAAACATCGCAAATTAAGTTGGAAGATGGGGGCCCTTTCAAGGAAGAGGAAGGTTGTTGGGGCCAGAGCTCTTGTTCTGTCTGATGCGGAAGAGCCGACTGAAATGCTTGCCTCCTTTGTGAGGAAGAAGTCCCGTGTGAGGACTGGGTCGTCTTCAGCATGACCCATCTAGTGGGAGAAGAACACAATTTTTTATGCCTGTTGGGACAGAGACTGATGTTTTCGGCTTGGAGAAATAGTACCTACAGCTTGCAGGAGTTGTAGATAGATCGAACCTTAGTGACGCACAAGTCGAAGCTCTGAATGACCGTATGGTGTGGGTTGCAATGGCAGCTTTCGCTGGTGCTGATTCGCTTGAGACTTTAAATATGATTGCCCCATTATTGCATTGCCTGAGAGTGGTCGCGACACTGACCATGTCTCCTGTAATCCTAGCTGCTCACCATCTCGGTCTAGGCCATGGCTAGAAGTGTTGGATGGTCCTTTGGATAATTCACTTCCTCCTCGACCTCCGAACCCCATTGAGTCGTCTCGCAATAAAGGGTTGGGTATTAGTGACAAGGGGAAGGCTATGGAAGAGAGCCTGAGGACGGGGGCAACCGTGAAGGGTGGCGCTGGCGTGATTCATGATCCGGGGAAACTTCATCTGGGTGCACAAATAAGCCACAGATTTGGCACCAAGAGGTTGATGTGGAGTATGCTTCGAGGAAACATATAAGCAGGCGTCATAGTTGGCTGATGGATTGTGCTCCAAAGCCCGAAGAGGATACGCTGGATGGGTTTATGGACAAGGGTTTAAAGTACCTTATGTTGGGTATGTCTCACTTGAGCCACATGGCCATTGCTGGGATGAAAGTCGAGGCAGCTCGTGAGAGGTTATACACCTTGGAGCGTGTCTTTTCGCACATGCAGGCATTGTATTCTGACGCGCTCTATGAAATTGAGCAGCTGAAGAAACAGGCCGAGGAACATAGGCAAGATTAGTCAGTCGTGATCGCTGAGAGTCAGATGGCTCGTTTGGAGAACCTTGAGCGTAATCTATCGGATGTGGTGTCCGAGAGAGACGAACTTAAGCATGAGTTGAGTCGGATCTGCTAAGAAATCGAGGTTGCGCAGGAAGCTGCGGCTAAGGCATGTTCTAAACTGCGGTCTCTTGCTAAAGAGAGTGCTTCGAAGGATGCCGACTGAGTTGTTGAGAAGCAACAGTTGGAATTCGATGTGGAGTTCTATGCTCAAGAAGCGAGGATGGCAGAGGACCAACTCGAATTGGAGTGGCATGAGCTTAGTGTTGAGAAGAACAGTCTGGCCATAGAGCAGTCTCAGGTCGACGCGCTGACTGGAAAGTTAAAGCTATTGGAGCATGAACTTGTTGATGCGAAGGTGCGAGAGGAATAAATTCTTCGGGAACAAGGCAAATGTGAGTTTCGCTGGGTTGTACATGGTCGACTGGAATTGCTGGCGCTGATGAAGGAGGAGCATCCGGAGTGGGATTTCGGCCGCTATAAAAAGATGTCGTATGTAGACATGTCTGTTACCTCTGCGTCATCGGGCGAGGAAGACAGTTTAGGCCCTGACGTTCAGGCAATGGCGCACGTGGATGCAACTCCTGCTTCATTTTCCACTAAGCTTAGCTATTCCGTTTCTGTACCTTCTCCTGATAAGGAGTAAACTTGGTGTGCTTGTACCCTTTTTCATTTTGATCATTAATGAAAACAATTTTATCCGTTTCGCGCTCGTCGTCTCTATTGCATATTTTTCATTTCTCCTTGTGGTCTTGTTTTGGCATAGGCTGGTTGAATCAATAGGATGTTGGCTGGTCTGTCTGCGATAAAGAGAATGACTGCTTTGTGTTGTGAATGACTTAGGGCCATTGCTGTGGAGTCATGTCCGATGGTGGGCATGTTGAGGATAGTTTAGCTGGGGGTTGAATCGCCCGAGCTGTGTCTTGTCCCCAAGGTAAGCTGTTTGAGTCTTACACTGTTTGTTTGATCGATCGGCTACAGTTGTTGCTATGGGTGAGTTGCGATGGTCGAGTGTATGTGTCAAAGCGTTCGTGCCAAGTCAGGTGTCGTAAGCTCGGGCTGGCATCCTAAGCAGTTTTTATCTAGGCACTGGACATACGATCTTTGTATCGGCGCAAATGGACTTCGCTAATAATAGAATGTTAGTCCGTTTGAGCATGAAGACGCTAGCTCAGCTAGATTCATGTTTGCGACTGTTGTTTCGAAGGAAAACGAAGGTTATGTGGTGAGTTGCTTGAGACTCCCACCTTCTGAATCATCTATGACCGAGCGAAGTGGACTACAAATTTGGGGAGTAACAATTTTGCGACCAGACTGAAAAACAGTGGTCCCATGGCAAGCCGTCAGAATCAGTTCAGGACTGACGAGGCTCCCACCTTCCAAATAGTTTATGACTGAGCAAAGTGGACTACATATTCGAGGAGTAAAAGTTTGGCGACCACGCAGAAAAGCAGTGGTCCCGTGGCAAGACATCAAAATTAGTTCATGACCGACTAGGCTCCCACCTTTTGAACCATCTACACCCTCCCCATGCGGTGGGGGCTACGAATTTCAGATAGGAGTTTGGCAACCAAGTTGAAAAGCAGTGGTCCCGTGGCAAGCCATCGGAATCAGTTCGGGATTGACTAGGCTGCCACCTTCCAAATTATCTATACCTGTGCTCATCAAGCTACAAATTTTGGAGTTTTCGACGACCACACTGAAAAGCAGTGGTCCCATTGCAAGCCGTCGAAATCAGGTCGTGGTTGACTAGGCTCCCACCTTCTAGACTATCTACACCCGCGCAGTGGGGGCTACAAGTCAAGGGTTGGTGATTCGGCGACCACGCTGAAAAACATTGGTCCCTTGGTGAGTTGTCGGAATCAATTCGGGACTGACTAAGCTCCCACCTTCCAAACCATCTACACCCACGCAGTGGGGAATACAGGTCTGGGGTTGGTGATTCAGCGATGGTCCCTTGGCGAGCCGTCGGAATCAATTCGGGACTGACTAGGCTCCCACTTTCCAAACCATCTACACCCGCGCAGTGGGGGCTACAGGTCTGGGCTTTGATTAGAGGCTTTCGGTGCTAGTCGTCACTAGCTAGGATTATCTGATTAGGTTCAGCGATAATTGACCACGAGAGGGGCAATGAACCCTAGCAAGTCGTCGTCACCAGGCGTGATAGTGCTGATTAGACTCCCACTTCCTAAATCGTCGATGCCCGCGCTAAGCGAACTAGGTGTCAGGTTGAACCAAAAGCCATTGTCATCAGCCTTGGCTGACTAAGCTTGCCTGGTTTGAAAGGATGTTCCGTATGTTTGAGTTGACTATGATTTCTAGTGCTCGTGCCAAGCATGTGACAAAATATTGTTTGAATAATAGGTTGAGCCCATGGGCCCGCAGAAAAAGGGCTAGGGTTTCTTCCACGGTGCGTTGCGTGTACGACATAGATCGCGTGGTAACACGTGTACTGCGTAGGTTGCGTGAAGATTGAGTATCGGTTACTCGCCCTCAATTGATGGGGTTGCGTGCAGCGCCATTAATTCGATTGACATTATCTGCGCCGTGTCCTCGGGAACCGTTATCTCTTCGTTTCCCATACGGTATTTAATGTTTATCAGTTAATGCTGGAGTGCTCGCTTGGTGAACCATCGTGTCTATATAATGATATTTTCCAATTGTTGTAGGCACTATCTTTCACAGAGCTTATCTCCTGTAATTTTCTTGCTTGAAGAAAACGCTTTAGATTTTCCAAAGGCTGAAGGTGGATCTCCATCTCTGGCATTTTTGAATGTTCTGACATTGCACGGATCAGGCATAGCGATAATTGTTGTTATGTGTGGTTACCTGTTATGGGTGGGCACGTAGTTGACCTGTTGAGGTCTCGTAATTTTTTCTCATATCGCGGAGAAGTAGTACGGATTTTGCCCAAGGGAGATGCCTTGGTCTTACACCATACCAATTTTGCCTTCGTGTGCTCGAATCCCGCTGCTAACCAATGGCTGATCGAAGTGTTAGTCGACGTGCGATGTCTTCGGGTATGGTATCTCTCAATCACATATGGTATAGCACACGTGAAAAGTGGTCTCTCTTGATAGCAATGGGAAACCGTAATTGCGTTGCTACTTGTGGCCATCCTCTTTTGCCTTTTTCTAAGCTATTTGAGGAAGTTGGATGTCTCTTGAGGAAATCAGCAGTTTGTTGTGAGGTATACAATCTCGTCGTACGAGCAATTTCATGAAGTGATTTGATGGAGCAATCTGACTGCCCAGTCCTTTCAATCCACTCTTACACTTTGTCTTTATCTTGGAAGGGGTCGAGCGAATTTAGTTCGCATATCTTTGTTGTTACTTGCAGATTGATCGCATCGAAAAGTTTGCAAGCTTTCTTCGAATGCTTCTCGCAGTAGAATTGTCTAAGCGATTCTTTTTCTTCATGTCGCACTGTATTCAGATGCTTGTAGTATGTAGTCTTTTGTATCTGCCTCAAGGTGCTTGTTTCTATAATTCTTCCTATAATCAATAATCAATAGAGTTTGTTTCTATAATTCTTTCCAATAATCAATAATCAATAGTGTGTGTTTCTATAATTCTTCATATATTTCTTAAATGATTGTAAATCACATAAGCCTTTAAGAACTAAAACTCTACATTGATTATGGAAAGGGAAATAAACAACTGAAAGCAGACTAACTGTTGATGAAGAGAAATTGATCCTGGCATTGAAGTGAATTTGGATTGCCCTTGTGGATCATTCAAAGGTTACTGAAGAGTAAACCTTGTAGAGAGGCCAATTGTTGTACCGACGGAACGTCGGGGGATGTGTTATCGCTTGCCATGGCCTCTCCGTTTCGCTGGGCGGAAGAGCAGACAGCTCATGCGCTGTTTGAAGGTGATGCCTCCGTTTTGCTTGGCCTGGCACTGGCTCAGACTGCCCCGCAATATGTAGCTGAACCTGGGAGCATTTTATCTATTTTAGTGCAGCGTAATGGCAGCCTCGTGCCTTAGGTTGGTCTCCACGTATTGTTCTTTCAGACTGGTTAACAGTATACTTAAACACACTAGTGAAGGGTGGAAACCAATGCTTCCATCTAGTGGAGCCATGGTCTTCTCAGGATGAGATTGTAGAATGATAGTGCGTCTACCACCATGAACTCCAGAAATAAGGCCTTCCTTAGTTGTGGTTCTCCAGCTACCGTAGCTAACCTTATCTTTCCAAAGGTGAAGCATTTATCCCCGCTGAATCCGACCAGTGGGTGTTTTGAAGATGTCACGTTTTCTTCCTTGAGGTCCATGCCGTGGAACGCGTTGTAGAACAGAACGTTGAGCGAGCTTCCTGTGTCCACCAGAGTTTCTTTACCTCCCACCTTGCTAGGAGACCAAGATGACTAGGGCGTCGTTATGTGGCGCTCAAACCCCTTCGAGGTCTTTGTCCGTAAAGGCCAAGGTGGGAATGGGGCTCTGAATCCTTGAGTGGAAAATGTGTCTGTCCTCATCCGCGAGTTGTGTCCGCATTTCCAGTAAGGTCCGCTTGCGAGACCTATATGACTGGTTCGATCCGACGCCATGAAAGATGTATATTATCCCTGGAGTCTCCTTCTCTATTTCTTTAACTAACTCTCCCATGTCCCTTGTTTGTTTTGTTCGCTTCTCAGACTTTAGGAACTTTTTCAATTTGCCTCTGCGCATCCAGTATTCGACCTCATACCTCAGACTCTTGCAGTCATTGGTGTCGTGGTCTCCATTCTTGTGTTACGCGCACTACTTGTCGTTGTCACGTTTGGAGGGGTCTCTGCATGTTTTCAAATGCCACTTTAGTTCCTCCCAGTTCTTCATGGATTTAAGTACGTCTGACAGGCTAGCATTTAGGGGTGTCACAGCTCTAGATCCAACGTAGTTGGATGATTTTTCGGCCTGAACCAACCAAGGTCCGGCTTGTTGTCAGCGCACTTCCTTTTGTTCCGTTCCTCATCCTCACGTCCCTTGCCCTCCTTCTTATCCCTAGGAGCGGAGGGCTTCTTCTCGCCTTCGGCTTCCTTTTTAACATTCCTCGACTCCTCCAAGGTGATGTGTCTCTACACGCTATTGAGGAGCTCTGTCATGTCTAGAGGGGGCTCCAGAGTGAGTTCCTCGTAGAGCTTTCCCTCTTTGAGGCCCGCAGTGAAGGTCGTCATGGCTGTATCGTCGCTGCACCCGTCGATGAGGGTCAGCTTTTTGTTGAAGCGCGTGACATATTCTCCGAGTGTCTCGCTGGACCTCTGCTTTAAAGAGAGTATGTAGTGCTGACCTTTTCAAAAAGTTGTCTCCCAATAAAACATGTTAGGAATTCCTTTGCCAGCGTTTTGAAAGAGTCAATCAACTTCGACAGAAGGCTGTGGAACCACGTCAGTGCTGAGCTTTTCAGACTGGTGGGAAAGGTTCTGCACATGACGGATTTGGATCCTTCTTTAAGGGCCATTACGTGCTGGTAATGACGTAAGTGGTCGAAAGGATAGGTGGTTCCGTCGTAGGAGTCGAGCTTCGGGGGAGTGAACTTCATCGGAAGGGCCTCATTCATGATCCGATCCACAAATGGCAGGACGGAGAGGTGGTACAGTACGTCCGGATCGCGTACCCCTCTGAGGTTCCCGGGCTAAGCTTCTATGTCATGGTGGCGAGCTCAATGTTAGCCGCACAACCTCCCATAGTCCAATGAGAGCTAGTAGAGGCTTGGCACTCTTCGCTTGCTCCCTATCATCTTCCGGAGGCGGAGATTCGTGTTGCTCCTGATCTCCATTAGCAGGTGGTGGATTTGGTCGCATGAGAGCCTCCACCGCCTTTGCTATCTGCTATATTTGAGATGTCAGCCCATCAATTCGGGGGTCTGTCATTGTTGTCATTGGCGCGGGGGCTTGAGTCTATAGCTCATGTATGACCGGAGCTGCTGAAAGCGGCGGTACTGCGCCAACCAGAGCGTTTGATGTGTCCTCTGTTCTCCGTTGTTGCGTGACCTAGTAGTCACCATCTCTTTGGGTTTTTAAAAGGAAACGACACTAATGAAAAGTTAAAAACTCTATCATCCCCACGGACGATGCCAAACTGATGCAGTCATTTTCTGCTCCCTGCTTTGATCTAGTTTCTGCTGACCTGCACATGTAACGAACGTGAGCCACAGATCACCGTTGTGGTGGCCGATGACAATCCGCTGCTAAAGTCGGATAGGGATCTGAGGAAGGTGTAATGCTGTAACAGGGAATTTGTAGTGTGCCTTAGCTTACCAACCTCATGTCTTATTTATATTGCAAGGAGTCCTGGTTCTACGAGGCCATCGTAGGCGTAGTTTGAGAATGAGATCTTCCTGGAAATCCTTATTTAATTAGGAGTCGTGTTGTACGAGGGAAGTTCCTTGTTAGCCTTGTTCTCCTAGATACGTGGAAGATAGTTCCCAATGCGAGAGCAATCCGTTGAAGGAAGATTCCCAGTGTGGAAGGTACTCTGGCATTTGCTTCCTAGTTGGAAGTAGAAAACAATTATAGTTGCCCGACCCAAGCTGATCCTCGAGATACTTGCCTTAGTAGGACTTATAGGTATTGAGGATAGTTGTGAGATGTGTGGGCCTAGCATGCTGTGAGAGTTCGGGTCCGCCTGGCGGACTGAATTGAACGGGCTTAGAATCGCTTGGGTGAATCAGCGTTGGGTTGATGCTGGGGTCTATATTTCCTCGAGATCATCATGACACGTGTGTGGCTTTGAGGTGTGATCATTTTTATGTATCATCACTACCGATGGCAGATAATGTTGAACTTTCTTCCAAGGATTTGTTGTCCTTAACTTGCCTTAAGCTCTTTTAGGATATCCTAGTCGATGAAACCGAGTAAATCAGGCTTCAAAGTTTGTATCGTATTCCAGGGAATTTGGAAATCATTCTCGCGTTTAGAGATTTGGCTCCAACTACACCCCCTAGGGGTATATAAGTTTGCACCGGGCATGTTTTAGTCAGTGCTTCACTTTCCAGTGCTAGATGACGTCTGGCGTTTCTTCCTTTTCCTTCGCATGCCTTTTGCTCAAATGGTTACGAGCGGGTTTAAGATTCTGCTTGCAATTCTTCTGAGGGCACATAACGCTAGCCTTCGTTTGACTTCGATGGTGATCCATCATACGACCACTGCTCAGTTGGACCTCAGGGCCCTCGGCATACTAAATTTCCCTACTTGTCTGTGTTTGGTGGTGGACGGTGTTGAGCCCATGGAGAAGTATTGGTTCTTGGCTTCGGTGAATTCTTCGTACTTCAAGCTTGGGAGTCAAAGAATTCCCCAATACTTCCAGTTTGATTTTCGCAAGTTTTTTTGACACTGGTTTATTTTTCTGATCCCTGATGCGAAGCTGATTTGATGTCATTTCCTTATTTTAGGGAAGTTTGTTGTTCCGCCTCTTACTGAAGTGGAGAGGCGGATAGAGAAGGAGTTCCTAAAACTCCCTTTGACATCCGTTGTTGAGGTCATAATGCCAGGCAATGTTGTGCCCAGTGGGTTGCTGCGGTGTTCTCATGATGTTCTCGTTGTGCCGGGTTTACCAGCTGAAGGGGTTGTCAGTCGTTGTTCGAGGAAGAGAAGTCTGACTTTGCCCAGCCCGACTAGGCTTGCAGAATTGGAGGGGAACGTGGCTCCCTTTGTTGTTCCAAAGAGGAGGCAATCCTTTGAAGTGCAGCTTCTACCCTTGGGCTGTTGCGATCTGCTCAGCGACAACCTCGGGGGGTCGTCGCTTCCCTCTTGATGTTGCTACTTCCCCTATTGACTTAGAGGGGGGACATTGGACCATGCGTTGACGCTTCATGTCACCATGAGCTAGAGGTAGTCGTTTGTGCCCTTGAGTCGTATAGTCCGGTCGCGCTACATCCCAAAGCCTGCGAGCGAGTTCTTGCTTTGGAGAAAGGTTTTGCGGACCTGCGGATGTCGTATTCAGATGTTCTCTACCAGGTGGATTCCTTTATTGGTCAGCTATAGAGTTATGGTACTGCCGCGAACTTGGGGTTGTGAAGGCCGCAGTTTCTGCTACTGAAGCGAAGTTTGTGGGCATAAGATCACAACCGAGGGCGGTTAAATCAGATTTGGCATCAACTCGTGCTGAACTGGGATGGATAGGGCTGAGTTGGAACGCCTAGATGCGGATGTGGACAAATGGTCGTCCGATCTTCAAGCCCAAGATACCGAAAAGGAGGCGGACGAAGACGAAATGGGCCATCGAACAACGTTTGAAGTTGATGAGGGGCTTCGCCGCATTCGCAAGGCGGAGTGCTTATTGTCGAAGGAGCGTTCGCACTATGCTTCCTTTGTAGGTGTGGTGGATTTCGACATGTTAGGACGGAGGCCGTTGATCTCGTCAAAGGTTATACAGGGTAGATTAGAGCTTTTGGAGCTAATCAGAGAAGAGCACCTTGGTGTCGACCTTGACTTTGCCCGTTATATGAGGGTTCCTTTCGGACCAATTTCGAGAGGGGAAGGTTTTGGCACTGCAGGACTAGCTGCTGAGGAGGTTTTTCTCCTTGAAATAGTTGTAACGTCCTTCCCAAGACAGAAAAACATTTTTTAATGAAAGTATTGTTTTGCCCTCTACTGTCGAGTTTTCTTTAGATGCTTTTAGATTGTAGAATTTGCATTACGGGGCAGAACGCCTGACTTGGTCAGACGAGTTGCATTGACATTGATTGCCTTTTGCTGCTATTGTTTATCGGTGAGCCATTGTTGTATGTGCGTCGCAGACTGTGTTAAGATGTTACAAAGACTGCTATCTTTCGGGGAGCGCCGATCGTTTGTTGGGTTGTCGCCGTCATACATTGGCCCTTTCATCGTCCTCGTGTGACATATCATGTGTTGAGCAACAGAAGCCATCGTTATCAGTCGTGGACTGACTAAGCTCACCAGGTAAGTTCGGCGATCGTTGCTTGTTGGAAAGCAACGATCTCTTGGTGAGTCGTTGTCATCAGCAGGAAAGCGCTGACTAGTCCCCCACCTCCTTGGCCATCATGGCCCACACGCAGAGGACTAGGCGTTGGGCACCAGAAATCGTCGTCACCAGCTGCAAACTGACTTAGCTTACCTGGTAAGTTCGGCGATCATTGTCTGTTGTAGTGCAATGATCCCTTGGCGAGTCGTCGTCATCAGCAGACAAGCGCTGACTAGACTCCCACTTCCTCGGCCGTCGTGGTCCGCGCGCAGTGGAATAGGCGTTTGGCACCAGAAGCCATCGTCATCAGTCGCGAATAGACAAAGCTTACCTAGTAGGTTCAGCGATCATTGTCTATTGGAGAACAATGATCCCTTTGCGAGTCGTCGTCATCAGCGGACAAGCGCTGACTAGACTCCCACTTCCTCGGTCGTCGTGGTCTGTTCGCAGTAGACTAGACATGGGCACCAGGCGTTGGGCTGATATTCGAGTCTGGCCATAGCCGGGGTGGTCAAGGGTCGTAACGGACAACAGTGGAAGTTTTATTAAAATCAAATATTTTATTGATAATATTTTTTGAGATGTTCTACATTTCATAGTTGTTTAAGCCCATCGCCGTCTACGTCTTCCAGCCAGTACGTTCCCTGCCTATTGACCTTGGTAACTCTATATGGTCCTTCCCAATTTGGATTTAGGTTTTCCGCGCCAGCTTCTTTGGTTTTTTGCTGGGTCTTCCTGAGTACCCAATCTCCCACCTTGAATTCGCATAGCTTGACCTTCTTGTTGTAGTATTGCGCCATTTGTTGCTGGTAGGCGGCTATCTTGGCGGAGGCTAGATCCCACTTTTCATCGAGGAGGTCTAGCCCAACGCGCAAGGCTTAATCATTATTATCATCTGGTCTAAACTCTTCCGTTTGGAAAGTTGGCACCTCGGGACTACCGAAACCATAGCTTCTAACCCGTATGCTAGGACGAAGGGTGTCTCTCCGGTAGGAATTCTTTTGGTCGTCCGATATGCTCAGAGTATTCCTGGTAGCTCTGGAACCCATTATCCTTTGGCCGCATCAAGCTTCCTTTTGATCGCTTCCAGGATTGTTCGGTTGGCCACCTCCGCTTGGCCATTGACTTGAGGGTGCTCTGGCTAGGAGAAGCGGTGATAAATATTCAAACTTTTGCACAGTTTTTTATCCTTGATAACTTCAAACTGAGTTTCGTTGTCGCTAACTAATACTCTGGGGATGCAAAATTGACAAACGGTGGTGGCCCATATGAATTTTTCTATTTGGAGCTGCCCTATTTTGGATAGGGGCTCGACTTTGACCCACTTAGTGAAGTAGTTGACAGTCACAAGAAGGAACCTTTTACCAACTGATGCTGGGGGCGGTTTGACGATGTTCATTCACCATTGTGCGAATGACCACGGACTAGTCATCGATGTCAGTAGCTAACCAAGCATATGTGTATGACGAACCTCTGACATTTATCATACTTGCGGACAATTTCTTTGGTGTCTCGCTGCATGGTCGGCCAATAGTATCCTAGAGTTAAAGCTTCGTGGGCGAGGGTTCTTACGCCTGGATGATTTTCGCATATACTGTTGTGGATCCTTCCTAGGTCCTAATTTGCCTTTGAAGGCGACAGACATAGGAGCAGGGGCTCTGTCACAGATCTTCTGTATAACTTGTCGTTTAGGAAAGTGTACCTTGCTGCTCTATTTTTTAGTCTTCTGGCTTCGACCTTTTTGGTTGGTAGGGCTCTGGTTGCGATGTATTCGAGTATCGAAGTCATCCAATTCGGTTGTGCGTTTGCAGCGCAGACATCTCTAGGCTCTACTTCGTTGAGGCTTAATTGTTCTTGGTATTCGATGAGGTCGCTTGAGACTTCGTCGGAGGCTGAGGCCTCTTTGGCTAGCGCGTCAGCTCTTTTGTTGTCGTCTCGAGGAAACTGTACGAGTTTGCACATCTTGAACCCGCCCATTACGCCAAGTACCATGTCGGGGTAAACT
The DNA here is from genome assembly GCA_963556465.1 of Berberis vulgaris. Lineage (NCBI taxonomy): Eukaryota > Viridiplantae > Streptophyta > Magnoliopsida > Ranunculales > Berberidaceae > Berberis > Berberis vulgaris. The sequence continues at coordinate 47,247,408 of OY747131.1, read as the reverse complement.
ATCATGCGGGGGTCCTTGCTGTTGAAATCCCCTTTGACATGGTTGACTACAGGTCTTTAGTCGTTGTATGTCGTTAGGCAGCCTATCCCGGCCCCCAAGGCTAGCTTTAGGCTAGATATGATGGCTTTGTACTCAACCTCATTGTTTGAAGCTGGAAAGCCGAACCTGATTGCCTTTTCGAGGGTGAAGCCGCTGAGGGAGCGGAGTGTGATCTCAACTCTGCTTGCCTTCCCGGTCGACGACATGTTGCAACATAAGATCCACACCTGGAGGCTTGAATCCAATGGCTGATGGTCTGTCTTTTGCTTTTCTTCACGGGTGAACTTGGCAATGAAATCCGCCAGCGCTTGGGCTTTGATGGTGGTTCTTGGAGCGTAGCTTATGTCAAATTGTATGAGTTCCATTGACCATTTCACCATCGTGCCGGATAGCTCAGGTTTATGCAATACCGAGCAGAGCGGATGCTTAGTCAGAACCGTTATATACTGGGCTTGAAAATTGGGCCTCAATTTCCTAGAGGATACGACCAGTGCCAGAACTAACTTTTCTAGGTCCTAGTAGTGTGAATTTGCTTTCACGAATGTTTTGGTGGTGTAATACACTGGTCTTTGGGTCCCTCGATCGTCTCGTACGAGGGCTGAGCTGATAGCGTGCTTGGAAACAAACAAGTACAAGTAGAGTGTTTGCCCTTTTGCAGGTTTTGATAGTAGCTCTGGACTCCCCATGTATGCTTTCAGGCTCTGAAAAGCTTGTTCGCACTCTTCATTCCAAGAGAATCATTTGCTTTCTCTTAGTATTTTAAATAAAGAAAGGCATTTTTCGGACGACTTAGATATAAATTTGTTGAGTGTTGCTACCTTCCAAGAGCTCTGAACGTCTCGGATGTTGGCGGGGGCTTTCATGTCGAGAAGGGTCTGAATCTGTTTTGGTTCAAATTCGATTCCTCTCTTGTTAATTATGTAGCCTAGGAATTTCTAGACTCAACCCCAAACGTACATTTCTGTGGGTTGAGTTTCATTTGGTATTTTCCGAGTTAGTTGAATGCTTCGGTGAGGTTTTGTATGTCGTCGGGGCTGCAAAGGCTCTTGACCAGCATATCGTCTATGTAGACCTCCATGTTCCTGCCGATCTGTTCTTTGAACATTCAGTTGACCAGTTGTTGGTATGTAGCACTTGCATTCTTTAAGCCGAATGGTATTACCCTATAGAAATATATTCCTCTTTCAGTTACGAATGAGGTTTTTCTTGATCTGGGGGTGCATCAATATTTGATTGTAGCCTAAATAGGCGTCCATGAAGCTTAGTAAGTTGTGCCCGGATGTGGCATCCACGACCAAATCAATGCAGGGGAGTGGGAAGTTGTCCTTCGAGCAAGCTTTGTTCAAGTCTGTGTAGTCCACACACTCTCCATTTTCTGTTTTTCTTTTTTACAAGAACGGTGTTCGCCAGCCAGTCTGAGTATCGTGTTTCATTAATCATTTCCGCATTGAGTAAACGTTGTACCTCATAAATACCTCTTCATTTATGATCCATTTTCCTCGTGGGGTCCACCTCTAGGCGATGGTGATTATTGATGGGTCGATTCCCACCATGTCTCGCATGGTCCATACAAAGATAACTTGGTTCTGTTGTAACAACTTCGTGAGTCGTTCCGCCAATTCTTTGCTCAAGGAAAAATCGATTTGGATAGCCCTACTGCTGAGAGTGCTATCGAGGTAGATCGTGATGGTTTCTTCTTTTGGTTGGTCGACATTGGGTCTGCCTCGAGGGCTTACTAGAGCCTCGTTGTCTAGAAAGGTTGTTATTCCCCTGCTTCTCAGGCTGATTAGAGAGTCATCTTAGTCGCGAAGCCGACAGCCAATTGAGGATCACTTGGTGGCAGCGCTATCATGTACTGGCATTCCCCGGGAATGCCTGGTTGCCCCTTACCGTACCGACCGTTTGGTTTGTTGGATATTTGATGCACTGGTGTAGAGTAGAGACTGTCGCTCCCATTTGGTGTATCCAGGGTCTTCCCAAGACCGCATTATATGCTGAAGTTGCATAGATTACTATGAATTCTTGAAACATGCTTTTTTTAATTGGCTTCTTTCCCACTATTACTATCAGTTGTATCTTTCCCACGGGGAAGTGTTTTTCGTCGCTGAAATCGATCATCGGACCGTTATCGGGGGTCAATATTTTCTCCTTTAGTTGCATGTTATGGAACGCACGGAAAAACAAAACGTTCAATGAGCTCCCGATGTCCATCAAGGACCTCCTTACTTCCCAGCTTGCCAGGGAGATTGTTATTACCAGGGCATCATTGTGTTGGAGTTGTATGCCCTGGAGATCTCATTCCGTAATTGCTAGTGGCACAGAGTGGTCATGCTTCTGAGCACGCGGTGCCAGCTGCTCGCTGCGTATTGCTTGGATCCTCATACCTTGGAGAGCTTTTATCCTGGACCTGTTTGATAGTTCGGACTCGGAATGGACTCCAGAGTCTGCCATATTTGTTGGTGGGTCCAGAGTCATGAAGTTATAAAACTTTTGTGAGACCCTGGAGTGGGGGACCTGAGGGTGAGGGTTGGAGCCCAATAGGCCAGAGAGAGGTTGGACGAGCTACAAAGGGGACATAGTCCCACATCGCCTGGGTGAGGGAGGGGGATGTGCCACTTATGTGCGAGGTCGGATCCCCATAGTAAGAGGCTTTTTAAAGCCGTGTGGGCCGGTTGGGCCCAGAGCGGACAATATGTTACTATGCGGATCGGGTCGTTACAGAATGGTAACAGAGCTTGACCCAACCGAAAGTGTGCCAACGTGGACGTTGGGCCCTAAGGGGGTGGACTGTGAGACCATGGAGTGGGCGGACTTGAGGGTGAGGGTTGGAGCCCAATAGGCCCGAGAAAGGTTGGATGAGCTATAAAGGGGGACATAGTCCCACATCGCCTGGGTGCGGAAGGGGGATGTGCCACTTATGTGTGAGGTCAGATCCCCATAGTAAGAGGCATTTTAAAGTCGTGCGGGCCGGTTGGGCACAGAGCGGACAATATCTTACTGTGCGGATCGGGTCGTTACAGAATTGTGAGGCTCTGGAGTGGGCGGACCTGAGGGTGAGGGTTGGAGCCCAATATGCCTGAGAAAGGTTGGATGAGCTACAAAGGGGGACATAGTCCCACATCGCCTGGGTGCGGAAAATGGATATGCCACTTATGTTCGAGGTCGGATCCCCATAGTAAGAGGCATTTTAAAGCCGTGCGGCCAGTTGGGCCCAGAGCGGACAATATCTTGCTATGCGGATCGGGTCGTTACAGAATGGTATCAAAGCCTGACCCAGCTGAAAGTGTGCCAATGTGGATGTTGGGCCCTAAGGGGGGTGGACTGTGAGACTCTAGAGTGGGCGAACCTGAGGGTGAGGGTGAGGGTGAGGGTTGGAGCCCAATAGGCCCAACGGACCCAACAGGCCCGAGAGAGGTTGGACGAGCTACAAAGGGGGACATAGTCTCACATCGCCTGGGTGCGGGAGGGGATGTGCTACTTATGTGAATGGTCAGATCCCCATAGTAAGAGGCCTTTTAAAGCCGTGTGGGGCGGTTGGTTTCAGAGCGGACAATATCTTACTGTGCGGATTGGGTCGTTACAACTTTCCTTTCCCCAGACCATTGATGAAGGCTGAGACGATTGTTGCACACGTTGACGGCGGTTAGCTTACCGCTGAAGCGGGTTAGGTACACATTCAGTTTCTCGTTAGGCTTTTGTTCCATCGATTTGGGCGTCTTTATTGTCGACAAAGCTTGACGTATAAAAAGTGATCTTGGATCTGATTCGGGGTTCGTCAGTGCCGCTGTTGTTCCGGGAGCGTAAGCTTGTTGCCTACGTGTTATTTGCACTGTTGAAAGTGGTGAAGTAGCCAGGTTGAGCGCTCGACGTTTCCCTTTGTTCCCCATCGTTGCTTGATCAGGTGGTCAACATCTCTTTGTATTCTTAAGAGAGATGATGCTAGTAAAAGGTTAAGAACTTTGTCGTCCCCACGGACGACGACAAATTGATGCAGTCATTTTTCGCTCCCTGCTTGAACCTTGACCTGCAAACTTGCTGACCTGCACAAGGAACACGTGAGCCACGAACCACCGTTATGGTGGCCGATGACACTCAAATGCTAAAGTCAGACAGGGATCTGAGGAAGATGTAATGTTGTAAACAGGGAATTTATAGCATACATTAGCTTACCAACCTCATGTCTTATTTATAGTGTAGGAGTTCTGGTTTGACTAGGCCATTACTGGCGTAGTTTAGGAAAGAGATCTTCTTGGAGATCCTTCTCTAATTAGGTGTTGTGTTGTAGAGGAAAATTTCTCTGTTAGCCCTGTGCTCTTAGATATGCAGGAGATAATTCCAATCAGAGAGTAACCCGTAGGGGAAGTTTTCCTATGCGACATGTACTCTGGTATTTGCTTCCTAGTTGAAAGTAGAAAGCTGATCCTCGAGATACTTGCCTTAGCAGGGCTTAAGGGTATTGAGGATAGTTGTGAGACGCATGGGCCTAGCGAGCTGTGAGAGTTCGGATCCGTTTGGCGAACTGCATTGGGCGGGCTTAGAATCGCTTGGGTCGGGTAAGTGTTGGGGTGATGCTAGGGCTTATCTTTCCTCGAGATCATCATGACACATGTATGGCTCAGGGTCGTGACCGTTTTGGTATATCCTCAGTATATAAATTTGAAATTATTGTTGTGTGAGTAATGTGAGATGAAGCTCTTTTGTTATTTTTTGTTAGAGGACTATTTAGTATGTGCTCATCTTGTCTTGTCCTAATCCCGTTTGGGATATGACGAGGTCTATCCCGTCTCGACCCTATCCCGAAAGAATGGGATGAGGTCCATCTTGTCTCGTGCCCACCCCTAGTTGTTGCTCCATTTGAGTAGAAGTTGAGAAGAAATGAAAGGAAGGAGGGAGGAGAAACGAAAAGAAAAAATAAATGGATGAGGAGAGCGATTGTAACAAATGACAAGGTGGGCAAGAGAGGTAGCAGTTGTGGCGACTGTTGTTCGTTCCCTAGAGAAGAAAGCTTACAAAAAAATGGTGGTGTCACTAAAGAGGAGGCGTTGTTAGACAGAAAAGTAGGGAGTGATGGTGTCAATAAGAGAAATGGTGGTGTAAAAAAATCATTGTCTTATATTTTTCTAGAATGGTTCTTACTCTCTCAAGCTTCATTATTTATTTCATTCAAGTATAATGACAAACATCTAAAAAAAAAAAAAAAAAAACTTTCCACCGCGTGCACATCCTCTTAAATTCAATGGACTAATAGAAAGTGGTTCAGTGAGAATATCAGTAACATACACAAATAAACCTTTTCCTAATAAGCTTACAAAAACTGTGCACTTCTCTACTCCACCTTGAACCATTCACTTCTTGACCAATTTGAACAGTCAATGTGATGGTTTGTAATATTTAGAAACTGGAATTTACTTTTAGTGATTCCACAAACAATGGCTTGCCATTTTCTTTTCTGTTTTACACGATGACAAATTCCTTATCTATTGTTCTAAGCATTCACGGGTTGTTGACCATTTTTATTTATATTTTAATTCATGTTCGAAGACTACATAATTGTTCCATAGAGTTAACCAAACCATATTCGAAGGCTACATTGTTGTTGCCACTTAACATCCAGGTCGTCTCCATCTAGCATGGAGACTTGTTTTTGCTCTGGTATATATGACTTCCACCTCGCATGAAGACTTGTTTTCGCTTCAAACAATAAGCAACTACATTCAATACCAAAAGCTAATCAATGAAAAAATACATATGCTCCTAATAATCGGACAAAAAATCATAAAATCCCAATTGATAAGTCACGAACCCTTAATCTCTCACAAGGAGAATACATGTCCGATCATCTGAGCTATAATACCTAAAGAAGGGGCAATTTCCACGAGAATGAATTATTAATCCAATAGCAATAGTTGTTGAATTTTGATCTTGCCTCCTCTTCCAATGATGAAAAATTCTATTTGGGAGTCAAATAAGGAGAGTCTTTAAATAATGAATTAATCATCACCGGTCATCCCAAGCGACTATATAAATCAAAAAAATGAAGCGAAACCATCACAGAAGCCTATAAATTAGTAGGTGAATAGCAATCAATCTTAGGGGTGGGCATCCCATCCTGCGATCCCGTTCTCGTCCCGTCCCGTCCCAATATTTTCGGGTCTTAATGGGATTGAATAATTTCATCTCGATCCCGTCCCGTCCCGATCTAGAATGGGATGGGATGGGATGAAGATTTTCAATCTCGCCAATCCCATCATGTCCCAAACTAATTTTTTAATATTAATTATTAATATTTACTTATTTATTTATTTTAATATTCTTTTGGAGATGTAGTTTTGACCTGCAATATGAAGTTATGAAATAACTGTTAACAGTCAATCTTTCTGATAAAAAAGATTACTGATAACCTCAAAGTCTTAGTGTATAGGCAGTAAACTAGTTTTATGCATGCATATTGTAGGAAAAGTTTTGCCCTGTTTTGTATGGGAATGAGGTAGACCAGGTAGGTAACTGGTGAAATTGAACAGTTTGCCGATGTAGTTGAGAGAAGATTCCCCGACAAAGATAAAAAAACATATTTCAAAATTACTGAACCTTGAGAATATTAAGACGTACAACTGAGGAAATATGAAAATTTTAAGCTGAAATGATATCATCATATAGCACAAAATTTGATTTTTACCTTGAAAGCAACACACATCAGAGTTGTTTACAAGATGAAGCGAGCTCATACTTTTCTTTTTTGGTTCAACTGAAAATACAATAGATATTCAATGATTACATTTATATATATATCAGCTCTTGCAATATTGATGCGCACAAAATATCAGGGCAAAAAAGACAGAAAAAGAGGCTACTTGCAATTATCTAGACAACACAGTGCCATGTACCAACATGCACATAGAGACTAGAGAGGATTGGTGTTTAGATTTGGAGAATAAATATACCATAAAATAGTCATGGCTTCTATTTGATATGTCCAGATTAGCACGCTGATCTCGTCCCGTCCCGAACCTGTTTGGGATGGGACGAGGTCAGAATGGGGTTTTTCCCATCCCGTCCCGTCCTGATCCCGTATGAACGGGATGGGATAGGGATGGGTATATCTCGTCCCATCCCATCCCGTGCCCACCCCTAATCAATCTTAAAGATACACTGGTGGACATCTAAGTGATTCAACAATCATTGTCATCCTACAGTTCAGCAATATCAACCTTGATTAGTTCCTCCTCAATCGAGAGACTGAGACAAAGAAAGATTCATAAATGGTTGGAAAAGCTGGCCCTGACAAGAGGCTCAAGAGGCCTGGCCCTTGGGCTTACAACCTTAAAAGGCACTAAATAAATAAAAATAGATTTTAATAATCTAAATATGTGTTGCATATATGTTTCTAATGTGTTGGTTAAGCTTTTGAGCTTTGCTAGCTGTCGAGGAAACGAGCGAGGAAACCAGCGAGGGAAATGAGGTGGAGGGGGTGGAAACCGTTCACCCCCCTCGGGATGCGTGCGCAAAAAGTCAACGCACACATCCCGAAGGGGGTGAACGGTTTCCACCCCCTCCACCTCATTTCCCTCGCTGGTTTCCTCACTCATTTCCTCGACATCTAGAATTTTTGTAAGCTTTTTATGCGACTTCACTTATAAGTTTTAGTATCAAACCCTGTTTTACGTATTTAACTATTGTAATTTATTTTCGTTGTCTTTATGATTAATATATTATCATCAGTGTGGACGAAATTAACTTTTTCAATTTAGTCTAGTTGTTAGCCTTACGTATCTTTCCTACCAAATCATTTTCTGTATTATTAAACATTAGCTATTTTAATTTTTAAAATTCATGGATAAATGCAAATAACAAATATAATATAACTGATCAAACCCATTTTTAGGAAACCATTTTATTCATCTATTCATTAATTACTCACTAATATAATCTATCCTGTGGTAGTTAGAGTTAGCAACAACATGGATTGAACCTATAAAGTCCTTGTTATATTGCTAATCAACCACTTTAATCTTTTCAACACCGATATTCATGAGAAAACGCATAACGTTTACAAGTTCTAAAATCCACCATACAACGAAGAACTGTAAACTACAAGATATATCTTACTTTCTTCTTGTTGTAACTGTATATAAAATACACTTTAAAGTAATTTGGTTTTCTTTGTATATTTGAATCATCTCTTATTTCGAAAAGGCAACCACTACTTCACACTACCTAGTACTATCTCACACCACTATGTATTTTTTTTTCCTACTAACACACACCACCCAAAAAATTGTTTTTGAAAAAAACTGTAACATAAAAATAGGGTAACTTTCGACCAATTTAAACCCTCAATTGAGACCGATTCTCAATCTCAACAAAACATTAAAATTGTAGTACTCTGATGTATCTAATAAACACAACTTGAATCACTTGAAAATGTTTTGAAATTAGCAAGTTATGGTCATTTTACTAAAGTCGCACAAATATGTCTCGCAATGAAAACGAGGTATTGTTCCTGACTTTCGGCCAACTTATATGCTCGATCGAGATTGATTCTCAACCTCATCAAAACACGAAAATTGTAGTACTGTGAGTTATCAAATAAACACAATTTGAATCACTTGAAAATGTTTTAAAATGAGAAAATTATGCACATTTTAAAGTCGCGCAAATCTGTTTTGCAATGAAAACGGGGTAGTGTCCCTAACTTTCAGCCAACTTATGTGCTCGATTGAGACCGATTCTCAAGCTGGTCATAACACAAATTGTAGTACCCTCAGTTATCTAATAATACAATTTGAATCACTTGAAAATGTTTTGAAATGAGAAAGTTATTGCCATTTTACTAAAGTCACCCAAATCTGTCCTAAAAAATGTTTTCACCCATTCACATTGGGCAAAACTTTGTCCAAACTAACGCTTATTTTCTCCCAATCCTCGCATTGGTCTGGTCGAAGTTTGGCCCAATCCTGGGTGAAAACAATTTTTTTTTTTGATAGACTTGCGCGACTCTAGTAAAATGGCCATAACTTTCTCATTTCAAAACATTTTCAAGTGATTCAAATTGTGTTTATTAGATAACTCAGAGTACTACAATTTTTATGATTTTATCAGCTTGAGAATCGGTTTCGATCGAGTACATAAGTTAGCCGAAAATCAAATACACTACCTCGTTATCATTGCGAGATAGATTTGCGCGAATTTAGTAAAATGACCATAAATTGCTCAATTCAAAACATTTTCAAGTGATTCAAATTGTGTTTATTAAATAACTCAGAGTGCTACAAATTTATTATTTTGATGAGCTTGAGAATTGGTTTCGATCATGAATATAAGTTGGCCGAAAGTCAGGGACACTATCTCGTTTTCATTGCGAGACAGATTCGATTGCGAGACAGATTCGCGCGACTTTAGTAAAATGACCATAACTTGCTCATTTAAACACGTTTTCAAGTGATTAAAATTGTGTTTATTAGATAACTCGGAGTAATAAAATTTCCATGTTTTGATAAGCTTGAGAATTGGTCTTGATTGAGCATATAAGTTGAACCAAAGTTAGGGATAATAACCTATTTTCAGAGACAAAGAGGGTGAGAGAGGTGGCATGGTGGTGGTGGTACTTGATGGAGAAAAGAGGGAGAAAGGTGACAGTGGTGGGAGGGTGAGAAGTGGAAATGGAAAGGTGGTGGTGATGATGGCGGTGTCTGATGGAGAAGAGAGAGAGGGAGGAGAAGAAGAAGAATGGAAGAAAAGAAGATGAAGAGAGGGGAGGAGAAATAAAATTTTAAATTTTGAGTTTTTATTGGTGGTGTGAGAGAGAAGTGGTGGTGTGGAAAATAAAGTAGGTGGTTGGGAGAGAAAAAGTTGATTTAGTGGTGTAGGACAGTACTTTAGGTGGTGTGGAGTAGTCGTTGCCTTTCGAAAATCAACTTTTACAAATTCTTGACTGAAAATCAAGTTTCTTTTTTGTTTGAAAGGGGCACTAATTGACGAGTTCACTTAGGATGCCCAAATTCTTAGGTCGGCTCTGTTGGTATGTTGCCAAAGTTAAATACTCATGTTGGAGACTGCAAGAGGGATGCTACTAGGCTAGTCCTAGTAGCAAACTTAAAAGAATTTTTTTCACCATATCACAAAATTTGAGAGAAAATATGGGGAGAGAGAAGCTAGTGGGATTTGACAAGCTATTAGTCTCCTTATAAGTTATGATTTTTAAATTCTATCCGGCTTGGCTTGGCTTGGCTTAACCACTAGTTAGGTTTTAGGTGACAACTCATCCTAAATCTAAACCGTTGGATTTTTGTGTGTATGTGTGTTTAAATAGAACACTTACTTGAAGTTCAAGAACAAGCCAATGTCATATGCCTACACGTAGCTCCCACTCAACCATTATTATATATAAATTATAAAATAAAATGACTTTGACATGTTTCCAATTTAAAATGAAGGCGTGTGGCTCATTAACTTATAATGTTGTTGAAATATCTGGCTGAAATGACAATCCCCTAAATTCTATATATGAATAACTTGTAAGAACAATATGTATTAACATAAGATCATTTGGATAACAAAAAACTAGGGGTGGGCTGGGCACGGTTCGGGTCAATACGGGTTGGACTTATCCCGGTCCTAGTCCAGATCTAGTGAAACAGACCGGAACAGTCGGAGATAACACATTTTTTTCAGGCAGATTCAATTAGTCCCATACTGTTTTGAAACGGGACTGTCTGGGTTAGACCATGCCATCCTAACAAATACAAAAGTGTACCTCAGTGAATCAAACAAGAAAGCCTAACAGTTGAGTTCTAAATAAGGAAGACAAACAATTACAAAAAATAAAGTTAAAATGCATTATTGTCTGCCTCAAATTCGGAGGAAGCATATGATAAAATAGAGAGGTACAGAGAAACTAAGATAATTGTACCTTTAATGATTAGAAGAACAAACAACAAATATTATCCCAGATCTCACATAATACAATACATGCTCTGTTAGAGAATAGAAGTCTACCTATGTTACAACATAGGAAAGTGTCACAGAATAGAAGTCTACCTATGTTACAGAATAGAAAAGTGTTACAGAATGGGTTAGGAAGACTTTCCTATTGTATTTTGGTTTCCTAAGTTTGGTTAGGTTTCCTATTGTATTTTGGTTTCCTAAGTTTGCTAGGTTTCCATTCTGTAACACTTTTCTATTCTGTAACATAGGTAGACTTCTATTCTGTGACACTTTCCTATGTTGTAACATAGGTAGACTTCTATTCTCTAACAGTTTGCTTTGGTTTGTTTTGCAAAACAATAGGGAAAAAGGTATGCTTAGCAAAATGGATAATGGGTTGGGCTTGCTTTGTTTGGGTTTGCTAATAGCTGGGCTTGGACTTGGATTTTGAACTGCTACAGTAATCGGAATGATCCGGGACTATAATTGTGGAAACCAATTCCAACCTGTCCGGGACCGGGACCGGGACCAGGAGAAAATCAGTATAAACCTGTTGCTCTTGGTCTTAATCGGCTTGGGACCATACAGGACTGGGATTCTTGCCCACTCCTAAAAAAAACCAAAGCAATGCAAGAGCACAATAATCCCCAAATACACTAACTCACTCGGATAACTTTTCCAGTTTTGAAAACCAAAGCAAAAACATGCAGAAATATGTATGAAAGAACAAATAGCTAACCTATCTTCTTCAAACTCGGTATTGATGAGCTAAAACGACAAGAATTGCTTAATCTAAACTTGCATTCAAACTCCGAATCAGAATTGAGACAGATCTTGACATAAACAACAAATCCAAGATTGAAATCTCAGGCTAATTTCATTTGCGGGTGAACAAATGAATGGCGAGAGATCTCACAACCAATCAATATCGTCTGAAATAAATCACAATAGAAAGGATAGCTTAACACGCTAGAACTACTAGATCAGGAGATCAATCGATCGTTTAACAAGTATGAATAGAGAAAACAACCATAATTGAAGAAAACAGATGTACAGATCGAGAATGAGAAAACTCACCCTTACAGAGACAAAAGTCCAGAAACCCTAGCGATCCAATCCTAATGAAAGCTTTCTAGAGAGAGAAAGAAAGAATAAACTTGTGTTTTTGGTTACAAATGGGGAAGAAAGAAAAAAATAGATAGAGATCCCTCCCTAGCTGGGCTCAAAACCAAACGAGCGACGAGCGAATGGAAAGTCCGGTCCATCTCGCAAGTTTTTACATTTGACAAAAAATTAATGTTTTATTTAGAACGATGGTTAAAACCATCGCAGTTTACTATAATCGTCGTTAAATAATATTATTCCACGACGGATGGATAACCGTCATTGGATAAAGTACTTAGCGGTTGTTTTTCCAAACTGTTGCTAAATCGCCAATTTCTTATAGTGAGTATCATGATAATGGAAAAATAATGTCTCTATCTATTTTAACACATCAGTTATCAAGTTGAACGCCATTACTTTTTGCAGATAACTTGATCGACCATACTCATTGTGTTTTGGTGTGACAAAAGTGAATTGAAGTCAAGTAATGAGCTGCCAAATTTTATAAGAAGGAATCAAATAGGGATGCAACTCCCTTAAAAGGTAATGATGTGTCCAAAAATCGTTCTCCTGTGAGTTTCACCTTCAAAACAAATGTTAGACTACCAATGACCACTTTTTTGGTGGCCAAAGGTATTTCGATGCTTAGATGAGTAACTCTGTTGGAAGAAGGATGTAAATCTGGACAAAACTCAGTTAAAGTTGCATACATTTGTTGAACGTTCTGTTTACCTTTTATAATGAGTGTGGTTAACTCTCTGCGTGACTTAAGCATGTGAGGCGCAATGGAAGGAGATGTTTATTGTAACAGTCTCCTCCTTAATAGAAATGCGTTCATGGAGGTGTAAACCCCACCACGACTCTTTTCTTGGTGAAATATTTTCCTTCTTTATGAGAACACGTATCGGCCCTGGACTTGGGCTCTGATTTGTCTGGGCCTGGATTCGGGCCCTGCTTACATCTTCTCGGTAGTAGGCCTAATATGGGCCTCTATAATTGGCCTCATTCTTCCTGGGCTTTATGAGCTGGCCCAATAGATCGGAGGTTGTATTCTCGTGATGGATCTTTATGCCACGTGTACGACCATGATGATCGATATATTTTGATGTACCATCAGCTACTCCCCCTAGTTAGTGGGTATGTTCGAGTATCCACTAATTGTGTGGCGGTTTTGCTTTTTGATTGCAATAATACGACTTGGTTAGTGTGATTATGCCCAAACAGTACACGCGATCAATTGCAGTAAAGATTGGGGTGTTGATCCCACGAGGAAAAGCGATCTACAAAACAAAGTCAAGGAAGAAAAAAAAACTACGCGAAACTAATGTAAGAAATTCTAGCAATTTTAAAATGTGAAATTGAATTTAGTTTAATAAAAATCAAGTTTGGAGAAATCACAAGGTTCCAAGAATCCCTCCTAGATTTCACGCGCCAACTAGTATTGATTCGCTATGATGACTCGATTACGTGTTTCACATCCCAAACAATATAATCGAAAAAGTAGTCTTTAATGCATTAATATATCCTAATGTAAATGAATTTTAGATTTCACTTTTTTCTAGAAAGCACAAAGGTTGGTCATATGTGATATCCTAAACTTACGATATATCCGGAGACAATAACGTAATAAAAGACGATCACATATAACTAACCTATCGGAATCAATTGATCCTTAAAAATTCCACACATAAGAAAAGCGTGACTAAACTTATATGGAGAAGAAAACGACAACCTCCGGAATAAAAATCTATAAAGAAATTTATGAAATCTTTGTCACTAAAATAACATAAATTCCTATATTAAATAAAAGTGAGAATCATGAACACCATTATTCATCGTGAAAGCATAAAACGAATCAAATACTAATTAAGTGTGTTACATCTAGTAGTTCGTCTCTTCACCTTGCGTGGAGTTTAGTGACGCATAGTGAAGGTGATAACAACAATAATGGTGTGGAGTTTCATCGGCATGGCAACGCGTGGCAAATCAGTGATGCGCACACTGCTGCTGCGCACACTACTGGTGCGTGTCCACTACTGCTCTGCGCTCTGCTGCTCTGGACAGCCCGTTGGCTGGTTGCTGGACAGACCTTTCTCTCCATGTATTGCGCCGTCGCTGCCCTTTTATTCTGTTGTTGTCTTGCGTTTTTTCCCCCCAGAGAAAACTCTCTTGTTGCTGCCGTCTTTTTTGGTTTTTAAAAGCAAAGAAAACTGTTGTTGTTGGCGGCTATTGGGTTTCCAAATTGGCTGCTGTTATTGGATGCTATTAGGTTTCCTCCTTTATCTGTTGTTGCCTCTTTTTTCGTCCAAAGAAGAGAAAACAAAACTCCTATCTCTTTGGAAACTTACCATTTGAAAATCCAATTTCAATTGTAACAAAATGGTTCTCCTGTATTTGTGTTTCTATTCTTGCATAATTTCTCCCTATTGGTGGATCTCAAGCCCAATGAAATTAGGAACCAAAAGAGCAAAAGGAAACAAAGCTCCTCCTATTGGCCACCCCAATTGGAAATCAAATCTCCATTTGGTCCCAATTTGGAAACCCAAAGAAACGTGTTCTTTCCTGTTGCTAATTAGACTAAGACTCCATTTTGTTTGGGCTTCTCATGGATTCTAATAGTCATTGCTGATTCAAGCTTCATTTCTAAGCCCAATTAAACCCAGCTATGATGTGAAAAGTCGGTTTTGCTCTCCATTCTTCCTTCGTGCCCAAATCTGTCCAGATTTCACAGTCTTCAAGTATATCCAAAATCGAGCATGATAACTCCAGAATATGGAAATGTTATGAACATATGCATTTTATCCTTTCGAGACTTCTTTCCAACGCTTTAAGAATCATCCAATTCCGAGGTCTACAGCTCAAGTTATCATAAAATTACTGAAGCATGTTCAAGAACTTGCAAATTGCACTCAAATCTTCTTGCTTTTATTCAAAACTTTTTTTTCTTTGGTTCTCTTAATCTTTGGCTTGAGTGTTTCTCGCTCCACTTCGTCAATTTGTCTATGAATCACCATTATTCGCCACGCTAACGCACTTTTGTCATTTAAACTCCAAATCCTACAAAAATACAAAAATAACATAATTAAACAAAAATACACTAATTGAAATACTAACAAACATAAGTTAGGAGGTATATTATGTAATACTTATGTGAATATCAAAGTGTTCTTGCTATCTATCGCTGTTGTTTTCTCTTCGTTGTTCCATCTGACTGTTCGTTTTGGCGTGATTTCTAGGATTTTGTGTAGTTGTCACACCTTGCACGTTCTCCAAGCACGGTCTTTTCGTTACCCATTCCTATAAATAAAATAAAATAAAACTCTATGTATACTCCTCTTCCTTCTGCATCTTCCCATTTTCTTATTGTTAACCTTTTGATTCTTAGCATTCGTTTTGTAGTCATGTCTAACTCCAAAGTTTTTGGTGGCGATGCCATTGATGTTTACGAAGCTTTCTTCATGCCCAAGATGGCGACACTTTTGACTCTGAACAACATTCGTCACGACTACTCATTGCCAAATGATCTAGAGATTGTTCTGTCCGGAAATGGCGACAATCCTTGTCGGCCTAGGTATAGATACATTGTTTTGTATCCAGGTATGTTCCATTCTGGTTTCAGCCTTCCGTATCCTACTATCGTCTGGGAGTACTTGGATTTGGTTGGAATTGTTCCGGTTCAACTCGTCCCTAACGGTGAGAAGGTAATGGTTTTAACCTTGGTGAGGAATGCCTCTGCTCGCATCCCTATGAATGTTAGGATTGTGCACTCCCTAGTAGGGTTGAACATGGACCCTAGTTACACTTGTCGCCTGCATTTTCCTCCTTGCTTTGAGGACCTGCAAGAGGAGTATGTGGGATGGTCGAGGTTCTGGTTTTACGCCTCTCTTTCTTCCAACCATTTCCGCAGGAATCAAATTCTGTGATCGTTCTGGCTGTCTAAGAAGGTTGAGTTGTCGCTGTCTTTAGAAAAGTTGGAGTTATGTTGTCGATTTTGTGATCTTCCTCGAGTATCGGTAGAATATTTCCTTACTACGGACGTTGTTGTCCGTGGTGGCCTGCTTTCACCTGGTAGGGCATGCCTCACTTATGAGGTTACTGTTGCGCGTGCCAGTGAGGCTACTGCTAGAGTTGACAAAGAGTTAGCTCAACCCAAGTCAAGCTGTCGGTTGTTATAGAGAAACTGAAGGTAGTGGAGGTCGCGGATTTTAAGAGAGTGGTCAAGGGTCGCCTCGACTTTCTGGACTTCCTGGAAATGCAAGGTTTGAACATGTTCCCCTACCACAGCTTTGTTGGCGAGAATTCGATAATGTCGAGGAAGTTGTTCTGGATTCGATGGGAAATCCGGATGTCGAGGAGTTTGCTGACCCTATGCTTCCTGAAGATGTTTTTCATGACACTGATTCTTTTTCTTAGTTGTTGTTTTCTTCTTTTTGTAATATTCTTTTTTAGAAGATAAATGAAAATTTTATTATTACACATTTTTGTGTCTCGTATGTCTAGCTTGTTTAGCTTTTATTTACGACATTTCTAGGAGATTTCCAACTTTGGTTGTCCAAATTTTCGTGGGTGGCTTTGATACTTGACATTCTAGTCGTATGGAAGTTGTGGTTTACGGAATCATGTTTCTTATTCAAATTACGATGTCGTACATTACAATTGGCATAAAAGTTTGGCTCTTATGTCCTGCTTCTTTATTACTTCGTAGTTGATCAGGCCAGAAGTTTTTATGTCTGACTCGTTCGTCTAACATATTTATTTGTGTTTGCTCAATACTCTAGTCATGCTGAGAGTTTTTCTCGAGTCAGTTTTAATCTAAATTTTTTGTCCTGATTAAACTCTTGTTGTTTTGAAATTGGGAGCAAAAGACTTTATTGATAATATCTTTTCTAGTGCTCTACATTCCATGGTCAAGGTATCATTTCTCCCTCTTTGTCTGCCAACCGGTATTTCCTGGTCTGTTGATTTTTGTTATCCGATATGGTCCTTCCCAGTTCGAGTTCACCTTGCCTGCGCCGGGTTTTTTTTGTGTTTAGTTGAACTTTTCGTAACAATCAGTCTCCGACTTTAAAAGTTTGGATTCGTACCTTCTTATTGTAATAACCTACCATGCGTTGTTGATAGGCTGACATTTTAATCGAGGTCGCTTCTCATTTTTCTTCAAGGAGATCTAGCCCGACTCTTAATGCTTCAACGTTGTCATCAGCGCGGAATTCCTTGGTTCGAAATGTTGGCATTCTAATATCTGCGGGTATCATTGCTTTGGATCTGTAAGCGAGGGCAAATGGTGTTTCTCTTGTTAGAATTCATTTTGTTGTTTTGCATGCCTAGAGGACACCAGGTAACTCGGATGTCCATAGTCCTTTTGCTGCTTTGAGTCTTCTTTTGATTGCCTCGTTTGCTTGCAGATGAGCTAGCGTGGAGAAATGTTGCTGGATATTCAGGCTCTTACACAACTCCCTAACCTTTTTACCTTCAAACTATCTTCCACTGTCCGTTATGATTACTCTTGGGATCCCGAATCTGCATATGATGTCCCTCCCGAGAAATATTTTGACTTGTGTTTTTCCTATCTTTGTGAGGGGTTCTACTTCTACCCATTTGATTAAGTAATCTACTGCCATGAGGAGAAACTTCTTTTTATCGGATGTTGGGAGTGGTCCTATGATGTCCATTCCCATTGTGTGAACGGCCAGGGGCTGCTCATTGGGGAGAATCTTTAGCATTTGTTGCATTTATAAACTAGCTTCTGCGCATCCGCTTGCATCATTGGCCAATAATAACCTAAATTGAGAGATTTGTGGGCCAATGTTCTTCCTCCGGGGTGATTCCCACATGTGCCCGTGGTGTATTTCTTGTAGGACATATTCGGCATCTCCTGGTGCAAGGAACCTTAGTAATGGATTCATGGCTGACCTCCTGTATAATTTGTCATTGATCATTGTATATCTTGCCGCCCGATTCTGCAGTTTTCTGGCTTTCATCTTATCTATTGGGAGTTTCCCATTTAAAATATATGTCAGGATTGGAGTTTTCCAGTTGGTTCCTTGGTTCACGGCGCATGCTTCTTCAGGTTGATTTTCGAGTTTGAAGCTTCCTTGTGTCATGACAAGTGGGTTGTCATTATCCTTCGTTGTTGAGGCTTCTTTTGCTAGCTCGTATGCTCTTTTGTTTTTCGTTGGCGCGCTTTGTCGAATGGTAGCATTTCGGAAACCTTCTATCAGTTCTGTAGTTTTCTGGTGGTAGGCTTTCATTCGGGTGTCTTTTACTTGGAACTCGCCGCTTAGTTGATTGACCACCAGCCTGGAATCAG
The DNA here is from genome assembly GCA_963556465.1 of Berberis vulgaris. Lineage (NCBI taxonomy): Eukaryota > Viridiplantae > Streptophyta > Magnoliopsida > Ranunculales > Berberidaceae > Berberis > Berberis vulgaris. The sequence continues at coordinate 47,229,032 of OY747131.1, read as the reverse complement.
TAAAGACACTAATGTCTTTTATTCCCAGGTGTTTTGCTAACTGCAACCCTAGTATCATAGCTTCGTACTCGGCTTCATTATTGAAAGCTTTAAAACTTAATTTTCTAATGTGACGCCTTTCGAGTTGTACAAGACTAACTCGGCTCCGCTTCCTGCCTCGTTGGACCCCCCATCGCAGTGGAGGATCCATTATTCGAAGATTGGTTCAGGTTGTTCTATTTTACTTTCCTTGTCCTCGTGTTGGTTGTTGCTTCATGTGAAGTCGGCTATGAAATCTGATAATGCCTGACTCCACTCCAAAGGTGCATTTCTTTGGGGTTAGCTTCATCTTGTATTTCCAAAGCTGGGAGAAAACATGTCCGAGGTCCATAACATGGTTTGTTCTGCATACACTTTTGACGAGCATGTCATCGATGTAAACTTCCATCGTTTTGCAAATCTGATCTCTAAACATCTTGTTTACTGGCCGTTGATACATTGCTCCTGCATTTGTCAATCCGAACAACATTACTCGATAACAGTACATCCCTCTTTCCATTATGAAAGACGTTTTTTCTTGGTCGGGGGGGGGGGGTACATTTGTATTTGATTATACCCGAAGTACGCGTCCATGAAACTCAGCATCTCGTGCTTGGCAGTTGTGTCCACTATTTGCTCTATTCATGGAATTGGAAAGTTGTCTTTGGGATAAGCTTTATTTAGGTCGGTGTAATCTACGCACACCCTCCATTTTCAATTCTTATTATTTACTAGCACTGTGTTTGCCAACCAATCCGGATAATGAGCTTCTTTACTAGCACCGTGTTTGCCGCTAAATTACCAATTTTTTGTAGTGAGTATCATGATAATGGAAAAGTAAGATTTCTATCTATTTTAACACATCAGTTATCAAGTTGAACGCCATTACTTTTTGCAGATAACTTGATTGACCATACTCATTGTGTTTTGGTGTGAAAAAAAAAGTGAATTGAAGTCAAGTAATGAGCTGCCAAATTTTATAAGGATGAATCAAGTAGGGATGCAAAACTCTATTAAAAGGTTATGATACGTCCAAAAATCGTCCTCTTATGAGTTTGACCTGCAAAACAGTTGTTAGACTACCAAGGATCACCTTTTTGGTTGCCGAAGGCACTCCGATGCTTAAACTAGTAACTATGTTGGAATAATGATGTAAATCTGGACAAAACTCAGTTAAAAGTGCATACATTTGTCGAATGTTCCCTTTACTTTTTATAATGGTCGTGGTTAACTTTCTGCGTAACTTAAGCGTGTGAGGCGCAATTGTAATAGTCTCCTCCTTAATGGAGATGCGTTCATGGAGGCGTAAGCCCCTCCACGATTCTTTTCTTGGTGCAACGTTCTCCTTCTTTATGAGAGAACGTGTATCAGGCCTGGGTTCTGTCTCTGATTTGTCTGGGCCTGAATTCGGGCCCTGCTTACGTTTCCTTGGTGGTGGGCCTAGTATAGGCCTCTATAATTGGCCTCATTATTTCTGGGCTTTATAAGCTAGCCCAATAGATCGGGCATTGTATTCTCGTGATGGTTCTTTATGCCACGTGTACTCCCGTTATGATCAGTCTATTTGGATGTATCATCAGGTTATATTTTTTAAATTTATGACTTTGATTCACTAAATAAAATTAGAGTTAGAGAAGGGCACATTCCTTAGGACTTTGTGTAACTCGTGTATGCTTTCATGCGAACTACAGCTTAAAATCCTAAATCAAGCTTTTCCTTTTATATTATAGATGATAAATTCAAATTGATAGCTAATAATGAACTGTGCAAAAAAAAAAAAATTCATGTTGTTCTTAACATGACAACCTTCGTAAATACTCTATAAATATATTTTACTTGACTTTTTTTTTCTTTTGTTTGACATTGCAAAATATATTGGGCTGAAAGGACCAATTTGGAATTTTACTACGAGTTAAGTTTCATGTAGTTAAAAAGACCCTACACAAACTAACAAAATTGTTTATTAATTATTTTGAGATTCATTTAAACTGAAATTTTTGCATTGTTTTTTTATATACATATTTATGACATAGTAAATATCTTGATAAACGACCTTCGTGAGTACTTAAGAACTACCCCTTCGAGTGGTCTAGAATGATGGGCGATGACCGGCCTACTAGTCGGCTTGTTTCGCACCAAGGTGAGCCCTCGCTCACTTTGTAACTACGATAGAAAATCAAATTATGATATTTAATGCGTATCTCGAAACAAACATGTCAAAACGGGGTTAAACCTTAGCAAGTTATTTCTGATTTGAAAATATAATTTTCTCAAAATTTCATCTCAAAGGAAGCTCAAGCAAATTAACAAACATTTTTTTTGCCTATAACCGCCAAAAACCACCAAAGTTAGTTTTGACTCTCCAAAATTTTCTACTTCTCACTAGTTAATTTCTTGCTAAAATTTGTAGCCAATTATTTTTGGCTTTTAACTTAATAAGTAGATAAGCTTCTTTAGAAAAAATAAAAAACCCACTCCTATGCATTTCACACCCACTCTTCTAGTAACTACAACTTCAAATACTTGTGTATCACAAGTTCTTAATATATATATATATATATATATATATATATATACAAAAATAACGAGTAGTACTTATGTTTTTGGTTACCAATGCCCCCTCAACCCAATTTCTATTTATATACTTAAAACCAAGCTTCAATATTGCATGGCATGCCTGAAGATACATATTCACAAATTTTATATAATCTTTGATATCTTAAGAGGGTTATAATTATGGTTAAAAGAAAACTACTTTCTCATTGATTTTTATTATTATTGTTAGATAACAAATTCAAGTTTTCCTTTTAATTTTTCAGCTATCTTTGAAGATAAATAACTTTAAATTTGGTTGAAAAAAAATGCATAATGCAAAAGATTACGGTGGTTACATAAATTGTGTGTTTGGTTGACTTTACGGAAAACGGTTATTGGAATTTGAATAAAAGTTTTCTGCTTGGTATACGGTAAAAGAATGCATATGCAAAAGTTTACATCGGTTATATAAATTGGGTGCTTGGTTGACATTGCGGAAAATGGTTATTGGAATTGAATTCAAAACCTCTACATCTCTTAGTTATTAAATTCTGCAGAACTTTGCAGGATAAAATCTCTCGCATTACTTTGCAAAACTCTTATCATCTCCTCGAGTACTCCCAACTCCTTCATAAACACCCTAACCACCACCACCTTCACAACTACCATCGTCACTACTACCACGACCATCATACTATAACCATTGAACCCACCATCACATCACTACCACTGCCTCTGCCACTACTACTACCATAGCATAATCATCACAACCAACACCATCTCACTATTATTACCATAACCGCCGCCATAGCACGCCACCACCACAACCACCATTACATAGCAACTATCACCACTATTGCCCATATCACAACCTCCATAGCCACCACTACTACTACTACCACCACCACCACCGTCGCTACCACTATAATCGTTGTCGCTGTCACCGTCACAACCACTATTACCACCACAACTACCATAGCATAATCACCACAACTACCACCAACTTTACTACTACCACCGCCACAACCACCATAGCAACTGCACTCATCACCACCACCACAACCACCATGACCGCTGTAACAACCACCACCATCATTGTCCATATTCACAATCACCATCACCACAATCACCGCCACCATGACCAACAACTACTACCATCATCAACACCACCCACAATCATTTGTCGGGTTTGCATTGATTTTCTTTAGACACTACCAAGTGTCCGTAAAGTAATGCATTACAAACTAATGCACCTGCATCAATTTGCAAAATGCAATATTTTATAGTGTACCAAGTGGAGCCTTAGTGTAATACATCAATTCTTCAGGAGGTTGACATGATGGTGTGCTAGAAAGATGCCTAGCCCGGATATGATATTTGAGCTATGGATATATCCCATTGCTTAGGCGGTTGTCCAATAGAAACTAAAATTTAAGTAGGAAGTTGCATATACTATGGCGACTTTAGCTCAATGGCAGATCCAACTAAATGGTGGGTCAATGGATCGAAACTTGACTGGAGCAATTCCATGACCAATTTACCAAACTCGGTAAGACTAGCTAGTAGCACAAGACTAAGAATTATTTAGGAAAACTTTTCAAACAATTGAAGAAAATAAGAAATTAATTAAGATGGTTTTGCCAGATGACAAATTATTTATGACACTCTACCTTATGATGGTTATAATTAAGGGGTGTTTGGTAGCATTGGAAATTGAAACCGTTTTCATGAATTCAATTTCGAGACCTCCCTTTCAGACTTGGATTCCCATGAGTAGTGGGAAAATAATCTTATGAAGAATCGATTTTCTATCAGTAAATAGACAATCAAACAATGGAAATAGCACTACACCAATGGAAATGGCCACGGCTCTAAACCGTTGGTTAATTTGCCACGGCTAAAAACCGTGGCTATAACGGCCAACGGTTTAAAACCGTGGCTAACTGCCAACGGTTTAAAACCGTGGTTATAACGGACAACGGTTTAAAACCGTGGCTAAAAAAAGGGTTGCCACGGCCAAAAACCGTTGCTAACTGCCAACGGTTTAAAACCGTGGCTATAAGCTTTTGCTTTTCACGTGGTTTCGCGCTTTGGCGAAATTTTTTTTCGCGCTTTCGAGGGATCTGTTTCGCGCTTTGGCGAAATAAATTGAACAAAAGAAGCTGGCGAGTTGTTTTGTTCAAGTGTTCGTGAGTTTCGCGAGGTTCAAGCTGGCGAGGTGAGTTTCGCGAGGTGTTTTGTTCAAGCTGGCGAGGTGAGTTTCGTGAGTGAGTTCGCAAGGAAAGAGTAAGGAGAAGGTTTTGTTCTTCATCAGGTAACAAATAAAGAATTTTTTTTTATTGTTCTGGTTGTTTGATTCGTTTAGTTTGATTGGTAGATGAAGTGTCCGGGGTTTTGAAGCAAGGGGGTGTTTGGATTTGTGGTTAGAAATGTTGGGTGTTATTCAATTTCTGGTTTATGTGTTTCAAGTTTGAAGGGATGTTAGTCAGATTTGGGGTTTAAGTGATTAGGAAGGTTTGGGTTTTGATGAGTTTATTGATTTTGAATAAATGGGGTTTCAAATTTGTGGTTATTGATGAGTTAGAGATGTTGGGGTTTTGTTCAATATGCGGAAAGTTGAGATTTTGAAGGTCAGATTTGGGGATTTCAGTGGTTAGGAAGCTTTGGGTTTTGATGGGTTTAGCGGTTTTGAATTAATGGGGTTTCAGACTCGTGGTTATTGGCGAGTTAGAAATGGTGGGGTTTTGTTCATTCTGCAGAAAGTTGGGATTTTGGAAGGAAGACTATCAGATTTGGGGATTTTGGTGGTTGAGAAGCTTCGGGTTTTGAGGGGTTTGTTCATTTGGGGTTCAGTACATATGGTTGTTGATTTGTTTCAGTGTTTTGAAATGGACTATTTGGTTGCTTGTTGTTTGTGTTTAGCACAATGAGGTGATATGTTTATTTCATAGTTGGTTTTAGGGGTTTTCAATGTAGAGATTTGGTGTCTTTGAAGGTTGAGGTTTTGAGGATTTTGTTTCAGTTGGGTTTAACAATTGTTTGCTTCTTTACTTGTGTAAATTAGGGTTTTGAATAGTTTGATTTGCGGCTTATCTTAGTTGAGAAATTTAGGGTTTGCATGGTTGAGGGATTTGATTTGGTTTTGGCTATGTTCAACTTCATGATAAAAAAAAAATGATTGGATGTTTATGTGAAATTGGGGCTTTTTGTATGTTGTTATTAAAGTTCTAAATGTGTAAAATAAAGTTCTTCACTTGATCATGGTTCATGAGTTTCACCACTGTCAAAAGTTTGTTATCTATAACAGTGTAGTAGTTTTTAAGGCAATTGATTTAAGGTGAATTTTTTATTGTTTCAAATTGTAGTGGAGTCATACCAGTTAGTGGTGAAGAATACTCTATACCAACCAGATGAGGTATTATCATTAGCGCAATGGAGAGTCCTGAACAGATTGCATGACCGGAACGAGACACTATATTACAAAGTAAGTTTGCCGGATAAAAGCTTAAAACTTCATTAGACTTTTGGAATTTCATCAGCTTAAACTAATCCCTTTACTTGGTTTCTCCAGGTCCTTATTGAAAACATTGAAAATTTTGCTCCAATAATATACAATCCGACTGTGGGGTTGGTATGTCAAAACTACGGAGGCTTGTTTAAACACCCACGTGGGATGTATTTCAGTGCAAAGGATAAAGGAAAGATGATGTCCATGACCTATAACTGGCCATCTGAACAGGTTAGTAAGGGGTCAAGAGGATTAGTTGTTCTAGTTTGCTCTTGGAGGTTTGTTCTTTGTACGGATTTCATGTACTGTTCACTTCATGGAAGCTAATTTTGTGACCTGGTTTTTTGTTTCTTAGTACTTGGAATTGGAATCACATTAACATGTAACTTGCTAGGACTGTTTCACTGCTCTTTCATAATAACATCTATTCTTAAAATGTTCTTACATAAAGTGTGAGCTTGTCTCACTTTTAATTCACTCAAGAGTTGAGGAATTTGTGAACTAAAATTCAAAGTTCCCTTGAGCATAGGTTATTGCATCATAAGGTGATTTTATAAGTTTCTTTTTTACGCTCTTAGTCTAGATCTAGATAGTCTTAGGACAAATGTATGAGTAAGACTTTTGTGGAGGGAAAAAAACTTTTACTTCATATAAGATGAAATAAAATAGAAATTTAATAAGGAATGTTATTTCAGTTGACGTTTTTTGATTTCTAGTTTTTATTTAGATTTTTGTTTGCTTCTGCCACAATATCATCATTTCTTTATGAATGTTGATGAATTTTCTGGGATTGACTGTTACATAATGAGAACAGTTACTGTATGCACTCTTTAATACTTTTCACATTTTTGGTTTATCTTCCATTTGTTACAGGTTGAACTGATAGTGGTGACAGACGGAAGCCGCATTCTTGGACTTGGGGATCTTGGAGTTCAGGGAATTGGAATGCACATCGGGAAACTCGATATATATGTTGCTACAGCCGGCGTGAACCCACGCAAAGTATATACCTTCTCTTTATTTCTCTTCAATATATTATGTCTATCAGCTTTCGAATATTGTTGCATATACCATTATACCATTACAAGTACTCTCAGTTTAATGTTATTTTTATTGTAGATACTTCCAGTGATGCTAGATGTTGGAACCAATAATCAAAAGTTTCTTGAAGATCCTCTCTGTAAGTATAAATATTTGGTTCCTTAAGTTGCTAGGAATGATTTTCCCGTCGAGGAGGAATAGTAACTATCCCTACAAAGATAGTGTTTGTTCTCTGTTTCAACTTTACCATCCTATTCTATTTTACTGCTGACGTTCTTTAGTACGGTGTTTCAAAAGGACAAGTGCGACCAAAAGCTCAACCATATAACTGTTTTGCTTCTAGGGAATATATATCAATAAAATATATAATTATCTTTGGAAGAGATAAATGATTCCACCATTCTTTCGTTTGCTATGGTGTTTCCCTCTTCTTCTTCTTCTTCTTCTTTTTTTGATAAAACTATGTTGTTTTCCTTTTATGGCAATGATTGAGTGCTTTTGTGGAACACTTGTACTAATTACAGTGAAACACATGCTTATGCAAGATTCATTGAGCTATTACTGCTAGCTCAGACCTTTTGATCTCCTAATGGATAGTTTGCGTCAGTAGTAAGATAACTAATGGAGTTATTTTTGCTAGCTCTCACCAAGAAAGCAAGGTGACACTGTAACTGTAGATAAAGTAATTCCTGTTACAATATATAACAATCGAAGAAGGATTCAAAACAAGATACAACAGTTGTTTATAACTAAACAATCATTGGCTTCTAAGGTAGAAGAAAATTAGACAGCAGTAGCATGACAAAGAAAAGACCTTGATGAAAACTAAGAAAAATTAAAAGAATGGTTAATAGACAGGTTTGGCCTATTCATCCTGAGATGTGGTAAATCCTGAGATAATAGTTTTATGAAAATTAGACAGGTTTTTTTATTAGTTCAAGGGATTTAGTCCTATACATTTTCCTTTATTTTTTTCCAAAATTTATTGCATCAATTATCTGTTTCACATCGAGAATTAAGAATACCTTAAAGTGCAGTACTGTCAACTCAAGCCTAGGCGGTAATGTCAACTGATCAAGCCTAGGCCAAGAAAAATAAATAAGGTTCATCAGTAATTGCTACTATACTTATAAAATGTATGGTACATTATATCCAATTCTATAACCTGTGCGTTCGTATTATTTACCACATCTCAGGATGATTTGTAAGCCTGTTCAATTGTCCCTGTTAGTAGCACAAAACCTATTTCAATTGTCCAATTTGAAATTCCTTTTTGAAAAGACTGCCCTATCTGAAACTGTATGTAGATAAACAAATAGTTAGAGATCCAATGACTCTTTTCTGGTTTCTTTTGAAGGTTTGGAACGATTTTGGAATTTATAAGTGAAACTGTTTGTGGTCCAGGTTCTCGCAGATATGGGAATATGCGCCATTGATGAATTTTACAAGATGGATGAATCTGATTTTTAACCTCAAATGATTTTAGGGTTGATCAGTGCCGAATGAAGATGGGTATTTCACTTTTTCCAGTTCTTAAACTGCCTTAAATTCTTTGGATTTTCTCATATTTTCAAATTGTAAAATATATTTATGGCTCCTAGAATTGGGTTACGTTTGAGTATGAGGGTTCATGGATAAAAAATCACATTTTTTCCGCAGTCATAAGGCTGAAATGGGTGTGTGTGGAGCGTCGTGTTGTGATCGTTTGCAGAGCTAAGGGGTGTTTATTAGTTAGAGGTTTAATAATATCTTTAATAATATCTAACTAGAGGTAAATATCTTTAATAATAGGGGATGAGAAATGTTTGTTTAGGCTCTAATTGAAACCTCTTAACTCATGAAAATCATATCATTGGTTCATAGGCTGTTCAGGGGTTATATTAATGTCTGATGAAAATCTGAATCAGACATTTTAACAAACATATGATTCAGACAGGAACCACTATGTTTTCAAATTTCCAGAGATTTATGGCTGAATCATACATAAAACAAACATCAACATCCCCTAAGTGTCCATGTATGAATGTTGGACATTTTTTGCAAGTAATCCAGTTAACCGTTTCATTGCAGTTTTCCAAGATGGTGAATAATGAAAATAAATATCATGAAGACTGGAAAATTTGGCTAGTCATTACTTGAAATTAGTTTATTACAACCCATTGTATCCAGAGATCAATAGCAGGGGAAACACAACTTATTGCTCTAAAATGCAATCACCAAAAAAGATAAACAAGATAACTTGGGAAGTCTTCAAAATTTTGGAACTTGAATGCCTGTTCTTTTTCTTGTAATTTGCAATTACTGTAACAAAGATATAAATAAAGAGTCAACAACATTGACACGTCAATTGGTCTTTAATGCAGATGAAAGATATTAATTGTACACCATTATTGTTTCCATATATGCATCACACCTTAAGTGTTGATTGATTATGACGAGGTTGCTTTGATTGTACAGGTCAATGATGTTGTACTTGCAGGAAATAATATTCTTGTTTCGTGCTCATCAGACAGTGACATCTTAGATGGTTTATGCAGATCCTGATTTGGGATCTGAAGATAACTTCGGGATTTGGAAGATTGATGATACAGACAACAGTTTTTATACGCAGCCCTTTAGGATCAAATATGCAAGGCAGGATGTCCTGTTATCTGTTATGGTCTCTTTTGATCTCTCTCTTGGAAAACATGAGGTACATTTTTTTCTTAAACACTTCCAGTGATCTATGTAGTCAATTTTGTATCTTGAGCTTAAAACATTGCTCATGTTTTATGAATTTCACTGACTTGGGATGCATGTAATTGCCATTAGATGATTAAAACTTGTTACGTTAGTCTGGCTACTAACACGTGCTTCAATTTGCAGGGTCCCTCTAAATCTACTATAATCTTGAAGTTTGAACTTCTATATGCTCCACTATTGGAAAACGGGTAAGTAGATGGGTAATATATCATGCATTTTTCTTTGTTCAATTGAGCTGAATCGCTCTATTCATCGTACTAGTACATGATTGACAATGTAAATAATACAATTATTGTTGAACCTTTTGTACTAAATATGAAACTTTTGTTGTTTTTCAAAAGGTCTGGGGTGCAGGGTCCCTTGGATGTCATCCCTGCTGCAGTCCATGAATTTCAGATCCCACCTAAGGCTCTTCTAGGCTTGCATTCATATTGCCCAGTTAATTTTGATGTGTTCCATGCAGTTCTTGTTGATTTAAGTGTACACATCATTTTATTGAAAGCTACTTCACGTGCACCTCTGAAGGTATCCAGGTTTGTTGCTACTCTAGTTTATTAGATGAAGAATTCAGACAAGACCTTTTCAGTTTTTATTTATTTATTTGCACTGAACTGGTTTCCCCAGCTTTTGATCTTTACATAACTTGGTTTAAATGGAATACTCCAGTAAAAGAGTTGAAGATGCCGCTGGTGAATGTTTTGATGGGAACAATCAAAATCAAGTATGCATTTATCTACCTCATTTTACATTTGTGGAACTCTATTTGTTTCTGTTTTCAGAGAACAGTGGACCTTCTTTTTGTTCAAATTCCACTAAAATTCTCTCTTTTTGTTCAATGTTTTAAATCGTTTTAAATGTTTGTTTAACTTTTGGATACAATATGGGTTAATGTTGTTAGCTGATGTGCTTTTCCTGTAATATTTCTGTTGTTTTGGTCTTCTCCAATCCTTAGATTAGCTAATGAATCTTAAGCAGTTTTCATTGAAGAAAGAAAAGATGTAAAGATTAGTTTGAATAGTTAGAATTAGGAATTTTGTAAATAAGGCATATTAGGATTAGGACTAGTTCCAGTAGGATATGATAGTAAAATAAATTAACTATTGCAAACCAAAATATATCAATTTATCTGGGTTTGGTGATTGATGAATTTTCATGATAAAATTAATTCTTAAACCTACAAACATTAGGAAATATATTATGATAACTGCTGTGGCAATTTTTCATTTCTGTCTGACCTCTAGTTGGCAATTTTTCATTTTTCTTTACATTTATCTATTCAATGGCTGTCACTTTCTCTTTGATGATATTACTTGATATCTTGCAGGAACTGGAGGGGAAGATACGCACACAAATTGGGTGGCCTCAAGGTTCTTAATTCTTACTGGATCAACGAGGTTTTTCAGATAATTTCTAAATGTTTTTTTTCCCTTTTTTTGTTTTTTAATTCCTTGGCAAGTTATGAAGCATGTTATGCCTTTCACAGGACTCGACCTACAAGTATTATGAGATAATCCTGGCTGATGCTGCCCATAACACAGTTAGGAATGATCCTAGAATAAACTGGATCTGTAATCCTGTCCACAAACACAGGGAACTTCGGGGGCTCACATCTGCTGGAAAGAAGTACAGGGGACTGCTGCAAGAACGTGGATCAAAGCTCCAGCGTAGGTACACCATTCAAGCAGTTTCTGATGATAGACATGTTGCAGTGTTGGCAGACCTCACCCTGGAACAGTGCACCGAGCTACAAGGTACAGCAATACAAAAATATTAATGAAAATTTGAATAAAGATTGCATTATGATGAGCAAAATCAGTTGTTAAATTTTATCTTTGTACACACAGAGATGAGCAGAAAGGTAGTGAACATGGACGATACAGGGTACACCCAGAAAGTGATGAAGTACGACTGGAAGAAGAAGGTGGGTACGTTCTTGCCAGATAGGCAATCTACTGTAATTAGCTCCATACTCTTTATGCCACTGGCAGGGGAGTACAATGTTGGGTCAACCACAGCGAGGTCCATGGCCTGGTTCTCTTCCGCAGTTTCATCCGGTGCTCCTCTCATTTTTGTAAACATCCAGACTGAACAAGTTGTTGCAACCTCGGTAAGTACTAATAGTTTCTTCTCTGACAATGTTCTTGACCACTCTCTCAGATTGGCATAAAAGCAGAATGGCGTGCCCATCATGGTCGTCTTGTTCTTTTCTTGGGAAACAAAAACACATCTTTCACTTGTTTCAGTTCATGCCCTGATATTGCTTCCTCTTCATCTAAATATAGAGCTTTCTAAAGTACCTGATACTATTCCTCCAAGAGCACAGGTGAAGATCATTACGAATTACCTAAATGTCATTTTATGTCATTGCAATGGTACTGCTTCTTATCTTTTCTTCCAATCTCCTGTATTTGCAGGTGCAATGCCCACTTGAGGTTGCAAATCTTCGTCCAAACAGGGATGTAGCTGTTCTAGATTTCTCTTATAAGTTTGGAACTACATTGGTACTGTGCTCAGCTTGAAATTTATATGTTCGCTCCTCTCTTAGCTAGGGTCTCCTAGTTCTATTTTTCATTGTTTGTTGCTTCTACACAGGTCAATCCTAAGCTCCGGCTTCCAGCTGTCTTAAATAAATTTATGCAGCATAGATCATTAACTGCTGAAGAATTCTTCCCACAGTGGAGGTCACTTTCTGGACCACCCTTGAAGCTACAAGAAGTGGTATGATTCTCCTGCTATTATTTTTTTAGGAATAGTAATTCTCTGTTACCTAAAGCTTTCATCTTCATCTTATCTTCTTTATGATTCACGGGTGCATCTGCAGCATAGAATCTTAGTTATAATTAGGATTATAGTCCCCCGCCCCCCACTTATTTTTGTTGAGGACCATGTCTCAAAGTTTATATTTGACTGCCTAAGAACAGGAAATCTCAGCTCCAAAAGAGCACGAGTTGATTAAACAATCGTGATTTCCTTGAGCTGTTATGATTTGCCATGCAGACTCATAGGAGTGGTGCAAACACGTCCTACTATTATTTAATTATTTCACTTGATAATGCACAATTTTTTCAAGGTGTATTAAACTACAGCTACTCAATAACTTTATTCTTTTCACTGTGTGTTGGTAACTACTTACATGGATCTAATGTTCTTTGATCATCTGAAATCGTGATTTGATGGTGCCTAAAATATTTGGGCATAAGACCAAATCTCTGTTAATTATGAACTATGATAGTCACCACAAAGATCTATTTTGTTTGACAATATTATTTACTTGTAACCTCAGCTACCATTAAGCTGGCTAGGCGTGATCAAGGTACTTTCTTCATCAATTGCTGGTATGACTAATCACGTGAGTGTTATTCAAGATGATATTGGGGAGAAGGTATTGTTTATTGCATACTGTTAGCTTTCGAGTGCTCATTATACTTCCTTGTGTTACATTTGTTTTCAACAATTGGGCTTTGATAGCATAACAAGCCTTTAACATGGCGATGAAAACTTTTTTTTATATGCTTTTACCTGCATCCATTTATATTCAAGTTATGTCATTAACTGAATTATATGCCACTTTTTGTTGACTTAATTATCTTATCTTCGATTCTTATTGTTTTGTTTATTCTTTGAGTTTTCATGTATCTCCAGTTTTTCATGTAATCAAGTTCTTCTCTTACAGAGTGAAAAGCAATCAAGCTGGTGTGGACTTGAAGAGAACAAGGACCCGTGTAGTGATCAATGCTATCTCCGGGTAACTTTTGTCATGTCTAAGTTTAAAATGCATACTTCCATGTTATCACTGTTGAAAATGAAGCTTAAGATCAACAAAATGGTTATGATATACTCTTCAGCATGTTATAACACCTCCAATTCTAGAGGGTACATCACAAGGAAGGCTAACAAGTAATTTAAGAAGTAGTTTTTATGTGTCAGTGAACTCCATTATGGTTATGGTTTCCGCAGTCTTCACAAGCACACACATACACACTAATATGCCTGACATAGTGACAATGGCAAAGGTAATTCATACGACTTTCCATGCAGTTTTTTTAAGAGAGTACCGTAAGTTTATCTTATTGTAGCATCTTTGTTAAGTTTTTCTACGGACATTTTGTGTTGTAAATGTTACTTTCAGTCTGCTGATATGTTTGTTGCTGTGATATGTTCAGGGTATTGGAAATGGCATTCCGCTTGGTGATGTTGTTACAACCCCTGAGATTGCACAAGTCTTGACGCATCGTAGTTACTTCAACACATTTGGTGGAAATCCTGTATGTACAGCTGCTGGCCATGCAGTTCTGAAAGTAATTGAGAAAAGAAAAGCTCCAGGAGGATGCAATGGACTAGACAATGTCGAATTGTAAATGTTGTTGTTTCTGCTGTAATGAATTGTGAATGATCTAAATTTTTGCTGTAATGAATTGTAAATGTTGTTGCTGTAATGAATTGCTTGAAAGCAATTGCTGGAATTTGCTGATCAGAGGTTGTAAATGTTGTTTTTAAATTTAATAAAAAGTCATATTAAATTTTATTTACTTGATGCACGGGCTGAATTATACTTACCTATAAGATGTAATCAAAAGTCATTTGATAGCAAAAAAAAAAAAAAAAAAATTTGCAACGGTTTAGAACCGTGGCTAAATATTGCAACGGCTCAGAACCGTGTCCATGACTTGCCACAGCTTAGAACCGTGGCTAGGACTGGCCACGACTTAAAACCGTGGCTAAAAATTTTGCAACGGCTTAGAACCGTGGCTAGGACTTGCCACGGTTTTAAGCCGTGGCTATTACTGGCCACGGCTTACAACCGTGGCTAACATGTTTGCAACGGTTTATAACCGTGGCTAAATCATCAACCGTTCTCGAGCATAAAACCGTTGCTAATATTTTTGCCACAGTTTTTAGCCGTTATTGAGGATTTAGCGACGCCTCTACAGCCCATGGTTCTAAGCCGTGCCAATGGGTTACCCCCACGGTTTAAAATCGTTGCTAATGGGCATTTTTGGTGTAGTGTAGGTTCCCAAGGAAAATGACTAACTAAATATACCTTCGTATAAAAAATAAAAAATAAAAAAAATCATAAATGTGCATTTAGGACTTTTTTTATCTATCATAAATGGGTGAATTTGTAGTAGTACGTTCACAGGTATTTCTGCATTCTATTTATTATAGAGTGGGATTTTAATGATTTCTTGAAGACTAAAAGAAAATTGTGTTGATGATACGAGTGTTAAAAACCTCGTTGGTATTTAAAAATAACAACAACAACAACAATAATAATAATAATAACAAATAATTTAAGAGTGGGAGATAAGGCATTTTTAGTTGCTCATTCTTCGTACTATTAGATGTGATGGTCGTAGCATTTTCTAGCAGATCAATGGTTGAAACATTGTAACAGTCGCGAACAATTGTAGCAGCCACAAACACTGAATCATGCCCAAATAGAAATTTCAAAACAAGTTGGTTTTTTGTGTGATGATTCCTCACCATTTAGATCAGTTTCACAAATAACTTGAGTTTGAATTTTAGTAAAAAAAAAAAAAAAAAGTCCCTAGCTAGATCTGGAGCGGTGACCAATGTGGATGGTCGAATTGTGATTGAAAGTGTGCTTAGGTCTTGTGAGCTAGAGACTATGGGGGTGAATAGTCTAATTTTTAAAAACCTATTTAGTTTTGAAAATTTTGCAAAAGAATATTTGATTCAAATGATAGTCGCGCAAACACTTCAGAGAACAATGTTGTTATTCTAAAGAAGTTGACTACAAGAAATTATTTGGGATTGTGTTTGATTTATTTTTCATCAAATCAAGTATCAATAAAAAAAATTAAGATAGGTAGGCACAAGGAAAGAAAAAAAAAGGTTGAAATGAATCTAAAACTTAAATCTTAATCTCGACAAAAAAAATATACAAGAATACAAGATCTTAAGAATCTTAATCTCGACAAAAAAAATTAAGATTCTTGAAAATGAAATTGATTTCTTAAATAACAAACAAGAATTGGACCCTTGGAAAGACATTTCAAAAAAGGGTTGATAAAGTTTTGATTAATCAACATAATCATTTGACCACTGAAGAATTAAAAAATCAGTTGAGAAACTCAAAGCTCAAGATATAACTATTCTCTCTGAAATTCAAAAGAAAGCTTCAGAAATCAATAAAATTGTCAAAACTCTCGAGTACGACCTATACAAACTCAAACCGCTTGAGTGAAACACAACATCGTGCAAAACACTTGTTATAAGTCTAGAATAGAATCCCCCCCCCCCCCCCCCCCCCCCCTTTATTGAACAAATTAAGCCTATTCTAGAAACTATAAGGAAAAAGTTATGAGCTCTTTTGAAAAAAGTGTTACAAATAAACTTGATCACAAGACCATGGATTTAGCCATCCAATTATGGTTACCTCAGAAATGGATCTAGATAATTTTTGATGCTTTATTTTGTTACTTGCCCTATTGAGAGTGAGAGTAATTCTCGAATCTAGATAAGGGAAGACAAATCGTTGTCTGCAATTTGACGAGCAATTCCGAAGTCAGACTGACGGAAATTTGACTGATCATGTCTTCTAGTGCAAGTAAGTATTTTAGTATCTGATATAAATTGTTCTAAGGACTAACAAATCATGTAGAGTAATCGTACTTCATGTGTTTAGTTGAAAGATTTGACAGAATCTAGCTCGGGTTAATGATTTGTTGTGTTTGCACCAGCCCGAAGTGGATATGACATCATCAGGATGTTAATCCATATATGTAATTCTTTCACATGGGTTTAGCCATCAAATTATGGTTACCTCATAAATGGATCTAGAACAGAAGAATGTTTCTAATATGGTTGTAGAAAGAGAAAAACAATTAAATTGGTTAATAAATGCTTCCATTGTTCATAATAAAAATTTAAACCAAATAAACCGATTCTAATTAGGAGAGATCAAACAAATATTGAACTTTAAAGATAAAGGATCAAGTTCTTTGGCTATAAGCCTTCTAGCATAAGAACTTAGTAAGAAAATGTCTTATCCTATAGGATTCAAAAACAAAGTAGACTTCAGGGCACCTACCGAGTCATAATTCTTCAAGCAGAATAAGTCTCATAATAAAAATGCTTAGCAGAAGGTTTAGCATGAAAAATGTGGAAGAAATAGAAGCTACTGAAAATAAAAGAGGTAGTTAACAAAATAAATAAATATATATAGGTAGGCTTAGATTTCAAACATTTGTAGACATTGCCGAATAAATGTGTTCTCATGTCTCTTCCCTATGACTAGTCATGATGGATTTCACAATATTGTAAAATGGAAAAAAAAAATGCAGAGGTTAATAAAGGAAAAAAAAGTATCTATATAAAAAATAAAATAGACTAAGTAATTGAAAAATAATTTGTACATCTATAACGACACTTCACTCTAATGAATAGTGGAGGTGTCTTCAACCTAATTTTCAGGTTCCATAAATGCCCTCCTATTTTTATCATTTTTACAAGAAAAACCAAAATGTGGGAAAATGGACAAAGGTTGTTTGTGTCTTTAAACAAAATTACTATTACATTTTTTACAATTTTGCCCTCTCAAATTCAAACTATTTACAATCAAACTCAATCCCTCTAAATATTAATTAATTATATTTAAGGCCATACCATAATTTATTTGAAGCCCTCCAATTATTTGTAAATTATAAAAAAAGACCATTACATCTAACTTTTGGATTTTCCATTTTTCCCTTAACATTTCATACTTTTATAATCAAAACCATCATCTCTTAAACATTGATTAATTATACTTATACCTCTAACATAAATTATTTAAAGAACCTTATTTATTTATAAACTATACATAGGCCCTTAAAATTATATATAATTATTTTGTTTAAAAATTTATAAACTATATATATAATTATAATATATATATATATAATATCTGCACATGTAGTGCGCAGACACCCTAGTAACAATAATATATATATATATAATATCTGCACATGTAGTGCGCAGACACCCTAGTAACAATAATAAACCACACCTGCCAGAGGATCATACATCTAGTAATCACTCATGGGAAGACAAGTCAAGTCTTTTGTATATATTAACCATAATTCCACTACCCCAACCAAAAACGCGACAGCTGGAAGAGTGTCATCCACCCAATCAAACATATGAGTGTTGGTGTTAAGAAATAAAATCCCCACAACATAAAACAGAATAAGTCATATATACTTCATTGTGGCCTATTACCATGAATCTCCAATAACCAATCCATTAAATATGGGGTCGATCAACTCTCTCTTAAAATGGTTATACTTAGGTGATGTTTGTTTTTTTTAAGTGCTTAGCAGCTAACTTCTAACTGGAGTTAGAAGTTCTTAACAAGCTTCTGAATGAGCTGTTTGCTTTGCCTCTAAAGGGGCTGCTGATTAGAAGCTGTAAAATT
This sequence comes from Berberis vulgaris, assembly GCA_963556465.1. Classification (NCBI taxonomy): domain Eukaryota; kingdom Viridiplantae; phylum Streptophyta; class Magnoliopsida; order Ranunculales; family Berberidaceae; genus Berberis; species Berberis vulgaris. The sequence continues at coordinate 47,210,769 of OY747131.1, read as the reverse complement.
AAAAGGTGTTTTTTTAAGTGTTGAATTTGAATTGTTTGACAATTTTACCCCACTGGGGAGACACATATAGGAATGGAGAGATGGTGGGTTGAAAACCTGACATATATGGTTGTGATCATTATATTTGTCAAAGCTTTCAAAACTACATGTTACATAATGAAATCTTAAAAATATATACATGAGAGGGAGAGTTGGAGAGAAGAAGAAAAGCTTGGAAAATATAGAGAAAAAACACACAATCATGAAGGAGAGAAACGAGATAAGTTTCTTACCATTGAAGAGTCCTTGTGAAGGTAGGTAGAACGACAACGCTTAGTGAAGAGAATGAAAGCGTGCTGTCAAAATTTAGCTATACTTATTTTTAAGAAGATGGGGGCAATGATTGTCATTACAAAATTATTTTAAGGTTACTATTGGAATAATTTTTTAGTCAACACTCAGTGCTAAGTGATCAGCACCTTCCCGGTGCTTACTCCAATCAAAAGTTGAACTTCTTATCAAAACTAAAAATAAATACTCTAAACAAGGTGGTCCACTTCTTATTAAGACTTCTAACTCTATTCAGAAGCAAAAACAATCACCCTCTTAATGTTCATCCCATTAAGATCTATCTGAACATTCAACCAAGAAAAAAATTTGCTACTACATGTATGGTCATTCAGTTCTATTACGTTCTCGTCAAATGGAACAAGGTCTCCTATCATAACCTAAATCCCCGTGAATATGAAAGTCCAAAAGGGTACTCACCATCTTTCCCATTGAAAATGAAAAATATGAGTAGTGTCCCACCACCTTTCGATCAATGCAAGGACAACACCCTTATCATACTTAAGCATTGCATTATCAATAAAAGGATTTATGCTTATGCATTGCATTATGAATAAAATGAGTGATTGAGGTTGCTAATACTGCCCATTTAACCCTATCAAATTAAGGTTGGATAATAATTTCTTAAAACCACTTGAAAACTATAGTAGACCCACAACAAAGCCAATAGTTTTTTTTACATAAAAAATAAAATGAATATTATGAAGAAATTATTTGAAAAAAAAAAACATATTTATTCACCATAAATATAATAATAATGTCGATTTAAAATGAACCCCATGCAAAAATAATTATCATATTATAATAAATGAATATCTAAGTATCATGTAGAAATAAATAAATTCATATAAAATATCTCTTGGTTTAAACCCTCGTCATAGATAGGTGTGGGTGGTCTTGTAGGACTTCCACTGATTCAAATAAGCCATCTCATCCTCTCTTGGGGAGGAGGCAACTTATTGTCATCATCTTATTTGACTATCTGATTCTCCTTTTCGACTACCTTCTTCTCCTCTTTGTCTTCCACATTTTCCTCCTTTTTATATGATTCTTGATGATACATCAAATTGTCACCCGATCATGGCCATACACGTGGCGGAAACCATCATAACTAGAGATGGTCTTTACAAATAAAATAAGTCATAGCGGGAATCACTCTCCCAACTAAGCACCTCAATTAAGAGAGGACCGTTACAAAGGATATAAGTCATGGCGGGAATCACTCCTTCAAGGACACATTTCAATTATGAGACCGTTACGAATGAGATAAGACACGATGGGAATTAATTACTCCACCAAGGACACATCTCAATGAAGGAGGAGACCGTTACAATAAATGTCCTCGTTCATTGTGTCATTCAAGCTTAACTCATGCACATAGTTGAATACACTCATTATATAAGGTAAAGGGAAAGGTATGAGAAAAAATATACGAAAGGTATGCAAACACAACTGAATTATACTCTGTCCAAATTCATTATCTCCCCATAAATTAACTAACTTAAGCATCGCAGTACCTTCATCCACCAAATAGGTGGTCTTTGACACTCTAACACTGTTTTGCAGATCAGATCTCTAGGAGTACAGATTTGGACACATCAGTTAGTTGCCCTCCATGGGGAACGACAATTTCCTTATTTAAGAAAATCTTTTGTTGGTAGTTTCTTTAGCGCAAATCAGAAAACAAAAAGATTTAGTGCAAATGGAACCTCCTACAAATTCTTATCGTAGCAACAATCAAGGCAAACCAAGCATATCCCAAATCCAATACTAGGAGAACCGATTATGCAAAGTAATGCAATACCACCATATGATATGGTGGATGAACAAGCCTAGACATTTGGTTGTACAATAACAGATCCTCGTGTGGACCAACTCTTGGCCCAGATGAATTATCTAGCTAAAGTGGTTGAAAAGCTCACTCAAGAGCGTGTTCCACCTTTCGAGCATGTTAGAACGCCACTTCAACAAAATTTCGCCAACCATGTTAGAGAAAACCACGAAGCTCCTGTAGAGCCTCGGAGAATGAATTTTGAAGGATGTGAACCTCAGGGAGATGCATCCCAGACTAATGAAAATTTTCCATTAGTTCCATTCAGGAGTGGAGTCACATATCCCAATGTGCTTTACACGTTGGTCAGGCCACCATTATCCAGTGCAATCATGAAAACCCTTATACCGATCCGCCAAAGTTTGAAACTTATGATGGCACTACTGATCCATCAAACCATTTACGTCATTTTCACCATATGATAGAGATAAAGGAAAACACAAAGTCCATCTTGTGCAAAATAGTTTCCTAAAAAAATGTAAAGCCTATGTTTATCACAACTTAGCAACAAGATGGGAGCATGTGCTTGGATATGTTGTCGTCGCTGCATTGGCTGTCGTAAACATTGTGGTTAACCATAACCAGACATGTTACGATTGTCTAGATTGTTTCCAATATTAATGGTAACAAGAGTATTTTTTGGGGAAGTATTTTATAAAGGACAAACTAGTTTTGAATCCATTTGCCTTGTGGATATTATTCAAATGGAGAATATGGAAACATTTAAAAATGAATTAGTTTACATTTCTTACATGACAATTTTTCAGATCCCAATATTCTATTCCATTTTGGTTAAATGATTAAACTTGTATCATGTGAGTTAGATAGGTGATCTAGGTATATGTGGATATAATAATGTAAAACTAAATATTATGTCAATGGTGTACCAGCTGAGTTGGTTAAGGTGTTGCTTAGGGAACCTTAGGTCATGGGTTGGAACCCGGCCAACAACATAATTATCAGTTTATGGTTTTGTTGACCGTTTTGGTCTTTGGTAGGTCCGTAGGTCTCCTAGTCTGATTGGAGACTAGTCCGCAGGTTCGCTAGTTTGATTGGAGACTACTCCGCAGATTGGCAAGTTCGATTGGAGGCTGGTCTGTAAATCTGCTAGTCTGATTAGAGACTAGTCTGCAAGTCCACAAGTTCGATTGGGGACTGGTCAACATGTCCGACTGGAGACTAGTCCGCGGATTTGCAAGTTCAATTGAATACTATTCCGACTAAAGACTGGTTCGCAGGTCCACAAGATTGACTGGAGACTAGTCCGACTGGAGGCAGGTCCAACAGAAAACAAACTTGACATGAATCTGGTCCAACAGGAGAAAATTTGACAAGAATTAGGTCCGAAAAGAAGCTGATCCGATAGGAATCAGGACCGGGGGTTCGAAAGAAGACTAGTCCAACTTAAGACTAGTCACACTGACTTCATCTGGTTCGGACTCATGCGCTTTGATCACAATGACTTCATCTGGTTCGGACTCATGCAGTTGACTACGATGATTTGTGTGATGACTTCATCTAGTGCGAATTCATGCAGGTGACTACAATGATTTGTCAGATGACTTCACTTAGTAACAGACTCACGCAGCTGACAACGATGACTTGTCACACAGACGACATCTGGTCCAAACTCATGAAGTCTGAGTACGATGACTTGTAACAAAAATGTTCATCTGGTTCGAATTCAGGAAATCCAATTACGATGACTTGTCACAAAAATCTTCATCTAGTCTGAACTCATGCAGTCCGATTCTGATGATTTCATCTGGTCCGAACTAAAACAGTCTGACCCCGATGATTTGTCACACCGATTTAACAGTATGACTAGAGAAAACCATCGTGCTGCTACTCGGACTCCCACAATTGACAAGTTAGTGGCCACGCAAGCGAGCCTGCTAACTAGAGGAAAATAGCTGATGATACATCAAATTGTCATCCGATCGTGGCCATACACGTGGCGCAAACCATCATAACTAGAGATTGTCGTTACGAATAAAATAAGTCATGGCGGGAATCACTCCCCCAAGGATGCACCTCAATTAAGAGAGGGTCGTTACAAATGATATAAGTCATGGTGGGAATCACTCTCCCAATAACACATCTCAATTATGAGAAGACCATTACGAAGAAGTTAAGTCATGGCGAGAATCACTCCCTAAAGACACATCTCAATGAAGGAGGTGACTGTTATAATAAATGTCCCCCTTCATTGCTTCATTCGAAGTCATGCACATAGTTGAATGCACTCATTATATAAGGTAAAGGAAAATGTATGAGAAAGGACATACAAAAGGTATGCAGACACAACTGAATTATACTCTGTCCAAATTCATTCTCTCCCACAGATTAACTGACTTAAGCATCGGAGTTCCTTCAGCTACCAAATAGGTGGTCTTTGGTAGTCTAACCCTATTTTGCAGGTTAGATCTTTAGGAAGACAGATTTGGATGCATCAATTTTCTTCGTCATCATCCTCCCTAGGCATTAACCTTCCTATCTACACATTCTAATGTCAAAACTTGAGATGTTTTAGAACGGTCGAATGCTCACTCGAATGGGAGTAACTTGAGTGCAATATCAGGGCAAAATCAAGCTTGAAGTTGTGGTGAAAATGGGTAGAACTAGGGTTTTCTGAAAGTTATAGTGGTTGTTGGTGAAGGGAAGTTTGGGATAAATAAGAAATGCGTTGTGCATGTTTATTGTAAGGTTTGGAGGTCACACAGTTTCTCGTAAGTCATTCGACTTCTTGGAAACTGTGCGGCTCAAATTTATACTTACAACACATTTTAACCAATATGGCTCTCCTCATGTATAAGGCTATAAGTTTATACTTATACATGGATTTTTACCCAAAACCATTGGAATTGTTCTTAGGACATGATAGAGGTAGTATAATTTTTTGTAGGTAAATTATGCTGGAAAATTCTTTTGTCAAGGCGAAGGATGAAGCCGTGATTTGAGTACCTGGTTGAGGTTAGTTTCTTGATTTGTCTTTATTATAGATACTCAATCTTTTTTTTTATTGTGTAATAATGTGCGCTTGTGTAATCATGTTGATAGTTATAGGGGAAGAAATGGTAGGGCATGACTACTAATGGTTGGAAAAATTCTGAGACTCGACCGAGTAATTGGGTTTTCTTATACCTCAAACACTGATTTGAGGTAATGTGTTGTTGGTTAATGCTCATATATATATGGCATGCATAGAAATGTTGAATTTATTGATAATAATTTTCTAATTAAGTGTTACTAAGAGTGAATATAAAAAAAATATATTATGGTATGTACTGTTTGAGTTTTTTTCAATTGCTTGTTGAGTAATCGGTTGACACTTCGTGCCAATTGATGTGGATGAGCATGAATGATAAAGGGAGCTAGCTATTATTCCTTATCAAGCTGAGGAACCAATGATGGATGAGAACCTAGTTAGCCAAAATCAGAATCACGAAGTTGAGCAACAAGTGCAATAGATAGAAATCGAAATTGATGAAACTTCATTTGGCCCACTTCCAGCAAACTCTGAGAATTCTAGGCACTTGTATTGGAAGACAAAGAAGTTTTAGACTCTTTTACTAAAGAGCCTGCCGAAGTAACCTTTAAATCACTATTGTTCCCTGCCCAAATCACTCATTATTTCATCTACTCCGTGTCTGTGCATGCACGCCCATGCTCATCAGCAATCTCTCATTTACTCACATGTGTAGAATAAGCCTTTCCATCATCTGTGTGTCCTTTACTTTGATCTACTCTCTCACTCCCTTATAATGTGGTTTTTCGTGATGGCTTTCCCTAAAAAACCATCACAAACATCATGATTTTTTCTTGGAATTGTAGGGATTAGGTTCCTCCACTACAATCCAGACAATAAGGGACCTCGTTAGGGAGATGAATTCTGATATATTCCTTCTAATGGTAACCAAAACATCAAAATATCATGTAAATAAGGTAAAAAATTAAATAAAGTTTGCTCATAGTCATGTAGTTAATTCAATTGGTGTTTTTGGTTGTTTAGCTTTACTTTGGAATAAAAATTGCATCGTCATTGGGATATATGTATGTCTCTATTTTTGACTATCACGCCCCCACACCCTGTTTTATCACCTTTGCTTATTGTCGTTCTAATCCTTGATGAGAGCTTATTTGGGGGAATCTATGAATATGTTTGGTTTGTTGTTTTTTCTCCTTGGCGTGTTATTGGCGATTTTAATGCAATGCTAAGATGGGAGGTAAGAACCATCAATTCTTCCTAGTCCAATTTCCTCCATTATTTATAAAGGAGCAAAGTTCACTTTGAACAATAAAAGAATTGGTAAAACTTATATAACAAAGAGAATAGATAGGGCTCTCTCAAATACTTAGTGGAACCAACTCTTTCCCCACACTCAAATTACTAATCATAGTGTAATGACCCATTCTGGGACCACTGCAATTGTTCCCACTTAACCACCTCTGTATAGGTGTGGGGTTTTAGGGTCAATTAATTGTCCAATAAATTTGACCTGACTAGGATCGAACCCCTGACTTGTGATATCATACGCCAAATATTTTTTTGTTGAGCCGAAAAGGCCAAGGTGTCAGAAGAGTGCAAATCATTACTTATGAATCTAAGCGCGGGAGACTCCATTTAGCGCAGCCATCACCCATCCTTGGGCTAGGAGTCTCTCTAGCACACTTCCAAGCATAACCATCACCATGTCCCGAGCTAGGCGTCTCTCCAGCAAGGTGTTACACAGAGCCATCATCTTTAAACTCTCTAGAGACAGTAAAAGAAGGGTACTCTTTTTAGGTTATTTCAAATGTGAACTAGAGACTCCACTTATGTTTAAGTTGTTGAACAATCCTAAAAGTTTATCCCCTTTTTTCCTACTCTCATGCTTGAAAAACATCATAAGCATAGACCACAATATCTCCATTTGGAACAAGCAACATTTTTGCAAACTTTTCCATCAAAAAGGTTTTAAGAATCATATTGACCACATCCCTAGCCTCCCCATAACTAAGATTAATACCAAGAACTAGTAACTCATAATCTCTTTGTTGAAAAGTTCCTGCTAAGAAATGAATCACTTTGGGAATAATTATCCAAAGATAGGTTTGTCCCTTGGAGAACAAGAATAACAAGTTCTTCCAAAATTCCACCATTCTTAAGGGTAAGAGGAATTTGATTAAGAGATTGAAAGATGTTGATGGTAACTAAGTGGATACCCCAAATGAGATCACTGCACTTTTCCAAGGTTGCTTTCATGATCATTTCATCTTTTCCATTCATAAACATAATCCTCAAATCATTAAGCTTTTCCAACCCTGTATTAGCTTAGAGTATTAGATAAGAGAAGAATGAGGCTTCGGGGAGAGTTCATGATGAAGGAGAATCGGGTCAATCCTTAAATCCCTACGCAACCTTAAAGCCTCTATAAGTCTCAAGCCCATTTTTCAAGAAGTATTGTTCCATTGTCAAGGATGATGTGGTCACTTCATTTCAACATTTGTTTACTCAACAATAATTCCTTCTTTCACCAACTTCACTTACATTGCCTTCATCCCAAATATCCCCAATCTTACTACTATCACATAGTTTAGACCCATTAGCATTTGCAACAGTGTATATAAGATTTTATCCAAGATCATTGCCAATAGATTAAACCCTTGCTTTCTAAATTTATATCACATTTCCAAGGTGTATTCAACATTGGAAGACCAATGGAGATAACACAAGGATAGTTCATGAAATCATGCATCAATTCAAGAAGTATAGGATGAAGTACGGGTGGATGTGTATCAAAATGGACATGGCAAAGGCATATGATGAAGTTGAGAAGAGTTTCCTAGTAGATTTTTTTAAAGTAGTGGAATTTTCTGAAATGTGGTGCAATCTAATTAAATGTTGTTTATCTTCAGTTGTCTATAATGTTTTTATCAATAGTAAACCCTAATCATTCATAGTTCCAAAAAGAGGTATTAGACAGTGAGATTTATCATCTCTGCTTTTATTCATTATGTTGGTTGAAAGTTTAATAGAATGTTTTAAAACGCTCAAGGTATTAGTACCATCAGTGTAGAAAATCACCTAAGTCGCTTATTGTTTGTTGATGATCTGATCTTGTTCTATAAAACCTCATTTGATTAGAGCTCCACCATCAAGAAAATATTATATGAATATTGTGTAGCCTTAGCCCAATCTATTAATTTTGATAAATCATCAACTGTGTTCACCCCTATTTCTTTGGTCCTTAGGGATGTAACTTTCAGAACAATAATAATGAAAAATGTTATTTGTGAATTATAACAAAAATAAGCATTGGTTAAGCTCTTTCAATGAAAGGAATTAATGCAAGAAGATCAAATCATATATGTGCAAATCAAAATCAAAGTCAACAAAAAAAAAGTCAATTCAAGATACCAATGTCAAAGATATGAAAGTAGGTCAAGATTATCAAAACATCAAGAAGACAAGTCTAAGATGATTGAAATTCAAAAAGGTAGATCAAGTTATTAGGCAAAGGAAACCAACATAGCTTATGATTGACCAAAATCAAAATGAAGAGCCAAATGCTATTTGGAAGCAAAATATTTAGATAACCAAATTCAAAGTTTGAATTTAAGATATCTTTTCACATGAGAATGAATATTTCACTTTTGAAGATGTATATTCCCTTATGAGACATGCTCATGTGCATAAAAGAGATGTTCATGTCAATGTACAAGGCCATGTGCCAAAGTACCTTACACATGTGACTAAAGAGAATCTTTTATGGAAAAAATATCTTTGGCCAAAATTGACTTCACCGTTGATATGTCACTTTCAATAAATGACTGTTTGATAAAACAAATAGAAGTTTTGAATAAAGCCATTATGAAAACCAGATAGTGACATAAGCAAAGTCAACATTACCACTCAGTCTATAAATAGTTGCATCTTCATTTGGGAGTTCAAGAAAAGCTTGAAAGAGTTATTCAAGAAAAGCAGATTCAGCAAGAAGAAGAAAAAAAAAGTTTCTATCCATTGTTCAATAGAGAATCTATCCATCTCTCCATATCATATTTGAGTGAGCTTAAAAAAAATAAAGATATAAGGATTGAAAATTGAGCTTCAAAATAAATAGAGGGATGTAAGGATTGAAAATGAGCTACACCTAAACCAAACAATTTCATTATTTGAGATCTAAAGGCCCTAGGGAGAAACTTTTTCATTATCAATCCAAACCTTCATATTGTATGGATGAAGGATCTCACTTATAAGATCTATTAAAAAAAGTGAAGATTCCTTAATGAAACGTTTATTTAATCCGTTTATTTCAGAGACATGGCCAGAGAAACCCTTTGAGTGTTAGCTTGCTAAACTCAACTTACCCCGTGTGGGTTCTTGAATACGTGGAGTGGATTTGTATGAGTAACTATTACTCAGTGATCCTAAGCAAGTGGTAAGACTTGGCTATGGTTGCATCCATTGGCGATCGCCAAAGTGTTTGTTAGACTCATAGAGCGAAGAACTTGATTCTTGTTGGTAAGTCTCATGGCAGTGTGGCGATTTGACCTTGCAAGATGGTGGAACATTGATTGTAAGTGTAGTTACATTTTAAACAAGTAACAAAAGTGTATGGCTTGTGATTTAACTCAAAATTCTTGTCGCCTAAATCTCCAAACAAATCAACATTATTTTTTGTTTTTGTACCATTCTTATTAATTTATCTGCAAAGTTCTAAGAAAATTACAAGTAAAGCGGTTCATAGGGGTTATCATCGTAATCACCTAATTAACAACATTCAAGCTCAAAAGTTCAAAAAACACATTAAAAAACCAGACTTTTTTTTTACTAAATCAATTAAAACTATTGTGCAAACTGGAAGTCAAATAAACACGACTTCCACTATATTTTTAAATATTTTTTTATGGTGCAAGCGAACTAATTTTATCCTAAAGCTAACAATCTACCCAAAAAAAAGTCCATTTACTACAAGTTGTACTAGATTTTTCGAGGCATTAAAAAAATAAAATGTAAAAGTGGTCACTCCCACAAAATAAATATACATATATATAAGGGAGGGAAGAAGAGGGAAAAAATGGTATTCTTTTTGTTTTTAATCTCTAAAACTTTATTTTCGTCACTTGATGATATGCAGTGATGTCATTTGATTTAACTCGAAATTCTTGTCGCCTAAAACTCCAAGCAAATCAACATCTCTGTTTTTTTTTTTTTGTTACCTTATTATCGATATACCTGTAAAAGAAATTGTTCATAGGGGTTATCGTCCTATTCACCAAGTTAAAAGGATTCAAGCTCAAAATTTTAAAAACACTTTAGAAAACCAAATAAAATAAAAAATGGTGGAAAGAAGGGAAATGGTAAAACTAAGATTTGGAGAAAGGGAGATGATATGTTTTTAATGTTTTTAAGCAAAATTTGATTGAAACTTGAGAATGAAAATTATTAAACAATTTTAACTAAATAAAAAAATGCCTCAATGATTGGAAAATCTACCTCTTAGCCTTATAGAGATTAATCTTTTAACACAATTTAATATTTTTTGAACACTTGCTTAATTCATTTAGTTTTTTAATTCAAGACCAATGCTCAAAAAGAATTTTTTTTTTCTATGATAGAACTTCACTTACCTCTTTCAATGTTAAAAGAAACTCATTGACCATTACTAATTCATCCCTCTTTCGATGGGGTTTTTTCAATGAATGGTTATAATTTACAAAGAATTAAAGAACTGTTAAAAAAAAACACAATTCTTTTTTCCAAGTCCTTATCTTCATTTTGCATAATCTTAAATTGTCAATCTTTCGATTTGACAACTTTGATTCATTGCTTGAATATAGGATTAGTAGAAATTATACAATTTATTTTATTTTTTCAAAAAAATCTCTACATCACTCAAGTAGGTTACATCTCCTCTCCTTGAGAGAAAAAGGTTTAGCCTACCATTGTCATTATGATGAATTAATCTAAAAGTAGAACTAGGAAGGGAGTGGAGGAAGTAAATTAACTAAATTGAAAAATAAGCTAATGCATAAAGAGAATACCAACTTTTATTGAATTCAAAAGTAAGAACTTATATGTAATAAACTTGACTTGAACAAAATCTTCAATGAAAGACAAAAATTATTCTAAGTTATGAGAGATAAGAGATGTATTTTCTCTAAGAGTTTGAGAACTTATTTATAATGTTCTCATCTAAAGCTAGAAATTGGAAGAAAAAAAAAATCCACAAATCCCTTGATTATACTCCAAATCATATTATATAAAATCAAGGAAGTCATAATTATGGATAGATACATCGAGAGAGTCCTAATTGGATATAGATACATTTGCACATATGTGCATTGTGAGACAAAATTCAAGGTAATGGAATATTCTTCTATTTGATCATTCGAATATGCTTTGAATTGATGTTTTATTTGTCTTGATCATTGCATGCTCCACACTTGAAGTTTTTATCTTGAAACTTGCTACATGTCTTCATCATAAATCACTACTAATTAGATCAAATCTTCACTTCCATATATGTTCTTGAAATGAAACTCGTGATCCACATATGCCATGAACATGCCCAAAATGTCTCGAATTTTGTACTTTTCATTGATTTCATAATTTCTTCAATTTCTCTTTGTCAGGCTAATTTATGGTAGAATTGTCTCGATTTTGCGTATTTTTGAATTTCCTGCAAAATTATGACAATAATCAAATTCAAGACAAATAGAGGCATTTATCTAATTTTGAGCACAACTAGAGACTAATAAAGAGCTAAATGGGGCGTAAATTAATGTTTTGGGTGCTTATCAGGTTGCGAGCCCTTTCCACTGAGGAAGTACATGGTTGGGGCCAATCAAACCTCGACTTAGGTGAACCTTGTTATATCTGATGCATCCAAAAATCGTACTCCTGTGAGTTTGACCTACAAAACAGATGTTAGACTGCCAAGGACCGCCTTTTTGGTGGTCGAAGGCACTCCAATGCTTAAGTCAACAACTTCATTTGAAGAAGAAAGTAAATCTGGACAAAACTCAATTAAAGTTGCATACCTGTGTCGAATGTTCTCTTTACCTTTTATAATGACCGCGGTTAATTATCTGCATGACTTAAGCATGTGAGGCGCAATGAAATGAGATGTTTCTCGTAACAGTCTCCTCTTCAATGGAGATGCGTTCGTGGATGCGTAACTCCCTCCACGATTCTTTTTGGTGCAACGTCCTCGTCTTTATGATTTATCTCATGTCGGGCCTGGATTTGGGCTTTGATTCGTTCGAGCCTGGGTTCGGGCTTTGTATATGTCTTCTCATTGGTGGGCCTTTGTGATTGGCTTTATTCTTCTTGGATTTTATAAGCTGGCCCAATAGATTGGACGTTATATCCTCGTGATGGATGCTATCTGCCACATGTACGACCGTGATGATCGGTCTATTTTGATGTATCATCAGCTACTCCCCCCTTAGTTAGTGGGTATGTTCATGTATCCACTAACTGTGTGGCGGTTTTGTTTTCGATTTCAACATTATGACACATTTAGTGCTTTTGTTGTCTATTGTTGTTGTTGTCTTTCCGATGTTCCATCCGCCTACTCGTTTTGGCGCAATTTCTGGGATTTCGTGCGGCTGTCATGTCTTGCACGTTCTCCCAAGAACAGACCTTTCGTTGCTCATCCTTATAAAATGAGAAGTTTGAGTGTGCTTTACTTCCTTTTACACCTCCTCATTTTCTAGTTGTTATTTTTTTGATTCCTTCTGTTCATTCTGTAGTCATGTCTAACTTCAAGGTTTTGAGCGGCGATGTTCTTGATGCTTACGAAGCTTTCTTTTTGCTTAAGCGGGCAACACACGCGACTCCGGACAACATTCATCACGATTACTCGTTGCTGACTGATCTGGAGATCATTCTCCCTGAAGAGGGCGGCAATCTTTGTCGTCCAAAACATGGGTACATTGTTTTGTGTCCTAGTATGTTTCACTCTGGTTTCAGGCTTTCGACTCCTACGATTGTCTGGGAGTACTTGGATTTGGTTGGTGTTGCTCCAGCCCAACTGGTCCCTAATGGTTGAAAAGTAATGATTTAGTCCTTAGCAAATGTTGCCTTAGCTCGTATCCCAATGAATGCCAGGGTTCTGCATTCTTTGGTAGGGTTTAGCGTAAACCCAATCGCACCTATTTTCTGTGTTCTCCTTCTTGTTTCAAGGACCTACGAGAAGAGTATTGGGGTTGGTTGAGGTCTTGGTTTTACGCATCCCTTTTCTTTCAATTACTTTAGGTTTCATGGAAATCAGATTTTGCGGTTTTTTCGGGAGCCCAAGAGAGTCAAGTTGTCATTGTCTTTGGAAGAGTAGGAGTTCTGCAGTCGATTTTGCGATCTTCTCCAAGCCTCAGTAGAAGATTTTCTCATTACGGCTGCTATTATCCATAATGGCTTATATTCATTAGGTGAAGTGGAGGGCACTTTAGAAGTGATTGTTGCGCGCGTTGGTGATGTGGACATCGACCACCAAGAGGGTTTTGTTGATGAGCGCGTAGGGCGAGTTACTTTACTCGATGTCCGAGGTTCTGGGAGTACCAGCTCGATTGTAAGGAAACGAAAAATTTCCTAGGCCTCCCAGTCCTTCCAAGATGTTGGCTATCAGTTTCAACCGTGTGTCGAAAAGAAAGAAGCTTGCTTCCTCAGTTCTTGACGCTGCTAGGGCTCCCTCTCGCCTTGCTTCTCTTTAGAAAGTAGATCGTGGTTCGGAGGATGATTCTTCTGCTAGGGAGGACGATGTGGTAAACCGAGTTCTCAAAAGGAATAGGAAATAAGTCTTTTGTCCTTTAGACAACCACGAGAATAATCTTGTTACCTATTATGGTTTGCCCGCCTCTATCGGCATGTCTATTGATGACTCATGCATTATTGAGAATAAAATGCATCGGCTTGGTCTTTGGTAGTCGAAGAATTTGGAGGGTACCAAGACCTTGGATGACTTTGAGTATGATCCGTCAATGGAGGATCAAGTTGTTGTTCAAGCTCGAGATTTCAAGCTCATGTTTCTTCTATCATGGCTGGGACCTTGGGATCACCTGCTACTCCCTCCACGCCTCATCCTGCTCCTATTGTGCCCGAGGAGATCTTTTGGCCTTCTGAGGTTGATGTGTAGGATAGCGCTCGCAACCTCATTGGCGGTTATCATTGGCTATTGGCTAATAGGGCTCTTATGCCCGTACGCCAGCCATGTCGCCATATTGACGAGGATTTCCAGTCTACAGTTGATTTCCTTCCAAGAATTGTATGGATACACACCCCCACTATTAGCACTTCCCCCATCTACGTCCTTATCTATATCAGAAACCACATGCTAAACATTATCAAGGAAAAGCTTCAGAAAGCTCAAGAATGCATGAAAATTTATGCAAACAAGGTACTACAAATGAGGGATTGGGTCTACTTGAAGCTTCAGCCATACAAACAGACATCAATTAATTTTGGCAAGAATCGAAAGTTGCCTGCACGTTACTATAGACCATTTCAAGTCATTGAGAAAATATGACCAATAGCTTACCGTTTACAACTCCCCCCCCCCCCCCCCCCCAATTCAAGAATACACCCTGTATTTCACATGTCACAGATGAAAAAGAAGTTAGGTAACTCCATCATACCTGTTCCCCTCTTGCCACTAGTTGACACACATGGAAACTTCAGGGCTGAACCCACTGCAATTCTCCACAATTGAGCCGTCACTTAAGTTCCGATCCATTGGTCCAATTCGACACCCAAGGAAGCTACCCGGGAGGACTAGCCTCACATACAAGCCATGTTCCCTCAATTTAATCCTTGAGGACAAGGATCATCTCAAGGAAAAGGCATCGTCATGACCTAAAGATTAGTAAAAAAGAAGAAAAATTCAGGCGGGAAATTGGGGCGCCAAGTTTGAATTTGGAAAAGGGCACAATTGTAATTTTCTTAATTTGGTTAGTTAAAACGCACATGGAATATACACGTGGCAATCACTGATTAGCTAATACTAAATTTTGTTAGAGTTATCTTTAAAAGGAAGAGAATGAGAAGAAACATAGTAAGCAGAAGATGAATTAGGGCTTTGCTCACTAAAGAGCTAAGAAGAGTTGTAATCATTTCGATTTCTCATTCATTTCAAGTATTATTTTCCATTTTATTTGAATTGTTCTTGTCGCGATCGTGACATTTAGGCCCTCAAATTACCAAGAACTAATCAACCAAATGGAAGGAGCAATTTACCTAGAGGTCTTGATCTGGTCTGAGAAATGAAGCTATGTTCCTACTTTTAAACTCCCACCTCTCAAACCAAATCCCTAGAGAGAGCAAAGAGAATAGGAGAAAAAAAGTCACAGAGGGTCTTCTCTCTCTGCTCGCTTCAGACACTAATATCGTCGTTCCACTCCCATCCCCGTCCCATCTTTGTTCATCTCCCTCCAACTTTGAATTTGAGAACAGAAAAAAATAAAAAGAATAAGAAGAAGACCTGGTGGTGGCGGATGGTGGACAGTAGACGGTCGCTGGCGGTGGTGTCGTCGTGGTCTTGTGGAGGCATGTATGGTCTTTGAACTGTGATGGAGAGGAGAGTCGATGAAGAAGAAGAAAAACGAACCTGGACCTAGTGGTGGTGGATGGTGTCGACGAAGGAAAGACGGGAGGCGAAAGGCGTTGGAGTCGTCAGTCATAATGAGCTGGAAAAGTCAAGTACTTGTTTTTTGTTTCTTCAGTACTCAACACTAAGCACTCACTGGTCAGCAATAAGTTAGTGGGCGAAAATATAAAAAAATTCAAGTCAGCACCTAAAAAAACACCATTTAATTTTATAGCTTTCAATCAGCAGCTCATTCACAAGCAAAACCATTCATTCAAAAGCTCGTTCAGAAAGTTAGCATCAAACCACTAAATAAAACAAACACCACCTATGTGCTAAATGCCTACTCGATGCTTATTAAATTGTTATGAATTCAAAAACTATTAAGAACTTCTGATTCTAATTAGAAGTAAAAACAAGCACTGATCAAAGTGAACCACTTCTCATTCAAAACAAAAATGTTCAGATCAAAACAATAAAAAACACCACCTTAGGGTTTTTAGTTCTTACTTCTCAAGGTTATATTCATAATAATGTACGTATAAATGGATATTTGTGGGGCAAATATGGCAAAATCCATATCCGCCCCAAATCCGTGGTAGGTAAATTTATGGATCTTTGTATCCGCCCATAAATCTGTTAAGCCAAACCCAAATCCGTCCCATTCGATGCGAGCCGAGGTGGATATTCATGTAAATAAAAAAACTAATCCGGGAAGATTACCACCAATACCAAGGTTTAATTGGGGGGCGCCAAGAACCAAATAGGAAGTGACACTAACAATGGCCGATAAAACCTTCAAAGCCAATCACCCCCAAAACGACCACCTCCTTCTTCTTTCTTTCTTTGATCGTGAAAAGTGAAAGTTACAGTGAACAGACGAGCGCTCCTCTATCCATCGTCACCAACCAGAGGAGGTTAAACACCTGCACCTTCCTGCTTGCTTTTATTTTTATTTTAGTTTTGGAGTTATTACATTGTTCACTGAGTCAACAGATTGTGCTTTGTTTCTGTTTAAAAAAAAATATAAAAAAAACATAGGGTTTTTATAGTTTTGGGGTTGAAAAGAATCTCTTGTTTCTTGATAATCTCTGTCTGTAACTTTAATGTATAAAAATGTTTGAGGGGAAATAAAATTAACAATTTGGGGATGGAGAACTTGATTTCGCTTTGTTGCTCTTTGTTACACTTTTTTTGTTGCAATAATATTTAATGTTTTAAGCTGGTGGCAGTATTGATTATTCGGAAAAAAAAAGCTTATTTGATTTGATAATTAGCAGAAGATAATACATCAATGTCTTGGTTGGATAAAGATGATCAACTCATTGGAAATAATGGCCTTGAAGATGTTCGCTGGCTTGCTTCACTGTCAGATTCTGAGCTTGTAAGTTTTGGTGTAACAATATATATATTTGCACCCTCCTTTACTCTTTCTTTTTTGTTAAAATAAAAACTATTAAATTGGTTTTTGTGTATGTTTCATCTGAAGCCTGTTTATTTACTAGTAGAAACTATAGAAATAGGACCTTAAATCCCTCATTTGCATTAATATGCACTATGCTGGCCCATCTTTGGCGCGACACAAGCCAGCCTTCATTGCAGAATTAGTTTAATGCCTTTGTCATCGTTCGAACCCTAGACTTGTGATAATACCTGTGATAGTCCTAATTAAAAATGCACAAGTTTTTAACTAATTATCACTATTCGAACCCTGTACTTGTGATAGTTCTGATTAAATGTCATGTGCAATAGGGTGATTGGGTGTTTAGGGGGCATTGGAAGCTTATTAGGCACGCTTAAACGCTTTACATTTTACCCATACGCATGGTTTAAGTGAGCTGTTGGAATGCTTTTTAGATTGAATGATTTAGCCTTTATCAGTGTTCTAAAAAGCGCTAGGCGGTGGGCGGGCGGCGAGTAGGTGTCTAGCGCCCAGAGGCCTAGGCAGTCTTAGGTTTTGTATTATAACTTTAATAATTTACAAAAGTTAAGCATAATACCTTATCAATTACATCCAATTTAATGTCAAGATACATATGCAAAATTTAAAAACATGAAAAATTAACAATCATGAACAAAATTTATTAAAACTCAAATGACTGAAGTTGGTCATGATGGGTACTTTATACAAAGTTGAATTTGTGGACAAATATCCAGACCAACTTTTTTATTTTTCTTTAAATTGCATGAATAACCTCAGTCATGTTTGATAAAATCTACATTACTAAAATTGGTACCGGCAGATCCTTTGAGAATTCTATTAAGTAATCATTCTTTGCTACATTCAGACATATACTAAATAAAAAACAATTAAATTGTTTATTTCCAAAAAAGAGGAAAAAAAAAAAGAACACAATCAGCCTTATTAAAAAAAAAAAAAAAAACCTCGCCTAGGCTGCCCAAACCCCCGCCTAGACTGCCCAGAATCCGCCCATCCATTAATCTGAGCATTTTTCTAACACCTAGGTGGCCGCCGAGTTCGATTTTTAGAACACTGGCCTTTATTAGTCTTGAGGACATGCCAATTGCAGAGTGAATACTCATTGAGAGATGCAACCGATGGGATTTGAGTAACTGCAAGAACTGGACCACCTGATTTTTTCTATTTTTATAATTTTTTAAATGTAAAATTCAATTGCGATATAAAAGATTACAAAGAACCCTAAGGGGGCAACCCCTTATAAAGGCTAATACAAGCAACCCCATACAGTTTGTTAGCACCAAGGTCAATGATCCCTTCTTCGTTTTAGCTTCTCATTTTTTATATCAACACCCAGGACATCTTAAATATAACACAACAAATCTTCTTCAGAAGCCTAATCGGAAGAAGTGTTGTCATTGCAAGCCTCCATTGGCCCCGATCTGTCCTCAATATCACAAGGTTTAAAAAAGTTGAACAGACACTGAGGCGATATCTTTCATGAAGCGTGAAGCGCAAGTGAGGCGTCACCAAAATGTAGTTGATAAAATGCTAAATAAATAGAGGAAAAAATCAGAAAAAGGAGAATATTATGAATGTATCAACTATTCCATGAAATAAGCAAGATACAAATGTAATAAAGAAGAAATACCTTGATGAGGTCACTAAGCGTTGTCTAATTAAGCCTTGATAAATGTTACTAACAAAAATATGTAGACCATATAAACATATTCATGCACAAACTAATGCTACATTACTGCTAGATTACTAGAAAAGCCATAACACAATCATAAATCATAAGCAAAACACATTAGAAATCATTAATAGCTTTAAAATTCCAAAAAACTTCAAGATAAAGTCGAGAAATATTTATAATCCACAAGTCACAGGAAAATAATAAAACACACACAAAGTGTAACATAATCATCAAGGTTAGGGGATTGAAACTGAAGTTTTAGTTTATTTGTTTATTTATTTTCATATTTAAATTGAAGGTTAAGACTCTTCACAAATGTGTGAGACTAGCCAGCCTCAAGGCGTAGCTCCAGTACGATTTTTTTAAATCATGAATATCAGTAGCCCCATGGCTGAGGCAGCGCTTACTCACAACCACTTAATTGTAAGAGTAAGCATATCCAAATCTTGGAATGGATATCCCCTTGTGGAAGCTACTAAAGGTTTTGTGCCTGTTTTTGCAGCATTACATTCCTCGTCTGTCGTCAAAGTACAACTGGGAAGCTTTCATATCAGACAAACCTTACCTCGTATTTTGCACCTGAAGAGACAGCGTGGAAGACATCTTTTTAATCAACTGCTCTCCTTGATATCACCAAGCACCCATCTGATCACCTTGAAATTCTTTCTTACCCAACAGTTCTCGATGTTTATCATCCAGTTCAACTCTTCTCTGTGAATCGTCTTCTATGCATTCATAGGCACGCCTAGGTGCCCCGCCAAAATTCAGGATACCTCTTTTTCCCCAGGCAGAGCTAGTTGGGTTGTGCCTTGAGCACTTGCCTTAGGTAGTGCACATGTCAAGCACGAGTTTTTTTTTTTTTTTCTCTTATTTATTTATTTTGTTACCCAGAAAATAATAAGGCTAAAACCCATTCCTTTGTTTATATATATATCATCAATTCAACACATCATGATATAATTGAGCATCACATTGTCAAAGAAATAGTAATCACTGACAGTTAAAAACACAAAAAAATATATAAAATTTTCAAATATAAGTTATTAAGACATGACGTGAGATGACTTCCCCACTGAAATAGCTGACTGGGTGAGTTACATTTTATTTACACGTTTGCCCATTGAGTCACCATTAATGTGGGTGTAAACTACCCAGTTTCAACCCCAGTCAATAGTTGATCGAGCTTCTCTTAGCAATACACCCACTCTAATCTATTAGAGCCCTTCTGTAATCTATCCACCACATTAAGTTTAGAATAGTTAATCTGAACTTTGAAGGAACAACATCTCTGCCAAGCACCGCACGATATATCCATTTTAAAATCCATTAAAGACTCGTAGTATTAGAGTTGCAACTCTTATTTTTCCACACTCTTCTTGCCAAGCTCTAAGCATGGTCTTTTGATCCTTTCTCCTTTCACTATTTGACTTCATCTTACCTTCAAACACAACTTTGTAGATATCAAAATCTATCCTGCATCTTCTTCGAGCCTTAGGTCTAAATCTGCACCAATCTGCACAAACTCTCCTTAACGACATGTGATCCTCAAAAGAGAGCCTCGAGGCGACACTCTCAACTAAAGCCAAAGCTAGTTCAGCCCACCCCAACGGGCTAGAAGCAACCAATAGCGAACCCCAATCCATGAAAACAAAACAAAAAGAAAGAAGGAACCACCAGAGTATTACTGCTCCTAATCTGAGTGGTAAAATTCCAGGTCCACCACCATCAATCAGTGTTGAGGAACTCCTTGGATCTTCAACTCCTAAAACTTTACGGAAGGCCACAAGATAACTGTATTTTGTACTTCTGTTTAACATACCACATTGACTAAAAAATTAACTAAAATATAAATATGAAATCAAAATTGCATTGGGTATTACTATTACATAAATAGCTATTAAATACATCTGTTTATTATTTTCTTCATAGTAGAGCCAAAAAGATTTCCTACATGTAAATAGATTTACATTATTGGTGGTTTTCATAAGTTCTTGGTTTGTTAGTAGTTTGTGTTGCTTGTGAAGGAAAACCTTGGTCCATGGGTTCTTATTGTGTTTTTAATTATTTTGAATAGAATTTATTCTTGCTTGTGTGCCATCATGATACTTCATTATTAAGTTTATCATACATTGGGCATTGTTCAATTATTTGCAGGAAGTGTTAGTTAGCTTGAAAAAATTGATCATCCAACGTGCTAAAGTCATTGGCCATGAGAGTATAGTTGATAAATTTGATCTCAAGATGCTCCGAGCCCTTGGTATGATGTATTCTCACATTGCTAGTGGTTTCTATGTTCCTTGTATATGCATCAAATAAACTATACATAAATTTGAAAGTGTTGCTTATATAACTATTACATACTCATATCTGGTAACCTTTCTGAATGAACATATGGTTTTCTGTACCGTATTTCCTTATGTCTATTGAATGCCGTCCCAGGCAATATTCAGGGTGAATTCTGAATCCCTCTTTGTTGTACTTTGTTAATTTAATGTGAAATATAGTTGCGGAGGCATAAATAATCACACAAAAGGCAGAGTTATCTCAGGAAGTACAAACCCTAACACAAAAGATAAAGTGGCTCTATCGTAGGGGAGTTGAGCATTTTTGTGGTGTTGTCAGGCGTGGTGGAAGAAATGATTCTTAGGGAGGAGGATAAGTGGATGTATACACTCTAAAAAAAATAGAATTTCCGTATCTTCCTATTTAACAAGTTTGACTATGGATTCACCTGCCTTGTGCAAATCATGAATTTCCGACTTAGCTAGTAAGGTAAAAGGTGTGTCGTCTAGGGTGTTGTTATACTCACTTCGTAGCCTTATTAGTTGATCACCAAATCATTACTGCACGTAGTTTGATTCTAAGTCTTCCCATCCCCACCTAACTCCAAAGAACTCAATCTGATTTCAAAGCTGAATACCCCAATTCCATGGTTTGATAAACTTGAATCATGATTTCAGCAGTGCAAGGTAGGATTATATGTTCAACCATCTGTGTCATCTTAAAATTTGTTGCCTATCATAACTTGGGCTGCTGAAGTAAAAACTCTTCTGACAAAACAGCTAATTTAGAGTGTGCCAAATAGACTCAATGTAATAATCCAATTGTTAGTACAGATATTGTATTGAAGAAAAAGGTCATTAAACATCCTTTTGTAATTTTAACCCTATCTATCGTCGCTATATAATTTTTGTTTGAGTAAACGGTGGAGATTCTAAAGACTAGAAGAATAGAAACTCTTTTGTGGATTCATATCCTATTGGATTTATATTACTGTAGGCTGATGATTCAAATCCTCTCCCACTTGCTTAAGCTCTGATCTGTTACCTCATGATTCAATTTCTCTACATTTTATAGTGCAATATAACCATGGTTTCACCTTGCAGGCATATGCTTCTAAACACTTCTCTATGTGAAATTGATGTAAGCAGTATTAGCAACATTATGGGTTCGTTTAGCAATATTAATATTAATAATAAGTCTAACAGCCCAAAATAGTAGTTAGAACATCATTAGCCAATTAGGGTTAGGTTAGCTAGCTTGATAGAAAAGTTAGGAATATTATAAATAAAGCAAGGGATTGTTTATTGTTCTAAGTCATTTAATGAAAGAATATTATTTTCTTATTTGTTTTCAATTAGCATTAGAGCCTGTTAAAGTGTATATCTAGTTGTCAATTAGTGTGTATCTAGTTGTCAATTAGGTTGTGTATCTAGTTGTCAATTAGTGTGTATCTAGTTGTCAATTAGGTTCCCTAGTTTACCCTCAATATGTTGTATTTATATGCATCCATATTCTCACTACATGAATAAGAAGAGAAGTAGAAGAAATGTAATCCCTAATATCTTCTAACATGGTATCAGAGCCATAGTTCTAAATTCGAAATTCGAAATTTGGTTCTCACCTATTTGGTTCTCTTCGATCCTTCGAAAGTTTGCAATTTGGTTCTCACCGATCCTTCGAAATTTGTTCTAACTGATCCTTCGAAATTTGCTTTCACTGATCCTTCGAAATTTGCTCTCATAGATCCTTCGAAATTTGCTCTCACAGATCCTTCGAAATTTGCAATTTGGTTCTCAAATCGATCCAACCAGTCGATCCAGTCTTCTAGTCAATCCAGCCATCCGATCAACTCCTCCAGTCAGTCCGATCGTCCGATCGGACTGATCAAGCAAGTCGACTCCTCCGATCGACTGAATCCAGCCCTTCGATCGTCTCCTCCAGTCGATCCAGTCACCGATCGACTCCTCCAGTCGATCGCCTCTTTCGATCGACTCCTTCAGCCGGTTGACTTTTCCGGTCGACTTCTCCAGTCGACACTTCCAGCCTGTCGCTGCCTCCAATCGATTCTTCCAGTCGATCCAGCCATCGATCCTGCCATCATCTCCTCCAGTCGACTCCTCCAGTCCAGTCGATCGACCTCTCCAGTCCAGACGATCGTCCCTTCCAGTCGAAGCTTCCAGTCGAACCCTCCCATCGCCTTCTCCAGTCGACACCTCCAGTCGACGCATCCAGTCGACTCCTCCAGTCGATCGACTCCTCCGGTCAACCATTCCAGCCGATCGACACCTCCCATCGATCCTGCCATCGACTCTTCCAGTCGACCCATTGAAGCTTCCTGATTTGAAGCTCCATTCGACCCTTTGAAGCTCCCGTATTTGAAGAAAACCCATCCCTTAAAGGCCTGTTTGTAAGGCCTGTTTGTAAAACCCATCCCATATTTGAAATCTCCAGTCGACATCCGTCGACACCTTAAGTCGATTCTTCGACCTTCGTTCCTTCGATCCTTCGATCCTTCCAGTCGACTCTTCCAATCGACTCTTCCAGTCGATTCTTCCATTCGATCCATTCGATCAATTTTTGGGGTAGAGTTTGTTCCAGTCGACTCTTCCAATCGACTCTTCCAGTCGATTCTTCCATTCGATCAATTTTTGGGGTAGAGTTTGTTCCAGTCGACTCTTCCAATCGACTTTTCCAGTCGATTCTTCCATTCGATCCATTCGATCAATTTTTGGGGTAGAGTTTGTTTTTGGGGTATCTTTGAACAATCCTATTGGACCTTTATTTGGGGTAAATCATTCAGCTCATGTTGCGATCACTTCTGATGCTTCTGCCGATGAGGATGCCCAATTCTCAACGTATCAAGAATCACCAACGCTTTAAATGGAGTTCGGGTTAACTATCTTTGTAACAAGCTGGGCATCATTAACATTTATGCTCCAGCTTGAGGGGGAGTGTTAAAGTGTATATCTAGTTGTCAATTAGTGTGTATCTAGTTGTCAATTAGGTTGTGTATCTAGTTGTCAATTAGTGTGTATCTAGTTGTCAATTAGGTTCCCTAGTTTACCCTCAATATGTTGTATTTATATGCATCCATATTCTCACTACATGAATAAGAAGAGAAGTAGAAGAAATGTAATCCCTAATATCTTCTAACAGAGCCAAAGCGGTTCTTGTTTGTTAATTTGTTTGGAAAAAGATTGAGAAGAGTTTCGAAAGAAGAGATTTGATCGATTTGAAAAGGATTGTAGAAAAAAAATTCAAGGTCGGTACTATTCATCATCACTATTCACATGTATTGTTCATCGACAGTGTTCACATTTACCGTTCATCTCACAGTTTCAGAATTTTCAATTACCTACCTGAACTATAAAATAATTGCAGAAAAACTCTCTAGAAATTTCCAAAAATTGCAGACACCTACCTGGTCCAGAAACAGTGTTATGCACACCCTAGTTCTTATGAGAGCACCCATCAATGAAAAAAAGTGAATGGCCCATATTATAACCAATATCCATGCCTTTATATTCCTACTCATACCCATACTATTTCATATCCCCATACCAATTTCAATATAGCTCAAGCCCAAGTATAGCCCAATACCTCATGGTGTCTAATTCTCATTACCAATTTCCCTCTCCTACACTACACTTATGTCCCTCATTACCCCTAATTAAAAATTCGTTTTCTTCTATACCCTACCACCTTAGTGACCAATAATCTAAAACCCACTCCCACTTCCACTGTGATGCAGGTTGAGAGATACAGAGAAGTCTTCAAGAAATTTAGTAACATAGATTGGCCAATTTTTTATGCTTGGAAAAAGCAAGAAGAACGGAGGATAGGTACCAACGGCTGACCAAGATATGTGACGACAAGATGAGAACACTATTGGAATTATTGGAAGTTGAAATAAACACGGAGCAGATTAGCATAAATTTAAGAAAACGAGCAGAAAGTGATATCAGATGATTGACGATGGGATTAGAGTGCTTCGAAATAATAAAATATGGGAGGAAGATGAACTTGAACAGAGATGGGTGAGCCATACTGTTTGTCAGAGTACCTCTAGCTTTTTGAGAAAGTTAAGGACATCATCACACGTACTCGATTTCCTATATGTGGGCTACTTGACTTGTGCGATTTCTTTGCTATTTTTGATCAAAAAGATGTTGACTATTGAGGTTCCCATGGAGGCACGGGTAGTAAGCGATACAGTTTATAGTGATCCATATTGGGAGTGGAGTATATCGAGGAGAGAGCTAATGAGAAGATGTGTGTCTAGAAGCTCTTCTGTAGATTGTTGATATGTGGACCATGTTCCTTATTTGGGTCCACTTCATATGCCATAGCCGTTTGTTACCAATGTAGAGTTCGTGGACAGTATTTGGCCTATTTTGACAAATGTTGGATGACTGACGTGGTTGTTTTAGCTCGAGCAAGTGTGTATCGTGGCAAGGTACGAGGTCGACTACTTCCGCTCTTGCACTTCGCCTTGTATTACTTCACACGATTGCTTGTGCTCGTTTGACCTCTTCGTCTTCAAGCTTAAGGATGAGTTTCTTCAACCCAGGGAGTATGGTGTAAGCAGTATTATCAATATATGGGTTAGTTTAGCAATATTAATATTAGGAATAATTTGGCCTATTAAGTAAGAGTCAAAATAGTAGTTAGGCAATTATTAGCCAATTAGGATTAGGTTAGCTAGTTTGCCAGAGAAGTTAGGAATATTATAAATAACGCAAGGGATTGTTCTTTGTTCTTAAGTCATTAGCCGAAAGAATATTATTTTTTTATTTGATTTCAATTAGATTTTATCGTAGATATTTTGATTCTTGTTTGTTTATTTCAAGTATTACTTTGCTTATTTCAATTTACTATATCCTTTATTTCAGTTTATTCCTCAGTACTATCATAAATGTAGAAAAAAAAAAACACCGTGAAAGTGTTGCTTGAGGCACAAACCGTGCAAAATGTCTCAAGGCGTGATTAGACACATACACTTCTATTTGATGCCTACTTCTATTTGATGCCTGTGCTTTCTGAAGTTATTAGATAGACCATTTCTTCTTTTTATTTTTGTATCTTCTGGCCAAAAATATCGTGAATCAAATCGAAAATCGTATGGCCTTTTGAAAAATCAAATCAAGATTCAAATCGTGAATCCTAAGAATCAAGATGGGATTCAAAATGATGCGTATACACACACACACATATATACATATGTACTTAAAAAGAAAAACAATGTGAAATATTTCACTAAAAAGTCTAAATACATGGATGGTTAATAGTCCATTCAATCTAATCCATGTACAAAGCCCATGCAACACGGTTTCTAAACCTACATAAAGCTGAAATCCATAAAGAATGATCTTTTAAGTTGCATGTTATGAATCAAACAAGAATAAAGGTCCATTCGGCGTTTACTCTTGTTAGAGCTTCTAGACTGAGAGAGAGAGGTTGAAGCTCGAATAGTTTTTCTAAATTAAGTTTTCAATGCAGGGATGGCTAGCCTGTAATGGATCAGATTCAAGTCTGATCAATTCAAGGTTGAAATGACATTAGCATTTTTTCCATCGAAATTCGATCTATTTACAACCCTAGCCTTGAAGGTGCAAATTAAGAAGATTTATTGGCATATGACACTCATTTTCTTCTTTTTTTTGATCTTTTTCTTGTTCTTTTCATTCCTCTTGATCCTTTTTTTTTCCTTTCCAAGATTCAATTCTTTCACATAATTGAAGTCCATTAAAAAAAAAACCTAAATTCCATTTTTTTTTTAAATGAGCTACAATCATAATTTGGAGTCTTGCTATTCACGATTTCTTGCAATTTTCGACTTGATTCAAATCAAATTGTACTATTTAAGCAACATACGATTCTTAGAAGCAATTTGAATCGAAAACTCTGCAGTTCGTTTTGAATCTTAAATCTTATGATTTTGACCACACTGATGGTGACCCTAAACTTCAAGACTCCTTGATCCCATTCACAAGTCTTGCAACACACACTCCATGTTATAGAATGAACACATGCCTTAAGGATGCATTTTGCAGGTTTGAATTCGGGCTTAAACTCACGTGATTCATCTTGAAGTATGGCCTATTGACCAAGTGAAAGTATAATGAACTTTTGAAAATGGTTCTCACTATAACTTTACACTTTTTATGTCCATGTGTTTTTCTCCTTTTATGTTAAAAAGTCAAAATAGTCCGGCATAGCCTTGTACTCTTACAATAATTCCATGGGAATTCTTGTTCTTGGCCCAAGTCTTTGACCTTCTTGACACTACTCTCATCATTAAAATCATCAACTGAAGAACTAATCTACTTCCACTATTGATGATTAATTATTTTCTTTTCTTTTTTTTCCTTTTCAAGATTGTTCAATACACTTAAGCACTCCAACCTCTCCTCTTCCTCCATCAATAACCACCACCCCGCCACTGCCACCTCCTTCTCCTCCCCTCCTTTTTCTTCTTCTCCACCACCAACACCCCGCCACTGCCACCTCTCCTCCTCCTCTCATCTTTTTTTATTCTCCTCCTCCCCCTCACCTCTTCTTCTCTCTCTCTTCTCCCAAGAATCACCACCACTGTTAGCCGGCGGTGGCAGGGTGTGGCGGAGCGAGGTGGTGGTGGGGCTGGCCGGATGGTGTTGCTTAGGTGAAGAGAGAAGAGAAGGTGAGGGTGGGTGGTGGTGTCTTTTAGCAGATCCAAAAAAAGAAATAAAAAGTGGAGTGTGGTGTCCTCAGCGGAAATGGTGGTGTTATTTAGCAACAGCCTTTTACTTTAGATTGAACATGTAATAAAGTACCCGACTCAGTTGAATCTAAATGTACTTCATACCTGGCTTAGTTATGCTAAGATAAGTTCGTTAAATATGTGAAATTTTTTCGTATATCGGACTGTTCAGTCTCTATGCATGGCTTTGCATTTCAATTTAAGTTTGATTCAGTTTATAACCTATTCTATTGGTGCTGCAGGTTTTGTTATGATGGAGTATTTTAAAGACCGACTTGTAGAGTCACCAGTTATTTCAGGCGTGGATGCTGCCACATTTAAAGATGGTCGCAACCTGTCTAACTTGAGTCAGGAAGGGGCCTCTTCTGTCCATACTGAAGACGTAAGGGCATTGATAGACATTGATTCAAGAAAGAGAATGGCAAAAGGGTAGGTATTATCTACAGCAACTGAAGCCAGCTGCAATTATATATGCACAATTGGAATGTTTCATGAAACCTTAGTTTAGTTTTGCTGTTGTCAGTAATCAGAACTTTGTGTTGCAGACCTTCTACAGAGGCAGCTCGTGATGAGAAGAAACAGAAAAGAGATGAAGAATAGATCTGTGAGTCCTTGGGTATTTGTCGGGAGAATTTTGTGCCTGTTGTGATTGCGCCCCCGGACATGTTAGGTTTTAGGAAAATATGAGGGTCAGGCCCTCATTGTTGGGGCCAATTAGACTGTAGACCCAGTAAATATGTATTAGGATTCAGGCCTTTCAGAGACGATTTTAATGACAAAATTGTTAGCCAAAATGTGAACTATTCATTTTATCCTAACCTGTCTTAACTTGAGTTAACCTGGTTAACACAAATTTGCAGTTTTCCATATGGACTGACAAACTATATCAAAGGGACTAGCGCCTTCTCACGCCCATGTACAAAATTTCCTTTCACTATTATATAATTTCGATCAATATTGTCGTATAATTGCTTTTACTTATTTATATATTTTATTTATTTATTTTTAAAAGTGGTTAGAAAGTGAGTGAGGGAAGGTAATAATTGTGTAAGAAAATTATCAATACTAGAAAAGATGACATAGATTGAGTATAAAATATAAATAATTAAGTAAAGTGGAAAAATAAAAATCATGTCAAATTAAAAAACAAAACAAAAAATGTGTCAATTCTTTAGTAAGCCACTTGGAAAGTAAAATCCAACTCTAGCCCACAGCCCATACCCATTGTTACGGATGTTAGGGGTGGGCATTCCATTATGCGATCTCGATTTTGTCTCGTTCTGATTTTTTTTGTTCTTTTGGGATTAATCAAACTCATCGTGATTCCGTCCTGGTCAAGAGTGGGATGGAATCGGGATGAAAATTTTCAATCTCGCCCATCTTGTCCTGTGTCGAACTTATTTATTTAATATTTATTATTATTAATTATAATCAAACTACTATTCTAAAGAAAAGTTTAGGATGTGTTTAAATTAAATCTAAACATCTACTATTTGAAAATTTGCTTAATTTGGTACTATTTGTTTATATAAAAACTTAAATTTGGATATTTTAAATCAAATGGAACTTACAAAATTTATACTTTTTCACATTTTAAATTGATTATAGGACAATTATTTTTTAAGACATTAAAGCCAACTGATAGTTTTATTTTTATTTTTACACTGAGTTATATGTACAACTATTAGTTAGTGTATCACACAAATGATGTTTAACATTAAAAAAAAAAATTTGTAAGTTCATTGGACCATAAATTTTACATGACACTTAATATTGTTATAATGATAATTATATGTACATACATTTGACATTATTGGTGTGTGAGCAGTGTGATAAAATTCTTTGTATTCTTCATTAAAAAACTATTTAGTATCCACTCATTTCATCTCGTCTCGAACCCGATTAGAATGGGACGAGATTATGATGAAATATATCCCGTCCTGATTCCAAATGGGATGAGGTCCGTCCCGTCAAATGCTCACCCGTAATCCCCTAATGGATGTAATTAAATATTTGGTCAGGAGTATTGTTGTCCAATGAATACCAACACATTTGCAGTGAAGGGAGGTTTCAAGAGGAGGAAATCAAATTGGAGCACGTAGCTGGTAGTTTCGATCAATCACGAAGAGGTTGATGCAAAGAGTTGGACATCAGGCACGGATTCACGTGGGGCAAGAAAGAAAAAAAAATTCCGCCTCTCCCCCTTTGACTTCAACAACCACTTCAGAGAGGTGCAGATGCCCAAAATCTACACGAAGTATCACTTCTCCATCGATTAAGGGAAAGGAGTCGTTGTGCTCTTCTTCACAAGATGAATGAAACCCTCAAATTTCACTGTGTTCATCATCTTCAGAAGTACAGCTAGACATCTATTGTGCTAATCTTCTCAAGATCAGAAAAACCCTCAAATCATCTATTTGGCGCGGCTGCTCTGTTAATTTTAAAGCAATCCAGGGCCCAATTGAGGAAGCTGGGCAAGAGAGTGGTGGTGGATGGAATATGTGGTAGGTTTGGTTTTTGTTTCCTTTTTTGTTCAAGTTTGTGTTTTGAAGTTCAAACCCTTACCCTAGTTTCTCAAAGTTGTGTTTTTAATGGGTTTTTTTGTGATGATTTTGAGTTTGGGTGTTTGAATATTGTTAGGTCTTGATGCGTTTTTTTTTGAAATTTGTAGTGATTTTGGTATCTATTGAGTGAGTTGAAGAATAAGATATGATTTCGAGTTTATCACTTTGTGGTAGTATAAGATAATTGCATTCAATAACATACATTCTAGGGGGAAAAGAAGTTGGGATACTCTGTCAAGATTGGGAAGGGGCTAAGGGTCGAAGAATTGTACTTCATCTAGGAAAATAACAATTTGCTATTGCAGATTTGCAAATTAAACTGGCCCCAAGGAATGAGCCATTCATGCCTTTGAAAATACCGTAGGGGTTCTTGAGGTTGTTCATACACATTTTGAATGCGTTAGATATATAGAATAAAATGACTGTGTTATATAACAACAAAATGTAAGTAGTAGGCAATTGATTTGAAGAAGCAAAATTTTCTAGCGGGTGTAAGCAATCTCATTATTATCTGTAAACTGTGACCCAGTCTTAATGGCGCAGTTTTCATCAACCTATATTAGGGCCCGGTGTTAAAATTTCAAGTATGTTGAACATGTATTATTCATTTACGCTGCAAAAGGATGGATCTGCAGAGGAAAATCTTGCATTTACTAAATGAAGTTGCCAAAGATAATAGATTCGATGGTTGAAGGGTCACAATATATCTTAGCAAAATATGAATAACATCAAAATCAGCCACATGCAGCTACTGATTGGTCCACAAAATGTTCTTTTATTTAAAATTATTTGAAGTGAAAATGACACCAGAATCACCAGAGCCAAAATTTTATAATGTGTGGCGATTTCAGGGTTCTCAGAGCAGGCATAGAGAATCCATCTCATCCAAGGAGCTCTATAAGTACCCAATCAAAAGAAATATAGAGATCTGGTCATCCTACAAAGATAAGGCATTTCTTGCTTCATGCAAACTATTTATTCATAACAACCCTCCAACAATACTTGCAACTTGAACACTCTTGTACATCTTCTCCCATCTTGCATATACAAAAGTCATTCATGATTAATTAACTTTAGAATTGCTCAGTAATGCTTGTCTGGAATCCTAGTTAGACATTTGGTATGTTATGGTCAGTGTTTCAATGTAACTACCTTTCATCATCTTCAATAGACTGTTGTGCCGAAAATATGAACATAGATGGAAAAAAACATAGAATTATATTTTTGATTCCAAGTTTTACATTGACGGTCTTCGTAGTTCCTACTTTATGATAATTTTCCAGTAATGAATTGTTTCAAATCTTGAATGCTAGTTTACTTGGGAGTGCAAGAAAAAATTGAGTTGCAGTCGGAAGTTGAAAGACAATGTCAATTGACCTAACAATAGACTTGGATGATTCAGTCACTTGGCACGCTTTCTTGCCTCAGCCATGAAGCAAACACATTTTGAAATGTCTTAGATATATACAAAGTTTTGATTGTGCACTTCTGGGGCAAAGCAAATGAACCTATATCATTATCGAGTTGAACTATTCTAGACCAGCATAGATATGGAACTCCAACAGCCAAATAATTGCTTTGATGTGAGGTGAATACTGAATTACTTCTTTATATTACATGCTTAAATCCGAGTGATTTTTTTTTTTTTACCTTTTGATAGTCAGCCAATGATTTGGCTCATTTAATTTATCCTTCTGATCTTTCAGAAACATATCTCATGGTACTTCATGATCAATTGGAAACTGATATTGGGAATACCATGGGTTCCGCCCATGATGGAGTGGGAATACCATGAGTCCAGCCCATGATGGAGTCATGATGTGATGTATTCTAGAGTTATCTAGAAAATAGCTTGAAGCATGGAGAATGTAGGATTAGTTGGCTAGTTCATTTAATTGGATTAGTTGCCTGGTTCATTTAATTGGATCAATTGGCTAGTTCATTTAATGTTGGATTCACTAGAATGTCCCAACCATGCCTATAAATGGAGGGGGCTTTTCACCATTGTGGATCATCAAAATAAAAGGCATAACACTCCAAGTAGAGGGTGAGAAAGAATGTTCCACACTACAAATTGTGTGAGTGAGATTAAGAATGTGTTTGTTGTACTCTCTTGTATTCATCAAACCTCTTGTTTGGTAAGATGATTCATGTTGTAGCCATTATTAAGATATAGTGGAAGAGTGATTGTTGTCCCGTGGATGTAGGCACATATTGTCGAACCACGTAAATCATTGGTGTGTATCTCTCTACTTTACCTTTCAGTCTTGTATTTATCTATTTTGTAGTATTAATCGATCATAACAAGTGGTATCAAAGTCAGGTTCGGTACTACTGGATGGAAGGAGGTGGCACTATGATCAAGCTCACCAACTCTAATTGGATGACGTGGAAACCAAGGAAGGAAGATATTCTCTATTGTAGAGATTTGCATGAGCCAATTGAAGGTGATGATGCCAAGCTCGAGAACATGTCTGATGTCGATTGGAAGTAGATGAATTGCAAGACCATCAACACAATTAGACAGTGGGTGGATGATAATGTTTTTCACCATGTGTCTAACAAAACCAATGCTCACAATTAGACAGTGAGTCGTTGTTTGAGAAGAAAACCCCACTAAGAAAGCCGTCTTGATCGAAGAACTCATAAATGTGACGTACAAGGATGATTTGAGTGTAGTAGAGTACTTGAACAATTTCCAGAATATGATCAACCAGTTGGCCACAATGAACATGGTGATTGAGGACGAGATGCATGCGCTCCTATTGCTAGGATCCTTGCAAAATAGTTAGGAAACCTTCGTGTTGAGTGTAAGTAATTGTCCTCCTAATGGTGTTCTTACTCTTGATAATGTTAAAAGTTAAAAGTAGCATGCTTAATGAAGAAACAAGGAGAAAAGTTTCAGGCATAGATAGTAGCCAAATATTTGTCACGGAGAATAGGGGGAGGAGCAAGCGTAGAGGGCCTAGAGGCCATGACAGGAGTCCTAGCCGATCCAAGTCAAGGTTCAGAGGTACCTGCCACCATTGTGGCAAAAAAGACAATAAAAAGAGGAATTGTTGAGCTTGGAAGAAAGAGCAAATGGGAGGCAAGAACCAGAATAAAGATGATACCAGCAATACCACTGCAGTATTATGTGGTGATGTACTTGAGATATTGTCTGTTGGAGAATACCTACATATGGGTAGCTGTGACAAAGACAATGAATGGATATTTGACAATGGAGCTTAATTTCTCTGCTTCCAAACGGGAGTTCTTCAGTACATACAAGAAGGTGACTTTGGCATAGTAAAGATGGGAAATGAAAGTCGCTAAAAACTTTAGGGAATTGGTGATATTTGCCTTGAGATTGATCTTGGCTGCCATTTGAAGCTAAAAGATGTGAGACATGTTTCTAATTTATGTCTCAATCTAATATCCATCGGTACCCTTGACCGACAAGATTTTGATCACTACATTGACCAAGGAAAATTGAAGCTTACCAAGGGCTCAATGTTGATTGCTAGAGCATAGTTTTGTCGTACTTTATACCAATCAAATGCCAAGGTCTTGAAAAATGAGTTGAATGATGTTGAGGACTCATCTCTGGATTTATGGCACAAGAGGCTAGGCACATGAGTAGGAAAAGCCTGCAAGTTCTGGCAAAGAAGTCTCACATTCCCTTTCGCAAAGGCGCATCACTAAATTCTTGT
The DNA here is from genome assembly GCA_963556465.1 of Berberis vulgaris. Taxonomy (NCBI): domain Eukaryota; kingdom Viridiplantae; phylum Streptophyta; class Magnoliopsida; order Ranunculales; family Berberidaceae; genus Berberis; species Berberis vulgaris. The sequence continues at coordinate 47,176,652 of OY747131.1, read as the reverse complement.
GAGTTTTGTGTATTTGGCAAACAAAATAGAGTCAAATTTTTTGTTCCCTCTTCAAAGAAAGAAAATTTGTTGGGTCTTGTTTATTCAGATGTGTGTGGTCCCATGGAAGTTGATTTGTTAGAAAAAAAATATTTTGTTACTTATATCGTTGATCCTTCAGGGAAGGTTTGGATGTTTTTGTTAAAATCCAAAGACTAGGTGTTTCAGACATTTCAGGAATTTCATGTCACAGTGGATAGGGAGACTGGGAGGCCTCTCAAGTGCCTTCGTAACGACAATGACAGTGAGTAAGTTCAAAGATTATTGTACAAAATATGACATACGACATGAGAAGACAGTTCCTGGCACTCCCCAACATAATGGTGTAGCTAAAAGAAGAACAAAACCATCTTGGAGAAAGTAAGGTGTATGTTGAGGACTACAAAGCTATCCAAGAAATTATGGGGTGAAGTTGTAAGGATAGCTTGTTATCCGATCAATCGATTTCCTTCAGTTCCATTAGGCCTTGATGTTCTAGAGGGTGTGGACAGGTAATGATGTGTCTTACTCTCATCCTTCAGTTCCATTAGGCCTTGATGTTCTAGAGAGGGTGTGGACATGTAATGATGTGTCTTACTCTCATCTGAAGGTGTTTGGTTGCAAAGCCTTTATGCATGTGCGCAAAGATCAGATATCGGAATTAGATTACAAGGCTACACCGTGCATCTTCCTTGGTTATGGTGGTGAGGAGTTTGGTTATAGATTATGGGACCCAAATCAAAGAAAGTTTATTAGAAGCAGATATGTGATCTTCTATGAAGATCAAACACTTGGTAATTCTGATAAAGAGGCACAGCTAGATGTCGCAGTCAAAGGAGTCGATCCCTTAGCTTCAGATGAAGAAAGCTATGGTGACATGCCTAAAGATGAGACGCGTCATGAACCAGAAAATACTGATCAAGGGAAGCCTGATCAAAGGGAGCTTATTTAGGAGGAGCCCGATCAAGGGGAGTTTACTCAGGGGAGCCTTCCGCTCCACAAGAAAATGAAGCTAAACACAGAATATCTGCTAGAAATAGAAGACTATCTACCAAATATCCCTCATCAGAGTATATCATGTTGACTAATGAGGGAGAGCCAGAAACTTACGAGGAGACCCGAGCTCATAATGACAATGACAATGACAAATGCATGAAGGCTATGGAGTCAGAGATGGATTCCTTATTAAAAAATGATAACTATGAGGTGGTAAAGCTTCCAGATAGTAGAAAATCACTAAAAATAAGTTTAAACTAAAAAAAGATGATAATATGACAGTATAAGGTTCACTTAGTAGTCAAAGGTTTTGGTCAAAAGAAAGGTGTTGACTTTGATGAGATTTTCTCACCAGTGGTAAAGATGACATCCATCCGAGTCATCTTGGGTATTGCAGTTAGCATGGGTCTTGAGCTTGAGCAGTTAGATGTTAAAACTACATTTCTCCATGGTGATTTAGAAGAGGAGATATTCATGGAGCAAAGAAAAGGCTTAAAAATCAAAGGAAAAGAAAACTTGGTGTGTAAACTGAAGAAAAGCTTATATGGTCTCATGCAAGCTCTAAGACATAAAATAAGAAGTTCAATTCATTCATGGCGAGTCATGGGTACAAGAGAACCAGTGTTGATTCTTGTGTCTATATTAGACGATTTTCTGAAGGTAAATTCATTATTTGACTGTTTTATGTTGATTGTTGGTCAAGAAGCTTCTATGATCAGGAAGCTTAAAGAAGAGTTATTCAAGTTCTTTGACATAGACTTGGGCTAGCCAAACAGATTTTGGGCATGCTGACTATTCGTGACAGAAAATCCAATAAGTTGTGGCTGTCACAAGAGAGGTATGTTGAGCAAGTGCTTGGAGGTTCAACATGAAAGATGCTAAACCAATAAGCTGAGCTCTAGCCAATCATATCAAATTGAGCAAGAAGTCATGCCCAAAAATAGATGAAGAAAATGAGAATATGGCAGTTGTTCCCTATTCTTCGGCGGTAGGAAGTCTCATATATGCTAAGGTGTGTACACGGCCAGATATTGCTCATGCAGTAGGAGTACTAAGCAAATTTCTCTCTAATCCAGGGAAAGACCACATGGAAGTTGTTAAGTGGATTCTCAGATATTTGAAGGGCATTTCTAAAATGTGCTTGTTTTTTGGAGGCTCCAACCTAAAGGGTGGGTTTACAGATGCTGACATGGGAGGTGACCTTGATGGTAGAAAGTCTACTTCTGAGTACTTGTTCACTTTTGCAAAGAGAGCCGTGTCTTGGAAATCCAAGTTGCAAAAGTGTGTTGCTTTGTCCACAACTGAGGTAGAATATATTGCCGCCACAAAAGCATGCAAGGAGTTGTTGTGGATGAAGCAGTTTCTCCAAGAGTTGGGTTTGAAGCAAGGTGCTTATGTTGTAATTGTGATAGTTAGAGTGCTCTTGATTTGAGCAAGAACTCTACGTATCATTCACGCACCAAGCATATTGATATTCATTATCATTGGATTAGGGATGTTATTGACGGAAAAAAATTCATACTGATAATAATTCCTCAGACATGTTGACAAAGGTTGCCTCAAAACCAAAGCTAGAGTTTTGTAATAAGGCTGTTGGGATGGACTTCAAGTAACTTGGAGTCATGGTTGGTGTTCCTCCCTCATGCACTAGAGGGGAAATTATTTGGAATACCATGGATCCAGCCCATGATGGAGTCATGATGTGAATGTATTCTAGAACTACCTAGAAGATAGCTTGAAGCATGGAAAATGTAGGATTAGTTGGCTGGTTCATTTAATGTAGGATTCACTAGAATGTCCCAACCTTGCCTATAAATAGAAGGGGGTTTCATCATTGTGGATCATCAAAATAAAAGGCATATCACTCCAAGTAGAGGGCGAGAAAGAGTGTTCCACGCTACAAATTGTGTGAGTGAGATTAAGAGTGTGAGAGTGTGTTTGTTCTACTCTCTTGTATTCATCAAGCCAAGCCTTTGGCTTGGTGAGATTATTCTTGTTGTACCCCTTATTAAGATACAGTGGAAGAGTTTGTCTTCCCGTGGATATAGGCACATATTGTTGAACCATGTAAATCCTTGGTGTCTATCTTTCTACTCTATTTTTCAGTCATGTATTTCTCGATCTTGTAATGCTAACCGATCTTAACAATTGATATGCGTTCTAACAATGAATTTTCAAATGTTAATGGAATTAGCAGTTTAGCTAAGAAGATGGTTGAGACCAAGAAGGAATTGGTCTATCACATGGTTTATTTACTCATAACATTGTCGCTCATACAACTAGTTGCCACCGTTTCAGATGAGAGAACAATTCTGCTACAACTTTAATGAATAACGATTACAAAGTCGAGTCGGAGATGATTGAATAAATGATTGTTTTGTTACATATATTGAAAAAGACGTTTTTTATGGCATTGACAATGAAGCAAACATGAAACGATTTTAGGGTATGAAAATGCTCGAAGCTAGTTGTATTGTTTTTTTTTATTCAAACTAGGGAGGGGGAATGAGGAGAGAGTTTTTGGTATGGCATGGCATGACACTAATTTCTGTTATTAGAACTAGAGTGTTGACGCACTCTACATGCGTGAATACTCAATATATTTTTTTTATTACAACCTTTCAATGAAATTATTATTGCAATTCTAAAGAAAATAATTATTTATAATTTTAAGGGCATGTGTATAGTTTATAAATAACTAAGGGCTTTGAATAAATTGTCTGGGGCTTAGGTATAATTAACAATATTTAAGAGGGCCAAATTTTGATTGTAAATAATATGAATTTGGGAATGTAAAATGGTACATATGTGTAATAGTTTTTTATTTAAATTTACAAAATTACCCCTAGTCACTGTCACCTACCCATTGATTTTTCTTGTAAATATAATAGAATTGGGAGGATATTTTGGGCAATCCAAAAATCAGGATGAAGACACACAATTGTCATTGTTCAAAGAGTGAGGCTAGGAAACCATGTTTTGTAAACATGTTTCGTAACCATGACGATGTGGCATCGTTAGAGGAGTTTTTTACAATTTTGAGATACACATAAAATCTTCGGGGATTTCATCATTATTTCCAGATCATGACACGTCATCCTGGTTGCAAAACATGGTTTCCTAGCATTTCTTTACAAAAACATGGTTTCCTAGCATTTCTCTTGTTTTCATAAGGGAAGCAGGTAGGTATCTTCTCTTTCCCGCATCGCCTATGTTTATCAAGTGTAAGGCATTAAATAGTATGGATAAAATCCAACAACCGAACCGATTATGAATCCGAATTACCTAATATGGATTTTAAAAAATATCCAAATTGAAAAACCGATTCAAATACAGATCAGTTGTAGATGAGATTCAGATATGGGCCAAACACGATTTTGTTATTAGAAATCTGACACTATTCGAATATACCACATTTTCAAAATTATATGATATTTATGTAGAAGCCTAAAACAAGTAAATATTGTCTAAATATAACAAAATCATTGTAGCTATCTAGATTTTAATCAACTCGAAAAACCAAATTCGATTTGAATATAGTAATTCACATCTATTCAGGTCAGATTTGGTTATCCATTTTGCAGTTGGATCCTAATTTGGTCTGAAAATTTAAGATCTGACCGGATCCAACCTTAGTATTGTAATTTGGATACGGATACATTTTATGCCCTATGTATGCTTGCATGTTGAAAGTTTCATCAAATGCTTGAGAGTCAATTTGATGTTTAGATACAAGTAAGAACATCAGGAAATGCTTAGTGGTTGGGATCATAATTAAGATAAGCTTTAGTGGCTATATTAACCTTAACTTTGTTGGTATTAAATAAACAAATAATTAGTATTTTATCCTAACAAAGTAGTTTTTGATATAATTAAAATCATTTTTTGGTTTTCTTTTGTAATCATGTTATAGATAAGATATATGTTGCAATTATATGGGACATTCAAGGGGAAGGGGAAAAAAAAGTGAAAGTGAGGGAGAAATACCAAAGAATAGGAAAATGAGGGGAAAATACAGGGGAGTGAGAAGCTGGATGAGGCTTCAGATATTGTTAACTTGTTCCGTAGTTTGTAATAAAAACTGTGTACATTATAAATGGTTCTGGTGGAATAATATTTGGTCCTATAAAATAGGAGTGTGACAGGCTTAACAAACTTTGGCTTAAACCAATGGGCAAAGGAGCACAGGTCCTTGCGTTGAGCATGAAGAGAACAAGGCAACACAAACTTATTTTGTGCTAAAAGGAAATAATATGACCCAAAAACTGGTCGAATTGGAAGTCCAATAAATTACAAGTAAACTGAAAATGGTGCAAAAGAAATATAACTAATTCAACCACAGACAAAAGGAAATTTGGGATCTCATTTTGGTTTGGCTTCAGCATTGAACCCCCAGGCCCCAGCAGGCCAGCAGTGCCATCCATTCAGAATAAAAGAAGACCAAATTAATACCAACCAAATGGTGACGAAGATATGTTCTCTTTAGTTTACTGTTCTGTTGATTTTCTCTTGCCATGCTTTATGGTTCTCGACGCAATAAAGTTACAAATTCCAAAAAAATGCATATTAAGGAAGAAAAGTAATAAATTAGGAGGGTCACATTCTGGAATAGCAGCAACAGAGGGTGTTGACAATGAATGACTTTCCCATCAAAAAGGAATTTCCTGACTATCCCAAGCAAAGAACTTCCCACTGTCACTGTACTTTACATTGTTAATGATGCCTAAAAGTTTCTGCACAGAAAATTCCCTAGTGAAGAGTTTTCCTTCAGGAACATTTCTCTGGAATGGCTTCGAGAGATCTGTATCCACTGTTCCAGGGTGTAGTAGAATGCAAACAATTGGATCCTTCTTACGCGCAAACTCCACGGATATGGTCTTCGTCACTTCTTGCAGCAATAACAGAACAAAAATATGAACATTGAAAAAAAAAATCTACAGCTTCAAAGGCATGTGGTGAAATGTTTTTATGGTTCAAAGATGCACCATATAAAACGAACCAATATTTCAACATGCAGCAAGTTGAAGAATAGATTGTTTTAACAGTCGGTGTAAACCTTATGCACCAAATCCATGCTATAAACACTCACATAATTTGGAGGTATTGCAGGGACGATAACGAGATAAATCTAGTACTCGTGATGGACAGTTGATCTCCACTAGGAGAGCTGTGTTTAGTTTGTAGAAAATAACTCAAAAACCAAGAACATATAATCAAGGGACGAGAGAAAAAAGAGACAAATTTTGAGCACATGATGTTGAAGATGACAGTGTTTATTTAGTTTTCTATGGTGAAACATTCCTAGCACCCCTAAAAAAAATTTATTTTCCATGATTTTGTGAAAAAAAATGTAGTTCTTCAAACTCATGTTCTCCCTTCTCTCCTCTCTTTTCTCCCACTCATTTTTCATTAGTTTTTCCTGAAGTTCTTTTTTCTTTGTTTTTTCCTTTCAACCAAACGCAGCCTTAATTTAAATTGAGTAATCACAAAATGTTGGTAAAAAATGACATAGATGAACATATTGAACTTAGAAATGGCTTCGGACACTGCATGGATGAACAAGATTTGTTCAGCAGATGCTGAATTTTTTGATCTGATTGTTTTTCTCATGATATCTGCGCCAAGCTATACACCTCTATCACTATCTCTACACCCAACAAAACCGACTTACATGGTGAATAACAATGACTCAGTGCCACCACTAAACTGAAACAGATGACACAGACGATCTGGATTCTCCAAGCCTGGAGGCAGAGTTCCAAGTTTGTATTGACTTCTGAATTTATATACAAACTAACATTTTAAGTGGTGTTGCAGGAAATAAATGGAACGTGGTGTGATTCAAAAATTTTAATTTCATCAAAGTTCCTTGTAACTATATGCCCAAGCGCAAACGATCTAAATTCATTCCACCATTTGCTTTCAGCGAGGCTCATGTTTACAATGGTCCTCAAGACAGTTTTCGCCTGTTCAATGGTGCCGATAGTGTCACTAGAGGTTTGTATCCAATGTCGAATATTAGACATTGCAAACATACATGCTGAGTAAACAGACAATAACTATCCTACATAAGCAAGTCTCCAACAAAAAATTTGAATATTTGCAAAACACTGTGCTCTCTCCCAGCGACAGAGGAGAGTGGTTTATGGACAGGTCATGCTTCAACCACAAGGTGATTCCACATAACCAAGTGGCAATATTCAAAGACTTAATGGTGTCGCTCCATTTAATAAAAGTAGGGTTGCGTAAATAACTGATTAAACTTGGAAATATGGCTGAACCAGACCTATGGACTAATTTTGGGAAATTGTTTCCTTGGTAATTGAATGGGGTGTTGTGAATGGTAACCAATGGATCATAATCAACGATACATAAACAAAAGGGCGGGGTTGGACGACCTAGGATTTAGCTATTCCCTTATTTTTTATTTCAAGGCAAAATTTATTAGAATGCAAAGAGTAAAGATATAGAATGGCAACCTTAAAAACATTAAGGTTCCACTATCAACGTCTTCCAATTTGCATACAACGAATAAAAAAACAGTCTACTCAAGAAGGATGACGAGGTACCCTGCACACTAAATTAGGACCACCATAGCTCAGTGAATCTCAGCTCAAAGCCTTATTGGAAAAAATTCCTTTGTAGTTACCGCCTCCCAGTTTGCTTTCTTCTCTCATTCAAAGACCATGTTGATCTCTACTTCTTCTACCACTCTGATCTAAAGGCATCGTAAGTATCATCATAAAAGATGGTATTTGGGCGGATGGAGAGATACGAAGATATAACCTTGAAGAAGATGAAAGTTAATGTGGAAGCAAGGAGCTGGTTTAGAAGAAGATTTAAGACTAAATTTGTGAGGTTGGACTGTTGCAGATAAGTTGGCCAAGAATTACAACATACTACCTATTCAAAATCGCACGAATAGAAGCAACCAAAAAAGATTAATAAAAAAAATACAGAATTTAATATGTGAGTAACTATGGCGTACAGTCCAAAATTTCAGGAGATCATATTCAATAGACATAGTTACAAAAACAAAATGCAAGTGGAAGATTGGCAATGTCAAGACCATGCATAGAAAAGAACAAGATCAAAGAAATCAGCATCCACTTTGAATATTTTACTAATAAATATGAAAAAGGGAGATCACAAGTCAGGGTTTAAACCCTGCCAGTGGCATTTGGGGTGGAGGGGCTAAGGGATACAAAACAAAAAAATAAAATAAAAAAAATTCCAAAACCATAGAAAACAACTAGTTTTGACCAATTGAAAATGTGATTTTCAGATTTAAATTTACTATTCACCGCCATACTAGTCCTAGTTTAAGTGGAGTAATTTTGTGTTGCATCTAGTACATTTGAAGGCCTCCTTAGATGAAGAATCCCACTTAGTTGCATATATATGAATTATAATATTAGATGGCCATTTTGCATAGTTTGGTCAATTTCGAACTAGTTGAGATTTCCTGCTCTAAGATGCTTGGAATTCTTGAGAAAATCATATTGAATCCACATAACCACGCATCAAAACATTAACATGAGTATAAGGATTTTACGTTGATTAAGCGCTGTTTTTGAAGCTCGGTATGAATGCCATCCACCTAGACGGTTGTCAGTAATCGAGCCCACTTTAGCGCTTAAGTTTGCCACAACTGCAAAATCCCGTCCAGTTCCAGAGCCTCCCCCAACCTTTAGAAGTGGCCACATGTGCTGAACACAATCATGAAGCAGCTCTGTTAAACAAAGAGAGATCACAAAAATTGAAAGGATGAAATAGTCTTGAGTTCAACAAATCAGATAAGGTTGTTTGCAATAAAAACATTGTATGGGAAGGGCATGGTTAGACGTGCTCGGTGATAAATTAATGTTGCCTAGACATGGGTTGTTGAGAAATCAAAACAAATGAACTTGAGAATTATATAGCATGAGATATACTAAGATGGAAAGGCAAGCAGGAGTTGACAACCCCCATCATGTCCAGATTAACTAAACAAGGAAGTAAAGGTGTGTTTGGTTGCATGGAATCCATGGGGGAACCACTTTAAGGCTAATTTGATCAAAATGTGGCGGACCACCTTATCACAAATTCTAGATTTTTATTTTTATTATTTTTATTTTTATTATTTTTATTTTTATTTTTATTTTTATTTTTTATTTTTTATTTTTTATTTTTTATTTTTTATTTTTTATTTTTTATCAAAGGTGGAGTTTAATTCCCATGAACAAGGGAATCACATTCTTTTGGGGAGTAAGAAGTGCGATTCTCATGTTCATGTGAGTCCCACTCCCACTTTTTATAAAAAATCTACAATTTGTGATAAGTGGATCCCCACATATTAATCAAATTAGCCTTAATGTTAAGTGGTCACCATTCATGGATTTCATGGACCGAACGGTCTAGCTATTAGCCAACTCTAGATCCAAACTAGGTTGGCATTCACGAGAGCGGTGTCTAATCATAAAATGCAACATACAAGGTGAAAATGAAATAGCCAAAACAGAGATGGGTATCCACACCTTGATCACCATGATTGGCCCCACAGTGTTGACCTCATAAGCAAGCAACAAGGACGACTTTTCCACTTTGCTCAATGTTGTTTCTGCATGAAGATGAAAAAGGTTGTGTCAATTCGAACTAGGAAAATGCAAGCATAACAAGCCAGGCAAACGAACATGTTTAAGTATAACATTTCACTGGTAGTGGTCTAGAACTATTAGATCAGTTTGTCAGCACTTTGATGCATTTTTCTGAGGTGGTCCATAAAACTTCCATTTTGGGCGTCTTCACTTGATGCATCACACACCAACCTCTTTCTGATGTATTATTGAACTGTTGGGCTAAATTGTCATGTTTACCAAACTCAGGCAGCCCAGGAAATAAGCATGACTAGGTAAAGGAAAAGGTAACAACAACACTAGAGACGTCTTAACCAGTGTAGTCAAAGCAACTGCTTAAAGCAAGAAAAGTGAAGCAGTGACAACTCGCTTCGCTTTGGCCAAAGAACCAAAATCGAGACAAAGCGTATAAAGATTAAAGCAACTGCTTGACAAAAACAAATAATAAAAGGTTACATTTATTTTTATTTTTATTTTTTACGATAGAGATTTTGGTAATGAACATATTTTTACAATAAGGATTGGTTCCAATTTCTAAATACACCAAAGTCCAAACAAAGATCTTCATTCACTGTTTGGTGTTTTTTTTTTAACAATTTTTTTCACTATATGCTAATTTGCTACTAAGTAGACTAATAGAGGAAATTTTCTATTAAATTGTTAGTTACTTAGATTTCGTCTAATAAAATTATATTTATTCTTACATTTAGGTGATTGAATTGATCGTGGATTATAGAGAAAATTTTAGTCATTTAATGTAGTGCAAATGCCTAGTTATAATTAATATAACATAATTTGTTATTTAAAAACTTACACCTAAGTAAAATGCATTTTATAGATTATTATTAGGAATTTTTTTTTATTAAGGTAGTTTTACGTTCATAGATTCACTTAAAGCGGTGAGACAAGTCCAATAAGGAAGTCCAGTAAGCCTGTTGGCCCCTTCTCACTCGATCGAATTTGAGGAAATGAGAGAGATCATTTGGTTCTTAATGGTGTAACAAAATCAGTGTTCTAAAAATCGGCCTAGGCGCTAGAAGGTGAAAAACCGCCCAGATTAATGACTGGGCGGGCAGTCTGGGCGGTTCTAGGCAGTCTAGGCGGGTCTGGGCGGGATCTAGGCGGGGTCTAGGTGGACTCTAGGCGGGGGGTCTAGGCGGTCTGGGCGATTTTTATTTTTTTTATTTTTTTTATTTTTTAACAAGGCTGATTGAGTTCTTATTTTATTTTCCTTTCCTATTTTTTAGAAATAAACTATTTAATTATTTTTTATTCAGTATATGTCTAAATGTAGCAAATGATGATTACTTAATGGAATTCTCAAAGAATCTGCCGGTACCAATTTTACTAATGTAGATTTTATCAAACATAACTGAGGTTATTCATGCAATTTGAAGAAAAATAAAAGAGTACACAAATTCAAATTTATATAAAGTACCCATCATGACCAACTTCAGTCATTTGAGTTTTAATAAATTTTGTTCACGATTGTTAATTTTTCATGTTTTTAAATTTTGCATATGTATATTGGCATTAAATTGGATGTAATTGATAAGGTATTATGCTTAACTTTTGTAAATTATTAAAGTTATAATACAAAACCTAAGACCGCCTAGGCACCCCCTGGGCGCTAGGCACCTGCTCGCCGCCCGCCCAGCGCCTAGCGATTTTTAGAACACTGAACAAAATCAATAAAATTAGCAAAGATAGTGCTAGAGCTGGATCAGGAGACTCTTTTCACCTCGAGATCAAGTGTTCTTCTGAATCTTTGTGGTCCGACACAACTTTTGTTTTTCAGATAAAAGGTTAAATTTATTGAGAAGCCACACAAGAATATATCATATGCATGATCTTAAATAAAACCCAAAGACTAAACCATCTCAATTTACATAGAGAGAATCAAATAAAACCCCATCGAAAGCTTGAAGATCAGAAAGCCAAGCCTAAATCTTCACCAGAACGTTCTTTGCAATTCCACCAACATCATCAGCCTTGTTGATGAAGGTTCTATCCTTCTTTTTCTGTTCCTTTCACAACCCCCAACATATAGCGAATGGTATTCACAAAAATAATGAGGCCATCCAACATCTTAACAGAATCTCCACTAATCTGCACATCACCCATTCCAACCTAAAAAGCGCCCTTAAAATGCATTCATACCAAACTGGAACATGAACAATGAAGGGTTTAGTGTTTCGAACTCGTCTGAACACAAAGCACACAATGACACAAATAACACTAATGTCCATCTCTTCATTGAGCAGTGAGCAAAACCTCCTTGGAAGGGATCCTGTCCCAAATCAAAGAGTCCATAATATAATAATAAAAATAAAATAAAATAAAGTAACCCTTGCAGGAAGGAATCCCCTTCTAAACTATTTTCACCAGAAAAAGATGAAAGTGATCACTAGGCATTTCCATGCTTGCCAAAATTGAGAAACCATTCTTCTTATCACCCTTCCTGCTCAAACATCTTCCTTGAAAATGCTAAGAACTGCTTATATTCCCCAACAGAGAAAGCTTCCATACAAAGATGAAGAATATAGGAGATACCGCATCATCAAGGGAATCAAAGTCTTGCAGCCAGCTGCGCTTATGCGTTTGTTAGAGGATAGAACATACAATCTCACAATCTAATCATTAGAGACTCACACCCATCCAAACATCCTACTAAATTTTCACTTAGATGTTTTTTTAGATAAAAATCCATTGATGACCTTCAGTAGTTACAGCACAGCACATAACACCAATAAACACTAACAAAAGGATACAAAAGAGGACGCACGACACCATCACTAGCATCATCAAAAAAAAAAAAAAACTTCTGCCACCTCCATAGGCGGAAGTGCCTGCGAAACGCACATCCTTGCCTACATAGTAAACCATAATCAATGCAGTGACACCGTATACCCGCAAAGCCACCAGGCCTGGCCCCTCTGACCAATAGCACCAAAGAAAGCCTTCCAGGGAGATCCTATCGCCTTCCGACTTCGAATCCAAGAATTAGCTCATATTCTTGTAAGAAGATTGAAGACTCAATGTCTCACTTTATCTTCCTACTTATGTATTCTTGGGCGTTGCCTAGGTCCACTAGGCAGGGTAATTTATCCTTACTGCATCTCAAAAGCCTGTGGTCAAAGGCACTTGCCCAGGAAACTAGGCAAAAACCTTCGACCACACACCCTTTTTATTTTTTTATTTTTAACATGTAAGTCTTTTGACTGGAACCATCCAAACCAAATCCCTAAAGGGAGTCCACCCAACTAAACCCAAACCCAAGGCAAGTTTGCGATCACAATTGTGAGCTTCACAGTGTGAAGTCAATCATAGTTGAGGATGAACCACCACAATACTTCGACAGATAATGAAAAAGGGAATTGCTATGCTCTCCATACCTAATTCCTTCTCTTACCCTTAATAACTTTTTTCTCAAAACTTCTTCTCACACCCCACCTTACAATCCCCTTCTCTCACCAACCAACACCAACACCAATACCAACTCTCTGTCTTTCTTCTTTTTCTTATCTTACTAAGTTTCTCTCTCTTCTTCTTCTTCTTCTCCAATCTGCTTGGATGGATAGTGGTGGTCTATTGACATAGAGGAGAAAGATGAGACAGGTGTTATTTGGTTGATTGAAGGTGATTGTGACAATGGTCGATTGATTGAGAGGAGAGGAGTGAAGGGGGTGAAAGTTGTGGTGTTAGTGAAGATGAGAGACAGAGGAACCTAAATATGTTAATAACAAACAACATAAATCTATAAAGTGTTGTTGATTCTAAAATTTGAATTCGACCATACATTGTCGATATAATGTGTTTACAAAATTGGATTTTAAGGGTGAATAGAAAACTACATAAATCAATAAGATGTTATCGATTTCCAACTTTACAATCTATAAGAAGCGATTAATTTCAATTTTCAAATTTCAAAATCAATAGTCGTTTTGTCAATACAATGCATTTACAGACTTAAGTAGAAAAGAACTAAAATCGATACAGTTTCATTGATTTCAAACTTCAAATTCGATTCAGTGACATTGGTTTCAAATTTCAAAATCGATTGTCAGATATCTTGAGCGACCAACAATGGTGAAAAATAGTTTTTATTTTTATCGATCTTCAAAACCCATCTTCTTCATAATACAAATATTGTTTTAGCAATTTGACCCATATCAATATAGTAAATCATATATTAGGTCCAAACTCTTGAAAAATCACTCAAAGAAATCCTTGTGTTTGTAATCTTCCATCAAAGATGAAAAAGAAAATATGAGTTGACAGTTTGTTCTTCTTTTGTGTTGGTGAGAAAAAGAAAGGGATTGGTGTTGTTGACAGGAGAGAGAAAGGGTGTATGCTGGTATTGGTGTTGTGAAAATGGTAGGGTGGGAAAATGAAAACCACTAAAAACACTAGGGTGGCATTAGACTAGGTTGTGGAAAGAAATTCACTAGGGTGAGCATAGAAATTCCAAAAAAAAAGAGCTCAATTTCGGGGAAGATGAGGATCTAATCTATGAGCCTTTCACTATGTTTATGGATATTTATTTGTTTTTTCGTGGTTACTTTTGAATGGTTTAACTTTGTGTACAGTTGTTGTTGCCTTTTAATTTTGTTTTATTTTTTGTCTTTGTTATTCGGTTATGACTATGAATGCTTCTAAATCCATGTTTTTACTTAAACTTGTGTAACGTAAAACTGATGTTGGAAATTATGCATATATAGAGCATCCAAAATTTCCTACAAAAGCCATAAAAAAATCTTGCCTAGAAAGCTAAGCGACGTCTAGATAAAGCTAGGCGCCCAAGCCACTCCCCTCGCGTCGCCTTGCCCAACGCACGAGACATCATAGCTCTCTAACCATAACAACTTCCACCCCTTGAAAGAAAACCATTTCTATAGTTAGAAATGCTCCTTAGATGTTGACTTATATGAAGTAGTAGGATGTTTAGATGCCAATTATTGCCCAAGGGGCTGTACTTAGCCACGATTACTTCATTTCATAAACTCCCCTTCTCCATGTCAGTGCTTCATTAATAAAATTCATTAACATTCCACACAAATGTTTTGCTCATTTGATATTGTCTAAAAGCTCTCGTCAAGTATTTTAACAATTCAACTATCAATTTATCTTTGTGCAAACCATAATTTCATGATTTCCTCTCTTTATTTTTTTGGAATTTTCATGAAAATGGCGAGCGTGCTACATTTTCTGACGCTACAAGAGTTCCGATCCAAATTACTGGAATGGCTTTTCCTATTTTTTATATTATATACAAGCAAAAGGGGTGAAAGCAGCGAGCACATACGAACTAGTAGAAATATAAGCTCCGCTTGGTATAGAGTAAAAAGATGCATATTGCAAACTAATGCATTTGCATTGATTTGCAATGCATTAGTTTTCACTGCATTACTTTGCACATGCTTGGTAGCAACCAAGGAGAACAATGCAGATTTCAAACTTCATATCTTCCATGTAAAACTGAACACAATTCCTTATTGCATTCAGTATCATTGAATTCACAAATTGAGCAATGTATGCTTGAAAGAGGATATAAACTGAGGAATAGAATGAAAATACACATAATGAAAAGGAAGAAAAACATATGCATTAACTACTCTGATTCGATTTTCTATTACAGATTCTAAGAGAAGAGGCGCTGAGTTGGAGTGATATGGACTGCTATTCTATAGAAGATAAGTCTGTAGAGAAATCAACATAGAAGAGATATATCTTACTTCTCTAAAACAGAAATAACAGAAGAGGATTCTTATTCAGTGGAAGATAAATTATTATGGATTCTAAAATAGAAGCCAATGGAGGATTCTTATTTGGTGGGAGATAAATTATTATGGATTCTAAAATAGAAGCTAATGGTGAAAAGGACTCTTTTAAGTTGAAGTGGAGAAATTTGAAATTCTACAACTAAACAACACTACGCCTCTGATCCAAATACCATAACCACTTTTTTGCAAAACCAACAAGCACCCAAAACAAGTGGGCCCTACCGTAAAATAATGCATATGCATTCCTTTATAGCATACCAAGTAGAGCCATAATGTAATATTTTTGTGTATGTCTTCTTTGGGTAATAAGGATCACGGGTAAATTCAAACCTGGTTGTAGTGCATTCGGAATTGAAAGAATCCCAGTTGTATTAATGAGAAGATTCAAGGAGCCATATCTTTCCTTAATGGTATCTGCCGCCGCCTGCATATAAAATTTTACTAAATGGGATTACCTAACTTAGGACATATAAAAACAACCACGTTTTTATAAGTTAGAAACATCAAGCATCAGTAACAAGGAAAAATGGAAACATCAGGGGCAATTCTTGAACACAAGCATTGGAGAAATAAAAAATAGATGACATTTTTCTTCAGCAACTTTATCACGAATGAGTCAAATCTTCTGCTTTATCTTGAACTTAATCTAGTCAGAATGCCATAGTCCATCAAAGTTTATCATTTTGAAATTATGATACTCCTGTAATAAAGAAGCTTTTAAAACAATTGGGTTCATTTCTCCAATATAAGATGTTTAAAATAATATTTCTACCCCTGCTACAAATCTACATTGTTCCCTGTAACAAAACAATAAGTAAAACGAACTTATAGCAAATCTAGTTTGTTTCTACAATGACATCAATAACTAAGTCTGTCATGTTCAAAATTATGATTTTGCCTTTATCTGCACAAACTCGCAGTAACTATAAATATAGAAATAAGATCTCAAGTCCTTCATTTGCACTAATATGCACTCTACAGGACACCCTACTAATTTTTGTTGTTCCGCCTTGCACATTTTTTGTATTGTGCAAAACACATTTTTAACTTTATAGCCTTCCACTACTCCGTTTGAACTGAAGTTTTGAGGAAAATTCAAGATTCATATTCAGTAGGCGCCTTCTAAAGAGGGGTTGGAAACGAGTTGTCAAAGTTTCAACCCATTTCGATGTGTGCCTCGAGATACGCGTTAAAATATCAAAAAGTGGATTTCTCTATTATAATCATGAAGCGAATGAGGATCCACCTTGGGCGCAACATAGATCGGTTGTCCAACGTCTATTGTCTACGGCCATCGAGAAGGGTGGTCTTTAAACACACCCAAATACCGTTTATCAAGATATTTAATTGTATGGATCTAAACACGTATCTCGCGAAACGGTGTCAAAAAATGTGAAACTTTGACATGTTTCTAGTGTTAGTCCGTAATTTTCCAGAAATTACAGCTCAAACGGAGTCCAAAGAAATTAAGAAAAAAACTTATTTTTTTTGTTTGCTAGGGACCCGAAATATGAAATTGTCAAAGGGTGTCCTGGTGGGTATGAATTAAAAATTTGAGGGACTCCAAGCCCAATCCCCCTTATAAGTGTATGTCATTTTTAAAATGTCAAGGGGATGGAACCAAACAGTAGAAAAGCAATCAAAATTCTTAATCAACCCTCAATTCCAAGATCTAGGTTTCAACCCATGAAACAAACTCAAACAATACATCATGAACCTTTAGGCTTTATTTATAGAGATAAAACTTTAGAAAATACCTAAAATAAGGAAACCCTAACCCAAGAATGTTATGAAACAAGTAAAATACAAACATTCTAAGAATATCTCGTAGGTCTCATCATACATGTGCCCATCACGTGATGTCCTCATCATCACTTTTGTTTAGAAAAATAAACCAGCACAATATCCATATCACTCGTGCTGAAGTTCTCAAGGAATGTGATCATATATATAAAGACAGTAGTTGAAGCATATTTAGCATTCAGATGCTCAGAAAAGGGGAGACAACAAGGAATTCTCATAATCTAGGCTATTAATTGGTGTATGTTGTAAGAGAGGTGTTTGATTACAGCACTTATAAGTGCAATGAAGAAGTTTCTCAACACCATAGATAAAACAAGGAAATGTTCAACCAACCAGAAAAGGGGGATAGTTCCACAATGTTATTGTATAAAATAGTATTATCACGCAGGTCATGATTCAGTATATGAACTTGTAACATCCAGATGATGTCATTTCAAGTAAAAAACTATGGTTGCCTTTCCCAAGTTAGAGCCGTATTGGTTGACAATGAGTTGAAGATGGCAGTCAAGTTGAAAAGTGATGTAAGCAGGTTAATTTAGTAATAATAGTTTAGAAATATTGTAATTAGGCCTATTAAGTTAATTTCATAATAGTTAGGGCATTATTAGCCAATTAGGGTTAGGTTAGTTTGCTCAAGAAGTTTGAGAGATTATAAATAAGGCAAAGCATTGATCATTGATAATTGTTCCTTGATTGATTGAATGAAAGAATATTTATTGATTATTTATCTTTGAATTAGGGTTTATCATAGATTTAAGTTAGCTATAGTTTAGTTGTAGTTTAGATATATCAATTGGTATCAAAGCCAAAGCGCTCCTTTAGAGTATGTTGACGCAAGCCAAATTTGCCAATACGCAAAAGAGACTCAATAGAGAGGAAAATTGGGATAACAAACTAGATTGAGAAGTTTGTAGAGAAGGTTGTATAGAAGACAGTAGAAAGGGAGATGAAGAAGATGGAACTGATGATCACTAGACTCATGTTGGCCAACAAGGACACCAACAAGCACCCACAAGGGGGACTTGTTGACCCCCATGGACTGCACTCCTCCCTTCCCCTTCGGCATCCTTGCCCAACCCGCACCGCCACCCATCTCTGTTGTCCAACCACCACCACCCTCTTTGCAACCCCCTTGCCCTCCCTCCAAATCATCCCACCCCCTTCCAGCCCTCCTCGCCATCTTGGGAGGTGCCCAACCTGAACAACCCCCTTTCCACGCCCCTCCTTCACCCTGTCCTCGCCCCAAAACCCTTTTTTTGAATCCCTACGCCATCCCTAATCTGATCCCTACCAAACCTTTGACAATACAATTTTTGACCCCATGGCAATTGGTTGAATCCTACCTCTTTCCCCAAATACCAACTTCCCAATTATCCTAATTACCTGCCTCAGAAACATAATCCCCCACACATTAACCAAATTGAATCCTATGATAAGGTCTCTGTGCAATTTGGAGTGCCCCTACAATTATCTATTGCATATTTGATTGAATTTCCAATGGAGCATGTCAGGTGGAAGAGCAGCAGAAAATCTCAACCCGCTTTGGCCACCGACAGAGGACAGTTATGCATTTACCTTCTGTAAGCAATTGGGATGACATCCGCGAGTTAATGCATGTTGCTTTTGTCACTTTGGATTATTAGCATGATCTCTTTGGGCATTTGATGGGCGTTACATAGAATAAGCACACAGTCACTGACTAAGCTACAAAACTCTAAATTTTGTGTATGCGAGCCAAGCTTCAAGAGCCAAAATGACAAACTGCTTTCTGTTTTACAATGGTTTGGATGCGAGGTTGGATATTTGATACACTGTTGGCAGCTGAGAACATGGCTAAACTAGCAGAGACAAAGTTGCATTTATAGAACCGCTATTAGAATAAGTGTTTGATGACTCTACCACGTACATCTACTACTTACCCACTGCAACCTATTATTGATGGTTCTCTTTAGTGATTTGGATGTGGTCAACCTGCCATGTTTGGAGTAAGCGCCCAAAAGGAAAGTCCGTGTTGTTAACTGATGAGATTGATGAACAGGAATGTATGGAACATGTACCTCCAATTGATGGTAAAGGCGAACTTATACCCTTAGTAGCAGAAGGCACATGTTGCACCTTTGAAGCTAGTCCACAAACTTTTTCAACTCGAGGAGATTGATGTAAACGGGTTAGTTTAGTAATACTAGTTTAGACATATTGTAATTGCGCCTATTAAGTGAAGCCCCTAATAATTAGGGTTAGCTTAGGTAGTTTGCCAAAGAAGTTAGGGAGAAATAACGCAAAGCATTGATCATTGTTCCTTGGTTGATTGAATGAAAGAATATTTGTTTATTATTTATCTTTGAATTAGGGTTTATCATAGATTTAGCTTTAGCTATATTTTAGTTGTAATTTAGATATAGTCAAAGCGACATTCAGTAACACTTTGTTTTAAGAAAAAGGTTATTAAGACAATCACTTGGGCTATGACACAAAGAAGAACTTTAAAAGAATTAAGCTACAAAATAAACAACTCCCAATTAGCATACAAAGACTCAAAGAATGCCTCTTTAAAACTTGAATTATAAGAAACCCAACTCCAAAGCGTAATGAGAACCTCCATCGCTAACGAACCAAAGTCTGCCATTTTGCCACAAAACATCATGTCGCTGTGCTATGTCCACACTGTCCAACACAAAACATAAGGCAAATCTTCCACAATGTCTTTCCCTTGGGTGAATGATAAGTCAGAGTCAGGGTTTTCCAATTCCTCAACAAAGCCTGTATGGATACAGGCAATACCCAAAATACTCCAAATTTTCTGAAAAAATGACCTCACTGTGCACTCACAAGGAATACAAAGATGTGTCGTACTCACCTGGGCTTGATTATCTGCACCAACTTCCATGCATCTGTGATTTAGTTTTATTGGTAGAAAGTTTGTCCCATACCACAGTCCACATCAAAAGATACACTATAGAGGGCATGCCTTTCTTCCAAATCAACTTTGTCAGGAAACTGAAAAGCATACGTAAAGGACACAGCCAATTTCGAGAAAAAATTAACAAATTGCAAATCCTTTTTTTCTTACTGTCCTTCCAAACCTACCTATCATCATCATATCCCAATATCACATTCTCCAACTAGTTATAATGTTGTATACCCCTATAAACTCATTCATCCCACCAACCGTCAGGGCAACCCTACAAACAGACAAGTCCCTATGCTTTGCCCTCTCAACTATTCTCCAAACTCCTCTAGTCTGCCCCGCTTCTTACAAAATAGCGTGGAGAGTCTCTAGAAGTCGTCTCTAAGATCTTCATCTCCCACCCACACATCTTCCCAAAACTTAACCTTATCACCTCTCCCTACCACATTTCAATACCCAATAAAAAAAAGTTCCCTATGATTAGAGGTGGTCTTCTAAGTGCTCATACCACCGAATTGTTGAATGCCTCGGTATCTAAAACTCAATAGATCATACTTGGACTTTATAACATTTTTCCTTAAAATACTGCCCTTCATAACAAAGCCTTCCATTAACCAACTAGGCTGAATACCAATCCCACCCACCTCCTTAGGCATGCAAACTGAATTGCAATTTAACGCATGAAACCCTTTTCTCCTTACCACCACACAAGGAAATTCTTAATATCCAACTTTACAGAAACTGAGACCGACATATGTAATAGACACATGTAATAAATACGTATAACCCCAAAGCCCTTCTAATCAGGACCAATCTGCCTCCTGTCAACAGTAGCTTAGCCTTCCATGTAGCAAATTTCTTTCACATCCCACAAATGCTTACTTCTATTGTTTGCAACTAAAGGAGGACCAAGATAAATATCTAGCAACTCACCACCTAAAACCTCATTAGCTCCTTCTCCAGCTCCATACACCATGCTCTCATTTCAATCCCAAATAAGCTTGAAAAAGCAACAATAAATACTTGAAATTCTCCACTTGAGAATATCATCTTCCGAAAAAAAAGTGTATCATTTGTGAATTGCAAATAAGCCACTCAATAAGATTCTAGGACCACGCAATCAAAAACAAATAGGAAATAGGTAAGATTACACTAGAGGATCTTAAGACACATTGTAATTATTCTCTCAGGTCTCAACTTATTCCTATGGAAAACATCAAATAAGTTTTGAAAAAACTTAAGAAATCAGCTTTAGAAGAAAAAAGGACTGACCTGAGCAGAGCCGATTAGTCAAGTCATCCGTGGCTCACACAATCAACCAGGCAAAACACACCAAACCCAAAATTTTCCACTTGTCCAAGGAAAGTTGGCCGTCAAACATCAAGGCCGACATTGATTCAACCAGTTTACCATCAATGAGGAAAATTCCAGCATATACTTGAGCCAACTTTCTCAAGAAGAGTCAACCAGTTAAATTTTTCTGTTGATAAATTATTTCAAAAATGTTATTTAATAATTTAATATATATAACTTGAAGAAGGTGAAGCAAAGACAAATCTCAAAATCCACTAGGAAGAAGATGAAATTCTTCATTCCACAAGAAAAAGGAAATGAACCTAGGAAATTTTATAAACTGAAGAATTAAGTATAAAATTCGTTTTTGGAGCTTCTTATAAAGATAACTTCATCATAACAATGCTTGTAAACACTTAAAAAAATGGCATTTCTTTGGCATCCGCAACATGAAAATAACAGTTTAAACCCATTAGATACTTCTTAAGGATCTTTAAATATAGTCTACATAATAATTGGACACTTTTAAGGACTCTTAGTTATAGCTTATATAATAATTGGACTGCTGTAATGATACCTTAAATAATAAGTGACATTTTTAATGATTGCTCCTAATTATAGCCTAAACAATAAAAACACTATCTTAGAGAACTAAAAACTACTTTTGTCGTTTAACTTGAAATTAAAGTCAAATAACCTAAACTACTAAACAACCATTAAAAGCAAAAATCCAGAAATCCTAAGAATTATAAGTGAACCTTTCTTGACTCCAAATTTTTTGAAAAATAAAATTCAAACTGCGCAAACTTTAATAGGCCCTAAGAAAATCATTTTAATATTTCGCTATACTGTCGAAGGCTCACAATGAGCTGTAAACAGGCCCTCATATGGACAACAAATAATGAACGCCTTTTTTCTAAAAGTCTCATCTTTTAAATGTTGAAGTGATTCTTCTTTTGATGAATATGCAAATTCAATCAACTCAATGGAACTACAAGCAACAATATGGATCTCTTCATTTTGTTGGCAAACTTCACAATCAATTTGAGGTGCATTGGAAGCATTTTCCATAACATGAAAGGCACCCAAATCAACAAATTGAATGTTTCGCGATGATGGAATCAACTATGTTCATGACTCCCTGTTGTGGTTGGGTTAAGGGGGCTTGGTTGTGGGATATGGAGTTCAAGGATTGTAGAGGTTTCTTTTGCGAATGACAAGGGTGTTAGTTGGAAGGAAAAATAGTAGTGGGGCATAAGGATGATGGGGATTTAGGTTAGACTCAGCCTAGGCTCAACACAAGTTTCGTGTTGTCCATCTTCAAGACAACCTTTCCATTGCTCAATATAACACGTATTTGGGTCACAGTCCATTACTAACCAAGAAAGAGATGGAAAAATCCATATCAATCCCATCACATACAATTTTTTCTTGATACTTCCCAATGGAATACGCGAGTTGGCATTCACAAACACACTTGACACACAACTATCTCGAAGCCAATCACCGGAATAAGATTTGGGATCGAAGCCCAAGTTCACCAAAATTTTCTATCAACTTTCATCAGTAATAAGCTTAGAGATTTTTTCTTTGATATTGCAATGAAATCATAAAATATAATTGCTCAGTGAAGGGTAAAGTTTTCATGTAGGAAAGATCGATGGGGGCTGTCGAGTTGGCGGGAATCATATCCATGAGTTAAATATGGAGGGATAAAGGTAGGATGGCGTTTTTTTTTTTTTGTGGGGGCGTTTGAGTATGGTTAGAAAGTAATCATTGACTGTGTAGGGGTTTGACAAGTAAGAGTGGGGACTATAGGTGTTATAGGGATTTGAAGGAAAGGGGGTGATGGTTGAAAGATGAAGATGATTGTGCATATGGTGAAAATAAAAACAAAAAATGAACTTATCTAGGGGTGGTTTTGAGATTATCGTACCTGGGGACGAAATCCAACAATCCAAAACGATCCAAAAACTTGGTGTACAAACCAAGTATGGGCCCACTCTGATACAACTTGACAATGAAGAAGAAAAGACAAACCTCGCATGTACCAAGAAGAAGATAAAACTCTTGAAGCCACAAACCAGAAGAAATAAAACTAGAAATTTGTTACGAGAGTTGAACAGAAAATTTGTTTTGGGAGCTCCTTATTGTAAATCGGCCATAATAATTTAGAGACCTTCTAAAACACTAAAAAGTAACCTTTTGGACGTATCACAATTCAAATTGGACACTTTTAGAATCTCCTAACTATAGCTTAAATAATAATAGGGGATTCAGTAAATTAAAAACTACTTTTGTAACTTAACTCTAAAAGGAAATAACCTAAAACTACTAAACAACCGCTCAAAAAAAGCTCTAGTAGCCCTAGAAATTCCACAGACATGTGATATCCTACTTAAGTCCAGAAGCCAAGGAAAAGAAAAGCCTGGTTAATGAAACTAAAATTATGGAAATCTGCTTTGAAGCAGAAACAAAAATTGGTTTGGTCCTCTCAATAACATGTTGGATTATTTAAGTCCCTCACCCGAAAAGCATGGATTCATGTCTATAAGAAACATAAACAATGAATGGACGGGTTAAGTATTGGGCATGCTGATCTCATTGTGAAATTCTTTTGCCAAATGCTAAACGAAATTCTGACACTCATTGTGATGACTATAAAATAAAAAACACAAATTAGTAAGCAGAAACAAAAATTGGTTTGGTCCTCTCAATAACATGTTGGATTATTTAAGTCCCTCACCCGAAAAGCATGGATTCATGTCTATAAGAAACATAAACAATGAATGGACGGGTTAAGTATTGGGCATGCTGATCTCATTGTGAAATTCTTTTGCCAAATGCTAAACGAAATTCTGACACTCATTGTGATGACTATAAAATAAAAAACACAAATTAGTAAACTGATTAAAAAAAAAATTGTTTAAAGATGCACATTAGTCCCAATGAATTTTCTGAACCGGTTACTAATGACTTTCTATGACAAGAGTAGGAAGATAAAATTCCTCACGTTTATGAAGAAGAATGCTGTAGTTGTTATACCATTCTTCTTATATTACTAGGTAATGGAGGAGTAGAATAAAATTAGCCTCATGAGGTAGATATATATATATATATATCTGCTTCTATTATACATGTATATGCATAGATGTAAAAGTTCAAAGGGAAGTATCAGGAAATTACTTCGATGGTGCTTTCAACTGTTACATCCAACTGTACTATGTCGAGGTGCTCCGGAAACTTATATTTCAATTCAAGAAGGCCGACTGCCCCATTAGGATTCCGGCAAGTAGCTACAACATGCCCTTTCTCACTTTTCTCCAGTAGTTGCCTAACCTATCAATTAAACAATCAATAAAACATACAATTAAAGAAAAAGGTTACACAAGAATCTCAAATATCTGTTGATAGATCTGTATGTAAACTGAAAGGATTTCTTCATGGCAATTCTAGTGAAATTTCAAGATAGGAACACATAAGTGTGTTACTCTCCAATATATGGTTGCTGTAAGATGCATAAGAGTAAGTGGCTGCATGCATAAACGGCGTGACACCCCTTAGTAGAACATGTGCCCACAAGCCTTATTAATTAAGTCCATATAAGAATTAGGGTTTTTTTTTTTTTTTTTTTGGGGGGGGGGGGGGGGGGGGTGGCGGCAGTCAAAAGCTTTCGCAACTCTTTGTTATTCATTGATAAGGCAGTTAATTTATATACATGGATCTCTAGTAATATTCAGGGTTTCTATACAGATCCTCAAAGCAGACAAGCAAAACAATGGTCAAGAAGAATGATTTTCTTTTCTAAAGGTAAAACTTTATTAAAATGAGACTGATCACTGTCACATACAGCCCAATTAGGGAAAAACAAAGCTCTTTCTAGCGCCAAAGAGTACTAAGAATTTCAATGATGACTGCACCAATCTCTGATGCCTTGCAACAAAATACCCTATGATTGCGCTCCTTCCAAATCGTGCACGATACTGCATAAGGAAGTATCTTTGGCCTCCATAGAATTAGGTATCATACAACTCATCCATACTGTTGTTCACGTGAAGAAAGACGCTCTTGATGGCATCCCTCGCCTCACACCAGTTTGGTTGGGAAATTATAAAATGCATCACCAGGAAAACGATCCATAACCAGACTAAAAAATAAAGCACCAACTGTCAAACCTCTCTCCTTATCCTCCTTCCGAACCCACCTATCATATCCTTCCCTCAAAGTCATATTGCCCAAAACATAAAAAAGAAGTGCAACCTCATTCGTTTCTCCAACGGATGTAAACGAAGATCCAAGTATATGAATCCATTAATCAGACTACCAAACCCAGCCACTACATAATGGGTTGTCTCTCGTCGCTTTAATGCAAAAATATTGAAAATTATCTTTAAAGATCATCCTTCACCTAAACATCCTCACAAATTGACCATATCTCTTTTCCTTAGCAAACCTTGATCCCTCTTGTAAAATCATCCTTAAAATTATAAAGTGTTATTCGTATGTGCCTAGAAAGCCAATCTCCCTAGCATAATCATAGTTTTAATGACATCATTCCACAAACAATCCGCCTCCGTAACAAATCTCCATGTTGGGATACTGAAACCCACTCTCGTTGTCCATGGGCATTTCCCTATGTGTTTATCCATGGCAATCTCTTAGTTGTACTATTAGTACCCAATGATATATGTTGTAGTCTCACGCCTCCGCTACACTTGCACTTGATATATGATTAGATTTTCCCTCTCTACGAGTTCTAGCTCTTAGAGAGAATGGCAATTTGTCACTCCACATCCATTTTTACAACAAAGACTTATTCATTAATTATAGAGGTTGGATATCAACACTAGCCACGTCCTTTAGCATGCACATATAAAGTTCCTGATCAAGACTTATTCATTAAAGTTCCTGATGATGCACATATCAAGACTAGCCACATCCTTTGGGATGCACATATAAAGTTCTTGATGCCACATCCTTTGGGATGCACATATAAAGTTCTTGATCAAGACTTATTCATTAATTGAAGAGGTTGGATATCAAGACTTATCTTTCAAAGCTCCTTCCTTTTAGAAAGTTCCTGATGCTTCGCAACTAATGACGGCATATAAAAAGTGACATGTAATAAATAGGCATGTTGGCCATTTCTGATAAGCACCAACTTATTCAATCTTTCGATAATAACTTAGCCTTTAGATAGCAAGTCTTTTTTTTTTATCATTTCCACCACCAGACGCCACAACACTTGTGTTAAAAGGGGTGAATAACAACTACGGACAAAAGAATGACGGAACACTAACCCGATGACAAATCTGGATCAGAAAGATCAACTGCACCTCCTACCGTACCCCTCGCAAGCGTATCAGCTCATCAGCTCACTTTGCTCCAACTGGCACCCGAACCTCATGTTTCTCGCCACCAACACCAAAACTAGCCATTCTCTTCTCGCAACCCCACGAGCGAATAAACTGTTGAGACCCCATTTACACCATTCGAACAATGAGCTTTTGGAGGGTCACTTGCATTCCAGCATTTTCTCCAAAATTATGTAGTGATGGAGGTATGTATCTTGATGAAGTTAAAAATAGGTTTTTCATGAGAACAACAACAATTTTGACAAGTTTTCATGCGAGCCGGTACACTCAAGATGGTGCAAAAATGTTAACTTTGTCCAGTACGTACCAGTTCGTGTCCGATACGGTATATAGCAGCCCAAGATGTGGTAATGGTTGTGCAGGTGGTGTCTCAAATGTTGAAGCAATCTTTCGAGTGAAGATTCTTACGTATGCACCTGCACTCTTCTAACATTGAGGCCTTCTTAGCTCAACCAGCAAACACTGTGACAGATAGTATCACAGCTCGAGGTTTGATCCCCCAACCCCCAGGACCAAATTGTTGAGTATTGATTTCAGCTAAAACCCCACACTTTACAAGAATTGTTAAGAGTACATCATTAAAGGACGCTTTCATTAGCCAAGGGTGCAGAATTTAACTTTTTTATAATTTGCTTTTCTGTTCATGCATTATGTATCAATGAGGTCAACCTTATGGTGTCGTGTCAGTTCAAGGATTTTGGAGAGGGTCGACCTATGTCCTTCCCCACCGCAACCAACAACAAAATCAGTCTCACCTTTATCACGTACGTACACCCCTTTAAAAGTAAAAATGACATGAAAATTGAGGATGATGCTTTTGATTTACCTAGTATCCATTTGGTTGCAACAAAACTTGTTGGATATACTCTGTATTGGTGAGACGAGTATGTTTGTCACAGGGAACTTCAAGGAAAATGCCTATCCTGACTTGGGTAGAAATGAAGGTGTTGAAACAATAGTTTGTGTCTAAACCATATGAATGGGATTTGTTCCCCAGGTTGAATCGTTTGACGTAGCTTTTTCTTATTTATACTAGAACAAATTCATCTTTTGTGTACTAGTCTCATAAGGTCAAGTTTGACCAACATTGGTTTCACCCAACGAAGGACGGACTCTTCGAAAACTTGTCGTATTTGCCGACACTTGCTTGACACGCCTCCAACACGCGTCGGACACTTGGTCAACGTGTCAGCAGGTATCAGACACATGGTCAATGTAGTCAACGTGTTGGACACACCTACGATACACTCGAAACTTGGTCAGGACACTGTCAAAACTCGAAAATCAACTTTATTTTATTTTTTACTTTTATATGTTTGCGAATAACCACATAATTTAATGGTTGTTAATCCATCTCAAGTAAATGACTATTTCAATTGCAATTTAAGACAAATATGGCAAAAAACCACTAAAGCATAAAGGTAGTATATGTTTCTTCTCAATCTTTGCTTCTTCTCTCATTTGCTCTTCTCTACTATATTTTTTTCTTTACTTTATTTTTTCTTGCAACATTGTCATCTTCTTCAAGACACTCTATGAAGGCACTTTATTAGATTATTATTTATATGACTTATTAAAAATAATATGACGTGTCCCCGAGTCCTAGTTTTTTTAGAAATTGTCGAATTGCCATGTCGTGTCCGTGTTCGACACAACGAGCGTCCCTGTCCATGCATCCTTGGTTTCACCATTACTTGAATGACCTAAAAAAAGTAAAAGTCAAGCTCTTACCATGGACGTCACCACCATAGACAATGTCAGTAAACATGGACAACAGTCTAAAAACTTCATAAACAAACTTCTTACAATACTTCCCATCCATTCCCACCACAAGCTCAGAATGTTAAATTGTTGTCAAATGTTTCATGTAATAAATACATGGTTTAAAAAATGTACTGAGATGCGGTTCAGTTCAAGACGACAAAAAGTCCACTGAAGCTCTGTGAGGCTTACAATGCCTTGCCAAAGCTAATGAGGTGCATGCCTTTTTGATGATCGAAAAAATGCATCCTATGGTGTTTTATGAGTTTGTTGAAATTTTTGTTTGCACTTTCATTTGCTAATTTCTCACCAAAAATAACCCAATCGCCTCTACTAACAAAATAATATATAATTTAAATAAAAATGATTTAAAAGATGGGTAATTATATTTCACAAGTAACTATAAATACAAGAAAGAGAGAGGCTGTGATAAGGTAAATCACAAACCTCTGGTCCAAGCAAAAAACCGTGAAAATACCAGATCTTTACATAATCTGAATCATGCAAGTAAAACAAGTGAGATCCTTCAATAGTGAACCCAGGTATACCCCAAATCGGGAAACAAAACAAAGACAATAATATTAAAACGTTTTATTCTATGTTTAACAATAGTATTTAAGCATTTTATTCTATGTTTTTTTCGTAATATAGCATGAACCAATTGGTACCATATCCACCTTCCTTTAGTTGTTAGTGTTGTGTTGAACCCCTCCCCGTTTCCCTAGTCCTTGAGAACCTCAGGTGATTGAGTTAAGCCCAGTCAAGTTAGCATCAAATTCCCTTAGAATAGTATCCCACATCTGAATTGAGACACTGCAGGTAATCAGCCATCTCTTCATCTGCCCCGCACAAGGCACAACGATTTGGAAGCATGATTCCCCTTAGATTCAAATCAGTAAGAGTTATCACTCTGTCGTGTGCTACTGTCCAAAGCAAAAAACAAGTACAAGGAGAGACTTATTTAGTCCAAATTGCTCTTTGGAGAGAGCTTCCATGTTACTAACCCCTTGTCAACTCCTCTTTCAGTGACTGATTCCCGCATTCTTTTATCCCTGAATTTGGCTCCAATAGGGAGACCCAAGTACATACAAGTCCATTGACCAAATCCATCAAGAAACAGCAACTAAATTACCAATATTTTGTAGTTCTTCACCTGGAAATTAACTTTTTTTTTTCAGGAAGTTTACTTTCAGTCCAAAACATGCTTGAAACCACATGAAATATTTTGTATGGCCTTCATGTGATTGATGTTTGCATCAATAAACAGAACCATATTGCCTGCATATATTGATCCAAATAAAAATATATCGTCTGAATATTGAAGATAAGCTGTGGAAAGGGCCTTTAAACCAACATTATAACCTGAAATGATCCCCACATTTTGTGAGAGCTTCTCCTATAACAGAAAAGAGAAGCAGGGGAATTGGATCCCCTTGTCTGATGCCATGGGAACTTTTAAAGTGACCTTTTGGAGACCCATAAACAATAATAGAGAATCAAGATGTGAAAAGGGAGGTTTCAACCCATTTAAACCATTTGTCGCCATAGCCAAGCTTGCCCAGTGCACAAAAACACCAGCTGGTTGAATCAAATGCTTTAAAAATCAAGTTTTGCAAACAATCCCTGCCTTTTACAGATGTAATACAACAATCTGTATATCTCATTCACAGTAAGGTCGCTGGTAAGGTTGGCAAAAATATTCGCTTACACGTATATCCGCCCCACCCCAAATGGGGCAGATATGGTTTTAGCAGGTTTTTGGGCGGATTAGGGACAGAAAACCAAAACCATCATGGATTTGGAGCAGATACAGATTTGGCCATATCCATCCCGTAGATACCCAATTATATATATGTACACTATATTATTTATATAATTTATTGGGTTGGTCATATCCAAGCCAATTAGGCCTAGCCCAACCCAATGTATTGCAAGACCCAATTTTTTATATAAGCATAGGCTTCTTAAGTTTACCTCTTAGAAGATGTTGGACAAAAGCTCTTA
The DNA here is from genome assembly GCA_963556465.1 of Berberis vulgaris. NCBI lineage: Eukaryota > Viridiplantae > Streptophyta > Magnoliopsida > Ranunculales > Berberidaceae > Berberis > Berberis vulgaris. Next base: position 47,146,096 of record OY747131.1, on the reverse strand, counting down.
GACTCACATCTAAAAGAATGCAAATCCTTGTGTTTTTATGGAACTAGAAACCTTTGTGTCTTGCTTTATTGAGGAAGTGGGACAAAACTAATTCTTAGGCTCTCACTCACCACATTGCTCAAGTTAACATTAACAAGTTTATCATCAAATTATTTTATTATTTAGTTATACGGTAAAATGACTTATTTTGTCTTTTGTTGCCACTTACCACCACTACCACCCTAGCATAATTACCACCACCTTCACAACTACTGCCGCCATCACCCTTACAACCACTAGCACCATCATAGCATAATCACCACCAACGAGATAGAGCAAGGTTCAACAAGAATCTCTAAGCCAAATACTGAATACACAACCACAAACATTGACATCATCTCCACCACCCACAACCATATCCACAATCACCACCACCACCACAATATCGCAACCACAACCACTGCCATCATCACCACCGACTAACGAAATAAAGTAAGGTTCAACAAGGAATTTTCAAGCCAAATACTAAGTATAATCCAAATTAAGTTTCCTAGTTTTAAATTGTTCATTCACAACTTACAATCCCACATCACATAAAAGTCAAATTTCATGTTACTTCCAAAACTCAAATTTTATGTTACAAACATAGTCCCACATCACCTAAAAATTAACCATGTTGTGTGTTTGCTCTACAAAACTAGCCTAGACACTTGAAGTTTTATTTGGGCTCTTAGCCAATTAAGCCTCCTTGGGTTGGCAAATGGGACGGGCCTTTGCCATAATTGGCAAGCGGGCCTGTTGGCTATTGCAAGAATGGTCATTTAATTTAAACCCAAATGGGGCTCAGCAAGGTATAAAGGGCGCGCGTGGGGAGGAGGATAATCCATAATCCCTAGCGAGATGGGCGGGTGGATTTTGTAAAAAAAAAAAAAAAAAAAAAAAAAAAAAAAAAAAAAGGTTAAATGGAGCGAAGCAGGGATGGTATTTTTTTTGCAAGGCGAGGACAGAAATGGCAAAATCTGCCCAATTGACCCGTTGTCATTAGGGACGGATCTACTAAGTGGCGAGGGGGGCAGTTGCCCCCCTCAACTTTCAAAATATTTTTAGTAAATATTTTTCCTTACAAAAAAATCAATTATATAATGTATATTACAATATGATAATTGTTCATTCAAATATTTGTACAAGTTTATGTTGGTGTAGTGGTTAGAAGTTCTACACTTATAGTAAATGACCCAAGTTCAATACTCTTGGAACTCACCTTTTTTTTACTGCAATTTTATTAGTAATTGCAACCATAAAAAATTGTTTAGTTTAATAAAAACTTATTTTCGGTCATCTTGGAGCATATAATTTCTTTATGGAGATTGACAATTACCATCTATCATTATGACTTGCCCCCTAATTATTTGTTTTCAACGCAATTTTATATGTAATTGCAACATTAAAAAAAATGAATTGTTTGTTCACAAGTGGTACAAAACCTCCAACGAAAAAATATTTGATATTATTATTTAAAATAATAATTATATAATTCAATGAAAATATATACCATTAGCCAACTCATATAAAATTTGAGACTAGTATAAACCATTTTTTTATGAAATTGTAGTAGGATCTTATTATGTTCGCAAATTTCAGATTTTTTTAAGCTTCAACTAGATACTTATCCTAATTATTTTGTGATTTTAGTTATTACGCTCATTTGCCCTTACTAATGTTATCGATACTGTGTTCTTATTTGGCTTAAAATTGGACTACACTGGATTCAATTTGGTATATGCAATGTAATAGATGTATTTTCTGTATTAGTTACTAGCTCGAGTATGAAAAAAATTTGGTTATGCCCTTGATAACTACTGTTATTAGCTAATAATTATTTTTCATTTACTGGTTGCCATCCCTAGTCACTGACTGGCTGCCTTCAACTTCCAAACATTGGCGATAAGATTTCACTTCACATGAAGAAATTCTAATCCTTGAAGATAGCACTTTTGAAATAATCATCGCCACCTCTAAAGCACGAACACTGCAAAAAATTCCAAGTGTCTGTGTCGAACACTATTGAACACCGATACTCCTTGGATACATATCAGACACTTGGTCAAAGTGTTCAAAATATTTGATTAGGTCACACTCCTTGGACACTGGGTGTACACTCTTATTTGAAAGTTTTTATTTTAGATTTAAAAATGGTGCAAATAAGCAAGCTACGCCCGCAAAATTTGACTGTAAGACTAATAGAACTATGAATCTGAAAGAATACGCATTTTGGGTTATGAAGAAATAAATGTTAATGTCCATATAGTAAGATTTTGACATATGCCATGAGTTATAAATTTGAATTATGTGAATTATTTGAATGTTTTGATTTAACCTTTTTAGCGTCATTTTAATATGGTTTTGGACCACCGTTCATTCTACTCAAGGTCTTATATGCATTTTGACAAATTTACATATATACATGTATATATATAGCAGTGTCCATGTCCTACTTTTTTTTAGATTCCTCCTGTCCATGTCCGTGTCCGTGTCCGTGTCCGTGTCCGTGTCCGTGTCCGTGTCCGTGTCCGTGTCTGTGTCTGTGTCCGAGTCCGTGCTTCCTAAATCGCCACTATAGAAATCAAACTAATTGGAGAAAAATCTTTAATACAACTTTGCTCTTTTATTTAAATTTTATCGTTTATTTTCTAGAACAAGTATGAGATTACATTTAGCCTCTATTCCAAGAAAGTGTACCTTCTGAAATCTCTAATTGTCATTTTTCATTGTCCCCCAACATTTGTGGAAAATTCCACAAGATATCCATATATGCATTCAGATACATTGGTGGTAGGGTTGAAAACCGAACAGACGGTTCGATTTTTCGCCTAAACCGTGAACCGAACTAACTTTGGTCGATTTGAAAATTTTCAAACCGTAACCGAACCAAACCGACTAAAACCAAAATAAAACTGAACCGACCGACTATTTCAAACATATTATATTATTTTTATATTTTATATATTATTTATTATATATTCGGTCAGTTCGGTTTTGTCAGTTGAAATAACATTGAAACCGAAAACCGAACCGACCACCTTCGGTTTTGATTTTTTAAAACCAAAACCGAATCGAACCGATCGGTTCGGTCGGTTTGGTCGTTTTTTGTTCAACCCTAATTGGTGGCCAACTCTTTGGATGCTCTATAAATGTCTTTCTTGGATACGTCATTTTCACGTATGATAAAAAATTCAACTGAAAGTAGAACCATATGACGTGATCTATTCCTTTCCCCTGTATAGATCTTTCTAGAACTCTAGTATGTGCTCCACAATTGGGTCCACAATTGAACAAGCGACTTAGGTGAAAAGTCCCCAAATTCCACCATTTCAATGGATATTATCATAGTTATCCGTATCGTAAGATACATATCCCAATACATTTCGTATTGATATGATTAAGGGGATTGTCAGCCCCTGTATCAGTTCAGCTTTTGTATACATATTGTTGTATCATAAGATACTAGCAACCTTATACTGGCCTCTATCCAGCCACTTCAAAAATCATATTTAATTTTCTTTTTTAGTTTTCACTCATCTTTAACGCTCATATACCCTCCTTTAGGGTTAAACAAAAGCAACTTGGTGGAGCTTTAGAGTGATTTTGAGAAGAAAAAAATTTCTCAAATTTAGATAGTTTTTACAATTGAAAATGAATCCAATGATGGGGATGGCTTTTTACAATTCGAAAAACAACAAAGGTTATAAGTTTTCATTTTTCTGAGTGAACTTATGAAGTGCACCTCCTCACAACTAATCTCTACCATGGTATACAGTAACTATATTGTCCATTTTGGGCCCAAGTCCCACACGGCTTTAAAAATCGTAGTACTTTGTAGATCCAAAATCGTACATATATAGTACATCACCCTCCTGCATCCAGGCGATGTAGGACTATGATCTCCCATTTGTAGCAACCCTCTTGGGATCAATGGGCTCTTAGGTGTCTCCCGCACCCTCCCCTCTGGTCCGTCCACACAAGGGTATCACAGTAAAAATATGACAATCCCTTTCAAACTGATAATGTGAGCTTCACATATCACTCGAAGTGGGTTTGTTGGTCCATGATATGTGACTTCAACCATGTTCAGACAGACATTTAAACCTTGACAAATCTGAAAGTATGCCAATATGATAAAATGTAAAATAGATGCAAATGTCTAGAATACAAAATCACGAACGCACTACCAGAATTCAAATCATCAGTTGATAAAAAGCCAAAAACTATTGAAACCATTAAACTCAAGACATCTATAGTAAGCAAAATAAAGACAAAATTTCGGTATAAAAAGAAGAAAAGGGAAAAGAAAGGAATACTAACGAATTCAAGGCCAATTCCCCTTGAGGCACCCTGCACCATTGAAATTCCACCACTACTTTCCGAATTGAGAGCGGAACTGCAGAAAGATTTCCTGCACATTGCCCTTAAAGGTGCAGCAGCCATGAGAGTCCGGGAGATAAGATGATTCATGGTTGATTGAAGAAAGAACATCCAACTCTAATCTGGAGAACAAGCAGCTTTAAATGTGAGTTTTGGATCCGTGAGCGCAGCGGAAATAACTAAGGTTTGCAGTTGCAGGTAGGTAGCAAGTTTGTGCACTTTTTCACCGTACTTCCACGCTTTCGGTTTATTCACACCCCCGCCTACGACTATCATTCTAATTTTGTCACCTTCCACCCACTTGGTCGTGTATTAGGTCCCAAAACTATCACACGTGTCAAAACAAACTTCAGCCCTTCTAGCCGTCGAGGAAAGGGGCGAGGGGGTGGGTATTACCACTCATCCCCCTCGAGATTCGTGAAGCTGTGCATCTCAAGGGTGCATGCATCTCGAGGGGGATGAGTGGTCACACTCACCCCCTCGCCCGTTTCCTCACCCATTTCAGCTTTACAGTAAAAAAAAAATCAAAAATTCTAGGGAGCGAGGGAGGGCCTAACACCGTCCACCCTCCTCGAGATGCGCACCACCTTGCATCCCGAGGAGGGTGGGCAATGTTGGACCCTCCCTCGCTCCTATGTCATGGGTGTTCTTTATTGGTGGTATTATTTATTGTAAGAACTCTTTTGGGTGTCGGTTTATCACGCACATGGTTTGTTAGCTTAAAAGGATTATATAGTGAACATGAAAATCAACATGCTCTTTCTAATGCCTCGAGTAGATTTTTGTCTCTCTTAATTTTTGTTAGTTATTCAAAAACAAAACTCTCTCCCTATCTAATGACAGACACTCCTATGATAGGTGTGGAAGCAAATTTTCACTGGGTCACATGTTGATCACGCGGAGTAATCTGCATAAGATCAAGATTAATTCTTGATATCGGTGTGGTGCCTGCCATGGGACTCCGATGCTAAAGTTAGAGCAATGCATTTATGAAAGTATTTATTTCTCTGTATTTGAAGAGAAAAATGTAAATCAAGAAAAAAATTATCTCCAGATGGCTTTGTGTTTGGCTATTTATAAAGACAGAATGAGTAAACAGCTGGCAGATGAGTGAGACACGTGGCGGATGAGTAAGGCACGTGGCATATTAGTAAAAAAATGTGGCAAATGAGTGAGTCTTATGCTTGCAGGCGGTTGTAACTTTTCTTAGGTAGTTATAACTTCTTTCAGATAGTTGTAACTTCCATAGATAGTTGTAACCTCATGTTGGCAGTTGTAACTTCATATTTGGAGACATCTCTCCTAAAAGCTTGTGTGCTCAGCTGAGCATGGTGATCAGCGCTGAACACTACTCCTCTGCTGAGAAAATAGTGTTTAGCTTAGCTGTACTGGGCTCAGACTTTGGCTGCATTAGGCCAAAACTTGAGCTTTCTCTATTTGTAACTTTCATGGATAATTTTTGGAATTCTCGAAAACAACTCAAATCTTTGGGCTTCTTCATCCTGTTGGGCTAAAGATTATTTTTTGCTCCCACAAATGGCCCTCATCTCTTTTGCTTTTGAGTTGACCATTTTTCTTTTCATTCTTACTTAAAAGCAGAGGAAATGTATTTTCACTGGAGAACCCCATCAAAAATAGAAGTAGAATGCCCCTGATCTTACTAACTTATCTGTTTTTATTTATACAAGTAAAGGATATGCATGTAGAGGCTTTTGCTGTTGTTGAAATGTAGTCTGTTGAAGACAAAATGATCTGCAAGTAGAGGCTTCTGTTGCAGATGAGGTGATCTACCGGATGAGTCACATATAATATTTTCATGGGCTCTTGGACTTTGTCCAAGTAGAGGATCATCTTTAGGTGAATAAAATAAGTCTTGTTTCGGCATTTATATGTTGATGACCCATCGACATATAAATGCCACATATCTTTGGGTTGACCTACCCTCGTTTCATAATGAATTGAAAATTTTTCATTTATTGAAGGTCGCGATGCTAATCTGTTGGCTGACTTTGTTTCCCCGGTTGAGGAGGTAATGAATTTTGCTATGAAATCTGCTAAAGCTTGAGCCTTTAAAATTGTCATTGGTCGGTAGATCAAGTCGTATTGGCTCAACCCTATCACTCATTTCATGAGTTTTTTACAAGCATCCAGGAGGAAATTATGCCGCCAACTCTTCGCTTGATAAAAACTGAGCTAACTGATACATTTGAAATTGCCAAGTAGATGTACATGTCCTCTCCTGAATTTGTCTGCTGATATACTCAAGAATCGATCCAAAGTTGTTGCTCTACTAGTGAGACTTTAAATTTCTTTTGGAGTTGATGGTGACTTCATATCAAGTAGTGGTCTTATATACTCAAGAATCGATCCAAAGTTGTTGCTCTACTAGTGAGACTTTAAATTTCTTTTGGAGTTGATGGTGACTTCATATCAAGTAGTGGTTTTCTTTGCTTTTATGATCCCCAAACTTTGTGTATGTTTGTTGGTCTGCTAACTTAGAAATATTTGTATGAAGAGCGCAAAAGCTTGATTGACCTCTTTCATGAATTTCCAATATGCTTAAATCTAAATTTAAGCATAGCTTAAGGAAATTAATCATGGATTCAAATCTATTTATCTTGGAAATTGCATGAAAATATTGTGTGATCTACTGACCACTTGACAAAACTTAAAGAGATTTAAGTAGTCATGAGTAAGATGTTTATATGCTCAGTGATAGATTAATTGAATTACCCACACACGGAGAGTGACATCCTCTATTGAGGTGTGATCCTCTACTGAGGCATTTAGCTTGTGTGGTCTATTGACCATTTGAATAAACTTAAACAGATTTAAGTAGTCTTGAGTAAGATGCTTTTATGCATTGAATTACCCACTCACTGAGAGTGTGATCCTCTACTGAGGCATTTTGCTTGTGTGGTCTGTTGACCACTTGACTAAACTTAAACAGATTTAAGTAGTCCTGGGTAAGATGCTTCTATGCATTGAATTACCCACTTATGAAAAGTGATGTCCTCTACTGAGGTGTGATCCTCTACTAAGGCATTTTGCTTGTGTAGTCTGCTGACCACATGACTAAACTTAAACATATTTAAGTAGTTTTGAGTAAGATGTTTTTATGCATTGAATTACCCACTCATGGAGAGTGTCGTCCTCTACTGAGGTGTACATATTTGTATTTCTGAATGTCTTCTGCTGAAGGACATGTAAAACGAATTCTCGTATTTTCCTATTTCAACTGAGAAATGTGTGTTCTTTACTGAGAAGCAAAATAATGTATCCTCAGCTGAGGTATATTTTTAAATATTTGTTCAGATATTTTCTTTGCAGGATCTCCTTATTGGTGGCGGTCTCTTCCGCCAAAGTTGGTTATTCTCGCAGAGAATTCGATTGATCGGAATGGAGAACATTGTGTATGTTCTACTGGATGAGGAGTATCTTGTTGAATATATAAAATATAATAAACGGATCAAATACAACCAAGTTTTTCTTACATGTACATTGCATTTTTTCTAAAATTTTAAAAATGAAAAAGCTAGGATGCCTCAGCTTCAATCCACTTTGTGAAATGGTCGGTTGCCACGATCATTGGGTTCTTTTGCGCTGGAGAGTTTGATTGATCGGAACGGTGAACTTTGTGTATGTTTTACTGGCTGAAAAGTCTCTTGTTGGGGAGCGTGTTCTACGTTTGTCACCCTTGTTATTTGTATCCTCCTTCTGGTTTGCATTTGTTTGTGCATGTTGACTATCTTTCTCACGTATATCTGGTGCCTTAGCACTATTTTTTTCGTCATCCACAATGCATAGCGTTTTGCCATGGCAAAGATCTCGGTAAGAGTTTTGCCCGATTTCATGGTCAATTTGCCATACAATATGTGATCTGCGGGCAAACCCTTCTTGAAAGCTAAGGATGCAATTTGGTCATCACACCCATTTATGCTCGTTTTTTCTGCCTTGAATCTCTTGATGAAGTCTCGGAGAGATTCATTTGACTTTTTCTTTATGTTGAAGAGGTGGTCAGCATGTTTCTTTATGGTTCGATAGGATGAATACTTTTTTGTGAAGATAAGGGAGAGTTCTCTAAAGTTGTTGATCAACCGAGGGGTCAAAGTGTGGAACCAATCCTGGGCCACTCCTTGTAAAGTCATAACAAATATTTGGTACATAAATGGGTCATCATTTTTGTGCAGAGTCATGACACTTTTGAAATGCTTCAAGTGTCTCTCAGGATCAAAATCTCATTTGAAATGAGTAAAGGTTGGTATGATAAACTTTGCTGGTTGAGGATACCCTTCAATGTCATTTGTAAAAGGTGAAGTGTTTACCAAGGCCACCTTTTTGTGTAGAACATCATTTGGATTTTCCATGACTCGCGAGTTCCTTAACTACTCATTGATAATTCGTGTTATATCATCGGCGCTCAAGGCTTTAAGAGCATACTGTTGATCGGCTACCTGGTAGGGCAGTCTATGCCACTCAGCGACATGGCAGTTTCAGGACAAGTTAATATAATGATCCATATTTGATCCTCTGCGTTGTTCACATCTATCAGGATTCTGTTTTCTGCGTCGACCACTCATATCTGGCATCATCTGTGATCCCAGTCTTGATTGTACAATTGCTTGGGAACCCAACCTTGAGAAGACTATTGTTTGAGGCCTGAGCCTAGGGTGCACATTTGTTCGTGGCCCTAATCTCGTATGAATGCTTTCAGATATATCATTTCCCCTCAGTGGATGACTATTTATGCTCCCATGCACATGGTCTACTGGCAGATGACAATGTGTCTTCTGCCCTAGCTGTATACTCACTAATCGCTCTATTACCGAGTTTGGTCCTCCAATATTTTAGTCAAATTGGCAATCTGACCTGCAAGATTTTCTTGTTGTGTCATCTTCATTTTGCTTGGTTGTTGGGCATAAAATTGCAATTGATGATCACCCGACGATATTAGACCTACTACTAGTGGTTGTCCGGCAGGAAGCAGCTGAACCCATGGCAATGATGGCGATCTGGTTCAAGCAGAGGACTGTGCAACATTATTTTTCCTAATTTGTTTTCTAGTTTCCACCATTGTATTGAAAAGAACTTTGACAATGAAAGTGTTTATGAAAGGAAATTTAAAGTGAATGAATGAAAAAAAAATTATGAATGGAAGAGAGCATGCAATGAGTTTGATTCAAGCTCTCATTGAAAGCACCAATTTGTTGAAGCAAATTTTCACCGGATTACGTGTTGATCACGCAGAGCAATCTGTATAAGATGAAGATTAATTCTTGACACCGGTGTGGTGCCTGCCACGAGGACTCCGATGCCAAAGTTATAGCAATGCCTTTAGGAAAGTATTTATTTCTCTATATTTGAAGAGAGAATTGTGAATAAAAAAAAACTTACCTCCAGATGGCTTTGTGTTTGGCTATTTATATAGGTAGAATGAGTAAACAACTGGCAGATGAGTGAGACACGTGGTAGATGAATAAGACACGTGGCAGATGAGTGAGGCACGTGGCAGATGAGTGAGTCATATGCTTGCAGGTGGTTGTAACTTTTCTTAGGTAGTTGTAACTTCTCTCAGATAGTTGTAACTTTCGTAGATAGTTGTAACCTCCTGTTAGCGGTTGTAACTTCCTGTTTGGAGACACCTCTCCTACAAGCTTGTGTGCTCAACTGAGAATGACGGTCAGCATTGAACACTACTCCTCTGCTGAGAAAAGAGTGTTTTGTTGAGCTGTACTGAGCCCAAACTTGGGCTTTCTCTATTTGTAACTTTCGTGGGTAATTTTTGGATTTCTCGAAAACAGCCCAAATCTTTGGGCTTCATTATCCTGTTGGGTCAAGGATTATTTTTGGCTCCCACAGTAGGCACTAATTTGACAATGGTTATTTATTCTTTAAAATGTCTTTAAAACCAAAGAGATTTGATTCTCTGGATAACATAATTAAAACTAGAGATATCGAAAGAGATGAAATGGGGATTTGCATATGGAGAAATAGAGGTAGAAAGATGCATTTGGAAATAATTAATAGAGATAGGGGGAGGAGGTTGCACAGATAAACATAATGAGATAAATAAGGAAGAGTATGATGAGAGAAATAGGAAGAAGGGGAAGTGGTGGAGGTGGCTTGTATTCCAAAGAGAGTTGTTGTAGAAATAAAGCACGTTGCAAAGAAAGTTGTTGCAAAAAGATAAAGATGGAGAGAAAATTTTGTTTCCACATGCATAGCCCCTAAAAAAACATGGCTCCTAAACTAAAAGTAGAAACTCAAATGGTCATTTTAAAACGATGCCCCTAAATTTTAATGAAAACAAACACATTAATCATTAAATTAGACCATGAAATATAGTTGCACAAATGTCATATTATTTGATCTTTTTTTAAATTCTATGTTACTTGAGCAAGTAAGATTTGGTGTTTTTTTTTGTTTTTGGAACGGGATTATGGTATGTTTACCTTTATTTTATGTTGTATACGTGGTCATCTCCTATGCGTTTTTAAAGAAACGTGATTCTATTAACATACAAATTAAACCATGCAGATAATCCAATAATTTTATTAAATATGAGCATCTAATATGATATCTAAGCACTTTGTTTGCAACTTTCTAATGATTCATTAGATATCTACCCATCCCAACAACAAAACTAATACATGGTGATGATATATCAAAACAAACTGACATCGCAACCATACACGTGGCAGAAAACATCCATCACAAGGATCTGCCATCCCATCTACTAGGCAAGCTCGTAAAACCCAAGAAGGCAAAACCAATCATAAAGGCCCAAACATGGTCCATTAAAGGAAGACGTAATTGAAGCCCAAATCCAGGCCTGCACGAATCAAAGCCCAAATCTAGGCCCGATACGAGTTCTCTCATAAAAAATAGGATTGTTGCATAAAAAGAGTCGTAGAGGGAGTTACGCCTCCACGGACTTGTCTCCATAAAAGAGGAGACTGTTACGAGAAACATCTTTCATTGCACCTCACATGCTTAAGTCACGCAGAGAATTAACTGCGACCATTATAAAAGGTAAAGGGAACATTCGACAAATGTATGCAACTTTAACTGAGTTTAGTCTAGATTTACTTCCTTATTCAAAGAGAGTTGTTGACTTAAGCATCATAGTGCCTTTGGCCACCAAAAAGGTGGTCTTTGACAGTCTAACATCTATTTTGCAGGTCAAACTCTCAGGAGGACGAGATTTGGACGCATCAGTTTGGGAATGACGAGTTTCCTTTCTAAAAAGAAAATCCACAGTGACAAAGTTCACCAAAATCTGATAAACGATCAACGACTATCAGAACAAATGACACACTTTGCAGATCTTCAACCCAACGACGATCACAATAACCCTCCTACTGGCAACAATGAATTGCAAGCAGCTCGCGAACAAGACGCAACTTAGACCAAAGGGCCAATTGCACCCGACAATCGAGATCCACAACATGCAATAGCTCAGACAACCCAAACATCCGGCGACACTGCCACGGATCCTCAGGTAGACCTGTTTATGGTCCAGATGAACCACTTGACAAAGATGCTTGAAAAACTCACCTAGGAGCGCATTCAGTCAGCCGATCCTATCCAAGCGCCGCCCCAGCAAAACTCCACCAACCGAATTTGAAAAAGCAATGAAGTTCCACTAGAACCTCAACAGGGAAACCTCGAGAGCAATGAACTTTCCCAAGGTAAGACTCCACAGAGCGACGGAATGCCTGTTTAAATCTCGTTCAAAATCGGAGTCACGGATCCCAATGTGTTGTACGAACTAGCCAAGCGGTCATTCTCCAACGCCCTCATGATAACTCTCATGCCAAAAAAGTTCACTCCACCAAAGTTCGAACTATATACCGACCCAACAAATCACTTGAGACACTTCCACCACATGATGGCGTTGAAGGAGACCACGGAGTTAATCTTGTGTAGAACATTTCGAACTAGTCTTATCTCCACGACAGTGAACTGATTCAACAACTTGCCACCGAGGTCAACAGACTCTTTCCAGACACTAGCCACCGCCTTTATCACAAGATTCATCGAAAGCCAGCAGATGAGGAAATGACCATACTACCTCCTCCATATCAAGCAAAAGCCCGAAAAGACGATATGGGAATATGTCACTCGTTTCACTAACGAACTGATGATGATTGATGGATGCAGAGATGACACAACTATCGATACTTTCACCGTCGGACTGAAAATATGCCCCCTTTTTATGCTCTCAACCTGGAACCCCCAAAAAGCATGACGATCTTGTTGAAAATAACCCAAAAACACATTTCTCTCTAGGATATGAAAGCTGCCAGGAGAAAAAACGACCAAGAAAGGGAGAATCACTCAAGGAAGCTGGAAATGAAGGAGGAAACAAGACGAGACGACGGACCCTAGGAGGATAACATTGATTCAGATACGCATCGAAATAGTGGAAGAATCAAATCTAACTAGCAAGAGTCCGAGAAGATGTAGTCAGCACGACCCTGACACGAGCGGATAACAAGTGTGATGAAGAAGACACACAAACCATACACGGCCTTGAAAATGAGTCGGGCCAATATACTAAAGCATATGGCAAAATGGGATGGCATCAACTGGCCACAAAGGATAAGAGGAGACCCAGAAGGAAGAGACAAAAACAAATATTGTTCCTTCCATAATGATCATGGGCATAATACCGAAGACTGTTAAATTCTAAAATATGAAATTTAGCACTGGGTTTCGAGAGAACGACTCAACGAATTCATCGGAATGCCAGACAAATAGCTCAAGGGAAAGGAAAAAGCAGATACCACAACGAGATCAAAAGAACAACTAGAGAACTAATATATGCTTTACACTGCATGGCCGGAGGATACAAAATGATCAACCCAACCAAAGAAGCAGCTAGAAATACCTCCCACTCGAGCTGATTTATATCGAAGTAGGAGTACTAACAAAACCAGACGAACCATTTTACCAATGCACAGAACAAGGTGAAGTTTGCATGGATCAACTAATACGATTCAAGGAGCCTATTAACAGATGCATATCCAACCCGAATTATCAACGACAAAATTGACGACAATGGACTCGACCAAACCTCGACAGCTGGTGCTGAACCCAGTGCTAACGTGAGCATGATTAGACAATTTGGCACTGATGTGAGCATGATTGGCAGTTTTGCACTGATGTGAGCATGATCGGACAAATCAATACTGCTCAGCTACGAGATTAGAAAGCACCTCGAGTCCATTAGCTACTATAACATATAAGACGAATGAGCGAAGCATAACCAATAGCAAATCCAGCAAATGAAGACATAGGCTATACAAAACAAAGCAACAAAGACATAAATCTTTAACACGAGAATCGACATCAACCAATCAAATATCAGGAGGACAAAACAAAGCAAAGCAAATCACTCTTCAATCTAGCATAACTGCTCAAGAAAAACAACTGTTAGGGTTGGTCAGAATATCAAGAAGGGAACATCAATAAAATTACAAATTCAGAATCCCCATCTTACACGTGGACCACAGGATAAATGCATCAAACTCAGCCATACAGAGCAATCAACATACCAAGCCAAAAGAAATCGGGATACAAGTCGGATATATATAATAAACTTCTGGTCTAATCAACCATGAAGTAAGAGTTGGAAGAATAAGTCAACTTAATTTAGAAAACTTTAAGTCAACCAGTGCGTCGAACCAACGGAGTAAAAGTTGGACAAACAAGTCAACTTAAGTAAAAGGCAACTTCTGGTTGACTAGTACGTCAAATCAATGAAGTAAGAGTAGGACGAACACTCAACTTAATTCAGAAAACTTTGGGTCAACCATTGCATCGAACTCGAACCGACGAAGTAAAAGTTGGACAAACAAGTCAACCTAATTAAAAGGAAACTTCGGGTCGACCAATACGTTGAACCAACAAAGTAAGAGTTTGACATACGAGTCAACTTAATTAAAAGAAAACTTCAGGTTGACTTGTACGTCAAACCAACGAAGTAAGAGTTGAACGAATGAGTCAACTTAATTCAAAAAATTTCGGGTTGACCAGTGCGTCTAACCAACGAATTAAAAGTTGGACAAACAAGTCAACTTAAGTAAAGGGCAACTTCAGGTTGACTAGCACGTCAAATCAATGAAGTAAGATTTGGACGAACGAGTCAACTTAATTTAGAAAACTTCGGGTTGACCGGTGCGTCGAACCAACGAAGTAAAAGTTGGATGAACAAGTCAACTTAATTAAAAGGCAACTTCAAATTAACCAATACATCGAACAAAAAAAGTAAGAGTTGGATGAACGAGTCAACTTAATTAAAAGATAACTTCGTTTTGACTTGTACGTCAAACCAACGAAGTAAGAGTTGAACGAACGAGTCAACTAAATTCAGAAAGCTTTGAGTTGATCGGTACGTCGAACCAACGAAGTAAAAGTTGGACAAATGAGTCAACTTAATTAAAAACAACTTCAGGTTGACTAGTACATCAAACCAATGAAATAAAAGTTGAACGAACGAGTCGACTCAATTCAAAAAACTTCGGGTCGACTAGTACGTTGAACCAATGAAGTAAAAGTTAGACAAATAAGTCAACTTGGTTAAAAAACGGCTTTGAGTTGACTGCGTCAAACCAACAAGGTAAGAGTTGAATGAACAAGTCAACTTAATTCAAAGAGTTACAGGTCACTGATACATCGAGATAGAAAAGTCAACTTGCTCGAGTAAACTTAAATGCATCAAGGATAAAGTCAACCCATCTCAAGATAACTAATGCGTCAAAGCATGAAAATAGCCATAAGGGAAGTCGAGTAAATAAAGTCCAACATGCAATTCACGCGACTACGACTGGACTGAAAATGAACAAGCAACACACAACGAGTCAACAAGATAAACTACGAAAACATGCAATACCAAAAAGGGAAACTCTTTTCATTAATAACACTATTATTTTACATCCGGAGAAGAAGATGAAGGAGAAGGAGAAGAAATAGAGGCAACCACAACATCGACGGCAACATCGTCTACGGGAGAAGGCAAAGTTCTTTCTTCAGAAAGATAAGGAAGCAATGGTTCTTCAACTACTGGAATGCTCAAAGGGTCCGAGGCACCTTCTTCAACATCATCATCTTTGAAAGCTTGATCAACCAAGTGGCGGTACTTGGATCCAACACGATCATCGAAGGCCTTTCCACTGACCACCCATCCCATTCATTTATCAACTTGCTCGCACCATCTTGCACTTCAAGCTGAGTAAACTAGCAAAACTTGCTGTCCGACTTGATACAGATATCTTTTGAGCTAGGCTCAGTCCAACTAACTCGTGGATGAAGGACACGCGGATCCGGAAGCACGGAGGAACCACCCCTAACAGTCGAAAGGACAAGTGGAACTGCAGTGATAACGAAAAAACCATTTTTGCCCTCCCGACGGCAACCATAGCAGGAATGGGACTAGTAGTGGCAACAGGAGTAAGAGAGTCCAAACGAGCAGGAGAAGAAACTAAGAATCCAGCTGCATCACTGACGTTAATAGAAGGAGGAAGAGGATGAACTTTGAAACTCTAACCACTGCCGACAACCTTTTCAGATTGCTCCACCATCAATTGAAGCATCTTATCATCAATAGCCCGACGATCGTCGTTAGACCATTCAGCAACGTTTGAAACGCCATAGGTAGAGAGAGACTTCTTTTCATTATCGTCCAACGAACGAGTAATCTCTTTCTCGTTCGTCTCCAGCACCAACCTCATCTCTTCAGCCTTATTGAGGAATGCAAGATCCTTTTTCATAAGATCCTCGCAGGAAGGACTCGGACGAGATGCAGTCCGAGCAGCGCCACGAGTAGAGAGTCATTTCTCCCTCAAAACCAGATCAGGATCTGCCAACAACTGCCTCGATGAACTAACGATCCTCTCAAGCTTCCTCTTCCTGGAGGCTGGGCCTACGACATTGACAGAAGCATCAAGATCTGTAATGCGCCTGTCCAAACTCACTTCCCAATCAATGCTAGCACCACTAACACCAGTACGAGTAGCGCAAGCAGCAATATCCTTAGCATGGGATTCAGTAAGCAAGGCTTGCTCCGCTTCATTCATGGTGTACAAACCACTACGATCCAAGATGTCCTCAAAGAGAAATGCCTCCACAGGGAATTGGGAAAACTTCAAGAATTGGTCATTGATCCTCTGCAATCAACTGTAAATCCTTCCATTATGTTGGGAACTCAGAACGATCGCTAAATCAGACGATCTCGCAATTGGAAGTAGCTAGAGTTAATAGAAACATAAAACCAGGACCTCAACCAATCGCAAATGTCATCATTAAGCTTTACGAAATAGGAAAAAAAAATAAAGGAAACATATATCCTTGGTCACCATCAGACCAACCACCGAATGCAGAACCCTCATAGTCAAAGGAATGTTATATAGAATAACCCTCGCATAAGAAGAAACCATGATCTCCAATCATTAGGACCCATTTGGGTAGGAGGAATGCCCAAAAATCCAGGTACCCCTCAAAACAACTCTGGAACTGAGAATCGAAGGCCAAAGGAAAACATGCACGGATACAACACAACATACCCGGACGTTGGACGACAAGGACTGTCGTCCTGTCTAGGAAAAATAATCTCAAGGTCGGGTGGCAAATTATAGTCATAACGAAGGTTGTCCAACATCATTTGAGAAGCTTTCTTGGGAGAAAAACAAGCCTCACAAGTAGCTAGTGGCTTACCGCTTAATTTATCACCAAAAGACATTGTTAAAGAACGGAGAAGCAAAGAGAATGAAGGAGATGAAGGAAGAAAAGAACCATAATTTCAAAGATAGCGTAAAAAGGGAAAACAAACCCATCACGCCCCTTTTTATAGAGCCAAACAACAAAGAGATTGCTCATGGGACAGCGTGGGAGATATGATGGCTACGTGAAATCCCAAAAATGTGCACAAAACGAACGGGTGAGTAGAAAATCGAGACACCAACCCACAAAAAGTTGCTGACAACATTAAATACAAGGCAATTATGGAATTAAAAAACCAACCGTCATGAAGTTAGTGGCCACGTCAGCATACCCACTAGCTAAGGGGGAGTAGCTGATGATACATCAAAATAGACCGACATCGCAGCCATACACATGGCAGAAAACATCTATCACGAGGATTTGGCGTCCCATCTACTGGGCCAGCTCGTAAAACCCAAGAAGGCAAAACCAATCATAAAGGCCCAAACACGACCCATTAAAGGAAGACAAAATCGAAGCCCAAATCCAAGTCCGCACGAATAAAATCCCAAATCCAGGCCCGATACAAGTTTTCTCATAAAACATTGCACAAAAAGAGTCGTGGAGGGAGTTACTTCTCCATGGACACGTCTCCATAATTGAGAAGACTGTTACGAGAAACATCTCCTTCCATTATGCCTCACATGCTTAAGTCACGCAAATAATTAACCGTGACCATTATAAAAGGTAAAGGGAACATTCGACAAATGTATGCAACTTTAACTGAGTTTTGTCCAGATTTACTTCCTTCTTCAAACAAAGTTGCTGACTTAAGCATCGCAGTGCCTTCAGCCACCAAAAATGTGGTCTTTGGCAGTCTAACATCTATTTTGCAGGTCAAACTCTCAGGAGGACGAGATTTGGATGCATCACATGGCATGTGCAAACTTGTAAACTCCCAACAAGTGAAACATAAGGTAAGGAATGTCTTTCATCTTTTCATGTTTCAATCTATGTTTAGGACATTAGTTTTTTCTAGACTTGTTCCCCTTCTGAATTGGAACAAGTAAAGAGATACATTCATGTCGAATCTTTTTATAACATTATTAATGTAGGTTTTCAGAGACAATCCAAAAAATCCATGTGATCTATCATGGAATATTTATATTCCTAACACATAGGATACCTCACCCGTATCTTTCATCTCAAAGTGATTAGAAAGAAAATATTTGACTTCTCTAAGTAAACCAAGGTCACTACTAGCAAGCAATAAGTCATCAACATAAAACAAGAAAGATAAACTTACTCCCACTAACTTAGAGTTATATACATCGATGAATAATGGTTTAATGTAATCTAAATGAAATAATGGTATCATGAAAGTTAAAGTACCATTAGAAACTTGTTTAAGTCCATATATTGGCGTTTTAATTTACAGATGACGTGTTCATTTCCTTCTGCTATGAAACCTTCAGGATGTGCCATGTTGACTTCCTCATCCAAACTCTCATTTAAAAATGTGGTTTTCGCATTCAGTTGTTGTAACTCTAAATCAAAATGAGCTACTAATGACATAATAATTCTAAGAGAAATCTCCTGAAAATAGAAGAGAGGGTCTCATGATAATCAATGCTTTCCGCTAAGTGAAAATTTTAGTCACAATACAAACTTTATGTCATTCAATATTGCCATCGAGTCGTGTTTGGTCAACTACCATTCATCAATACAAACTTTATGTCATTCTCATGGCGTCAATCCATTCATCAGAATTAGCACAACTAATTGTTTTTGAATACATAACTGGATCCGGTACACTGTTATTTTCTATATCAAATTCACATTGTTGTAGATACATCACATAATCATTTGAAACAACATATTTTAAATCTTCAACATCTCCTTAATTCTATTTTTCATGGTTGATCTACATTTTTTTTCAACGGTACCAATCACATAATGGGAAATGCATACCAGTTTTGGTGAAATAACTCGTCGAAATAACATATTTTTTGTCACTTTAAATTTTTAGACCTCAAAAAAGAAATATTTGGCGAAATTTAGTAAAATTTCGCGAAATAACAATCCTTGGTCCGAAATAGGAAAATTTCTAGCTTCGCCCCTGGTAACTCCTATTATCGATCCACAATCCCATACAATTTCGCCGACTAAAATCATGGGTCTGCTACTGATTGCAGGAGAAGAAATGAGAGCGTAAGAGATTGAGAAAAGCAGCACCATATTGGCTTGGAACGATAAGTAGTTGGGGGATGTGAAGGTTTGACATGAACATGCAACAATTAATGTGAGCGTTAATGAAAAGGCAACGACTATTTGACACCACAAGTTACTTTCACCTACACCACCCATAATTTATTTTTTACTTTCTCTCTCGCACCACCCATAAAAACTACTATTCATCTTCTTCTCCTCTAGCTCTCATCCCCTCTTCTAAAAAACAACAACAACTTGGAAGGGGTAGCGAGGAAGGGGGCGATCAATTGCGAGGGACAGTGATAGACGACCGACGACGGAGAGAGATATAAGAGATGGAGCGACAACCACTGCCACTCCTATCCATCTTCTTCTTCTCCTCCTTCCCCTCTCCCAGTTCTCCCACTCCCTCTCTCAATTCCCCTCTCTTCTTCTCGCACAGGCCTCGCCTCTCTCCATCCGTTTCTTCTCATTCCTCTCGTGCACACTCTATTTTTCACCTTCACGACGGACCAAGCGAGGATGAGTTCCCCACTTGCATGAGCCGCTGAGAGTGGAAAACTCACAGTCGTAGTGCGTAAGGGGAAGGAGAAAAAGCAGAGGAGGAGGGACTACTAAGAAATCGAGGTGGATACGAAGAGAAAAAGATGAGGGGTTAAAGGTGCCCCCGGATGGGAAGGGAAGAAAATAAGAGAAATGAGATAAAAAGATGCAGAGAATAAGAAGAAGATGATGATCACAGAAAAAGAAGATTAGAGAAGAAGAAGGGTGGTGGTGAGAAGAAATGAAGTTGGGAGGGGAGAAGGAGTTTTCCACTGTTTTAAATTTGGGAGGGGAGAAAGATTTAAATTTTTTTATAGGTGGTGTGGAAGAGAACAGTGGGGTGAGACAGAAAGTGCATGGTGTGGGAAAGAAAAATTAGATGGGTGGTTTGGATGAGAGTAAGTTGTGGTGCTAAATAGTTGTTGCCTAATGAAAAGGGTTGTGAAAAAAAACACTCATGCAAACCCTAAAATGCATAGTTGGGCAAATATCTTATTAGAGAAATGAGACAGGCAATACAAAGCTCGAATATAAGGCTACTGCTCAAATTGAAAAAAGAACTAGAGTACAACTACGATTTGCAGATTTTGTATAAGAGAATTAAGGAATGTGAGGAGTTATCGATTGGTAATTTTGTGGGGAAAAGATTGGCCTTCGGGTACGTTCGAGACGTGCTTACCAGGAATGGAAGCTTAAGAATGGGTTTGACATGAAAACATGTTTGTATTCAAGTTCCAAGAGAAGAAAAACAGAGATAAGGTCGTGGAGATAGGTCCCCTCCACATTGCAAGTAGGTTATTCATTATGAGGCCATGGAGACCCTTCTTAGAAGATGATGCAACAACTTTAAGCAATATTCCTATATGGATTTGTCTTAGGAACATTCCATTAGTGTTTTGGAACCCTAAAGGGCTAAAGGCCAATGCGAGTGTTGTTGGTACACCTCTATTGCTATACAAAGCAACTGAAACTAGGGTGGGAATGAATTTTGCAAGAGTTCATGTTCAAACCAATGTTGCTAGCTCCTTACCTAACCAAATACCAGTGATAGTTTATGGAGAGAAAACTTATATGATAGGGGTTGAGTATGCATGGAAGCTAGTGAAGTACAAGCGATATATTGTCTTCGGTCACACTACGGAGGGGTATGTAAAGAATAGTACATGAAGATCTGCTATTATAAGGTTAACAAACCAGTTGATGAAAGTAAATTGGGGAACCAAGAAAATGGGTTGGAGATACCCAAGAAACAACACACATTCAAACCGAGGATCGTGGAGATACAAAACACTGAAGTAGTGGAATTGGTAGAACAAACCTCAGACAGTGCTGAAGAATTAGAGGTTGAGGGTGAAAAGTACCCAATCACTGGGACATGAGGTGCTCAATTAACTGAAGATAAGGAGAAGGAACGCAATGTAGTTGAAATGCATGGGAGTATTGTGGAAAGTGTGATGCATACATGTACTGTAGTTGAGCCAGTTACAGGTGTTAGGATTAGCAATGATGGTAGCAAGGAACAACACAAAGGTGCAAAGGCATCAACATTGGGCAATAACACCGAGTTCAAACAACCAACAAAGAAAAACAAAAGAAATATCAAAAGACTGGAGAGTTGTAGAGTTCACAAATAAGTACAATGGTCAAACAACCTCTTAATAGGAAGGTTAATCAATAATAGACAAGATAGGGTGTTGGAATTAATGTAAGGGGTTTAAATGATCCCTTAATATAGACAAAAGAAAGATTTCATCACGAAGAACAAGCTGAGTATAGCAGGGTTAGTTGAAACTAAAATGAATGAGCATAAGGAGGTTATTATTAAATGAAGCGTAGCCAACAACTGGTGTTGGAATGACAATGGTGAATTGGTGCAAGGAGGCAGGATTTGGTCGGATGGGATCCCTTGCAAGTTAATGTCTCTGTTATTTCCAAGTCCACGCAAGCAGTATTTTGACAAGCTACATGGTTGAATTGTATGGTGAGTGCAACTGCAATTGTATATGGTAGTAACTATCCCATGACTAGGAATGTAACACCCGTACTTTTTCACTAACCTTAATATATATTTTTATACATAAAGTGTTGCAATTTATTATTTTTGTGTTCTTGTTAAAATAATATAGATATACGGATGTAGCAGCCTCGTGTCGGTGCAAGTTTGGGGTGTTCCTTTGTATGATGTGAAATTTTTCTACAAGTATAAGATCTGAGTAACCTCTCATCTGAACATGTATTTTTAAAATCTCATTTGTTTGCCAATTTTTTGTTTCAAAATTCACATGACCCACTTACCTTTCAAATCTCAAGACCAGATTATTTTGAGGTGTGTTTATTGTAATACTCGCCTAATTACATAAATATAAATAATATTTATTTATTATTTTAGTAATATATTATAATTTATGTATAAAACTTTGTTTTATTTGTAGTAGTTAAAGAATGTAGAAACTGTGTGTGTATGAGTGTATTAACCAAAATTAGGAAACTCTAAATTAGAATCTTATAAAATAGTTTGATTTGGGTAAAATACATAGCCACTTTATCTTATACACACAAAAATAAAAAAGGGAGAAAACTTTGAGTAAAAGAATAGGGTGAAAGAAGAAGAATGCATAACACCTGTGAGTTTTCTTCGTTATCTTTTACTTGTTAGATTAATCAATGAATTAGGGTTAGAGTTTAATACGGATATAACTCTGAAATATGAAAGTTTTTATTGTATTTTTGTAGGAATTGGTTGAGTTAAAATAAAAAAAATCAAAACTAGGTTTTATTTAATCTCGTAATAAAGACAGCTCCGCGCAAACTTAGTGTTTCCAGTGGATCGAGACTGTCTAGTGGCCAGAATCCTTTTCAATTAAATCTGTAGATTAATAAGACAATATGAAAAATATACCTTTGGTTTGGAGTCCATCCAACGGTTAGATCGCAATCGAGGCAGAGAAAACTACTACTAGTCAAATTTTAGAAATCCTTATACTATACTCACCTATGATGGGTATTCTATACAAAATTTTTAGTAGATGTTAGTAAGTTTTCTCATTCGTTGACATGATATTATGAATTTTTTTTATTAGTACATTGTATTTCTAAAATTGTTAGATGTTAGCTGAGGTGAGTAATTCTCGTTCTCTTTTGCCTTACAAAAATACAATACATGAATGTCTTGGAGTAATTGATAATTATGTGATAGATGTTATTGTTAGATTATTCTTATTTACATCCTTGATTGTAAATTGATTATGTGGTTAGTAGCTGGTAATGTTAGATTATTTTTATGTACATGCTTGATTGCAAATTAATTATGCGGTTAGTGTAGGTGCCATGAGTCTAAATGTATATGAGTATTTGCAAATTAAGTTTAGTTTTTATGTCAATGTTGTCATTAGTTAAATGTGTTGTAAGGGTATGTGGGATTGCCAATTCACTTAATGTTAGTCTTCTTGTAATGTATATAACTTTATTGGTTATTGTTTATATATTAATAAAGTTTTATTATTTTATAACAATATATACTTATTGCAAACACATTCTAAGTGTGAGCTTTATTTGACGTGTGATATAAGTGACTTGTGCGTGATTTTGTGAGACACACTTGGGCGAGGTGTGTTTGGCACAATGAGGGTAGTGCGTTTGTGGAAAAGAAGCGAAAATTTTGTGTATATGCATGATTGCCTTGAGGGAAGAAATTGAATGCTCATTCGATTATTGAATGAGAACTAAATGTCTTCCTTAAGGTAAAATGTGTTTTGTTGATATTTAAATAATGGTTTATTATGACTATTGATGTAGTTGAATCCTGCTCTCATTGACCTTGACTTGAACCTGCACAGGGAACGCACGTGAGCCAATGACCACCATTATGGTGGCCGATGACACTTCGATGCTAAAGTCAGACAAGACTTGAGAAAGGCTTAAAACTGTAAATTAGGTTTTGTAGCGTACCTTTTCTCATCAACTTTGTGTCTTATTTATAATGCGAGAGTCCTTGTTCGGCTAGGCCTCTGGTGGCATAGTTTTGGGAAAGAGATCTTGTTGGAGATCCTTACCTAGTTTGGAGTCGTCCATGTAGGAGAGTTTCCCTACACGACTTGCGCTCCTAGATCTGCAGGAGAAGATTCCCTTTTGGAGTGTATTCCATGCAAGAAAGTTTCCTTGCTTGACTTATATTCTGGTATATGTTTCCTAGTCGGAACCAATGTGTTGCTGGCCTGCCTGTCTTAGGTGATCCCCCAAATACTTGCTTGATTAGGGCTTACGGGTATTGGGTTTTATCATGTGACGTGTGGGCTTAATGGGGCACTGCAACTTGGATCCAACCTTCTAGATTATGTCGAATTGGGCTTTATGTTGTCTTGCCCTTGCTAGATTTGGTGGGTATCAGCCTACTTTGCTCTGCTGACGATATCATCTTGACAACCGTACGACGCAAATTTAGGGACGGTTTGGTCTATCATCAGCAACCCCTCCGAGTTGGTAGGCCAGTTCATCGGTCCATCAAGTCATGTCATAGAAGACTTGAGCGATCATGATTGGCTTGAGTTTGAATCGTCTCCTCGAGCGGTGCGCTTAATTACATAGGCCTGCGTCTGCTCGAGAAAATGCTAAAATTTCGTTCACTATATAAATCCATTTATCTGCAGAGTTCATTTTCTTTACTCTTCGAACTTTGAGACTTTGCTTTGTCGTTTAACTTTCCGTGCTTTTGATTTTATCCAACTTCTGTGATTGAAAGTTTGTATGTTCTTTAATGGCAAGCCAAAATCAGCTTTCTAATGAACTATTTGCTAAGGGCGTAAGTTCTTCGAGGAGATGTCACTTTCTGAGTCAAATCTGGAAAGCCTCTGCGTGACATATGGAATCCTTGATGATCTGGTGTTGTTCACATTGGGCACCGGTCAGATGCCAATGTCTCCTCTGGAGGGGTTTATCTGCCTGCATCGAGGTATGCTCCAATCGGGCTTTTGCTTTCCTGTTATCAAATAAATTTGGAGCTTTTTGGCTTACCTCGGGATTACATCCGCTCAACTAGTGCCAAATGGATATAGGACGGTGATCACCATTCTAATTAGGGCGAAGGACGTTGGTGTCCGAGTGTCTCTGAGGGTGATTCAACTGCTTCTCCTCCGATAAACGAACATGTTGTGTGCATGTTGACATCGCCGGACTATTTCGACAATTTGCCTGACAACTTCAAGTTTTGGCAGAAAATTTGTTTCATGGCTCTGTGGACTTGGAGTTTTTGAGTTTGTCGGTCATCTGATTGAGCGAGAGTTCTATCAATTGAGCAAGTTTAGTTCCACTCTTGATTCTGCCACGTTAATTGCATATTGAATTGTTACCCATACTTTTTATAGAGAGGTTTTTGTCTACACCCCTTTCTTCTAAGGACGAAGCATCCATGAAGAAATTTCACGACATGCCTCGAATGCGAATAGAGAATGTTGTTCAGTCTTCTAACGTCAAGCATAATGGACCGTGGGCCCATTGGCATGAGGTTCCCACTCTTTTCAGAGTTCTAAAGCCAAAGTTTGAGGGCGAGCCCTCTTCGAAGAAGAGAAAGCTTTCAAAAGTTAATATTTTGAGCCCAACAAGGAGAGCAAAACTGAATGAAGTGTTTTCTTTTAATACACGTTCCAAGAAACCTCGTGCTTCCACCAAGGTCGCTAGTGAGTGTTTGGTCCTTTCAGAGAGACGCCAAGCTGTGGGCAGGTTCTTAACTCATCTACTAGGATGAAAGCTGTTGTGTCCGAGTGGTAGAATGCTCAGGAAATGGCCCCTATTTCTCTTCCTAACTTGGAGAAGGAATATCTGCAAGTGGTGGGAGTCGAAGATGTAACGAAGCTGAGCACCAATCAGGCGAAGCTTATGAACAACCTGTTGCTGCAAGCGGGCCTAGCGGCTTTGTCTGACAGGGCTTGACTCGTCCTTTCTCATTGAAGGACTTTAAGTTAGACCCTTTTTTGGATTGCGAGTCCTCCCAGTTTGGTGAAAAGTAATCTGATAGTCGCCCTTATGGCGAGAAGTCTCCTCCGCGTCACTCGTATTGTCCTTCGTCCCGATCTCGACCCCATATTGAGGTGACAACAGGTCCAAGAGATAATTATCTTCCTTTTTCCTCGTCTACTTCTTTCGAGTCAATTTGTGAGAGAGAGCCGATCGTCGAGGGCAAGCGAAAAGTGGTGGAAGAGGGCCCTGATGCGATGAAGACTATGAAGGGTGGTGCTGGAGTGATTCTGGTCCTTCTGGTCCTTGAAGACCTCCACGGATGCACAAATTAGTTGGTTTGCTCCGGATGTGTTGAAGATGAGAAACCAAGCCTGGCACCAAGAGGTTAATATTTCTTATGCCTCAAAGAAACATATAAGTAGGTGGAATAATTAGATGGCAAATTGTGCTTTGATGCCCACAGGTGATACGCTAAGAGAGCGTACAAACAAGGGGCAAAAATATCTCGTCCCTGGGATGTCATATCTTAACCAAGTCACCATCACTGGGACGGAAGTTGAGGATGCCTGTGAGAAGGTGTTTACCATGGAGCGAGTCTTTACACACCTGCAGAAGTCATACACTGTTAGAAGAACAGAAGAACAACTCCTTCTAGTGCAACATGAACTAAGTGTTGGGAAGGACAGCTTGAGTGTTGATCAATTTATAACTGATACATTGTCAAGAAGGTTGGAGCAGCTGGAGCGAGATCTTGCTGAGTCAAGGGTGCGTGAGGAAACACTTTTGAAGACCCAGGGCACGTTTGAGTTCAGCATAGTTGTGCATGGGCGACTGGAGTTGTCGCAGCTGATGAGGGAGGAGCATCCTGAATGGGACCTTTCTTGCTATAAAGAGTTGTCTTACGTAAAGCTTAAGGAAGCCTCTGACCAATCGGAAGAAGAAGAAGGTGATGAAGACCATGGTGTCCAAGCGTCAGCATGTTTGGATGCACCCCTTATTTCCTCTCCCGCCAGATCTAACTATGTTGTATCTGAACCCCCTCCTGATGAGGAGTGAATTTTGTATTTTTGACTTATCAATAAGAGATAGCGTGTTAAACAACATTTTGTACTTATGCATTTTTTTTACTTTCTCTGCTGGTTTTTTATCTGTTTTGTTTTACCGTACAATTAGCTTTTAGACAAAAAGTTATGCTGAGTCGGGAAGCCGTATAATTGATCCATTGATGAGAGCCCTATCTTTGAGATTCACTGTTGCCATATGCATGCCAGGCTGTGGAACCAGGTCAACGCCGACTTTTTCATGCTGGTAGGGAATGACTTTTTCATGTTGTGGAACCAGCTCCTCACTGCTCCCGTTTTCCTTATGCAGGTTGAGGGTTCTGCTGGGTGAGCATCTCCAGCGCTCATGCAATCTGCTACATCTAGGTTGACAGTAGATCCACCCTTGGGTCCGTCGCGATTGCCACTGGTGCGGGGGTCTGATTTTGCTCCCCCTATGGTGTCAGATTCATTGGAACTGGCAGCGCTCTCACAGTACGAACGTTCGAGGGCTCAGGGAGGTCCCCATTGTTGCGAGATCTTGTGGTCACCATATCTCTGTATTGTTAAGCAGGGTGTTATCACTGTTTTTTAAAGGAACTTCGTCGTTCACCACGGACGATGCCAAACTGATGTAGTCAAATTCTGTTCTCCTTGACTTTGACTTGAACCTACACATGGAACGCACGTGAGCCAAGGACCACCGTTGTGGTGGCCGATGACATTCTGATGCTAAAGTCATACAAGGCTCGAGAAAGGCTTAAAGTAGTCAATTGGGTTCTGTAGGTACCTTTTTTTCATCAACTCCGTGTCTTATTATAATGCAAGAGTCCTCGTTCGGCTAGGCCTTTGGTAGCATAGTTTAGGGAAAGAGATCTTGCTAGAGATCATTTCCAATTTGGGTGTCGTCCATTTATGAGAGTTTCTTTACACGACCTGCGATCCTAAATCTGCGGAAGAGGTTTCCCTTTTGGAGTGTTGTCCATGCAAGGAAGTTTCCTTGCACGACTTATACTCTGGTAAATATTTCCTAGTTGAAACCAATGTGTTGCTAGCCTGGATGTCTTAGGTGATCCCCCAAATACTTGCCTGATTAGGGCTTATGGGTATTGGGTTTTACCATGTGATGTGTGGGCTGAATGGGGCGCTGCAACTTGGATCCAACCATCTGGATTATGCCGAAATGGGCTTAATGTTGTCTAGGCCTTGCTAGATTTGGTGGGCAATCGAGCCCGCTTTACTCTGCTGACGAGATCCTCTTGACACGCGTACGGCACGAATTTAAGGATGGTTTGGTGTATCATCAACTATGATTTATATTTTGTTGAAAACAAATTGTATTTATGAGGATTGATAAATTATAGATTTTATTCATTTGTTTCTAACCATTTCGTGTAGGATGATAAGTTTATTAACGTTTCTTACCATGTTCGACCTTCACTTTGTAAGTGTTGGTAAAATAAATATATATTTTAAGCATGATAAAACTTATTAGTATGGAATGTTTGCCTCGTCGATATACTACAAGTCTTTGAGTGTTATTTTGTTGTTTATGAAATTTTAATGTTAAAACATGTAACTTATTTTCTTTATAAGAGATTGAGATTACTCATACCAACTACATCGCTGACCCAAGTAAGTTTACGCTTCTTGGGTACATTCATATTGGAACGTAGCCAATTAGTCTTTCTCAGGTTAAAGTTCTATAGCGGCGTTGTTGGAGGTTTATTTTATGGAGCGATCGTCTCCAAAAAAAAAATTTGGCTAGAATTTTTGTATATTTTAATTTTTTGTATAAATGTTTTTGTTGTTAAATTTTCACGTCCCAAATTTTGGGGAAGCGGATAATCCTAATCCTACATGGATATAAGGATTCTCGTTTTCTGGAAAATCGGGGCATGACAAGGAAGTTGTTACGGTTAGACATTAATCAATTTGTTGCTCGTAACACTCTTCCTTGGGCTCTTCTAGGTGATTTTAATGTTATACCACATGTGCAAGAGAGGGAGAGTAGGGTGGAGGCTACCAACTCTGATATACATTACTTCTGGCAAAGTCTGATACAAGGAGAAGTGTATAATTGCAGGTGATACAGTCATTTTTCGCTTCCTACTTTGACCTTGACCTACACAAGGAACACACGTGATGACACTCCGATGTTAAAGTCACACAGGGATCTGAGGAAGGCGTAATGTTGTAAACAGGGAATTTGTAGTGTACCTTAGCTTACCAACCTCATGTCTTATTTATAGTGTTGGAGTCCTGGTTCGACCAAGCCATCGATGACATAGATTAGGGAAGGAGATATTCATGGAGATCCTTATCTAATTAGGAGTTGTGTTGTGGAGGGGAGTTTCCTTGTTAGCCTTGTGTTCCAAGATACGCGGGAGATAGTTCCTAATCAGAGAGTAATCCGTAGATGGGCATTCCCATGTGCGATATGTACTCTAGTATTTGCTTCCTAGTTTGAAGCAAAGAGTTGTTGTAATTGCCTGTCCGAAGCCGATCCTCGAGATACTTACCTTAGCAAGGCTTAAGGGTATCAAGGATAGTTGTGAGACGTGTGGTCTTAGCAGACTGTAATGATTAGGGTTTGTCCCGCATACTGCATTGAGCGGGTTTAGAACCGCTTGGGGCGGATCAGTGTTGGGCTGACGCTAGGGCCTGTAAATCCTCGAGATCATCATGACACATGTATAGCGTAGTGGAGGGACCGTTTTGGTGTATCATCAGTTACTCTCCTCGAGTTAGGGGGTGTTTATGGTCCACTGACTTTATGAAAAGCAATTGTACCTTCGTGATGATTGAACCCAAAGCGTTGTCTCGAGCAGCGTGTAGCATTAATGGATACACGACTACTCAAGGAGAAAAAATATGATTTGTATTCTCTATAAATATTCATCATTTTGAGAAAGATGTTTCTTGTTTTTATCTACATTGTTTCTTCAACTAATCTCGTTGCTGTAAAGTTTGATTTGTTCTTTCTATCGATGGCAGATAATGTTGAACTTACTCCCAAGAATTTGCTATATTTCACTTTGCTTTTTGAGGATAGTTAATCAGGCTTCGAAGTTTGTACTATATTTCAGGGGATCTGGAAATCATTCCTGCGCTTGCAGATAAGGCTCCATCTTCACCCCCTCAAGGGTATATAGGGTTGCACCAGGGCATGTTTGGATCGGGGCTTCGATTCCCAATGCCTAACGACGTGTGGCTTCTTTTCCTTTCTCTTCCTATGCCTCATGCTCAACTGGTTTCGAGTAAGTTCAAGATTCTGATTGTGATTCTTCTTAGGGCGCATGATGTTGATTTTCGTTTGACCCCGGCGATAGTCCATCATATGATCACCGCTCAGTTGGATTCTAAGGGCATTTGCATACTGAATAGCCCTGCTTGTTTGCATTTGGTAGCAGATGACATTGAGCCCTAGCAGTGGTATTGGTTTCTGGCTTCGGTGAATTTCTCATACTTCAGGTTTGGGGGAAGTCGAGTCCCCAGATACTTCCAATTTGACCTCTGTAAGTTTCTTCATCGCTAGTTTATTCTTCCATTATCAGATGTGACGCTGATTTGATATGTCATCTCTTTTTTAGGGAAGTTTGCAGTTCCGACACTTACTGAAGAGGAAAAGTGGATAGAAATGGAGCTTATCAAACTTCCATTGATGTCTGTTGAGGAGGTCATAATGCCAGGTAATGTTGTGTGGAGCAGGTTGCTACGGTGTTCTCATGATATTCTTGTTGCGCCGGGTTCGCTGGCTAAAAAGGTTGTTGGTCATCGTTCGAGAAATAGGAGCCTGGTCTTGCCTAGCCCAACTAGGTTAGCATAACTGGAAACGAGCGTTCCTCTTATTGTTCCGGAAAGGAGGCAGTCTTCTGATCGCGCGATTTCTTTTTCTGGGTTGTTGTCTTCTTCCTAGGAGGCAATTTCAGGAGGTCTTCGTCTCTCACCTGATGCTGCTATCACCCTTGTTAACTTGGAGGGGGGGCACATTAGACCATGTGTTGAAGCTTTGGGTCACCATGGGCCTGAGGTGGAGGCTCACGCTCTTGAGTCACATAGTTTCGTCATGCTGCATCCCGAAGCTCACTAGCGAGTTCTTGTTTTGGAAAAGGCTTTCGCAGACCTACAAGTGTCATATTCAGATGCTCTCCACTGTGTGGATTCCTTGACTGGTCAAATGCAGAGTTCAAGTACTTCGCAAACTTGGGAGCCATGCGAGCCGCAGTGTCTGCTTCCAAAGCAAAGTTTGAGACTATATGGGCTCAACTGAGGTCGATCGAATCTGATTTGACTTCAACTCCTGCCGAACTGAAACAGACTCGGGTCGAAATGGAACACTTAGATGCTGTCGTGAACAAGTGGTCGTCTAATCTGCATGCCCAGGTTGCTGAGAGGAAGCAGACATAGATAAAACAGGTCGTCACACGAACGGTAGCTCGAGTATGAAGTCAGAAAGGGGCTTCACCGTGTTCGTGAGGCAGAGCGCTTGTTGTTGGAGGAGCGTTCGCACTATGCTGCCTTGGTAGGAGCGGTGAATTTCGACACTTCAAAATGAAGGCCATCAAGCTCGTCGGAGGTCATTCGGGGCAGATTAAAGCTTCTAGAGCTTATTAGATAAGAGCACCCAGGCATCGACCTTCGCTTAGCCTGTTATAGGAAGGCTGCTTTCGAAACCATCGTGCGGGAGGAAGGTTCTGGCTCTGCAGGACAGGCTACTGAGGAAGCTATTTCGCCCCTTTCTTTTTTAAAATAGTTGTAACATCCTTTAACGGGACAATTTTTTTAATGAAAGCGTTGTTTTGTCCTTTGTCATGTCGTGTCGTTGTGTATTTTTTAGAAGTTTCGCAGGCCATTAAATTAGTACTTTCTGGCCTTGCAGCTTGCAGGACGCCCATTTTTGTCAGTTGAGTTGTATCAAAACTGACTGCTTTTGGTTGCTATCATTTGTTGTCCATATAGCGCAAACTATGCGTTGAGATGCTCCAAAAGGTTCTGTTTCTTGGAGACCGTTGGTCGTTTGGTGAGTCATTGTTGTCGGGCGTAAGAGCACTGACTAGACTCTTACTTCTTCGACCTTCGTCATCTGCGTGTAGCGGACTAGGCTTTGTGCACCAGAAGTTGTCGTCGTCAGTGCGCATTGACTAGGCTTACCTGGTATGTTTGGCAATCACTGTCTGTTGGAGAGCAATGATCCCTTGGCGAGTCGTCGTCATCAAGCGTAAGAGCGCTGACTAGACTCCCACTTCCTCAGCCGTCATCGTCCGCATGCAGCGGACTAGGCTTTGGGCACCAGAAGTTTTCGTCATCAATGCGCACTGACTAGGCTTACCTGGTAAGTTCGGCGATCATTGTCTGTTGGAGAGCAATGATCCCTTAGCGAGTCGTCGTCATCAGACGTAAGAGCGTTGACTAGACTCCCACATCCTCGGTTGTCGTCGTCCATGCGCAGCGGACTAGGCTTTGGGTACCAAAAGTTGTCCTCATCAGCGCGCACCGACTAGGCTTACCTGGTAAATTCGGCGAACATTGTCTATTGAAGAGCAATGATCCCTTGGCGAGTCGTCCTCATCAGGTGTAAGAGGCTGACTAGACTCCCACTTACTCGGCAGTCGTCGTCCACGTGTGACGAACTAGGCTTTGGGCACCAGAAGCCGTCGTCATCAGTGCCCATTGTCTAGGCTTACCTGGTAAGCTCGACAATCATTGTTTGTTGGAGAGCAATGATTCCTTGGTGAGTCGTCATCATCAGGTGTAAGAGTGTTGACTAGACTCCCACTTCCTCGGTCGTCGTCGTTCGCGCGCAGCAGACTAGACTTTGGGCATGATCCCGAGGTTTTGCTCTAGCGGTAATGATTGTAGTAGCGGTAATGATTGGGCAGCAGACTAGACTTTGCGCCGGTCGTAACAGTTTGTAGTGGAAGTTTAGTAAGCAAATATTTTATTGATAATAGTTTTTGAGGTGCTCTACATTTCATGGTCGTTTAAGTTCTACGTCCTCCAACCAGTATTTCCCCAGTCTATTGACTTTAGTCACCATGTAGGGTCCTTCCCAGTTCGGGTTCAGCTTTCCCGCGCCAGCTTCGTTGGTGTTCAGCTGGGTTTTTCTGAGTACTCAATCTCTCACTTTGAATTCGTGTGGCTTGATCTTTTTATTGTAATATTGCACTACTCGTTGCTATTAGGTAGCTTGGTGGAGGCTAGATCTCGCTTTTCTTTGAGGAGGTCTAGTCCGACACGCATGGCTTCGTTGATACCGTCTAGCCTGAATTCTTCCATTCGGAAGGTTGGCACTTCGAATTCTACCGGAACCATGGCTTCTGACCCGTATGCGAGGGCGAAGGGTGTTTCTCCAGTAGAGATTTTCTTGGTTGTCCAATACGCCCAGAGTATTCCTGGTAGCTCTGGGACCCATTTTTCTTTGGTTGTGTCAAGCTTTCTCTTGATCGCCTCTAGGATTGTTCAATTGGTAACCTCCGCTTGGCTGTTGGCTTGTGGGTGCCCTGGCAAGAAGAAATGGTGATTGATATTCAAACTTTTGCACAGTTTTTCAACATTGCTACCTTCGAACTGAGTTTCGTTGTCGTTGGCCAACACTCTGGGGATGCCAAATCTGCAAACGATGGTCACCCATATGAATTTCTCTATCTGGAGTTGCCTTATCTTGGATAGGGGCTCCACATCGACCCATTTGGTAAAATAGTCGACTGCCACAAGAAGGAATTTTTTGTCAACTGATGCTGGGAGTGGTTCAACGATGTCCATTCCCCATTGTGCGAATGGCCATGGACTGATCATTGGTGTCAGTGGCTGGGCTGGCATGTGCGTGTACGACGCAAACCTCTGACATTTGTCACATTTGCGGATAATATCTTTGGCATCTTGTTGCATTGCCAGGCCAATAGTACCCTAAGGTTAAAACTTTGTGAGCTAGGGTTATCCCACCCGAATGATTTTCACATATGCCGTTGTGGATCCTTCCCAGGACTTGATCCAGTTTGGGAGGTGATAGACATCGTAGTAGGAGTCCCATCACTGATCTCCTGTATAACTTGTTGTTTAGTAGAGTGTATCTCGTTGCTCTATTTCTGAGTCTTTTAGCTTCGACCTTCTCGGCTAGCAAGGCTCCGTTTGTGATATATTCAAGGATCGGAGTCATCCAATTCGGTGATGCGTTTGCAGCGCAAACATCTGTAGGTTCTTCATCGTCGAGGATCGACTGCTCCTAATACTCAATGAGACCGTTTGAGATTTTGACAGAGGCTGAAGCTTCACTGGCTAGCGCGTAAGCTCTTTTATTATCATCTCGGGGAGATTGTAAGAGTTCACACATTTTGAACTCGTCATTATGCGAAACACCTTTTTGCGGTAGGCTATCATACGAGAATCCATGCTATCCCAATTCTCGAGGCTAGCTTTAGGCCAGACAGGAGGGCCTCGTATCCGACTTCGTTATTTGAAGCGGGGAAGTTGAACTTGATGGCTTTTTCAAAAGTGAAGCCGCTTGGAGAGAGGAGTGTGATCCCAGCTCCAATTGTTTTTCCTGTCGCCGACCCATCGCAGCGCAAGGTCCATTCTTGAATGCTTGCGTCCGGGGTCTGAAAGTCCATCTTTGGTTCTTCCCTGTTGGTGAACTCGGTGACGAAGTCTGCCAATGTCTGGGCTTTGATGGCGGTTCTTGGAGCGTAGCTTATGTGGAACTGCTCGAGTTCTACTGACCATTTCACCATCCTTCCGGACAACTCTGGTTTGCGCAGCACTGTGTGGAGTGGGTGCATGGTCAGAACTGTTTTAGAGTGAGCCTGAAAATAAGGCCTTAGTTTTCTCGAGGATACAACCAGTGCCACGGCTAGCTTTTCCAGATCTGGGCAGTGTGCCTCTACTTCCACGAAGGTTTTGGTGGTGTAGTACACTGGTCTTTGGATTCCTCGGTCATTTTGCACGAGGGCTGAGCTGACTGCGTGCTTGGAAACAGATAGGTACAAGTAGAGCGTTTCTCCAGTCGTTGGGTTGGAGAGTAGCTCGGGGCTCCCCATGTATGCTTTCAGACTTTGAAAGACTTGTTCGCATTCTTCATCCCACGAGAAACCTTTGTTTCCTTTTACTATTTTAAAAAAAGGAAGGCATTTGTCGGACGACTTAGATATAAACCTGTTGAGTGTTGCTACCTTTCCAGTCAGGCTATGAACGTCTCTGATGTTAGCGGGTGCTTTCATGTCGAGAAGGGATTGGATCTGTTTCGGATCTGCTTCGATTCCCCTCTTATTCACTATGTAGCCTAGGAATTTCCCAGACTCAACTCCGAACGTATACTTTTGTGGGTTGAGTTTTATCTGATATTTCATGAGCTGATTGAATGCTTCAGTAAGGTCTCCTATGTGGTCAGGGTCGTGGAGGCTCTTGACCAATATATCATCAATGTAGACCTTCATATTCCTACCGATCTGTTCTTTGAACATTCAGTTTACCAGCCGTTGATATGTGGCACCTGCGTTCTTCAAGCTGAACTACATCACCCTGTAACAATATATCCCTTTTTCGATTATGAAAGAGGGGGTGCATTAATATTTGGTTGTAGCCTGAGTAGGCATCCATGATGCTTAGCAGGTTGTGCCCAATGTGGCGTCCACGATCTGATCAATGCAGGGGAGTGGGAAGTTATCCTTGGGGCAAGCTTTTTTTAGGTCAGTATAGTCTATGCATACTCTCCACTTCCCATTTTTCTTTCTCACCAACACGGTGTTCGCCAGCCAGTCCGAGTATTGTGCTTCTTTGATCATGCCCGCGTTGAGCAACCACTAGACTTCCTCATTTATGATCATATTTCTCTCAAGCGCTACAAGCGTCTTTTTCTGTCGTATGGTTTTCCTCGTGGGGTCCACTTCCAGGCAGTGAGTGATTATGGATGAATCGATTGCCACCATGTCCCGCATGGTCTGGGTGAAGACGTATTTCCGCTGTAGTAGTTATGTCAGTTGTTCTGCCAAGTCTTTGTTCAAACGGGAACCTATTTGAATAGCCTTACTGTTAAAATGGCTATCAAGGTAGACCGTAGTAGTTTCTTCCTCTGGCTGACCAGCGTTGGGCTTGCTTCGGGGGCTTACGGACGCATCATTCGATAGCAGTGTCGTCATGTACTGACACTCTCTAGCAACTGTCTAATCACCTCATAATGTGCCGACTGTTTGGTTTATCGGGTACTTGACGCACTGGTGCAGTGTGGAGACCGCTGCTTCCATTTGGTGTATCTAGGGTCTCCCTAGGACAACATTGTATGTCGAAGGTGCGTCGATCACCACGAACCCTTGAAACATTGTTTTTTTAGTTCGCAGCTCTCCTGCGGCTATCGTAAGTTGTATCTTTCCTAGCGAAAAACATTTTTCGCCGTTGAAGTCGATCATCGGATGGTTATGAGAGATCAGGTCCCCTTCCTACAACTGCATGTTGCGGAACGTGTGGAGAAACAGAACGTTCGACGAGCTTTCGGTGTCGACTAGGGACCTCCTCACCTCCCAACAAGCTAGGGAGATTGTTATTACCAGGGCATCGTCATGTGGGAGTTGGATGCCCGGAAGGTTTTCATTCGTGAAGGATAGCGACGTGGGGCGATCATGCCTTTGGGCGTGCGGCTTTCGCTGCTCACCGCATATCGCCTGTGCCCTCAAATCTCTGAAAGCTCTTTTCCTGGACCTGTTGGATAGCTTGGATTCGAGATGGGCCCATGGAGTAAGTGTATTGTGCCCACCGATTTGCCTTTTGCCTGTTACCGGGGGGCCGCTCTTCTTCTAGGGCGATGTAACTCTGTGCATCTTTTACCAAGTCCACCATGTTTGCTGGTGGGTCCATAGTTAGGAAGTTGTAGAACTTCCTGTTCCTCAGACCCTCGGTGAAGGATGCTACGGCTGTCGCGTCGTTTCACATGTTGATGGAAGTTAGATCGCTATTGAAGCGTGTAACATACTCTCTCAGTGTCTCGTCAGGCCTTTGCTTCATCGACTTGAGGGTCTTCGTCGTTAGCAGGATTTGTTGTATATAAGATGATCTCAAATTTGTCTCGGGATCCGTCATTGCTACTGCTGTTACAGGAGCATGAGTTTGCTGCCCACGCGATACCGGCATCGCTGAGAGTGGTGATATTGCGCCAGTCTGAGCGTTTGACGCGTCCCATTGTTTTCCATTATTGTGTGATCTAGTGGTCATCATCTCTTTGTATTCCAAAGAGAGATGATGCTAGCGAAAGGTTAGGAACTTTGTCGTCCCCACGAATGGTGCCAAACTAATGCAGTCATTTTTCGCTCCCTACTATGACCTTGACCTTCACAAGAACGCACGTGAGCCACGAACCACCGTTGTGGTGGCCAATGGCACTCCGATGCTAAAGTCAGACAGGGATATGAAAAAGGTGTAATGTTGTAAACAGAGAATTTGTAGCGTACCTTAGCTTACCAACCTAATGTCTTATTTATAGTGTTGGAGTCTTGGTTCAACTAGGCCATCGTTGGCGTAGATTAGAAAAAGAGATCTTCGTGAATATCCTTCTCTAATTAGGAGTTGTGCTATGGAGGAGAGTTTCCCTGTTAGCCTTGTACTCCTAGATCGATATGCGGGAGATAGTTCCTAATCAGAGAGTATTCCGTAGATTGGAGTTTCCATGTGTGATATGTACTCTGGTATTTGCTTCCTAGTTGGAAGTGAAAAACTGTTGTAATTGCCTGTCCGAAGCCAATCCTCCAAATACTTGCCTTAGTTGGGCTTACGGGTATCGAGGATAGTTGTGAGATGTATGGTCTTAGCAGACTATAATGATTAGGGTCCGTCTGACGGATTGCATTGAGCGGGTTTAAAACCACTTGGGCCGGATCAGTGTTGGGCTGATGCTAGGGCCTGTCATTCATCGAGATCATCATAACACGTATACGACATAGAGGAGAGACCATTTTGGTGTATAAAGGTAACCATTTGACTCGGTGCAAAAATCAGGTAGGTCTGAATAGAGTCTCATAAAAAAAGTTGACAGTGTTTTGGTCAATGGTGAGTGACTGCAAACATATTGGGGTATCAGATCACAACCCATTGGTGTTGTCTATGTATGAGAACAAGCAAACAGGTCTGCTAGCATTCAAGTTCTTCAATTATTCGGCTCACGAGCCTGACCTCATGCAGTTGACCGAAAAAGAATGGAGGCTACCAGTGAGGGGAAACCCAAGGCCTAGTGAAAATTAAGCTTAATGCTTGGAGGATAGCAGGGTTCAATAAGGTGACCAATCAAGTTCATGAAGCAAAGCAAAGAATGATGAGAACTTAGCATGCAATTCAATTGCACACTGTTACAGATCAAGATGTGCATGAAGAGCGTGAAGTAGTAAGGAATTACACACGAGTTGCCAGGATTGAAGAGTAAGAAGTAAGACAGAAAGCAAGGTCCAATCACTTGAATATGGTGATCAGTGCAATGCAAATTTCCGTGGACCGATGAAAGAAAGACGTGCACACAACAAGATTTTGAGTAACTACAGTGCCAAGGTGATAAACAAGGTGAACCAGCAGATATAGAAGAAGAATGTATTGGCTAATTTGAAAGCATATTTGCAGGAGAGCATGAAGATACATATGATGGGTCTATTATTGATAACATGGAAATGGAAAACATTTTACATGCAGAGATGGTTACAGACCCAGTTAAACAAGTGAATAGAGATGAAACCACTGAAGTTGTAGCTAGTATTAGATTAAATAAAACTCCTGGTCCATATGGTTTTTTCTCCGTATCCGTATTTCTTCAAAATTACCTGTGTATTATTGGGGAAGACTTCATAAAAGCTATTAGGAATTTTTTTCAAAGGTTCCAAACTCCTGTGTGAGGTAAACGCTACTTTAGTTGCTTTAGTGCCTAAAATCACTAATGCATCATATTTTACTAACTACAGTCCTACTGCGTGTTGTAATGTCATTTATATGTGCATCACCAAGATCCTAACTGTTAGGATGAAGTGCGCAGTCCTGCTGCTAGTTAGTCCCAATCAATCTGCCATCATCAAGGGCAGGTTTATTCAGGATAACATTACAATTGTGTATGAATTAGCCAGGAATTACCACAGATATAATGGCCCTCCAAGGTGTGCAACAAATATTTATCTCAATAAGGCTTATGATATGGTCCGTTGGGAAGCTATCTTTCATATTCTCAACAAAATGGGTTTTCCAACTTTAATCATCCAATGGATTAAGGAATGTATTACAACACCTAAGTTTTCTACTAATTTCAATGGTTTTCCAAAGAGTTATATCAGAGCTACTAGGGTTATATCATGGTAATGGAGATCTCAACGGTTTTACTCAAAAGGAAGGTCTTGGAGGGAACGTACTAGTTTCACTAGATGTTCTGACCCTGCCATCACGCATTCAAGTTTTATAGATGACCTTATCGCTTTCTTTCATGGTGTTATAGGTTCTACCAAGGCGCTGAATGATACTTGGCAAAAATTCAAGGCTTATAATGGTCTTGTAGTCAATTGTGACTATAGTATGATGTTCACAGCAGATTTAGCACAACAGGATTTGATTCTTATTAATGCACGACTTCAGTTCAGGGTAGGTAAGCTCTTGATCAAGTATCTTGGGTTACATTTAATCTCTATGAGATTGTCCCATCAGCAATGCATTGTTGGGATGGAGTTGGCTTGAATAGTCCCACATCAAGTAAGGATGAGTCGTCACTAAGGTTTATAAGGAGATGGTCCATTCCCTAATAGAAATGAGACCTTTTAAGATAAAAACCCCACACCTGTGGCCCGGATGGTAGGCCCAAGACAGCGGGTGTTTAAGTTGGGGATAATATCGTTGTTATGTATAGTGGACTCAGGTGCACGCACGCGCTTGGCGCGCCAACAATTGGTATCAGAGCCAATGGTTCGGCGGAGACTTGGCAAGTGGTGCAAGGCGACACATTGTTGAAGGGATTAAGTGCGAGGTGGCGAGCCAGGTAGAGCATCGCATGTGCGCGGTCCGAGGTTGAGGTGCAGGCGACACATTGTTCTGGGGATCAGGCGCGAGGTAGCGAGCCAAGTTGCATGTGCGCGGTCCGCCAGATGATCCTTGCCAAGAGAAGGTATCCTACAAGTCTGGTCGAGGTGGAGTTAGTGCGGTGGTTGCAACTAAGGTGGAGCCAACAACGCTAGGGTAGCAGCCCGTACACCAAGTGCTACCCACAGGATCGTGATCGCACATGAGACTCGAGGAGGAGGTGTACTTTGAGATGATGCATATCGGTGGATGGATTGTAGGATGTGTGACGATTCGCGCCAAAGGTGGAGATTATTGGATGGAGTTGGCTTGAATAGTCCCACATCAAGTAAGGACGAGTCGTCACTAAGGTTTATAAGAAGATGATCCACTCCCTAATAGCAATGAGGCCTTTTAAGATAAAACCCCACACCCGTGGCCTGGATGGTAGGCCCAAGACATCGGGTGTTTAAGTTGGGGACATTATCATTGCTATATATAGTGGACCTAGTTGCACGCTCGGCCCGACGCGCCAACAAGTGGTATCAGAGCCGATGGTTCGGCGAGGACTTGGCAAGTGGTGCAAGGTGGCACATTGTTCTGGGGATCAGGTGCGAGGAAGCGAGCCAGGTAGAGCGTCGCATGTGCCTAGTCTGCCAGATGATCCTTGCCAAGAGAAGGTATCCTACAAGTCCGGTCGAGGTGGAGTTAGTGCGGTGGTTGCAACTAAGGTGGAGCCAACAACGCCAGGATAGCAACCCTTACACCGAGTGCTACCCACAAGATCGAGGTCGCACATGAAACTCGAGGAGGAGGTGTACTTTGATATGTTACAGATCGGTGAATGGATTGTAAGATGTGTGACGATTCGCGCCAAAGGTGGAGATTGTTGGGATGGAGTTTGCTTGAATAGTCCCACATCAAGTAAGGATGAGACGTCACTAAGGTTTATAAGGAGATGATCCACTCCCTAATAGAAACGAGGCCTTTTAAGATAATAAAAAAACCCACACCCGTGGCCCGGATGGTAGACCCAATAATAGCGGATGTTTAAGTTGGGGACAATATCGTTGTTATGTATAGTGGACTCAGGTGCGCGCAAGCGCTTGGAACGCCAACATGCATCCCTATTATTGAGAGAATAAGGTAGAGGGCGAAGTCATGGAAGAACAAATTTCTATCCTATGCGGGGAGACTAGAAATGATCAAGTCATTGTTAACAAGTATGCAAGTTTACTAGACAACATGTTATGGTCTTCCTAAACAAACTATAAAGAACATCAATGCCATCTTAAGAAGTTTTTAATGGTCTCGAGAAGATGTATCTTCCAAGAAAGCTATGGTGGGACGACATTTGTCACCCATATCAGGAAGGCGGGCTAGGCATAAGCAAGACCGAGGTGAGCAATGAAGCGGCTTGCATGAGACATATATGGCATATTGTTACGAGCAGGGTGTCTTTATGGATTAGAGGGGTTATGAAACATTTGACCAAACTGAATGATTTCTAGTTAATGAGTACCCTTTCGAAGCTTCATGGTGTTGGCGTAGGATACTGGGTTGCATAGTCAAAGCTTCAAGTTTAGCATTTCACTGACTTGGTAATGGAGAGAACCAAATTCTGGAAGGGCCTTGGCACCCACTTGGAGTGCTTATGAACAGATTTCCAGAAATGTTTTTTTATGATTGTCAGTTACATAGAGAAGCAACTGTTCGTAGCATAATAAGGAATGGTACATGCACGTTCCGCAGCACCTCGAGCCCTCGATTTCAGAAATAGTTAGCTATCTTGGTGATGTAGAGATTGATTGCAATCAGAAAAATGAGATCCTTTGGAGTACAAGCCCGAACAGAGAATACAACATGAAATACAATTATGAAGCTCTTCGGCACCAAACAACTAATGCAATGCGGGCAGGTCTGATATGGTTCAAAGGAAACACTCCACGGCATAGCTTTATTTCTTGGCTAGCTGCCATGCAGCTCTCGAAACCATGAAAAGTTGAAGAAATGGGGTATTGCAGGGAACGACATATGTTGGTTGTCCTCGATCGAAGTTGAAACAGAGTCTCACTCAGTGACGGAGCTAGGATTTTTGTTGGGGGGGGGGGGGGGGCGGAGTGATGTCATAATTGATTAAATATAATATAAAAATTAGTTACTTTAATATGATTTTTTTTAAATACAGCAAAAAGGGGAGTACAACAAAGATAGTCATTAAAGATGATTACTACTATATTCATTGAAGATTATTACTACTTCTAGAAACACAACACAAGATAAGGGTTTGAATCGTTGATTACTACTACATGAAGAAAAGGAGAAGGAGATTGGGTTGCTTACGATTTTTTTGTGGAGATGACCAACACAGTGATTAATGAAAGCACCTGGTACCTAGAAGAAGAAGAATAAGGTGGTTTCGAGCCTGCTGGATCTTGTGAAGATGAGCTCAAATAACTCAATAGTTATAGATTTTTTAAGATGATGAAATATGGGGGTTTCCCTCATCTTATCCAATCAATGGAGTGTGAAGAAGAAACTATGGATTTTGGTTTCTTGGAGAGATTTGAGGGATTTAACCTCTATCTCTAACTCTAAAAGTAGAGTTTGGATTTGATATGTACGTGATTTGAAGGATGAAGTCCTGGTTGAAGTGAAAAGTGAGAATAGATAGGCATAAAAAAAAACTATTTAGGGGACAAATAAAATAAAATAAAAAATTCTCAAAAAGTCAGTGGGGGCAAGTGCCCCCACGTGAATCTGTGTCTGGTCTCACTTGTTTTTTGAGTGCACATACTCGAAGTTTGTATGGAGGTATATTATGCACTACTTGTTACAGTAGGCAAAATACAAGAATGGGAACAAGAACTCATATGGTGCAAGCAAGCGTTTAGTGGTAAAAGCGCTGATGAAACTCGTAAGAACTTAAAAAGTTAGCTCGTAATGCTACAATTTACCATTTAAGGGCAGAGAGGAGTAGAAGGGCACGTATGCAGCCAAGATTGTATGGAGTTCAGTTGGTGCAAAAAATATACTAAGAAGTCAGATTGAAGGTGGTTGGACTTGAACTCAAGGTCGAGATAGTGCAAGTAGCAGGAAAATTATTCAGCAGACGTAGTTTGAACGTGCAATACTACCACAAACAACCAATCAAATGCAAGTGGATCAGACCAGATACAGGATGGCACAAAATGAACTCAGATGGTTTTTTGTGAGGAATTCGAGGGGGCTATGGTGGCATCATTAGGGACGATGGAGGTGAAGCAGTCAATGCATGCACAGGAGCAACTACGGGCCATCTCGGTTATCAAACATGAATTGCAGGGTGCAAAGTAGGGGTAAAGCTAGCCCATATGCAGTCCATCAAGAAATTGATATTCTGCACTGACTATTGCCATGTCTACATGTACTTAACCAAATATGAGGATACCCCTTGGGACTGGAGGCACATTATAGCTCAAATCAAGATACAGTTGAGCATGCTAAAAGCACATAGTCGAGAACCATTATAGCAAAACGAATAAAGTTGCTGATCTACTAGCTGGGATATACCCAACTGTTGAATTTATTATCATAACTCCTAGCTCATTTGGTGAGGAACGTATGAAAATTGTGTTTGAAGATAGAATAGGCAACTGAGAATGTAACCATCTTCAAATTATTTAAGGTTTGGGGATCCCAAATAACCCCAGCTCAATTTTGAAAAAAAAAATACGGAAAATGACTTTTAGGGCCTATTTTTAACCAAATAGACAATTTAGATACCATAGTTGATGTAATGGCTAATTTGTGCCTAATTTTATACTTTTATGACTAACAAGGACTTTTTTATTAACCCAGGTTAACCCATAAAGTAATATAACATATTTACCCTCCTAAACAAATAGAAAACTTAATTTTATAGTTTTATGACCAACAAGGACTATAGAAGGAAAAAAAAAACCTACAATTAACGACAATTTTCTATAAGTTGACCATACACTAGAACATTAGCCTGTTCACTAACCTGAAAGTAATGGATATCGCATGATAAATCCTAATTTTAGTTACTCTTTAGCTATTAATAATCTAACATTGAGTAAAGTCTTATTTGCAAGTATAAGATGATACTGGTTTTGACAGTTACTATGTTTTTCAGTCCAAGTCCATACTTACTGCTTTTATCACTTTTCATTGCAGAGATTATACAACTGCTAGAACTATTGTTGTACAACAGTTGTTGTACAATGCAACTACTACTATACAATACAACTACTGTTGTACAATTGTCATAAAATGATGAGAAAGTATATGAAGCCCTAAACTACCGTTGTACTAAAATGATGAGAAAGTATATGAAGATATTAATATAGTCATTTGAAGTTAACAATTGTCATAAAATAATTACTCAAATTGCAGTTACAAAAAAGATAACAGCCTACTCAATAAAATCAAATAGCTCGAGTACAAGTATTTCAATAGTGGCCCTTTTGGTTACATTTACGACAATGCACAGCTCTCTTTGGCACTTCTTGTGATTCAATGCACTTTTTCTTTGGACGTCCTGGTCTTGCACAAGTTGTCGGAAGTTGAATCATTGGTACTTCATCTATCGGAGCTTCATCCACAGTTGACCGCCTATCCCATGTTTCTATTGGTAAGATGTAATGTGCATAAATCTACTCTTGTGTTCCCTTCTTATAACAATCATCTAGATACTCATATGGATCCATTTCCAGCATTTTCATCACAACACATGCATGAATGCAAGGCAAACCACTATGCCACCAATCCATGCAACTACAAAATATCTTAGATAGATTAATCCGATGACTAATTTCCCCACCACAAACTTCATACTCACTAGTTGATGCTTGATAAAATGTCAAACTACTTGAACGTTCAAGTCTAACCTTCATTTCATGATCAATGCGAGGACCAACTGCGCACTTCCATTGCTTTGTTTGACGTTTGCTAATCAAAGTCATCAACTTGATCCTCATGTTGTCAATCAGTGCATATATTGGGAATTCCCTTGATTCCAATATCCAATTATTAAACAT
Source organism: Berberis vulgaris (assembly GCA_963556465.1). NCBI lineage: Eukaryota > Viridiplantae > Streptophyta > Magnoliopsida > Ranunculales > Berberidaceae > Berberis > Berberis vulgaris. The sequence continues at coordinate 47,101,203 of OY747131.1, read as the reverse complement.
CTCAGCCATATTTGACGTCATTTGATCCCAACGTCTACATGAAAATTTTGCTACAGCCCAATGCTCAGGATGACTATCCTCAAGATACTTGTGTGCTTCTGGTGAAATGTTTTTAATAGTTTTCATTGCTTCCACGTAATTTGGGGGCAATCGAGCACATGCAACCTTTTACAATGCATTATTTAAGCTATCTTTTGATACAGGACTCAAGTATGTCCCACGTACATGGTCTAAAACATTTTGCTCCAAATGTCTGAAACAATAAGCATGCAACGAGTTACCAAATACGTCATTCACTGCACGTATGATATTTGGATGCCTGTCTGAAGTAATAATAATATCATATTTTGACTTTAAGGCATCCTTGAGGTTTTGGAGAAACCAACTCCAATCATTAAACGCCTCCCTTGCTACAATGGCAAAAGTAATTGGATACATTCCATTATCTGCATCGCATGCTTTTGCAGCAAGGAGTGTCCCTTTAAACTTTGCCTTCAAGAAGGTCCCATCAATAAATATAATTAGTCGACATCCACTAAAAACCCTTCAAGAAAAACTTGAAATGCAATAAAACATTGATAAAACCGATCTTCCTTAATTGTTACGAATGCCACACTGCCAGGATTATTCTCTCGTATCTTCTGACATAAGAAAGGTAGTCGCCTATAAGAGTTTATAGTATAACCATGAAGGCATTTTATAGCCAATTCCTTCCCGTGCCAAGCTTGCTTGTATTGCAAGTTCACACCAAAGTCATTCTTGAAGTCTTTGACAATTTGTTTGGGAGCATAGCTTGGAGTCCATCGTATTCTTTTTTCCATAATATTGAAGACTAGTTTTTTGAAGCCCTAAACTTAGAAACAAATTCATCAGCCGCAACGTGCACATGTTGTGGATCAAACTTGAATATATTAAATTCTAAAGTGTTTTTTACTTTAGATGCCCTCAACTTCCATAGGCAACCATCCACCCCACATTTCTCCCTTACATATAAAGCATTGTTATTCTCAAACGAGTATTTGAATTTGTGCGCTAATGCATATTTTTCTATCGCAACCCGTAAATCAGACACTGTTGAAAATCTTTGACCAACCTCTTTGATAGCACTTCCCCATCTACTAGACACCAATGGGTCACTTGCATTTCCAGTACCAATAAAATTGGTAGCGAAATCAGGTATCATTTACGATGCATTCGTGGCTAAAATAGTTGAACTGCATATATATGAAAAAAAAGAATTAATAACTGAAATTAGAAAATTGATTAGTATAAAGTTGTTTGGAAAAAAAAATTACTAACCCCATTTCTTCAGGATTTGAATTTTGTACGAAAGTCATTTTCGTAAGCTTCAAGTAGAACCAATTGCTCACAGGCCTGTAACAATTGCTAATGGAGAAAAAGGCAAGTATTAAAGAATTTATTTTTTCAAATCTTGATTATTTCATCTCAAATTCCTTGTAGCTCAAACCTTTTTTTTTTTAAAATTTAACCTCCAGAGAGCTATGGGATGCCAGATCTTAATTACCATAGTTAAAAAAACACTTTTACACAAAGTCAGGGGTACGTTACGACTTTACCTGAACTAGAACTGTAGAAACAATCCTAGGTAAATTCCTAAACCAAGCAAGTTTCGAAACAAAATCTCAACTCAAGAGATAAAGCCAGTCTCAAAGAAAAGACCTTTCTCAAGAGAAAAGGAAGGCCTTACTCAAGAGATAAGGCCTTAACAAGAGTAAGGCCTTATTCAAGAGATAAGCCCTTACTCAACAAATAAGAGCTTAGAATCACAAAAAACTTCCAAGCAAACAAACCAAAGCTTTATCTTATTAAACAAAGCTTAGAATCAAAGAAGAGCTCAAACTTATTAAACAAACACAAAACTCTACTAATGTCAATTCCACGAACCCAAATTTCAATCTCAAAAAAGAAAGCTATTTACTTTGCACTTTTTTTTTAACATTTTAATAAAAAAAGCAAGTTATGTGGGCAAAAAGTGAAAGTGTGAAAGCACTTTTTAATCATACTTTTTCAATTAACAGATACCCAAAGAGTGAAAGTGTGGGCAAAAACAAAAAATACCTCAATTTCTACATAGTTGAACAAACAAAAATATTGGGGATTTCTTTATCTCAACCATACCTCAACGAAAGAGGATCATAAAAAAAATATTGAAGGAAGAATAACAACTTGAGATGGAAAAGAGGATCATAAACATACCTTAAGATTCAAAGAGATCGAAAAATATTGAGGAAATTAGAGATTTTGTTTTGGCTGTAGTGTGTTGAAAAGATTGAAGGAATAAAAAGAAATTTACACAAAAAGTATTTGTTCGTTATTTAAGTTTTCTAATTTTTTAGGAAGGATAAATATGTCATATTACTTTATGGGTTAACCCGGGTTAATAAAAAAGTCCTTGTTAGTCATAAAAGTATAAAATTAGGCACAAATTGGCCATTACATCAACTACAATATCTAAATTATCTATTTTGTGAAAAATTAGGCCCTAAAAGTCATTTTCCGAAAAGAAAAAAAAAACAATCTCGTGATGGGGCTGATGGTTATTTATTTGTTCACCGTTATTAATCTTGCCAACAACGGGAGGAACAATGATTGTTTGAAGAATTATGGGTAAAAGGACTTGTAGCCTAATATCTTCAATAATCAATTTTTTTATTTCGCTCCCATTGATTTCACCATTCTCAATGAATTTGCCATTTCTGGTCTCCACAATTCTCATACAATGGTTAGGACAATAAAACTTGTACCCTTTGAATTTATCTAGATACACAATGAAGTAACCACTAATAGCTTTTAAATCCAATTTATTTCATGTAGATTGTAAATTTGAATTGCTCAACATACTCCTAACCATTTCCATTATAATAGATTGTGCATGTTAGCTACACCATTCTAACATGGCCTTGTGTATTGGGCACAAATATCTAATTTTTCAAGAACTTTGGCAAAAAGACTAGGATGTTGTCCCTTTTCATCATGTCTTCCATCAAATTCATCACCTCTATAGATTTAATTAACGAATTTCACTTTTCTTTCTAATTGTCTTTCAACCTCTTGATGTATTCTTCAACAACATTAACTGATCGAGATTTTCATTCAACAAAAATGAAATATCATCAATAAATGTAATTACCCTACGAAGAAAGAAACACCAGAAGGTCTCCACAGATGTTTGTATGAATTATTTTAAGAAACCGTGCGGTTCTTATGGCTCCTTTCTTGGTGTGTTTGGTTTGTTTACCCTTTATGCCCTCTCACACAAACACTAAAATCGGTAAAATCTACGCTTGAAAGGACCCAGTGTTTTACTAATCTTTGTATTTTTTTTCTCTTGATATATGACCCAACCACATGCCAAAAGAACATTTGAGTTTTCTAGAGTTACATCACACTTAGTTCCAACTTTATGATGCAGGGTAAAGAGGGATTTTAGCAAAAGATGTATCAAGGCTAATATGATATAAACCACTAATAAGAAATCCAAGATAAACAAATTTAGAGTATTTGATTGAATTGAAACAACCACTTCCTAAATTGAATGAAAAAACATGGAAATTAAATTGCGAGAAATTGAAGGAATTAATGTGTATGATGTTAGCCTAAAATAAATCCAGAAGAAAGTCTTAAACGAAAAGTTCCAATGGCTTATCTTCAAAAAATGGCATTTGTCATCCTTTGGTCTCTTATTTGGTGTACCTTTTTCTCGGGCTCACGGAGTGTAGAAATCCCATGCACAACGCCCTATTTGATCTGCTTTCCATTATACTTTTGAGCTTCATGAACTATATAATGAGCCACATGACTACCTAATTGCTTCACTCTTGCCTCTTCTTGAACCAATTTGTTAGCAAGTTCATTCATAGTGAATCTGAAGAAGACCCATATTGAGAAGGCAAAAAATTTATGATAAATTGGACTAGAAAAAGAATGGTCCACTATCATTCCCAATTTCATAAGTTCTGCAGAAAGATTGGTCATCTCAATGACATGCGATCATGCATGGCACAAGTTTTATCAAAGCGCATGGTAGTCAATTTAGCCATAAGTTTTTCAGCCAAGGATTCGTCAATAGTATGGAAATTTTCTTCAAAATTTTTAGATAATCCTTATCTATTGTTGTAGGAAGAGAAGATTTTATATTATTAGCTATTATGATTTGCATGAATGTCTATCAAAACCTAACACACCCAAGCTGAACTGAATTTGCTATTTTCAATATAAAAAAAAAATTGGTTCCAATATTCAGAATGGGTATTGATGTTGCATGCTAAATAAAAGGAAGAGAAACTCCAAAATTAATATTCTCACTACATTAAACATTTAATTATAAAGACAATAAATTACAAGTAATAAATACAAGTTATTAAAAAAGTTTCTCCTGTGGGTAGAACACTGGATATCATTATCAATGTTATTTTATATTTTAGAAACTTAAGTGGGTTTGTATCCCTATAATCCTATTAAATATGATATATGAGGATATCTTATATTCACTTGACCATGGAATACACATAGCACATGATGTTTATAAAATCCAATAATTTCAAACATAATTCACCTGTGCCTAAAGCAAATCCGAATCATGCAATACCTACAAGGTCTGTGATCAAAGTAAATCTGGATCAAACCATACAAGGCATATGCATCAAAATAAGAATTCAATCGATTAAGTTGATTGGATTTCTTAACCAAGTTGGATCATCATTTTTTATTCTTTTAAAACATAACAAAACATGCTTGATTTCATAGATCACATCAATATTGATGAACATGAGATTTAATAAAATATTTAATTCTTTAAATTAAATACAAGACACGTGCTTGTTATGATAAAATATATGAAATCTGAAATTAACACAACATAATACTTGCCAAAGATATTGATGTCATCAACACGCATAAATGGTTTTGACTAATAAAATAAATATAAGAGATATATACATTATCATAATAATGTTTAATCTTTTAAGACCAATCGTGAGATATAACCTATTCGGTCTAATACCACATATTGAATATATATCATACATCGACCTGATCTTTCTTCACGACTTTGTAGGCATATAAATGTGCATTTTATTCTCCTACACATACAAATGTTTTGTCCAATTATTTAATAACAATCTCTCATTATGTGAATTTTGTGTGTTTTTAGGAATTCAACTATTAATCATCACATGTAAATGTTGACATTTTTATAATAAGCCACTCCCCACAATTCCCTCAAGTCCATGTTTTTGCTCAAAATGGAAATCACCCTATTACCCAACAACAACCTCATCATTTTATTCATGAATTAGCCTCACACCTTCACCTATGAACACCCCCATGTTAGGAAATGCTTAGTTCATCACACTCTGGAGGATGTAAAAGTTAGAGTTAGAGATTGAGGGCTCTGGAGTTTATTGTTGTAAGATTTAGTTTCTTGTATTTTCTTTTATGTTCATGTTTATCACCATTAGTGGCCTAGGGTCTACCATGAGTGGCTAAACTCCATCTTAGGGTGTGGGAGAACTCTATGGGAGGATGACCCCAATTTGGTCCACTTTTGGTTGGTGGTATTCGCATCTCATGTCTTTAGAACTTATGCAATGTTAGCTTTGTTTAATGACTTTGATTTAACCTAATTAATGAAAATGTTAGAACTCTTATCTTTCATCATATGGATACGTCACTTGCTTTTCATCATTAACAAGTCTAAACTATAGTTTTCATTACATATTGTTTTAGCAACCCTTTATTAAGTGATTAGGATTTCTTGATCTAAGACGCCAAGTCGCTTAACCTCTACTGTTATGGGTTTTGAGGTTATTGACTTGTAAGTATAGCATGATGGGTAAATGTAAAAGATATGGTAGATTAAATACTTAATATTTCATATTAGTATGGATTCTTTGGATGTTTTAATACCATGCTTGTATACTTAGATTATAAAATCCATTTGGCTTGATGTTTAAATGCTTTAAAGTTGTATTCTTACCCTAAGATGAGATGAAAATCTATCTTGGTGTGCTCATAAGTGTGATTTAAGTACTAACCAAGAGTGTGACCAAAGGGTGTTATCAATCCATGGTGGTGTTCTCTAAAGCCCTAAGATTTTCTCTTTCAAGGTTTCATCTAAAGGTAGATTTACATTTGCTCTTATTCTTTAAAAGTGTTCTTCAAAACTTCCTTTTCTAACTCGGTTAAGTATTGTAAGTTGATTTGCAAAATTAGTTTTCACACTTTATCCTTGTTTGATTCGACCCATACTTGTCGTTTCCAATTCAATAGACAACCTTGCACTTGTGGTATGATTTGAGATCAATCACTATTTAACACTCATCATTATACATAAAACATACATTGTTCTATCAAGGCTATGGAGAGTTTATTCCATCGTGATTTCGCTAAAGTCCCTCGAATCCATGGAATTGAAATAAGTTATTTCTATCTTGTGAAATAAAGTCTAATAGTGTTACTTGTTGGTTGATGGTTACATGTACCATTCTGCCTAAATTTATAACTACACATGTTAGACTATTGATTTTTATTTTTTGTATATAAATTAGACTAGTTAATATTTAGAATTCCCATCAATTCCGAACACTTGAAATAAATAACTTGTTGACTATTTTATTCAGCATAGGTTAGTATGAAAGCTATTGTCACATCCTTATCCATGTTAAAATCCCACAACTGGGGAAATTGCTATCATAAAATAGTGGTGGTTATTGTTTGTATTAGTATTTTCTTGTGAGAAAATATTGAATAATTTGAAGTCTGGCTAAAATTTCAGCTTGCAAAATTTCACACCAAATATTTTGATTTCCTCTCTCACATTTTTCATCTCCCTCTAATGACATGGATTCTTCTGAAACCCCCCTAATTCTTTGTGTGCCTAAAAAATTTCTCCACCAACTCTTTCAGTTCCTATTCCTTTTGTTTGTTTGATTAAGAAGGTTAGGGTTTTTAGTTTTCTTGTTTATCTACTATGATTGTGGGTTTCTCTAGCCTTTTCTTGCTTCTAATCTCTAGTTCTTTCTCCAAATCGTTGTTACCTGCAAAGATATCTTTTAACTGGTGGTGTTAGAGGAAAAAAAGTTTCAAATCGAAATTGTTGTTTTCTTGGTGTTAAAGGAAGATAATCTTCAACTTGAAAGGTTGTTGCAACTTTGTTATTTAAGTAGTATTCGCTCTCTTTGACACCTCTTTGATTATTTTTATTTTCCCTCTTATTCTTTGCCTGATGATGATTTGTACAGGATCAAATTAAGGCATGATATGGAAATGGTTTAATATAAAACATAACTTAATTCATCATATTTTTGGTAAGTACTTTAAGGTGTTTTGAGATTCTTTTGGAATTTGGATCCATGAGGTTTTTTTTTCTCCCACTGATAGCTAGGGGATTTTTGTTTCTATGTTTCTCATAGTTGTTTCATAGGAACAAAAACCCCACACTGTTCAATAGAAGTATATGAGCGTATGAACACCTTTATTTTTTCTCATTTATTTTAAAATTATTACCACAAGTTTTTTTTTCTGACTTTATAAGCAATTTTCCATAGTCTCTATCATTGTTGTTCATCCCAATTATAACTCGCTCCTAGTCTTTTATAGCCAATGACATCAAATCTTCCAAAACTTAATTTCAATTTGTTGTTGTTAATTAAGCAAATTATATCATGGCAATTAGATGTTGAACTTCACTTTCAATTTAGGATGTTGGGTGGTGCGATTAAGGAATTAAATAAAATGTCTCCACATGAAACATATTTGCATTCAGTTCTTTATCTCACGTTCACAATGATCTCAAGAATGAGTATGTAATTAAAGAAAATCATCTTAATTCCCTAATAAACAAGTATGACAACCTGAGAACTTTTCTTTCCACTACTAAAAGTGAATGGCTAAACTTTAGGTAATCAGAATTTTAAGACTATTCAGAGTATAATTATATGTTTGTGTTTGGTTCGGGGCCATTTCCATGGAAATCAGGGAAACACCTAGTTTCAAGGAATTTAGTTGAGTTTCTTTTGGTTTGGTTTGATTTTCGAAAAGTAGGAAATGAACCCTAACATGACTAGCTTGAAAACAAAAGTAAGAGGAAATGATTAAATCAAGGAAATATATTTCTTTACCCCCACTCCCTCCCCCCAAGCATTGGATTTCCCTATAATTTAGGAAATCCATGGAAGTGCATTTACTTCCATGTCACATGAGCCAAACACAACCTATATTGCTTAACATTAATTCTCGCATTATGATAGAGTCGCCCATAGCTCTGATACCAATTATCGCAATCAATAAGAATGCAATCTCACATTAAGAATATTCCTCAAACGAGTGCTTAAGCATGTGGGGCACCATCGGAAAATGCAAATTGTGAATTAGTATAATAACAATTATTGTTAAGTATTTAAAATCAATATAGGTTGAGTGAAGTGATAATGTAAAATGTGGGATTGTTTTATACTGATATACACATTAGGTTGTGAGTGATCGATAAAATTAGCTCATTCAAATGCGACAAGAAGATTCGGCCAAATATGTCATCTTAAGAAGATTAAATAAAAATATGCCAATCAAAGTAAAAATCAACCAAATATCTAAGTCTTAAGAGACTCGAGTTAAATAATGTAAACCAATCAAGCTTGCGGAAGACTAAAGTCCAAGATGGTTGAAGATATCCAAGAAGGTAGACCTTAAAATGAAGGGAAAAATACTAGCCAAAATGGCTAAGGATTGGCTACAATTCAAATTAAGAGTACAAATTAATTGGAAATTCAAATTCAATTTTAAATTTGGAGATGAAGATATTTTGATGATGAAGGACAGTGTTATAAAAATTGGTCTAGGCGACTGCTTGGCGTGTTTTTGAAAAAAAATTATTTCCAGTTCGAAAAAAATAAACAATTAAGACTATATTTTTATACATTTTGCATATGTATATTGGCATTGAATTGAAAGTAATTTATATGTTATTATGCTTAACTTTTATAAATTATAAATCAATAAATAACTGCCTAGTACTCTGGGCGCTAGTCCCCTGCTCGCCCCCGCCTAGCGATTTTTGGAACACTGATGAATGAGACATGCCCTTATGCTAAAAAAATTAGTCCATGTGACAAAGTACATTATGTGTGTCAAAGTACTTTGCCCATGGGCCAAAGGTACCTCTTTGTTACGACTTCATTTGTACCTTATTTTATTCATTTAAATGCATTATTTATACTTAATTATTTTTGCCTTTGAGTTAAAATTTTTATTCCATAATAACTCAAATGTATTGAATGTGTATTTACATAACATGAGATTTAGTTAACAATCATTATGTATTAATTATATATATGTGCGATCACAGTGGGTTTAAAAACCTTTTACCTTGTTTGAGTTTTATAGCAGTGTCAGATTAAGAGGCTAATAATCAATACAACAATAAAATAAAGAGAAGAAGAAAAAATTTATCTTATCCATACACACAAGGTAGAAAAAGAGACAAAAGAAGAAAACTCCATTTTCTCTAATCCACACAACAACAAGAAATCAAAAGAAAAGAAAGAGAGAGTGAGGAGGATGAGAGAAATAAAGAGAAGAAAATAGAAATGGGGCAGAGTACATGTGTGGATTGAGTCGTGTGGCTTTGGTTTGGGTTGTCGTATTCATCACATTTTGCAATTTCATTGTGGTTTGGATAGATAAGAGAAAAATAATCAATGTAATATAGTTTATTACATCTAACAAATTTTGGGGTAGTAATATTGAAAATATTGTTTCTCGATTAGGTGAGTAGTTCTCACCTTTATTGTGGTTCAATTAATATTTAATTAGTCAAAGGTTTTTATTAAAATAATATTCTTTTTTACATAGATGAAAGCTTATGCATGTTACCTTAGTTCTATATTAAACTTTGATATATATACATATATATGGATAACATTTGAAGTTACAGCTGGACAAAACTCCTACATTAAGTATTAAGTATTAAGTATTGTATGATTTTAAGCTAGGTTGTTGGTATTCATATACTAATTCATTAATTGTAATTGCAAACTTTCATACATAGTTGATGTGAATGTGCTCGCCTTGATTCCCATGTGATGGATGTTAGTTTAGGGTGTGTTCGGTTGCATAGAGTCCTATACCATGGGAATCCAGGAGGGGACCACATAATCTTAGCGAATTTGATGTATACTCACAAATCCACTATTTGATTTTGTGACCAACGGTGGGAATGAAAGTCTTATGAAAATGAGAATCACATTCGTTGGTCCCCCCAAAGCATGAGATTCCCATATTCATAGGACTTTCATTCCCACTATTGATCCTCAAATCAAATGGTGGATTGGTGATTGAACCTCAAATTATCTTAAATTTAGGTGGTCCCCTCATGGATTCCCATGGCATAGGACTCCATGCAACCAAACACACCCTTAGTGTAATTTGTAAACATGTTTTTGATGGGGTATATATTATGTGAATTGCAATATGTTTGATGCTTAGAATTAAACCCATTTTGCATATTTTTGGTATGTAGTACATTTAATGTGTAATAAAGTGATATTGGTGAAATCTTATAGTTGCAATTTATTGTTATTCTTGTAAATTTCTAATGTATTATGGAATTATAATGTTGAAAACACGGCTCAAGACTATGATAGGATGAACACTTATTTATATGAAAATATTGAGAAAATTTCATGAGACGTGTAGATATATGTTTTGAGATACTGACTGTGAAAGAGTTTTAGACTGTATTAGACTAACTTGCATAAAGTAAATCCTTAGTTAATGCTATAGCTCTAGAAAAAAAAATTTATGATAAATTTTAGGCTAAGGGTTTCCATGTGAGGAAATTCTTGTGAAAAAATGGTTATTTACCTTTTAGCCCCAACTAGTTTAGGGAAAACCCTACCTGGGTGCCATTTGTTCTTGAAATTCGGTCGAACACTCATTTTGTGTATTGACTATTAAGTCAATAGGTTTGACTACTAGAAAACATTACAATCTTTTAAATGTCTGAAATACCCTCACGTGATTGGCACATGAGAGTTATGTTGCCTTATTTTACCAAACCCTAAACGCCAAATTTTGTTCAATTCGAATGAGGGAGATGGGGGGGTCGCTAGAAGAAGGGAGGGAGGAATATCGCTACAGTAGGAGAGAGGGAGAAAGGAATTGTTCATCGACTATGGGAGAGATAGGCTCTTCAGTTGTGACTCACATTTGACGCAACATTTGACTGAGCTTGAGCAGGTATGAAAGCTCTCACTTTTGTTTGATTTTGGCTAATTAATTTACATTAGTTGGTATGATCTTCATATATATATATATATATATATATATATATATATATTATATCCAGACTTAGTACTTTTTGTTTGGATCATGTAGGTGCTTCTTGTTGATTAAGTGATCATATGTATGATCTTAATACCTTATAATAGTCATAAATGTCTCCTTAGATCTATGTAAGTGGATTTTCAGTGTGTTGTAGGGCATTAAGCGAATTTGAGTTATGGTTCATTCACCATACACATTGGTGAAGAACTAGTAAGGATGGGTTAGCCACCATGATATAGGTTATTAGGTATCCTGTTATTCATTAACTATGTAAAATTTTGACCAGGGGTACTATATTTTTATTTTCATGTATATCAAATGCCATATATTAGTAAACTTTTATGTAAATGAACCAATGTTTTGACTGTATATTATGCTATATTAATTTTGGTTGGTTTTAAATAGATTAGTTTTTTTTTTGAAAGGCAAGCAGGGTTTTTATAGGATCCCAGAACCCATAAAGATGCCGCAAGCTGGGTTTGAACCCATGACCTAGTGGTACCATCCGCCAAGCTCTAACCGTCGAGCTGTCATGCCATGGCAATAGATTAGTTACATATCTTGCGTTGCCACATGTATTTTGAAATTTATTTCATGTATGTATATATGATATATCTTGTTATATGCTTGTGGTAGTAATGTCTCTATGTGACATGGTGACATGTTTAGTTCATCATGGTGGCCACTGTGCAAGTGATAGTTCTACTTATATGAATAGAAAAATTACAACTATGAAAGATATTGATGGGGATGAATGGTGTTTGAATGATCCACAAGATGACACTGAGAAGCGGTGTGGATTCAAGGACATTACAGTTACATGGATTTGTGCTAATCAAAGTGTCAAAGTGGTAAAAACTGATGTTGACCTTTTGTATTTATGGGACAACATTAAAACAACAAGGTTCAGTAACAAGTCTTTCTTTCATGTCTATTTACAAAACCCAGATTTTGTAACCTCCAATCGAAGCCAAAGCCTTTTATACCTAATCCAAGTTCATCCAAACCTTTGTATGATCCTTTATCAAAGAGGATGGAAGAGAGTATCGATGCAATGACATGTACCCCATCTGCCAGTGAAGAAGGTCTCTATATGACGAGTCAAAATTTGACTTGGTCAGAGGGAAAAAGGTAAAGGTTGGTGGTTTTTCCAACTTTTTTTGGTATAATTGTTACATATAGTTGATGTTTGTAACCATGGTTTGTCAGCTTTTTTTTATAGATGACATGGTATATGTTAGAAAAAAATAGTTACAAACAATGTGTTTTGGATATAGGTTTTAGTTTTTTGGTATTGATGGTATAGTTAGTGTTACATACCATGACATGTCAGCTTTTTGGTAGATGTCATGGTATTTGTATTTTCTGTGAAGTTGACAAATAATGTAATACAAATAAGGTTCATTGTTGCAGGTTGTGTTGTTCCAGGGTTGCATTGCATGGCAGAGTTGCAGGCTGTGTTGTTCATTGTTGCATTACATTGTTGATCAACGATAGGGTTGCATTGTTGATCAGTGGCAACCATTAGGTGCTATGTAAAGTGTAGTTTTGCAGCCATTAAGTATTGTGTTAAGGGATGTTTTGCCGCAACAATTAGGTGTGTTATATTTTGTAGTCATTAGTTGCTATGTTGAGGGATGTTTTGTCGCATGCATTGGGTGTTATTTTGCAAGCATTAGGTGTTATGTAGAGTATTGTTTGGTAGCCATTACTTCCTATGTTGAAAGATGTTTTGTCACAACCATTAGGTACTATGTAGAGTGTTGTTTTGCAACCATTAGGTGCTTATTTCGCAGGCATTAGGTGTTATGTAGAGTATTGTTTTGCAACCATTAGGTTCTATGTGGAGGGTTGTTTTGTCGTAGCCATTAGGTGCGATGTTAGTTGTTTTGTCGCAACCATTAGGTGTTATATTTTGCAGACATCAGGTATTATGTGTAGTGTTGTTTGCAGCCATTAGGTGCAATGTTGAGGGTTGTTTTGTCGCAGCCATTAAGTGTTTTGTTGAGTGTTGTTTTAACCCAACTATTAGGCGCTATTACATTCATTACAGATAAACCTCCAATCCCCACTACCCAAGCTTACTATTGAACTCATTACATAAGTCATTCAATTCCATTTTCATTTCAAATTTGAAATTTATTTGAAGTGACTTCACATTCATACTTTGTGTAGGTAGAGTCACACGTACAGTTGCAGTTGGTGTTGGAGCTGCCTTCACTACTTTCAAATAGTCTTGTAACCACTGGTAACTACCACAATTATTGCATACCAAAAACTTCTTACCTGAACTCAATGGTCACTGAGATTTCAAATGGTTGTCTTGGTGTTGAGAATTTTTTCGGGCATGGGGTGTTTTTTCATGGACATTCGATGCCACTTGAAGAAAAGGCTCATCCAACCTTGGCAGACTTTCTTTTAAGATCAATGCTATCTTCTTCAACCTCTTTCATAGCATCTTCCAACCACTTAAGCTTGCTCCAAGTTGGGAATTGACATTTAAGGTACTTCTTACCTAATATTAGTCGTTCATCGAAAGTGATCAACATCATCAATCTATTGCATCGATTTGCGCCACACACACTGTATATGCATGGGCAAGTAAAAAAAGTATGAACTTCTAGGTCACACACCTGACAAATATCCTCGCCATTGACAAACAATGTAAGTCAGTTAGTTAAACAATTTACAAATTTTTCTTTTTGCAACCCACATTATTCTACCAATTACTTTTTGATACCCATCTTCTCCGAAACTTATTTCGTGCAGTCAAAGCTCTCAAAAGATTCCAGCGTACAAAAAGCACAAAATCAAATTTTACTTACCTTTCCAGCAGCACCACAATGTCCACCAGCCATGATAGCAAATTGCAAGTTATGTTATCACCTTCGCGGAGTCCAAGCTCAGTCGCAGTTTTCTCTATCTCTCTTAATCACTCTCCCTCTTTCCCTCAATCGTTATCGTACTCTCCTTCAATCAGCATCGCTCTCTCTTAAAATCTCCCTCGCTCACAGTTGCTTTCTCACACAGACCAATCATAGAAAAAGAATGGACAACATAACCTTCATGTGCCACACATGAGGGTATTTCAGACATTTAAAAGATTGTAATGTTTTCTAATAGTCAAACCCATTGACTTGACAATCAATACACAAAATGGGTGTTAGACCGAATTTCAAGAACAAATGGCACCCAAATAGGGTTTCACTTAAAGTAGTGGGGGCTAAAAGGTAAATAACCCAAAAAATGAAAAGAAGAAAAAAGTTTCATTATTATTTAGCCCATGAGCCAAGTGGTGGCTGATGTTTTACCTTAATCTCGGGTGTAAGCGAGTGTGTATGATTATACGTGCACCGTATAGTCTTACCTTTAGACCGGATGATAACCTTGCATGTATACCCCTTGCATGTTATTATTAGTTGAAGAAGTCGTTAAATTATGGGAGGTACATTGGACTACCAGATATATTTGAAACATGTCTTGAAATTGTGATATGTCTTCTTCATGTAGTATAAAACTCAATTTTACACATTTTTTGTGAAATATCATTTTTGCGGATTCTGCTCTGTTTTTGCATTGAACTTTGACGAACAGACTTGCTGCATTTTATATATCTTTGTGCAAAATTAGTTTTGTTTTGCAAGGGGTAGGCTTTATCTAACCGTTGCTTGCACAGATGCCTACCCAATGGTGCTAGGACCGCGTAAGTATATCTTTATTTTCTTAAGTTTTATTAAATTGATTATTCATCATAAATTGTATCTTTCATTCTTATGGAGAAACTCATTTTTGAGGTATGCATTCATTATGTCATGTGTACTTCATTTATTTTCCGTGATATTAATTGAAATTGTATTTTTTTGTATTTCATATTCTGCAATAAGGTGGAAGAAAAATAACCCATACCGGCTTTATACCAGCTGATCAAAGTTGTCTTTGCGCTTATTGGATATATGTTCTTTATAAGAGTAACCAATGAGCATTTGCAGAGTGATAGTATTCAATCTGGAAATCCTTATTTGGCTGGACAATAGAGACATTCTTCTTTTTAACGTGAGGATTCGAGAGTTATTCTTCTTACTAAACATTATTTATTTTTAGTTGTCTTTGGACAAATTGGGTGAAATAATTTGGGAAATTTTCTTATGTACCTTGAGTTTTTTTTTAATCCATGCCCGAAGACTGCAATATTGTTGACACTTAATATCCTCGTCGCCTCCATCGCACATGGAGACTTGCTTTCGCTCAGGTCGATCGCCTCCACCTTGCATGAAAACTTGTTTTCGCTTCGCTCCGGTCCAGTCCATCTAAGCAGCTACATTCAATGCCCGAAGGCTTGTCAACGATGGAGCACTTGTGCTCCTAATAATCGAGCGAAAACTCACAAAATCCTAACTGGTGAGTCTCAAATCTGCGACCTCTCACAAGGAGAGTGGATGTCCGACCAATTGAGCTACAATTGGTAGACGAGTTTAGTTTTGTTACACATAATGCTTTGTGCTAGTTGAACCGAAGTATTCATTGAACTATTTTTTATGGAGTTCTTATGAGATTGTTGGTGTTTGTCATGGTACATGTGCGAATTGATTGTGAATTAACCAAACTTAATGGTTTCATTGTATCACATCCACCTCCGATATTTGGAAAGATTTGATACTCTTTAACGTGAAATTCAAATTCGAGCTAAGTATACCTCACTAAATATGGTTATTACAAGCTATAGTTTACTAAGGCACGATCTGAAATCACCATCAAGTTAGAGTGTCATTCTAAATCACCTTAGATACGCGTTTTGAATAGAGTCATTGCAGCTATCTTAGTCGACTATGACTACCAAGATGACGTCTACAAATAATAAACACTATCATATCTTCTAATCAAATTGGGAGTGCAAGAGAAACTTGTAAGAGCTATTTATGACCAATTTGATAGAGCGTTTTTAACAATAAGAAAAACAAGTTTTAGAAAATGTTATCTGTGAATTAGTACAAAAAACAATTACTAGTTAAATGTGTAAAACCAATATTGGTTGAGTGGAAAGATAATGTAAAATTGTATACCGGTTTATAAAGTAGTACATATTATATTGTAAGTGATCGAGGAAATTAGATCATTCAAATGCGATCGATAAGACTCAACCAGGTGTTGTCTCAAGAAGATAACATAAAAAATATGTTAGTCAAAATTAAAGTCAAAGTCAATCGAAGAACGAAGTCAATCAAAGAATGAAACTGGTCAATGAAAGTCTAGGCCTAAAAAATGCTAAAGTCCAAAATGGTTGGAGATGTCTAAAAAGGTACACAATGAAAGGAGTAAAAAAAAAACTAGCTAGAATAGCTTATGAGTTACCAAAATTCAATGAAGATCCAAAAGCTATTGGAAATTTAAATTCAAGTTTGAATTTGGAGAAGATGATATTATCAAGATGGAGGAGACATGCCCATGTGCTCAAGGGAAAAGTTCATGTGCCACAGTACATTGCCTATGTAACCAAGGAATCTATTCAATTTGAAAAACTGAGATCTTGGCGAAGTATAGTAGACTTTCATTCACAAAATATGACTATCACAAGCCATAGTCAACTATAGACCATCAGATAATAAGTCATTCTAAAATGTCATAGAGCCATTATGAATATAGTCATTTTGAAAAGCAATGATGCAGGCATCATAGTCAACTACAGGTCTCAAAATTCAGTTTATAAATGTAAAACCACCCATTTGCTTAATTCAATTTGAGAGTTCAAAAAAAAACTTGTAAGAGTTATTTGAGCACAATTTGAAAGAGCATTTTCAGCAAGAAAATAAACAAATTGTCTCTCCAAGTTCAAGAAGACATATCTTTATCTCTTTAATGTATCCTTGTTAACATAAAATGAAAAACAAACAAAAAAAAGTCATAGGGTTTGATTTGTGACTTAACCTAGACCAAAAAAACTTTTGTTTGAGATTTAATTGCCCTAAAAGGAAATTGTCACGCCCCAATTTTCGAGAAAACAAAAATCCTTATTTCCAAGTAGGATTATTCGTTTCCGCAAAACACGGGATGTGAAAATTCAATAACAACAAAAACAATTAGCAGCAACAATTAAAACATAGTTTAGAAAATTGAAACAAACTAAAAATAATATAACCAGGAAACTCTGACGTTGCTAGCCCCACTAACAAAACTCCAGTAACGCTGCTAAAAATCTTTAAACCTGAAAGGTTAATTGGCTACATTCCATGAGAAATGTACCCAAGAAGCAAAAGCTCACTTGGGTTAGCAATAAAGCTGGTGTGAGTAATCTTCATTCCAAAATAAACACATCAGTAAGTGATAACATAAAATTTAATACAAACAATGAACAACCACACAAATAGGTAGTTCCTCAATGAGGCAAATGTGTCATGCAAGAAAATCACAGTTCAAAGAATTTAGTTCCTCAACGAGGCAATCATGTCATCCTAATAAGTAAATATATATCTAATTGTACTTACACTGTAGAAGTTGACTATGGCAAGTCTGACATGCAGAAATATTAGTGGACTTGCCATTCTGCATGAAAAGGGCAGAAATATTAGTGGACTTGTCATTCTGCATGAAAAGGATTAGAAACAATATGAATGTAATTTATTAATTAAAACAGTTATCTTCATACATTATTTGACTTAAGTATATTATTCATTTTTATTGAATTGATCACTTAGATGATACCACATTCGCACCACCGTATGCCCTTCTCATATAAAGGAGAACTTCTCCGTCATTCATGTCTAAGTGGGGACACATCACATACGGATATAAACTTAATGGATACTCCTAACTATATGAGTAACAAAAAGCCACTATTAGGCTATCAATGCGCATAAGTCACGTCACATTTTTTAAGGATAAATATCAAGCCCATTTTAGGCATATCAAAATCACACCCTTTTCCGCAAAACCTAACCCGAAGGTAATTTAGTTTCTCTATAAAAAAAAGGGGGGGGGGGGGGGCTCCTCCGCAAAATCCAACCCGAAGGTAATTTAGTTTCTTTATAGGAAAAGGAAAAACAAACAATAAGAGATGTGGTAGTTCTAAGTGATACAATTCAAGTGATTAAATTTTCAGGAATCAAAGTTTACCAATATCATTTATTTTTTATATTTCAAATTCCTTCACAAATGACATTTTGTCATTCATAAGTAAATCCACCCATTATTTTGGGGAAACATAGCATTTTTTAAACGAATTTTTATATAATAGAGCGGGGATCAAACACATTCAATAAGGGGATTCATATTCCTATGAGTATGGAGAATATCACACTTTCAATCATAGCTCTTTATTGAGCCTAATTCAATCGATTAAATGACACCATTACTTAATAACAATGTTAACTATATAAAAGCCAACATATATATATGAAACCATACTCAAATTCTCATTGTCATACATTACCACATATAGCAAGGGAGTTCAAAATGCTCACCAACAGTACAAAACTATTTTGTATGTCAAAAATAAACTATTGTTCAACCTATTCTAAGCCCACCTACCAAGTCCCACTTACTACACCAATCCCTATAGAGTCAGTTTTCACACTATGGTGGAGGCACATAGAGAGTTGCATCCACTGAACTTTGAAGTCATAGCCTTAGAAAATTTTTGAAGGGGCTATTGCCTCACTCCATATCTGCCACTCCTCATTTGTCTTACAATTCATTTCTGCCTCCACTTATCTTATATTTATTATCTTGCCCCTTTTAGAATGGATCATAAATGTCTCAACATTTTAGACCAGACTATTGGGCCTTTTGCATTTCAGAACTTATTGAGAAATTGTGTAGGGAGTATATATGAAGTCGAATAAGATTACAAACCCATATTTTTCATTACAACACCAAATACAAATCCCCACATTCAGTTTGCTTTCATCATAACTACAGCCATAACAAAGTAACACAAATAGTGGGTTTCCTACTCATTGCAACATGGGAATCAAAAGTTCTTGTAATCCCCTCTTCTTCCTTTACCAACACGACTTAAATAGCCAAAACAAAATAAATGTTAACCAAAGTGCACCAGGAGGCTGCGTGTATAAAAAAAATACAAAAGATAGACAACCAATGTAGAAGATGAACAACCACAAAGTACCAATCATATAAGTCTAAAATATACCAATGGATATTTCATTAACAAAGACACAAGTAAACAGGGGTATTCCTCCTTGTGAATCAAAACACACCAATCACTTCAATTTGAACCAATAAAGAGATATAGAACACAAACATCACATTAATCAATGGTGGTAGTTTGAAATCAACAAAATCTCCATCAAGAAATCAAACCAAACAAGTGGAAATCACCAACATAAATTTAGATTGGGAAACAAGAAAACTCACAGTGATCTTCCCTGCCAAATGCCTCCTTCTAGCCAAAGCCATCGTCCTCCTTCGTCTCTTCTCGCAATCGGCCACACCCCCTCTCGATCGCACGCCATCTCCGCCAGTGACAAGTTTGATCAAGATCCCTCTTTCACTGCGAATCTCTTTCTCTATTTTTTTGTGCGAAAATCAAAGGGGAAGAAAACGGAAGAGAGAAGAAGGAGAAAATAAGAAAAATGAAAGAGTTTGGGGCGGTGGGATCAGCTGCGACGCGCGGTCACAGACCATGCTCGCCGGATGAGGAGAAGAAGAACATGCATGGAGGGGAGAAAGAAAAAATGGGGAAGAAGAGGGATTGTCCTCTTTATAAGGTGAGTGGCTATCTACTCCCACTGAAATTCCGAGGGCACCCACCCTCTAAACTCAAGAAAATAAACCCTAAATTTTGAAATTTAAATTCAAATAAATTTAACTCTTGTAATTAATTTAAAAAATTCGAAATTAAATAATTTAGCCATAGGAAATTTTACTGATGTTACAGAAACTTTTTTTTTTCATTTTAGAGACATCTAGATAAACCCAACGAGTTTTAGCCTGTCTAACTCGCATTTTGCCTCATGTGCGTTGAAGCATTTGTGAAGGATTTGTTGTAATATCACCCTGGATATCCCAAGTAGGTGGTAATACTCGGTTTTGTTGCATCTCACGTGATAGGAGATTCTAAAAAAATTGTTTAGTCTAGCGGAACATGATCATATGGCCTAATTGTGTTGCATTCCTGGGATCCGAAGCGCATGTCCACAAGGGTTGTTGTATTGCATCATGTTGGTAAGACTTTTAAAGCATGACCATAAGTATTTTTTTTGACATTGCGAAGTTGTATGAGAGATAAACCCTCATTTGAGCAAGTAATAGAAGCTTGTGGGAGTTCGCATTTCCACTAAATAAGTAACAAATCATAGCCAATCAAACTCCAATTTAGATGAACCTCATTATATCTGTGTGTTGATTGGTATTGTTTCTTGCTATCTCTCTCTTGCTTTTTAAATTTACTTAGTTACACTTGTATACTTTATTGCTTTGAGTGTAAAAAATATTAGTTAGCCAACTTCTGATTTGTGTATCAAGTGTTGGATATACTTTGCAAAAGTATTTCTAGATATCATTTTAGATCCCAAGGCTTGATCAAACCTTAAAACCTATAGTTGAATCATTTCATACTTTACTCTAGGGTTTTATCTCATTGTCATCATCATCATCATCATCCATACATATCTTTGAAGTGTTTTTATTGGTGCTTATAACTTAGAAGAAATAAGTGAATACATAGTCTAATTATCCACGAATGTTCACGAAACCTCATTTGTCTTAAGTACTCTTCCGCAAAGTTTTCAAAGATCAAAATGTTTTTAAAAAGAGAGTATTCACCCCCTTCGGGTTTTCTCATTTATTCTTAGGGCACTATGCATCTTAATTGATACACTTTCACCACCTAGTTCAACCATTACCACTTCTTGGGCTAGATGATTTTCCAATTCATCATTGCTATCTTCCTTGGGAATTAGGGTGTCATAGTCCCACCACTTTATGACGTAGTTGAGTCGGGGTATCACAGATCCACCACTTTAGAAATGGAGTTGCCTTTGGCTATGATATCAATTGTAACAGCCCGTTCTTGCACCACCGATATTGTTCCTACTTAACCCATACAAGTGTAAGTTTCTCACTCAAATACTTATCTAACAAATTGAAACCATGGAACCACATGCCCTATCCATTCCAGTGATCATCATTTAGCCAAAAAGACCTAGGTGTCATAAGAATAAAATTTCACACTTAAGAATCTCCCTTTAAATGGCTGCCTAAGTGTATGGGTTTCCACCTAACGTAACTATCATATCCCTCGAGCTAGGTGCATTTCTAGCACACCACCACCTTCCTATTCGAGAGTTGAGGTGTCATTGCCTGCTTCTTCCAACCATGTTGAAATCATTGCACTAGATAAAAAAATTCGAGAATGTGTCTATCTACTACAATCATTGAAAACAAGGCAATAGGTATTGCATGATGCAAGAAGCAAGAAGTGTTCATTAAAATAAAAAAATCAAACCAATCACATTTCGCCGAAGTTATTCTACCAACATGAACTTCATAAGAATCATGAGATTGCAACTGAACACGTTCGTTTGGTGACAGTTTTATTGATATCTTTACTAAGACATTACCTAAGTCAACTTTCAGAAATTGGTGTACAAAATTAGAATGCATCGATTACTCATCAAACTAACTCAAGTTTATTGTAATAAGGGGGAGTGTCAAGGGAAACATCATGATGTACAAGATATTAAATTTTAGCACGTTGTACTACTTTTCCTTCAATTATTTTTTGTGTCACTTGGTTTTCTTATAAAAGTTTTTACGAGGCAACATTATGCACACCCATAGTTGTTGAAGATGTTGTACTATTTCCTCGGCTTTGGTTTTTCCCAATATGTGATGTAGAGGGTTTAATGTTTTAGTATGTTTTTATTTTAGAAATTAGAAGTTTAATATTATTAGGAAAGTTTGTATATTTTAAAAGTCTAATATTTTTAGATTTACTATTTTTCTTAGGCAAGGAAAATAGGCAATTTGTATTTCAATTGGGATTTGAGTTTCTATTTTTTGAAGTCCTATGTTGGTTTAAAAATAGAACCCAGTTGTAATTGAATTTTGGTTAGAGTTGAATGAAGCTAAATGTTATAGTAGGAATTTTGTGGAGTCTTATTTACAAATTGTGGTTTGCATCAATTTGTATGTGAACACGTTTGTGCATCCTGATTGACTTCATCATTGCTTCTGTTGAAAATTTTATCGTCACCATCGAAGGTTTCTTTGTCACCATCATTATCCATCGACAATACCATCATCTTCAATCGCCATCATTGACAACGTGTTGCAATGACCATCAAAGCTTTTGAGAAAAAAAAAATCATAATGAAGGTCGAGAAATTTCAAGAATTAGATGCACGTGTCAAGAAAATAACGAAAGATATACGTTCAATTAATAAAAAATTGGACAAGATCGATGCACTCATTGCACGTATCAATATGTGTCTTGATATCCATGATCCTTCTCAAACACATCCTGGAGTTTCATTAAATTTACAAGGACAAAAATCTATTCCTCAAAGTGAACTACCAAGGCAAGAAAAACATACTTTCATAATGAAAACTTAAAAAAAAGTGATTATTCAAGAGAAACCTATGCATGAAAAAATTGAAGAAGAAATTTTGGCCAAACCAACGATTGAATTCTCAAAGGTGGTTGTTGAAATTCCTCGCTGGGATTTTATAGAAGTCGATAAAGAATCTCGTATTAATTTGGCTTTGCAATTTTAATGTTGGATTCCTCTAGCAATAAAATTGAGAAAATCATGAATTCTAATTTTTTATGGCATTCTTTTGAAACAAAAAGAGTTTTCGAAGTATTTGATATGTTGGAAAGGAAGACTGTAATACAAGGTCCAAGACGTGTCCGGGCTTCATCATAGGCAATATTTTCTTGGTATTTATCATGTATCCAACTCGTCAGGAGTCGAGTTTTTAAAGAGGATGAGCCTAATGCAGGAGATATACAATTTAAGGATGTTTTTATTTAGAACTTGGGAGCTTAATATTGTTAGGAAAGTTTGTTTATTTTTGCAAGCTAAAAGTTTTAAGAATTACTATTTGTCTTAGGCTAGGAAATAAGCAATTTCTATTTCGAGTAGGATTTCAGTTTTTGTTTTAGGAGTCTTATTTTGGTCTATAAATAAACTCTACTTATAATTGAATTTTGGTCAGAGTTGAATAAAGGTAGATTTCAGAGTAGGAATTCTACGGATTTTTGCATATTGCGATTTGCATCTATATGTACCCCTTAGCAATGTTTTAATGAGGCAACAATGATGAGCATACAAGAGGGGCGTTATTAATAGTATTGAAGGTGGAATTCCGCATTAATTAGGGGTTTGTACATAGAGTAAATATCTACAACAAGATTTTGGTTTTATACCTATATAATGGCATGAACCACTTCTATTGTAACACACATACTAATAAAAAATGTTGGTGTAGCTATCCCATATGGTGTTTTGTTTTTCATTGATTGCTTGGTTCCATAGTAATGTGTTATTTGTTGAATTAATTGGTAGTTTATATGTAACCAGGTCAGTGGTTGACATTTGGATTTCGAGCTTCAACCCATGTGGGCCATTGTAGGTGAGGGTCCATCTTAGTATACTTGCACTTTTCATTAGTGAAATGCAAGTTTAACTATTATACATTACAATATATTTTCTATTATGTGTGGGACTCAGTGCTGGTCCTAGGTGTCACGCCCCAATTTTTGAACAACATAAATAAATAGATTGTCCAAAAATCGAGGCGTGACATTTTTGGTATCAGAGCATTTGGTTAGCCTAGATCTAGGGTAGGTCTAGGTGATCCTCGGAAGTGTGGAAATGGGATTATGAACGTTTGGATTATTAAGTATTAACGGTTATTTATTTTCGCTTGAAGGAAATGGCGAACACTCGATCAAATGGGGCCAATGGACAAAATGGTGATAACGGGCGGAATAACACTAATGGCCCAAATGGTTCGAATGATCAGGGAGGGGGTCCTAACTTGGTTCAGGTAGACGTGGGAGCCATGATGACGCAACTTTTGCAGGTTGTGCAGAACAACCATCAGGATAGTCATGGTGACCCGTTTGCCAGGAGAAATAAGGAGTTTGGGAACCTAGGCGGTCAGAGGTTTAATGGAGAGACTGGCCCTATTGTAGCTGAGAAGTGGATTCGCAAGTGTGAAACCGTATTCAATCGGATGCAGATGACTGAGGTACAGAAACAAGAATTAGCTGCTCATAACTTGGATGGTAATGCCAGGTATTGGTGGGATTTTGTGGAGGAGAGCATGGATACGACTGTTATGACTTGGGAGACTTTCAAGTCCAAATTTGATTGTCAGTTTGTACCTGAAGCTGTGAAATCTCAGCTAGCTGCAGAGTTCTTTAGTTTGACGCAAAGTACAAAGTCAGTGACTCAGTATGTGACAAAATTCAACGAGTTGACTCGGTATGCTCCATACTTGGTTGATACCACTGCCAAGAAGAATCATAAGTTTATCATGGGTTTGGGTCATTATCTATCAAAGTCGCTTTTACCCTTTGATAAAGAACCCTTTGACAGAGTTTTAGACTTAGCTCTCAAGTTTGAAGAGCAAGACGCTGCTTTTCGAGAGGCTAGAGAGAAGAGCAGGGGAGGTGAGTCGTCTAGAAACTCGCATACATCTGGGAATCGAGATCAGAACAGGTATAAGCCTTACGATCATAATCAGCGAGGACCTGGATTTCAGTATCAGCCGAGGTCCCAGTCTGGAGGTCAGTTTCAGCAGAGGCCCCAGGGAGGAGTTGAGTACCAGGGAGGTTTCAGGCCGCAGGGTGGCTTCAGGCCCCAAGGGCAGCAGTGGCAGAGACCGACATTTCAGAATCAGGGCCCACAAGGCCCATATCAGCAACCTCGACCTCAGGTACCTGCAGCACCACGAGGGCAGGCTCCCACTGATAGGTTATGCTACAAATGTAACCGACCAGGGCATCTCATTCGTGATTGTCCCAGTTGGCGAGGCGTTCCACAGGGTAGGCGGGCCCCACCAGCTCCAACACGTGCATTTGCGATTATACCAAGGCAAGAGAATGTTGAAGGTACCATCACCACTCAGTTTTCCTTGCGAGTATTATTTGATTCTGGTGCTTCTCATTCTTTTATTTCTCGACGAATTGTAGAAAAAGAAAATCTTAAAACTATGCCACTTATCAAACCTTTATGTGTTGAGACACCCATAGGAGGCACTGTCACATTATCTGAGCAATGTAGAAATTTTGAGATCTCTTTAATGGGTCAAAAACTTGTTGCGGGTTTGATAGTTATGAATTTTGAGAATTTTCATGTTATCCTTGGGATGGATTGGTTGGGTAAAAACTATGTTACTATAGATTGTGCTGCGAGAACCATTTTGATAGATACACCAGGGTTGCCGCGAGTTAGTCATGTTTGTGAACCTTGTGGGGACTCCACAATGACGAGCACTCTATACTCTATGGATATACCAGATAAAGATATTAGCGTGGTTGAGGTGGTGAAGGATTATGTAGATGTATTCCAAGAGATTCCTGGTTTACCACCTAAGAGAGAAGTCGAATTTCGAATTGACTTGTTGCCAGGGGCAGTACCGATTTTGAAAGCTGCATACCGATTGGCTCCTAAGCAGTTGGATGAGATGAAAGTCCAACTGGAGGAATTACTTCAGAAGGGGTAAGAAATTTTTTCTCGTATGTTTTTATAATAGTTATATATATATGTGCTTATTTGTGAGTAACTTTATGGTTAATCCTTTAAGGTGTGTATATTTAGGTTTATACGACCAAGTAATTCTCCATGGGGTGCGCCTGCTATTTTTGTTTCTAAGAAGGATGGTACTTTGAGGATGTGTGTCGACTATAGAGAACTAAATAAGGTGACAATAAAAAATAAGTACCCTCTTCCGCGGATAGATGATTTGTTAGATCAGTTGAAAGGGGCGGTTGTATTTTCACAGTTGGATTTGAGGACTGGGTACCATCAGATGGGTGTTGAAGAGCAGAGCATACCTCTGACGGCGTTTCGGACTCGGTATGGGTTATATGAATTTTTGGTCATGCCATTTGGATTGACCAATGCTCCTGCTTTCTTTATGGATTTGATGAACCGTATTTTTCGTCCGTACCTTGATAAATTTGTTGTCATTTTCATTGATGATATTATGGTATATTCTCGAAACATGGAGGACCATCGAAAGCATTTGAAAGTAGTGTTGCAGACTTTAAGAGATCACAAACTGTATGCTAAATTTAGTAAGTGCCACTTTGGGGAGAAAGAGGTGAAATTTCTTGGGCATGTGATTTCTATTGAAGGGATAGCCGTCGATCCTGACAAAGTTGTAGCAGTTAAGGAATGGAAACAACCCACTAATGCAAGTGAAATTCAGAGTTTCTTAGGGCTGGCTGGATATTACAGGAGGTTTATTGAAAACATTTCGTTGATTGCAACACCCTTGACAAGTCTGACTCGAAAGGATGTCAAGTTTGTATGGACTAAGGACTGTGAGACTGCATTTCAAGAGTTGAAGCAAAGGTTGACTACAGCTCCAATTTTAATCATTCCCACGCGTGGCGGGAAGTTAGTGGTGTTTACAGATGCTAGCGGAACAGGTTTGGGATGTGTTTTGATGCAAGATTAGAAAGTAGTTTCATACGCTTCTAGGCAGTTAAAGCCACATGAGAGGCGATATGCCACGCATGATTTGGAATTAGCAGCAGTGGTTTTTGCTTTAAAAATATGGAGGCATTATTTGTATGGAGAGAAATTTGAGTTGTATACTGATCACAAAAGCTTGAAGTACATATTTTCACAACGGGATTTAAACATGAGGCAACAGAGGTGGATGGAGTTCATTAGTAGTTATGATTTTGAAATCCTTTACCATCCAGGCAAAGGGAATGTGGTGGCGGATGCCCTTAGCAGGCAACATAGTGTGTTGACCGCTCTTATGGTGCAAGAGTGAAAGATTCTCGAGGTTATTGCAGCTCATGATGTTTTGACTGTTCCGCATACTAGAGGAGCTTATGTTTGTAGTTTGACAGTAAAACCTACCCTGATTACCCTGGTCATTTCCGTGCAGCACACTGACCCGTTTCTCATGACCAAAATAAATGATTTGATAATTGATACGTTGGATGACTGCCCTACTGATTGGTCCGTTGACATAGATAGAGGATTGCGATTTCATGGTAGACTTTGCGTACCAGATATTTCGGCATTAAAGAAGGAGATTATGGACGAGGCTCATCGTTCTAAATTTACTATTCATCCAGGGGGTACGAAGATGTATCATGATTTGAGAAGGAATTTTTGGTGGGAAGGCATGAAACGAGATGTTGGGGAATATGTCTCTCACTATTTCACTTGTCAGCAAGTGAAAGCGGAACACCAGAGGCCGTCTGGTTTATTGCAGCCTCTAGAAATACCCATGTGGAAGTGGGAACACATTTCGATGGATTTTGTTGATGGTTTACCTAGATCTCGGAGGGGTAATGAGTCAATTTGGGTTATTGTTGACCGTTTGACTAAGTGTGCACATTTTATCCCCATTGGTGCATCTCGAAATACTGACAAGTTAGCTGCTATGTATATCCGAGAAGTGGTAAGGTTGCATGGGGTTCCTATAACCATTGTTTCAGATAGAGATCCATTCTTTACATCAGCATTTTGGGAAAGTTTCCAACGTGCTATGGGTACTACCTTGGCTATGAGCACGGCATATCATCCACAGACTGACGGGCAGACTGAGCTGGTAAATCAGATTTTAGAGGATATGTTACGAGCTTGCATCATGGATTTTGGTGGTAGTTGGGAGCATCACTTACCGTTGGTGGAGTTCTCGTACAATAATAGTTACCAATCGAGCATTGGTATGGCACCCTTTGAGGCTTTGTATGGTAGGCCTTGTAGATCTCCTAGTTGTTGGGCAGAGGTAGGTGATACAGTATTGTTGGGACCAGAGATTGTTAGGGAGATTGCAGGGAAGATTGAGATTATTCGGGGAAGGATAAAAACTGCACAGAGTAGACAGAAAAGCTATGCAGATCAAAAGCGCAAGAGTGTAGTGTTTGCGGTTGGTGATTTAGTTTTCCTTAAGGTGTCTCCCATGCGAGGTGTGATGAGATTTGGCAAGAAAGGAAAGTTGAGCCCGCGATATACTGGGCCATTCGAGATTGTCGGATGTGTTGGTCACTTAGCTTACAAGCTTGAGTTGCCGCCCAGTTTGTTGATGATTCATGATGTCTTTCATGTCTCGATGTTGAGAAAATGTGTGAAAGATCCAACT